>CANTUZ010000003.1:18353522-20753522 GCA_947846985.1 Fratercula arctica | reverse complement strand
TTGCTTTTTCCATGCTGTTTTGTTTCACACTTGCTGTTGTCTTCAGGGTACTGGAGGAGAGAAAATCTCCTACAGACAGATCAGCTGTCTTGAATAAACACGTACTTTGATCTTTAGTGATTTCTTCAGTTGTGTGTACCGGAGTTGCATGTTCAAACTGTTCTCCCTCCCTCCTTCTCTTGGAGGTGCTGAGCACTGCTGTAAACCCACCGTAGCCATGTAAAGGGAAGACTTCAGCCAGCCCAGCCCCATGTCTCCAGCCAGCTGGAGCAATTTCTCCAAAACTTCTGCCTCCTGTCTAGGAGTGACATTTGTGTCTTTTCCCCAGGCACTGGTGGGTGCTCTCTCCCCCATCTTCACTGTCACGTACCAAGCGCAGGTCTGATGCAGAGGCTCTCCAAGCACCTTTCTCCAGCTTGGCTCTGCGCTCTGACCACCTCATCCGGATCCACTGAGACTTTTACCATCCCACTGTGGACAGCAGGTGAAGCTCTTGCTATCCAAACGGCGCTTGAGAGCACCAGCAATGCGCACATTTGTTTGCCAGACAGCATGCTTCAAGTTGCGTAGCAGAGAATGTTTTTCTTAGAATTAAATACTTGAGATGAGAGGGCCCCAGATTCTCTGTTTTCTTTCTCCATTACTTTATTTGACAAAATATTATCCTCCTTTAAAGGCACATTTCAAATGATTCCTGTCCACTACTGCCTGGGACATTCCCCAGGGACTCTATCATTGTTTGCTTTTATGATTATCATTGTAGGTGCTCTGGTATGGCAAACATGGGCACCGCTATGTTAAAAGCTGCACTAAGGGAGGACACATAAACCAGACTGCATTTAACACTGGGGGAAGGAACATCTAATCCAACTGCCCACCCTTAGTGCAGCATAAATGAATTGGAGCTCTCAGCAACTTAATAAAATCAGTAAGAGAAGGGACACGTGCTAGTTTAAATGATTTCTTCACCTGCAGTAGTAACTATGAGCCTATTCCCGCTGTTTCCGTACAGCATGACAAATGGCTGTGTAACAGATAGGCTTTCACTGAGCACATTGTCACAGTCCCTACAGAAGAGAGATTTGCTTCCCATAAGAGCTTTTTTTCTGCATCTCAGCAAACATACATATTTTAAAAGACTGTTCCAGATCATTCAGACATCTCTGCAGGGAATACAGCATTTGTCATCAGGCTGTAGATTTGAGGTACCAATGGGCCTCAGAAGAAAAGGTGGCTGGCAGGGAAAAAACCTGCCCTCGCTCTCCATGTTTCTGCCACCTTTGCTGAACAAAGTCTCTCAGGAGTGTGGCCTTTTTCCACTTGCTTCAGTACATGGTGTGGAGTATTTATCTGGAAAGACTGTCTGGTGATTCCCTTATGGAAAAGACGAGGATATTTATCACTAATACTCTATAGCTCCTAAAGCACTGGCTCAAAACTGAGCTGAGAAAATTCAGTGTAAATTCAATGCACTACTATTACAGGCAGTGGAATATGCAGTTTTCAAAACCGAGTGTTTCATTGATGTGGCATAATTTTGACTTGACAAAGCACTGCACAAAGATATTAGGAAATCCAGAACATCAGCTATCAAGTAGAGGAACTGTTTTAGTAAAAACTGAATAAAATAAACCCCCTGAAACCCCTCTCCAGGAGGCATAATTATACTGAGGAGATCCTTACCTGTGCCAGTGCAGCAAAGCGCTAGCAGGAGTCTGAGTTGCCTTGTACAGGCTGTGCTCCAGCCACGTTAAATCTCCTAAGTGAAGCCAGGTGACACTTATCATCTGAAGCCATGGAGACATGAGCTATATTTTCTTTACCTACTCCATGGGAATGAAAGCCTCCGTGCAATGGAGACAGCTAAATCCTTTTTTTTTAGGAGACAATCAGCTCTTCATTTCACCCACCGTCACAGCATTTGCTGTGAATGCCTCCTTTCCCTTCCCTGCTGCAGGGCTGTCCTTCAGCCTGATTCTTGTTTTGTGAAGTTTTGCAGAACGCCTGGCTTCTGATTCTGTTAGTTGTTTTTTTTTAATTAAGTTCCTGATCTCCGGAGTCACAAAAGTAGTCTTGAAAAAATCCAATTGCAAGCCAGTAACGTGATCTTTTCCCTGGGGAAGTGAAGGGTTGAAAACCGTAGGTGTGGAAGGTGTGAATTGCTCTGTTTATCTCTATTTCTTTATTTTTTTAACTATCAGAAAGGCTGTTCATCTGCTACGCTGCTGAAGGTAGGACAAGACTTGTCAGAAGTGATCAGCCGACTCAAGCCTCAGTCACACAACCCTTTATGGTGATTTACAACTTAATTCACCCATCAGCTGGATCAGAGCCACCTCCTCACTCTGCTCTTAGGTCCCACTGGATGTGTTCGTGTAAAGCTCCTTCTCTGCAGTACCCACTGCCACGCACTCACAGACGGCGTGAGGGTGAGCTGCCACATTATTCGTTATTACATGTAATAACTTAAATATAATGATAAATTTGGCTGAGCCGCTTTAATGGATGAGCCAATTTAATGGCTCGTCTCTGCCAAAACGCAGGGCTGCCTCCCTGCTTGGGGCCAGGGGGCCAGCCCTGCCACATGGCTGGCACCGCAGCCAGCAAAACCACCAGGAAAGCGCTCACCTCGCCTGATGTGCTGTGACTCCGAACCAAGGTAACTCAATCAGGCGTCTGAGCCTTTACTCCGTTTGTAGCACTCATCTTGGCTAAACCAACCCGGGCACTTCTGCAGTGATAAAACTGTGTTCAGAGGAAAGGCGTTTGCTGGTTTCACTGTGTTTCTCTAAAGAGGCAAAAATTGCCTTGTGGCAAGCTCTTGTGAAAGTCAGCAGAATTCAGGCTCTTTGGGCACTTTTGAAAAATGTTGCCCGGCATGCTGATTCCCACAGTCCCTTACTGCTGCATCTTGGCAAATGCTACAGTGCAGTTGCACATCATCAGTACAAAAATGTGCAGCGTACTGAAAAGTGAAAATGTGGCAGAATAAAATAAACAGAATTTGGTATTAAAAAAAAAATAACAGGCAAGAAACTGGGCTGGACTGTTTTCTCCATTTCTATTTTCCATAATTCAGACTAGTCATTATACATTTCTGCTTTGGCTTCAAGTTTTAATAAGGTGGCCGCTGAATTTCCAGTCTGTCACAGAAGGCACTGCAGAATTCAGAAATCTTGACCCAGCCTGTAGGCCCAGCTGGTGGCAAAATATGTAGACGGGAGGGAAAACACCAGTCTAGGAAAATGGAGAACTCTAAGCTTATCAGATCTTTTAAAAAGACAGTGGTTACTATTCAAGTTGTAATTTATTGAGATGAAGGAACCATGCATCACAGAAAGACTTAGGTTGCCTGCAGGGGAAGGTTATTCTTTTTTCTTTCTTTTTTTTTTTTTTTAGAGAAGACCCTTGTGTGTGCATTTGCAGCTTACAGCTAAGAGGTTGGAGCGAGAAGCTAATCAGCCATTCTGTCTCCTATCTGCTGATCTGCTGGCGTTGGGGGAAGGGGAATGTGGGCAAACAGGCATTAAATTCCACCGGCAGGCGACGGGAAGGTATTCCTTGATAAGCAGCGTCCAAGATGATGAGCCGTAAAGCAAAGCCCCTGTGAGGAAGCAGAGGAAGAGGCAGGGAAAGCTTTAGCCATCTGTCTCAACCCAGGCTTGCTCAATGCTCACCAGAGCAGAGGTCACCACCAACAATAATAACCCTCGAGAAGCCAGACGTATGCTTTCCATTCACCAATAATCTACAAAGCGTCTTAGGGTGAAATCCTGGCTCCTCTGAAGTCAATGGGAGCTTTGCCAATGACTTCAGTGGAGCCAGGTTTTCATCCCTGATAATTTTAAAGCAACCCTCAGGCTTAAAGATAAAACAACGGCATCGTGGGAGAGTGGGTGCAAGCAGAAGCGAGCTGAGGAGGGCAGATGGGGCTCTACCAGCTATGCTCCTCTGAAAAGCTACCAGTCTTACAGACAGGATGCCTCCACAGTCCTGGAGCAATACCAAGATTGACAGTAAAGGGGGCAAGGGGACAAGCAGGTAAGCACCAGTATCTTTGAACCACTGGGACAACTGGGGTGCAGGGACCAAGTGAGCCGTGATGTTCTAACATAAAACCCAGTGATGCTCCCACCTCTACATCCTCCTCACTTCTGAGATAAAGCATATAAAGTGACTTACATTGTGTTGTATTACAGCATACTGCGCTTTTTTCTTCCCCCCTCATCCAGCAATTCTCACACTGGCCTTGAAGGATGTCACCTAGTGGCGGTCATCCAAAATGAAGATTTTTCACACTTGACCAGGTACAATTGATGTACTATTCATTTCAGTCACTAGGACCACTCAGACTCCGTAAAGTGCTGTGTCTCAGTTAGGCAATATTTTGTTTTTCAAGACGCGTAACACCAAGCGTAGGTGTAGTGGGGTTGGCCCTGGGCAGTGCTGTGGGCAGCATGTGGGGTGGCCAGCCATGATGGCCACCAGCAGGACGCGCCAAGGAGGACATTGCAAATTCAACCCCAGACACAGTTTCTTGGCCTTGAGCACTGAAGGTGGCACAGTGGCCGTGGATAACTGTTGCTCGTTTTTGTTGACAGGCTGGCGTAAGGGAAACCATGGGGCCTTTCATCTCGCAGAGCCATGACTGGAGACAACAGATCTCCAAAACACCTCCCCAGGAGAGCATCCTCACCACATGGTGGAGGCTGCAACATGGACAGCCGCAGCTCCCTTTTGAAGCTGTGCAATGAGGAACATAGGATCTGTGGGGCTCGAGAGAGGCAGGACATCAGATGATGAGACACCACTTACTGACTCCTCACACATCACCTGACCATGTAGAGCACTTGTCGTATCACAAATGCTGCCTAAAATGTGTGAATTTAACCCTGTTTCAAAGAGGTTGGGCTCAGTGCGTTTCCCCTGGCACTGGCGAGGGGCTGGGAGTGCAGAGGAGCCGAGTCTGCATTTATTGCCGGAGGAAAGAGAGATGGAAGGTAAAAGCAGGGAGTGGAGGGGTGAGGTGTGAGCTGTGAACCTTCACAGGGAAGGAGACATCAAAGGAACACACCTCCCTTACCCCAGCACGACCATCAGACCCACTTGCTGACTTACCTCCCTGCTGGGTGCCCATAACCACATCCTGGGAGCAGCATCCCCCTCAGGCTACCGATGGATCTCCTCCCCCAGGCGAACCCTGACTTCATTTTCCAGGGACTAGATGGTAGCTGCTGGAACAAGTGTTCACCCAGATGGGAAAAGAGAGCTTTTCCCCTTGCTTTTAAGTCCATCTCCCCTACAGGTTGTGATTCGGCCGTCTGGATTCATCGATGAAGTCATCTGCTGATTTAACAGTGTTTGTGAATTTAAATTGTCATCTACAGCACACATGTGCGCACAGTCTCCTCTCTGGTCGCCCCCAGTGCGGCCACGCAGGCAGCATCGCCGTACCCAAGTGCTGCTTTTACGCCGACTTTTTAAGTGGGAAGAGGCTTTGGTTTCTTGCTGCCATCTGCTCGCTGCCAATAGTAGCATTGCTCTGTCCCTCACTGGTTTTGCACAACAGCTTAATGCATTAAACTTCATGTCCCACAAGGAAATGCGCACCAGTACGGGCCCATCTCATCTGGATTAAAGATGTCTTTTGGTTCAGTCTCTTTCGTAAGGCGAGGGAGAACTTACATTACCCAGAGCTCGGCAGCAGATCCGTGTGTGTGTTTTTCACCAGGCTGTCACTTGGACTGTTTCACATTATGAGCCTTCAGTCTCGCTCTGGCTGTCGATTTGTACTATTAAGCTCTGAAATAGAGAACTCACGTGCCAAGTTTCCAACTTTTCTTCAACAGCTAGGATCCACTGACAGCCACTAGGTAGGGTCAGGCTTTGGCAAACCTGGAGGACAGTTCTCCTGCCTCTTCGCTGCCCATCTGCCCAAGCCTGCCTCCTTAACCGCCCTGTTCAGTGCTCACCACCACTGGCGTGCCAGCCCGGGGAGGCAGCCGCCGGACACCAGGGTCACTGCAATGGCAGCAGGAGGAGAGCCCAGGCCGAGCAATGACAGCTGAAGTACATCAGTGTTTTTATCTTCTCAATATTTTGATTAGCCCAAGGAATGTTTGGGTAAAAAGAAAAACAACCCACATTTTTTTAAAACCACGTGATGGTCCCACTGGCTGTTATGGCTTTATGTAATAATTGAATAGCTCCATATGATTTCCCACGTAACCAAGAGCATCGGCGCAATATAGGGGATTTATCAACAAGTGATTTCATGAGACAGAGGGATTGTACCTTGCTGTAACGTGCTGAGGGCAGCCCCCTGGGAGTCCCTACCCTGCACAATCATCTGCGCTGATCATTCCTACTGCAGTGCTAACACAGAATGTGTTTGTAGATTAAAAATCCTCAAATGCAAAGGTTTTGGGTTTGTGGCTTTTGGTCACATCTTTAACAGTACTCCAGTGCAAATTATTTTAACCATATTCCTGCCTGATGGTTAACCATTTACAGTGGTTATCCCTGGAAAGAAAACCTATCTGACTGGAAGGGTACAAGACATCATTCTGACTCATTCGTGACCAAAGCCTTCAGACAGACCGAGACCTTCAAGAAACCTCCCAGGAGCTCTGACTCTCCTTGTGCCCCAAATCTGCCACCTTCCTGGATTCCACAACGTGCCTCATCCCCTGCTGGCACCACACGCTGGAAACACATCTCACCTTCATGTCGCAGGAACCCTGCTGGGGACATCGGTCTCACACTGAAAATGTTTGGGATGGGGAACACTTACTCCCCAATCTGCCCATTTAGACATTTTGACGCCAGTTCAGCCTCCCAGCTGTCACACAATCGCACAGGGCCTGATTGCTTGTATCCTCATTTTTACATAAAACATTCCCAATTGTGGAAGAACAATGACAAAGATTCCAAAACCTCCATTTTTTGGTTAGGTGACTTTATTTATGTTTCAAGTTGATTTGAGCTGTGTTTGTTCTTGTCACGCTGACCTGCATCTTCAGCACTCGGAAAGAGGTTTGGCTCCATCAGACTGGATGCAAAGACACTGACTTACAGCAAGTGATAATCCAAGCCTCATTTTCACATATTTTCAAATTCGTGTTAATTTTAAATTTGGGGAGCCTCCCATCTGAGGGAGAAAGTGTTTTTCTGCTGTACTCACGCAGTCAGCATCCAAGAGGAAGGGAAACGACAGTAACCCCCCAGTGGCCCGAGTCCTCCGGGGATGCACGGACCGGCTGAAGGGGAGGTGACACTTCTGCACAGCTCCATCCCTGCCGAGCAGCGGTGGCAGCCACCACGTAAGGTGCAGGCGTGAGCGGGACGGGGGAGGGGGGAGCGGGAAGCGGGACAGGGTGCCCTGTCAAACCGGGGCTCGCAGAGGGGCTGGTCGGCACAAGGAGCAAGGGGAGCGGGGGGGGGGGGGGGGGGGGGGCGACGCTGGGCTGCGGAGAGGGAGAAGGGAAAGGGGGGGAGGAGGACAGCAGGGGAGGGAGGCAGGGCAGTATAAAAGCATCCGACGCGCACCTCTGCCGACACAGAGCGAGGAGGGGGCGAGAAAGTCGTAGTGGAAGCGGCGGCGGGAGGCGGGAGCGGAGGCGGCTGCCCGCAGACACGCTCGCAGGGTGGCAGGAGAGAGCGCGGAGCGGCCGCTGCCGGCCCCCGGGGCCGCCGCAGGGAAGAGAGAGGAGAGATGGAGCCAGGTATCCAGCTCCCGGGGAGGGCAGGCAGCTGAAGATTTTTGCGATCCCCCCCCCACCCCCCCCCCAATTCCCTACGGCCGAGCCGGGGGGCAGAGAGGAGAAGGAAGTGGGATCGCGAGGGGGGGGGGAGGTAAGCAGTGATTTGCCCCTCTTCCCGCCGCCCCCCCCCCCCGGGGGAGCTCGCAGCCGCCCCGTCGAGGGCGGGGGTGGCGGTGCGGCCCCGCTGCCTCTCACCCCCACCGGAGGGGACGAGACGGGACCCGGCGGGGGCGGGCAGGGCTGGGCGACGCCTCGACGGGCGTCGTGAGGGGAGGGGGGTGCAGCGGGGCGGGCGAGGACACGGCGGAGAGGGGGGGGAAGCCGGTCCAGGGGCCACCCCCATCCCCTCTCGAGGAGGGAGGCGATAGCCCCAAGCTCTCTCCTCCCCTCGGAGCGTCCCGGCTTCCCCGCCATGTGAGAGTCGTCCCCAGCCCCCCCCCCCCCGCCTCTCCCTCCCTCCTCCCTCTCACTCGCACACACGCTGCCGGCTGCCCCCGTCCTCGCAGCCTTTCCCCGTCGGCAGCCGAGCCGCCCCGCTCTCTGCCGGCCCGCGGCTCCCCGAGGCGGCGGGGGCTCGGCCCGCCCGCTCCCTCCCTCCAACGGCCCACGGTGACTCTGGGTTGCAGGGCTGCCCGCAGAGACGCCGCCGGTCCGCGGCCCCGTCGCGGCTACCTGCCGCCCCCCGCCGCAGCCGAGCAGCGCCGGGATTTTCGCCGCCGCCGCCGCGGCGTCCCGCCCCGAGGTGGCTCCGCCGTGGTGTGGCGGCCCCCGCTGCTGCTGCTGCTGCTGCTGCTGCCGCCGCTGCCCCGCGCCCGCCGCCCGCCCCGCCGAGCCCGAGAGCGCCGCGGCCCCCGCCGCCCGTCCCGCGGCTGCCGCGGCCGGCCCTGGGGCCGGGGCCGCTCCGGCGGCGGCGGCGGCCCCGGCGGCGGCGGCCGCCGCGGCTCCTCCTCCTCCTCCGCCTCCTCCACGGCCGCCGCCGCGGGGCCCTAAAGCCGCCCGGCTCAAGAGGATGGTGCGGCTGGCGGCCGAGCTGCTGCTGCTGCTGGGGCTCCTCCTGCTCACCTTGCACATCACGGTGCTGCGCGGCGGCGGCGGCGGCGGCGAGCCACACGCCCCCACGGGCGCCGGCAACCACAGCCAGCGGCAGGTGAGTGCCGCCCCGCCTCCCCCATCCCTCCATCCACCCATCCCTCCCTCCCTCCCTCCTTCCCTCCCCCCCCGCCCGCGAATCCCGCACCCGCGGCCAGCCGTCTACCCCTGCCTCCCCCGAGGGCTGCGGCGGCGGGGACATCGCGGGCGGTCGGCACCGGGACGGGGGCCGGCGCCGTACACTTGCCCCGCTCCGGCGGGCCCCAGCTAGGGGTTCGCCCGCTCCTCGAGGGCTTCCCCTGCGCGGCGTCTGGGGTGTCTTCTTCATCCCCCCCATCTCGTTTTTACACCCCTTCAGGGGACAGAGGTGGGAAAAGGCAGAGCCGCTCCCCGCGCCATGTTCCCGCTCCGCGTTGGAGGCGTCGGGGCGGCTCCCGCACGTGTTGTGTGGTGGACAGGTCGCGGCAGACGATGGCCATCTCACCTGGCAACAGGGAAGGCATGCAGGCAGGCTGGGCCGCCTGTCCCACGCAGGGCCTCCCGTGTTCCTCAGGGCGAGAGGGGACCAAATGGGTGTGTGGTGTTGGGAAATCTGGGAACAAAATGTGTGTCTTCCTTTGGAAACTGTCAAGAGACAGGCAGAGACGTTCCATCCCGAAATAGCCAAGAAACAGGGTGATAGGTGCTTGTGACCATGAAGGACAGGGCTTGTGGCCCAACTAGTCTGTTCCTGTCTTCTGATCCCTTGGAACCACGGTGAATTATGTCCCATAGAGGTGAAGGACGTTTTTGTTCTGTTTCCTTATTCTTGCAGGTGGTTCTTTTTTATTCAGTATCTCTTATTGCCATGCGTTGAAAATGGCTGGAGACAGTGATAAAAGCTGCAGCAGCTTCAAAATCCCCAGGCAAACTTGTAAATCTCTGGTCATTTGCATCTGCCCTGACCAACTTTCCCCCCCTGTATTCAAGTGTTAAAGAAACATCAACTGCAAAATCATGCAGTGACAGAAAATGTATAATTGCTATCACCATAAATTTACATTAACTCCTTTATCATCTCAGAAAGAATCATTGTATCAGCAGCACATGTTCCTATAAAGCATAAGGAAAAATAGGGAGAGTGCAGGCTGTAATGATGACTCTGTTTTTGCACGGGATCCCCGGCTGGTCGTCCACAAAGTGAAACCACTAGCCACAAGAGGGAACCCAGATCTGCAGACTCAGCATCCCAGCCACAAACTGGAATTGGGTCCTCTGAACTCAGAAAATCTCCTGTTGAGCTCGGTGGGAGTCCCACCTGGGTGTAAGGCCCCACGACGCCGTCTCTCTTTGAGCTGCAGTTCTATCACTGGCTTGACATTCCGGGATGTTTTTTTTTAATATCCTCAAGATTTCTGGTAATAATGTTTTCTAAATGATGCTTTCTTTCCTCATGGGCACTTGAAATGCCTTTTAAAATGATGTTCCTTGGAAAAGTAAATTTGGAGAGGGTTTTTTATGAGGTGTTTGCTATCATTAGAATAACCCTGAATTTGCCTTTTCTTGACAGGCTTGTAACATAATGAGGGAAACATCTGGGCAAGTGGGAGCTCTGGGTGATGCCATTTCCCCGAGGAGCTCTTTTTAGAGCTCTATTGTAAGGTTAGGGTGAAACAAGAGGAAAATCATCTTCAGATAATTATCCTAGAGTATTAGCATTGTAGTTGGCTGTCTTGTGAAAAATCTGCTGATTGTTGACTTCAAGAATTTTTTCTGTCTGGTGATTTTTTTACAGATAACTTAATAAAACTCTGTGCCTTTAAGCATCGTGATAGCTTTAGCAGTTCGTATTTTCATCGTGTTTTGCCATTTGTAGAATTGCAATTTTTATATACTTCCCAACTGAATTGATTCTGCAGCTCTGTATTTCAGAGAGCGTGTCTGTACAAGACATTATGGGAGGAAAATATATTGATTAATCAGTTAAACAGATGGGAGCCTATCAATTTTTGGGTTTTCTAACTTTCATGGATTCTGTTGCTAGCTGGAAAATACCGTAACCTGCTTTAGGAGATTGTACTCTGGCAGGCAGATGCTTTAATTCAGAGCCTCATGATATAGATCTTGGTGGCAAGTTTGCACTGGGATCTTCAGATTTGGGGGTTTCTCTGGCACACACTGAAGTGAAATGCAAAATCCTCGTGTGTTGCATTTCCAGGTAAGGAATCAACTGCACAAACCCAGATTCGTTGGTATCAGCAAATAGAAATCTTTTAGGTTGCTGTGGCTTATACTGAAAAAAACCAAACCTCGTTGTTTTTTCTGTCTTGGTAGGTCTATGGAGAGAAAAGATGGTGAGGGGTGATTAGGTCAGTGTTCCATTTGATGAAATTTCATTTGATGAAGTCTGCTGCGCACATTGTGGCAAACCCAGGAAAGAGTAATCTTTGCAGCAACTGTTTATAGATGTATTTTGACAAGGCAAATTTGTATAAAAACAAACTGGCTATTATCAAATGCAGGGTATGGTATTTTAGGATTAGGCAGTCAGTTTGCACAAATAAAGAGGCCAGAACTTGGTGCTGTGTGTCTGAAAGAAAATCTGAAGTGTTAGTCTTAGTTCCAAAAAAAAAAAAAAAAAACCCCAAGAAAACCCAAACATCAAAAACTTATCACAGCCTTTTTACATAAAACGGATTGAGGAGGAATCCTTGGTAATCTTAAAAAATTGCTGGAGATTTAAATAGTCTAAAATACAGACTTGTATGCATTTGAGGTCTGATTCATTAAAGAAGGAAGAGCTTTTCTTTCTCCCATCCCTGGGTCCTTCAAATGAAGGAAGAATTTGGGAGGACAGGTTTTGATCTCTTTCGGCCTTTCAGTTATGTTCTCTCCTGCAATTAATTAGACTTAGATTAGATGGAAGAAATCCAGAAAAAACTTCCATCCTAAAATTAAACAAGTTATTTCTTCCTTTATTTTTACTTTTGGTGCCTTCCCCACCCTGTGTGTGTCTCTAGAGTTCCCAGATGTCTTGGGATCGTGCTGTGCCGCGGTGAGTGGCTGTTAGGGAGCCGCAGGGAGGAGAAGATCCCGAGGTGCTCTGCTGATCCTCATCGGGATGGGCGAGATACGGGCAGAAGCTTCCTCGGATCATGGCTGCAGGAATGGGCACCGGCCCTCTGCATCGCTGCAGTTTCAGGCTGCCGTTAGAATTGGTTTGTGGTAGCGTAAACTAATGCAAAATGGTAAATCTGGATTGGAGTTGTAAAATACCTCACAGTTCTGAGAGGGAATCAGCCTTTTGTTTCTCAATCAGATTTTATTCCTTCCATCCCTCTCTACCAAAGAAAAAGGAGAACTGGGGGAGCATGGGAGGTTTTGTTTTTACTGATGGGAACTCTATTATAGTCTAATTTAATTAGCATGCAGAAACTATTGTGGAGTATATTTATTAAATAAATAAGTATAAATTTCTCTTCTGAGTAAGAGCAAGTGAAGCTATAGTAAGAGATGGAAAAAATGCTTCTTGGGTATGTTTTTATCTTTTCATGTAGTTCTAAAATGAAGGGAAGGCCTGAACATAAGTTTTGAAAGATGTTAGTAATACTTTACGACACTCTAAAATATGTGCTTTCATTCTGAGAGAAAATACTTCCTCCAGAAGTTTATTCCCATCACTTCTAATTTTTCCACAGCAGGCCTTGCGCACCAAGAAAAACAGGGTTCCTGCACCAAGAAAAATGACCTTGTAGAACGTAGTAACCGAGCCACCAACAATATATGCAGCAGCATATGAAGTCAGATTCTCCACTGCGGTACTTGCAGCGGTATTACATTAGCCTGAAGCTCGGTAGTTGTGCATAAAGCTGGAGCCGTATGAGAGAATGTAATTTGAAAACAAGCACGATGCTGTAAACAGCTTTTTACTTTTAATCTCCTTGCTCCTGCCCTTGCCCCCCTGCTCGATAAGCGTGCAAGCAATTAACAGCGCCTCGGAAACGTCCTCCGAGCCCGACCAGAAGAAACGCATTCTGCCGCTCGTAAGCGGCTGCACGAGAGTCGCTCTCCAAGCCGCATGAGGAGTTCCTTGCAGGACTGAGCTCTTCATTTGCTCCTAAGACCCACAGCTCCACATGATGAGAAGTTCATAAATGCTGTGCTGCCTCTTGCCTTTGCTGGGGTGTATTTCAGTCTTTTTAAGGTTTGTGTGTTCCTGCTGCTCCTTGTACTGGATTCAGGCAAACTTCAGTCAGATATTTCCAGTGGCATATTTCAGCTTTCTGGCTTTCTCAGTTTAAGTAGGATCCAATCTGTTTACTTTGTGAGAGTTTTAAACTGAGTTTTTTAAAGCTTATTTGAGCTCTGGAGCTTTACATTTGGTTAGTTCTAATAGGAACTGATTGTCTAAATCGTCTTTGAAAAACTGCCAATTCGATGTTTTGCATTCACGTTTTCCATTCATGTTTTCCAACCTGTCCTTAGCCTATATAAGATGCCAGTAAGTGGATATACATCACGTATTTAATACAAGCAGTAAATCCTTCTCTGCCTTGATTTGTACCTTACACAACTAACCGTCAGAGCAGGTGGCTTGTGAATGAAGCGGGCTGATTCTCTGCAAACCAACATCTATTTTGGTGAGGTCGTTGCTCATCAGAGAGGATGCTGTGTTTTGTGCTTTTTGCAGCGATAGTAGAACCTGCCTGTTCTCAGCAGGCTTTGCTGTGTAGGTTCTTAGCTAAAGCTGCTCGCCCTTACCATTAGCATATGTTCTTCCAGTTACACGCTAAGACTTACACCATGTGCAGTTCATTCTCTCATCTCCCAAGGGAGAGAATTATGTGTGTTCTTTAGTGGTTTTGCTAGTGGGCTGTGGCTTGTTCCAGGATCTAGGGGGAAGGAAGGGTGATTAACTTTACGTGTGCATGGAAGAAAGGATAAAACAGGAAACAAGGGCGAAGGACTGAGACCGCAGCTCTGGGTGGAGCATTTGCTGTTGTCTGTGCCTCCCAGGAGAGATTCTTCTACCTTCCAGACCTGGCTCCGGGAAAACTCCAGAAAGTATTAATTAAGCTTCCCTTCATACCTACCACTTCAATTCATTTTCTAGCAAACTGAAGCATCCCTGGTGGAAAAGAGCTAGCACACCATGGATGTGGCAAGCTTTTTAGTCTCTAAGACTACCGCAATCATTTTGAACAGGGATCCAGGAATATTGTATTTAGTTAGGGCTGCAAGGAGCAATGTTAGGCAGGTACAACGGGAATTTCCTGCATTAGATTTGACCAAGATGTTTGGATGAGGCATATTTTGCTTTTCTCTTCAGCTCAACAGCCAACAATTACTGTACTGCTCGTCTTGGATCATCGGTGATAAATACCTGGCATTCAGTCACAGGCTGCCTCTCAATTTTGTCTCTACAACTACAGCTTGGAGCAGCTTTTTCCTAGTGCCTTATACAGAAGAGTCTATTGAAGTTCTTGATTTCAGTTTTGAGCAAGATTTAACATAATTTTCCATCTCTTTGCAATATTGGGTTATTTATATGAAAAAAACCCAACAGTTTCTATGTAATCCTATGTTCATTTTGGGCCATAGTGGTGGCTTTATGTCTGTTCCCAAGGGCTGGAGCCAGACACAGCTCACAGTAACCACTACAGGGCAGGGGCCCCAGAGACATTCCTGCTTTTGCCTTTCTCTTCTCTCAGTCCATCCTTACCTGTGCTCTGGAGCTCTGGGGGGAGCCTGCTAACACAAGGTTCTGAGCCCTGCAGTGGTCGGGCAGCTGACTCATGGCAGTGAAAGGAGTGGTAGGTTTGAGTCCGGTTCCTGAGAAGATCTAGAGCTATAATGGTCACTGGTGGGGAGAATGAGAATAGACAGACAAGGCGTGGGTATGTAAGAAATTCTGGAAGGAGGTGGCTTGGTACTTTTCATGTAGTTCATCTAACTTGGACAATCAGCACTACTTCTGGAGTAGCCTTTATTTTGTAGTCTTGGTTGATCATGTAAGGAGAAGTTTGTTCTATGCAGGAAGAACACAGCTAGTCCTTCACAGCTCGAACAGCGGTATAACCAGGCTGCTACTGACCCCTCGCTGATTGGCACCAAAATCTCTCCATCGCTCCTCCAGCTTCGGTTGTCAGCCTGGAGGTTCAGTCCCATTTCCCTGCCCTGTCCTTCCTTAACGCCAGCTGTCCACAGAAACAGGAGGCCTGGAGCTGAAGCTCTGCTGTTGGTCTGTATGACCCCAACAATTTCATCATCGTTTTACTGTCAGGAGCTAGTCACTGTGTGCTCCCTTGTGATTTTAACATACATGTTATGACTTGCTAATAGGTAACCCAGCCCTAGTACTTACAGCTTTAGCATACTAAGCTTTTCGACACCTTGCTCTGCTGCAGAATTCTTTTGCTGGGGAGACATCTGTTTAACCAATCCAGGTTAGATTAAATGTAAATCGGGGACCACGTTTTGAATTCAGCAGTTGTTCTTTTGCCTCTGCTCCTATCTACTATATCTCTATATTAATAATCAATGCCTTATTGTTCCAAAATGGTGGAAAGCATCTTCAAAGAAGACAAGGAACAAGGAAAGAATTCTTGATTAGGTGAGAACTTTGGCTGTGTTGTATCACAGCATCTGAAAACGCTACAGAAAGCGAAGTGCCAAAGGCAGCAGTGTGATGCAGATAGTATTGATAATGATGCAGAACATGCTGTCCTTGCCTGCCGACCTAATATGTAAATGTACTAGTCATGTTTGAAAAGCTTTCTAAGAGAATATGTGACAGCGATAGACACGACTTCTGAAAACCCAGCCGTTGTTACACACAATGCATATACATCATACGTATTTCAGTGGGGAGGAAAGGTTGGTTTGAAAGTCGCTTCATTTTTTAAGATGCACAAATATGTAGATATTCATGCTTAGCAATTTCTCTTTTTTTTCCTTCACTACGTAAAAATGCACAGAATGCAAGTATAGGTAGGAAATTATTTTGCCGTACATTTTTATGCTTACATTCTTCTGAGTCACCATTTAAAAATCTTGAAATGCCCTCATACTTGAAATATATATGCAGACAATTAAGATGTTTCCTTACACAGACATAAACTAAAACATTGAAGCAAGGTAGTTTTTCTCTATGCTTATATCCTGAAAGTACAGCAATAGACAAGACTTAGCAGCTTGGCAGGTTTAATTGTTGCTTTCCACTCATCTGTGTGTTTTGCCAGTGCTTCTCACAAACCAATGTGGTGGTACCCACGTGTGCCTCATTTGTTCTGTTCCCAGTGTTGTTTTGGCTTGTTTGGCCTTTTTGTTATGATTCTTACCTTTCTGTCTGCTTTCAGGCTATGCTACTTAAAAGCTCTTTGAATTGACTGAATGATGGTCTCCATAAAAGATGATTTTTTTTTTAAAAGCATTATTTTTCAGTGGTAGCAGAGCTACGTCACTGGTGCATTTTTACTTATTTTTTTCATTTTTTATTTTTTAAATCTCAACCCAAGCTCTTAGGGGTTGAGATCCCATTGCTGTGGTGTTGCTTGTGTACAATCTGCAGTAGGTCTTCGGGCCTGAATGGAGGCCATTAAGCACTGTCACAAATGAATAATGAAGGGATAACTTTGAGCAGAAAAATACAAACTGCTTTAGTAAGTTGCAAAAGGAAGCATTAAATGACGCAGTGATTACTGTTGCACTTTAACACCATTGTGCCTCTAGGATACCGATTTTACAGGTTTTGAAGACAGAAAATGCCAGGCTAAATTCACAGTCCAAAGCATAGAGATGAATAACACTTCCAAGAAACAGAGCAGTGAGCTCATTGATACATCAGCAAGAGCAGAATGTTTCCAGTGTTGGTATTTCCATGTACTTTCAATTTGAAATACCAGAAAAAGAAAGAAAACAAAGTAAAATGTAACTTATTATTGTAATAAGTGATGGCTTGCCACAGTGGTCAGTTGTGTGGCACTATAATGCTTGATCAGAGGAGCTGGTGTGGGCGGTACTAGTAAGCAGTTCCTTTATAAAGGATAAAAAGGATACCCTTGTTTTTCAGTGCGTGGAGTGCTATGAGTGGGTCATATTTTCTTATTCCTCCCTCCTAGCAGTCAGCGGGATGAAAGCAGGCCTGGAGTTGTTCACCTCTCAGCTCTTGTAGAGTAATGGCTATTTGGGTGCTTTTCATGTTACAGAGGTGCTCATAAAGGTGAGAAAGGAAAATCAGAGATGAAATCTTTCCCTCGCCACTCTTGGTGGAGTCAGTCCATGCTGAAAGGCAGGAGAAGTTCAAACGTCCTTGGCTTTTACACCTCCATGCTAGACCTACATTCTGAGTGTGTTTAAATCAACTTTGCTCCACTGACTTTCACAAAGCAAGACGAGTCAATGACTTGTGCTGGCTGCAAATCCAGCCAAAGTTCCTCTTGGATTTGAATCTTTCCCACCTTGTTTTTTCTACAGAACTGATATGCACACGACACACAGAATCTGGAAGCCTCCATGCAAGAAGACACCCTGGGCTTTCGCACGTGGCTTCCTTCAGATTGCATGAATTCATTTCCATCCATTATGTTGCATTGTTAGTTTCATACACACTGAAAAATCCCAGACTGCTTTGTTCTGCAGTAGCTCTTCTTCCTTGGAAAGATTGAAATTTCCTCTTCGCCTGCATGGCCATTGAGATCAGTACTTGTGAGAGTACCACCATGAGTACAGTGCAAGTATCTCTAAAAACCACCCAAATAATGTGCCCCATCATGTTCCGCCACTGTTTATTGTACTGCTCTAAAGAAAGTGGATTCCTCCCTTTCTAAGGAACAGCTACTGAGCCAGCATGGTCCATGGGCCAGCTTTAACTTCCAGACAGCTTCTTTCAGGCATCCTGCCTTTGCATTCCAGTTGAGTTGGGCCTTTAGGTATTGAACAACTGAACACTGTCATTGAAACACCTTTTCTTTTACGTGCCCGGGAAGGCTGAGTAGGAGGTGAGCTCCTTGTGCCAGAAGGTCTGCGATGGAAAGAGGAGGTGACTGAGGACAGAGCGTGATGTAAGCGAAAGAGCAGCGAAGGGGACCCAGCGCTAAGACATCTGTTTTTTGAAGCTAGTACTTCAAAAATTAGTCACATAGCTTTGGTATCTTTCTTGCCTTAGAAATAACCCAATAGCAGCAGATTTTGCTGTGAGGAAACCAAAATTACTCCACTGGAACCAGCTGCCTAAGATTACTGTAGGTGTAACAAAAAATAAAATTCCTTGGGTTTATCTGCCACGTATATCAGTGCAGGATTTTAAAATATCAATATGAACTTGATGTAGATATAAAGCTAGTAATCAGATATTTACTAATGCGTGTTTGCACAAGTTACCCAAAGAAACAAAAAATAGTTTAAACCAAAAACTTCTCACTATATTGACATATAATTTATTAAAAAATAAAACCCATAGGGAGCTAGCATGGATTCTTTACACCCCAATGTACTCGCCTCCTACATCATATACTACTTCGTAATTTCATAGCAAGAAGTTATTTAGCATCTATTTAGCAACACAACAGCAATAAAACCTGCCCTGTTTTTAATGTCTACAGATAGAGCTCTCATCTGGAAGTGTCTCTGGAAGTTAGCTCAATAATCAGACCGGAGTTGTTTAAGACCCCGTCTATATATTGGCATTTTGTGCTGCTGATTTTAAGATTCTCTGGACTGAAGAAGTCTGTAAAGGTTCACTGCACAGAGCAGGCTATAACAAAGCAGTTAATGATTCTTGTGACATGAATGCTGCTATTTCAGTTTATTTGAATGACACTGGCATTCTGTCTTAAATATATCACTTTTTATTAGGGCTTTGGTTTTTTTTTTTGGAAACCAACTAGATATTAGGCATGGGTATGCATCTTAGCTAAACTATAACCTAGCCAGTCCATGCCTCTTGCACTGCAGAGTGCCCAGAGTTTTTCAAAAAAACACGTAACCACAGTGATATTTTTATAAAGGAATGTTCACCTCATGGGATTTTTTAAGGTGTTCTATTTTTTTTCCAAGTTACAGCTTCACTTTATTGTACATGATGTCCAATAAAAAAGATATATGTCTGTGATTGGACTTTGAAAAAGGGCCATGGTGCCTATTCCATTTAAAGGGAATGAAGTCAAGCAGTAAATTTGCTGGTCGCCCTTTTCTTATTGACTGTATCTCGGCCAGCAGTTGGTCTTTGATGTTGTAACAATAGAGCAAAGGCTGAGGAGGAGGAGGATTAGGACCTCCATAATATAAAAACAAGTCTGCATTCATGATTTTTATAGAGCACAGTCCATGTCTATTGGAGGTTTGCAGTATAGATGCAGTGCTCTGCAGAAGAGTGCAGCAATCTTAACATTTGCAGGTGGTTTACAATTCATCCATCATTACTATTACCATCTCTTCTTAATTCAGAGTTTGTTTAGGCTTTCAGCATTTGACTTCTTCTATCTTCCTACAATAGGAAAACAGATGTATGTCAGCACAGAGCTTCTGGAGTATCATTTTCCTTTACAGAGTTTGATCATCCTGTTATTCATGAAAGGCTTGCTGCAGCTGGCCAATAGAGTATCTATTCCTCATCTTCTGTTTAGAGTCCAGGCTTTTATTAGGAAAGAACAGAAGGGTTGATATGTATATGTCTAACATTTGTGAAAATATATATCAAAAGGGAACCTAGGGCAGCCACACTATGCCTGTGTCTTCAGGCATACTGGAACAATAGCACCAAAGGTTTCAAATGAACTATTTAGCCTGATAGAGTCCCGGAGCTTTTGATGTGCATTTAAATGGTAGCAGCACTAGCTCTTGGTCAGAACATGCAGCAGAAAAAGGGTCGCCCATTCCATGAAAATGCATAAGGTACCAAGTTGCACTAGGCGCTGGTGGGAGTAGGTGGGCTTTGAACTGTGAGCAAAGCTCGGGAAGGGCTGAGTGATCTGCAATGCGCTGTTGTAGCCATGTGCGTAATGTGGCAGACGTGGAAGGCAGGATGAGTGAAGCCTTCCCAGGGATGCGGCGATGGCAGCAGCAGTGAGCCCGGTGCAAGCGGATCTGTATCAGAAGCCCAAAGGCAGCTCTTGGGACACCATCTGGGGATGCACCAGGTGAAATTGCTTTACTGCACGCAATTCCAGTGGCTCTTGCTTAAGGCATGATCCTGAAGTGCCCCAACAAAGCAGGAACACCTGGAAGCTTCTCTACCAGACTCAAAGACAGCTGACCCAGGGAAGGGGGGGGGGAAGATGCCAATCTGTAGTGCATTTGACAGTTCAGGACCTGATTTAGGGTTGGATCCTGTGCCTTCTGGGGGTTCAGATTAGACCTGTGAGTCCAAACTCACGAACAAGTCACCACTTGCCAACTGAGCTGTGGTAGCTCCTTAGTTATCTTATCCCACAACAAAATATGAGGTGATTTTATTTATCAGCAAGTCAGTGCTGAGCAGACAAACCCTGCCCAGGGCTTTCATCAGGGTGACTATGTCCTGTCCCTGGACAAAGCACTTCACAATATAGGTGGCCACCAAATGCGCCAAAAAAAATCTGGTTTTTTATTTAACATCTACCATGATGGCCATTAAAAAGGCAACATCTGGTGCAGAAAATGCACACATGCTATTTCTGCACTCTGCTCTGTGTCTCCTTCATCAGGCCCAGGTACAGCAGTGTCTTGGCTATCTCGGCTTTCCCCAGTATGCCAGCTGCTGTGAGCAAACTCTGTGAGGCTTAGCCAGTATAAGCTGGGAGTTCTGGCTAGTTAGAGGCATCACCTAGCATTTAAAAGAGTTTGCCCTTGAGGGATCAATAGCTCTGAAAAAGCTGCTGAAATCCTTCAGTGGCAGTGAATTTGATTCTTGCTTTTCTTTGGTCTAGCATTCATGGCTTTTTGAATAATGTAAATCAGAGCTGCCTTTCTCACCTTCCCATCCTTCTTTCTTCTTCTCCTGTTTCTCCTCAAAAGATCATTTTTTCATTTTCTTAGGAATATAGCTATGGCAGGCTTAAACATCAAAATAAACCAAACTAATTATTTACATAACATCAGAGTAAGGGCCAGATTAATACCACCTCTCTGATTTTATTTTTCTTTATCCTATTGAAGTCTTCCCACAGTAAAATACAAGAGGAATTTGCAGCTGAAATGGTGTATTTGCACACATATGGACTGAGTGGGGGAAAAGAGCTGTATATGCCAGTTCCCCACACGCACTGCTGCCATTGATAAGGGGAGCCACAATTACATTGCGGTATATATAATACTCCCATGACAGTTATTGCAGTTTACTTGTAAGAGCTGTATGAGGAGAAGAGCTGTATATTTATCTCTTTAGCACAATGAAGTAGCTGGAAGTGAGTTCTGTGCCACAGCTCACCAGGAAATACTCTTCCAACCTGCTCTGCAGTGCGTCTGCTGCATACGCTTTGGAATCTCTCTTTGTAGGGAAGCAGCTCTCCCTCCCTGGGATCTGGCGCATTGGCCGGGGTCCTGTCTCTGCTCCTCAGCAGAGCAGGTTAGGATATCTCCAACCCAAATTGCTTATCTCTCCTCTTCTACCTTGCTGCTGCATCTGGCTGCTGGGACTAATCTAAAGATGCATTTGGTCCTCCCCATACAGTTTATTGTCAGTGGCGTCTGGGTGGTTTCAGGGACAGGCTAAGATTGTAGCAAGTTTGAAAAATAAAACTGTTTATCCTAAAAATAGCTCAGAACTAACTAGTGATCATGGGGTGGAGGGGAGACAGAAATGAAGATATTTTCTGTTCACGTAAGTGTCAGATTCAAAAGCATCTGCCTTGTTCAATGCCTGTATGGTATTCATTTCCTGTCTGCAGTCGATTGGAATGCCCCCCGAGTCGTTTGAAATTGAAAATCGAGTCATGCTTCTTTAATCAGCTCTAGGAAATAGCCCCCCTCCCTTACTGCTCTAAGAAAATTTGTATTTACATGCATAGAATTCATAATACAAAAAGCCCACACTTCTCTCCAGGGCAAGTCCTTTCTCCCTCTTAAACAGAGAATGGTCTTCACATTGTCTTGTCCTGGCGCACTGTGCATCTGCTCCCTTGCTCTTCTTCCCCATAATGTCACTGGAGGGAGGCCTTTCTCTTGCGTGTCTGCTTCCTCTTGCATCTTTTGCTTGTTCTGTCATTAGGGCAGTTCACGGAGATGTAGAGAGAGGGCATAATGTCCGTTGCTGATGTCTTGATACAAAAATAAGACAGTTGTTGCACCGCGTATACAGATGCCATTTCTACTAATGAATTCCAGTTGCTCATGTGTCAGTCTCCAAAGCTTTCTAAATGGAGAGGGTAAAACTCTACACTCGGGCTTGAGAGAAGACATCGCTGCAGGAGCGGAGGTGCCTGGTCCTGAGGCAGCCGCCCAGGTTTCTGCTGCCGTTTTGCTGTGAACTCCTGGGTGTAGTAACAGGCCCTTCCAGAGAGGGCTGTGAGGCGCGGGGCTGGTGCATAGATGTCGAATGTGAACAAGCGCTGCCTTTCCTCTGCCTTCGCCCTCTAACCTCCAGCCAAAGGAAAACCAGCATTGGTGGGGAAGGCAGCTAAGGGAGGGTCAAGTAAATTATCGCACAGTGATTCAGTGCTCTGCATGTTTTGAGCATCAAGACTCAAGTGATTTGCCTTTTTTCAGGCACAGAAGTAGTACTGCCAGAAGCACAGGAAACATCATGTTTTTGGAATATAACACTTGTCTGCTTTCTTGCTTTCCCGTTATTAGCTTTTGCTTATGTGATGAAGTCATCATGTAACTTTTAGTCCACAGGGACTAAACACTTTCTAGTCTCTGAAAACATCTGCCAGCAAACACAGCCAGAGTCACAGACACTTTTGAAAGCACAGGGTGGATATTCAGTGGCATATGAGAGGGAGACGCAGAGGCTGGGAATAGCTGTTTCTTGGAAACTAAGAGCTGAAGGCGACTTTGGAAATTGAAAAGGTTTCAAGTAAAGTTACTCTTTCGGCTAGGGAGAGATGAAAACTTCGTTTATTAAAGCTGGTTCACCTAGTGAAACCTTAGCTGTAGTGATTTAGTGGAATAAACTTGCAAAAGGACCTAGTTTAAACCCCATGAAAATAATTTCAGATGTATGTTTGTTCTCTTTCATTGACACTGACTTTGTGTGTGCTGGCCTGCAAAGCCTGACCAAAAAGCTGTGTACAAATAGTATTAATATTCTGGATTTCCTTTGCTTTTGCAGTTTTGATCACAGCTTAAGGCAGATTTTCCCATTCTGTTGGAACTCGATGTGTAAATGACGATGCAGATTTGAATTGATGGGTGAGATTAGACTTGTTCAATTAAATTTAGCCATGGTACAAAAGAATTCTATTTAGAGCTTTATTATACTACTGGGTTTATGCAAGTATTTAATAAAGCCTAAAATGAATCGGTACTTTCAAAGAATTTGCATTTTGGCCCCACAGGTTATTGGAGTGGAATAGCTGGGCCACTCTGCAGTTGTACATTTGCTGGTTCAACTGCTAAATCAATGCGTCCTGTATGGAGAGCTCCAGCCAGGCAGTGATTACAGGGAAGAGCTTCAGCGTTGTGAAGAACAACTGTTTACCACCAGCTCAGAAAACTGAAAGTAGCTGTTAACTACAAAGAAAACTTGGCACCGAACATCTGTCAAAGCCCTACACAATTTTTAATTCTGTGTGCTTGGCTGTCCCGTGGATGGCTGAGTATCTGCTGAAGAACAGAGCACCAGTGTGTGCTATGTTAGAAAATTTGCTAAAGGGCCTCTGTTTGTTCCAGCAGACATTGAGCTGTAATCACCACCGAATCCTCTTTATTATCAAATTGTTTATACAAACTGGCAGTTCTTCACCTCCAAGCTGAACCATATTGTTTGTATTTTCCAGTTGAAGGAAAACATAAAATACAAGCAAACAACAGAGCATAAAGAATAGCGATGCTGTGAAACGTGTGTCCACAACATGTAGCAAAAGGTTGCCAGATCTGAGTATAATACGGTTGGGTTTCTCCTTAAGCTCTGAGGAAAAAATATTGTCAGCCAGAGCAGTTCAGATGTGTACCCAGTGTTTACTAACGGCATGGAAGAGACAGGGAGCTTGGTGAGAGAAACTCCCAGCCAGAGAGTGGACGAAGGATGGACTAACACTTGACGACTGCAAGTGAATGGACTCAGCAGGGCGTGAATGGTGGCAGGGCTGCCCCAGCACCCAGGGTGCATCAGTTCAGATGGCTCAACAAGGCCACAGCCTTTTCCTCCACTGCGGCAGGTCCTGTCCTCTTGTTGGCCATGTGCCTCCAAAGAGTGGTCTGGGACTTACTAGACCTTAGATCTGAGTGAGGCCTCAACACTACTGCCCCGGGATCTCTGCAGCCAGAGCGGAAGTCCTGGGTATGTGTTCAGTTCTCAACATTCTCTGTGTAACTATGAGGACTAGAAGTTTTTAGTGTAAAAAACCTAAAATTCCGAAGCTGTAATTCTGAGATAAATGTGCCCAGAGGCTTTGAGATTCTGCTTCTGCTGTGCACAGCTCCTGCCAGCTATTCCAGTGTACACCAGAAAATCAGCTGTGGTGGGCTGGATATATCCTTGGGTGTCCCAAGCAGCTCATTGCCCAACTGTGCTGCCACTGGCACCCAACATTGAAGCTGTCTACAGAAGCTCCAACAGTGGCTGTGGATCCACATGTCTTGAATTCTGCTGTCCTAATTGCAACAGCATTTGCAACTCCATCCTAGTCACCACAGAAGTAAACTCACCATACAGCCCCTGAATGTGTCCCATAGCAGTACCCTGTGGGGTGACCGGGTTTGGTCTTTGCGTAGCCGCTCAGTCAGACAGGCAGATGTGCTGCAAGGTAGAACTGGGTACAATGTCATTTCTCTAATTTTGCTGGACTAAGTAGGGAATTATTAAAAAGTAGACCCTGATAAACACAACTCTTCATTTATTATCAACTGTAATCAGTGATTCATCTTCTATTTGCACAATGTTTAAAGCAGATGCGGTATTTTGGAGCCCCTTAGTGAAAACAATTGTGTACACGCAAGCCAGCGTAGTGAATTTTAAATGATTTATGAACAGTGATTATCTAAAAATGTGCTATTAATTATTGCAACAATTAATTTGTGTGGCTTTCTAAAGATAAGTAAGGCCTTTCACTTCATTGATAGACGTGAATGTGAGGGACAAGCATGTTTTCAGAAAATGGGAGTGTCTCAGTAGCCGAGTGGTTGATGTGACACCCCTCTGGTCTGACTTCTTCTGGAGATAAGTCAGTGTCTCCTTGGGGTGCACCAGAGCTGTGAGGCTCAGTACCACCGCACGCTTTCAGCCGGTCACACAGAAATTAAATATGAACCTAAGGAATTTGCCTGTTAAATGAGAAAGCCAAGACAGAGCTAAGAACAGAACAAAGGTCTTCTGACTGCCTGGACTGTACGTGGCGTTAATCATAAAAGAAATTTTTCTCCGTCTATCTTTGGTAATGCTTTTCAGCTGTTCACTGTCTGCTTACCTAACGCTGTCCTCACACCTCTTGCTGCTAGGTCCTGTGCTGCTTATAGTCATGAGAGACAAAAAAATAACTGAACGGCAGGAATTAGATCACCCAAGCTCAGTGCAGATCCTGGATCGGCAGAGGTGAAAGTCTCCTGGAGTATCCCAGTGTGTTCCTCAGCTTCCCCAGACCGCTTAATTTTAAAGTGATCATTTAGCACTAACCTGGAAACACACGATAGCCTTCAAAATGAAAACAATCTGTTTAGGCAGGTGGGAAATGAAACCAGTCCTAATGGCTGTAATGGTTTTCTGTGAAGGCCCCAGGCCTCATTTTGTCTCTGATAGCAATATAATCTTTTATAGCGTCTGTGAAGTTTCCTAATAAATAAACGTTCCTTGTTCCTGGTGGTTGAAGATGCTGTACAGGTGCATCATGAAAGTGTATTGACAGACTGTCGGTTTTCAATTCAAGACCTCTTGTCAAGATCATTTTACAAGAGATTTCAAAGGAGCATACAAGAAATAAAAAAGCAATGTAGCTGCAGCCGAGATTTAGTAATAGATTCCCTTGCTGTCTGGGAGCTGTTAGGGATATAAGTTGCATCAGTTTTCCCAAATTCTTTCAAACTCCATAATTAGTAGTGCTTGCAAATGTGCCCTTAGTTTGGCAAGTGGGGAGGGAATGAAGGAAGGTAAGAAATATGAAGGACAGAGAAAGAGCAGCTGCTCAAGCATATTTTCTGTAGCTTCAGTCATTTCTCATTTATTCGCTGTCTTGGTTCTTTTTCCAGAACTGGAAATGGGATTAAAATAAGGAAGGGAGGAGGGAGATAGGTTCCTTACCTGCTAAAAATGCAGAGGAATTCCCTTTTTCCCTATTTTGGTATTTTTACAGGTTCCCATTTCTTTTTAACAACTTCTCTGTGGGAAAGAGAAATGACACGCTTCCCTGCGGCTGGTGTCTAATGTGACAGAGGGGGAAACAGAACAGGCAGGTGATGGAGGGGGTTAAAATACCCATTTGATCATTGAAAAGTTAAACTGCAGTTATCAGGTAGGACATTTTTCCTGCATGCAGGGTTGTCTCTTGGTGTCTTAAAGCCTGCCACAGTCCAAGTCCCACCTGGATCACCAACGTTTAACATTATCCTCCCAAAAGCCCAGTGAATTGCCTTCTTCCCTGGTTTCTAGATGGACACAAAAACGTCGATGGGTACTGAACTATTGCCCTCCCTTTCTCAGTGATGGGGGTGACAAGGTGTGTCCCTCTGGAATACAAACACTGGGGCTGGTTCTCTCTCTCTAGGGTTTATTTCATTGCTATGAATAGCGTGTTCCTGCCCTGATACACTGTCCATGCTTACAATGCTCAGAAATCCTAAACTGTTTTTGTATTAGGAACTTCTGTAAATATCTGATGCCATGGGGCAGCACAACCGTAGCTGACAGCAAGCATGAGTAACCCCTTAAAAATCATCTTAATGGAAAGTGTAAAAGTTGTGAATAATCCTGTTAAATGAAGGGGAAAAAGCAATTTATCTTAAAATATTTAGAGAAGGTGCATCATTTGAGTAAGAAACCAATGTGCCTGAATTAGAAATGTCATAACTTCAAAGAAACTGAGTCAGTGGTTCAGAGTGAAGTGACATAACTTAAAGGAAGGCAAGCAACACTGCTTTCCCAAAAGCAATCAGGAATACAGATTGTGTACACCTGAAAATAAATAATGTGAAGTATAAACATGTGAAATAACATAGAAATAAGAAGAAAAGAATATCTCCCCCTTCAAAAAAAAAAATTAAATTTCATCTATTAGCTTTGGAACAGAAACCCTGTTTTCCATGGGAAGGATGCTGGCATTGCCAAAAGGACACACTTTTTCCTGCTAGATTGGTCTTGGAAGATCCTTTGCCTGAGTTAATGCCGTAGAACGGAGTGAGCCCATGTTCTTCTCTTCACACGCAGATCAAGCTCACTTTTTCCTGATGGCAGCCTCTGTTATCTTTTTACTAGAAATATACATTTCTAATAATACTGCAGATCAGTTTAGACACTGCACCAAGAATTATCTGCCTAAAAAATAGGCATTCTGTTCATCTTAGTAACTGGAAACAAATGGTCTTTCGCTCGTGAGTGCATATAGAATGTTTGTTTGCTCATGTTGCAGTGTGACACAGACGCCCCGAGGAGGCACAGGGTGGGCTTGTCCTAGCGTGCGAGGGACTGCAAGAGATAACGCTGCTGGGAGGCAGGGGACACACTGTTTAACCTGTGACGTTTCTGCCAGGCGTTAGTCAACCCTGCTCTTAAAGACAAACTCCACGGTCCCCCCCTGAGTCTGCTCTCCAGCTTGTACCGCACGTTCAACAGGGCTCTTCTGATCGTGTCCACCCTCAGTGTCCAGTGGTCCATCCCGCTCTGCACTGCAGCAGCCTTTGGTGCAGGGCAGTTATCATGTCCCCCTCCCTTTTTCTTTTTAACATTAAACAACCCCAACTTATTTGGGCTCTAATTAATGACAGTCCCTGCCCCAAGCAGCTTGGTAGTGGGCCCGATCAGCCTGATGTCATTACTTCACCATGACAATTTTCTAACTAACTCCATGTGATATTCCATCTGCTTGACACTATTAAAAACTTTTTATATAGCCCTTATTATTATAGTTGCTGAGCTCCCTGCAAACATCACAGTGAGGAAGGGAAGTGCTGTTATCCCCACTGCGGCACAGACAGACCATGACCTGCCAAGATCACACAGTGAGTCTTATCAGAGAATTAAATGTAGGTCCCTAAAGTCCTTGGCCAGCTCTATCTGTACGGTATGTTAATGTGGAGAACCAAGACGCTCCTGAAGTGCAAGCAGATAGGGAAAGTTATACGTGAGAATTTTATTATTTTTTAATAAAATCTCACTTTATTTTTAATAAAGGCAAGATTATAGGCGTGATACCCCAGAAAAAAGTAGTTAAATACCACTTTTTTTTGGGGTTCCTGTCTGAAGCAGTTTAATAACAGCACAGCTACGCCTGGTTGTTAGACAGAACTGAGGAGCCGTTTAATCCTCATGCACCAAGAAGTTTGCAGTTGAATTTAGTAAGTGTTAAGTTAAAGCACTAGCACATGGGTAAGGAACTTTAAGTTGGTTGAGTGGCCCTCAGTTTTGTGTCCTAGAGCTTGCTGCTGTGTGATTCGCTTTCTGCCTTACATTAGGTAAGAGTGGCCCACCAAAGGCATCTGAAAGCCCTACCTGCTCCTCAGGAGAGAGAAGCTGTCTTGTTTTAGCCTTCAAGCAATGCAGACTGTCGGGAGCACATGCATTTTCAGCACCGCACGCCTGCACTAATTCAGAATGAACTTTTTTGCATCTGTGCTGTAGATAGATGTGTAAGAGTACCCCTTGGCACTTTCAAAGCGTAACCATTCTGATCATGAACATACCAAGACAACAGTAATTCTGCTAAATCTGATTTTGCTCTTTACGAATGCAGTGCAGGGGAAGGGGAGAGGAGAACCACCTTAGTTTTTGCTTGAGACAATTTCACTTAGTCCCAGATTAACTTGTAAATATTGGTTTATTTAACTCAACGAATATTTTCCTGTAATGTGCACAGATTATATTGTAAAATCTCTTCAAAGGTCAGTTTAGAACCTTCTCAGGAAATAAACATGAAATAAAAGGCATTGGAACGGTTATCTATCTGAGAGCTGAACAAAAGGTATGCTAGCTTAATTTGAGCCAGGGGAGCTGGATGGAGATTGCGTTTAACCAGAAATGCTGGCAAAAATACACTTCAGTAGAGCCAGAACCACATGTGGCCATTCCACTTTAATTGTGCTTGTTTTAAAAGATAGGTCTTTTAACATTTACCCTCTCCATGCTTGCTGTCTCTTTATGACCTGAAAATAAAAGCTCCCCAGGCAGTCATACTAAGACCTCAAGCCTAAAATTTTTCAGCTGAGTCAAAAGCAAAACCTGTGCTGAATCTACCCCATGCATTTTTTTGTAGCTATAAGAAGATTCGACTTCTCTGCTGTTTTTTTTCCCCGAGTCCCCAGGCCAGTCCTAACCCAGGGAGTGGGTGTTTTGATACTAAATGTATCTCCTTGGTGAGGTCAAAGGCAGTGGCAGCAGTGCTACTGGTTCAAAGGCAGCCTGCCGTAATGCACTACAAAACCCAAAAGTACGCTCAACAATAACAAAAGCATTAACCGCTGACCCACAACTTGGTGAAATTCAATCCCACCATTAGGCAAACATGAAAATGAGATCCCAGAGGAAGGAAGGTTCAGATGTTCAAGACCAGAGCCATTGGGTGAGGAACACAGACAACGGGATGGAAGTTGTTGCAGACTGAGGAGAGCGGGGGAGAGGTTGCCAGTTCAGCGGCAGAATCTTTTAATACCATAAATTTCAACATGCACTTAGCAGTCAGTGTTTTGGCTCCACTTCGGAACAAAGCACACTAAACCAATTTATACTAAAGATACCCTTCACCATTTTAGGGACACATTTAATGTGATATGATTTGGTTTCCCTGGGGTTGCTTTAGAGCCTCATGTTTCCAGATTTGCTTTAAGTTAGTGGCGTGTGTCAATGTGTAGGTTCTCACCACAAGGCTGAGGTGTTAGAGGAACCCGAAAGAGCTAAGCACCCAAGTCTGACTCAGTTTTTTCTCGTGTCAGATGGTTACAGCTTTGCACCACTGCAACTAAGTGTATTTCAGTGAGAGTCGGATGCAAAACTCAGAAGCACCCCAGAAAATGCTAGTCATAGATGCTGTGTGTTTTGGAAAGGAGCCATGGGTCTGCGTGCTGTCAGGCTGTACGCGTTCTGCAGCCATCACTGGCAGGGAGCTGGAGATGGAGGCACTGGCAGGACTGCACGCTCTCACAGTTGTTACAGCGCATTGCTTTTTCCCCTCAGAACACACTCACTGCGGATGCGGATAACCGTTCTCCTGAAGATGGCTTCACTCTGAACCCTGAGGACAGAAGAGAATATCCTGATCTCCAGGCTGCCCACCGGCCATTCCCTAAGCAGCGATTCAGGCAGGAAAACGGGCATACGTCCTTGCAAAGAGATGGACCCAGGTCTTTCCTCCTGGATCTCCCAAACTTCCCTGACCTGTCAAAAGCAGATATCAATGGGCAGAATCCCAACATTCAGGTACAAATTTCTGTTAATGTGTGATTTTTTTTTATGAGCTGCACAAATTATTTTACTGAACCAAGAGAACTTTCAGCCTGGCTTCCATGACATGCAGTGAGAACACCCTGTCTCTCTACCAATAGCACCAAGAGAGGATGCATATAATATAATATACATTTTATATAATATACTTTTTTCTTAAGTGAATACAGAGATTTCAATTTTTTCCTGCATTTCTCTTTGGATAGTGTTGGTTGCCTACATGTGGGTATCAATATAGACCTATTCATGATACTAAAGCCATCTTTGCTATTGCCATTTTAGAACATATTCCCTTTGTCGATATTAAGTGGGTATTTTAAATTCTGGTTTTAATTCTCTGTTGCAAAATTTGTTTGTGAACAGATTCTTTTTTGGTATGCTTTTATAAAATGCAACCATACCCAAAGGTTATAAGAGACCAAGTCTTTAAGTTTCAGCTCAAAATGTGGTCTTCTGTATGGAACCGAGACTTAAAGTTAATTTCTGCAGCAGCTGCCTGGAGTAAAAAAAAAGCTGTCTGCAAGAGACTTTGTTATATTTTATTCCTCAAACTGTTCTTGGGTTTGGAATGGCCTCTTACAAGCCACTTGCATCTTGAAACTTCAAGGATTAGGAAGAGGAAAAAATGAGTTATTTGTTTTAAATTCAGAGCCTTAAAGCAAAATTGGCATTAATAAGCAGTCTTTTTTAACCAAAACAATAAATTGAAATGTTGTTCTGCCTAAGATGTGCGTATAAAAACAATACGCTAATACAACTGGTTTTCTGGTTAAATTAATTCTTGGCTTCTTATAGTCCCCCAGCCCACAAAATTACCATCCTTTTGATATGTCTAAGAAGTACATACATAAAGATAGAATAGATCTGTTGATGAGAGACCAACATGATCAGGCGAGAGCAAGCTGTCTCCAGGTTACATCACAGATGGCTTGCAACCTCAAGAAGCCTAAAAGACTTGGATCAAGTGCAGGTCCAATTTTTGATGGGCCAAGGTAGTAAACATGTTCATCATGTGGTGACTGTACACATCCCTCACGCTAGGAGAAGCCATCCAGAAAGCCTTGGGAAGGGAAGGCAGGGAAGCTATAGGGGCCCCAGATTGTGGCATAGTGTAACATCATTGTTTGAACAGTATGTAAACCGCCAAGGAGGGCAGGAGGAAACAAAAACCTTCTCTGATTGGGAACAGCACTTAATGTTTAGACACAGGGAATAGATAAATGAGATGGAAACATTTCCCTAGCTTGTCTTTATAGTAACTGCTTCTGCTATGACCTCTTTTTCCACCACCTGATTTTGGAAATGTGTCAGCCAACTGTGTCAGCAGTTTTGCTGGACTCGGAGAACTGGGAGGCCTAGTCCTGTAAAAACACCGGGCAACATTAATCCCACAGCTCTTGTGCACAGGGATCATCTCTTTCACAAACAGGCTCTCTAAATTCTGCATTACTTGGGTGCTTACTTAGGTGCATAAATAAATAGGGATATACAAAGCTTCTTTAAGTACCTGGTTGACAGCCCTGCAGCAGGTCAGGCCTCATGGAGATAAAACTCACATTAATTCATTACAGAGTCAATTAAAGTTTATTTCTTTGCCTAAAGGTTGTAAAAGGTGACCTACTCTTTTGGGAAAACAGGATTATAGTGAATTCTTGTTCATTAAACAATACTGTACTCACCTGAATGGAAATAATGACACTTGTTGACTTGCAAATGTCTTGTCGGCTGTTTGGCAGGTGAAAGCAGAATTGATACTCGTTTTTCCTTTTGCACAATGGCTTCAGGCTCTGTAAATTACAATCCCGGGGCTGTTAATTTTAAAAGTCCTCCTAGGACAGTGAGGTGGGAAAGGAGAAAAAAGCCCATGTGTGTTAATCTCGCACAATGGCCACATTTACCTCTCAAAAACCCACAGCTGCTTTTCCCTTTGACTAGTACAACTCTACGTAGAACAAAAATAACATTTTTAAGAGTAATTATACCTGGAAATTTTAAAAACCTAATAAACAGACATAAAACTCAGCTTGAAAAAGCAGGTTGAAAAGATACCGGCCAGATGCTCCAACTTGCAATTGAACTCTTGCTCTTGTCCCGCTCCTGTTCTTTTTACCCCTGGTTTCCCAGGTTTGTGTACTGTAACAGGTAGTGCGCTACTTTCTGTTGTCCCACTGCTTTGCTGCTTTCCCAGCAGTGCTGGACACCGGGACAAATGAGCAGAAAAGGGAAAACATCTTACTGTTTGTCAGGAAAGGGCATTTTATTGATATTGATGCTCTTCAGAGAATTTGAATCTTGATCATATTTCACAACCAGTATACCTGAGACACAGCTGGGTGAGTTCCAGTTGTGATGGATTTGTTAAATGTTTTGGATGAGGAGATGGGTTCCAAGAAACTGTGCAGAGTTAGGTAGGATTCCTGTCCTAAAAAATATGTTGATGTGCCCTGGAAAACTGAAGTGAAACGGTATATGATTAAATCTGTTTTGATTAGTATCCTTGCTGGGAATCAAGGGCTTGGTAATAATTGATAGGAGTGATTTTAAGCCAGAAGTTAATGGTGCCCGCCTGGTGATGTGTTGTCTTTATCATTTTGCATTAGGCCTGTGGGCCATATTCACCAGTCATACCACTCCAGTGCTGCTATGTTAGCTTTATTTATGCTCTTTGATATCTATTCAGTTTCTACCCTCTCTTAAAAAAACATCTACACAGAACCACCCACTCCAGGAACATACAGAACTACAGAGGAAAAAGGCTGTATGATCTGCTTTGAAAGAACTGCAGACTTCAAACCAACTCTTCTCCGGGCTCATCCATGGCCGTTTCCCTCACCTCCGTCCTATATCATGTCACTTTTAACACAGATGTATTTATTTGGTAGCATTTATATTTGTGATTTGAAGCTGCTGGTTTCACTGCATTGGAAAGTGACACCCTCTTGTTATCGTCACAAAAGACTTAGCAGTATCTGTAATACTGAGCTCTGCCCATTCCATCTCATCCCTAGTCTAGCACGGTAAGAATCAGAGGGCTCCAGTAGTGCTTATTGCTTGTAATGCTTTTAAGGCTTAATAGTTTAAGGTAGTAGCAAAGCAATAGTCCTTGTCATTAAATTAACACTCAGAAAAGCAGAGAGCGTATTTTCACTGTCTTGGTCCTTGGGCTGGGTCTGTATTATGGAGAACTCCCTGCTCCCAAGACCATCTCCCCAGTCAGTATTCCTGCTGCGCTGAGCTACCTGCGGCACCGCAGACACGGGGTAGCCATGCCAGGAATTAGCTAGTCCTCTTAGCAAGCTGGAGAGACTGGTCTAGGCAGAGCAGGGTGCCAGAGGGCCACGGTTAAATTACTTTCAATACCAGGGCTATTCTTACCTCTGCACAGACTTCTTAATGTCGTGGTGTAACGAGCTTGCTGCAGAGTGCAAAATTCAGAGCTGGGTTTTGGACCAGATTTTTAATTCTGTTGTTCAGTCGGGCCCATCGGAGAGTGCAACTAGGACTGGCAACATATAAATACAAATTCCAGGTTTGGAGTCACGTTGTCGTCTTTGCTCCCAGCAAATTTTGAGGGTCCTTCACTTGCCTTTCCAAAAGTCCAGAAAACTGTTCCAAGTGAGCTGTCATGACATAACCAGAAGTAAATTAGTGTCACTATGATATCATTTTAACTGAAGTTGTTATGTTGTGGGAACCTAAATTTAACATTTCAATATCTTATAATGAACTCATTTCTGTTCTGCTATTACAGTTACCTGGTTGCTGACTTGCACATACCCACCTTTGCAGAGTGGCAAGTTCTGCATTGAAAATTTGCATAAGTTGCATGAAGGAAACAGAGGATAGAAATGTCATAGAATCCACTGCTTGCACAATATTGCAAATGTAGTTTTTCCTGAAACATAATCTTCCAGTTGCTTAGGGCAATGTTTACACCATTAAAGTGAATTCAGGAACATTGTCTCAGTAAACAGGACGAAGTACACAGAACTTTCTGTGCGCTCCAACAGGCGGGGAAAATATTTATCTTCTGTATATTTTTGGCCAGGAGAAAATTGGATGTTGGTGTCTCAAGACATCTGGGCTTGATACATTTCTTTCATTAGAAATTGACTGCAACTCTGTTGTTTTAATGTACCTATGCCAATTGGTTTTAACAATTTTTAGAGGAACATCCTTATTTACAGCTCACACAGCTTCATTTTAGGTTTGAATACTTCTGGAGATGATTGAGGATTTATACAAGAACCATGTTACCACAGACATTTTGGGAAGCTTGAGAAAAAAAATAAATAATCTTTACAGTTTTGATAATTACTGGAAGAAGAAATCAGAGAAAATCAAGTCTTTAAACAGTCTCCAAGATAGAAATACTAAACTAGGTCTGTTTAATTTTTGAGAGAGCGTGTTTTGTTGGAGTACTTATACAGCATGAAAGCTTTTCCAGAGCTGCTTTAAATGCCCATTTTTAATGACTCTAATTCTACATCTCATTTCTTTTTTCCTTTTCATAAACAATCCCCAGTATAGAAACTGATCAAACCAGATACATGTATATGTATATGTATATGTATAGTCATAAGGTAATGTTAATGCTATCTGTAAGTACTGGCAAGAATTCAGTGAATGCTGATTTTTCAAAATTTGAGACTGGGATAGGGGAGCAATTGCTCGCCCGAAGCAGCAGCCTTTTCTCACACCTCTGCCCTAACTTTTGGGTGATATGATGGAGGGATTACTATGATTACTCACTGATTTCCTCCCGGCCTCTGGAAGGTGCATTAGAATTAAATGGGGCTGGGCAGAGCATAGCTGAATATCTGAAAACAAACAGAACAGACTCAACTGAAGTGGCAGTTCAGACAATCCCAGGATTCTTTACAGAATTTCTTTCACTCTATGGTTTTTTATGCCACATGTTAAACAAACAACTTGGTAATCAAAGCTTAAAATAGAAGAGAGAGGAATATAGGTGTGTGTCAGACTACCACACTGGATTTTGCTTTTGTCATATTCATTTTTTAAATAGGCTATTTAAAAAATCCTGCTTACGCTGGGGTGGAGCTCTCTTGCCACCTTGTTTCCCCAGACTTCTCTTCTTTTTAAGACAAAGAGATTATTAACTGGAATAAGTTCTCAGGCCTCAACCCACCTGGTTCATGGGTGAGAAGGCAAAGTGAGTTACGGTCATGCTGGCGAGGCGAGAGACAAAGTGGAAGAACTCCTTCCCCCTGCGCAGCAATCACTGGAAGAAGCACTGTGGGATTTCACCTGCTGCTGACAAGCGTGCCTGCCCTGGGCACTGGGTCACCCCCATGGGTTGTGGCTTCCCAGTTTGCTCCACGTTAGCTAGGTCTAAGCCAGATGTGAGATGGTTTTGTTGCAGGGTAAATTCTCGTGTGTTGGAAAATTTGTTTTAAAGGCCTTTGTAATAAGCTTCCTCAGTAGTAAACAGACTGAAGCAGGATTGCACAGACATGTCTTGAAAGTAACTTAGTGGCAGTTGGAGACTGTTTGCTCTCATGAGCCTGGAAGTTTGTACCTTACACCTGCCTCTCTTCCCCAGAAACAGAAGTTTCCCTGTCCCTACAAGCCCTCTTTTGCTTAAACTGACTTGGCAGCCTGAATAAGAATTTTAAATCAAATCCCTGTGGTTCTTCACACTGTACCTGGCTGAAATAATGTGTGTTGTGCTGACTCACTATCATATAACTACAGATTACCAAAGCAAATGGAATCATTATCAAGCACTCCCTGTCTCTTTTTAATGAGAGATTTTTACATACACACACACACACACCTTGCTGAGTCATTGCTTACAAAGTTAATGTGGTCTTAAACACAGTTGCTACTAAAGTACTAGAGTCATACTGTTTTTCACGTGGGCAGTACTAAAGCCCTGCGACTGGCCGCTCACTATTTCCTTTCACTTATTGTGAAAACTCTGTTTTGCTTGGATAGATGCAACAATTTTGAATCCCTGAACTAAACCCTGATGTTTTCAAACTTATGAAATCCATTTTAATTCTTAGTCTGTAGAAACTGAGGTTTAATGAAGTAATCATTCCAATTCCATATTTAGTCTGGGAGTAAAATATCTCTTGTGTAAAGATGCTATTAGGCTGACAACTGCACTTCCCCTCACTCTTGCTCTTTCTTCCAGTGGAGCTTCTTAGTAGCCTCAAAGTTGTTTAATTTCAATGGCTTGGTCGATGGTTAAATGCAAAGCATGCAATAGATGCAAGATCTCCTTTCTCCACAAAAGGATGTGTGGGCATTGTCTTGGCTGTGCAGCTGTGTCTGCAGCTACGAAGGCAGCCGTTCTGGTTTGCGTCTTGTGTCACACTCCTTGTTGGATCATGGGTAGCTGAAGAAACACAGATACTCTTTTCTTTCTTTTTCTTGTGTGTGTCTTGTGATTTTACTAACAACAATTGTATAAAACTAAGCTTTTTCTCCAAAGTGCAAATCCACAGAGCCATGTAAATGACTTTCAGCGTAACAGTACATTATTCTGTTTTCACTGCTTTTACACAACCCAATTTTTATGGAGTACTGTCTTGAAAGACTGCTTTGTATATCTATAAAACAAGAAGAATACCTCCGTACCCATTAAACAGTACAGGTCTATCTGATAGTCACTTCTGTATCATGGTTGTTAGCCAATCCAATGTAATCACTGAACCACATTAGCATGAAGCATCGGAACATTTTATGATTTACCTGTGGCCACGCAGTGCTTGCATGATTCATAGAGCCCAGGTTTCTGATGGCTAGTTCCTATTTCTACCTAAATATCCCCTTTTATGCACGCACAGTATTTATCCAAGAGTTTGATAATTACACATTTTTCAGCACAGAAAAGGAGTAATCAAGGGTTGTTCCTATGCAGAATTACATTTACATTCATGATGTCTGTGAGGGAACTGGGTAGCAGACTTTGAATCTTGGCTCTGGGCTTCTGTAGAAACCATTAACGGGTCATATATCATTATGCTCTCCAGCACAGAAGGAGAACCTACTTCAGAGGGCTTAGCAGCGAGTGACTTACTTGGCAATGGTTGGAAGAGCTGCTGGCTCTCATCACCACGGAGCACGGTTTCACATGACGGTGACAGCCCACGCCGCGGTGTGATGGAAACACGGGTGGTGCGGGGAGGCCGTGCAAGGGGACAGGCTGAGCTGCCGCTAGAGGGCAAGGCAGATGCGGACCTGGCCGAGACCCGGGGCGCTGCATCTTCCACCTTCACACTCGTGGCCTTAGTCTTGAGTCATTCCAAGTCCTTGGAACAGGCTCGGCAGGCTGGTGTGCTTCATGCTTGCCTCGAATTCAGCCTCAGCATAATTAGCATAACAGATTAGGTTTTCTTTTTTCCTGGTCATGTATGTTCGAGTTTAAACATCTTTTCCCCATAAGGCAGAAGATTCTGCTGCAAAGGTTTTAGGCACAGGATGGGTTATTATTTTGTGGGGGATTTTTCATAGCCTTTGTTCCAAGGTCTGATTCAGCAGAGGTAGCAGAAGGAATCACTCAGCCGCTGCGTATCTCTGGGCTCAGTAATCCACATGTGGTTTACAACATGCGAACCCTACAGAATTACACAGCCCCTTTGCAAGGCAACACCAGTCGCTTGTCTTCGCTGTATAGAAAGTTTCCCCCGACTAGGAGGAGATACTGACACACAGCCTGCTCTCTTTTGAATCCCGTAGGTTACCATTGAAGTGGTGGATGGCCCTGACACCGAGACAGACAAGGATCTGCAGAAAGAGAACAGCAAGCCCAGCTGGCCAGTCCCGTCACCTGACTGGAGAAACTGGTGGCAGAGGTCATCCACCTTGACTCGCATGAGCAGCGGTGACCAGGACTACAAGTACGACAGCACTACTGAGGACAGCAACTTCCTAAACCCTCTCGGTGGGTGGGATAGTCACGCACCCAGTCACCGGACATTTGAGTCCAAGGAGCAGCCAGAGTATGGTGAGTTTGCGTTCCAGGCCTCTTATGGGCATCTTGGGATTGTAAAAACCAGTTTGGGGGAAATGAGAATGGTGAGGCATTGCTGAAAGTAGGCCAAGCAAAATAGAATTTTTCAACATGTGGCTTTTGTTCATCAGCTTTTAAATACAAATCTGTGCAGATGCACAAGCTGTACTGTGGTAGCTGCATTCCACTAGTAACTCTATAATCTTGAAAATCATACCAGTTATCCCATAAGAGGACCTTTTTTTAGTCCTAAGTGTACTTTTTTTAAAAGCAAAGGAAACAAGGTTTCATATTTATTTTTAGAGTAAGGATAAGTACAAATTTAGAATCGTGCGGTGGTTTGGGAACTAAAATATAATTATTGGATAAATAAGCAAGATCTAAAACATGGTAGTATTTGGTAGATACACAAATAAGATGAATTATGTTGGTGCATGTGTGGGGAGTGGCATATGCAGCAGGAACATTGTGTATTTGCGTGTGTAATTCTCTTCCAGATGTGTCATGGCGAAAAAAACAATTGTTTTCAGCTTGTTGTATGAAACAGTTGCAGAAACTAGAAACAGAGAGGAGCCACAGTTATTCACTGCTCCAATGGGCTGTAACCATTCATGTGGGGAGGACTTGAGGGAGGTGAACTAATATGTGCTCACAGGTAGCTCAGAGCCTCTCGGATTTAAGTTGTGTGTACATACAGAAGATTTTTAGTTAGAGCAGGGTTTCAAAGCCACAGTACTTTTACCCTGGCGCTTCTGTTGCGTTCCCTAGATTCTGCAGAGTGGCTGTCTTATTTTTCCCCTGATTCCGTCTTATTTTTCCCCCATTTTGGTTAACTTTAAGTCCTAGAGCCTTAACAATTGAGAGAGACTTTTTTATGGAATGGTGTAGTTGAACACATACATATGTATTAAATTTTGTGGCCAGAAGATTAAAGTCTACCCCTTCTTTTTGCACCTGCGTTTATTTGCAGGCATACTCTTTTGCCAAGAATTCACATATTAGGTAGTTGTTCATTTAGGTAAAATAAAATTGCTTTCACAAATAATTGTGGTAGGAAAAAAAAATAGTAAGAATTACAAATATAAAAATGGGAAGAACAGGTTGAGCTGCAGCTGGAAATCTGATCTGGTATATTTAATAGTAGGTACGGTCTGTTTCATAGTGCAGTATAAACACTAGGTAGGTAGGCCTAAAAATTATCCCAGAGCTCTCTGCCGTTCACCAGAGCCCCCTACTAACTGGAAGAGACTCCTGGCCTTCTGACTAACCTAAAAGGCCATGTGCCATTGGCCTTGGCCAGGAGGATGGAGCAGCAGATCCTGCCTATATGGGGCTTTTATACTAGTTCCAGCCATTGCCCTGTTCACACGTGTCATGGTTCTATCATCTCCCGCATCCTGCCCCTGCCAAAAAGCACCGCGCAGCTCTGCCTGCCCTTCCTGGGCCTCCCAGGCTGGGCTCTTTGACAAGCATTGCACCTGCTCACCCTCCCTCTTCCTCACCTCTCATGTGGAGAACAAAATTCAGAGTTGGAAAAGAGCTGGGAAGGAGAGCAGGGCCAGGGAGAGAGGGCAGATCACATTGTCCTAAGACACCTCTGCTGCTGTAGTGCCTGCCTGTTGGCAAGGCTCAGAATGGCGGGTCTTTGCCCACAGACAGTAGCCATGTTCCTACTCACATCACACTATGGACACCTGATGCAAGCATGGTGGCTTCCCGATCGGCAGCAGTGTAAGAAAAGGAGGGAAAGCACATAAGGTCCCTGCCATGAGGAACTCACATCTAGGCAGCTTGCTATGAGTGAGATATATAACCTTCCCATACTCCTGGCAATAAATGTTTAATAGCACCCCACAGAGTTGTCGTCAGTCATTACATATGGTACAAATCAAGTTACGTGTTCTACTAACCAGCTCAGGAAGCCCACAGACAGCATGGCAGTGGGAGGGGAGTGGGAATCGCGTGTAGCACAGAGGCCAGCGCAGGCAGGGACCTGGCCCTGTGTCTTGCTTGTACATATGCATTCAGCCTATAGCTATAGAGCACGGCTGGCTCAGAGTCGCTAAGCCCTATCTTCCTTTGCTACCAGTGCTGGTTTAACCCAAATGAGCAAAGGCTGCAAGTTATCATCGCAGGGTCAGTTAAACTTCTCCTGTAGATTGCAGAGAAATCCATGAAGCCAGATGCTCCATAGCGAGAGACAGCAGTCGGCTGGGGAGGCCAGTGGGAAGGCAAGAGAACTGGGAGTGGTTCATGGACTCCATTTGGTGGCCTTCACAAGGTGGGATGTGCAACGGTTAACTCAGCAAACAAAGGAGACTGATTCCAAGGGGTTTAGATACTCACAGTGGCACTGAGCCACGGTGGTGCAGACTTAGTATCATTTGCACTTGGCTGGCTACCAGAAGAGAATAAAGTCGTGTTTTGTTTTCAGAAGGTTCCTGCTAGTAAACAGTCAGATTTGATGTTATTTAATAATACACATGAAACACTACAAATTGCATGTTGTTCTGGGTGCAAGATGCTTATGTGGTTCCCTATATTCATGGCAGTATTCCTGTAATATCTGTTTCCTGTTCAAAGGACTGAAAAACAAAATTGCAATTTTCACGCATGACCCTCAGCCTCCCATAGTCCAACATTTGCGTCCTAAAGATTAATTAAGTGAGTATTGTTGAGCTATTGCTGTGTGTTTTGAAAAGAAGAAAAAGCTAACTTCATTTATCCTGTGCCTGATTAGTCTGTGGTCAGAAAACATATTCCTATACACAGGGAAATTATGTGAGTAGATGTGTACTGTTAGTTCATGACCCAGCTTTGCAGCTGAGGATTCTCAGCTGCCAAAAGGTCGAAAGAGAAAGGAAATATTTTTTCAAATAATGTTGCGTGCATTTCCCTGAGGAGCATCAAGTGTGAAAACCATTTAAACAGCAGGCTTACGCCTGGCATTTAGCCCAAGCTTCAGGTAGAGACATCTGGATTCCATTCTTGTTTTGCCTTCTTAATAAAAAGCACTACACAGTAGTTTTGGGTAGTAGGAGTTTTGTTTCTTCATTTCCTTCCTCATCTTTGTTCTTACACAGATTATATTGATGGTGAGGGAGACTGGAGCCCGTGGTCCCTTTGTAGCGTCACCTGCGGGAGCGGCAATCAGAAGCGGACGAGGTCCTGTGGGTACGCCTGCACTGCCACCGAGTCACGGACCTGCGACAGGCCCAACTGCCCAGGTGTGATGGTGTTCACATGAAGTGCTGTCGGAGGGGAGTGGGGAGAGGGGGTCAGGGCCAGGAGGAGACCCCCCCTGCGCGCAAAGCCCAGGGCCCTTTTGTTCCCTGGTGAGGGAGGAGTTTTGGCGGGAAGAGACAGCGCTGGTTCGCAAAGCCATTTATGAAATGGCAGGTTCCTTGCTAGTAATAATACGCTGCTAGATGCAGTTGCTATCCCCTGGGACTTAAAAGGCAAATACAGGCTTTTTTTAGGTTACGGCAGTCATTTTTGTGCATAGTACATTTTGTATTCCAAAGGGTGTAATCTACTCTCTTGAAACAAATTTGTATTAATTCTAGAATTTCAAAACAGCTGTCCTGACCATTACCTCAGCAAGCTCGTATTTTGCTGTGCAGTGGACGGGTGGGCATGCCTGTGTTGTGAACAAAATAGCTCCTCCTCAGTTACATGGCTTTTTAAGTTTTGTGCCTAATGTATACAGAGTTGCTTTAAGACCCCATGTGTATTTACATGAAAAAAAAATACTTTAAATACATGCTTTGCCTTTCACTCCAGAGATTTTGGGTTTTAAGCTATAAAAATTCCTGTCCTAGAAAAGTTAAGGTGGAAATGTCATCTCTGTTTCATTACGTGTTGCTTGATAATTGGAGAATTATAAAACAGGAAGTTTGCTCCTGCAACAGCTGCGCACAATGAGAAGAAGGAATGTAAAGTTTTGGCTTGAATGTGTTCAGAAGATATGGCCAAGGACCCTTAACCATAGCTCCTACCTGTCTGCAGCCACTGACGTTGAAATGCCAGTAACGGAGATGTCCTTACCATTACGCAGTTTTCACTTTGGTGAAAGCAGGGCTTTTACATCATAAAAATGTAAAGCTGCTATGGAAAACTTTCCCATGATGTTCTTTAAATGCTGCTGTGTTTTTGGATTCAGGCAATTTTGTAATGCACTGGTGCAGTATTTGCCACAATGCATGGGATATGTGCAATTTCATTACTTCAGAGAGAAGTAAAAACACATGCCGTGGTGGCATGCATTTCACCAAGTTTACTTAATGACTCGGAAAGGCAGAAATTCTTAAACTGGAGGTCAGGTTTTTTTGGTGGGAAGTGAAATGTCAGCAGTGCTGGAGAGAAGACTTAGGAGCCTCAGTGAGAGAGCTGGAGAGAAGTTTCTCAGTCGCAGATAGATGTGTGCATCCACTGCGAGGTAATGGCTGCTAGGCAGTTCAGGAGAAAAGTGTTTCTGGATGCTCTCATACATCCTAAAACCTCAATAATAAGGGGTTAATGCCAGAAGAAAGCATGTAGCCCCCAGTTATATCCTCCAGTATTTATTACCAGCTAGCATCAAACAGTGGCAAACTTGAAAGAATATATTATGTCATATAACAGACCCCCAACGATCAGCAAGCAAAATATATTCGCTCTTTGAGGCTGTGCTGACATTTTTAAAATTACAAGGGCAAAGCTCAGCTTCTGCTGTTTACAATTCCAGCAGTGAATTACTGCTTTGTAATGGGTTTTTGGCTATCTATTATTCTGCATCTACTGCTGGAGTTAGGGCAAAACCCTATGATAATTTTATTGAAAAGCAGCCTGAGGCTGTTTTGAAGCTTTGCAAGCCACTATTATGCCCCAGTTCAGGAGATCAGGAGAAAGTTCATTGGCAAGAAGATGGATGGTGAACAGACTTCATTACTAACCATATAGTTATCACGTATTAAAGAGCTTTCTGCTCTCTTTGGAGGTCTTTAATTTAATGGAGGGGGAAAAAAACCTCAGACCTGTTCAGATGCTTTTTTGAAGAGACATTTGTTGTAAGGCTACATGGCACAGAAACCTTAGGGAAACATCAGGCGGGTAGGTAGGCCAAACTAAAGCAGCAATGAAAGGATGTTTACTTTGGCAAGATCAATTAATATATTTTCTGGCAATTAATATATTTTCTCTCTACTGATAGCAAACACTTAACTGGAGGTTGTTGGAAGATCCTGATATTTGAAGATCCTGATATTTAAAGATCCTGATATTTTATTTGGGGGATGGGATTGATTGGCGAGGTTGTTTATCTCTGGCCTACTCATACCTTTCAACTCCCTAGCACTGGGAGAGAGCAAGAAGCACCAGTCTTCTTGTAATAGCATCATCTTATCTGTGTCATTGCAGCGGGCGTTGGACTAGATAACCTTTAAAGGTCCCTTTCAACCCAAACTATTCGATGATTCTTTCTCGTACTTCCTGAAAAATGGTTGCCTACATACGGATATGAACTTACTCACCTGTCTTCAGGCATGTCGCTCTGTTTCAGAAAGTTACACAAAGGCTGTCTCCTTTAGACATCATGTTTTACCCAGGGCTTTAGAGCTTCCATTAGGACACTCGTTTTTATCTTGTCGGTCACTTGTGAGACATGCTCTGGAGAAGACGCTGCTGACATAAAGCCGACCAGGTGGCTGTTGGTGAAGTGTGTGCAAAGCTCCTACCTGAATTACTGGGAGATGTTGGCAAGCTTTGCATCAGGAAGAGGAGGAACAAAATTGGTTCCCTCACTGCTGGAACTTTGCTCTGGGTTCATAACTGACCGGTTTGCTGCTTAAATATAATCTAAGCTCTAAAACTTGGAAACTTTTGACCTTTGGGCTAAGCTAATGCTTTAGCTTCCTAACAGGGCAGATTCCTTGGTCATCACGCTTTTAAGTGAACACTGCCTCCAGCAGCAACTTCAGATTGCTTCCCTGCCAAACAAAAGCACCTTGCAGAACTGGGGAAGGAAGGGATGACAGGGAGGCAGTTGATTGCATTGTGTTTTAATAGGAAAACACCACCGCCACTAACGTGTGTTTGTCTTAGGGATCGAAGATACCTTCCGGACAGCTGCCACAGAAGTGAGCTTACTGGCAGGAAGTGAAGACTTCAATGCTACCAAGCTGTTTGAAGTTGGTAAGCAGCCTAGTCAATCTTTCAGTAATAGATAAGAGACTTCCTTAGATTCTCCTGTTATGACTCTTAGAACCATTAAAAATGTCAGTATTAATGGCCATTTATTATCTTGCTTAAGTTTACGATCTGAACCTTAGCTTGCTTCTGTCATAGACTCTTTCTCCTCTTAAGTCCTAGCAAATTTCTGTGCTTCTTTCATTACAAAATGGTGATTCTCTGTCCTAGTTCAGAAATGAGCTGTAAAACTCCACAAAAAAAATTCAAACACTGTTTAGCATTTTGCTGAAATAACCTCAAATGGAAGATACTGGAAAAGCATTTTAGGTACAGCTGTCACATTAAAAAACATGACAATGACTTTTATGAGCATGCATAGCTTTATAACTGTGTGCGCTGCAGTGAGGCTGGCCAAAGCAATTTTATAGGGCATGACTTGATACTGATCTATCTAAAACTCAGCCCAGCCTCTATAATGTTCTGATTTCAACACTCCAATGAGACCATAACGTGGCCACTCTTAGACACTGGATGCTGGACTAATTGGATAAATGATGTAATCCAGCACCTCCCTCCTATGGTGGTAGAGGACAAGAGTTAATGACAGCCAGGATAGGACTTTTTAAGGAGACAGAAAAACAGGACACAGATCGCTAAGTAAATATTTTGCAAGAATGTTTGCTGTAAGAGTTTCAGGTCCCAGTCTTTGCCTTACTACAGAATCCTGTTAAGTAAGCGTGCGGGGTTTTTTTGAAAGTCTGTAGCATGATACAGACACCTTAAATAATGTTTTACGTTGAAGACGTTTAACTGGATTCTCCCAAGACTCTTGCAAAATAATAAAGTGCCAGTATTAAATATGCTACTAATCTATAAATCTCTTTGATCCCAGCTATAAGTCATGGCTCTGGTGCCATTAAATCCGCCTAATGCACAGACACTCTGATATTATGTCACATATGCTCTTCTAGAATCTGAATCACTTGTGGCTGCATTTGCCAGCTAAGATGTCAGTCTCCATGTTTGAACTAGTTTGAAATACCCCTTTGGGAAGATGGAGACCAAACAGAAAAAAGTATTTGTTAGTTAAAAGGAAGACTGAATTAGGGCTTTAATAATGAACTTCAGAAAACATAATCCAGGCCTTGCTTGCCATCTTGGTATTTCTAGCATCATGAGAAACTTAATGCTTCAGCATCTGAATCTGCTGTTCTTACAAGGTGAGTGCATGGACTAGGGGTTTAAACTGGAGACTGGCATCAAATCACTGTGATTTCCCTGTTTCAGTTCTGTCACTTGTAAACCCGTGATAGTGTCTCTTGTGCTGCATGGGGATATTGGCAGCTTAATTAGAATTTGCCAGGTAGAAGAAATGTCAAAAATACCTACTGGCATGGTGCTGCAGTATAATTCAGACTAGCACTGCCTAAGACCCTAAAGCCAGTCGCATGTGTGATTTCTTTATCTGAGGAGACAGCACATTAACACATTGCAGGCAGGGAGGAAAGCTTTGACTGCTCTTTCTTTCCTAAGCAAAGCACTGGTGCTCAACAGTTATGCTTTCCTCATTTATTATCACTGATCATATGAACTGAGATGCTGCATAATGTATCTTAAGTTTCCATTTCCTGCCCTTAAACAGATACTGATAGCTGTGAAAGATGGATGAGCTGCAAAAGCGAGTTCTTGAAGAAATACATGCACAAAGTGGTCAATGATCTTCCCAGCTGCCCATGCTCCTACCCCAGAGAGGTTGCATACAGCACTGCCGAAATCTATGATCGAATTAAAAGGAAAAACTTTCGCTGGAAAGATGCAAGTGGTCCAAAGGAAAAACTGGAGATCTATAAGCCCACTGCACGGTACTGCATCCGCTCCATGCTCTCTTTGGAAAGCACAACGCTTGCAGCGCAGCACTGTTGCTATGATGATAATATGCAGCTGATTACCAGAGGGAAAGGGGCGGGTACACCAAACCTGATCAGCATCGAATTCTCAGCAGAACTCCATTACAAAGTGGACATTCTGCCTTGGATTATATGCAAAGGTGACTGGAGCCGCTACAATGAAGCACGGCCTCCAAACAACGGGCAGAAGTGTACAGAAAACCCTTCAGACGAAGACTACTACAAGCAATTTCAAGAAGCGAGGGAATACTAAGATTTTCCTCCTTTTCAGACACAAAATAGCATTCGTTTCCTGGATGCCAAAGAACTGATAATGGCTGCTGCATTATCTCCTTGACAGGGGTTGATCAGTTTCTTTCTAATGAATGTATATAGTTGTAATATAATACATAAGTATTTTTCATAGTGTGTGTAATTTATAAACACATATCTCTATCTCACACACACCTATTTTTACATACAGACATACATAAACATTGTCCTGGTAGGATTTTATACTGCAATAACATTCATTTAATAATGTGCATTTCATTTTATTCCCCAACTGTAACGTAAAGCGGGGGGGGGGGCAGCTGCCATCACCATCAGGCCCCAAGGCCCCAACTGAGGAGGGCACATATTTAAAAGTTGTTATAAACAATAGGATTGAAGAATGTACTCTTCCATATGGGAATGGTTTACAAGATTAATGCACCTAAAGCATCAGTTTGCTCTATAACTGATTTCATGACTAGTCATATCTAAGAAAGGAAGAAATTTTTTTTGGAAGGGTAATACTCAAAAGTGAATATAGACAGTTATTAGCAATTTTTGTCTTGGAATTCTTCCTGTTACCTTCTAGCTCAGGTCTTTGTAGTCCATCTGACATAGGCTTGCAGGGAAACGTAGCTGTGGTTTTCCTATGAAGCAGAAAAAGTCCCGACGCAGTGGTTCTGCAAGAGTTATAAACAGCCAGCTCCCAGAGACATCTCAGATAACGGAGTTACAGCTGTCGGGGCTTGGGTCTTATGCTGGGGAGCAGATCTTCAGGGCAGCTACCTGTAAATGAAGCATGCCGTAAGTCTTTGGAGGAGTGCGGCCAGAGAAGGAAACCATGTCAAAGAAAAAAAAACCCTCATAGTTACTTTCCAATTTTTAATATGAAGAGTCTTTAGATCTGCTTGTTTCTTTCTTTTAAGAAACAAAAGAAGTTTATTTTTTTAAAGAACGTGAAAAGTGGAATACACATGTCTAAGTTCCCTGAGGTAAAGCACGCAACTGGCTCTTTTCCCCCATTTAGCATATGCTGAGTGCACAGTGTCCTACAGAAGAAGCTATTCTTTAAGGAAGCTGTCTGGGAGGAACTATTGGTGAGTTAAAATGTCTTAATTTTTTTAAAAAGCTAGCATTATTTTTGTAAAGTATTTATTGAATTGTAACAATAACTCACATGTGGGATATGTCTCTAACATGAAAGGCGTCTGTGGATGGAACTCGATTGCCAAGAATAAGACTGTTGTTAGGCAAAAGTTTTACTTCCAAATTTTTATGAAGTGCAAGTTTACATACATAATCCTGTAATTAAGCAGCTGATACCTGCATTCTTATTGAAAGATAAAAATGACACCCTGGGTAAATAAATACTTACAGTTCCATCGTGTAAAAGGCTGTCTTGCTGCAAGTCAATGTCTTCATTTGGAAAACTAAGACTAAATGTCATTACAGAAATGCCTATTTTCGGGTTATGTGGTCTGATACACATATGTGCACTGCATGTGGAACCTCACACAGCAGTAAAGCCGATCTCGCATTGCAGCCAGTCTTAGCTGAAAGATTCAAGACAGCCACGAAATACAATTCCTTCTGCTATGTATGCACACACATAAATACTGTAAATCTTTTCTCTAGCTCTGTTGGCCTTTCAGGTGCTGGCTGATTGCAACTTCCCGGACAGACGTGTGCACAGTCCCCCCAGCATTAACGTATGCGTAATAAGTCTGCTGAGTCTGAGAGGTGTCAGGCTTGTGTTGGTCTCCCCAGGTGGTGCAAATCAGGAGATTAAAAAAGCATCCTGGGCCTCGGACACCCACTCTGACCAAATGTGTGGTGTGTACGCTGCGAAGGCTCTCCCCAGATCTGCCAGAGCTGGTCTGACAGGCTGCAGAGCCTCGGCACTGTACTTATGCTCCAGCCCTCCAGAAACACAGTCGTCCAGGCAGAGCTACTGCACATATGCAACAGCAACTGACCTACTGAGGTAACTTCAGCAGCTGGAAATCTTGGCCAAGTCGTCAGATCTTCCCAGATGCAGGCTTGAGTGGGAGGTGGGGGGAGATGTGGATATATTCTAGCACTAGCTGGTGGTAACAAAACATGGTTAGTTGAGCAAGAGGGTAAACATGGGGATCGCCCCTTAATTTTTATAGAAACCAGGTTTTGTAAATTCTTGCAAGGTCATCAGAAGGAGCCGCTAGCAAGCAGAGCCAGTTAAATTGACAGCAGATGGATGAAAGGCATAAGCAACTCTAGGATCAGTCACTTAATAGGGAAGACAGGTATTTTGTGCAAAATGAGGGAGAAAGCCCTGCTTTTTACTTCACTTAGCAGTGGGGGGGGAACAACAGTTTCAGGTTTCTCTGGGTGGGCGATGAGAGGGCGGTCACAATTCTTGAAATATAAAACACATCCCTGCAGTTTATGGATTAGTAAATTATGGTGCTATTGAGAAATACTACTGCACCATTAATACTGAACATAACAAATAAAGTGTCAGGGAAAAGGAAAAATTATTCTAGTAAATTAAATGACGCACAAAGTTGCAAGCGTTACCACTCATAATTTGCCACAGCTAGGAACTCTGAGGGAGCCGAATAACCACTGATAAGGACCTACCAGGTTTTTCATCGGATGAGCCCTGGAGCACAGATCAAGAGGGTATTCGCATTTCTGCATTCTTAAGCAATGGTCTTTACTAAAAACAAAGTTGGTCCTACTTTATAATAAATTATGATCCCTTCAGGACTGGGCCGCTTTTCTTGTGTTCTGTTTTCTTCTATCTCCTTTCCAATGACTAAAATTGTACCTGGAATGATTTTGTGTAGTAGGCCTTAGCAACATGCTGGAGTTTACCATGGCCAAATTTGGCTCAGTCTCTTAAATACAGAGTTCTTCATGTTAGAATAAGACCTGGGGAAGGGTTTATGGTCTCATGTTCCTAGGCACAGGTTGGTAGTTAGAAGAAGCTGTTGTTACATTTCTAAGTTACCACAGAACGGGCATACTGGAAAACCCAGCCAAAGGTTAGAGGAGGACTGAAACAAGCAGAACTAAACAGGGCTCATGGTCTCAACACTGAGAAATCCCTCTGAAAGTCCCCCACTGGTAGCTATCCTGCTTCCCAAAAGGAAACTTAAAATACAGACTTTACTGCAGCCTCTCCATATCTGAGCAGTTCTGTTTACCTATTTCTCCTCAGCAAAGCCAGAGTAGGATGTTTTCACCTCCTGGCTTCTCGTTCCTCTGCAAGCACAGCTGTTTGTGCAGCAAAAGGACTCACTCAAGTCATCCAAGTTATTTTTAACCCTGATCAATTAACAGATACAGATTACCACAAGGCTTTAGAGTCAAGTTGGCGGGAATGCCTTAAACTGGCACTGCTGGTGTGAAAGATATGTGGAGCAGTGCCCCGAGGCAGCCATAAATGGATTGAATGCGTACCTTTGATGGTTAAAAGGATGAGTGGGCCTGGCTTCACATTGCCCGGACAGCTGCTGAGCAGCAAAATTCCACTACCATAACCCACAGTGATGCATATGGGTTATAGGACAATATAGCGAAAAACAAAAACATACATACATTCATGAATCCCCACAGTCCTCCATTAGTTACCAGCTGTATTTTTCCCCCCACTGTGCAAAATGGTTAGCACTGTCAACACAATGCATTCTTTCAAAAAATGCTGGTGAGTTCATAGGACTGCCTTTTCCATATATAGCATTTTCATTGAGATTGTAGGGTTGGTTGCAATGAATAACTGGTGCACCTGACACTTTCAATTGAGTGGGGTCAGGTGAGCCGAAGGCGGGAGAGGGGAGAAAAGTAACCTTTCCCAGTTGAAGAATCCGCTGCTCCATAGCAGGGCATTGCAGTACATATGTGAGACATTTAGCAAGGGGATGCCCCTGCCAGACCACAAAGAGCCCTAATGCTGCAGCCTCTTACCTGTGATGGTCTCCCTGGTCTGCAGCAGGAAGGCAGTGAGGGAGCACCTGGACCTCGTGGAGGTGGCCCAAGGAGCTGCCTGAGGCTAAGGAACCACCGGTGCTCCCTCGGGCCTCTCCTTGATCCCCTTCCTGCTTTATTCATCAAGGCACCCCTGGAGCCGCCCAGCAGCCAGCCTGGCTGCTCTGGGTGCCTGCTAGGCGGCACTGCCTTGGCTTACGCATTCAGCAAGCATTCATCCATCCTTGGAGAAAATTACTCACGGTCAGGCTGGACAGACTACACAGAAACCTGGCGAGCGCCATTCCCAGCAGGGTCAAGGAGCTGGCAGGGCAGGGAGCCTGTTCATAACCCACCCAGACAGAGTTACTCCCCAGGGTCCCTACAGTCACCCACACGATCATCTGACACCACACAAGGGGCAATGGCATGGCAAGGCCATCTCTTTTTAATCCAGAAGAGGAAGCCTGCAAAACAGAAACGGACAGGCTGGGATCTCTTTATGCTCACTGCATGCACCTGCACAGGCACAAGCACGGCCGTGTCCCTCCCCTCCATACGCACAGAGCCCAGAGCGCTCAGGAAGGAGAGCACGAGCAGGAAGACGGCCAGCACTAAGCACCGGAGTAAAGATGACAATTTTTCCAGCAAACTGGTGTGAGCGTATGCCTGGCTGCATGGCATTTATGTGATAGCTGAGAGAGCATGTGTTTTTCTATCACCAGTGTCCCCATCCCCACCCCCACCCCCCCACCCTGCTTCCCTTTGTAACTTTTAATGGAAAAATGTGTGGGCAGTTTCCATTATGCCTGCACTGTTTCAGACAAATTAAGGGGTTGGCTAAGAAATCACTGGTTTCATATTTCATACAAAATACACACACATGCATATATTTATATATCTATGTAAATTAATTTAGGATATCCTCTAGTCATGCACTTTAGAGCAGTATGCTGCCGAGTGTAGTGTCTATAGTAAAGGCCCTACAGAAGAGCTCTTCCTTTGGGCCTGCACAGGGGAGTGGGGCTATTTTTGGGCTTGCATGGGGGAGAGAAGGGCCAGGAAGCTGAAATGGCAGCATTCTTCCTCTCTGCCTTTTACTTTCTGAGTGGCAGGTTTATTCACTTTTCCTCTTCAGAAGCATTGCTAAAGCCACGTATGCCTTTTATGACCGCGCTAATTTTCTATCAGCTTAGGGAGTTATAAATGTTTTCCTTATTTGTTCTCTATCACAAGAAGAATCTGGGGGGAGATTTTTAAACACACAGAGAAGCTTTTCATTCAGTAAAACGCACAATTTATAAGGGATTTAGAATGTTATATTCTGGAAGTGATAGCAATATGACACAGGTCAAACCGGCCAAACCTAACACAACTAAGTGTGGGTGGCTCTAGTTTTCAGAGGAGCACTTAGATAATATTTCCTTTTTAAAACTGGGCAAACAACTTTATATGTGTTAAATGTCAGAGTTTGCTGTTTATTACGGGCCTGACCAATGCTTCATGTACCGTGGAACAGTGCTTCACCCTATGGATTTCAGGAGGGCTCTGGTATGGCTCCGGAACATGCCTGCATCAAGGGACAGCATCTGCACACCATGATGGTAGATGCAGGATATGAGTCAGAAAGTTTGGGGAGCAGAAAAGGCTTGGGAACCAGCTCCCACTCCAGGCACCACCTTCCAGGCTGGCTCCTGCCTCTGCACAGCTGTGCTTAACCCATTTGTTTGTCCGCAAAGCCAAGCTGCAGCCATCCCCACTTCCCCAGGGCAGCTCTTGAGGGGATGCTGCTCAGCTGCAAAAAAAGCAGAGCCAGGGCACAGCTGGCCTTGGGAAAGGCCCTGTCCGGCTGCGTAGGGCTTTCTGAGTCAGGTGAGAAGATGGGAAAGGTGCAAATGTACTTGACCATGCAGACAACAGCGAGTCCCATGTCCTACTATCCTCATCAGTGTTTCCCGTCAGGCCATCAATGGGGAGCACCTTCAAACCATGGCACTACCTGGCTTCATGCACCTCCTGCCTGCAAATCTCAAGCAGCTTACCAGCATTGCCACAGTCCCATCACCCCCAAGATGGATAGGGGATCAAGCCCAGCATGATGCCTCCATCCAAAGCCAGCCCCCAGCAGGAGGCAAAAGCATGGCTTCATTTCACGTGCAAATATCCTGGCTATTCCAGTGCATCCAGGAATGCCATCAAGCGATGGCTTGGAGACACAGCAAGGTCTGCCACAGCCCCTGCAGCAGTAACCACGTCTGAAAGCAACAGTGACCTCAATTCAATGCACCAGTTCTCTTCCACACCCTCATCTTACAACCTGGCTGGGAAACACACAGAAATAGAGCACAGAAACAGGAGGAGTCTCTTTGGGCTGAGAAAGAGGATGCGGTAACAGGAATAGAAATTAACTTCTGGCCAGTGTGGAGAGGAAACAACAGTGCATTGAGTTACAAAGTGGTCTCATTAATGGCCACCAAAATTTAAATCAGCATGTGGGTAATGATATCCGGAAGGAGGACGGCCTCAGAGAGGTGAAAGTCAGAAGGAGCAAAGCAATTCTTGCAAAGGAGCCTAGCAAAGGAAATGCTGAAGCAGTGCTTACATGCCTAGCAGACTGAGGGCTTCCCTTGCCGGCCCATACACTCACAGACCCATTCCCCCACTATTTCACCACGCGTTTAATCACCACTAGGTACACAACACCAGAAAAGCCAAATTAAAAGGCACAGCCAGTAGGTGTAAAGGGAAGAAAAGTTACTGAGCCTTTTTTCCTGAATAACAGCCCACACGGCCTCATGTTCAGAGGCTGCAGCACAGTGGTAGCTGCACCACAGCTTTTAGCTGTCCGCGAGAGGTTGATGGCGGTGGTTAACCTTGACAAATAACTATGTTTTGCCCTTGCCCATAGTGGCATGGCCGTCAGTATTCCTGTAATTTAATGCGGCTTTTGCTCAAAAGGTCAAGCCCCTTTCTCTCACGCCCGTATCAACCACCCAGGACAGTGGGTTTGCCCCGCTCCCAGCACCACCAGCTGCACAACACAGCAGGGACGTTGGCTTGTGTCACTTTGCAATTAGCCTGTTTCCCCACAAGGAAAGGGAGGCCCGGCCTCGTCTTCCTAGCACATAGACAGGAGGCACAAAGCCACCAGAGAAGCACAGGCAGGAGGTGGCTGACCCAACCTCAGCCTCAAACACAACCGCATCTGCCATTGCTAGGTTGGGTGGCCTGGTTAGAAACACAGCGTTGCTGTTGCAGCTGGCAGGACTGCCCTGCGGGTTCAGTCTGCCAGCCAAAAGGAAAGCAGCAGCGTGCTCCATGTCTGACCAGCACCAGCACCGATGGGGAGCAGGAAGGTGTGAAGCCCTGAGAGCTACATACTTCAAGATCCAACTACATGCGAGATCCAACACTGCCAAGCTGAACCTCATTCCTGGGGTGGAAACAGCACCCAGGCAGCCGCACAGGGTGGGCCTCACCCACACCAAAGAGACACATGGAAGGAGAGCCGAGCTTTGACATCTAAGCCACTATCAGGGGGTGTTTGACCTGCATTAGAAAGGAGATGAAACCAGCTAACTCTGGCTGTAGAAGAGGAGATCTGCAAGGCCAGGAAGTCCCACAGGACTATCTATGTATCTGAACTATCTCACACCTCCAGGCTGGCAGTTATACTGTGAGCTGCAAAAGTCTTTAAAACCAGCGCTTGGATAGGGACCAGCAAATTTGATAGAAATGGCAAGATTGTTCCTCCCAAGAATATCCACCTGTTTCTCCCACAAATTGCCTTCTGCAGAATTTCCCACCACTTTCAGCAGGTGTATAGCTGCTCTCCAACTTCTCAAAGCCAGAGCCCTCCAGAGAGTTTCATTGTCTGGCAGCAAAACAAGGAAGGGGAACAGCAGCACTATCACCCCACTAAATGACATCCACCACATCGTTGTACCCCCAAAAATGCCAAGAGCTGCCAGATCCTTCTTTGTACCAGCATTCCCAGCTTTTCTACCCACTGGCTGAGTTTTTCAGGTAAGGCCAGGTGTGGACTTCAGTGAATGCTATTGCAAGCAGTGAGGACCATTTGAAAGCCTCCTCTGAAAGACACCATGCCAATATGTTTGTTGCTTACCCTGGGGTGCAGGGGACAAGTGACAGCACCCCTTCTACTGCCAACTTGCCCTGTGTTGGCTTTGCCGGTCACACATGGCAAAGGCATCACTGCATGTCTGAGCTCTCAGGTCTGACAGCGCAGCTCAGCAGCACCAGCAGTGGCCACTGCATTGCCCTCACTTACCCCAAAACGCTTCTTATGCCAGATATTTTTTTTTTTTTTTAATGGGAAAAGGCAAAACCAGACCTCCTGCATGCAGACAATTTGTCTGTTCTGGACAGGTTCCAGCATGAGGAGGGTACTTTATACATATGGGCTCTCTTTCATGTTTGATTGCTGGACTAAGATCATATTGTTGTCCAGCTCAAGGCGGGGGGGGGGGGGGGGGGGGGGGGGGTGCGGGGGGGAGAGCAAAAAGACAGACAAATCAGGAAAGCATTAGGTAAACTTAGCTAAGAATACATCTTCTGACCAAATGGAGAGCGATGCTCTTTCATATAATTAGACTGTCTACAGGAAGTCAAAAAGAACAAACTGTGATGCTTTCAGTGCTGTGGGAGATGTGTGATCCCCAGGAGACAATCACGTGTCTCCCCCCAAAGCACTGGGTCGGTGTCTCTGGGCAGGTTGTGAAGGGGGAGTGCGGTTTAAAATGTCCTCGGAAACTCTGTCATTCCATTGCAGCTCCAAATGCCATCCCTCATTCAATGAAGAGACATGCATACATGAAGATAAGGTGTGAAAACAAACCCTAACCGACCAGAAAGTGTTTCAATACTGTCTTTAGATTTGCACAAGGTGAGCAAAATGCTGGTTTTGGCAGTAAAGCACCAGTGGCACAGAGAACGCAGGAGCAGGTCAGAGGAATGGGACTGTATTGCACACTGGAGGGGAAGATACTCTGTACCAACACATAGTATCAAACAATAAGTGATCCTATTCTTCCTATAATGACTCTTTCCATAAAAACCGTCTCCTTAATAGGAACGGCACAAATGGACATTGGAACAGGCAGGCACAGCAATGGGCATATGGGCCTGACACTCACATTTCTTCTCAGTGCCACCTGTGGCGGGCAGTGGGGATACAAAGGGCCGGATCCTTCACGTTCCAAAGTCAATGGCCAGGCTCAAATCATCTTTATCCCAGGCCGTTGTTTTGGGAATGAACTCTTTACCAAAAAGAAACAAGTAAACATTTTCCATTCTCTTCTCTTCCTAGACATTGAGCAAGAGTAACTTGTAAATTGCTTCCAGTGACTTCGAGACAACAAGGGAACAAACAACTATCAACAAGCATTACACTCATTGCTTCACACGAAAACAGTTATGAGGCTGAAGGGATCCTGACAGGCAATTGGAAAGCATTCCTTTTTATGCTAATTTTATTGTATTTTAGACCAATTTTCCATGATTTAAAATGTGCGATGTAATAAAGAGCTGGAATGCCTCCTTTTGTCATAATATTTCACACCCAAGGTCTCAGAGCACTTTTGTGAATCAAACTCTGCAATAGTTTTGCAAAGCAAAGTGTTTAGGAAGTAAAGAACTGGAAATAGAGGGCAGTTTTCAGAGCTGTTGGTGGTGACAAAGGAGCCTATAACAAAACCGAAGCAGCGTCCCAATATCTGGCCTCCCCGGTCCCGTGCCGGGACCACAGGCTCTTTCCTTCCTTGGGCAGATGTCTGCTGACCACCCACTGGTTCCCTTCACCTGGTGCTGGAGCTCCTCACCTGCACACCCACGCTGCACTGTGCCCCGGCAACGAAAGAAATTCAGGAAGAAAGGTGAAATGGTTTCATCGAGGGAGGAAAAAGTAGGAAATGGCCAATGAAACATTGCACATTTTGCACTATTTCAGATTCTCCCCAGGAAGGGAACAGCATCAGCTATCTTGGCACCCTTGCTAACTGGACCATAGCTAACTGGGACCATTTGATGGTCCCAGTTCAATTCTCATGGACAAGCAGCCCCACTGCAAAAGCCAGTTGTAACTGGCACTGTTAGACAAAGAGCTGAAAGCCTGAGCAAACATAAAGGCTGTGCTGCTTCTTGGTGATCCCACACAAACACATATGGGTGAGGCTTTTTAGTACTTCCATGCAAAGGAACTTGCCTATAACCATAGGCAATGGTAATGCAAACTTCATTAGATTATTGGCACATAGCTAAAGGGCTTCAGGGGACTACGAGCTGTTAGCTTAACTATACCCATATAGCAAAGCTCATATAACCCCTTCCTGAGAGCATTCCTCCACCACAGGCAGAATTTCCAGACAAAATGGGGAAGAAGCTGGGGCCTTTCCACTAATACAGCTTTGAGCAGTATGTTAAAAACAAAATCAAATATCTGCCGATGCTTTGTCTGAGCAACAGTGAGCCCCTACACACCTTCAGTTGGGATAGGCAGGCTTAGACAGCAGGACCACAACCATAGCGGGTACAGTTTGCCATGCTCTCCATACTCAATACAACACAAAACCTCTTTAAGTCCCTTTCAGGAGTCTCAGCTACTACAAATACTCATGAGCTAATTTTCCCCACAGCTTTAAAGCATGAAAATTAATATTATCCTCATAATTTTTAGGGAAACTCATGTTGTCAAGAGAATTAGCCTGGCCAAAGAGAGGAAGGGCTGTGGCAAAACCGGGACCTGACTGTAAATCTCTTTTCCCATAGATCTCCATCTTACTTCTCAAGGCATAAGCACTACTAGGGAAGATCACTGGAACGTAAGTGGTTTTAATGTCGATATTTCCTAAGATTTCAGTGATTATGTCTCATTTCCACCATCAGTTTAGACAGAAACTGAGCAGCCACCAGGCTGTGCAAGGCAGAAGCCTGTGCCCACATTATAACACTCTCCACACCTCAAAGCAGCACACGTACAAACCCCCTGTGCCTCAACGAGTATGAAACAGGGTGCATGCAGGCGGCGCAGGAGGCGCAGATGTCTGCTCTCAGCGGCTCTCAGGAATGTGCTGCTTGCGGGGCGGCTCAATGATACACCGTGCTGCATCCAGGAGGGCTTTGTTCTCTGTGGGGTGAAACCTCAGCCTTCAGTTTATTAAATGCAATTACAGAAGCCAAAAGGATGAGTCACAAAGCCAGTTGTGTAAGCATGCATATGATGAAAGCACAGAGGACATGCATTTTCTTCACGGAGGACTGCTTGGGTCTGGCAAAGCCCTTCTGATGGGTTTGGGCATAGCCCCCATCCATCATCCCCCACCTGATGCCAGCGAGGGCTAAGGCAGGTGGCCTGTGCAGGTATTGGCCACAAACCAGCCACAGAGCAATAAAGCAAACAGCAGGTATGGATGCAGAGGTGGGGACACATCGGCACGCAACCTCCTCCGCAACACCAGCAATAAAGAGCTCTCTGTTGCTAGTGAGGATCTGGCCAAAAAAAGGGGAGCTGTGAGTCCCTTCTACCTTCCTCCGATACGGTACTGTCTCTCTGTGCCTTGCTGGCCACATCAGCTCCCAGCCTGCCATCTCACTGCCCCTGTGCCCCAGCCCCTTTTAAAAAATAAATTAGGAAAAGAGAAAGGGAGGGGAAGAAGGATGAGCACCCCTAGATCTCCACCAACAAAAGCTGCCGACACAGGACACCTTCGCCAGCCAACAGATTGCAAACAGCACCAACTGCGGGATGCAAAACATACAGAAGCAAAAGGGCTGCAGCGTCTCCTGGCTCAAGCTGGGCAGCATTTTTCTGATCCCCCTGCTCCCACTCAGCAAATTGCAAAGCCTTCGCCAGGACCAAACACCTCCCCAACCACAGGAGCCGCAGCGGGGCGGGCAGCCTTTCGCCAGGACTGGATTCCTCTCTTCTGCATTGGGCCTGATCAAGAGGCTTTTGCTTGGGAAAAACAAGGCTGCCTGTGGAGCAGCACCGGGGAGAGGGAATGGGGAGAAAACGCCTGCGGGTGCTACTGCTGTGTCAGAGATGTCTCGACCTCAGAGAGGGACCTGCTCGTATCCCCACAGGGTCTAGAAGGAAAACAAAAGCTACGGCTTAAAATCAGCTCCGGGGACAGCTGTGCCTTTACGTTGCCATCGCTCACAAGTTTCCGCCCCACGGCTGTGAGCTGCTTTGGTGGTGTAGGTAGACCCTCGGGAAAAGTGACCAGGGGTCATATCCGCTTTGTTCTCCTCACCCAGACTGTCTCTTTTTCTTACCCCCTGCCTCCAGCCAGATGTGCTCACTGCCTCTCTCCTGCCAGCCCTCGCGTTCACCCTGGTGTTAATTCAGCAATTCAATTCAGGAAGATGATCCAGCTGAAATCCTTAGCAAGAAAAAAAAAAGAAGTTTCCAACCAGAATATAAGCACTGCCTTTGAACACAAAAACCTTCCTAATTTGTTTTTAAAAAAAAAAAAACATAGAAGAAAGAAAGAAAGAAAGAGACTGAAGTGTTTTCATAAAAACCTCCTTTTAAGATGAAGTACCATGAAAATACTGACCTCCTAACACCGTAAACTGAGTTGAAGAGGAGATGGTGCCTTTACTGAAAGAGACATCAGGCTGTATGGAAATCATCACTGGTTTACTCTTTTAAAATAAATCAGCTGGCAAAGTTATGACGTGACCTACTTAATTTGTTGTCTTGAAACTTGACAAGCATTTAAGATTTGTTCCCAAAGCCTGGAAAAGGAGAAGGGGGAGGGGGTCAGGGGGAATGCAGGCATCGTATCCAAATCCCTGGGTTGAGACGTCGTCCTCTTTTAGACGCTACAAAAAGGCACCATGACAGCAGTCAGTGGCTGCAGCAGTGCTACAAATGAGAGGAAAACTGGCCTCCAGCAGCCCTCATAAGGAAGTCCAGTCCGTTGGCCTGCCTTAAAGCAAGTCAAACACAGTGTTTCTAGCAGAGATTTGTTCTGTATATTTTGAGAATTTTCTGCTGATGGAGGTTTTGGTCCACACCTGAGCAAGCTATCTTCCTCACCATCCTCTACATAGCCAGAGGTTGTTACTGCACCAAGCACTTACTCTGGTCTCTCCTAACCTTGAACTTTCTCTCTTGCTGCCTTCTCACTTCCTCATTTCTTCTTGTTTTACACGAAATGTGGTGCTCAAACTCATGGGGAGGTTTCTCTGCAAGGGTACACTTCTGTGTACACATTTTTGTCCCTGTGCACCCCAGCTCCAATGCACTCCTGCACTTGTTTCAGTTTCAACATATACTACAGAGTACACCTCCCTTCTGCCAACCCAGCCTTTTGAAAACTTCCCATAACTCATCCAGAATCCACTTTTTCTTCTGTTATTTTTTATTATTTTTGTAACCTAAGATTATATAGGCTGCCATATCCAAAACAAAAAATAGTCAATAACACTATACAGCTCCATCAAAAATCAAAAATCTCCTTGCTCTTTCCCAGGTGAGACACCGAGAAAACTCCACCGACACCACCAGAAGCACAGCACTGCACAAAAAATGTGGCCCAAGGGCTCCAGAAACCCAAAGGTTTGGCAGCTATATCTCAGTGCTTTAATTAAAAATCCTTGATAGGTTTAAAAGTGTTTAAGTGTTTTTTTGTTTTGGGTTTGTTTTTTTTTTTGTTTTGTGTTTTGTTTGGGGTTTTTTTGGGGTTTTTTTTGGTTTTGTTTTTTTTTTTTGGTAGGGGAGAGAAATTGATTATATCTACCTGGGTGTATTTATAGCAGCTTAATCTTCTTTGAGATTTCATATTTTCTCTGATTTGATAAGATTGTGGCCCTTTAATTAAAGTTGAAGTATTCAGATACTTATGACAATCTGGCACTCGAATTGTTTGCTTTAGCATTGCAGATTGCACAAGAGACATGAAAGGTTTCAGCGTAGCTGGAAAGTCACTTTTGATGAAATCACACATCGCTCCAGGGGCTGCATTCTTTACAATTTGTGCATATTGATGATATGTGTCTTCAGATGCATTTTGGCAACCCTGTGCCATTTTCAGAAATCCATCTGGGACTCAGGAACAAAGCAAACGCACACGAACATGAGGAAGACAGAGCTGGCACAGCTACCGGATGGAATTTTCTTTAAGGAAGCTAAATCGCTTGTTCATTTGCTGGCAGAAAAAGATAGGAAAATGAGTGTTCCTGTTCTTGATGAACTTTGTGATATTGTTAAATCCTTCAGACAACATATAATTCATGGCAAAGCTGTGGCAGAATTCCTTTGCACTTATCCACAGCGTGGCTCTCCCCCAAAACACAGATCTCTGCCTTCATTTCATACACAAAAAGTTGCCCAGATGAACAATAGCTCTAACTTTATAGAAAAATCAGAACACTTGCCTCTATTTTTTTGCTTCAACCCCTGCCAAAATTTATGACGACTCCATCAGCTTGCACTAACTGAAAAAAAAATACAAAAGCAGACTCCATGCTGTGATACGGATTGGCAGGTGACTTCCGATGAGAGTTTGCCAGGTGATGCCTTGAGCTTTGCCATGCAAACACCAAAGGGGATGGCACAAACGATGCCCCACATCTGGCAATGCCCCTCAGTGCCAACGGCACTGAGCAGCACTCCCAAGGCTGCACAACAGCACATCCCTGAGCCCGGAGCAGAATGAGGAGGTGGCACATACTTGAGCTCTGACCACGAAGACCAGCCTAGATCTCCTTCATCAGTGCTGGCAAACATTTGAGTTAGCCCAGCTGAGGATTTAGCCCGGGACTGCAAATCATAATTTATACCCATCCCAGCTTTGCATTTCTTCTGGAAAAGAGCAGTGAATCACTGAAGTGGAAGCTTGCAGAGGAAATCCTCAGCCACAACAAAAAGATTTCATGCTTATCTCCCCCTCTCAAGTATTTTACGGAGGATTTTCCTCCCAGTGACAACAATAACTACACTCATTGAAGAAAAATATGTGGAACAGGAAGACCTACATTCCTTGTGTGAAAAATAAGAGCGGTCTGTGCCAACTGCATTTTTCAGGAACAACTCATCCACATGAAGAAATGGCTGCTGCGATAGTGTCAGGACCAGTGAGGCCTATGGTAACATGCTACATAACTGACAGATGGGAAAAGTAGAGAGAGAAACATGGCTTCATCTTTGTTTCTTCCAAAGTTTCCATTATTAATATGCCTCTTTGACTCACATTTGAATGACTCATGTCTTCCCCGCTCTTTGCTCCCACTGCTTTGTGTAGCAATTGTACCTTATTCCTAATTGTACCATTCCCAAAAGTTTAGTTATTTTGTGTTTAAGAGACCCCTTGAAATAAATCCTGACATCTTGGGCTCTTCAGGGCAAGGATTTGGAAAGCTTGTCTTGCAGTCATTTAGGCGTATGCTTCACTTCACATGTAGGTCCCTAAATTAATTATACTTACCAAAGTGATAAGGCTTAGATGCAGTCTGGTAGTCCAGACAACAATGTGCCTATTGGATTTCATTATTAGGATTTCATTATTATTATTTTTAAAAGAGAACTCAAAGAGGGAAAAAAGGAGCTGGGAATACTTGCTAACCTCTTCTGGAAGGGAAAAGAGTGACAAAGATACCAGCCTCACATATGAGGTAAGGAAGTGCCCACATAATGCCACATCAGGTAGTTAAAAAGCAAGGACAAGACATTTCCTACTCTCTACCTGGCCACTATCATCTTCAGAACAGAAGCCCATGGACACTTCCCAGCTGCAAACTTTCCAAATTTCCTGAAGCCTTCCTCTCGCTGGTGCCACCAGTGCAAGTGCTTCTCCCACACCCAGTGGTTTTGCTCATGGCCAGAACAGCAAAGAGCATTGCCTCCTTCAAACAAGGGTGCCGTGACTCTTTTGCTTCCACCATGCCAGATCCGCAGGACACGTAGGGCAAAATCAAAGGCAGAATAAGAGACACCAGTGCACAAAATTTGGGGATGTCATTGAGGAGTGGCAGAACAGCCAGGCATTTGTGGGGGGGAGCTGCGCACATCAGCCCCCTGTCAGCACACTGTGGGGCTCACTGCACCATGCTCACCTGGGCGAGCGGAGGAGGGCATTTGGCGCCAGCCGAAAAAGCAGAGACTGAGCTGTGCCAGTCTCACAGTGTAAAAACACCCAGCTCCCTTTCAGCCATTAAAATGAATGAAGAGCAAGACTGTTTGGATAAACATCAGCCAAAAGAAACCTTGGAGGCAGTTAGAAGGCTACTGCTTCATACAATATAGACCATGTTTCCAAATACAAATATTACACTTGGCAAAGACGCTCCTTTGCTTCATGAGTTATGTTGCATTTTTTGTTATGTTTAAGTTTGTGCAAGAGGTATAAATAGCTGGACTGGTATTAAATGAGCTTTTCTTTTTTTTTTTTTTTTGCAAAATATCAAAACGGTCCCAGCTCTTCATGGAACAAACACACACTATATTCTTGTGCCTGAATTTCGTTGCTAATTACAGAAAGTACCATGCAACTGAAAAACAATGTTCAAAAGCCAGACATGAAAAATACAACTTTCCTATATGAAGTAATTTTTTAGAAAGCTGTCTGGAGAAGGGCATCTGGTTCACCATATAATTTACATGTGTGCATACATGCTTATTTGCCCAACAGAATAGTAATTAGTTTCTGCTCGCACTACGCTACGACATGAAAAGCCCTGTGTCCAAGCTGAGGAAGAGTGAGCGAGACAGGTGCTCAGGTTTGGTCTTTGGCCACAACTGCTTTGGTTGATCCTGTATTCCCCAAAAGCAGCATTAATAGGCAGTCCTGGTTATAGATACAAGACTACAGACTTTCTACTGCATACCGCCAGCTCCCATAGCAAACCTCAGCGACAATCCATGCCTCTCCATCTCATCATGAGAAGATGCTACAACCTGGAGGCCCACAAAGCCACTGTAAGCCTATTTCAGGTTAACTTTGGCAGAAGTACACCTGGGGCTGGAGATGAAATTCTTCAGTGAGAGGGAGCGAGTTGCTCTAGGTGGTTATTCATCGCAAACTCAAACACAAACACAACCACATACTAATCACCAGAATAAGCTGGAGGTCAAATGGAACTTTTATTTGTTCTTCGATAAATCTGAGTGTGCATAAACACCAGACCACAGCAGGGCCCTCACTAGCCGAATCCCCAGCTAGAGAGGTCCTAGCCACAGCCAGGACCTGACACTGCTTCTTTATCAGCACGACAGCAATGTTTACCTGGTTTAACCAACTCATATCTGAATGGATAAGCAAGTTACTTTTAAAGATGGATATAAACTGAACTACGCAACAGTGATGCAACAATAAATGACTGTCTTATATAAACCACAGAGTTCAAATACACCGTTAGTTTAGCATTGCAAAGGAATTTCAACTTCAGACAAAACAAAGGGCTGTCTATTCCCACTGAAAGTCAACATTTACTTCCATTAAAAAAATAAAACCTCACCAAATATTCCCAAGTATTTCAGAAGTGTTACAAGACCACCATACCAATAGAGCAGGTATCAACCAAAAATATGAGGGTATGATTAATCCTTCTGCATCTCCCAAGTCTACAGCAAATGCATATTGCATACTATTTACTTACAGGGGTGTTAAAGGGAGTGACACACAAAATCCTCTGTTAAAACAAAGAGCTTTTTCTTGTGGAAGGGGCGAACAGTCACCATGTATACTTATTATTTAATGTGTCGCACAGGACCTCTCCATCTATTCATCTGACCTCAGCAGTCAGGCGAGAGCAACCAAGGGAAGTCTCACCTGCACAAATGCATCCGAGGCTCAAACGTTAGGTCAAATGCTGCAGATTAACAGTTGAAGTACAAAATTAAATGCAAAGCCATTTTCTCCTGTAATCCCTCACGGTTTTGCTGATGGACAGAACCTCTCAGAAGCAGATGAGTGTGCATTGCAATGCATCTTTATAAATAGCTCATTTACTATTCTTCTGGTTATTTCCCCTTGTACCAGTATACGGAAAAATATTGACCACCACTGATACAGTGGCTCATGGAACAGAATAATAATTACTTTTAAAAAACCCCTAGAAATGTTGGTAATTTTAGCTCCTGACAACACTCTATGGGAATTGTTGAGCATTTCAAGAAGTGTCTGACCAGCAATAACCATCCTACAGCAGTGTGGCCAATCTCATTGGAAAGGCTTCTGTTCATCTTGTAACCAACCAATGGTTCTTGACCTCATGCTCGGTTCAAATCTTTGTCTGTGAGAAGTGTCTTGTTTTTCAGCTAACATGATAATCCCCAGAAAACATACTTAGAAAGAACTGAGTTAGACTTACCCAGCTTTGTACTCATTTTATACGAAAACAGCAACTCCCAAAACAAAGGTGTGGGACAAAGCAAACACAGTGTGAATTAGAGAATAGCCATTCCCCGCATTTGCTTACTGCCGCTCCTCATTTGGAAAATCTTATATTTTTAGCACCACAGAATTAGTACAGGGTGGTGAGCCCTAGGCTGTCATTAGAGACTGCCAAATGAGCCAATGTCCCTTCTGCCAGTAAGTAAATAGGGGTGTACGAGTGTTGAACAAACAAACAAACAGAGTAGGCAGGGGTGTCTTCTGGCCAGCGTTGGTCAGTGGAGTAGGAGTCAAAAGAAACCCTGTGCTGTTTTCTCTCTGCTTTCACACCAGACACTGGTACAGGTGCCTTGAGCCCTTCTCTGGACTACTGAGGTCAGTTCAGTTACCTGTTTCACTGTGGTTAAACCCATCGAAAGATCCTCCTGCTCTTAGATGAGCCCCTTGCAGTAGTATTGAAGAAGCACAACCTGAATGAAATTTGTCCTCCGGATGAATTACGCTGGCCAGTGAGATTCTTCTACAATCCAGGCAAGATGGTGGCCCCTCCAGAGCTGCAAAATGTATAAGCAGAGTTGCATGCTTTTTAACAGGTTTTGCTTGCACAGAGCCGTATCACAAGAGCTGGACCTGGGAGCCCTCCTGTTTAACCATGGGCAAGGGAAAGCACCTGGGGCTGCAAAGCCACTTTCTGGAGTCATTGGCATATGAGCAGGTCCAGCGTGGTGTGGAGGACGAGGCATGGTCAGACAAAACTGGGTGAATTGTGCCAAAGTAGAGTGTACCAGCGTACAATTCACATATAGACAAATCTATATGAGTGGTATGAGCTCTGTGCCTGCCCATGCACACTGACTTTGAATATTCTCTTCTCAATGAAGCCCTGGGAAGTTAAATGCAAACCAGGCTTGTGACACCTGTCTGATGGTGGCCTTGTCAGCTGAGCTTGAATAAACTTCCCTGCATTTGTACGCAGAAACGAAAATACCATCCTTCATCTCCCCTCCTCCGAACTGCCCACAAAAGCCTACCAGAATTTCTCCTAAAATTAAAGTCTTACTCATGCATAAAGGAGAAAAATAAAAAAGAGACTGAAGAAAATACACAAGGATGTACACAGACTTGGCAAACACTGGTCTTGGTTTCTGTGTGGGGAATAGAACAGCCCAGCCAGGGTAAGCCCCTCACTGTTCTCTGGGCCCTCTTACAGCTATATTTTTGTTAGTTGTGATTCTGCTGAAGATTTTATTTTCTCATTCACACAATCTTCCCCACCTCCTTACTCCACCTTCACCCCAAACCCAAAATTGTCCATTTACTTTGAAGCCAGATCACAAGCCCTGTTTCCTTTCCTTGGCTAAGATAGTTCTGCTAAGAAAGAGTAAGACATATCTGAAGAGTAAGACATATCTGAAGAGATAACATTAAAACTCTTTCTTCTTATTTTTAAAATGTAAAAGCACTATTGAACATACCCATCAAAATAAATATTGCTTTCACTTGGATATTGTTACCATAAAATCTCTCTAAACTATCTACGGAACTGCTGACTGTGGTTCTCCCACAGGCAGTAAGGACAAAGAACACACCATGCACGGTGATTTTTTTTAAAGTCGTGATCTAAAGGTAGAAAATAAGCAACAAGCTACCAAATCTCTGTTGACATCCGCACTGCTGTACACCTTTCTAAGGAGTTACTGCCTCTGCAGACAGACTGCCCTGAGATTTTTCTCCCCCACTTCTTTGTATAAAAGATACAGGCGAAAGTAGCCCATAGCCTCCTTCCAGCACAGAGTGGATCCTCAGTTAAGAAATGGATGTGGGACTCGTGTTCTCTCATGTTTGCAGTGGCTGTTGCCTTTCAGAGGTGAGATGTTTTTTTCCCAAGGGGAGGGAGTTTTACCCCCCCATACATAGACATCCCTCTGGCCATGCAGTCATGCACCCATGGTCCGCCATCACTCCTGCACCTCTAGCTGTTGCAGGTTGTGCATAACCTGAGGAGTATTTGGAAGTTTTCCCTGGGGTGGCTCTGGAGCAGTTTATTGCGAAGCTCTGCTGACCGTCCCAGGTGGGCATGAGGTCTATTAAGCAGTTTGGAAGAAGTTTCCCTGCATAACTCAAAGACGTCATTCAACCAAAGCTAAACACTTGCCTTCTTTATCCTCCTGAAAACTGTTCTTGCTTCTGCACCAGGGACATGTGTTCATTTAGGTTACTCAAGTTTAGCATCTTGTCAAAAATCTCCTAAAGGTCTTGCATTTTGCAGAGGCAGATGATGCTACAAAAACACAGGAGTTGCACGGCCGATCGGGGGTGGGCATCATCCCCTGGGACGCCTGATGGCCCCTCATGTTTCCTGGACTTCCCTCCATCCCATGGGGCCATGTGGCTCCAAACTCTGACATGTTCACGAGTTAGTGACATTTCTACGTGAGAGCACACAGACCATTAGGCAGCAGTGATTTAGCTGGTGAGGAAGTAATGATTTATAATAACATTTGAAGCAGGTCATTAAATATGACCCCCTCATTGCAAACCCCATGCTGAGCAAGATATTTTCTTGTAAATGATTTACCAGCAAGCTTTTCATACTTCTGCCTAGTAGCTTTTCCATAACCAAAGTCAGACTCACTCACATTTCCCAAGCCCTGGTAGCATTTTTTTCTTCAAACTGTGAAGACATCTCAAGGCTCCTGCAACTTACTTAGGGTAGCCCGGCAAAGAGGCAGAATTTGGGGCTGTTTGAAGGATGTAGCTGCTTTCTCTGATCTGAACTTCACTTTGTTAGAAACACAACCCCAAAGCTTATGAAGTGAAAGCAACTCAGTTTTATTTTTCCTCTTTTTTCCTCATCTACAAGGTGCTCTACCAGTTCCACTCCTCATTCTTCTCAAGCTCCCAACACAACGTCACCCAAGTACCACCCAGAAACACACTCACAGCTGCAACTGACATTTGTCTCTTTACAACCCAGCTTTTCAGGAAGAATTTATCCTGAACCCTACGGCCACAGCCATCTCGGGCTGCAGAAGTGCAGAGCAGCCTGCAGGAGGCTGGAAATTACACAGCAAGATCAGGCAGTTGTGAAAGCACCCAGCAAACCTCCTGGAGTCAAAACCCAGCAGAGCAGCCTGCCTCCCAACATGGTGAGGCTGCAGCGAGAGCAGGGGGACCAGCTTTCTTATTCCTTTCTTTTCCTTTAATTCCCAGAAGGAAAGTCTGCTTTCATAGCCGGGAGACCAAACTGTCGTGCTGCTGCCTTACTGTTGACAAGCCGCTGGTTTGTAGTGCCAGACTCTAGACTGTCCCAGTGCTGTGACAAGGGATATAAAAAGTAGAAGGTTGCTCTTGAGGCACCCAGCTAACTTCTGTTTCATTTTCTCTGCCTGACGTTGCTGAATCTCTACCTCCCACCTGCCAAAGAAGGGACACTACTCTCCTCTGAACTCTCAACTACACGGCCAACGTGCTGCTGAGGCTGCCGGTTGGGTCCTCGCCTGGCGTGAACACCCAACGCCCACAGCAGCCCTGTGCCTGGTAAATGCCTTGACTAGTGCAGGGAGGATTTCTGCTGAAGGCTGCTGCTCTTCCCGGGGGGCCTGCACTCAGGCCAAGGCAACTCAAACAATGCCAGAGGGCAGTAACGGAGCACCCGGAGGTATTCTCCTCTGTGGGGAAACCTCAAATCCTGCTTGCCCATCCTCCTCCGGGAGTGGCCGTCTTCAACATGAATCTGCGGATACAGCTTTTCAGGGCAGAGAAATCTGGGAATCTGAAGCAATTGCTGAAGTGTTCATATCCCACTTTTCCCATCATTAATAAGTTACACTCATGTGCTTCTGAGAGGCATTTATAGTTTTGCAACATCACAGAGCCCAATCCAAACTCCCACTGAAGTCCATGGAAGCAATCTATCTTGCGTTATGTCAGCTCCGGGCCAGGCTTCAGTCTCCAAAGGACAATCACAACTGAAGATAAGCAAACAAGCTACAGAGTTTTGTTTGGTTTTGCCTTTTAAGTATAATTTTTCATCTCAGTAACTAGAACTGTTCCTTCACAAATGAGGCTGGATCATACTGCATGCTGCATTTGGTAGCATGAGAAACAAAATGTTTGCATTTATTTAGCTAGCAGATTTCTTTGGCCTTTTATGGAGGCAAAAATCATCATAAAGAATACTGCTTTCTGATATTCTGAACATCTGATGTCCCTTAAAGAAGGTACTTAAAAGACAAATAATAAGCAAGTACAATGAATAAAGCCTCATTCTTGCTTTAGGATTAGGCCCCATATAAAAGGTATCAATACCAAGAACATCCAATATTTTATGTTAAGCACTGGATGCTCTGTAAGCCTGTTCACACCTACACCACAAGCAGCTGGAAGAAGACAACATTTTCAAGAAGGCAGATGGAAGAAAACAACACTTGCAAGAAGGCATATAATACCTTCTTTGATGCAGAAATTCATATAAACCATAAAAGGGAAAACTATTTGCTTGTGAGCATGTTTGTAACCTTGATTTTTTAAATGGCTCCAGCTTTGGACAATTACAGGCAACTGAAACTGCCCTTGTTGATGCCAGCCTTATTCATGCCTAGCGCAAGCTCTGCAGCTGCTCAAACACAGCCTCAGAGTTGAGCCCAGCATGTATGGAGCCACCAGGGAGATGACTGAATTTACTGGCACTCAGCATTGGGCTCTAGGTCCTTAAAAACAGAAAGAAGTACGTGTTGAATTTCAGCCTCCCCGAGCAACACAGTTTATGCGAAGACCGCTTCACTTTCAGCGTCTTTACGAAGCCAGGTTGGGAAGCAGCCTTGCTCTCCACGGTTAGTGTGCCAGGCAATCACGCAGCAGTCACAGCTCTTTGCTAACACCTCGAGAACAACGTGAAGGCTTAATCCTAAAGATGCATTCCCAACAGCCCAGGGGAGAAAACACGGCAAAGGATTTATATATGAAGGCACAACAGGCTGATGGTCTGCCCAACTCGGACACCAGCCGTGCTCACACCTTCACTCTCAAGCACATAGTAGTGGAGGGGCAGGAGGGGATGTGGAGTAGCAAGTTGTGATGTTACCACATGCATTAAGTTCCAATACCGAAACCGTGTCTCTGTCTGTGGTACCCCCCTGTGGTCAGGTCTGACATAGCAATCTCTGTGCCACCTGCGACGCTTCTTCCATCACAATCTCCCTGCACTTCTTCACCTATACCGACTGCCGTGCCACCCGCAATACTTCTTCACCTCCAGTGATCTCCATGCCACATGTTCATCCATAGTGATCTCCGTGCCACCTGCAATACGTCTTCAACGCTCACCATCTCCATGCCACGCGTCTTTCCATAGCAACCTCCAAGCCACCCACGGCACTTCTTCATCCCCAGCAATCTCTGCACTGCCCTCGACCCTTGGCCCCTGGTTTCTGAGCACAGCCCTCGGTGGGCACAGGGCTCCCACAGGGCTGGACCTGCCCCAGCACAGGGCACAGTAGCCCCTGGCTGTTCTGTGGGCAGCCCCTGGAGACTGCCCAGAGGAATGGAGCTGCCCTTTCCGCAGCTCCCAGCTGGGCAGCTTTGTAGGGATGGCTCCTGCCTCTCTCCACACCTTATAATCCAGCCGCCCCTTAGGTCCCCTCCAGCTGTCTGTGTGCAGCGGGCAGGGCCCAAAAGCCCCCCACGGCCACTCCGCATCCCCAGCCACCTCCACCTCCTCTGTTTCCAGCAAGCACAGCCCCTGGCAGGCTGCTGCTGGCTGCACCCGGCGTGGCAAGGCAAGTCTGGGCTGGAAAATGAATGGAAATGGTGTGAGGACACAAGGTGCAGAGGGCTTCCCTCCTCACCTCTGCCCAGATCTGCAGCATGCTCAGCAAATAAATACGTGTCACTCCTGATTTCGGAGGATGCTGAAGATGCAGGGGAGCCTGGGGATGCAGGAGTTTTACCCAGCAGATTTCAGAGGCAGGCAGCTGATGCACCAGGCCCCATGCCCATCACTTCTCTTCACAGCCCAAGTGGAAAGGCTACTCTTGATACTGCTGGGTTGAGGGGGGGATTTTTCATTTTAGCCTTTTTTTCGATATGGCACTGCAATGCCAACAGATGGAGCTGTTCGGAGCAGAGACCGCTCACTTTGGCAGAGCACGGAGGAAGCAGCGGACGAGCATGGGATTCTAATTATTAAACATAATGAGAGATGAATCATCTCCAAGCAGGAAACAAACCCTATTTACTATGCCAAAGTGAAAAATAAGTCTGTCAACAAAGCTATAGCCGAGAATGGGGGAATCCAAGGATTTCTCCATCTCTGCGTGTGAGGATGTTCTGTCCCAGGAGAGAGGAAGGGCTCATCACACCCCTTCAGCAGAGGGCTGGAACCTTACAGTCCTGTGCCGGACTCACATCACCACTCACCAGAGCTTCAAATCAAAAGGATACATCGTGCAGGATTTCTTCCTTGCCAGCAGCCTAATCCTAGACTTCAACACCAGGAAACATCAGCATGTCATAGAGCTTCCCCCCATAATTTCCTTGGAGGTGGATCAAAGTTCTCAACCCTTTTCTCTAAACTGAGGCCACAAGCGCAGCATGAAGCCTCGACAGCTCACCAGCAACCAGGGATATGTTACAGGCCATCAGGAGGACAGGAAACAGGAAAGAGTAAACAACAGGTGACCCTTCTTGGATTTGTGCATGCATGTGTGTGGACAGTGAAACTGAGAGCTGCATTGTTTCACCAGGGAGCAAACTGGGAGGGAAAATCCAGTCAAATGTTGTTGCTTTTTTTTTTTCCTGGCACGATTGACCAAAATAAAATGTATTTGGTATCCTCATTGGCACATGACTGATAAAGAACAAGGTCTTGCAGCCTGTCTGCTAGTGAAATACAAATAATTAGGAAATTTCAGATGAGGAGATGTCAGCTCTCACTTGAAAGACTTTGGCCTTTTTATTATTTTTGGGTAAGGAGAATTGATTAGTTACCAGGCATGGGAAAAGGGCTTGTGTCTTCTTTCCACCCACATGAAAGGTTTCAGCAAAGAAGAACCACAAGATTATGTGGTCTTTCTAAGCCTTGTTCCAAAAAGCCACTGTATCTCCTTTTATATAATGGGTACAGCATTTCTCATGGCAAAATTACCTGAACGTTGCATTGTTCTTCGCAAAAGGACTGCATGTGCACTAATAGAAGGACCTCTCTGACGGAGAATTTGTGGGGCAGAAAAAATAAACTGCATCAGTACAGAAAGCACATATGGATCCTTTGTCACCTTCACCAGCTCCACTGTTGCTGGCAGGGATGCACTGGCTTCTTCAGGTGATATTCAGTGTAAGCCTGGCAGAGTTGATTTTTACCAGTTGTGAAAAATCCGAGCAATAAAAAAGGCAAATAAACTGTTGGGGGGAAAAAAAAAACCCCTTTTGCACCAACCTAAGAAGTTCTAAATCATTAATCAAGCTATTCTGTAATCACTGGAACAAACAATGCCTGGTTTCTTCCAGATTTGTGCCAACTGGAGCTCACAGCAACCTCCATTTTAACATTAATGGGGAAAAAATCCTGCAGGGATCCTCAAGGGACTCATCAGTCTCCTTTCAATTCAGGAACTTACTGTAGTGCTTTCTTCTTTCTGGCCACATACATTAATTTAACTGGGGAAACTTAATTGTTTTCCCTCTGTTAATAGTATTGGACAACTGCTGCCGCTGGGGGAAGAGAAGAAAGAGGAACAGAGAAGAGTGGAGAGAACAGGACATAAAGGTGGATGTATATAAAGACAGCACACGCATATAAAAACCTTATTAACAGGAGCACACTAACCTGAAAAAAAGCCACACCTAGGATTGCCAAATAGGTAATCACACTTACTAGCCAGCCTGGCCACTATTATTACTAAATAAACGTTAAAATGTAGTTTACAGAGAATACTCTTTAACTGATTTAAAATGAAGGCTTCAAGGGTTTTCTCAGACACCAAATTATTCTGCTGACCCTTGACAGTAATTCACTGCTACAAGGAGCAATAGCATCAGGGTGGTGGAAACAGGCTTTAGTACTCCCAGTACCGTGACTACAAACTGCCATGCTGTAGCATTCAGAAAGCATCCTGAAGAAAGCATGACATATCCTCAGGGCAGGGTTTAAGCAAGGGTGAGTGGTGCGGTGCAGGGTTTTTTTTTTCTGGAGGGGAGGGAAATCAACAGGTCATGTTTTCTTCATTGAAAAAGAAGCCTTTTACCTCTTCGTATATATCATTTACGTCTGTGGCTCATTCTATTGCAGTTATATAGACGAAGGACTAGAATTTGAACTAGGCTGAAGACAAAGAACAGGGGTTACTTGAGTGCTGAAACTCACCCCATTTCCTCAGACACCTGAACACTTTTTGGTGCCTCCTTCCTATCCCCAGATAAGACCACCTTATCCGGGCTTGTCATCTATGATTCTATGATCTCCAGCGAAGTAAAACCAACTTTGTTTTAAATGAGTTTATGTGACTTTAGAGATAAATAAAGTGAAAATACTTTTACTCTAGCAAGGCAAAAGAAAAAAAAAAGCATATTAGTTTCAAAATTGAAAACAAATCAAATAGAGAAGTACCGAAAGAAGAAAACAGCATTAGCTCATACCTGAACTTAAAACTCTGTCTGAGTCACATTTTGGACATCAGGATAATTCGGTTGCCTCTGCCCCTTGTATATTGTTTTTAACAGTGAACTTTATTCTGGGTTTCTGTTCATCATTTATAGTTGGGAGTTTCCTTATTTTTGAGTTCTCTTCTAATTTGGGTACCTCCCTTATGTTGGTCAAGATTCTTGAAACTTACCTGGGAATAACTCTTTTTGACACTCAAAATTATGCTTTTTCTATCCATTCATTCTTTTCCCTGAAGAATGAACAGTATTGCAGTTCTCAAATTGTAACATTTTGCAAATCATGCATCATAAAGCACTTTCTGCTGTGCCATGGCATTGCACGTCTTTTGGTTTGCTAATTTTCTTTCATGGACGTTACGTGACATGTTAATACAATAAACATGGGGTTTGAAACAATCTCCCTTCCCTCCTCACACACACACCGTATTAGTTTCAAAGGCCATCACGTCAGAACATTGACCATTAATTACCTCAAGACTTGGCATGCTCTTATCTCCCCGGAGGAGTTCACCGCCTTTCGAAAGGACTAGCCTCCAAACTTAAGAAACTGTTTCTTCATCAGATTGACAGTTGCACTTAACTAGAGTTGATTCCTGCAAAATTAGATACAAATGCAATTTTATAAACATGGCAAATTTTTCCCAACAACATCCACGGTGCATTGTAGCAGTTACTTCCAGAGGTGGACTGGAACAGAGTAAGAGCAACATCCAACAAGAGGAATAATCACAGTGAGCATGAGGAGGGGCAGTTTCATTTCATACCTAATCTGATTTAACGTCAGTAAGAAGGGTGTATCCCGTCCCTCTTCCACCCGCACGATCCCGTGTTTACATTAGCTCTAGCAATCGTGCAGCTGCAGGGCACAAAAAGTCCGTTCACTGATCCAAGAGAAAACTAACCTACCGGAAGAAAAAAGCTTCTCTCCTGCAAAATTTTACTCTGGGATTTGGTCCCGAAGGGCGTTCTGGGTGCAACTGTAATTGATATCTGTGGCGTGTCGGTCTCAGACGGCTGCCGGTGCCCACGCAGCCGCGCTCTCTCTCTCCCCCTCCTCAGAAGTACAGCAGGGAGGAGAAATTAAGATGAAAAAACTTATGGATTGAGATAATGAGAGGGAGATCTCTTGCCAAGTGCCATCATGGGCAAAACAGACTTGACCTGGGAAAAACTAATTTAATTTATTGCCAGTTAAAACAGGTTTCGAACAGTGAGAGACGAAGGCCTTCCCCGCACCTGCTCTTTCCTAGGCTGAGTCCACCCTCTCGCCCCCAAATCCTCCCCCCCTCCTGCAAGAGGGGCTTAGGGGCTGTTTCTCACATTTATTTTCCTCACTCCTTGCTGCTGGGCGCCGTTTTGTCTCTTTTCTTAAAGCTGTTTCCCCCGAGGTGCTGCTGGCGTCCTGGAGGGGCTGGGCTGTGCCCTGCGGAACCAGCCGGAACCGGCTGGGACCGGCCGCACCTGGTGTGGGGCAGCCCCCGCCTCTCCTCGCAGCCCCCCTGCCCGCCCCTCCACACCTGCACACAACGCAGCTCCGCAAACGAAGGAGCTTACTTTTAGCCACAAAAAAACGTAAAGAAGCAACATTTTCAAATATGGACAGTTTGATGTCAACTTTAAATTGAATCTCCTCAGGCCCAAGGGCAGCAGGGCCAGGAGGTTTCTGGCACAGCGTCACACTGGCCGGGCTGTATCCGTCAGATACAACTCACATTTTAAGGAAACAATTCTAAAAGTTATGTTTGACAGCATTTCTATTGCAGGTACAGTACATACAGAAGATGTTACAATCCGGGCTGGTATCATGGTTTATTGGCACGTTTCAGCAATTCCCATGTCCAATTTCTACAAGTGTGAGGAGCACTCCAGTTCTGACAGACGCTCATTGCCCGCGGGGGCTACAGGCGGCTCTTGAGACCACCAGCCGGGAGGTAGGAGCCACTTACAAGAGTCACCACTCGCACACACTGTCTCTTGTGTAACAGACACATGCAGACACTGGGGACGCAAGGGTTGGCTAAAAGTCTTTCAGCGGGTGGAGGCAGCGGAGCTGGGGTAGCCGACGCTTCTGTAATAGGATAAGGAAAATGGGAAGAGCAAGATATTACCTTGCAAGGAGCTGTGAACTCAAGAGTTGGTAAAGCAGCAGAGGACATAAAATTAAGTGTATTGTATCGTTGTCAGCTGTCACACAGTAGACTTCTAAGGCAAGTGAGGGTATTACGGCTAAGGCACAAAGCCATAGGAAAGCAGGTCTCGCTGCAGCTGTTGCTCGTGTGTTCGCTACCATATTTTATTTGGTTCATTAGGCAGATGGGAGTGGGTAACAAGACAGGCATTTATTGTGTTTGAATCACCATTAAGTGATGCTAATGGTCTTTATGGGGATTTATTGCCCAGGTTATGTGGAAGATAAATGCTGTGTTACTATACAGTCTAAAACAATAAAAGTCAGTGTACAAGTCCTTCTTATCTCTTATCTCATAATGGAGTGAATAATCAAGCATAGGGCTATTAGAGCAGAACAACCTCCCACAAGCTTTCCTGTAAAAAATGAGCAATAAGAAAAAAGGTAAGCTTTATTAATCAGTAGTGCTATCTTTAGACTCAGTACAGGAGTCCTTTACCACAAGCTATTGGTGCTGTCAGCTGCAATATAAAATCTCAATACAATTTCCTGCAAGTTGTAGGTTCTCAGCATCTCTTGGCAGCTCTGCCTCTGATATGAGGCAGTGGCACTTTCTCAACTCGCCTGTAAGGCATCTACAAAAACCTCTGCTGACACACTATGCTAAAAGCCACAGAAATTCTGTCTTTATCCTCACTTTTCCATAAACAAAAATGAGTATTTCACATGAAAATCCCCATCAGGTATAAGGTAACAGTTTATACTCTGTCTCTTCAAATATCCCTTGGAAGATGAGCCTTATTAGCACTGTGAAGGATATATCAATTCTTACCCAGGTTTCTTGGAAGTTCTCACAAGTCTTTCCTCTTATTCTTTCTCTTCTTTCCTTAAAAATAATTTTGTTTTCCCTTTACCCACTTTACACTGATTCCTATTCTCCCCTGTTAGAGAAGTTTCTTTGTATACTCTGCTTTCTAACAAGATCCTTTATTTCCTTACCTAGCCACATTATAAAATTTCCCTTCAACTCCAGTTCTCTTCTAAGCCTTCTCCTGCCAATCAAGCTAACCTGAAAACCAGATTCTTTCCCAAGTCATATTTTAACCTGAAAAGTGCCTCTCTACTGAATGAGAGGATGGGATTGCACTCACCTAGAATTACGTAGGTCCAAATACTGCTAGAGTGGCAAACCTTTTGAGATCCAGGAGATGCTTTGGAAATAGGGCTGCATGTAGACTACAGATGGTGGTCAGTTATTTGCAAACGTTACCACCATAAAAACTTTCCGTGCAATACAATGACTTTGAACAAACTAATCCTGCTACCACTGAGTGACTAGAACTCTTAGGATTTCTTATTGACTCAAAGTAGTTATTTGCATAACAGCCAGAAGAAAGTGTGGTGGAATTCCAAGTTTTCATTTTTAAAATGTGTAGATACAGACTGTGGAACTTCCCATCAAATTCTGCATCATTCTGCCCAAAACCAAGCTATAAAGAATGTCCAGCTGCACCATTAACCACACGCCACTGTGAAATGTTGCACCTGTTTCACCTGTAATACCATAACCACCAATAGTTTTCGCTGCTTTTTCTAGGCCCTGCTATTAACTTACATTTTAACGATAGCACTTACCACAGCCTTACTAATACCCCTGGATTTATTACCGACTTTGCTTCCCCTTAGGCTTCCTTCTTTCACAGCATCTTCCACATTGTCCTTTACAGGTGAATGGCTGCAGTTTCCTCCTCAGTCAAATCTCCTGTATTTCACAGTGTTTCCAGCGGTTAATGCACAAGCAGAGAAGCATCCTCTTCATACCTACTGAATACACAAAATGGAATTCAAATCATGTTTAAACTTCTTTTTTGTGTAACAGACCTCTCCGCGACTTGCCCAGCTGCAGCCCTCTGAAGTCACTCACTGCAGGGCCACACTGTTAAGGTACAGAAGCAAAGACAAAGGTATAAGAACACAGAAGACAAAAAAATGTTAGGTTTGTTTCAGGCTATTACAAGCTTTTAGCATCTAAATTTATTATCCAGAAGACTGACTACTCTGGCACCAACCTGTCTGCTGTAAAATACTGTAGGACATGTAATTGTGTGTTTGAGTATAAAATCAACATTATTCAAATTGTTTGTATTTATATGCATTTCATCTGGTTGCCCTTCCTTTATAATTTTAGCCAGCTATTGCCGTCAACTGTATAATTTCCTTTTGGATTGTATCTGCTTATGCCAGTGGCAATGGTTACTCATCACATAGAAGAGTTTACAGACATCATTACAAAGTACGTCCGTCCTCGCCATTTATTTTTCATAAGCCCCTTTTAAGTCCAAAATAGAACTAGTAGCAGAATTAGACCTATAATTAAAGTAGTGCAAGATCTTTCATTGACTTAAGTGGGAGTTGGATGATAGGAAATTCTGCTCCTGCCGGTCTTCATGATTTCTGATACAGAAATTCATGTGTGCTAACAGTTTTCTTCTCACAAGTACCTTAGGTAGGTGATCAGCTCTGTACCTGGTTTGTGCTTGTGATTCTCAAGACAAGAGAATCGTCTTTTTCCTTTTGTCTCTACCTAGACAGAAGGAGGAAATGTTGGACAATGAAAATTTAATACAATTTCAAACAATGATTCCTAAGTTAGCTTCCTGAAGAAGCCTGGCTTTTTTGACCAAAAAAAATAAAATTCTATTTGATTGGAATTTTATACAGACACAAAAGCGAAGTAAAAGCAAAACATGTTATCTGCTGAATTATGTATGTATGTATGTATACACATAAATAAGATTTTGAGATAGTGTGGGGAAAAAAATCATATGCTGGAATCCAAATCTCCATAAAGAGATATTAAGCAACTATGTGGAAATAACTTGATTTACATTTTTATAAGCCATTCTGCCATGTTTATTCCACAGAAGACTGAATTTATGCCAAAGTTTCTATGAAGTCAACACTGAAAAGCACTTTTAGAATGAAAGCAGGCTAAGAGTGTTACTTTAGCTTTTCCAAAACCAATGCCGTTTTCAAATGTGGGTATGTACAAACCCATACGTATGATCTTCAATTTTTCACTCACTACATAGTGGAACACCCAGGCAATCATTTAATGCTGCATGTTTGAGCAATTTTAATGGCTGTGACAACACAGCTTCTTTGTTGCAAGATGTCTGAAGTGGTGTAGCATAGTTCTTAATTTCAGCAGACCATGAGCGTATCACTAAGGATCCAGTCTGATACCTCAGCAGACTATTTCAAGATAGATGCATTCCGCTTTTTTGTTTCTGTCTGCAACCTGGAAAGCCTCTATTTATAGAACTGTATAGAAATATCTTCAACTATAGGACTACACTGATGCCACAAATGAAAAAAAACACACAAATATGACAGTATCTCAGTGTATGCTGTAACATAATAGTGAAAATGAACTCAGGCTATTAAAAAAAATTTATTAAGATTTTTTTCCATGAAAGCTTGGTACTACAATCAATGTAACCATTTAATCAGTCAAGTATGTCTGTTATAGGCAGGCACAACATTACAAAACAGGCAAGTACGATGCCCGTTTAAGCAAATACAGTCTGAATATCTATTCATCCACTATTTCTGAAAACAGAATTATCAGATATCCACCAGGGAAAAAAAAAATGAACTATTTTAGTTTCTCTTTGGCATACTTATCAGGACAATGAATTAATTACAAAAGTCTTCTATTGCTGCCAGTGCTGTGAGGAAAAACCTACTGAATGGAAGATTGTGTGTCAGAACTCACTTTTAGGACTCAGGCGATCTGGCTTACGTATCAGAACTGGTGACAAATGACAGTTCAGCTGCCAATGCTTCACAAGGCAGACAAAGATTACATTGTTTTATAATGCAGTTTTGTTGAAGGTATAAAAAGAATTACAGTAAATTTATGCACAGTACATACATATTACACACAATTATATAAATACCCATGCGGTGGCTGGACTTTAGGAAGTTGCTTTATTGATAAGAAAGCTAGTAACAGACCTCCCAACATCCATTTAATACACATTGCACTTCGCATCCAGTAATATGTTCATTTCTGTACCTCTCTTAAAAATAGATTTAAAACAGAAGCGAAGAATAATATTGAATCTTTCCATAAACTTTGTTTTCTTATTTACATTGTAATATTCCATTATACATAAAGACTGCATTACAATACATTATCTTCATATAGCTTTTTGTAATACGTACAGCTTGAAGCTATTAACATTTTAGTTTGGGAACTGAGATATGACCTATAAGACTATTTTAAAACAATTCTAGCCTTAATTTTGCTTTAGTTTGTTTCACTGAAACCATTTTTGACAAAAAAAAAAAATCCTCCTTATTGGGGAGGAAAAAACCAACCCATGCTTAAACCACCTCTGGATTTCCTTAAACCACTGAGAAACTTAGAAACCATAATAATTTTTGCATAATTATATAGCCACTTCAAAGGCCTGTTACTTTTAAATTTAGAACATGAATGACAATTGTGACCGTATCTTTAAATCAATTTCTTTGTTTTGAACTTTCAGTTATTTTTCAAACATGAAACAATGAAAACACAATCATTATTCATACATAATCTTTGCAAAACTGGGAAGAGTTCCTATTTTATTAAGGAAAAAAATGAACATGCACACTCCCCCATTCACAGAGTGAGAACATAAACTACAGCAGCACTTGTCTCAAGTTATGGTGCACATGGTTGCAATACGGGGTATAAAACAAGAGTAGATTTTCCAATGTCTGTTAAAACACAAAAAACTTTTTGTACAAAAAGTCATTCACATTCTTTGCAATGAAGTGAGGAATCAGCTGTTGGTTCAGCTTTCTGGACTCTCCAGCCGGCAAACTCCTCCTTCTATCGCCACGGACTGTCCTGCCACGGCTCCAGGAGGAAGTCTTGAAATGTGAGTCTGTGGAAAAGTCAAGAGTATTATTGAGTGAGAAGAGAGGCAAAATTATGCAGGACACAATGCAAGCTTGTAAGTATTGAACAATTAAGCTGCTCCATCACTGAAGTCTGAGGGCAAACTACAAAGCAACTTGAAAAGCTGCAAACAACTGGGATTCTTTTTTTATTTTGTTTGCATTAATGTTTAACACATGAAGAGAAGGACCATGGCAGATGTGTAGAAAAGGTAAACTGGATGACCAGGTGCACTGAAAGTAGAAGAAAGGAATATCCAGCGTGAAGACAAAAGAAAAATAACTGTGGCATTCTATGGTTTGTAAGTCTATTTCTTAGGGAGATTCAAAAAAGTGTAGTCCTGCATACAGAAATACACCTTACAGAAATCTTAGACACAATAAACTATGTGACAGAGATAAACTAACACTTCAGAGCATAAGGCAACTGCCATGATCAGGATGCAAAGAAGAAATTTCTCTGCATAAAATACCTACTTGTCCAACTAAAAAAACCCAAAGACTTCCTCCAAAATATTTGTTGCCAACTGTCAAATAAACAGACCCCAAAAGCAATTGTGATTCTGTCAACAGGCATCTTTTCAACAGAGAAGTTTTAAAAGCAGGCCTTTGAGATGCCTCCGTAATATTTCGGCCACAAAGTAAAAGCCAGAAAGTGTGTGCGTGTGTTTGTGTACACAAAACTTCAGCTTATAACTCTATTGTAACTCAGTGACACTAAAAATCTGTGAAAGTTCCCTTATATTCTGAGGGGTATTTTATTACTGATGGGCAAAAGCACCCACTTATTAAAAGATAATTTGACTTACTGTTATGAAGACTTTTTCCCCCCCTTTGCACACGTTTTTATACTGAGAAAACTGCTTATGTTTTCATCCACACTGTTGATTTTGAGCTATAGCAAGAGCCATTTACAGATACATAGATTGCTTTCATATAGGGCCGAGTGGCTAAAGCAGTGTTAAAGGGAACAACAAAAAGGAGTCAGAAGCATGTTTCTACAAACCTTACTGTTTCCTACTTTTGGAGCTGCAGAGCACCTCTGGTAAAACATAAAAAAGAGCCTCAGTGGAACTCTGAAATGCAATAAGGCTGATAACAGCATTTCCACGGGCTTGAGGCAGGACATGGCCATGGCAGGGCCTCACCAACTCAAGCTATGCTCCAGCCATCCCGCCTCCCACATGAGTTACAAGTTTCACCGAGTGATTCATTAATGCACAGACAATATAAGGCTTAAACAATTACAAAGTTAGGAACTAGAAATTATTCCTACTACAATATAAAGCTCACAACATAGGGTTGCTAGCATTTAGAAATTACAGCTTCCTGTAAGAGCAGCCAACTACATATTTAAGTTTTTGTAAGTACATTATCCCATTTAAAAGATATAAGTGCTGCAAAATGTATAACTTGCCATAAGGCAATGAGTTGTGGCAAAAAGCATAGATGTAAAAGTTCAGTAAGAATAACTTGTGTTAATTGAGCAGAAAGTGATTTGAGACTGTAACCACAATTCATTGCATTGAAGAGACAATTTGTATCTCAGAGGCAACTTCTTTTAATTCCTTTCTTGATAAGGGCATCCTGGTGTTTGCTCTTAGGTGGTCTTGTTTTCAGTTAAATTACAGAATGAGATTTAATTAGAAACATTTAAAAGTTTTCATTTTACTGCTAAAACTTTGATCTCTGGCCTTCTTGCTTGATATATGAACATCTCCCTACTTTCAGAACAATTTTGGTTATGATCCTGATCTACCACTTCAAGAAGAAAAGATCCCTTTCAAATCTGTTACAGTGTCCCCCAAAATGTAATTGACAATTTTTGGAGATGTTACTTCGTAAGTTTAAAAAAAAAAGAAAAAAAAAAGGGAAAAAGGAAGAAAAATGAGTGGAAGGGTATTTTTTATTTTATGACCAACAGACCCAGGACATTTTTTCAGGTCTGTGAAAATTTCTAAATGAAAAGTGGGACAGGATGACAGTGTAAAAGCTGCATTGTTTGATGGGCACAGTAGCAAATTTCCTCAGTGGAAGAATGCCACTGATGGTTTAGTGAGATACTGCAATCAAAGCAAACCAGCAGTGCACTGTAAGGCAGGCATCATTTGTAAGCGAAATCACTTATGCAGTCAGCAGTCAGAATTATGAGCAGATCATTGCAGCAATACAATAAAAAGCACAGAGGCCCGAGGATGCTGCCAAGAGACACAAGAGAGGAAGCTCGTTACTGAAACAGAAGAAATATTAGCAATATCACGATTATCATGAATATTATAATCAATTTTTTTCATTATAACTACAACAGACTTGAATTGTGTAAATTAGTTTTCTGACCCAAGTTATGAATGAACCTTTTGCATAGGCTTGACTTAGCCCACAACCCACAGTTAAATGCCTAATAGACCCTTATGTAATTGCAGGAGCAAATGTGAGGCTTCATTGAATCCACATAAAAAGTTAGTTAAGCAGAATATCCTACTAAGTCTTCAAGCAAGGAAAGGAAAATATACAAGAGGGGATAAGCGTGTAGCCAATATCTATCAATACGTTATCAAGTAGTAGTATCATTGTCAAAACACATTTCCTATACAAAAAGTTATTTCCTATAAAAGGAAAAACATGTTTCACATACAAAAGCCCCCAAACCACTATACACTAGCATCTGCACATTTCCATTTACAGAAACACCCAAACCACATATAACAAAACCTTTCTTAAAGCCTTTACTTGCATCCTGTTTATTTACATACTTTATATGATGGAGCAAATACAGATGCTGTTTTACACTGACTACTTATTACTTTCACCAACAGCTGCCTTACATAGAACAAAAACGAGACAGATCTAAGATGTGTCTTTAAAATATGTTACCTAAGAAGTAACACAAAAGGGTAAGATTGCCATGTCAAGACAACTTCAGATAAACTCCCAAGTGAATTCTTAGAATTATATCTCCCTTGTTCTTAGCCTTAGCAACAAACTCTGGTAAATAAAAAGAAAGATCAAAGAACATTTAATATTTTTAAACACAACCACAGAACTTATTTGTACAGTTTGCTACATTTTTATATCCCAACATCATATTTTACATTAAGTCCAGATTGTACAGTGGATTAGGGTTACATTTTAAAAACTTAAAAATAAAAAGCAAACAAAAAAGAACAACACTGGAAAGCTTTTAATTGAATTCGATTAGTCTGTCAGCTTTACAAGTTGAATGAACTCACATCTGGGGAAAATTGTGCCTGGGAGCACAAAAACAGGAAAAGAAAAAGTTTTCCTGAATTAATCCTCCACTCAGCTTCGTGGAAGCCTCTCTTTGAGGAAACCATACACCAAGGAAAGGTAGAGTAAGAACAACGGGGCTATCCGTATCTTCAGCTCCATAAATAGAAATTTTACTGTCCCTGAGAATATTCTGATTTGATTTGCTTTCCTAGAGAAAAGCGAGATTGGCGAGGGCCTAGCAGAAGCAGGGGTCCTGACAGCTAGGAAACCAGTTAGTCACAGACCTTTGTCTGCAGCTTAAAGGAGGAACCTCGTGCCCACAGTTCAAAAGGAAAAAAAGGTAAACACCAGATGAAATACTTGATTTTGCTTCCCACCTCTCCATAAAGCACAAACAAGATAACCAACCTTCAGACACTGATTCTTGCTCCGTGCACTTGCCGTCCAAACACACAATGTTTCCCAAAACCAGGGAACAACCATCTTCCCTAACCCCAGTGCTGCAGACACCATCCGTGGAATGTTACTATTTCTCAGTACCTTTTGATGCACACTGGAAACTTCCCCACTACCCTTCAAGTCCAAAACTAATAGGTCTTTCTGCCCTGGAGTAAGTGTTAACTCTGCAGGGACAATATATGATTTCATCTTTTTGTCATGAACATTTGATCTATTTTTCAAGTTAAGTATATTTAGTACACCTTTTAAAAAAAAAAAAAAATACTAAAAACTGTGCCAAGACTTACTTTACTTCAGGTCTCATAGACAAAGATTCTGAAACAACCTTGAGACCAAGTAGCATCAAAAAGATGGTTTTTTTAGTCTTTGAAGAGCTACTCTGCTTTTATTCACATAAAAGGATTAGTTTGTCACAACAGATCCTTTTTTTTTTTTTCATTAAAAGCATAAATACAATGTAAAATGAATATAAAGTTTAAGCCAAAAGCCAGACAGTGCTGCATGAGAAAACTAAAGTCAATCAAATGCTGCCAAGAGGACAGAGTACAACTACCAGATGGCAGCACATTCAGTTCTTAAGCAAATCTACGGAGTACTTCATGTGTTTAGCTTTCTTATTACATGCTCAGGATGTGCTTTGGACAGAATAATTTATAAAACAAACTTTTTCCATTCATTACCCTATTGAGATGGAATATAATGAAAGAACAAGGACATCATATACTGAATGAAATTGCTTTCTACAACTTTACTCCTTAAAGAAAAGTACCACCAAACCCACGTATTCTTTAGAAATGCTGAACTTCCTAGCTGGGTACGTGCTTACACCATGAGAACCATCTGGCCATGCATTCTCATTTTATTTTCTAGGCAGTAATATCCCATTTTGGCAGCAACAGCTATCCTGTACCACTCTGTCTCCTGGGAAGCTCTCCTCCAACACCGTTTGTGTACACCTGCCATTTGACAGGAGAAGGTGCCCCACAAAATACTGGCAACTGCTGCTGTCAGAATATCCCATGTGCAACTTGTTTGGTGAAATCTTAAAGAAAAAAAAAGAAAGAGAGAAAAAAAAAAAAAAAAAGAGGGGCTCCAGAATGATTGTCCTTGTTGACAGAAAGGCAGATGTTCTGATGGCAGGCTTCTGGCTCTCAGGCACTGAAAATACTGATCCTACATACAGGTTGCTTAGGAAGCTAACAGTTTTCCAAGCTCCAATTTATTCTGTGGGTTAAGTATATTCCCATACCCTATTTATGTATCTAGAAACACTAATATAATGCATCAGAAAAAAAATAATCGTACTTTAAGAAAGTTGAAAATGAAAACATTTTATCTCTCTAAATCATTCATACACATATTTAGACAGTCTAAAGCCATGTACCAACCAATCATCTATTCAGCTCAGTGTTCCAGGTTTTTCTAGAGGTATTCTAAAATACTGCCATGTATCTTAAAATGTGATTTTTACCATTCTGAATTACAGGTCCTAAGTCAGGTTATTGCATTTATATTTGCATACCTGGATACACAATCCCATCTTCTCTGCTCCGATCTACAATATGTCAGCCAAATATGAGCAGAGTTCCAGAACTACTGGCTTTATGCAAGAACTCAACCCAAAAAATTGAACTTATCTTCCCATCTCCATGAAGGTCTGCAAACCAAATATTTTAACTGGTATCTTAGCACTGAAGGTTATTTCCAGCAAATATAAATACCTTATTTTTGTGAGAGAACTGGATGCTCTACTCTACGCACAGAGTTCTTTTCAAGTGAAAACTTCTGACTGATTCCCCAGTCTCCAGACAAGAGTGCAGATTAAAGGGAAAAAAAAAAAAAAAAAAAGGCATGTGACATACTTTTCCTGTTTCATGAAGTTAAAAGACTGTCTCTGTAGTCTGAAATGAATGACTGAATTATTTGACTTAATATTTCTGTTAACTAAACAGGCTCAGTAAATCTTTCCACTGATTTTCAAATTAGAAAGTAGTATTCTTCCAAGATGTGTTTCTTCACCCAAAGAGCACTGGATAACTGCCCTTCTCCTGACAAAGGCCTTTCACAGACCCTTTACTCACAAAGTAAGATACAGAAGCCCATCGTCAGAAAAACAACAACAGTCACAACAATCAGCATTTGTCGTATGTATCACTTCAAACGTAGAGGGAAGTAATTTTGCTGAATTGTACAGTGTTAGTAAAGGTGGATAAATGTGATTACACCACCTAACATCTCAACAGGAAAAGTGAACTGGAAATGGTCTCCCTGTCCACTATGTTTTCTCATACTGGAAAATGAAATTGACTGCCAAACAAAGTTTCTGTTTGTATATTGCAACCACAACATTTGGTGTAGGCAGCAGTTGTTGCTGACGGATGTTTTCAAGCACAGCAATACGCGACGCTCTCCACCACTGTTACCCCATGTCTCGCAAAGCAACTTGAATTTGGTTCATTAGAAAATGGAAAGAGTGGCATATGTAGCTTTGCAACATTAAAAACTGCCATAACATAAAGCTTAGTAATTCATGTTATAAGAACTGAATATCTGCCAAAGAGAGATTTAAACTGGCAACTGAATTGGATTACATTCAATATTAGAACTAGATTTTTAGAAATTTGCTGTCTAGGTCATCTAGCTGTTACAAAAACTAAAACCTATGAAGCTGAACTACAAGGATATCTCAAAAGTACTGGAACATTTACAATAATTGTAAAATTTAGCAACATTTATAAACAGATCATATAGTAAATTCATACATACTAAGAATCATAGTGAGCTGACAAATTATTTCAAATACCTACACATAACACAGGACCAAAACTGCACATTGTTGGTATTGAGATTAGATCTTTCACGGCAAAGGCGGCACTCTGACTTCAAACACTACTGAAAACACAGTGAGGAAGTACCTGTTTTCAAGCAAAAACATCATCCACCACCAACTAAGGTAACATAAGAAACTTGGGAGATACAGGAAAAAGGAACTTCTGTGGCACATCCTGCCCACTTATGCTTTCTTCCCACAGAATACTGTGGGCCTCGAGTGAACAAATACTCTGCAGACCCTGCCTGTGATAAAAGGGCTCCTGCTTGATTATGCACAGATACACATCACTGATTCAAAGAAAGGCTGCCTACCCATAACCAGAACCTTCAAGAGATGCAGTTGGTATGTGAATTCACATTGCAGGCATACACTGCACAGTCATTTAAGATTGAAGAACGTCTTTTCCTTTGCAGCATTCTCCATCAGGCAAGCAGACAAGGAACAAGAAGATATGAAGACTATGTAACTAAGAGGAGTCAATTAATTTGTAACCTACCCACTAGCCTCCTTTCCTTCTCGTTCTCCATTTACATCTAAAAATCACGTTATGAGTGAATTCAAGGAGTTATTTCTCCCCCTCCCAAATTACATGGCAGAAGGTCTCAAAGCCCTTCATGCAAACTGACACTTAAACTGCTCTACCAAATGCTACACCAACCGTTAAGACCTTAAATATTGCACATCGCCTGTGCCAATATGGACGGAACTCCAGGAAGCAATGCTGCAGTCATCAGAATACAGCTATTTTCCCAATGGTGACAATGCAATTGCTTAAGCTCTCAGAGTGTAACCTAATCAGTTCAGGAAAATTGGAACTTATTAATTGAAAGTTGCCAGAGTATCTTTAAAGAGGTCACAGCTCCGGTAACAGGACGACCTTCTTAGCTGATGCTATGATCAGCTGTTGCATCTATTACGGATCCATAAAAAATATCTGGGAGGTTATTCTGAAGATTAGTGTCTCAGAGAGAGAAGAAAGTTTGGTCAGGAAATCTAAGACAGATAACTGCTTATCAAAGATTTTGAATTCCTATCAAGTAATTCATGATTCAACATCACAATAACAAAAAAGAAAAAACATACCTCCTCAGTTTATGAAGGTGTTCAAATCTTCCAGACCTTCAATCTAGAAGTCTTAACTTTTGCTGATGTGGCAATTACTGCTACAAAAGGAGCTGGATAAGTGCAGAGGAAGTCAGTAGACTAATATTTCCTATCTATCCTCATGGCTGCAGCCAGAAACTTTCACAGCAGCCTAGAATATTCTTACAGTCTCACTAATGGCTAGAAATAGTTGAGTGTCAGCTTATGGGACAATTCTGCCATCATATAGATGGCAATGCAGGAACTTGTTTCAGGAGATCTCGGGAAATCCATTCATCTTCCCAAAGAACAAGCCTAATGTTGACAATCTGTCATGGTATTGCTTCAGGAAAGAAGTCTGCGACTGGAAACTTCTAAAACAGAATATATCTGTCCCTGGGGCTCACAGGCAGCAGCCTGGGTAAATTGTAGCAATAGGTGGTATAGGTCAGTTCCAAGAAGTATATAAAAAAAGTTTACTTCCACATCCAATATGTGACAAACACTGGCACCGAGTGATCATGAAACTGCCCGTGTCAAGAGGGATGACAAGAAACAAAGAAAAGTACAGTTGAATGCACAAGGATATGTTTTGATCAGCTGCTTGTGGCAATGATGCAAGGGTTGAAGGGCAGAAGAATCAGGGGGAATTCAATGAGATATCCGCTATGCAGGCAGTGCAGATGACATTACCAGTGCTATCAGCGGTGGAGGAGCTGAAGTACCTTCAGTGTTGGGAGAGAGCTGAAGGCAAATAACAGGACATGCAACCAGAGATGACTGTGTCAGCAGTAAGGTGTGAACTCAGTTCATCTGGCAAGCCTCCATGGTATTTTTAAAGTAACATTCAACCAAACATTTTAAACCAACGTTCAACAGGAAACAGTGACTTTTCCAGGCAACTGGCTTTCCAAAAAAAGACTCAACACCTTTCCAGAAAGCATGCTCTAAATCAAACAATTATTAGTCACAGTGCAAAAGTGTTCCACAGCTCTTGCAGGCTCAGCCATTTTATGCTGGTGAGTCAGCATTCAGGCAGTCTACATCCTTTTTAAATTGGGAGGAAATAAACTCCTGTTTCAAGGCTACTCCCAAATCAGTATTTGGAGAGCTCACGGTGTTAGCAGCCAGAAGCACCGGCAGGTCAGGGTGTACAAACCACCTCATGTCTCCGATCCTACCTTCTAGTCCCGCTTTTCTTTTCACTAGTTACTGATAGTTAATTTTTTTCTATAGCAGGGTCTGCAGGTGAGCTGGTATCAAGCCTCTAAGTGTCTAAGTGCCTTATGAGAAAAGCCTCCTATATTGCCACGATCTTCATGTGGGGTTCGAGAGCTAGGTCCTATTATGAAATGCATTGATCACCAAAGCAAAAAGAATCACACTAAGATTATACAGCAGGACCTTTTTTTTTTCCTTAGTATGTACCCCTTTATATAATTATGATTCTAATATTAGTCTAATTCGTAACAGTAGACACTTATAAACCTTCTCACTTTCTAGAAGTCTTGCTATAAAAATGTTTTCATGTTCATTAAATTGAACCAGCACAAAATCAGCCACTGTGACAGTCCCTTGGTTTAAGAATAAAACTTGAGTCCTAGATTGATTAAAGAAATAAAAACTGAGGCTCTTTACCACCCTAGAAAAACAGGAAAGCAAGATGTTTCCCTACAAGCTGCTGCTTGATCATTTTCCTATGTTGCTCATAAACAAGTGATATTTTATGCTTTTATGAATTCTTATACCATTATTCTTTCATGGCAAGCACTCAAAATTAATTGTACCAAAACAGTTACTCTATTAAAGAAAAGGGATTTTTTTTTTTTTTTTTTTTACTTGCAATGCATTGTGTTCTATTTCAAGCCCAGTTTTCCATCTATAACTTAGCCCTAGTTGTAGCAGAATAAAATTCCAGCTTTTATGACAGAAGGCTTTTTTTGATCAATAGAAGTCAGCAGCAAAAGCATTTGTGGTTTTTCTCTGGAAAGCATTTGTGGCCACAGACTCAAAGAAGGAAGAAAGGGAGGGGGATTAACTCTTCAATGAAGGTCAAAAACATAATTTAAAAGTGAACCAAGAAGAGCAGCTGTGTCTGTCAGCGCAATCAAGATTACCAGCTGGAGAATTTACCAGCAGTATGAAAACAATGCACACCAGATGTCAAATGTTGCAACTGTGAGTAGGAAAACATCTCTGGGCATGGCACTGTCATGCTAGTACTCATTACCAGACAGATTTCATATTTAGCATTTATTTATTAAATTAGACAGACACTACCAGGAAGAAACAAGAATATTCTGAGCTTACAGTGTAAGCCAGAGGCAGGTGTGCACACTGTGATAATTTAATATTGCACATTCTAACCATTCTCCTTATTTCACTGTGAACACAATATAATTACTTTTAAACTAACTAGTGAATACTAGAACATCTGCAGCTGAGCTTGCTTTAGCTCCACTCAGTTCAGTCTGAACTTTTAGCTTGAGTTTGGATTCTTTTCTAATAAATCTAAAATAAACATTAAGAAAACAAGTAAAAACACATCTTATTCCGTGGACAATGAACTGGAAAGATCTCTGTACAAGCCATGAAAGCAAGTAATTCCATAACACCTCTACCAGAACTTCCTTTACCAGCTGCTTTTTTTATCTTCCTCCTCCTGAGGCATTTTTGTCTTTTTTTTCTATACATTTTACTCCTTGAGGATGAACTCATTCATTCCCAATGCTTCAACCAGCATGTTACACCATTCTTGCTGTTCAAAATATCTGAGGTCTATTTCCTTCTTTTATATGTTCTTTTATTATCTCACTCACATCCTCCTTTGTATCTATTTCTCAAATGAAGTACAGGGGGGGAAAAAGAAAAAAAAAGAGAGAGAAAGATTTGGGTTTTTGTACTCCTCTCACCCTCCATTGCTGATGACTAAATTTTCTTCCTCAGCAGATCCACAAGCAGCCATTTCTAGAGAGAGCCAACATATCTAGGCCCTCAAATTCTTTCCTTTTTAAGGCTTAAAAATTCATCCTTCTTTAAATTCTACCATCAAAATGCTGCATGCCTTTCTTGCTCTTATCTGCTGGTATAAACTTCCTGGTTGTCATCTCCTCCTCTAATACATGCAAATATTCCAGTAAACACCCCCGCCTCCCCCATTAGTTTAACCATTTCGGGGAGCCTTCTTACTCTACATTTTTCCCCCACTTCTGTCACTTCCTTTAACTAGTTCTGACTGTTCATTCTTAGTCTTGAATACCAATGCTGTACATTTATTAATGTCTACAGAAGTTATGATTTTGTCTCGCTTGCAGCTTCTCACTTGTTCATTCTCATTGTCCAAACACCTCTCCTAAATGCTGCAGTTGCTGCATTGCAAAACCTGCCTTTTTCTCATTTCAATGCTATATTCATAAGAGTAGGTGGCTCTCATCCTCTTGGTTAATCCCTACTATTTCATGTTAAGGATTTTTCCAGTTTCGCCCGCTAAACTCAGTTTTAACATTTCATTTCTCTCATTCCAGGAAAAAAAAAAATTAGACCCCAAGAAACTAAAAGAACCATGGATGTTAGTATCCAAATTGCTTACCACAGAGGCTATTTTAGGAACTACATCAACATTTGTTTTGTATCTTCTCCCTTCTTCCGTGGTGCAAATGCTTTATCTGAAGGAAGACATGCCTGTAGAAAAATACTGTGCCACCCTAAATAGCCAGTGTAACTCAATCAAGCTAAAGTTATTCAAATACAATTGCTGTCAGCAGAGGAAGTGGAAAGATGTCTGTGGCACTTTTTCCTGACATAATACATATGTTAGTGTAGGTTTGTTAACTGCTGCAATGAAAAAAAATGCCCAATCAACAGATACATTTAACTGCTTATGCACCTATTACTTTCTCCATTCTCTTAATGCCAGAAATTTCTTAGGTATTTCATTATCATTATTTTGTAGTCTCCTTAGCTTCTGCAGTCATTCTACTGTATTACAACCTGTTCTTCATGGCTTACCTTAGCTTTGCCATCCTGTGCAGACATATATCCTACACACATGCTCTCTGTTGTATGGCTCCACAGAAATTCCACTATAAAGGAAAATACAAGAAGTCATAAAAAATGTGTTGGTTTAAAGTATAAGATGTAATTTAACAGAACTGGAATCTTGAGAAAAAAATAAAGCTTAAAATATAGTTTGAGAAAGGACAAAAACCAAACTTAAAAACCAAAACCTACTTACCAGAATAATTCAATCTCAAAAGAAACAGCTATCAAATAAACAAGATTTTCCTGAGCTATTTGCAGTCACAAACTGCAGAACTAATACCCAGAATGAGAATGTTGCTTCAATGAGACAGAGCCTCCAAGATGAGAAATGTATCAACTGCAACTGCAGTTAAACGATAGAATCAACTTTTAAAGCAGAGGCCTGTTCCACCCACGAAGCAGAACCAAATACAATTTGCATTTGCTTGCCTTGAACTCAGACACGAGCACGCTACAACAGCATTAACCCAAATGGCATACAAGGATTCTGTAGAATTGTAACACTATCAACAGAATAACCAGTAACAAACATTTTTTCACAGAACTGAGCATAAATATATACATCATATGTAACTGCCAATGGGTAAATGGAGATTTATGGTTTAGCTGCGCAAGTGGGATACAGGAAAACATGCAGAAGAAGTAGTAAAGTCTGCAAGATGAGAACTGAAGATATAGAGCAGGCGGGGAAGACATCTGGTAAAAGCAAAATAATCCTGCAGAAAAAGCAGGAGAGATGTCCGATGGAAGCAAAGTAACACTGCAAGAAAGATGCCTGGCAAAATTAGAGCAAGACCTAATCTGAAGTCCCAAACAGTATGTCTGAAGTCCTGAAAAGTTACGAAAGTATGTTGAATGGCTTGCATCAGGAATAGTGCAGCCAGCAGGACTAGGGAAGTGATCATTCCCCTGTACTCAGCACTGGTGAGGCCCCACCTCAAATACTGTGTCCAGTTTTGGGCCCCTTGCTACAAGACAGACATTGAGGTGCTGGAGCGCGTCCAGAGAAGGACAATGGAGCTGGCGAGGGGTCTGGAGCACAAGTCTTATGAGGGGCGGCTGAGGGAGCTGGGGGTGTTCAGCCTGGAGAAGAGGAGGCTGAGGGGAGACCTTATCGCTCTCTACAACTACCTGAAAGGAGGGCATAGTGGGTCAGTCTCTTTTCCCAAGTAATAAATGATAAGACAAGAGAAGATGGCCTCAAGTTGCACCAGGGGAGGTTTAGACTGGATATTAGGAAAAATTTCTTCACAGAAAGGGTTATCAAATGTTGGAACAGGCTGCCCAGGGAAGTGGTTGAGTCGGCGTCTCTGGAGGTACACAGAAGATGTGTAGACGTGGTGCTGAGGGACATGGTTTAGTGATGGACTTGGCAGTGCTAGGATAATGGTTGGACTCAGTGATCTTAAAGGTCTTTTCCAACCTAAACGATTCTGTGATTCTATTCTACAATCAAAGCACTCTCAGATCTGATCACCTTGACTTCTAGCACTAGCTATACAGCATCAGCTTCCTGGTACTGTATACTTACAGCAAATGTCTTTAACCGCTGCTAACATGTATTATTAGTGCATGTTCATCCAGCAAGGTGCTGTTCTGAAGTCTGAAAGTGGCCCACTTTATCAATTCTTTAAACAGTGCATTACAGTAATCTTTAATTACATATATACACTGGTATTTTTATATACATACACACCCCTACTAAGCTACAACACAAAATTCAGAAAAAGAGCACATTATTTATATGTTTAGCTCCCATCCAGTAGAGCTTTATAAATTGCCACACTGTATTGTTCCTGCTCTATGTCACAGCCTTCTGTCTTTGTGTTCATTAAGAACATAATTTGGAGGGCGGGAAAAAGAAAGAAAGAGTAGCTGAGCAGAATTCAGGGTGTTTCATAAAATATTGTAAAATGTTTATAAAATAGCACTGAAGTATATATTATTCCTTTGGATTACAGGAGTCTTACATGAATTATACAAGATGCCATAAAAAGCTATTTCCAGATATTTCTTTCGAGAGAGGCTTTCACATACTGCAAAAAGCATCATTAGGTGGTTTTAAAACTCTTATTCATTCCTATTCCTCAGGTTGCTTTAACATGGTTGATGAAGGTCACAGCGTGCTGAGTACGCTTATCCTTTGAACCATTTATCCTTGCATAGCAATTAACCTGCAGTAGAAGATCAAAGTTTAGACAATCCCGGCAAGACTTGAAGGTCCTGACAGATACATAGATATCATAATAAAAGAAAAATGAACTTCATTTAGGTATGTGATTTGCTCCCCCCAGAATAGATTCGTGACTGATACCGCCAAAGGTTAGTCAAAAACTTTCAGACTGAAACATATTTAGTGCAATATAACTGCACTTGATGAGCCCAACCCCTCCCTAACACCCTAAAGGTTCAACTGTCAGTGAAAGCATCTATTTTTTGGAGACAAATTTAATCTTATCTTTCCATTTGGAGAAGCTGGGAAACAGTTCAGGCCAAATATCCTCAACATATTATTTCTTTGCCTTTGATAACTCTAGGCATATTCTTTTAAGTTTTTAATACTTTTTTCCTTCTACATTGTCAACCAAAGACAGCATGTACTAGCATGAAACGTGGTTATTGCTAGCTATTACAAGTAGTGGAATTACAATGAAAATCCTAAATTACATACTTATCTGAAGACACTAATTTTACATATTTTCACCCATTTAATAAATCGCTTTCTTGCAATTTGTTTCAATAGTTTAAAAAAAAAAGATCATCCCTGCGATAAAGACACGAGATTTGGTTATTCTATACACTGGGTTCTTCAGTATTACACAATTTATCTTCAACCCAAACAACCCAAATACTACACACGTTAAATTATACATTAACTCAGCATACACTATAAGGCGGGAAATTTCCGTGGTACAGAAATTTCTTTAGAAATTTCTTTATATCTTTAGAAAATAAAATATCTTTAGAATAAGCTGTGCTACATTAATCTTATTTCAGTGGAAAGAAAACCAAAAAACAACAAATAGTCATTACTTATGAATGATGTATGGGGTTTTTCTTTATTAATTTTGAGGAAAAAAATACCAAATCTTCCATAATAGGAACATGTGTTCTTACATGAACGACAAACATTAAATGAATAGAAAGATTTCTCTCACGTCCAAACAAAAATTTGAAAGTTAAGTTGATCTTGTTTGTTCTTATTTAATCGAACTTGTATTTCCATTTTCTTAACTCCCTTTTAGGGATAGAATTTATGTTGTAGGATGCTTTTCCACTAGATCAATAACATCATAATTATTCCATTCTTAAATCTGAAAACTGTAAATCAAACTTGCAACATTCTCTGTATGTTTAGCAAGCCATGCCCTGATTCTGGAGTCAGGATTAGACAGCCTTGGCTTTCAAATAATTGAAAGAGAAGAATAAAGTATTTGTCAAAGTCTATTTTATAGTCTACTTCAAAAAGACAAGCTCTTCAAGTACTAACTCAAAAAAATATAACATACAAAAGCTATTTCTAAAATGTTTTCCCAAAATTCCTTTGCTGTCCACCAGAATAATCCCAGAACCATCATCAGAATTGTAAGGGTTTCCCTCCCAAACCTCTGGTTCTTTGTAACAGCAAAATAAAGGTAGATGAAACTGAGATGACAACAAGATGAGATGTTGATCAAAAGCATAAAACACTCATAAACTTCAACTGTTGGGTAGAGAAACATGAATGTTATTGACTGTATTGAGCAAAACTACTTCTTGGAGGGAATGACTGAAGGGGGGATCAAGTCGACTAACATGAAGTAGTACATGATATTTAAAGATTCTTGTAATGCAGACTAGCAAGGTGTCATATGAGAACAAAACTGAGAGATAACACACACCTCATCCTGTGCAACTATAATAACTTGACCCTAACATCCTGGAAGTCACTGAACAGACAGCAATAAATACCGCAGCTTGTGTGGGTTAACCCATCATTAAGAATCTATCTGCTGGCTCACCTTTAGCACCCGCTCTGCCTGCTACTCCAGCCTGGCTGTAAGCAGGCAAACCCTGGTGACACAATGGTCAGATATAGTGTGACAAAAGCAGTAATGAATTAAAAGAAAGGTGAGGTGTCTTTCTAAACAACAACTGATAGAAAAAAAAAATTATGCATTTCAAGAATTACCAGGTGAGATGCTATGACCTGCCATAATACACAAAGTTAAATTAGGTGATCAAATTTGTCATGGCAGAGCTTAAAAGATATGAAAGCTACTTCAAACCTGTAATGCTACTGACAGTGATTCATGAAAAACTTGGGGAAACAATAATAAAGCAGAGGATTACACAAAGGAAAAAAACCTTAATTCTGGTAGCATAACATATATATTAGACAGGTCCATGTGACTGAATACATAAGCACATGGCATGACCAGACACACATGCCCACATCTGAGGAGCACCACAGGAAAGGAGATGGTACAAGTGTCACGCTGAAGTAATTCATATGCCCCCAGTCATGGGGGCATGACAGTCTGACCACATGACAGTTTACTATAATGCACTCATTCTGCTATAAAGCAGCAAGACAGATGAGGATCTTGTTTTCAGAACACAAAGAGGGCTGAAGGTCATAAAGCTCAGAGCCTTTTTTACTCAGAGCCTCCTTACTGATGGAGGTGAAGTACAGTTTTCTGCTGATCTCAATAAAACCAGCAAGTACTCCTGTTGTCTGCATATGCAAATAGTTAACTGTGACTTATCTGAACAGATTTGCCTGGGCATAACAAAAAAAATCTAACCATAAAACAACTTCCCTTCCAAATTTTAAATGTATCCTCCAAATTTTCGTATTTTGTCCTGCAAAAAGGATGAACAAAGAACTTTATAGATAGCGTTTTTAGCAAATAAACCACTGAGAAGCAGTAAACAGTCACACCCTTCCAGCATTACCCCTAGCTCAAAGTGTGATTTTTTTCTATAAGGAACATACCCTGCCTCGCCACAGGCAACTGTTATTTCTATGCCATGGTTTTAGAAGGATCCCATGTAACCCTCTGAATCACATTTCTCCTTAGAAATAATGAGGCAGAAAGAATGCTCTTTTCCGCAGTTTTAGAGAACAAACAAGACTAATACTATTTATTTCACTTCCTAGAGTTTTATCATCTCAAACAATTTCAATTCCTTTTTGTTTTCTCTGTGGACTCTGAACAATGGCAAATGTGCACAGACAGTTTTTATTTCATCTTGCACTTTGAGTTAGCACCTCGCTCAAGTAAAATGAGTAAGAATTTCTTACCTAGTAAAGTTGGCTTTTCCTGTGATGATTCAGGCTCTGCTGAACACCTGCAAGACCGAAGAACTATCACACCTCCGAGCACACCATCTTCATTGGCTAGAAAAGGTGAACCTGGGTAAAATTGTTGGGGAGAATTATTTGCAATAGGAGCAGTTCCTTAGGTTTTGTCTTTTTTTTTTTATTTCACTTTCCTGCCTTCCCCCTTTAATCTTGTCACTGTGTTGAAAAGACTGTCAGGTCAACCAGTGCTGTTACAAAGGCATCAGTTTATTTTTTCTAATGTTTAACTTTCTAAACCGCAATCCACTAATCTACCAGTAATCAAAAAAGGAAAAAGAACTATATGGAATAAAAAAATATATTGGAAATTACATTTGTGAATGCAAAACTGTTTGTTCTTGGATCAAGGAAGACATAACAATGAAAAAATGGAGTGTCAAGTTGAAAAAAAATCATGTCTCAATATTTAGCTCTTTCTGTACTATAATTAATATAAAGATGGCCACACATGAAAAGAATCAAGCAAATTTGGGTCAGTTTTACAGTTTATTCATTTTTCCCAATTTAAAGCACTTTGTGCAGAGACATCATCAAACTGCTATAGACTCTCTTCCTCGCTGTTTTATGAATATTAGCAGAAAAGCCAAAACACATCCTACTTTTTAAAGTGGCTTTTCTGTTGTTAATTTAAGACACATGATATAAAACATCTTCTATCAGAGGCTGGAAAAGTTTTACGTTAGCTGAATCATGTCTAAGTACTCATTTTCTGGTTTCTAATTTGAAATGAGATTCCTACAGTTTTAAATGTGGAAACAATGGTATGATTTACATATGAGTTAAAATGTCTTGAGCCACAAAATTAACCAAGTTCTTGCACTTAAGCCCAGATAGACCCTACTCACACATTTGCAATACACTGTGATTTAAAGCTGAACATACAATTGCCACAAGCACTTCAATTATTTCCTTTTAAATAAATTAGTATACTATGTCTAGCGTATGGACACTGTAAAAGGATTTGTTGGCCACAAGAACTTTAGAGCAGATCTACTCATCAGTCTCCTTCTACAGCTATTTGTATGATTGAAATTACTCCTTTAACGCAAATAACAACAAAAAAACTCAGTAAGAACCAACTTCAAGCTTTACTGTAAGGAAGGCTGTAAGTTTTACCATATTCTCTCCCTACAGAAGAGCAGCTACAAGGTGGTCATTACAGTAAAAGCCTATATTGCAGGAAGATAACATATGTGATATGCTTAATAAACAGTAATATCTTATTTGATCTAATACAAACAGATATTATCTTAAAGCACCACATGCTTTGTGCAAGAACTATTACTATGTACTAATTACACCTACTGTATTACTCATCAATGGCGAACAAATCCCTGTGAACCAAGAATCCAGCCAATCATAACATAATAGACAAGAAAACAGGCAAATATGTTTGGTTAAGATAGAAATGCAAGACTTCAGTAGTTGTAAAGAGTTTTACCACCCAAATCAAAATCTTTTACTCCAAGATGTTAAGTTTATCTCTTATGCTTTTACTGCATTAACCAAATGCTGGCAAAGTACATGGTATGATTTCTGCAAGCAAATGAACCAAAAAAGTGGTTTTCTCCATAGGGCACACACATCCTTTAATCTTTATTTCAGAAACTCAGGTACTTCGAAGACAATGTCTTAACTTGAACTTGGTCTGCAGACCTGATCGTATACTCAATTGCAAAAATTATTCAGGCTATAAGCCATGCTGCAGTGAAAAGGCTTTGCAAACAGAAAACAGTTTTGGTCTGTTTGTGGGGGGTTTTTTTGTGTTTCTTATATTTTCTTTTGGCTTTTTTTTTTTTTTTTTTTAATAAGCAGTGTTTCTCCTCCTCTTTCAAGGCCTGTGAAGGGTTCTTTCAAAGTTTTAGCGAAAAATACTAATAATCTCTTTAATCAGAATGGTTTAAAATGTTCTACTGCAGCACAACACAGCCAGCAAACAGTATTTAAAGCAGACAGCATATTTAAGGCCATTCCAAAACACTAAGGCTGGATGAATGTGTATAAAAACAGACAGCAACTACTGATTATAGACTTGATGTCACTAACGTCTGGTTCTAGAAATGCTTACATTGGGTTAATCACTCACTTTTTGTTCTTTAGTGTTTTTCTTTCTTGCACGCTCAGGAAATAGTAGATGAAAGAAAAGTCTGTAAATAAACCAATCACGTTTCTTCATTTTCCTAGTATTTTTGTCAACTATGTGCTCTCATCACTGATCAAATTTTCAATAATCTGAATAACTTGCACATGCTAGGCTCTCCCTTTTTAAACTTTAAGGGAAAACTTGGCAGTACATTTCTTTCCATGTAAAGAGTCTGCAGCAAAACATGTAACACTACATTTTTGTCAGAATTCTTTCATTTGTACAGGGATTTCTTTGCATGAACAAAACACCCGTCTTCTTCAATGGAGTACAGAATGAGAAAAGTAATCACTCAAAGTCTGTGTTTTGCGAGACCGTTTTTTAAAAGGGGTTTGAAAAAAAATAATGTGAAACTTGAGCTTCAAGCACGTAAGACAAACTCTTAAGCTTACAATTTCATCCAAAGAGATGCTCTACCTATACACGCACCACTATGCTCACGGAGATCCCAGTTCTGACAGCTTAAATAGCATGCATTTCTTTCTTTAAACATGCTGTCCTTCCTATTGCCCTAAATATGTACACAATTGTTTTCTGAACCAAGCTACTTCCTCCAATGATTATGCACCATAGGAGGTTTGTTACTAGTCCACAAAATTAAAGGCTTTGAAGTCCATGCTAAACACTCAAAAACTAGAATACTGACTGTATTAATTCAGCCTTTGCTGAAGTACGTAACTCTACTGTTATTTCAATTAGAAAACTCAAGAGGAAGATTAATTTAATAGCACAGCACATGATAAAAGCGTGATAAAGTACAGTTTTAACTTCAGGACTCAGAAAACACACCAGATAAGCCAGAAGCTGACTTTTTTAAGAAAAGCACAAGTTGGGCCCTTGGAATAAGGACAAATGTTGGTTATGCCAAACAAGACCTGGTCTCACTGCACTAACGTTGTAAGAATTGACCATAATGGTATTACTGGGGTGATACAGAGATGAGTAAAATGGCTTAGAGTGACTTGCAGTGGGTAGTTTGAATGGACTATTAAACCAGGAGATGTCTAAAAAGTTTGTGTTATGCAAACAAAGCAAAGAAGATGGGATGCACAATCTCTCCTACAGACGGAATTTGCCCAGTGGTGCACAAAATCAAAACCCAGAACCTACAGGCCACCCTCATTTGTAGCACCTCGACCAACATACTACAACACAACAATGAAAACAATGGGATCATGTTGGCTTTCTTGCTGCAGACAGTCATGGTTCAGAGCCATAGCGATAGAGATTGAGCCAAAATACAGTTGCAACTCAAGAAATTACTGGGATTTAGTATTGTCAGCTGAGCTACTGAAGATTTTAAATTATTTTTTTAACGAACAATGCAGAGCCAACTTTTATTCTTCTACACCATTTTATCATCAGCTGCAGAATGAACATTATTCTGGAAAGGAGAAAGTCTGAAACAAGAACATATCCCTTCTTCTCACCTCCAAACACAAACAGAAAATGAAGAAACAAACACATAGCCACTTGCAAAACCCCTGCAATGGTTCATGATCTTCTTGCCCACACCACTTCCACAGGCTGTCCAGTTTCCCACTCCTGCTGGAGGTTGCCATCCACAGAGCTGTCAGAAGCAAACTGCGTGGCTACACCCTCATCCGTTCCAATTGCTTTCACCAGCAATTTCAGCTAAACTATCTCAGTGCAAAATCAGCAACACCATAGTAGGTGCCTCCAATTCACTGCACTGGCTAAGATGTGGGGAATAAACCTCTAAATAATGGCAGTAAAAAACAATTGCCTATAGTAATAACATTACAGTATTCTACACTTCAGGAAATTCAGAAAGACTGTTTCTCCTCCCCTAAAAATCAGACTCTAAGCCCAATTAAATACACACTGAACAGCACATTCTTTAAAACAGAGAACTTATTTTCCAGTTAAAGCAATTTAAAAAAAAAAGTTAAAAGAGGGATTCAAATATGTAATATCTTTTTAAACAAAGACATTGCTGGATATACAGACTTGTTACTGAGGATTACAATTACGCTAAAGAGTGTATTTTAACACAGCAATACAGTGCAAATGAGTAGGTTTATGTTAAGCAAGATTCCGGACAGCTGAACACTATGCACCCATTACTAAATCTGTAAAAATAATGGTAAAAAGTAGTATTATACTGTATTTCTAAACAAAATTCATGCACTGTGCACAGGAATGACTTTAAGTATTCTCAAAACACTGTGAATTCAAAGGTTAGGAACATATTTCATTAATTTAGTTCTAAAAATCATTTTGTTTGAGAAAAAGAAATAAAAGAGGAGACTTCTGTAAAAAATAACAATATAAGTAAGAGCATTTTTTCATATACATTATAATGGATTAGTATTTAAACAGGAAAGGGTGCAACTGAAATGTGGCAATATATATTAAAGCCATAATGGTTTCTCATTAAAAGGAAAAAGTAATCTGGCTCCCACATTCCTACATCATTTTTGTTCTCTCTGTACTCTTAGGAATGATAAATCTTGCTGTACAATTAAAAATTCAGTAAAAATAAAACAAAATATGCCTACTAGCCAAAAATATAATTTTTTTACTGCAATAAAATAGAATTGCTAGACAAATCTTTGATCTAATAGCTTGCTAATGACAAAACTACAAAAACCTGGGACTTTTAATACCATTTTAAGTCTCACGAAACTCATCATTCCTTCCCAGTTACAGTGATGTAACACTGAAGAATTCGGCATGAAAAAATCCAAAGCAAAACTTCAACTACAGCATGAAGTAATAATGTTAGCACTGACTGCCCACACCAGAAAGAAGGGGAAGGAAATAACAAAGAAGAAACATCTTTCAATGGTTTTGGTTTAATCCTCACCTCTCCTAGTCACAAAATTATATTTTGCAACATGCATTTCCCTCCTTCAAAGCTCAACTATTCTGTTACTGCTGGCTGTTGTATAGAAAGCATTATCAAGATTTTATTTATGGATTTTGTACGTTATTCATCTGCAGTAATGGTCTCTTCAAAATAAGCAAACAGGCCCTCATAGCAGCTCCACGTTCACAGATCCCATCGCGTTCTGCAAGAGCATCCGCAATCAAACACCAAGACCCGGGTTCAGCCTCAGACCAGGGATAGAGCAAGCACATTTCACAAGTGTTAAGGCAAACAACGGCCTCAACATTCCTCCTTGCTCTGGAGGAACTACAGCTACAAGTGACGAACATTCTTTCTTCTACATCTCTTGTAAATTAAACCACTCCCATGCTGAAGGTTGCCTACTCCAAAGCATGTGGTTGATAAGACTTCATTTCTGATCCTGTGCTTTTTTTCCCCATTTGTAGCTACTGGGCAGATCCAGCCCAGCACAGATTTGATATTAAACTGTAAAAGAAGTGTTTTATTTACACTTACCCAGCCAAAGGACTAACCAGCTGTTCATCAGATGTTTTACATTCATACTCTTCCATAGTGGAGAAACCATTACCAGCTTCATTGTTTACATTAGCTTTCAAAGTCTTCAGAACTTTGCTCTAAACACTGACTGTGGCATGGTGTAACCAATTAAGTGCTTTAGCATCCCCAAGTTTTAACAGAGCGCAGCTAAACAGTTCTAAGTCTTCTCATGCTGTAATGTGAGTGAAATTCAGATTTTTTTCAGGTCAATATATAGATCACCACTGGCCATTGTCAGCTTGTGTACAGAACGTGTTTAAAGTGAAGCTGTTTGCCACTCTGCTTCTGCTATGTATTCCACTAAACTTCAAGCAAACAATTTAAATAAACATTAGAGGAGTATATAAGCACTAAAGGAAGCCTGCTTTTAATTTCATGCACCATTCTTTGTTAAATGTTTAAGCACAAGCTGTCTGAAACCAGAGATCTTTATATTTTATGATAAGCTTAATTTAAAACATCTGTTTAGAATTTTTAAAGAAGGTGCATGGAAAAGCACCTGTACTTTCAAGCTTTACAGGTCAGATTATAAGAAATTAAATAACTAAGAATACCGCCATCCAATAAAATCACAATGCTTTTGATAAGGTGAAGCACAGTCAGGACCTAGACAAATCTTCACGTAACAGCACCATGTTATGTTAATTTTTCAGCTGGTTTTATTGCACAGGTAACAAATAAGCCTATTCAATTCTGGCTACCATCAATACAAACGTGAAATTGTAAACTTGCGGTGGATGAAATACATGAAACTTCAGGATCACTTCATTCTCTTCCCAAATCTTTTCCTCTGTGTCATGGAGAAGACACAATAATGTTTCCATAGCATCCTTCCTCCGTTATGAAACCACAAAGGATGTCACAAAGCTCAGTGCGAGGCAGCACCTCAGTATAAAGCAACACCACCACCGTGTAATGACAGTCACTGGCAGTCTTGTAAATGTTTTTAAGTATGACACTTTTATCCCCACCAACCAGCATAACTCATAATTGGGAAATTTGTATTCTATGATTCCTAACTGTCCAAACTCTTTCTCCCAAGAGAGGTATGTGACAAAAAATTTCTAAAAGAGAAAAAGCATCAGCGTTATCCTTCTGCTATTACCTTTCTGCAGACACTGCTCATTTGTGAGCTGAAGCACAACTTAAATACAAAAATAGACAAACATATTTCCACTAAGGAAAGAACAAATATCAGATTCCACCTATGTCTTTCAGCTCATTATTTTCTAATACTTTATAAGAAGCTTTAAAGTACAATTCGTAACGCTGACATTGTTAAAAGCCCGGATTTCCTGCCAGTGAGATGACACAAACATTTACTCTAAGTCTGCATTCCACAAACTTGGCCACATTTGAAAGGAATGATGAGTAACAAGATCCTATGTTCTTCTGTTTGGAAGGTATTTGTGTTTACAGAACACTATTCTTCGACTGCGTACCAAGCCTTTAGCGCTCTTCAAATAAAGATGGATACCTGGATAGCCCATTCGATTTACAAAAAATTTAAATTTAATTTCTCTCACCTCCAATTCAACCATCAATTGCGCATTATCCATAGTAAGTTGGCTCTGAGAAAGGATGAGAGAAGCACATCTGCCATTAGTTTGTTCATCACCTGCTGTTTAAACAGCACTCACTGTTCAAGCCAGGCATTCCCTAGCTGGAAGGATTCCCAGGGCCTCTGCGGAGACTCGGAGAGTTCTGTAAACAGGAAGCACCAATCTGATGGCAACTGCCAAAATCAGCTGTTCATCCCTCCAACACAAGTAATGCACATTTTGACTTCTGACAAAACATTCTGAACGTTTTAGCTCTGCTTTGTTAAAGCTTTTTTTTTTGGCCTTGGTCTATTATAATTCTGGTGAAAGTTTGACATGACCACAAAATAGGGCATTTAGAAAGAGTAGCAGGGAAAGAATCCATGCCATCAGCAAGGAGGCTATTAGCCCCTTTTATCCTATTGTTTCACACCGGTAAGAAAACCTGCATCCCACCATATATCCTGAGATGTCAACTAGTGTATCAGCATCTATGAAAATTCAGAGGAAAAAAAACCTATTTAGTATAAGCCTAATGTTTTAAGTGTAATGCATTTTTTCAACTGTTACACTATATTAGCAAGATGTAACTTTGCATTCCATCTTCAGAATTGCAAAGATCCCCCCAAATTACACTACTGGCTACAAACTTAGCTTTATGTCACATGTAAACAGGAAGATGTGTCTGCATTTTGAGGTTTTCCTCCATCAGTCTTCATTCATAAGACAGCTGAGGGCAAACTAGATTTTATGCTTTCTAATCAAAACACAGAAACCAAGCACTTCACCTACACAAAAAAACCCCCCATGGCTGTATCTTTATTTTTCCCCCTCCCACGTCAGCACTGCCCCAAAGTACAACTAAGAAGATAATACACACACATCCTGACAGGCAACAAAAACTTGCAGTGATAAGTTTCTGAAAACACAAGTCAGATCTATTCCTAATTAAAATGTGAAACTTTAAAAAGGAATTATAAAACACTTTTTTTCAAAATTTCTTATCATGAAAAGCATTAATTTGATACTGTCATTCTTTTCACTTTCCCTTGCTTTATCGGTTTTAGTCTGTTTTCCCAAGGCAATTCACCACCACACTGTAAGCCTGGTATCTCCGACTGTGCAGCTCCTCTTTCTCAGCATTTGACAGTTTCAGGTATAACAAAAACTTTAGCAACATTCAATATGTTGTTAAGTCCAATAGAAACATTTTCACATTTTCAGTAAAGTATGTAATGTATATATCATACACTAGCCAGTTAACATTTAAAATAAAAAAATCTGCTATGCAAACTTGTGGCAAAATACATTTGGGCCAAACAGCAAGAGAAGAATTGCATTTTTGCAAAAAGTTACCAAAAAGAAAAAAGAAAACCCAGAAAACTCAAAGCAACTTAAAGGAGATATCTCAACTAAAAAGTTCTTGAATTTTCTGGTCTTTTATCGGCCAGTTTCTATGAATTACTTTGGCAGTAGCTTTCTATTTCGTGCATACACTAACATGAAATTGCATAAGGATATGTACAATTTGTGCTTGCTTTTAGTACTCCTACCACAAATAGCACAATCAATTTTGAGAGTATGGACTAAAGATCTGTCTTTCCTGAAGATAGCCCACTTCCATACAACACCTTCAGAGTAGCGTTACGAATTAGTGAAGCTATCACAAGCATCCTTCCTAAAGGCTTCTCTTGGGTAAATAAATCCCCTCATGTTGTACCACTATGCACTGGAATAAGTGATTAAATACAAAAAGTTGTATGTGTGCTGCTTGGATTATAATCTCTTTGGGGAACATACCGGGGTTGCTTTGTTCTGCATTATCAGAGCACCTAGAAATGACTGCAATGACTGCAACAGAGTAGTAGATTATCAAGTGCAGCCTTCCAATGCCAAGGTGACTTCCCCTCAGTCAAATGTCATGTTGTCAGAAGCAGAGTTTAATATGGATTCAACATTAAAAAGAGAAATAAAGAAATTGCAACGCATTGCTTGCCAAGACCAAGGGCAACGGTTCCTGGGCCCCAAAAAGGTATGCATACGTCCCTCTTTCAGTTCTAATTAAAATACCATAAAAATAAACTTTGGCAATGTAGTGTACAAGAAGTGTTATCCTGTCCCCAAGAAATTCTGAAGGTCAAAATTGTCTGTGGATTCTAAAGCTTCAAAAGTTTCAAGGGCTATAAGACAGTGCAAGTCAACATATATGCCAGAAGCCTCATTGGAATCTATGCTATCTTCAAAAGTTCAAGCTTATATAGATATTTTAAAATTCCACATTTATGTTTGGGTTATGACTTGAAGATCTATATTCACAAGAAATTAAACATGTATAAGTAGTCATGTGTAATCCTCTCAAATCAAGGGAAAAAATTGTTTTTACCTTACAATAGTCTTGAATGAAGTCTACTTCACTTTTTCAAGAAATTAATTTCATCATGTAATGAGCAAACCAGAATCTGTCTGTCCAAAGCATTTAAATAGAACATGCAGTGGTTTTGAGGTCTATTATATTTAAAAGGGTTAACATGATGAATAATTCTTATTAATGCTCCTAAACCACCAGTTCTAAAATATGCAATTGTACACCACAGGCAGTGACTCAGGCAGGAAATTCTTTCTTCAAACCTCTCCGGGTATTCTATGACTCACATAACAATTGAGATATTTCCAAGGGTTTTCCTTTAGATTTCCTAAAATATTCTTCTGTAGTTTGATTAACATTTTTTAGATGTAACACAACACTAAATTTGAAGCCAACTGCAACATAAGGCTTTAACAGAAATCACAAAAATAACTATCTTCATTTTATTTAATAGGGTTAATTGCATTTTAAGCAATGTTATGCAATGTTCAGGCAATTAGCACCATACACTTACCAATAAACTTGTTTTGCATAGTCTCTAGGAGAGCTTGGTGGGCATCTTCCGTTTGCAAAGCACACGAACATTCTCTGGCCAGTATGGTTCGGACAAGGTGCTCTCCACAACCTAAAGAAATATTGAAATTGGGAATAGTCAAAATTCAGATACCACTTATGAAAAAACTCTGTCATTACTTTACATCATCCTAGCCAAATTTTAAAAAAATAAAAAAATAAAAAAATAAAAAAAAAAAGAGATGCCCGTGACAGGTTTCTGACATTTTTTTATTTTTATTTTTTAAAGAGTGATCCTAAGTCACACGAAAATTCAATGACGTCAGCAGTTTTTCTCACAGCTTCCCTGAAATTTCTACTGGATGAAGTCATAAACTAAAACAGGTTAAGTGCAGAAAGAAGAAAGAGAACTAGTGAGAACAAAGAGCGAGACCGTGTCTGACTTTTCATCTTTATCCAGATCCTGCAATTCTCTCTCAAAGAATCCGCTTAGTAATGGTTCTCATAGGAATGATCCTTGGATACAACTCTTCAAACCAAGAACACCTTTAGTGAACACCACAGTAACTCCTTTGCATGATGTAATCTTCTATTTAGTCCATCTGATTTTAGCCTTTTGTCAACAAAGGAATACGTGAATTTACTCATGCTTTTTTGACAGGGTGGCTACTCATTGGACTCCTAATAAAAATTTGTGCAATCTTTAAAGGTTTTCCTTTAAGAAACTAAAAAGCTCCAGCAAACAACCACTTACTGCCTTGGTGCTTTCTCTAACTATCCCCTGAAACCTGTTGACGACGAAGACAAATTGGTCATTAGTGCTACTCTTACTCTGTAGGAGGGCTTTCACACCTGCTGTGTTTCTCCCATGCTCTTTTCCATTCCTGTAATGTCCTTTGGGACATACAGCTGTCGCCAAATGGTACAGTGCATGTTTATTGGATCAAAGTTTTCCTGGTTAGGGAAACACGTTGGTGATACCTTCTGCACACATACAAAAATCATTATACTATGGTGCCTCCCATTTCTTGACACTTTTCCTCTAAGGTAAGGGAGCAGATGAACCAGCTGGAAGAGGGCTAACCAAGCACCAGTTAAGCTGAAATGTGTTATCCTGGTTAGGAAAAAAGGAAAAAAAACAATTAACTAATTTAACAGCTGTAATATTATTTTAATTATCTAAATTGACTTGATTACAGTTGGATACGATTTGTAACTTCAGCATATATCAGGGCCTAAAAATGCATTAGGCACCAGAATATATAGGGAGAGGTCAAATATAGTCAATTCCCAATTATCTATATATATTTCTAGCAAATTTCTCATCAACCATGACAAGATGCAAGCACTGTGCTGGCACCATACAAAAGTCAGCTATAATCCAGTTGGACTTATTAGCTCAGGTGCAGAACTACAGAAATACACCTACGCAGCTTGCAGAGACAATTTATGGCTGGAAACAATCTAGCTGCTTTCACATGGCAGAGAGCCGGAGCTGGTAAAACATCAGACCTAAGCTGGCTTCAGACAAAGGCAGCTCAGTCTCCACGGATAACATTCACTTTACTGGAACCACTAACAAGCCCGGAACAGAGAAAACTGAGCAGCTCTGGCTGAAGCCGGCCTAGATCTGGCACAAAGAAAGAACTAATAAATAAACCCAACCCAAACTGGCTCCAGTGCAGCCTGCTGAGCATCTCAATGCTGCACTTCCCAGTATGCTGAGTTCAGAGCCCTGACTGGTTTGGGCACCACGTTGCATGAATTCACATCGGCAGGTCTAGCGCCATGTCTTGGAGCTACTCAGAGACTGGCTTCTTGTTCTTGCCACCGTATATAAGTCCTAATTAACATAGCAACCTACTCCAAGAATGTCTCTTTCTGGTCACTTTCACACAATTACATCCTGCCCCTTAAAGGCAAAGTGAGTTTACAAATGCTGTTCTTCAACCACTGCTAACAGGGGTCGGTGGGGAGGGAGGGGGAAGGACCCCATACCCAGCATTTCCAGGATTAAAAAAAACAACCAAAAACCCCTATGGAGCATTATATATTCATTAGGTATCAGAGAATAAGCCCAGGGACCAGACTGCAGAAAAATTGTGTACACGTGTCCTAAAAGCCTGGTATCTTCAATCATCAAAATTACACCTTAGTCTTCAGTTATGTACCCCTAATGGGCAGCGTCTCCTAATTGATATTATTCAGTTAAACTGAATTGTTTGAAGCGAGGTACTGGGCCATTGAATCTACACATAATTTGCACTGCAGAAAGACACGAAATTCTCTGTATAGCAAACACTGAGTAGTAAACCAGTTATAAATTTAGAGGAAAATGAAAGAGCTGAAATGCTACAACAATTACACAGCAAAGGGAGGCAGTTCGTGAGAGCACAAGAAAAAAAGTATTTTCATTGAGACTTCCAAGCTCTGGAGTTATTGAGAGAAGTGTCCTGGTTAGGATATTATCTTCAAGAGGCTCACACACTCCAGTGTCCTCAACACCTGCTTACAGGAGGGTCTCGCCATTCATTGCCTCATTACTTCCATGCTCCAAAGCTTTTGTCCACAATAGAATTGAGCGTTATCTAATATTTATTGAAGACAGAGTAATGTACAAAGAACATGCAGAAACGACAAGATGCGTTTTACCCATAGAACTTGGATATCACTTTTTTTTTTTTTACACTAAGAAAATGTAATCATTGTGAAGTTTTGCTGTAAAGAATAAAACTAAACAAGCATATGTTCCAGCAAAAACTTAGCAAGTTGATTTCTTTCTTGAAAAGAACCTGTAAACACCTTTAAATATAATATTCAGCCCCTATGTGAGGTAAAAAGCATGGGACTTAGAATGCAAATCGAGCAAATGAGACACAAAAATTAGAGTGAGCCTATGCCTCTCCTGTGCATCAAGTAATAAAACCAGATGTTACAACTTCACAATTTTTAAGTAATTCCTAAATTGGCATAAAAAAGACAATAGCCATTTTTTAGCATGATGTATAATGTTATTTTCCCCCCAAGAGAATGACTTTATTGAAGAGTTCCCATAACATCAAGTCTGCTACACAAAAAAAATTACGAGAGAGAAAACTTAATATGGGTTAAGAACAGCTGCAGCCCCTGATGTGATCCAGGATCAACCACAAGGAAAGCAGCCTTGCTATTCTACTAACACATCACACATCTCTACATCCCCACAGACAAAGTAATTTCTTTTTGTCATATTTATGTCAACCTATAAGGCAGCGAACTTACAGACTGCTGCTGGCAGTGTATGTAAAAATCTTTCAACACATCACATGCCAGCAATCTGCAAGGACAGATAACTAATGAAAATAATCCCCTCGTTTCAAAAAGAAAAAAATTGTTACTGCAGTTTTTGATGTAGGAACATCTATTTTTGAATAAGAAAAACAACTAAGCAGCGTTTCACATATTTTGACCAGATAAAGGCTGGGAAAAAGAATTACCCTAATTATTCCAATAGAATTACCCTTCCTATTATCTCAAGTTAGAAGCAAATACTAGAGCATGAACTGCTTTGTAGGTTTAGCAGACCTGTATGTCTCTATAGTCTCAAACTGGGAAAACTCTCTAGATAATATTAGGGCTAGACACAAAATAAACGTATACAGAATTACCGTAATCGAAACCTAATTTATAACTTACAGTGTAAAGTTGTGGGCTCAAATTTATAGTTCCATTCACTTGTAATCTAACCACCAGCATTAGCCGACTTCTGAAAAGGTTTTATTAACATGACTCAAGACAGCAACTACAGTCAAAGCTACTTTAACGCATTTCCAAATCATGCACATAAGCTGATGAAAATGTAAATCTGGTTCATTTGCTTAACTATCTCACATCATACTACATCTAACTGTATGTGTTATTATACTTTGAGGTTCTTCACTGAATAATAATGAAACCAAACCAACTGGGACTTCTAATAAGAATTTTTCAATTCCACACTGAAGTCTCAAATGCACTTGTTTTAGTAACTTTCCTGTAAACAGAGTTTAAATCATTTCATTATCCTTTCCCAGTTAAGATGATGACTCCTTCGGTAACCTGAAGCTTATTATATCTCAGAGACAATTGCTTTGCAATGACAGATCAAAGCTTCCATAAGCCTTCACACAAGACTGACTCAAATGGAGATGACTATCTGGAAAACTGGGTTAAATTAGTGCTTCTCACTGTTTCACATAGTAAACGAATTATTTTCCTAACACAGTAATATTGTGCAAACACCACGCTGCCTACTCATAACCCAGCTGCTGACAAAAACACTACTGTCGGAACTACTGTTGTCTATGTTTGCAGGGGTAAGTACAGTTAGTTGTCCTCCTCTGGGATCGCTGCTGGCAATGTTATCTACAGGAAATGTATATTCTACTTTGATAAATAAATAAATACAAAGATGGATAAAGATTACCATTTTGATGCAAGTTTCTCACCTCCTAGGTTAAGGGGAACTAAGTTTAAAACCCAGATTCCTAAAGGCACATGGCACCACCAAGCACCTATGACAAGGGAAGCATAGAAGGATAAGGCTCAACAGTCATAGCACATTTATCTTGCCCTCGAACCAATAGGTTTGGTGAGAACCACCAAACCCCACACCTGTCTTCAACTAGAAGTTTAGAACCCTGTCTGAAAACCACTTGGAGATCATACAGAAAACCTCTGGAGATCATACAGAAAGCATCAGGACTGATTTGCAGAGACACATATCATCTTGGATCATGCTTTTAACACAGTGTTTCTTTCAAAGTGCAAAGCTGACCAACAGTGAAATATGACTTCCCTTTTCTGTGAGTACTTGTATGTGTAATTTCTGAAAATAATACCACTTTTCCTATTCAGACACTCATTGATTCATACAAGATCCCCACAAGAACAATCTGGGAATCTATAAACCTTTTTTTTCATAATCTCTTTTTTCTTCTGTTATCCTATTATAACTTAACAGTTATATATGTATCAGTAGTTCTCTCAAGTTACTATTTCAGCCAAAAATAGCATAGAGAAGCAGAAAGCCCTGAACAGGCATTTTTCGAGCTTCAAGCACTGCAAGATGGTCATTCCTGTGCTCCACACCCCATGCACCAGATGTTGCCGATTACTGAATCACAGATCAGGCAAACCAGAAGTACCTGTTATGTTGTACAGAGCTGTACAACAAGCGAGATACACGCCTTCCTCCAGAGGAATGAGAGACAGGAACCCATCACAGAAACCTGTTACCATGCTGACAAATGACAATAAATTTTCCACTGTCATTCACAATTCTAGTAGCGGGCAGATACTCTGTAAAGCAACTCTTTGGTACCCAAATATCAGTATAGGCACACGACAAGAAGTGTATCAAAGTTGCATATCTTAGCCAGAATAAATGTGAACTTTACACCTTACTGACCCATTTAAAGATTTAAGAATTTTTTTGTTACAGTCCATAAAGTTACATAGAAGTACATACCCCGATTCACAATCTCAGTGTTTTCTGCATATACCTGATCACCTTAGTAATGAACAAAGCTCAGCAAGTTTTATGAGCATATGAACCACTAGCCATTATGCCATAGAGCCAGGCCCAGTCTTTGCATTTCAAGTACTGTTTAGCTGGATGCATATATCAGTCTTTAAGCTCTTTTTGAACGTTTTGTTCCATTTAGCTTGTCAGTAAATGAAACCAATGTAATTCAATAGCATAGCACCAGATAGGTACACACTGCAGCACAGTAGCCATAGAGACAATCCAGATGCTGTTTGTGAAAGCATCAAGTTGCTGAACTGAGAAAACAGACAAGCCAGTAACGTAAAAGCTAGAGCTTAAAATTTTGTATTTTTCCTTCCTAAGTGATCTTTAATAGTTAATAGCTCTATTCTGTAGTAAGTTGCTAATTAGCCTACACACAACTTTCACAGCAACCGAGTTACTAGGGTTTTTTTGCTGGTTTGGTTGCTGGTTTGTTGGGTTTTTTTTTTTTACAATTGTTAACATCTTTGATTTTCAGCTATTACATTGGACACTATTTTACACTGCATACTATTTTGAAGGAAAGGTAAGAAATCCAAGCTATAATATTTAAATTTTAATCTAGCCCTCTGTACCAAACAGTAACTAATCAATTCATAGGTTATACAAACCTTAACTTGCTATAGACTTTGGTCCTTAATTTGAGCTTCGTGCAAGAAACTAAGGATGAAATCACTGTGTTTTCCTCAGCCTAGTGACTTCTCCAGTAGATTTCTAATGCTTGAAATAACCACAAGAAGAAGGGGAAGAACCCAGCACAATATAAGCTGAACATCCCATACAATGCGTGCTCTGCATCTTATAATGTTCTACCAATGGACCCAAGATGGCAAGCGAAAGGAAGGCCTTCTGCAAAGCAAGGGCCTCCGAGCAGCGTGTCAGAAAGAAATTGTTTTTCTGCTTCTTTTGATGGGAGATGCTTTCAAGTCAGGAAATTAGAAACAGGTGTGCCAGAGGGCACACACACATCCATGCACCACACTGAAAAACAGGCGTTTTCAATTTTCAGACATGAAAGAGACTCCTGTTGAATGGAAGGAGAAATGAAAATCTCACTTGCTTTCTGCAAGCCATAAGAAGAGAGCTTATGGAGCTTTGACAAGCTGCCGGAGCCTGTCTAGCTATTGAAACATACAGTACCTCAAAACAAAGTGCTGGAACTTGTTTTAAAGGAGTACAAAATGGAAACTTGCACTACTCACATTCATGCAAGAATGGAAAAATTAATCTAGTTTACTCCCCTGCCAAAGTATGACTCTTCTCTTTTCAGAAGTTAAAGATAGAAGTTACAGGTTATCTGTATTTTATTATCTATTCCATACAGCCGAGTCTGAACCTGGGCCTATTAAGTTGCTTCAACTTTGATGTTGTTATTTTCAGTTCAATAGCAGCGCCTAGAATAGAAGTGTCAGTTAACAAGTTAAAAACCAACTATTTCTGCTTTATTTGCTGAATAGCTTCTAATTATGCCTAATGGAAAGACAGTGAAACCTGTATTTTAGTAAGCTCTAGTTGTCATTACCAGCATCTCCAGAAAGAGCTGACTAAAAGCTTGCAAGCCAATGATTTTAAAAAACAAAATACAGTACAATAAAAATATCTGGCTGGTAAGTTACTGATACGTATTAAAATAAAAATTTAAAGTCGAATTCTGAAGAGACATTAAATGCTACAATCTAGCATAATGCACAACAGTACTCAATTAAAATTGCATAACTTTTAGCTTTTTGTACTCCTATCAGCTGCTGCATCTTGCCTTCAAACTAGCAGGGGAAATTTTTAACTTACTGACCTGCTGCCAGGAAGAACACCTGCAAACAAAGTCCTGTCCAATTCCTAAAGCATTGATCCTAGAGAGATCAATGGAGTACATTCTCCAGAGAGAAAATTCTTAGATGATTTAAGTTTCAAACTGACGAACACCTACAAAGAATATGCAAATGGAAATTTTCCAAAAAGGTTGTAACTTCAGCGAATTTGGGTAAGTTTCAAAGATAACAAAAGACAAGTTCAACATCCAGACAAACCGTGTTTCAAGTACCTTCTCTAAAGAAAGCTGGGATAACACTTTCTATATCTTTAATTTTATAATATGGGCAAAATAAACTAAAATCGCTCTGAAGAACAACTTCTCCAGCTTTTCTACAATTTTACAGAGAAGGGAAAAAAAAAAGGCTGAAGAGTTAAAACATGCCAAATGTATTAATCCTTCACTTCTAAATAGTGGGAAATGCCAGATAACTTTAACTATTTAAAAAACTATTTGTTTCAATTATCATGAACAAGAAGAATTTCAGATATACCTCCAAGAGAAGTTAAAATGAAGAATAAATAGTTCCATTAAAGTGGATGTGTATTTTACATTCCCCTTTCCATTTAATATATTTTGAAAGATTAACTTCAGTTAAACTGAAAAGGAAAAAGCAAACTACTTTTTGCCTAGTCTTTGATTAGAAGCTTTGTTGTGATTATTTCTTTGTAAAAATACTACACCTTTTGAACAACATCACTTTTGTCAAACTAAATTTACAGGAAAAGCAATAAGACAGTAGCTTATCTGTTAGCTAACTAAACGTATACAACCATTTTCTCCCGATCACAGAAAAATGTTTAAGACAGAAAAAGAGAGCTCGGTTTGCTGCCGTCTCCATTTCGCTTTGTATCATTGCATCTATTTGAAGCCATTTGGGCAAGGTATGGCAAATAGGAACTAACAGTGTTCAGAGAAGGAGACAGTGATTCATGGCTGGCTGATGCCCTGGGCTATGAAGACACCACTCGGTGTGCAGTGGGCCTTCTGAAGGAGACTACCACTTCTAAAAAGCCCGTGCAGCTTCATGCTTACAATATATTATTACGTTAAGTCCAACTAAAATTTCAAGAGGCAATAAGCACTCTTTCACTGCTGCATCCATCTAGTCCTGCTTCAAAACAACCCCTTCGAAGGCAATTCAAACAACCATCCTGATGATTTTGTGGACAAACCTCTCAGCTTTGAACACTGTGGTGCCTCGTTTAATTGACTGCTTCTTAACGCTACCATTCCCACAAATCATCTCTGCCTCTTGCTTCCTCTCTCTTCACACAGCCTCGTGGTGGGACTAAGTTCAGACACCACATGCTACAGCAACTGAAGCCTCCAAATGGCATCTGGACACAAAGCCTGAACTCTTGACAGAAGCATTCACTTCAGAGGTAAATACCGATGTGTCTGGAGATAGACCTCTTTCTTCCTCTACCCTCTGGTTCACTGGAACAATGACATAACTCTTCTCCATATGCAGCTGCTTCATCTGTGATGCATTACATTTCCTATTATTCCCCAAATCTTACAGGACCAGACTGATTTTCAGACATAATACATATTTCTACAAAGAGATGAACTGTACCGTAATATCTATCTCACATAGTGTAGCTCAAACATCTATACAGGACACAAGATTTGCATGTGAAACTCCTCTGGATGTTTGGAGCATGGACTCAGAAGGACACAGGCCAGACAGACAAGCAGCACCTGTCCAGGTATCGCCAATCCCTGGATTCCAGCACAGCCGCTACTGCCCTCACACATGGGGATCACAAAGCCAAAGTCCCACATCACAAGCCAATTCATTGGCCTTAAAGCTTCCTTGAAAAATATTTACTACACAGGTTTGCACATCACTGTGCTTCCTGTCGAAAATGAGTTTTTAAGTAAGAATTTACGGTTCAGTGGCTTCCGTAAGGAGAGACCGAAATGCTGGCTGAGGACACAGCTCAGCAACAAATTCAGTAAGCACAAGCCATCTCTCCATAGGTGCCATTTTCTATTCCACATTACCTGTTCCATTTTGCCAGCAAAAGCATTCGTGAGGCACACAATGGACTGGAAAGAAGAACAGATATGAACAAAAAGTAAAAGTTTGAGCAGGAAAAGGCAGGGGGGAGGAAGAGTGAATAAGCTTATTTTCTTATCGATAAGGATTTCGAAAATGAGAGAACCCTCCTCCAGCAGGGGGCCTGGACTAGATGATGTCCAGCGGTTCCTTCCAAGCTAAACAATTCTTCACAACACAGAATGTGCTATTTTTCACTTCATGGAATGATGCATCATATAAATGTATGTATATCCAACACAGCTTTTAAAGTATTTTGATGTAATCCCTAAAATGCCTTTATGAGAACAGAGGCTGCTGCTTTCGACCAGAGACCTTAAGAGCCAGACCTTTAGGATCTTGGTGAATTCACCAACACAAGAAATTGTTAAGGGACTCAGGCACATTCTGCCTATTTACACAGAATACATCTAGTCTGTGTAAGTATTCCTAAAACATTGTTACCTGTATCTGATTTTCATTCAGTGAGGAATAGACTCTGGGCAAGAGAGAAGAGCAAGACATCACTGAAAGACTTTTCCCAGACTGAATCCTCAAATACACCTCAGTTTGGGCCCAGAAATCTGATATCCCTGCTACTTTCTCAGCAAAACACAACTCTGGGCTCAGTCTTGAAGCCTAATTATAAACTCCTTTTTCTTTAGGAATATAAACCATAATTAGGGCCCATTTAAATTCTCCATAAGACGTCACATCGCTGTACCTTTCTTGTGTCATACAGTCTCCTCAAATGGATTCTAGTGAAAGCTGAGACTTTCCAGCTTTGTGTTACGGAATTTGGCATTTTGTAAATAATGCAAGACCTTCTGTTTGTCTCCAGAAATGCAGTATTAAAAGGTTTGCTGGCTTCAGTGGCTGATGCACATACACAAAACACACCACCCATGCACCAAGAACGGGTAAGTATGCTTTCAACTACCTACTGTTGTAAAGATGTAAACAGGAATGCAATGCATTATTCTCAGTCTCTACATTTCCACTCAAAAATTCCACTTACAGCTGCATTTTCAAAGCCTCCCGCGTTAGCTGTTACTGTGAATTTTGTATTTATCTTTAAAATTTATATTTAAGGTTCTGTATATCCAAAGAGAATTATTACTTTTCAACTTATCTCCCAGGAAAAACGCAGCCTGCCTCTTACCCCAGTAGTATTACTTTTGGCACAGTTTGTAGATGAATATTCACAATCATCATGGATATTCCAACTGTGGAGGGGATTCAATGTCACGCTTGATATTATTTTGAATGAGAAGAATATACACAAAGTCTTTGATTCTTATTATGTTCAGGAAAAAATAGGAAATGTTTTCTTAAAGTAGAGCCAAAAAACAGACTATTGTTTCTCCTGCGGTTGGGTTTTGTTCACAAATGTTTTCCCTCCAAATAATACCCATCTTCCTGCGTTTACATTCATATACCAACAAAAAATGTGCACTAAGGAGTTCCAAGTGGCCTTACGAGTGTGGTTTTGGACTCTTTTTTGGGGGAGGTGGGAGGGGGTGCTTAAAGGGGAGGCTGTTTCATTTGTGTCTCTGTGTGGGTGCAAATGTGTGCACACGTGCATGCACAAGCTTTTAAAAGACCAAAGATTTGGCTTCTACTATGTTGATCCAAAAAACAGTTTAGCTGTTAATTACATTTATACTAAATAAAGGCCACTGGTAATGCTCATCTCATTTTACAAGCTTTCACTCAGTCTCTACCATCACTCTTGCATGGAATGGCACTTGCATTATGTTGTTAGATATCACAGTTGAGGTCACCCACGTATTTTAGCTATGCTTGCACTTGCAACATTTTCTGAATTTCTTGAATTTTAATACTGGTTTTGAGATATTTTTACAGAATTCCTGTAATGTTTATGCTTCAATTGCCAATGAAGTCCCACAACCCTTTTTTCCCCCCAAAAAAATTATTACTTTTAATATAATTCAGAGTTCATATGTTGAAATGTCTCCAAAAATTGATACCAAAAAAACTACAAAGATTTTACTTGTTTGCACAGAAACTGAATTTTAGACTGAGAGTTACAGAATAAACCTTGAATTTAAGGTCCTTTATATTCACAGTCATTCCTAAGTTCCACTGTCTCCTCCATCCTGTCTTTAGAAAGTTTTCATCTTTTGATTTCAGTTGTCCCACCCCCACTTAAACTATACCCATGAAATGTGAGTTTTACAATATCCTGTATTTTATAAACCATGAAGTAACTTTTGAAAAGCCAAAAAAAATAAAACCAAAGACACTGTGGCTAAACAACAAGGCCAAGAGACTGTTAGAGGTAAGAAAATACCGTTCAAAAAGTTGAAGTCATGCCCAAACAAATTCAGAACCACCACCTTTGGCACATTCAATACAGAATCACGATAAAAATGGCCAAAAATATTTGAGAAACAACTTGCTAAAGGCATAAGAACTAATACGAAGTCCTTCCTGAACACGCAAAAGCAGGAAGCCTGCCAGCATCCACAGGGCCAAGAGAATATCAAGATGTAAAAGCATGTCTTCAAATAATACATGCCCATCAAAAGAAATATATATGAATTTGGAAGTACTTTCATGGCAATGCCTTTTTTTTTAATTATGAGGAAGGTATTGAAAGATGTGTCTCAAATTGAAGCTTTGATAGAAGGATTTTAGAACAAAATTAATAAAAATTCAAGAATAAAACCTACTGTGGTACTAACTGTGGCATTGGAACTAACACTTTTCTTTTTTCCAAGAAAGCTTCTACAAAGGTAAACCATCACAAAATAAGAAAAACATTCCCAGCAAAATTTAAATAACTGGTCTTCTAAGTACAAAAAGAAATGAGAAATCCTGAGAAAGTCATCCTGACCTATTAAAACCAAAGATATCTCCAGCTTCTGAAGTCCCAGTATCACAAATTGCTAGAAACTTGGATAACACAGTGGAGGTCCTTTTCCCAGTCCTGTACTTTTCCTTGGAGACCTGTAAAGACTGTCTACCTGAAGCAGGACACCAAACTAGCTGGAGCTCTGGTTTGACCCAATGTGTCAATTCTTATGTTCCTGTCAATTCTGCATGGATTTCAAAGTGCAAGAGTTTGTATTCTGTATACTTGGAATTACTATTCCAAACTCTCTTTCCCCACACCACAGGTTTTCCCCAACCTGTTCAATGTCTTGCTGATCATAGCCTCCAAAACCCAAAGACATGAGCAATTTCGTAAGTATGGTATCAAAATAGTTTACAAAACCTAGCCCTTAAAAATTGCCAAAGAACATCCTTCTTCAAGACTGAATATAGAGCCTGATACAACAAACTCTTACGGCTTGACTTTCTTTCCCCAGCTATCACTAAAAAATTAAAAAGTCTAAACCAGCACAAATGTGAAACCTTTTATTTCACATAGAATCCTTAAGTTAAAATTATATGGTTTAACATATATTAATGCTTAATAATTTTGGGCATACTTTAGATAAAGCTTTAAGGGAATCATAGTTAAACTTTTCTCTTCATTCAAGATTTTTTTTAAATTCCAAATGCGATTTGATGAATCAGCTATTCTGTGAAGTCATTTAACAGTAAATACTAAAGTCTACACATACAGTACGCAATACACACAGCAACCAAAGCCTAATTTTCTTCTCTCCCAGCCCCCCCCGCCATACAACAGAAAAAAAAAAATTCCCTGTAGAAAATGTTAGGATAAATTTATGCCAAATTTACCACTTAAAGACAAATTAAAATGAAAAGACTCGTGAAATTAAAATAATAAAATGTTATATTGTGAAAACTACAGAAATCTAAACTGATTCTAAATTTCAGTTACTTTATGTACATATTTTAAGTGTTTTTACATACAAATATATACGTCTGTATGTAAAATGAAACATGAAATTAATGTGCATGCACACAGTTTTTATTTATACATAACACGCAAGTTTCATTTGTTGCCTTTTTTTTTTAAATATATGTCCACCTAAAACCAACTTAGAAACCTACAAGAGGGGGTTATAATCACTATTACAGATACAGTCTACTCTGATTTTAGGTACACCAAGCAATAACCTTATCTTCTCTTAGGAAGCACTGTCATTCTTAGAGCTTTCCAAATCAGGGCATCTTCTAGAGTTCAGGTAGAACCTTTAGTTTCTAAAAATGTCATCCAACAACAGCATATGTTAACATATCATTTTCTTGCCTAGCCTCACCAATCTCACCTTTTGAATATTTGCAGATGTTCATGCCCCGTTCCCATCTCCTGTTGTGATCCAGCCAAGATGTAAGTTTCATTCTTTCAACCTTTCCTATAATTTGATTTTTCCATCCCTCTACCCCTTAATTAACTTCATGGTTCAGATTGTTGGATGCTCATATTTTAAACAAGTCAGGCATCAATATATTTTAAAACTGCATTAAACATAAATTACATTATAAAATAAAACATTATGAGCTTCTGAAAATGGAAAAAAGAATGGTGTTGATTACAGAAGAGTTCTCACTTCCTGTAAACATTTCTATCTCCCTCCCTCTCTCTCTCACACACACACACTCACTTTAAAGGAAAACCAGAAACAAGAGTTTAATTAAACACCACTAGTCTGAATTTCATAAACAGATGGCCATGCTTCATAAACCGCTAGCAGACTATTTCAATTAACCGGGATTGGTATTAATGTAACGTCATGGAAGCGAGAAGATTTGAACCAAAGAAACATACGTACATGTGTGTGTGTGTGTGTGTGTGTGTGCGTGTTTGTGTGTGTAATAGTTATAAATAATATAACATTAAAGTATTTCCCACTATATAAAACTGGTACCAGCAAAAAGGAAGGAGGCTTCTATTTAAGGCCATCATTATACCCAGACACCTCCTTTAAGAGTATCAGGATGCTTGCCGGTACTTGCATAGACTTCAAATCCAGCTGACTTTCTAAAGAACAGTTTAAAAAAATTAAATAAAGGTGGCATTCTCAGCTTTTCCACAAACAATCTCTAATATTGGACTTATACTCGCTGATTATATATAATAATATATATATAATATATTATATATAATATAATATAAAATAATATATACTATATAGTTATATGTAAGTAAATGATACACCTATAGTCTAAAATAATGTTAATATTTTAATTCATCATTGATAGAAATACTTCACTTGGAATTTGTAAACTAATTATAGAGAAAGATAGCAACTTTTGGAAATATTTATAAAAGTAGTAAATACCTGAAGTACTCACAGCAGTGGAGTAAGGGGTATGAGCTCCTGTATTTTCAGCCCAGCAGCCACAACCATAAAGAGCTGCCTACGGAAAGAAGCGCATCTTTCATAAATTTAAGTATACAAGGGTTTTGGTTTGTTCCCTTCCCTTAAAAGAAACAAAACAAACCACCATCAAAAAAACCCAAACCAAAAAGAATCAACAAAGACCAACACAAGAAAATCCAAATATTAATACAAAAGATAAACAAGAAAATCATAACAGTCCAAATTATACTCCAAATCCATTTGGCTATATCTTCTTTTACTATTCTTCAGAACTGAGTGATTATCATAGGTATCTGATATTCTAACCTCACTTTACAGAAAATGAGGGTACAGATATCAAAAGAAAAAATAATTCCAGCTGTTCCCTACTTATATAAAGTCCCTTTCAGTCTGCTATTCCAAAAGAAAATTTTAAGTACATTTCAAAGGAGAAGTGCTTTTAGAACAGTGGCAAAAGTCAACCAAAAATTCAGCTATACAGCAACAGAGTATGACATTTCTGATGCACCTCAAAATTCCCTCAACCTAATAACAATAAGGAATGCCTGTAACTGATGTGTTCTTTTAATACCTTTGTCACTGCTACTAATTCACAAGATCATTTAAAAATTAAATAGGACAGCTTCCCTAAATATTGATGAAAGTCTTATTTAAAAACACTCTAAGCATTTAAGAGACTATTTGTGGTACTAAGGAGGTATTTAAGGCCATGAAATTAGCTTATCAATAGCTCTGGCAAAAGGTAACTAAGTACAGAACAACTCCTCACCTATGTTTATACGCTTTATAACACTGATGGAGGACACTAAAAAGAAAACTTGCATTCCAATGCAGTGATAACGCCTTCAGAGTTGAATGGGAAGGAAGGGAGAACATCAGTTTGCTCTCACAGCTTTTGCTTAGTGTCACAATTGCTGAACAATCATTCCCAACTGAAAAGATATACTCACCTGACCAACTCTTCCAGGATGCTTTAGTGCTAAACCTCCACTGGAGACAGCAGCAGCAACATTTCCTTCTTGGTCAACAACAACTGCACCAACTGTATCCAATGTTCCTGAGTCATTCTCCTGCAGGACACACAAACAGAAACAACTGCTAAAAATAGTATATTAAAGTCAGATTATACTTCTTAGCAGTGTGGAAACTAACGTGCACAAACCCAATTGGCAGGCTGATCAATAAAACATATTCATGCATATTGTACCAATTGTGCTGCCATAAATCTCCCCAAAATGCTCTCTTGTCTCAGACAGGACCTGAAGAAAACTTCTCTGGAAACAAGAAGGTGAAAAACACCTCAGAACTCCTCCAATGCTTAGATTACCTGCCTTCACTCACAAAAGTGCCAAAAATGCTGTTTTCTTAGTGCTGGGCACTTGTCCCCTAATGATTCAGCAGCTCTTTCCAAAGATGCCATATCAAAAGGCCTTTCCCAAAAGCTTCGAGATGGCATTTTCAGAGACTCTGATGTTTAAAGCTATGTATGATTAACAAAAAAAAGAAAACAAAAGCCACTCCACTTGAAGCAGCTTACCATGTAAAGAGAAAATTCTGATATTCTGAGTGAGACAATAAATGGAAGCCTTGAGGAGAAATCTCCGCCAGGACAGATTCTTTCTCCCAGATGACTTCTCAGTTCAGCAACTTAGTGGCTTCCTGGTTGAAACACATTACCCTTCGCTCCCTCTGGGTCACTAGAAAAGCATCCTTACTTCCACTGCTTCTGAGGCAGATTTGATCTCCTAAGTGCAGGGGTCTTTAAGCATCAATTCCTGATGTAAGATCTCTGCGTGCTGCCCCACAAACACTTCAGCTGTCTCACCTCGGATCTTTCTGTCCTTCCCCCCTTCCTTAATACACCACATTCAGTCACTCTGAAAAAAAGAACAGTTTTCCCCACTCTGTCTAGGCTTGCCCTAGACTGCCCTCTCTGCAGAACCCAGGCCAAGGCACTCTGACTTCATGCCCAGTCACACACTTTTGATGGGACACAGCATGCAGTGTACAGAAAATAAAATGAATAAACTAAACCAATACATCATCCATCACATACTCCAAAGATGAATGATGCTGTTGCACAAGCCCTCAAGCCTTTAGCTGATCAGTCTTTCCTGTATAAAAACTTACCTGAATTTAAAAAATCCCACACAAACTTACCCAAGCAAATAATCTCAAAGGATGCCTATTTTCTGGACTAGGATCCAGAGGTAGGAAGAAGAAAAAAAAGAGCCCCAAGCCTACACCCAACTATTCAACTTCAAGTTATCAAGTTCCCATCATCAATTAAAATTTCCTTGGGCATACAGTGTCACTTGTCAAGCAGAATTCTTAGGAAACTCATGCTGATGATACTCTGGCCATGCTTAATTTAAGAGATAACTCTTAATACTGTACCGGTCTAAAAAGGAAAACTATGCAATGCAGCACTACAGTGTTCCACAGTATTTTTCAAGCAACTGGAACCCCTAAGCAGGAGCATCATCTCCTTGGCTTTTACCCACAGTAACAGTAAGTTTCTTCTCTTCACCTACATCTTCCTGAACAAGTTCTACACTCAGAAGCTGGCACTAGCCATATTCAATACTGAAACAAACAGATGGATGCCCTAAGAGTAAAGAAGAATAACTGCTTAGAAAAAGAGAAGTGAAAAATTATAGATCTAGGGTCTCAACTGGCATTGGGAAGAAGAGTAAACTGAAAAGCAGAGGAAGGTAAAAACCAGGATCAGGGAAATTAGAGGCAAAAGGAACTTTCAAGGACTGGAGCAAAGGGGATACGAAAGAGCAAGTTCCCTTCCAAGTTGTAAAGATAAAAGAAAGTTAAGGAACCCTTCCCGTAACATCTCATGGGCAAATGTATTTCACATCTCCCAGGACTGACAGACACCGCCTAATTCAGGTACTATTAACGCAGTTAGAACAATACTATTCAGTGGATTGAAAAGATCTTAAGCAGCAGAGCAGGCTGCTCACTGGAGGTGCAGGCTCCCCTCCTTGGAGGTTTTCAAGATCAGACTGGATAAAGCTCTTCCCAACATGAATTTTCCTGTGATCCTATGATTTCTATACAGAGAAGAACTACTAATATGATGCAGGTTTTGTTGTTCATCCCCTGCCCCCTTTTATCAAAGGGAATTATACCCACAACAAAAAACGTGATTAATAGACAACTACAGATAGGAAAATCGAGCCCGTCAAAGTTAGGAAATGCCAGAATTAAGGCCACCTGTGTAGTCTTAATTCATATTAAATCAAACACTTGGGGCTCTCATAATTAACAGAACTGCATTCTAGAAGGCTGAGGCTCCGAATGGATCAGGATGTTTTCCATATCATCTGACAGCAAAGAAAAAATGCCTGCAAGCCTTCTTTGCAGCATCTGTAAAACTCTTGGCTCAATCTGCCATCCATCTTCCACTTTAGCTCTCACATGCATAAAATATTTGCCTTCAGTAACTATATGACTAATTTATTTTTTAAAAAGATATTTTAATCAAAAAGCCACAAGCATTTACAAGTATATGTTACACAGAAACTTTCTTCACCGTTATTTCTTTTAAAGGACGTATTTCACATCAGTACTTGCTGTCAATTCAGTAGTACAGTTTGTTTGCTTTGGCTTATTTTATTTTTAGATGGGGCAACTTAAGAGGCTTTATTAAGAAGTATTATTATCATCAAAGACCATTACAGTATGGATGTGGGACAGAAAATTTATTTCTTTTTTAAGGAAGAGGAAATGCATAAAATTCAAATTCCTGTTCAAACTACAATAATAAATAAGACAGACACTAGGATTGCCATAGTCGACTGCTACACTTGCAATTACCTTCACACAGCCATAAAAAATCTGATTTGAGGAAAAAGTTAAGTGATTAAAACTCATCTTATATAATGGGAATGATGCACTGCCATTCCCATTGAATGACGCATTGACTGTTGCTCACCCAAAGAGTTCAAGCTGGAACTGGATAAAAGTTCATGTGGTACATTCAAGATGATCAATGACAAAAATATAATGCACAAAATACTTCAAAGAAAATAATGCTTTTCTGTTGAAGAAAGACAGACGTATTTTTCTTTTCTAAATACATCTCAATACAGTAGCTGAAGAATATGAAACTGCTGATTCCATACAAATAATTCAAACTGTTGTACACACACTTGAGTACACATGTTAAACTACATAAAAACCCAATCAGTTTTAATAAAACTCAAACTAAATAATGTTATATATGGAGTTAAATAACTAGTCTATAAAAAACCAACTTATAAACACTAACCTATTAAAGAATTCATGTGCACGGGAAATTCTTAGTGCCTTACTCAAATCAAGGAGAGGACAACTCCTCTCACAAGTAACTTCAGCATAGCTGTAAAAAAAGTTTGCAATAGCAGAAGACAAGTCAAAAACAGGGCTTTTAGCCAAACTCTACTACTCTATTTTCAATGACGACTGCCTCTGGTAAAAAACAGTAAGACAAACATTTGCTTCTGAAGCTTACTGGTGATTGAAGTGAGAACTTCAGAATGACGTCTGGCTGAATTAACAAATCATAGCCAGTCCTCCTATCAATATGTTTAATTAATTCACACACAAACAAAAATTATTTCTTAACTAAGTAAATCAATATATAAATCACTACAATCTTAAAAAAAAAAAAAAATATCTCGATTTTCACACCTTCAAAACTTGGTGAATTATTAACCCTTATTAACGGGTCTTCCTGTGTGCAATTGTATAACCCTCTAAAAATCCTACATTGGGTAAACAATGAAAAATACAGCAAAGAGAAAATTCCATTCACTTGGGAAATAAAAGTCCTTTAGTAAGTCACACTGCCTAGTTTTTCCATGGAATGTTTATTAAATTTCAACTGCCTCTCATTCTTTTCAAGCTTGGTATAATTTAACTTTTATTGAAAAGTAATTTTTAAAACAGTATGTTTATTTTTAGCTGGTGAAATTTATCAGCAGCTAAAAATTTCCAAGTAATTTCAGCCTGTTTTGGTCTGCAATACTATCACTTCACATAGGCCTTTTAGTTATGATTTCCATTCAATTTCAATTTCGTTAACATCCTTTCTACCTTGCTCTTTTCCCAACTTTTAAAATTTCTTAAGAGAAAAAATTGACCAGAACTTATAACAAGTGTGCAGTACTGGCAACAGAAGCACATAAGCTAAGCTGCAGCATAGGGCTGAAGCAGGTAAATCAAACTAGAGCATAAAACAGCTATGAAGGGACAGATCTGCAGCTCCACAGAAGGACAGCAAATATAAAAATTAAATGAGTATTTGTCAATTAAAGCTTAACTTTGACAAGATTAACTTTTAATTATTCAAGTATTTAAATGTTTTTTAAACAATTATTTTTAAAGCTTTTATGAGAGCTCAGCTTTGACAGTACAGGTTTTGGGATGACAGATAATGTGCCTCACCCTTGCTAAATGACCCTTTTCTAATAGCTTAGAGACTTATTCTGCCTTTTCATTTTTCTGTTTCATTTTGAAAAACTAACCTTCCCGTAAGGCTGCAGTTATCTTACACTCTGTGGATAACACAAGCAGTCCACATTGTTGGCATGGTTTGGTTTTCATCCCCCCTCCATGGACAGGATGTGCCCAGAAAGTTGACAAAACCAATGTGTTGTTACTAGATTACTTACCAGTGAGTAGAGCTTTATTTGATCACCTCCTTTACCTACCCTCAATTGGCCTTTGGAAGTCTCCCACAAGCGCTGCACATGACTCTGGAGCCCTTGAAATTTCAAATTGCAGGTCGGTAAGCTCATGCATTGGCGTATGTTTCAAGCATTGACTTGCCCCTTATTACCTGAACATCAATACTGTACAGACATCCCTCCTCCCTCAGTTACACTTTACCATCGTTAGTTTCACAAGGAGGTACATGAAGTTCTGTAAACAGGAAAAGTTCCAAAATGAATAACAACTTTTTCCCCCGCTTCTATCCTTACTTTCTTTACAGGTCTTACCTCCTTGAAAATAGAAAACTTGGCACCCTGCTAGGGACAACTTCTTGTCTAAGAACACAGAAGAAAAATGCCTGATTTATCACTCATTTTCATTTGCACAGATTACAGAGAGCAAACTTTTTTGCCAATTGCCTGGGATTTAGACGTTATCTATATCAACATATGCAACTACATAAGGCAGTGGTCAGTCAGTTTACCAAAGCAAAGAGAAATGGCCAATCCGAAAGCCCACGGGCCCCAAATAAAGCATAGGCATTTAATTTAATGAGCTATACTTCAATATTCAACAGTAAACACAAATACTGTGATTGACATTCTCAAATGGTAACAAAGGCTCTGAATTCAAACTAAGAATGAGAGGAACAGAGGGAATCCTAATAGTTTTGTAGTACAAGTAATATGGGCCAGGTCAATGCTAGATGCATGCACAGATGCATATGTTTACCTACCTGAGATTTCAAATTTCACCAATTCCAGCTCCATAATGCAGTGCGCTCAGGAAACATTAAAAAGTGGGAAACAGTGACAGAGATCCCAAGCTAAAGAAAACGTTTCAGTAAATAATTATCTGTTTGTGTTGACATTTGTTGTATTTCCAGTTCAAAATGAGCAAAATATTTTTCATAGCACAAACAAGATACGAACTGAGAGTCTGGTTTTCAAATAGCAAGGCAGGTAGTTTTAATTGCACTAAGTTATCATTATACCATCTAAACATTATGCTAGTCAAGAAGTGACTTTTCTGATGCTACATTATACATCACTGTATATATACGACATGAAATTTATTAGTAATCAGATATAAGTTTTGGATGGCACAATCAAATTTTAAATATGAACTAACCTTTTCATTTGATTGTCGTCTTTTCTTTAGTTGAATGAGATCTGTTTCCACCTTTTCAGCCAACTCCAGCTTCCTCTTGTTCCTCTTAAAAGCTGCTAAACTAAACCCTATAAAAATAATTCAAAAGCATTTAACTAAGTAAAGTTTACTTAATTTAAACAAATATTGATAAATTTACATTTTGGAGGTCTCATCCCTAACGTATTTTTAGTGATGCGGGAAGCATCAATAAAAAAAGGCAACAACTAAGTATTTAAGCTTCAGTACAAGATGTTTACATCTTTTCCTAAGTGAAAAAAGTTCCATTGTTCAGCAACAGTGATGGGTAAAATATCTAGCAGAAACAAGTTGCTGAACACATATGGAAGCTATGTTGGTCTAAATATCTGCTTGGCAAAGAAGCAGCACTGTACAGAAGAGAACGGAATAAGCGGCTTGTGTTAAAATGATTGTTTTTGACTGCTGACAAGTAAATAGATACCATGTGAGCTCATTTTCATATCCATAAAATTAGGCTACTATTTTATTACCTTAATTGCATATCTGTATGTTTACCCATATATTTAAAGGCACACAATAGTCTAGCAATATTTTTATGTTCCGTAATCCAACACAGTCTAAAGACCACCTAGGTATTGAAAAGACAAATATGTATTTTCCACATCTAAGTCCCACATTCAGAAAGGAAATGTTCTCTAAAGTGGACTAAAAAAAAAAAAAGTTGTTACATTTAAGATACCAAAACTACGTTTCCATTTTAGAAGTTTCAGTTCATTAAAAAATTGCAGATATTGACATATTTAGTTTAAATTAGTTTTGCTTAATATTATCCACAGATTGTCTTAACATCCCCTTTGAAATGTAGAGAAAAGAGGAGGGGGGAAAAATGCCTTCTGTCACTTAAGTCATGCAAAAATCAAGCTATTAGGAGGGCAGAGATATACACAGGTAAGTTACAAATTCAATGGAAGTTAAAAATCACAGGTTTCCTATTGAATCTATAAGCCTTAAGAAATGTCATTTAAAATGAAATTCTGAATATAGCTACATCACTATTATTCAGAAGACTGGAACAGCTGCAAGAACAGTCTATGAATAAAATCAATATTGCAGAGCCAACAGAACACAAAGCTTTCATTTACAATTCTCACAAAGTACACAGACAGTGAGCATTTTACTTCTTTGAAATTTCCCCATGCAGGTGCCAAAATCACCTAGTGAACTCTCCTTTAAACCTGTTTTTAAGTATATAAAACTGGACCTTAAAATACCACAGTTATTCAAGTGTATAACCTAAAAGTAATGAGAAAGCTGGCATTTCTCTCCAAAAACCTAATGAATACCAGTTTCTTAAAACTGTAAACACATATTAATCTGCCATCACCACGAAAGGAACTCTTTCTACCATACAGAGCTGATTAATGCAGCTAGTTTGGACAACACATTTCTATGTTTGAAAAGAGGTCCAAGAGGTAAAAACCAAACACTTGATAAGGGGGAGCAGGCAAGGAATTATTTTAGTTTAGTACTAATTGGGGACGGGAATGAATAAACAAAAAAAAATCCCACACAGATCAAGAATTTGTTAAACAGAAGTGTCCCAAATTAAACCAAGCCAGCACATTGTTTCTAACAGAAGTTTTAAAGAGGAGACTTGTAAGTTGCATGACTTTAATAAATACAGCAAATATCTATGGGTAGAGCCACAATCTGGGTGAGTAAGAATGGTATCTGGCCTTGGTACTCATCACAAGTAGATATTACACCAGGATAAATATGCGTGGTATCTACTGCTGCCATTGCCTCCCATCAATTCATAAAAAAAGCTAGATATTCAGAAAAAAACGAGGGAAGAAAGACAAACAGGAGGGTGCAGGAGCTCATACATGAAAACCTGAACACAAGAAGGTCTCCTTGCACTCCAGAATCTAATGCTAGTGGTGTTCTAAAACCTTCTGCAATATTTGCATGTTCACCAGTTCAAATATATGCACAAAGATCACATCGAAACTAGAGGACACGGGGGCTAGTTCCAAGCTGCCCTGACAGCAACATAGTGCTGCTATATGGCCTCTCAGCATCATCACTCCAACTATACCTTGGTTGCTACTTATCCTGACATTTTTCCCCACAACACGTGAAATTCTCCAAGCTCAAGAGAGATGTTTCATTCACTTAAGTCCTCAGTCTCTAGCTAAGCAATTAAACAATTTAAAGCACCTCGTACTTTAAAATTGTATTCGTCTTCAAAAGAAGAAAAAACACGAAGATTCGCTTTGAAGGATCTAATTGTTAACAGTAACTTCTTATCTGCATTGTTAAAGGGGTATCGGTAAGCTAGGAAATACAGGACAGAAAGCAAGTCATTATTAACAACAAAGAAATACACATTTTACTGTACTATGTATGAAACTGAAAATGAACACTATGTATGAAATTAGGCTAGCAATGTACCACCTCATCCATGTTTACAGAATGGATGACTCTATCCACGTCAGACAGAGAGATGAAGGAAGTTTTCCAGTAACATACAATGATGCGGGTTGGAAGGGATGTTAGGAGGTCGTGTAGTCCAGCCCCCCAGGAAAAGTAAGTCCAATTCAAAAGGGCTGCACAGGAACTCTTAAATTAGTCAAAACCTCACGTATTCTCTTTCACACCAGTCCTCTATGATCCTATCCCTGTGCATCACACACCCCTGTAACTAACATACTACTTAAACACACAGACAGAACAGTCTAGGTTAAGGAAGCTAGCATGTTTGCCTAGTAAAATACACAAATTTTCCCAGCTTCCTCCACCACAATATCTACAACATACTATTCATCACCTCCTATTTGTGACAGACAGTGTGATATTTGTCACATTGGAAAGTTCATACTCTTATACTAGATAGAGCGATTAGAGAGATGCCAGTCATGGTCTATTAATTCAATAACTCCTAAGTTTTATTCAGTTTGGCATGAAATGTCATATCTATCCATACTGTGAGGGAAAGAAAGTCTATTCAGACTTCCCCTAGAGCAAATTCTTGCACTCAGCCACATTCAACTTCAGAATAGTTCTTAGGATTAACTTTCATCTGAAAATTGAAGATTTTGTTTTAGCAAGTTCTGATGAATAATTGCCTTTCATTATTTAGGGAAAATAATTATTATCAGTGATTATCAATTCCTCTTAGCAGGATAAAACACCTAATACCTCCAAAGCGACCAAAGAATTGTGAAATAAAGGACCAGTTTGTAAAACAAAACATAGCAATTTCCCTTTTTTCCTTTGATGTAGATTTACGCCCAACTTCAAATGACCACTTAAAAACAAAATGTCTTGAATCTTCAATTTGATTTTTTTTTTCCCCCAAAAAAATAAGTGAATAATGACTAACAGCAAGTGAAAGGCTGCCTGCCCTTGGTTTATTCCTGCCTTTGCAATGTTCTACCTATATAAAACCACTATAAATGCCATTAAACTGCCTACTACTCTGGTTGCTTTGTCTTGCCCTACAAGTGACAAAAGAAACCAGAAAACACAAGTGAGCTCCATGCTAAACAAATGAAAGATGAAATTAAAGTTTTTTCTGAAAACATCCTATAAGTTTGGTCTTTGTCAAAGAATATATTATGGGGTTTAAGCTCAAGAAAACATTTTATGAACTAGAAAAACCCGCCAGGATTCAAATGTGCTTAGTTAATGACGCACACATAACATGGAAAAATAACCCACTCAAAAATTATTTTGAAAACAGGCACTATACACAGGAGGAAATTGCCTACACACAGCTTAGGTTCATAACTCACATTAAATCTAAAACAAAAACTCCACTTTGTGGTGCAAGGATGCTAAGAAATTTCATTGGTCCTAAATGACAGTACAAAAAACACTCTCACCTTCTCCAACAAGACAGCATATTCCAAGCTTGAGAAGAGGAAAAGGACACAACACAGTGTTGAAGACAGGCGTGTTTTCCTAAAACAAATGCAATATAGCTACATCAGCCTGATGTTGCCTGGTTCAAGGAGAAAGGGAAGCAAGAGAGGTAGAGCTGAGTGACTGGGGAGGGGAGGAAGCTAGAAAAGGAGAGGTAAGGGATCAGATGGAATTTTAGTTTGAAAAATTCTTGGATCACAGCTCAGAGGTATTGTTGTTGGAATCTATGGAAAGGTATTTAGTACACCGTTTGATTTTGCTCAAGAATTTAAAAGTTCAGATTAAAATCAAATATGTGCTTTCAGATAAAAGTCCCTGACAATTACTACCCTACGCAGTAATAGCCTGCACGCTGAAACTCATTCTTAAAAGAATTGCATCTTGGAAGCCACAGAGTACAACCATCCGTTCTGTTTTGCTTTCTCATTTATGTACACACTGTCATAAATAAAACTACTTCAGAGCTACTGGGAGAGGAAGAAAAAAAAAAAAAGAACAAAAAACCCCCACAGCTTTACAAAATGATGGTCTGTTAGTGTTTAAGTGCCATGCTCAGGCCTCATCCAGATTAAAGACATGTAATGACTGACAACAGAAGCATATCAGAACTAGAATATTATTAAAAGGTCAGGACTTCAGTCTCACATTTACGGTAATTATCACATGTCCCTGCAATGCAGCATGGGTACGTTTTTAAGAATGAATAATCTTCAAGGACCTGAAAACATCTTCCCAGACCTCCACATTCTCCCTTCAACCCCGCAAGGTACCAACAGGAGCTACTCATATGTACTCTGTACTTAAATGCACTGCATTTTGGGTCTAACTGTGCTAGACAGTGGAATCACTGGGTGGAATACTTGGTCATGGCAGAGTTGTAGAAGTTGAGACAAGTGTAGGGGTTTGCTGTGGAGAAGGATCAGTGGCTGAGCACAGAACAGGCAGAAGTAACTCCTGCTCAACACCACTCGCCTGCATGAGAAGTTGGTATTAGTGGATGTGCTGCCAGAACATGTGCTTGGTCATATATTATCAATAAATGCAGAAGAAAACTCTCAAAGTTAAGACTGTCATAGATTTTCCGATTTTCAAAAGGTTCCAGTGTTACTGGGTACCCTGCTGAAAAAGGACCACAAGACCTTCATTACATAATTCATTAGCACAAGATCCATCTCCTACATTATCACAGCTAGGTAATAAATAAAACTTTTAAACAGGCTTTTTACATCGTTATCACCACTTAGCAGAATGAGAAAGTAATTTTCAGCAAGCAGGTCAGTGGAAGAAAAAGAAACAGAGTGTTGGTCTCAAAGTCACTTCAGAGATGTCATCTGTGTGCCACTTGTTTGCCATAAAACTTCCACATCATTTACTCATCTCTGGTACTAACCCTGTTGGCACCCTGGCAGCCTCATCATTCCTATAACTCCTTTTGCCATTATACTATGGTACAAGTAAAAATTTAACCAAAAATCTTGACAGTTCTATTTCATAATGATACAGCTACTCAGTAAATGAAAGACGACTGTATTCCCTATTTTACATAGCTCTTTTTTGTCACCTTTCACAGCCCATTAGAAATGATCCAGAGAACAGAGGCAAGAGAAAAATAATTAGAGAGAAATTTAGAATTGTCCTGTTCACGGACTCCTTGAAACTACTTAACTGTACATACAGAACAAAATGCAAGACTAAGGCTCTTTTTTTTTTTCTTTTAATAATGGTAAAATTCATATATATCTAGTTATTAATTCTAGATCTGTGCACTTTAAGTAAGCCTACAGCTGACAGGCTGTTTATTATAGTACACTAACATTCCTTGTCCAAAGTTAATACAAGAACTTTTTAGTAAAAAGCCCAGGTTTCCTTAAAATTCCCACGCTTTTACAAGCCACATCTATTCCCTTCCATATTTTCAGGCTAGGTAAAAAAATATTTAAGTGAACAATTAAGTTTTCAAATAGAAGTTAACAAATATAAATTTCTAACAGCATTAAATCGCAAATAAAGTTCAGGACAATACTCAAACCTTCCTATGTACAGTGGTGGAAGAGCAAACTGGGACCACAAAGACAAACTGCAATGTTCCTATTACAATCATAACAAATTATTCTGCAACAAAACATTATGCAACCTATGACTACTCAGCATTCGTTGTTTAAAAGCAAACTGTAAATTGAAAATGCTAAGAAAAGTCAAAGAATATTTTTAAATCTTGAGAGGACAGATCAAGCTCTGACCAATCACATAGCACCCCCTGGCAGACATTTCTTATAGTCCACGGAAAAGAACCAGAATGGAAAACTTTCTACATTTTATCTTTCTATTCCATATTAAAAGAGAATGCAACTATTGGAGGGAAGAGAATTAAAAAGGAATATACTAGCAAATTAGTTAACCCACAGGAATTAAAATGATCCAGTGAAGAATTCTGTTGAGCGGTTGCTAAATAAATGTCACAAATGAAAACAGACAGATGAAAATAAATTTTGTTTTAACAAAGCTATTTTAAATGACAAATTAACACCACTTATGCTTGTGTTGGGATCAGACTACTAGTGCTACTTCTCATGTTGCCATACTTTGACAGAGAGAGCAACACGAATGGGGAAAAAAAACCAAAACACCACACAGCATCAAAAACACATAAAAAAAATAACCTATCTTTCTCAGAGCACTACTATGTAGATCTGTTCTTCATATAACAGGAACTCAGGGTAAACTGTTGCTGGAGATACTATTTCTTACTAATTCCTGGAAGAAATCTCTTTTTTCCATCAAGCAGCCTTTCCTGCTCCCTAGAAGATTTTCATTCAAAGCATATTCTACTTCAGTCCAACTTTCTTCCTGACTAACTTATGGCCACTCTATTGGCTACACTTAACTGTTCAGATTTCAGAACAGCAAGTGAACCTACAATATTATGTCCAGTTCCAGGGAGGATTTACATCATGTCTGGCCTCTTTTTTTTTTTTTTTCTCCTTTTTTTTTTTTTGTTTTTTATTGACAGTGGAAAACACGCACTTCAGAGAGCTCATTTACTCTGCATATTATGGTACAGAGGTAGCAACTTTTACTATTTAAAGACAAGCCTCTTCTGAGAGATACCTCTTAGTTTCCCAAAACCAGGCATGTATTCAGATTAATCAAGTTTCCTAATCAAATGCCCCAAACCCTTGAGTTTCTCTATAGATCTCTTTTGTTCTCACCCTAAAAACAAAGGAACAAAACATGGTCTAAGCCACTGCCCTGAGCCACTGACTGAACCTCAAAGCACAGTTCTAGTAATATGGCAAATGTTTTTCTTAATGCAACAATAGGGAAGTGGAGGAGAGAACTGGGAATGGGGTGAGGTTTGGGGGTTGGAGGAGAAGCAGGCTCAGTAGATAATACTGGTGGCCAGGGACATGTACGGTGTCAGAAGTATGACAATCTGTGTGACGCTTATCTAGAAAAGGCTCTCCCTCCTTAAAGAATTCAAGCAACCATAAGATAAAAGGGAATTTCCTTGCATACACAAAATTGGTTGAAAAAGGCAAAACAAAATACAAGTAAATAAATGGCCTGTTACAAGCGGAATGCCAAACCAACCTATAGTAGTGCTTAGTCCGTTCAACAAGAAGATGTGATTTTGCTGGTTACACTAAGTTATTCAAGGTAATAAGAGGACTTGACTGAAGAGGGATTCTGAGTAGTGACCTGACAATAAAACAGCAGATTTTATTCAGCAAGTCTCAAAATAATGAAAAAGAGGTAGTTCTTCACACAGCCCATAGTTGTAAAGGTTTTTGCAGATGCTAGAAATTAATACGGGCTCAAGAGGAAACAACAATTTCATCGCAGAAAATGCCACCGATTACCTCCACGTATGCAGGCATCAGTCACAACTCAGGAATGTCGTCTGGGATAGCAAATGGTAATAGGGAAAGGCAAGTATATATCTGCTCTGTTCTTATAGTCTTCCTTAAACATCTTTCTGGCTACTCTTGGATTCCGGTTATCAAGTTATGTGGATCCACTGCAGCTGCTTTTGTTCTTATGCAGTGTTACTGACTGAAGTACTTACGGCCACTTCCACATTGTTAGAGGTACAAGATTGATCCACGAGTAGTTACCTTCCTTCTCTTTCCCTTTGAAGACTTAACCCTGTCCCTGCCGGAACCAGGACAACTTAACATTGTAAGCAACTGTGAGATGAGATGCTGTCTTACACCACGTTATCTTTGCCAAATCAACTACTTTACATCTACTATAGGCCCATCTGAAAAATTCAGATAAAAGCAGTTCGGTTATTACTAGTGCAGGCACAGATATCGACAGCTGAAGATGTACCTCAAATTTACATTGCCTATTTTCAGTAAAGTATATTTCTAACATTTATAAGTGGTTGCATGGTACAGTAAATTAGCATTTCTAAGCTGTAATTACACTCGTTAACACTTTGATCACACTTTCAAAGCAGTCTCCCTAGCACAGGGTAGCAAAGCTCTAGCATAAGCTAGTACGGGCTCTAGTATTGGCAGGAATTAAGCTCTAATACGGGCAGGAATTAATAAATTCAGCTTTCTTGCAGACTGTAGGCAATACAGGCAGATCACATTTCATTTTTTTTAAAAAAAAGACCCACTCACTACACTGGAAAACTACCAAATTTCTACAAACAGTAGAAATCCCATTTCCTCGCACGCTTGGCAAACTGAAGAAGACAAAGCAGGTGAGCCTTGACATAACCTTGATGTAGTTTAACAAGTAACATGGTTTAAAACATCATTTCAGTTTGGTGCTTAGATACTCTGATAGTTCAGAGAGAATTATGGAGTGTGACCACAAAACTGATCGTGCAACTTTCGTTGTAACTGATCATACGGAGAGCTCCATCCATGCAAAACCAACCACACAATCCCCCTGCCTTATAGAACGTATAACATTACTCTTGCCGTCTCAGCTCCAGGAAAAGGGAGACAGAATAACGCAACTTCAAGAATGTATTTTCCATGTGTAGCACAGAGAAGCCAAAACATATGTACCTATTTCTCCCTGCTAATACTTATTACGAGTACACGTCTAAGATTTGGATTAGGGTTTTTTGGGGAGTTGTTCTTGGTTTTTTTGTAATTAAGTTGCTAAACGTATTTTCCTCATGTTTGGCAATTATTTCAGTTCTTCATTTTACAGAGCTGCTCAACAGTCATGTAATTTCAAGTTAATTTACCCCCAATTCTCCACGCAAACTCTACCATAGCAATTGTAGCAAGCATAATCAGAGTGTCTCCCATTTTTTTGAAGTTTGTTACATTATTTAATGCAATAGCTTGCTTCAGATGAGATCTTTTGTGTTTGCTTGGAAACAACATTCTCTGTAATTGTTTCTGAAGCACCTCTAACTTTCCCTCCCCTGGTAACACTGGAAAAAAGAATTTTGGCTTTCTTACATGTTACCTGTGAGACAGTTTCCAATTTCTTTTCAGCTATAACAATCCCATGTTGACACACGTGATGTTAATAGTTACTTTCTAGCTTCACTGACCAGAAGTCTACATGTTACAAGACTAGCTTTGCTAAGAACTGTTACGGAAATCAGCATAACATTTTCTGGAAATTATTTTTCAGGTTTTTGTTTGCTGTTTCTTGCTGTTCTGGTGGTGTTTTTTTAAAGAAAAAAATAAGGTACGTTACCATTAATTATTATACTGCAATGATTATATCAAGTGTTCTCAAATCTTAGGAAAAATGACAAATTTTACGTTGCTCAAGTAATCTTTTCCCAGATGCCTCTTAGAATGACAGTCTTAATATGTAAGCTAGTATTGTTTTACTGCGTATCCTTTTGAGGCACTTAAATAGCAGACACTGCCATCTCACCTTCATTGAAAAGGAAACTGAAGCACAAGATTGTAATAGTCAAATGCCTCCTTTCTGTAAATCCAGTTAGACAGAGACTATCATAGACACTATGCTAAGGTCAAGCAACAGAATTAGAGAACATCTGCGAAGAATTCAGTTTTAAGTAATTTTCTCGGTATTGCAAAGAATATCCGATTGACCCTCACTCTCTGCTACTGTTTTTTTCAGCATATCCTTCAATTACCCTGATGGGAAATCATTAGTCTACACTCACATAGTCTACACTCAAGTTCTTAACAGGCACAGCCTGCTTCACAGCATCAGTTCAATCCTACAGCAGGTCCATCCTGTGACATGGCTCAAGCATATAATCATACACGCGTGTGTTTCAGTACATATAAATCTGGGTGAAAGCAGAGGGTGGGGGGAGCAGAGGGGACTTGACAACTGTAATATCAATATTACTTTCATTGACATTGCAACACCAAATGGCATTTCTGCATTGACTTTGTAATAGGATTAATTTCCCAGTCTTGGTTGTTTTAATTGTTTTAAAACAAGTTGTTTTGCTAAATGGAAGTATGCGGAACATACTGAGGAGACAAAAAGAAGTCACTGGTGTTTTGGAGCACATTTGTGAAAGTATATTGGCTGGGATTATTCTTCTGATGTTTCTCCAACGTAAAGTCATATTCTGGGTTAGGTAAACCAAACTAGCAGTAGTCACCCCTACTTTTAAGCCATGTAGATTTGCTCTGACCAGGATACATTTTAGCTAGTAAAATATCATCTGACAACTAATGTTACAATCTAATCAACTTTGTCACAACAAAAACACACTGTTACTAGAAACAACAGAAACTTTTGTGCATGCAAACAGAATTAGTCAAGAAACCTTCTTTCTGGAGTATCTCCTACACATAAGTAGCAACTACTTTCTTGAAGAAAAAAACAAAACAAAACATTAAAAAAAACCCCCTCTTTTTACTCTTTCTAGAGTCACAGAAATAAAGGTGCTCTGCTTAACTGAGCCCAAAAGTTGTCCTGCAAATGCTGTTTTGGACAGAGCAAAAGTTTCAGTCATGCGAAACCAGAAATCAAAACTTTCTGTTAAAAATGAAATGTATCATGAGTATGCATGAAAACTGGCATGACCAAGTAATACGCTCCCCCTGTTTCAGGGGTTACATTTAAGCACTGAGTAGTAGCAAGTTTGAACTGCAATTTCTCAATGTTTATCTAAATTTAGAACTAGACCAAATAAAAGCCTTAATAGGAACCCTGGGTTTCAATCTCTGGTTTAGGGACTACTCATATTTTATGCAGTAATATTGTTTACTGTAAAATGAAGAAACATTCTCTAATCTTCTGTGTTCTTCTTTGGGTAGTGATCTCCGATTTCTTTCCTGCATAAGTTTAACAGGAAGCATAGGGCATGCTCTCGCCTATAGCAAACTACAGGCTAGTAGTAATGGCGCTCTCCAGAAGGGAGGGGGACTGAAGAAGAGAAGCAAGGGGAACCACATCTTCATTTCCATGGGTAAGTGCACAAATTTTTAGCCTACTTTATAGATGGTGTATCAATATAACATAATTATATATAACTTATTTTAAGAAAAAAAATTTTGTAAGAAACCCAACTACTACTACTAATATACAGGATAATCCAACTCCCATTTTCTGGGTTGGGTTATTCCACCATACTAGATGAAGCAAAGCCTACCTAGGGTAAAAAAAAAAAAAAAAAAGAAAAAAGGCAAATGATTTTGACAGCCTATTTAGACCAGCACAGTTCTGGACAAAGACTCAGAGATGGGTGTGACTGTAGAATCTGAGAATCAAACTGGCACCTGCTGAATTTAGATACACGGCTAGCTGGTGCTTTCAGGATCCAAGATGGATCACAACTGGAGACTTGCAGGACTGAGCTGTTGAAGCGCCTACGTTTCAGTAAAATGTCCTTCATTGGATTTAATCCTAGAATCACAAAGTCACTTGAATTAGACGTTGCTATAACGCAGCTGATGTAAGTTTATGGGTTTTTTTTCTATTTACTTAATAGAAAATGAGGAAGCTTAAACCACTCTTATATACCATAATACCATAAGCTAGTTCAATGTTAAGAACAGCAAAGTGATGTACACCTCAAAACACGAGGCACCATTTAAAATTACTCTGTCCTGTTCTTCCTACTGACACCACCAGTTTACTCACTTGTAGCCATGATACCTGGAGGACATGCTGGTATCCCGTGATCAACTGCCCATCTGTAAGCTCCTTCACCAACTAAAAAGCTAGGAGACACAGAAGAGGGAGTTTAAACAAAACCATATAACAAATCCCCCTTTTCTTGCAATTATTTTTTCTATTTGGCTTGGTCATTTTCAAATTGTAAGCTGTCTACCTTTGCACAGAAATGTCAGCTATAATTACATTCGGCAACCTTACATAGTTTCATTAAAAGACTATGCAGCTCTGACATTAAGTTTTGTATTGGATAAAAACATGTGCTATTAAATTTGAAATTAATTACCAAATAGCACCAGCTTTTCATTGCAGCTAAATCAGGAAAAGCTGTCTAGAGTCTTGCTCTCTATAACAACTTAGTAAGATCCTGTAGACCAACAACATGGGATGAATGAGGTGAGAATGGTAAGATATTTCCAGTAGAGTCAGCCAACGTCACAAAAATTTCAAGAAGTCCTTTGAGAAGTACAACACAAGCTAAAAATAAGCCTTATTTAGAAGGATAAAGGTCTGTCTCATGGAGTTTTATCAAGCATTTGCAAATGAGTCAAGTCTACTGAACTTTTACTATATTTGCAAAAAAACCCAACAATTTGAGTTGTTTCCTAGTCAGTACTGAACACTTTAGAGTACAGAGACAGTACACACTGCCATGACAATGAATGACAGTAAAATGTTATACATAGACATGTAACTTGGGGGGGGGGATGGGGTCAAACAAAGCCTCCATTATCTATAAATCTATAAGGAAATGTGTTTCCCCTTAATAAATCTGATTCCCCGAAAATGGGAATGCGGTAGCTGGGAAGCATACATTTTCAGAAAGCTGCTGCACAACAGTACCAACAATGGCAACACAGTAAAGGAGAACTATTTCCAGTCTTAGCTTCATATCCCCCTTTTGAAATAAGAATAAAACAACTGCCTAATGGACTCAAGAAGTAAAGACTGAGTATTTACAGAAATATCAAGAAGTTTTACAGAAATACCAGAATTCAGAACATGAGGCTAAAGAAGTTATTTTAGCTACAAAGAAGTCCCTGGGACAACATAGTACTACAATTTCTGAGTACATTATTGATACAGCAAATTTGTTGGCATTAATGCCGTTGGAAGTTTTCTTGAGAGTGCTATATCTGACACCTGCAGCTTTCAGTAAGTAGTATTTTGCTTTGGTACTTTCTGTCTTCTCTATGACTTAACCAATACAAGAGGTGTGTCTGGTCTTTCTTTGCAAAAGTCTCCAAAAAAAAGTTTATCTAGATAAGAATTTGAATTGTTAAATACGTATTTCTTACCATCGTTAGTGCAGCTCCAGATAAATATTGTTCATGTTGCAAGATACTGTAGAATAAGTTACTAGGTACTTTGGGAGAACTCAAGCATCTCTATTAGGAAAGCTAGTGCTCAAGAAACAACCTGTCACTTTCATTAACATAAGAGAGAAACACAAACCGTAGTCAAACCTAATTAAGTAGTATTCTCCATTGACTAAAAGAAGCTAGTTTTAGTCTTTAAAAGAAAAAGTTTCTATCAACAATACATTCTCAGGAAATGAATAAGCACTTCCTGTTCAATAAAACAATTTACACAGAAAGGAAGAGTAGGTGGAAAAAGTATCAAGCTCAAATATTAGGAGTTTTATATATAACTTGAAAAACACAGATCAGTCAGAAACACTGCATTTTGCAAGCAATCTCACAGTTGCTTTTTTTAATACTTAAAAACACAGAAACAGTCACTATTATTTATGAAGAGTGCAAAAAAAAAAAAGCACCCAAGAATGTCTCAAAACTTAAGTAACATGACTTTCACTTCGCTCACACTTGTGTCCTATAATTTCCTCTCCCTCCTATAAGATGGGCACAAAGTATTTTCCAGTTCTGGTCCTTAAGAATGGTTAGATTAGTCGAAGTAGATATCTCCTGCTGACATCTAATTGAGTCCCCATAACACCACAGAGATCATTCACTTTTTTAAAAAACTTTTCAGTTTGGATGTCTTGAAAAGGCAGTGTAATCACAGAAAAGTTATAATAAACAGTTCACCGAAAAATAAAAAAATAAAACAAAATAATCAAGATCTAAGTGCTTTGTTATCTGTACTACCCTATCTCCTACGAACTGATATGAAATTAGTTGGTAAGAGACTCCTACAGGATATACAGCCTGAACTCAGTTCAGCAGGTAGCCAAATGTGTATAGTCTAAGCAAGACTGGACAGTCTTTACACCATCCTAAAAAGCAAGTTCTGTGATTCGGTTCAGCGCACAGCCACACCCACAACTGTACCAGCCACAGATGACAGGGTGGCGAGAGGGTGGGAACCAGCAGTCTGGCACTAGGGAACTGTTTTAGTTGCCATGAGCATCATCCATGTAGCCATGTAGAAAAGCTGCAGTGGGCAAGAATGAACAGGGCAATACTTTAAGCTGACATAAAAACAAAACTACCTCTAAACAGCTACCACTGAGTTTGATTTATTGGGGGAGAGGAAAAATAGGAAATAAAGCCAGTGGGCTACAGAAAGCAGCCAAAACCCCATCAAGTCTCAAAGGCCTTTATGGCTAATTCAAAATATAATTCTCCAAAGGGGGAAAAAAAAACCCTAAAAACAAAGGATGAACGAGTTTGTGCTCTGCTACTCCAAAACTTGGTTCTGCACAAACAAGATAAAAAGATCTTTCTTGCAAATATATCAAACAAAGAGTACTCTGTAGTTGTTACAGGCTCAGAACACACAGAAGATGAAAATATCCTCCCAGCAAGGAGCCAATGCTTGGATGCGCTTTCTAGTTCCACGCAAACTAGACCATATTAATGGAAAATGCAAGTAAAGGTCTCCAAAAATGGTCTTTTTAGGTAATTTTCTCCAAGAACATGGTTATCCTGGTGCTATTTGCTCCAAAAAGGTCCATTTAATATGGGCTGTAGGGAGACAGGCCACACCAAGGTAAACAGAAGTGGCAGAAGAAGGTTAGATTAACTAAAGACGGTCAAGGCAGTCCTGAATGTAACAAACTCACTTTGTAACATTTATTATAAAATGCAGCAATCACTCTGACATCACTGTTGCAAAGAAATTGTTCTGAAGAAATACAGACCAGAGATAAAAGGTGGTGGAAATCTTCACTCTAGGCACTCTCTTGATTATGCGCTTCCGTACAAGTTACACAATGTCCAGATCCTGCCTACAGCACTGTAAGACTGAAGCAATTACAAATCCCTGTATACCCAAGTGGGGATAAAAACCCACCCTAAGAAGGGATTCTTTCCCATATGGGTTACTACTAATAATGAAAAAGGGATACAGACACAAACTTAGATACCAGTAGTACTAAGGAGTTCTAAGAAAGGAGACATTTAGGTGTATTTGTACCATCCTGCAATTCTTATCTATCTACACTTAATTGTAAACAGATGTAAATAAGCCTTTTCCCTTAGGAAGGTCAAGGTTTCAGCACAAGAAATAGAAGATCTTCAAACTTATTACTACAAAACTTCTAATCCATTATTCTGTGACCGAAGACCACTTCCATCCAATACGTACTTGCACAATTATAATAGTGTTTTCTTTTGTAAAGTTACACAATGAACAGGAATGTCTTATATGATAGTATGTAACATTTACAAGTTCACTATTTTCTGTTCCTCCATATATAGGCAAAGAAAATCCTGACAACACTGAGCTGAATAAAATACGACAGGGACCTGAATAAAATATTTAAGGACCTTAGAAGTTTCAACAAATGCACTCATGCATTCAGGGATTTTCTACTTTAAACTTTTTAAATTTTTATTTGGATAGTGGGATTCTGTGTTTTAAACAAGATGACAGGATATTGATCCAGAATGACACACTCCACAGAGCTATTTACAGCAAATTGGATACATCAGTTAGGACACTCGATCACTCCTTCCTAATAACGTTATCATCTCAGAATCAATTTCTTCTCATTAGAATTACTTCTACTGAAAATCTGAAATGTACCACTTTGAATTGGTTTTGAACTGTCACTATAAAAATGGGTGCTGAACAGGGGTCAACAGGCCAAACTAACTGCCTCCATGTGTTCTTTTATAGACAAGAAACTCCATAATGTCACTTTTACTGATCTCACAGTTCCTGAATTTTTCTTGTACAGTCATGTGCCAAACATTCTGGCCAGAAAACATTATGCAAGTCTAAATCATGCTATAGAAACAGCCTCTACCACTAAGATTCTTTAACAAGACAGGTTCTTAGACTAACCAGTATCCAGAAGATTCCCCAATACACTATTTGTCTGTAAGAAACAAGATGAAACTTGCATATCTTTACAAATAAAAATCAGTTACTAAAATCCTCACACTCAGTAGGAATGCCAAAAATACAGCTGATCTCTTAGTATTTGACTATATATATTCCCAGCTTGTGCAGGAATATATTTCAGTCCCAAAACAACAATGTGTCATGTCAAACCCTGCCAGAAAGGCAAGGCTTGAGATCGTCACTAGTCATTCACCTATAATGAACATGAGCTCTATCATTCTGAACTTGGGATACCCTGTACATACAGGAGCACCTACCAAAGCAACTCTAAAGCACAAAACCCATCATATCCTACTACTATAGATTGTTCCTAGGGTAACTAATTTGCTCTAATGAAATACACGTTCAAAATCCAGAATGGTAAAAAAGAAATTAAAATATGTGTTAGATAACTTGAGTCTACAACATGTGCACAATAAACTGTATGTGTTGGCTCTGAAGACAGTTCACCTCTCACCTCCAGAGTCTGAGCTCCCTTTTCTTTACAAGTATCTGTTAGCCAAGATCTTGCATGGTGTTTGAAAGATTTAGTCTTGTCCTTTGAGGGCAAGAGGATATAGTTTCTTTTCCATTCATAGAATCATAGAATCATAGAACCATAGGGTTGGAAGGGACCTCTGGAGATCATCTAGTCCAACCCCCCTGCCAGAGCAGGGTCACCTAGAGCAGGTTACACAGGAACACGTCCAGGCGGGTTTTGAATGTCTCCAGAGATGGAGACTCCACCACCTCTCTGGGCAGCCTGTTCCAGTGCTCTGCCACCCTCAGGGTAAAGAAGTTCCTCCTCATGTTTAGGTGGAACTTCTTGTGCTCAAGTTTGTGCCCATTGCCTCTTGTCCTGTCCCCGGGCACTACTGAAAAGAGCCTGGTCCCATCCTCCTGACACCCACCCTTTAAGTATTTATAAGTGTTGATAAGATCCCCCCTCAGCCGTCTTTTTTCCAGACTGAAGAGACCCAAATCCCTCAGCCTTTCCTCATAAGAGAGGTGTTCCAGTCCCCTAATCATCTTGGTAGCCCTCTGCTGCACCCTTTCCAGCAGTTCCCTGTCCTTCTGGAACCGGGGAGCCCAGAACTGGACACAGTACTCCAGGTGTGGCCTCACCAAGGCAGAGTAGAGGGGGAGGATGACCTCCCTTGACCTGCTGGCCACACTCTTTTTGATGCACCCCAGGATGCCATTGGCCTTCTTGGCCACAAGGGCACATTGCTGGCTCATGGTCATCCTGTTGTCCACCAGGACTCCCAGATCTCTTTCCACAGAGCTGCTCTCCAGCAGGTCAGCCCCCAACCTGTACTGGTGCATGGGGTTGTTCCTCCCCAGGTGCAGCACCCTACACTTGCCCTTGTTGAATTTCATAAGGTTTCTCTCTGCCCAGATCTCCAACCTGTCCAGGTCTCTCTGTATGGCAGCACAGCCCTCCGGTGTGTCAGCCGCCCCCCCCAGCTTTGTGTCATCAGCAAACTTGCTGAGGGTGCACTCTATCCCCTCATCCAGGTCATTGATGAATATATTGAAGAGGACTGGACCCAGTACTGACCCCTGGGGAACACCACTCGTCACTGGTCTCCAACTAGATTCTGTGCCCCTAATCACAACCCTCTGAGCTCTATCTTTCAGCCAGTTTTCTATCCACCTTACTGTCCATTCATCTAACCCACACTTCCTAAGCTTCCCTATGAGGATCAATTATTTTTAAAATAACAGCAGCATAGACTAGGTCATGAAGTTACAGTAAACACGCTGAAATGCCTAAGTGCTCTTCCTTACAATGATTCAAGAACACACTGTGACGATACAGACAAAACTAAATCACAAGTGCTTGCTCCTGACGCCAAAAATACCCCACCTCATTCGACACTGTCTTTCATGTAACTCAGCTAAGCCCTGGCTTTCTCCTGACATCTAAAGAAATGAGTTACTAACAGCAATTGAAATTCAAGTTCCTATTCCTTAGTAAACTTATCCTCCGGGAAAAAAAGTAGTTATCACACTAACTACAGTTACTCTTTGGGTTTTTTTTTTTAAGAAAGAGAGAGTTTTAAAAGCAAAATTTTCGTATTAATGGTTTGGTTTTAGGGTGGCTTTTTTTGATCTATGACCTTCCTTTGCAGCATGACAAAACACTGAAATAGTGCTTTTCCTCACTGTTTAAATTGGAATACGATACCATCCAGGTACTGTTTGGCTAATTTTATAGAATAAGAACAACATAGTAAGGAAAGCAAAATTTGTGAATCTAAATATACATATTTTAAACTACATAACTGATAGTTTAATACATCAGCAAATACTGGAGTCCATCAGTTAGCAAATGGTAGCAAACTTCTGCAATGGGTATGATAACTGGATAGTAGTCAATTAATATGAATGAATCATTCAAGTTCTCTACTTGTCAATTTAAACTGCTAATGAAAATAAGGTGGTTTTAAGATCAATCACTTCTGACACATTTATTACATTCTTTCCAAAATGATGGAATAATATGTAAAGTTGTTATGCATTTAATAGTGAGCTCTTCCATCTAAGTATTATACCCATCTCATCGTTGTTGGAAATGCTATTAAATTTATCTTTAAAAGAACTTCCCATTTTGGCTGAGATAAGAGGAAGTTACTGAACACTGCACATTTCCACACTACAGCTACAAAATAAAGCCACAAAGACAGGCAGTAAAGTAGGATTCTTTTATATACTGGTTAAAAACTATGTTGCTTTTTTTAAAGGTAGACAGAGGCAAAGGTTGTAGAATTTCATTTTAATCTTGATGTATTTAGGGATTTTTCAAAATGCTACCGTAAAAAAACGTAAGAATTCAGCATGACATAACTGGAAATAATCGCACAGACGGAAATTATCACAAAATGATGTTACTATCTATTCACAATACTTCATTCTGCCCACAGCTTCATCAAGTGCACAAGATGTTTCAAGATCCGAGAAGAAAGCTTATCTTCTTTTTAAAGGCACACTATCGCTGGTATGTAAAACAGCACCAGCCTTCTTGGGAAAAGATACAACCTTCAAATAATGCATGCAGTAGAGACGGAAGACCAAAGCAAAGTCAAGCAGAACAAAGCAATTACCAGGGTGGAATTCTGCCAGCAGAGAGTTTTCCCTTCTGCCCTTCACACAACAATCTATTTGCAACTGAAACTGGATTCTTGATTCCTGAAAAGAAAAATTAGCAAAAATTGGGAACAAAACATTAAAATATTTTTCCACATAGCATTGTAGTGTTCATTTTGGCAGTGGAAGTCAGCTTCCTTTAATGTCCAAGGCTTTGCCAATTCATTAAGAGACACCTTGTGGTCTTATGCTTCAATTTAATGACGACTTCGTCAGTTTTTCTTTCTCATGTCCTATCAGTGGTGACAAGGCTTTCTAATCAACAACCTCCCTCCTTTTTTTTTTTTTTTCTTAAAAAAGAGAAAGAATCATATTGAAATATTAGGAGTGAACTCCTACCACAGAAATCTCAAATTAAATCTGTGGTATTCTACAGGCCAAAGCTGTTCTATGAGCATTAATTTTTCAAGATAGAAAGAGCTTTCATTTGGATCTATCTCTCCCGAACAGGAATTATAGGATTCAGGCTTAGCTTTCTCTCACTCCCTCATTTCCTCCTTCACCGTGGTTGGAAGGATGCATTTTGTAACAAATAAGCCTTGAAATACTTAATTTTACTATTTATTTTAGATTTAATGTACATGAGGAGGTTATTACCATGGTTTAGAACTATTCTAAGATAAAGAACAAGGCTTGAAATGGTGTCAGAAAAGCTATTCAATAGTAACAGTTAAGGCTGTTCAATATCTTTATGATAAATCTCAAAAATTGCTATTTGGGACTGTATACCTGTATTTGTTTTATAATTATATTATATATAGAAATTTTATGTCCCAAGCAAATAGCTTGACAGATGAGCAGCTGCACCCATTCTCAAGAATCCATGAGAGGCTTCAGTTTGCAGGCCAGCACCCTGCATAGCCTTTTGATAATATAATGGAAATCTTGGTCCCTTAGGATCCTAATTTGGTCAACTTAACTAAGAGACCAAAATATCAATTCGCCTTATGATTGAATGATATGCCTGTAAGTTCTTCAAGGAGACAGAGAACAAAAACAAATATAAAGCCTAATTTAAATGCTTGTACTCTTTTTTTTTTTTTTAATAGTTGCATTTTATTATAAAAATGTCATTCTACAAATCCACCTGAGCAATCTCACTCCCGTTGTGAATACTGTATAGTATCATGCAATTGTTCTGCATCAAAGGATTACCAGTGAACTAATAAGACAGCATGTAACACAAAGCAAATTAACACAAAACAGTGTTTGTGGCAGCAAGAATGCCTCCTTCTCTTTTAAAGGGGGCAGAATTTATTTAAATAGGGCAGTATTTACAATACCCCCTCCCCCTCTGAAAAAATAACAAAAAAAGAGCAAAACTGATCTTTGCACTTAAATCAGTAGTTAGCTTTAAAATACATAGTTAACATACCACTCAGTGCTCCAACTGCTCCAAAATTTAATGACTTTCCATCCATTATACTGGCATCACATTCTATCTCACCCAGAAGGTTCAGGTTAGACCCCAATCCTGCATTTGTAAAAGGAGAATCCTAAAAATAAGAACAAAACACTATAAGGCCACATCCATAACAGACTAAATGAAAACCTTTATATAACTGATATGACGACACGGATCTTGGTACAGCGTATTTTCTTATTCTAGTAGTTTAATCTTTCACAACAAAAACAATAGCAATTTGAATAGGGCATCTCAAATTACTCTCAGGGATACCTTACATCCTCTATAGGCTGTGATATATCTCAAGTGTAATAATGAGCTAATATAAAAACCAATCACTCAACAATTTAAGATGATCAATTACATGCAAGCAAAAGCCTTACAAGACAAGTGAAAATCTCTTCTTCCCTCCCCCAAAATACACACTTCATTTGGTCCCTAACCTGTCAGTTAATTTAAGTAGCATCTAATAACCACGGATAGACTACAGTCTACCTTTGAAACTCTTCAAGTATGACACAGCAGCAAAAAAGAACCGCAAGCTTCCTCAACATTCTAAGCCTTTGATTGCAGCTCTGCACACAGAAACTAAGAATTTGCATCAGTAACAACTTACTTCGGAAAATATCTATTTGATTAGCATAAGGACAGTCATTACTGTGATCAGGAAGTTGAACCACATATTTCACAGAAAGTACAGAACAACATTTAATAAAGTAATTAAAAACTAACACCTCTCTTATAAGCACCTTCCGTAGCTTTTTGGAAAGTCAAGGTCTTCAAACAAGTTTTGCATGCTAGAATTAAAACCATCAAATTTTGCGCCCCCCCCCCCCCCCCCCCGCCCCCGCCTTTCATCAGAGCATCCCCATGACTTTAAAAACATGAAGTTTTAAAGTAGCATGGTTCAGGAGTCTCACTGGCAGCTCTGTGTAACCCCCCCTTTCTAGATGCAAGCACGAAACAAGAGTACAGCACAAAGAAAGAGAACAGCTAAGAACAGACAAACAGTAAAATTTCAGAGAGATGCTGCATGCTTTCAGAGTTTCGTACCTGTTTTTAGTACAACAGCGTAACAACCTGATGTGACAAAGAAAACGATTCTCTAGACCACAGGTGAACATGTCAATGAAATTAGATAGTCATACAATTACATGTAATATAAGCAAGCAGGCAGTCTACTGGAAACAGCTCGAAGTTCTGTCTTAAATGTTAAGTGAACCGGTTCCTTTTTGTACATATTAATTTGTAATGAATACAGGGAAACAAAAGAAAGACAGAGAAAACAGAAAGGAAAAATAAATTTGATGTCAGTAAGTCAGCTTTTGTTAACTTTCAAATGAGCAAGTAGTGAGTAAATTCACAACTTGTTTTGCAGGATGTTGATTCTAATTCACAGAGATATTTAAAGTGTTCTTAGTGTTTGAGTCATCAAAATGTTATCTTCTGGAAGAATCATGATATAGGATTAATACATAATCATGAAACAGACTGTAATCTCTCCATATTCATTCTATACTATTCATCTTTATTTTCTGCTTTTTCCTTCTGCATCCAAGACGTAGCACAAATTTTATCCCACTTTATCCCATACCACAACAGATCTTCAAATTCACTGTGTATATTCATTGTGTTCATTTTGACAGCTATGGCTCACAGAAAATAAGTAAATTTGAAAAGATTTTAGGTTTGTGTACAGAGTTTTTGCACAGAGTTTAGTGCACAGAGAATAAGTAAGGGGGGGGAGGGGGGGAATTTGATTTCTAAAAGGCTACCAAGATGATGGCCTTGAAAAGGTGGAAGACTGCAGAGCAGCTGCTGGCTTAACCGATTTCATTGCTCCCCAGGCTCCACAAGTACGAAGAAAATTAAGTCAGTGAAGTTTAGAACAAAAGGAGCAGAAAAGTGATGGAAGGAATCTGAATGTGAATGGTGAAAGGTACTTGGAGGACAAAGTAAAAACAGGAATGCATTACGATGAGCTTTCTGCTAGTGCTGTCCAAGTTCCTTGCCCATGGGTAATGAGTCTGCATAGATCTGCAAGACTGGAGACAAATTTCTAATGTTATGTTCCAAAAACATTTGCTCATAGCATTATATTCAAAAGCATTAGCAAAGAAGAAGAATTTTGTGCTCTACAGATCTGTCACTGCCACAAAGCAAAGACAGCTGTTATCTTAAAAGCAGACATCATGGCCAAATAAAGGAAGTAAGAAGGACCCATCAGAACAGAAGTCCTAGTAACACTGTCCAGAATCCCTATGCAGTCAAGACACAAAGCTCTCTACCATCTGATAAACATAATAATCAAGAGAGTAGGGAAGAAAATACAGAATACAGAGTGGATGGCACTAGTTCACTTGTTTCTAAAAATCTAGATGTGCCTGATGCTTTGTCATAGCACCTTACTGGCACAACATCAAGGATGCATCGAGAGACAATTTATTGGGAGAATCTCAAGACAAAGGGAATGCCACCTGTTTTTCCCTACAGAATATTTATCAGAATATACAGAATATTGGATAAATAAGAAATCTACACCAACAAAATTGTAGATGTCTCTTTGGTGGCATAACTCGCTCATTTTAGGACTCAGAAGGAATCATACCAGTACAATCAGTCACAACACCAGTAACTTCTCCAGTAAAAAGAAATAAATACCAAAGAATTGCCAAGAGGAAGATGGTCTACTCTAACTTCACAGATCTGAAAGGCGATCTGATAACAGCTTTAGACAGTGCAGGAATGGGGTGTGAACGCATGGAATTTCTGATACCTACTTGAGTGTCTCCGAGATGAGATATAAAGCCTTTGAAATGAGTCAGGGAAAAACCTTTATAAAAAATGGAAACAGAAATTCACACCTACTTTATGAATAAGCAAGGACATGAAATACACCACATAAATACATCTCTCTTTGAAAACATGAATCTCTGCAAAGTCTGACCAAAAGATTTCAAGACTCTGATATACAAATGGAGAAATATAACTTATGAAAATTAAGGTGCATTTTGAAATGAAAATTCAAAACCTTCAAGGAATGCAGAAACATCATTAAAACAGAAGTGCACATGCTTTCAAAGGGAGAAGAAAATAAACTGAGCTAACTGAAAGAGTCTCTTCAAACACTTAGACAGAAAAATACAGCACTGCAACTATATGACTACCATAGGATGGGTAAGAACCCAACCAAAGCACATATCCAAGAAGAGGGAGGAAAGGAAAGGAGGAAAAGGTTGATAATACAGAAAGTAACTACAGGAATACACTTTTATTTAAAAACACAAGCAGAGATCAGCCTTTATACTTCTAAGGAGACTGAAGAAAGACAAGAAAGCAAACTAAGCATGAGCTTTGCATGTTAACAGCAAGTCCTACTACCATAGAAAAGTAAAAAAGAAAAGGGAAAAGAAACAAATGTCTATTCAAAAGCATTTTAACAAAACATAAGCTTTCAGTTATGTGAAAAATACTAGACTACCTGGCAATTACTCCATCACTGAAGTATCTCTAACTTACAGTGTAAACCTGTAGCAAAGGAGATAATACAAGGCTTTAAGACGTGAAACAGGAGATTCATTCTCCCAAGTCAGCACATCTTGTAAAAACTCTCAAGCTACCAAGGTATAATTTTTATATTTAGAATCCTTTTTACTTCAAGATGTATTTATAAGTGTTCTGGCAGCAAATACAGGCATGCTGAAGTTTCTAGCTGTGGTCAAAGTTGGAATGCTTGAAGAAGTTACTCAACACTGTAACACTAATAGTCCTGAATTACATCTAGGCAAATAGTTAAAATGCTCTATTTTCAGCATCATTAAAGATCTATCTTTGATACAGTTTTGGCCATGGTTTATTTGCAACTTTTAAAAGGGATTAAAAGTCTACAGGCATTTCTTTTTACACACTGAAATTTTAAAATTCATTTTTCTGAGGGAATTTAGTGACAAGAAGCAATAGTCTACAAGGATGAGTCATGTCCCTTTCAATTATACCAGCTAAAATGTTTTTAAAGAACACTTTTGTCACAGATTACTGTTAACCATTCTGCTGCAAAACATCATAGTATTGATTTTAACTGGAATTAACAACTTCCAGTTCACTACCCATTAAAAGTTCATCTACGGTGACTCCATTAATACAACAAGGCTGCTGGCATTGTGCGTTCTTCTTTAAAGACAAGTCCCTGAGACTAAGATTGTATACTCTAAAAACTTAGTTACTATAAAATTAATAAACAAACAAACAAAACCAAAAAAACAATTCAACAAGAAACACGTTCTTTCAATGCGAAATTTTGCTGACAGCCACACAAACCCACTGCTTGAGTATTCTAACAGGCTCAAAATATCCTTTTCATTGATCCACAACAATAACAAAAAGAAATGTAGACAAAGTAAATGGAGCAATTTCAGTAGCAAGGATATTGAAACTCAAAATGTGATATCTGCTTCCCCACCAATCGTATAAATTTCCAATTTAAATGATGTTCATAAAGAACATTCTACTAAAGTCAGATTAAAGAAACAAGTGATTTATACACAGCATTAATAAACTTAGACTAAACTTAGAAAAAGTTTGAAATCAGCATTTTTCACAAGAAACTTATGTTCTTGTCTCCAAGTCTTGTCTCTACCTGAAGAGTAGATTTTCCGAAGTGCTCTATACTCAAAGAAAAACTTGAAATTGCACATTGTTCTCACAGCCAGCCACAAATGTAATCAGCATGTAGCTTTGTTGAAAGCTGCAAGTTTTAAGGGGGGTGCATAGAGGGGGACCTCCTCCTCTCCCCAAAAAAGCTGCCCAAATCCCTTTGTGTTTCAAGAGAAACTCAGACTTCATATGGTGGCTGACAGTAAGAGTGCAAAAAGAAATGCTAGTGCGATAATGTCTATGTAGAAGCATCTAGTGTAAATGATAAGACTTACAAAGCACCTTGTCCAGACTCATTTTATTACCAAAAGCTGAAAGAGGCAATATGTTCATTTGTTCCTCTGCAATGACAGAGTTCACAAAATGGAAAAAGTAACTGCCGTTAATCAACTTAGCAAATATAGCTGATGCTTACAAAGACCAGCACAGTTATTTTAACAGTATTCTGGGTCAGCTGCTCTTGTTACTTTGCAAAAGAAATCTACCTTTTCTCTAGTTAACTATTAGCACTACTATCTTAATCACAGAACAGTAATTCACTTGAGATTCATATAGTCCAACAAAAAAAGGCTGCTCTTTCTCCATTTAGAGCCTGCAAAAATAAAACAAAAAACAGACAGCATACCACAAGCAAACTGTCAGCTTGCTCATAAAAGATCAAGAGCAAGTCTTGCGCCTCAACAAGTCTTTGAAGTGATGCCTCTTGGATTAGCTGAATTTCTGTGTAATAGGAGTTGTGTAATTGAGCGGAACTGAGGAATAAAATTCATCTTTTGTGACACTTCCACAAAAAGATATTTGTGCCTTGCAAAAACTACAGATTTTTTGGAATACAGCATTGAAAATCCTAGAGAACTGTAAAAGTGATTAAATATTTCAGATAAATTCACAGCAAGGTGTTCCACAGCACCCAAAATACCAAAAAGTTACAAACAGTACTCCACAATGGAACCTGTTGTCACATTATACAAACTCTTGTTGTTCTGTATCTTAATCTGTATTACAGTGACACATGTAAACATTGTTTTCATACACATTTTTACTATGTATTTGCCAACTCAAAATGCTAAAGTACCTCACAAGAAGCCACTATTTTTTCCTGCATAAGCAAAAAGGGTAGTGATAGCTCATTAGAGAGACAGTCAACATACAAACCTATATTTTTACCGATAAAATTTTGCAATTGATGAGAAAAACTGTTCTGTTTGCTTTGTTGACTTGTCACATGCAGTTTCTGTTTTCCATAGAACAATAAGAAAAACATCAGAATTAAAACAGAAGATGCAGCTCCAGAAATGACAGAGATGTCTGGAGGTGGTGTTCAGAATGAGATATGAGTAGATACAAATCTTTCAACATTTTGAAAGCTGACAGTCTAACACTTCGGAATTTCTCATATCAGATCCAAAAAACTGCCACTGCAAACCACACCATTTTCTGTTTTGAATATACTTTGATTTTTCCTCAATGTAACTGAATAGTTACATACTTAAATTTAAAAAAAGCCCAAATCTTAAACCTAATATTCTTTATCCCAGTAACAGGAAGAACAATCCACAATTCAGAGGTTATATAAATCACTTAATGAATAAATGGAAGCAAATAATTAATGACAGCAGAATAAACTGAACAAAATAATATTTAATCTTAAAAATAGAAAAAAAGGAACAAAAATAGGGTTTGTGCAACAGCACACATAAAAATACTACCTAAGACAATTATAAAACCAGAAAGTGTAATGATGGCAGGCATCACCAGAATAGTACCAAAACAGATGAGGAAAAAAAAGGTTGCTGATTGGAGTAATTTCATAAAGAGGTTTCAATTTCATCTTAAAGCCATAACTTATTACACAGATGTCACTTCAGAGTACTTAAATCTCCTGAAGTAAAAGAAGAAAAGTCTCTTGGGGATGCCAGAAACAGTGAAAGTATTTACCCCAGGCATAGCTGACAAGAGATATATAGCTGTTAAGCTTCTTAAAATATGTTTTCTTCTGTGTAGCTCAGAAACATGATAAAATCACAACATGAAGTAGATTTTTTTTTTTTTTTCCCCACTGAGGAGGGAATTGACACACTAAACAATCTTGTGGAATAACAACAGCTTCAGTTAGTTTATGGAAGTGCATTATAAATAATTCCATTAGAGATACACATTAGAATATAGCTAGGTGGAAACAAAAGATAAGATAACACATGAAAGCATATTTGAACGCTTCAGTGAAGCCCGAAAGTACTGTTTAAAGCCAGGAAGCTTGCTGAGTTAAAAGTATGACTGAAGTCTTGGCTCCTAGTCAGCATGTCTAACACGTATTAATGTACTGCCTGCCTTACACTACCCCTATCAAGTATGTTAATTAACACTTTCCCAACGTATGTGTAAGCAAATCCACTGCTAATCCTCTCAGAATACTACCATAAATTCCAAACCCAGGAAATTATTTTTACAGCACAATGCTTACCTTGCCTTCCTTCTTCGCTAATAAAGTTGGAGAGGAAGAAGCAATTATTCCTTACAGGAGAAGAGGAATACCTATTTCAGTCATTACTGCCATGAGGGATTAGTGGACCTGGGACAATAATCAAACTGCCTCATTTATATCCCAGACATTCTCTTAGCTTTACTCTCTTCTACATTATTTCATAGGGACCCTCCACTAAAGTCAAATGCTGTAAAAATTTCACCACTCCAAACACACTTTTCCAAAAACCTCAGAAACAGCTGCTCATCTCCTTATGATTATCAAGACTTTCTACCTTAATTAACAAGTACCATTTTGAAATAAAAGCATTGTTTGTCCTATTCTTCTACACACAGTTTGTCATAAAAATCAGGAAAACAAAGCATTATCTTACACTTAAATTACATTTCTCTGAACAGCCTACTTCTAGTATCTTATCCTATCAGAGATCACACAGACACAAAGTAAAAAAATGTAAGGAAAAAAGCCTTTGGGAACTGCATTAATTTAAGCACATAGCAAAAGTATGTTGTGGGACAAATAATAACTTAAAATTCCTACTCCGTTTTCCTATAGTCCTTTAACTGAATGGAGAGACAAACTGCCTGAAATTGACGCGATCACTTTTCTGGAATGATCTCACTTTTGTAGAATTATCCCAAAGAACTAAAAAAGGCATGAACAACACAACTCAAGAAAGCATACTCAGAGACAGTTATCTCAATTTAATTAGTACAGGAGAGTGTTAATAGGACTAATTAACTACATCCAAATTCTTTGGATCGTAATTTCAAGAAATAAAAGATAACTAAGTGTGAGATATTAATGCAAACAAAAGGAATGAGGACTTATCCTAGAATTTCTAGTTGACACATGCGACCAGTAGCAGGATTTTTCCCCCATCTTAAAAGCAGAGCCAGTGCAGTCTGCCTGTAGCTCCGTAAGTCATAAATAATGTTCCCTACAAAGTGTTCAATAAGTCTTTAATGACTCTATTTATTCTTGAAGGTTAAAGACTATCTGATAAGGTATACCTAAGGTGACAACCACAATTGCACCAACTAGACAACTTTTATTCAGCTTGCATTTTTAGAAAGTCTTTAAATAAATTTACTCCAAAATACAGTGGAAAAGCAAAAGATAAAATTAGCATAGCTTACATGTCTGCACAAGTAACTAAATATAAGACACAAAAATGGAAATCTCAGTAGATTTGCAAGTCGTATCTATACCTTCCCAAAGAAAAATCCAGCAATGTACTTGAGAGATGTAATTACTACTAGTCAGAAATTCATACCTCTAATTCTATAAGTGCTGCAGTCACTGCATCTGTTGCAAGAGCACCAGCCTGTAGCTTTTCAATTGCCTGTAAAACAGAATGTTTAACTGATGATGAGGAAATTCTAATATTCTATGACTAAGTCCTACATTTTCCTAGTCCTACACAAAACAAAATCTTCACCAAATTATTTAAAATGTAAGAGGACATAAAAAGAGGCACTGGAAATAATCAGCACGCACCATGCGAGGGCGGATCTGAAGGCATGATTTTACTACTCAGACATTGCGACGCTGCATTTAGTAGCAGATTCCCACACAGTCAAATTTATAGCAAAATAAATTCTTATACCCCAAGCGTCCTCAAACACTTAATGTTTCAGTCAAGAAGTTTCTAATTTTTCTTCCAAGATTCAATAAAAACCCGTAGTACCATATATGGCAATTGTCATGAAATTGAATAGAATCTACAAGTAAGCTCATTTAAAAGCCAACAGGTGAAAACAAATAAACCTAGACAATGTTATCTTCAAATTATATACACACAAAAAAAATGAACTTCTAGAGCCTAATATTATTTCTTAGATCCATATTGGACAAGACCTTACAGTCAGGTTCTCTCAGGGAACCCCAGAAAATGACTATAGCTGCGTCTTCAGTTGCAAGACAAACCTGCAACTGCTTGTTGTTCGTACAAGTTATTTATGTTGGCTACCTAGCTTAAAGAACCTCAAATTAGACTTAAATTCAACAGCAAACAACCTTTTTTCACACATAACTAGCTGGAAAATTAATACCATCAGGGCTAACACTCAACTTTAATGAAGCTAGTGTTAAATTTGGATGATTTTTTGAGGCTTCTCATTACAAAATTAAATCGGTATTAGGATTGAGCAACATAACTGTAAAATTAAGTGATAATTATCAGAGGCCCAACTCTGAGACCCTTCTAAAAAGCCTGCCAAGCTCCCCAGCTCCTTCTCCCTGGAGAAAGCAAAAGGCATTAGAAATTTTGGAGACAAGTCTTCCAGCTTCTCATTCAACACTTAGTAGACAGGACTTGCCAGTTCCAGAGCTAAGTTCTTGGAAGAGATGAAAAGAAAAATTAATTTAAATGGAAATAAAAGTCTTGCCATTTCTCCCTTTCCAGCTTTGGGAAGAGGGTTTTGATTTTTTGTTTTGTTTTTCCTGTTTCTACCTCTCCTCCTATTAAGAAGTTAAGAGCTATCAAGAAGAAAAGAATTCTAGAAATCCCTGTATTCACAGCAATCTGGATGCTACAGTCTAAACAAATTCAAAGAGAACGGACATTGATGAAAGAAAAATCCAGACACCATATTTAGCTCCAGAAATCCCAGAGCCTCAGCAGCAGTGCAGGAAGTTATAAGAATACCACGTAGGTACCACTGTGACTGTCTCCTGTTCCCCTACTTTTCCTTTGGTGTCTGCTATTTGCCAGCACTGATGAGAATGTTGCTGCACCTCATGGCCATGCACGCCATTGACTCTGTGTGATGTTAACTGTTGCTGCTCCATTTTAGCTCCAGAAATGCATATTGCCTGAGTAGCTAAACCCAGATATGCCCATTCATACTGAAGGGATAACACTATATTTCTTCTGTACCAGTACAAGCCTGTGGATCTGGTAAGACATACCTTCTGACAGGCTCTTTTGCACACATGCTTGTATTCTTTAGCTTTGGATTCGGAATGATAACCTGCACCTACAATCAAGGCAAAAGGAAGAGAGATTATACTGTCAAACTACATCCTATAGTTCGCATAAAGGACTAAGATACAGATAGATACAGCCTTCCTTATTCTAGATTACAGTGGCATTTCATTCTTGATATCAATGATTGACAATATTATGCATTCCAACATTGATTCAAATACACTCAGTAAAATATAGGATATAGAGCATACATGCAGAAGCATACAGGTAAAAATCTCAGCATCATACAGTCTCTTTGTATAAACACTCTGCAAGAGATTCCAGTTTTCCTCATTCTGGGAGGATTTTCAGCATGGCTTTTATATGTATTGCCCATTATTGGGCAACAACCTTGGGTTTAAGTCAAACTCCAATTTTCCTTTTACCACTGATTCGCAAGTTTGCAATTACCATTCTGTTCATCTTCTCCTGTTTATGCTACGTTTTTAGAGCTTATTACTCCTGCTTTAGAACCAGGAGAGTTCCTTTAAAAATAAAAAAAAATACATTTTTTTCGTCGTTTTCTCATTTTCAGTCTTTATGTCTATCCTGTTCCACCTAACCATTTTGCCCTGTTTTTCAGCCATTGACCCCTATTTTATCAGTGCCCACTATTCAACCAAATACAGCATCAGAAAAATAGCACACTGATATTTACATTCCAGCTTCTTCCATTTTCCTATTTTCTGAACTTGAAAAACGTGCTTGTATTTATCTGAACTTCCCTTTCCTCACCTCTAGAAATGTTAGCTTTGACAAAACCTAATAAATTAAGTTTTAACACTGCAAGTGAAAGAAAAAAGAATTTTAAGCAGAGTAAAGTAACCCAGTGAAGGATAACATATTGAACAATTCTATTCGCTCTTAAAATAGAATACTAGGGTCGTCAAATATCAACCCAGAATAAGTTCTTTGAGGTTTTGGGTTTTTTTTTTACCTTCAGGATTTTATAAACCAAGTAGCATGTTGGTTTTTCAAATATTTTAGGTGTCACCAGGCTACTTTGCTCAATTTCACCTCATGTCATCCCATATATGCTAAAAACAAATATACAGCCAGATATAAGCATCGCTATTATTTTCAAGAGTAACAGTATTTAAGAAAGAACCTATTAGAAAAGAATTTATGAACAAGACACACATCATTTTTGTATTACATTTAAGTAGATGACCTCTTCATTACACCTGGAAAAAATAAATAGTAATCACTTAAATATGAGCAATATAAAAATATAGACTTGAAGGAAAACTGTCAAAAAGGATAAAAAAAGTGAAGTTCTGCAACAAACTGCCTAGAGAGGTTTCAAAAAGTCTTAACTAGACAGTCCTTACAGACAAGCTAGATAAGAAGCCATCAGTAATGAAACAGCTACGTTTGATCTTTCTGTAGGGTAAGGAAATAGCCTGAAAGATCTCTCACATTTTGTAGATTTCCCAAGCGTAGCAGGTAATTAAAGAATTTGACATCTTATAACCATTTAAATTTAGGGATTTTGTTTGGGGTTTTCTTTGTCAAGGAGAAAAAAAAACCCACACCATTCAGAACATCCAAAAATTTACATTTTGATTAATAGTTTCCAAGATCCAACTTCCAATCAAACTCTCCACTCCCAGATTTACATCCAAACTTAATGTCACTTCATTAACATAATAGTTCAGCATGAAATTTTAGTTGGTATTTAGTTTGTATATGTACTATTTCCATTCCAGCTGTTGTGCGTCTGCATCTTACCTGCATGGACAAGCACAAATCCCACTCGTTTCCCTCTTTGGGTTTGCTTTGTTTCGGGCTCTTTTACCACCACTTTTACAGCTGTAACCTGAGACGATTTGGAAGGTAACACTTCTACTGAACTTATCCCCTTCTCCATGATCATACATTAGGATCACCATCTTCTACTGGAAAAGATCATCCTTCCATTCAAAAATAAACTCTGGAGAGGAATCATCCTAAAACCAAATCACATGCATACATTAGACAGTGATTTCAAAAGACGAATTTCATACAAATAACTTCAGAAAGAACTTTTGGAAAAGAGGTTTGGAACAAGGAGAGTATGCCTCTTGAAAGAAAGGCTTCTAAGTTCTTCCTCTTCCCTAGCTAACGGTATTAATGAGACGTAAAATAATCAAAGTCCATGTTGCAAGTTGAAATCAGCCTTTTCATTACGACTTAACTCGATCCTAATAATCTTTCAGACATTGTAGGGAATAGTTATTCTAAAGATTGCCCATGACTGAGAGAAAGCTGCTTTCCACGGTCTGCTTTTATTCAACAGTACAACTTACTTCTTCACCCATTACGCCTCATGCCTAACTAGTTTTTAATGTGATGGTGCTCCACAGCCACAATCTTTCCTTCTTGAAAGTGTCATTCCCTGCTTGTGTGGAAAGTCCTAAGCAGCGCTGTAGCAATGCTGGCAAAAGCTGAAAGATGGTATATATTTTTGCATGGCAGAATCTCCTGTCCTCAAATCACATACTGGCATCTGCCTGCGTGATTTTGTGTCTACATTTTACATAGGGGGTATAGAAACCCTGCCTGAACACAAATTCAATAGTCATATAAGTTCTGAACATGTGCTACAGAGAATTGTAGCATATGAGTAACACTTAAAAATGCCATACCTTTTCTTTTGCAGGAAATAGCTTTTTAAGATCTTATAACAAACTCCTACTCTTACATACCTTTTCATCCTTACCCTTATTATTCTCCATTAATTTGCAAGGGGGAAAGAAAAAAAAAACGAAATTAGCTTTTTTATGGCAAAGTATTTCTAAAAAAATGGCAAATAAGCCTAAAGCAGCAAAAGAAAGCTTGCCTAGATAAGTGTAAGGATCACTACCATAGTGAACCACAACATGCTTAAGTTGATCTCAAATAATGTAGTAACCCTATTTGGCTTTGATCTTAACCCGAAAGCGTTTATAGAAAGTTATTGGGAAAATTGTCAGTGTTTTCTAGTATACAAAACAAAAACGCTCCCAAGTTAAAGTACAGAACAATGTATTTTTCAGGAGTCAGAAAACAAATTCAGTGTCTTTGCTGTTCCTCTTACCCACAGCCTAATACATGTTAATCCTGACACAATACCGTTTCTCTAGTTCAGCAGGTAAAATTAAAACCAGAGATAATCTACATGTTGAATTAATTCAGGAAGAGAAAAAGCATATAGTGTTAATGCATGAATGGAAAAAACCTCTGTAACATATTAAGATATTCATTCCAGTATGATGTCTATCACCTCGAAAAGGACTACTTATAACCTAAGAATACTAGAAAGTGAATAGAAGTGAAAAAAATGAGATGTTTAATACATAGGATTCAAACCACAGATTTTGCAAATGCTATATGGCTTACTTCAGTAATTAAATACCACTTTATTTAAACAACCAAAACAACGCAAAAGATGTTTAGCAAGATTCAGCACTGGCACAGAATAAACTTGCTGGTTTACCACAACCATCCTTTCAATCATGAAAATTAGCACAGCTTTCTAGGAAGTTACTTATTTCCGCTCATTTTTTCTTCAATGCTAAACATATACAGGTATCTTCATATGTTTGTAGATTTATATTTTAAAATTAAATATGAACTTCTTATTATTGATATAATTATAAATATATATATTTATAGAAAATGAAACACTACTGCAACATACAGACTCTACAGAGAGAAAAAGCGTTTATGGGCTACAGCCAACTGTAATGATCTCCTGCACAAACTTCAGAGCTAAAATTAAAGTCTTTTTACTTTTACTTCTTTTTGGCTAATAATAATTAAGAAAGCTCCAGGTCACAAGCTGAAACACAGTCTGTTTGCTACGAACTCTGCTTTCCTGAATCTTATTACCACACAGAGTGTCATTACAGCGAGAGGCATGACAAAGACTTAAGTAAAACAACAGAGGAGCAGATAAGGAACATATATTCTTGCAGAAATGGAAAAAATAGTGTGGTGCTAGGAAAAGTAATAATGACGGTAGTTAAGTTGCTTTTGAAAATGAAGATACAGGTGCCACTTAAACTCATAGAGTAACTCCAGACTGAAGACTCTGATTAGGCCTTTACATACACTTAGGTCTGAGGATCTGTTTATTTTTACCAGCCAATGTATAGCCAACCTCTCTCAGTTCAGTTCATAACGCTTCCTCCACATCAACTCAATTTTGTCAAACCCCTGCCATCTCAAACCGTTCTACAAGTCCTTTCAAATTTCACTCACAAACCTGCTGCTTCCACTTGCTAAGCTCCCGTTGGACCCAACCTTTCCCTTTCTCACTTCTTCTATGATTTACCTGTTCTCTGTCCTGGCTGTCATGCGTTCATCACTTCTGATCTTATCCTTCCTCATCACACAGTTCATCTGTACAGCTACATGGAAGAATATACTCTAGTTTGACTCCTGAAGAAGACGAACCTTAATGATTTTACCACAGTAGCCCAAAGCACTTATTGCACTGAAAAACTAGTGCTGAAATTCTACACAGGCACTTAGAAAAACGTAAATAATCGGAGCCTCACACCCAGGGTAGAGTGAGTTACCCGGTTTTGCAGCATGCGTGCCATAGACGCTACCCTTCCAGCCAGAAGGTGCCCCCCAGCATCGCCCCCGAGGCCCAAAGCTCTGCCCAGTGCTCCCTGCACAGAAACCAGCGCCGCAGCGGGACGAAGGGACGGACACACCGAGGCCCCCGCCTCACGAGCGGCCGCCAGGAAGAGTTCGGTTCTAAGAGCTCTGGGGGTTTGACAGTTCGAGGCCTAAGGGGGGCGAAGGAGGCTCTGCCCGACCCCCCCTCAGGGAGGCGAACGGCTGCCATCGCCATGGCAACTCCCGGGGTCGCCCTCCCCCGCAACGGGAGATGGGTGGGGCCGCAGCGGCGGGAGTGACGTCACCCAGGGAAGCCCGCGCGGCCGCCTCGCGGCGCGATCGTTATGCCCTACCGTTCCCCCCCCCCCTCCCATCCCGGAGCCCTGAGGTGGGGGGAGTAAGGGGAAGAGGGCAGGCCGGGGAGAGGCGGGGAGCGGCGGGCTGAGGCGGGGCAGGGCGGAACCAGGCACCGAGAACTCACCCGCCACGGCCGTTCCGCCTCGCGCACACCCGGAACCGCCCGCCTGCCCGTTGCCTCGGTGAGGATGAGGCGTCCCGCCCACCGCCTCCCTCCCATTGGGCTGGGCTCAGCCGAGAGACCGGAAATGGCGTAAGCCGATTGGCGGGCGAGAAGGCGAATGCCGCTCCCAGCTCCGCGGGAGAGCCAATCACGGCGGTGGGGGGCAGGGCTCAGCGGGGAGAGGGCGGGGCGCATGTCCCCTCAGGCGAGGCGGGTTGAGGCCGGGCGGGTTTGGTGAGCGGTTGATGTCTGTGAGGCGGGTGCTGCCGGCCGGGGACGGGGCTCAGCTCCGGGGACTGTTGCGAGAGAGTGGCCGGCGGCTCCTCCGATGGCCAGGCGGGGCTTAAGGGGTGCCTGCGAGGTGGAGCGGCCGGTGGCTGCTCCGCGGGGTGGGGGAAAATGGCGGCCGGGGCTTCCCCGGGAGGATGGCGCAGCCCGGGCAGGGGGGAGCCGGGACCGGGGCTGTGAGGTGGGAGGCGGGGGCGACCTACGCACCTGCCTGCGGAGCAGCTCTGCTCGCCCGGGCTGCTTCCCGTTCCTCTCCCGGGGTGCTGGGCATTCGGCCTGCTTTCCCCAGTCTCTTGCTCAAGATCCAACATGAGAAGCAATAGGATATACTTTATATAAAAGATGCTCCTGAGCCCTCTAGATTAAACAGATTTCAACTCTTCCACATTTTTCTTTCCCTGAAAGCGAGTACAGCATGTAGCTGTTGCAGTGGTTCCTGCCGCAGTGGACAGTATCGCTCATTCCCTGCAAACCAGGTGTCAGGAAATCACCTGCTTTGGCCAAACTACATCTTTAAAGGGAACTTTTACAAATCAAGCTTCTACAAAACTTTCTCTGACACCGATGTAATTCACTAGCCAAAATACATTTCAAAGCAAATATTAACTAGTGGGAGGTTACTATTAACTAGTGGGAGGTTACTTTCACGCTTCTTACCATCATTACCAAGTAAGAAAAACATAATTTGATCTCACTCGCATTTGTAGGGAATACATTTTAGCCTGTCTGCAACTGTGTTGTAGGCAAATTATATCGTATATTAAACATGAACAGAAACTTGAGCATTGAACTGTGGAGAACCAAACAAAAAATCTGGAAACTAACCTTTTCACCCTCAGACTTTATTCCATCTCCAGTGTACTAATCCTATGTAGGATCTTCCCCAGGCATTTAAGAGGCTCCCTCCTGGCCTGCCTTATACTCACAGAAACCCCTTTTATGGCTTTTCCCCCAATGAATAACAACGTGCTTCCATTAATTTTTGTATTATTGACATTTTGTTTTCAAAGACCAGCTTTAAATTTTTTTAACAATGCAAAAAAAAAATGTCAAGAACAAATGCAAGTCTCCTTTTTCAACACACGTTTTTGGCACACAGAACTATGTGGCTTATGGAAATCAGCTTTTGTCTTCCACATTACCAGGTGCTTCCTCTTCTATTGGATAAAACTATGAGGAAATAATGCGAACTCCACAAATCCTTAGAAAATCTTTGGCCTCCTTTCACAGATTTCAACGTGAGGTCCAAATCCCAGTTGCAAGTTGCTCTGCTGCCAATTTTTTTGTTAAAAAGTCCTCATTATTCTTGATAGTGGTGCTGAAGTAAACCGAGGAGATTACACAAAGTACTTTTTTTTGCCTCTCAGATGGCAATAGTTAGATTTGAGCTAGGACAGTCTGATTTTGGGGGAAAGGGAGGGTGTTGTGTGGAAGTGTTGCCTTCTGGCTGCAGCCTTTCTTCAACACACAGCGTTGGTTGCTACCAAAGCAGCTTCGATTTGACCTTGTGCATTCATCTCTATGTTTTGTATAAGGTCCTACACACCTTCTGCCCCCCATTCTCCCTTTCTCTGTCCACCTCTCCTATCTGTTGGCTAAGAAAGAGGCAGCACAACATGTGGCTGACTCTGAGCTACACATATTTTGACTTGACCCTTCTGTCAAATCTCCTTGAAGTTGGCCAGCAGGTTCAAATTAGGAAGGTAGGCTGACAGACTGATGGATGGACAGCATGATCACGGAGCCTTTCTTTCTTTTGGGGGGAAGCTAAAAACATCCTTGATGTTTGGTCCTACTGCATTCTCCAGGAACACTGGATTTCAAATCCAAACGTCTGGTTTCACTTGTTTTTTTGATGCTTTTACTTAACTTGTCCCTTGCTGCCGGTGACAGTTTCCAAACCAGCCAAATATTTCTTGGTTTTTCCTATTTTCTGGTCCTTGCTCTTCTCTAGATTTGTGGTGCTGCTCCAATAGAAAGGTGATCTCATTCTGTAAATCATTCCTCATCGTACAAGTTTGAAGTGAAAGGCTTCCTTTATTCCTTTTACAAAGTTTCCAGCTGTGTTTTAATGCCTGGTTTTGGTTTTGTTCTATTTCTTGTTGATTATCTTAAATTTCTTCTTGCACTTGGTCTGTGTTTTGAAGCAGAAACTGCTAGTTTTACTTCCTAATTTGATAAAGAGCTTATCTGCTGCTTCAGTTTATTCTGACTAAAAGGGGCTGTTCCAGCCTAGAGGCTTCAGTGAGGCTTCATCTCACTTGCTGCACTATAATGAAACCATTAATTAAATAAAATCTGAGGTAAAAATTCAGACACAGATGCTACTGCTTAATTAATTCTTGGAACTTCATATTGTTTTAATACTGACACCCTCATTTCCTAAAAGAAAAGCTCAGAGAGTGGATACTTTTGGGGTTGGTTTTTTTTTTTTTAACCAGATGTTGAGTGGGGTGGCCCATGTGCTCAGTAAGAAGAATTTAAGTGCATCTGCAGCCCAGCAGACCCACGGACATTGACGTGGGTACAAGCACATCCCTACATAATGCAGCTGGAAACTTCTTTGACCAGGATTTTAAGAGGTGTTCTTCTCCGGAGGCATGAGCAACATTCGGTTAGGAGCTCTGTGACAGGGCTATGCGTTTGCTGTTCAACTCAATGAGTTGCTTAACATCATGCCAAGCAAAATCATTTCCCTCAGCTCAGGGGAACAAGAGGAAATCCAGCCTCTCTCTGCTGCCTCACAACTCCTGTTTCAGACTCAGCAGTATAAACTCCTGTCAAACAGTGCTAGGGTGGATGCCCTGTACATGTCCTGTGGTTCCTGCACCAAGGAAATTCCTTGCAGAGGTAAGTTTTGGAGCTACTTTGAGTAAGTCTGGGCAACACAGCACGTGTCTGTGAGGTTCTGTCAAATCAGGCCCACGTATCTGACAACATACATTCAGGTATCACACTGGTTTGTTACAATGATGTGGACAAAGTACAAAGAAATGGGAGAAACCATTTGGTACCTCTGCTAGTTACAACCCTCCAGGACTGCTGATTTTTATAGGTTTCTTCAAACCTATAGCAAAGTAATTTAGCTACTTCACTTCAAGGTAGACTATAATTTGAAGTTGGAGATGCTAGCCTGTAGCCTTCAGGCACAATGAAGGAGAATATTTAATAGTAGAAGACAAGAAAGGCAGGCTTTTTGTCACAGTTTAGATCTCCTTTCTAATTCTTTAGCTTTTTTGTGCAGCAACAGGAGAGCTGCTTTGAATAGAGATCCACTTTATCCCTCCTTTACAAAAGGAGGCATTCCAGGCCACAAATAGCTGAACTTTTGGATTGGGAGGTTTCTGTGCTTTTGGACCTGTTAAAGGACAGCGGTGCTGAGAAAAGGCAGTAGAAGAGGGGAAGACTCATATCCATCTCCTATCCCTTTTGACCCAGATGAGAAGACAACCTTAAACCATCATTTCAAGACAACTTTAACGTTTTAACGAAGAACGTATCTGGGAAGTGGCCATGTAGGAAAAAAAAAAAAGGCAAGCACATAGAAATACAGCCCTACATCAACCATTCCAGTTAGTTTTGGAACTTTGCAACTTGTTTCTGCAGTAAACAGAAAAAGAAGCTGAATGCACCCACAAATAGGAACAGGAAATGTTATCCAAATGATTGCACGCGAAAGGAGAATAGCATCTGAAGGCCATTGTAAAGGCTGGAGTCAATCCATTCAGATAACACATTATTAATCCCCCTGAAAGACTGGCAGATCTTTGCAGGTAGCATAAGCCTGCAGTCTTCTCCAGGCATGCTTGTTGTTTCCTCTGCACATGAAGAGGCCCCTTCTTTGACTTCCAGCCAGTAAAATAATGTTTTTTCCAGATAATGAGCCACTTTATATGAGGAAAATACTCTAGCATCCTGGACCTGTCTAAATAGCATTCCACGTACTCCCGGCTGCTCAACACCCACACACGGTTATTTCCAAAGCTCATTCCATCGCATCTCAAAAAATCCTCTAACTTGATGTCATGGCGATCCTTTCTCAGCCAGCTTTCACAGTTGTAAGTAGATGGGGGCCAAATCATAAGACAGAAGACTTTTGAGAAATGAAACTTCAAATATGTGTTCATCGGCCATTGCCAAAATAACCACTAGCAGTAAATCCCTGCAAGGTTTTGTCTTTATTCCTTAAAGATGGAAAGTGAGTTATATGTGTCCTGGGTATGTACTGGCCATTGTAGCAGGATAGTCATCTCCCCATCCACCACTATGGGAGATCAGGAAGCCAGGACTCACAGAACAGTGGTTTTCAGAGTCAGAGGTCATTTCTCTTCACACCCACACAAAGCATGGTGCAGATTTAAATATGACAATTTGAAAGTCCATATTTTGGCAAAACAAGCCAAGTTGGTGACTAAGTAAATCCGAGACTAGATTTTTTCTACAGGTTTTATCATCTCAGTATTTTTATGGGGTTTGACCTGTGTGGTTGCTTTCTGCAGCTCTCCATAGGCAATGATTTAGTCCAAACCAAAGTTGTTTTATTGCCTTCAAGGTGTGATACAATTTCAGTAGGGCAGTCTTCGCAACAGCCTCCTCTTCAAATTCTGTGATACTGATCCAAGTGCAACAAGGAGAGTTCAGGATACTGAACTCTCTCTGATTCACTGTGAAGATATAAGAATAATCAGAAGAATCAGTCTCTTATTGGGGAAGTTCTGATCTTCAGGATGTAAAATAAGGAGGAAAAAAAAAAATCCATTCTCATCCCTCCAACTAGCTTATGAGCTCTATCTGCAAATTCATGTTTTGGAGAGGTTGAGATCGGCACAAAAATTGGTGCAAGTTTATTTCAGGATAGAATTTGCACTTTTAGTCTACAGCTCTTTTAACGTGTGCTTTTAAGTTCATTACTGTTACCCCTCTTGTGTATATTGTACCTTTCACCTTTCAAAAATTTGACTTACAGCAAGGTAAGGCAGCCATTCTGTAATGAATGCATCTTTGCTCACCGAGGCAACTTGCTTTGCTGTTAAATGTAAATTTTGGAGCCCTTCAGAAAGCCAGCTAACTAAATTTAGTGATACATTTCTGTTCCTTTTAGGTGTCACGGATCTGCTACGCCTGTTTTGACGCTAATTCAAGCGCGTTTCAAGAAGCTCTGTAGCTGTCATCTCGTGCGGCATCCCTCTGACTCGGTAAGGGCGATACACAGCACTCTACTGTTCACCCCAGTTGGGACATGCATTGAAGAGGTCAGTCTGGTCTTCTGGATTGAGGTGATGATGATCCAAACGTGAGGCAGATGGGCTTCCATGAAGCATAATGGTTGGGGGCTTTATTTCATTAGAATAAATTAAAATTTAAAACCTGCTAACAAAACAGGTATTTTGCAAAGTCAAGCACTTGGACACCAAAATATAGAGTAATGAAGACTGCTTCCCTTCATGACATTTTCCCATCAGAGCACAGCTCATAGAAAAGCATCCGTTTATGTAGCTGAAAAATGCCAGAGCTGATTTCACACCTACCATGCTTGACTTTCTCTCTGATATGATTTTGGTTCCTAGGCATTTGTATTTAGTTTCCTCACACAGAGCTCTAAAATTCACCAAATGAGAAATACACGAAAAAAAAATGCATCACTTGCAGTTGGTTTGGGAATTACTGACCTTCTTTCCCACTTCCGGCTGTCGGGATGCCCTTCAGGTCAAAACCAGAGGCGTCGTTCATCACCGCACATCTTCTCAGGCTCTATCTGTGCTGGTACTGCTCGGTCCTTTTGCAGAAGTGTTTAAGGAAAAGGACCAGTGGCTCAGGATGTCCAGTCCTGCCCCAAAATCAGATGGGGGAATGAGGAAGGGAAGAAGCTTATGCTTATGGGTTTTGCACTCCACAGAAGTGGTTTTAACTCTTAATCACCTGTAGAAATCACAGCCATCCTAAAACAGTCACTTCGCTATTCTTAGTCCTTTTGGTAACCACTTCTGTTAAGACTTATATTTTCCATGTAGAAACTGCCAACCCATCTGAGCCGCGGTTCAGCCACACACGTTGCAGGCTGCAATGGGCAGTTTTTCTGTTCTTGTTCAGACTTACATTGCCAATCTTTGACTCACACTGTCGGAAATCGATACAACCCCTATCTGCCTCAGTAGTCCTTTCCTCCTTCCTTGACCCAGAAATATGAAGAGAGAAAGGTCTAAGTGCATTGGGCAGGATTTCAGTGCGACGCCAAGGGATTTGTGCAGTGCCAAGGAGCGTGTGGGATGCAGTCCAAGAGCATTTGCCCATGAAAACGTGGCAACCAGCCTTTGGATCGGGTGTCTCTTTGAGAATGGGACAGGAGCGAGGTTTGCCAGGGCACTCACTGGAGGTTAGAAGCAATTTGGTTTAAAACTTGCAGTCTTGCATGGCTGAAATACAGAGCTGGAACAGTTCTGAGCAGGGATTACTCATATTCTAGGGATGAGAAGGATATAAAGTAATAATGACCTTAAGTGACATTAATCTAGATTGGATCCAGAGCCAAGACAAAAATATTGCCATTTATAAAACCATACATCAAGCACAGAAAAATACACAAGACAATAGGCCTTTCTGCCACCTTGTCTTGCTTTTTTACAGGAATACAGTAACATAGGCCTGTGCATGAAAAGGTACATTTTTACATTCAGAAGGCTGCAGGTTTTTTTTAAAGTATTCAATGAAGTAAATAATAATGAAAATTCCTGTGCCATCAGAACTACTCCTCTTGTTCTTATCATCGCTACGAAACTGAGGTTGAGGTATTTAACTCATTATTTAAGACAAGTACAAAACAACCTAATTACCCTAGTAGTTTAAATATACATTATATATAACTTAAGTTTTTAACACTTCATTTAAAAAAAAACCAGTGTTTTGGTTGGTTGTTTTGTTTGCTAAAAAACCGTATGTGACATATTTTTGTGTAAGCACAATTTACTGTTATTTTTGGACACTACTGAAATATGAAAAGAACAAAAAACCAACTTGCTATTAATTGGAAATCATACATTTAATTTTTAGAAGGAAGGAATAATAGAAAACATACGTGGCTCTTCATCTCTGGTTGTCTGATCTTTCTCAATTTTTAAATAAATCAAACCCTCTTGTGATTTCCACTTGTAATATTAGATCTTTAAATGTCTGGCTTACACTTGAGCATGAGCTCTGATGGCTGCCAACTTGGAGACAAACTACTTTATACCAGACCTCCGTAAGTTGCTAAAAAAATTAGTTCTGTCTCACTTTTAACAGTCATGTTTTTTAATGTGTTACTTTACTTAATTGCCATCACTTTTGCTGGTTGCATGACATTTAGTGAAAGGGAAAAATAAAGTCACATTTTAAAGTTCAGAGGTTAGAACTTCTAGATGCTATTTTCATGTTTAAACGGATGAGATGGTCAAAAACATCCTCTGTTTTGTTTACACCAAGGGTAATGAATTGCAAGGAATTCTAGATGAGACATGACCACTTCTTACCAGGCTTCTCGGATGTGCTTCTGCTGAAAACACAGAAAGGAATCACTTCACATTTTGTTAGCATTATGCTGGAATCACAGAGATTGGATGATGGGGCTTTGAGCCATTAGCAATTAGTAATTAATAACCTGATTTAAAAAAATGGGGTGGGGGGGAGGGAGATGATTTAGACCTAATAATTTTATAAACAGACCAAAAACTTCCCATCTAAGATGCGTGCTGGGACAGACCCTGCAGTTCTTCCCAACCAAGATGCCCCTCAGGACGCAGCAACTTGAGAACAACAACAAAGAAAAGAACATCTGATTAGATAAAATTACCATCCATTAAGCATTTACATGATACACAAATATACATTACCACGCAGCGAAATTTTTTTCAACCAATAGTTAAAATCACTCTCAAGTCTACCTTCATATTTTTGTGCATTTGCTATGACTTCCACATACACGCTTGGCTTCCTAACTGGAAGAAGGTAGCCAGCACACGTACATGAAGGAGACACACGACATAATTTACACCATCTAATTTCAATAAGAAGCCGTCACTATTTATGACTTTTTAATTTCATAGCCTTTTATTTTTTTTCAAATTAGTCCTCCAGCAAAGTCGCTGTAAAGGACAGATACACTGCACAGGTAGAGAAGTTCTGTTGAAGAGTTTTGTACCAGCGAATCATCCAGCACATCTGGGTGTTCTGGAAGAGCAGAGATTCACCAATGCCATGCGTTGCTTTCTATCAGTAAAATTATAAAGGCAGTGAGCCAAAGACAAAAGCACCCATAATGTGAGTGACTCTACTCAACTACTGCCAGGCAGTCAAACTCAGCAGGCCATGCCCACTGCTAGCGCACAAACAAGGGATGCTCCTTTGTAAGAGCACACACATCAAATGCACCAGAACAGCGATATTTGGTAGAACTTGCCAGGGTTAGAGGATTCAAGAGACACTGCAGTGTGTTGCCCCTATCCCTCACCAAATTTGCTTTTCCCTACAAATTATTAAAGTTATGGGAGACTGTCTGTGGACCCAGCATTAAACCAGAATTTGTAAGTGCACCAACAAAGAATGAAATTCCCTGTTGTTCCTACAGCTATAAAAGGGTGCTGTTACAAAGTAAGTACCTACAACAATTATTCCTACCAAAGTTGTATTTCTGAAAGAAACAGTTAAAACAATTATGAACTCACCCACTTCCCCATTGACAAGGTGTAATCTTGCAAGTGCACCATTATTATCTCCTGTTACTGGCTGCTGTTAGAGACCAGACACTGGGCGAGGTGGATCCTTCATTTGACTTATGTTTCTGTTCAGGCCTTTTGCTTTTGTTCTCAGCTGTCCAATTTTCCACACGCGTTATATATAAACACTTGCCTTTCTGTCCTCACTAACATTAGTATATCCAATCTCTAAACCTCATTCAGTTCAAGCTACACTCCCTAGGGCCATTCATAAGCCTACAATATATTAAGCCATACAACGAATCACACTTAGAAAAAAATCTGTACAAATGCATGGTACGTCTACAATATACCCTTTCAGCTTGGTGTCACTACTGTGTGCCTGGAAATCACATGTGCCAGTCTTAAGAAACTGGATTAAAGACAACTACTTAATTTTTTCCATGCTGCCAATTTTATTACAAAATTAATATGATCCTTCATTATGGGAGAAGCTCGTGTCCTTATCCACCAGCTGTATCAGATGCATGGGTACACTTCTATCACTTTTGTATGACACTTAACATTTTCTTAAGTAGTAACCACCAGCTCTCCTGTTTGACGCACGGATACTTCCCTTGGTGAAAAATTCTGTTTCCCAAAGCATCTTTCTTTCTTTCTTTGTAAATTCGTATCTTGATGAATATCATTATGCTGTTCCCCACTGTACACCCATCTTCAGAAGTTTCCCACTGCTTCCAGTGGGACAAATTTTCCTTGTTCTCCATCACAGTTGGTCAGTTCAAACTACAAAATGGGTTTAATGGGTCCTGCCACTTTGCTTGAAAGGCAAAGAAGCCAAAAAAGCTGGATCAAAGTTATGTATGAAAGACACCGTAATATCTCAACTTTTTCTGTTAGCTTCTTGAAAATGAATCCGAGGATGTTCAAATGGTCATGAAGAGCAGTTACATGTAAAATGTTCAAGGTCTGCAAGTGTTCTTCAGGCACATGATTGCAAAGCACTCCTGCAAAACCCATCTCCATCTGTATTTCTATATTGTGCCCCTTAATTACTTTGCCCATTATGGCCATTACATGTACAGCCTCTCGTGAGCTAAATCTCACTCACTCATCTCCTTTACCTATTGACATATATTTACTTCATATAAACGCTACCTTGGTTACCTAGTTTCTCACCTCTTTTAATATAATCCTTTGTTTAAATGAGTAGAATGTCTTAGAAATTAACAATGCTTCTTTACACTTTCAGATTACCTTCAGCTCCTTGTTTCTAATATTTTTGTTCTTTTTTGATACAATGTTATATTTCCATTAGAGCTAATATAGCAAACACTTAAAAAAACCCCAACAAACCGACAAACAAAAGAACCCCAACCAAACCATAAACCATAAACCAAAAGCCAAAAAAACCCAAACCTTAGAAAAATCAGTTCCCACACTCCAGGGTTTCTGCCTACTGCCTTTTCCCTGCACTGTTGATACTTTCATCGCCAACACCAATACTAACATGACCAAACAAAAACCAATTTCTAAAATTGTATCACCTTGATCCACCTTTGACTTTTTGTTTTTTTAAACACTGGCAATGCTGGAAGAGTTTGTACAAGTGGAACTGTGTTAATGGGAATACAATATTGCCAGGAGAAAGTTTAATTTTGACAGTTTCATTTAGGCGCAGAAGAAGAAAACACAGCTAAGCGCCCAAAATTGTTTTGGGCCAATTTAAACCATTTATTTCCATTATATATTAATGAAACACTTCTAAATGGCACTTTTCCCATTAATTAGATCTAATATCATCCAGAAGTCTTCAAGTATTTAAATGAGAAATTAAGGAAGCATACATGAAGTCTTTTAAAAATATACAAAAAACCTGTATACAAAATTTCTTCAATTTTTAGTTATATTATTATCTTCCTTATCAACAGAGATACATTTTACAGACTTCTGTGGAATTAAAAACATTAAGACTACTTAGTCTCAGCTCTACACCTCTGCAGAAGTGTTCTTCTTACTTATAAATACAACCATAATTATGACTACTTTTTGTAGCCATCTTCAGCACTTTTATTATCCTTAAGAGACAGCAGGAGGCAAAACAAACCACCCCAAAACCACGAATTCCTTACTTACGTGTTTTCAAGGTATAGTTTTTCAATTGTAGTACAAAACAGTATTTGTTGTGGCAGAAGGAAAGCGTAATTATTACTCTAGTTACTTCAAAACTCACCCCCTCCAATTACGTGACTTTTCAGGAAGTGTTAGATGGACAGGCATCAGAGCAGGCTGTTGTAACTTTCATAGATGTCATGAGTTAGAAAAACTAAGACTAAAGTAAAGTCTGAGTAAAAACAAAGTTCAGTTATTTGAATTTCTGCTTTTTCCTTGCCTGAAACTCTTCGGTTTTATTTTTGACAGATTTTATTAGCATTGACAAGGCAGGATCTATGGTTTTCCTAGCAACGTCTCCTTTCTTTGCTATCTTGTTCTCTGTCCCCTTGCTTGCCTCCTTAAGATCTTGCTCCTTTTCTTCTCTTCGGCGAGCTTTCTCTTCCAAGATCTTTTCTACTGCTTTTGTCTTCTTGAAATTTGGATCTGAAGGATCCAAATTAAACAGGGGAGAAGTAAACATGGCTTGAAATCTTGAATCGGCAACATTTACCTGAAGGCAGAAAGGGAGTATTTATTTAGGTAACCTTTACCCACAATAGCAAAACTTTTATACACAATGAAATATAAGCTGCTCAAGGAGTCATGAGATCGTTCAGCATTCCTGGAACTGCTCCAGTCACAAAATCCCAGTGAGTGCAAAGCAGAGAGCCAGGAGATACTATTGGTAAAACAGACAAGTGAACGCTTGTACAAATCCTGTATATTCCTCTATCAGCAGACCAAGGAAAGGTTTGTTGTTGAGAACTGACCAGGATGAAAGCAGCAGTGGGTAACAACCAGAACACACACAGGAATGAGTATTTTAGGCCATGAGTTGTACAAGGCCTTGCATAAATAGTTGTCTTGTTATCTTAAACAGAGCTTGAGTCTCTCCCCCTTCAACTTTGTATGAGAACATTTCTTGCTTTTTGAAACTAGCCCGTACCTCCCTAAAAAGGTAGATCTAAGTTTTCTCCTTCAGGTAGAGTAAGGGAGGAGAACCATATGAGGCCACCAAATTTGTCCTGAAAATAATTGACGTTACTAAGGGTTCTCGCTGAGCCTCAAAATCAAGAGTATACCATTACCTGGAAGTCATCTTCTAGTAATTCTTCCTTTTTCATCAAGAGTTTCTTTTTCCTCTTGCTCAAATTCTGTTGTTCTACAATCTTCTTATAATTAAAATGTTTTCTGGCATCATCCTCATCATCCATCATAAGCAGGGCCATTTCAGCCTGTTGCAAAATAAGAAGGTCCACATACATAATGAAATTAAGTTTTCTATGCAAAATACAACAACCTATTAATAAAGCCTGTATGATTCTACATACATATAAATGAGCTGAAATAGGGTTGTAGGTGCAGTATTATTTCATCCATAATAAGATTCTTCTAACCTTTTGAGGTGTAACATTAAATATGATAGTTGATTTCCTTTTTATTAGATATAAAATAAATGCACATACCCACATTCAACTTTCAAATGTACAAATAATCTGATCTGAAAACTGTACCCCATAACTTAGAAATTACAAATGGAAATTTTATATTGACAATTATATAGCAAGATACTGGGATGGCTTTACAGCTAGAGAGACTATCAGCTCAACCACTATGGCTTCTGTGCCCTTACATTTCAGCGTTACTTAACTCTGGTGAGTTGTGTTCAACTATAATCTTACAGAAAGAGATCACAGCGTAATCTTAAAGCATCAAAGCTTTAAGATTACGCTTTAATAGCTCTCGCTATTAAAATCATACAGTTTTCTTCTGTTGCTGTCCTATGGGATTTAGTGGTTCCACTCACAAACACGTAACATAAATATTTGCAGAATTCAAGCAATTCAACATCTGTAATTCTTAACATTTTAAACCACTTTACCTTCTGTTTTTCAACTTCAACTTCATCTTCTGAGGCACTTTCAACCGATTCTGGCTTTTTCTTTAAACCTAAGTGCAAATATAGGACATGCACACATTTATTCAAGCTTATGCATGAGAGCATCATCTACCTATGAACTTAATGCATCTCATTTTCTTGTAATCAATACTTAAATGTCAGATGTGGGAAAAGGCTGAAAAAAATCAAGAAAAAAACCAGGTAGACTTAAATCAATAAAAATCCACTGATTATTTGTTTAACTTAAGGAGGCAGCAATATTCAAATGGCATAAACAAGTCAACAAAAAAGAACAGTTAGAAAAAATGGTTTTGCTGTATTTTTCATAGAGCAGTAAAGAGAAGTATCACAACAGTGCAGGCAAGCATATGACATTACTCCTCTCCCAGGGTGTTTTAAAGAGAAATTAGTTTATATACTCATAAATGTAACTGAAGTGTCCTGCAGTTCTCAAATTCTTTCTACTTAAGTAGACACTGTAGTAAATACTTAGAATAAAAAGTAAACGTGCATCTCTCCTCCATATCCAGAATACAAGTCTGCCAGCTGAATGAGTACATCAGTCAAACAAAAACAAAAAAACCCAACCAAAACCAAAAGACAAACAGTTTTTAAAATTTATATGCAACACTGAAAGACCATATCATGGCATTAGCCATGCTACTACAAAAAACCCTCGCAAAAAAAGACCTGAACAGAATCACAGGAATGAAAACATGCTTGGCAGGGTTCAGAATGAATTAAATGTTCTTCTGAAGAAGCTTTCTTACTCTCTTAGAATTTACTTTAGATACACAGTGCTGATTAGACAGACATAATGAACAGTAACAGCATAAAACATTAGTCAAACACAAACTTTAATGAAAACAGACCCATTTATAAATCCTACAAAATCAAGTTACTCTCTTTGGAATGCCTGTAGACCTCGATCAAGAAGGAGCAGGCAAGCAGAAGGTTTCCTGACCTGAACCACATACTCTGACCTTTGAGCTTGGAACTACATTCCCAGGCAATTTATTACAGTCCACTGGGGGTACTCTTAAGGAAGATATTTGGCTCCATTTTGTTAAGCCAGATTTGTAGTCAGACTAGAAATACAAACATGCCAGAAAAATGTCAAGTTATATCACTAAGTATACTCTGGAACAGGACACATGTCTTGAAGAACAATTTTTCCTCCCTTGACTATTTCTAAATGGATTCCAAGATGGAAATGGATTTCTAGAAGAAAGAAACCACCACCACCAAAAAATAAACTATGCAGACGCGCAATGTCACCAGCTCAAGGACTAAATTGTTGATTTAGTAGTTCCAGAAAATGTGCAGGAAAATCAGATTCAGATATAATATTGTTACCTAACCTACGTAATTTATGTTAACGTGTTGAAGGGAGAAATAAATGTCTTCTGCAAGACTTCAACAACTATGAAATCTTTTGTATCTTCACAGAACTGGCTAAACTACAGAAAAAGAAACTGGGCACAGATATATGAAGACAAATAGTCTCAGAGTTATATCAATAAATCTCTTACGACTTTCCACCCATCCAAACAAGGGCCCTGAGTCATCTTCCCTTGTCTTTCACTATATGTAGAATTATAGAAGTAAAGATAGCTTATAGTCATGCCTTCAGAGACCTCTGTTGCTGCAGATGGGGGTGAACCAGGCACTCGTATAAAACTGTTCATTTCTTACTATGACCCTATGCAGCTAATAAAAAACCAGCTTAGTACCTGAACGCACTCTGATCACTAAACACTTTGCATCACGCTGAAAATAATTTGGTTTCAAAATTCACAAATAGGTAAGATTCTTTTTCTCCTGACTTAGTCCCTCTCCCCACATACATTCTGGAAGCCCCTCCCCACCTTTTGCACACGTGTGAATATAAAACCTATGATAAGAGCCCTCTCCAACTGATTCCAAACCCTCAGATTTTACCTACCACCTAATCCCCACTGCCATCTTTTAAACAGATTTGGTCCACCCTACAGCAGCAGATACTCATCTCCAATGCTATCTAGAACTGATAGATGCCACCAGCCAGTGAGAAAAGCTTCTGATCTCTGCTGCAAGCCCCCGCTCAAGCTGCCCTTTGGCGCTTTCTCAGCTCAAGAATTTAGTTTGCAACATTAATTTTGCACATCGCCAACTTTCCAGTGCCAACAGTAAAAGGCTAATCATCATTTTGAGACTGCAAATACAGAGACTGACCCCAGCCCAAAAACTCTTCCCACAAGACCTCTCATCTGTCTTACTCAGAAGCTCGAAAGTCCGTCTCAAAAGCCTTGCAAAGACACACGGTAAATGAATCAGTAATACAGCTAAGACCTTCATCTTCCAAGTAGTACAGGTTCTACAACTATGCTCAGATTTTGCTGTTAACCTCTTACATCCCCACAGTCATACTGCTACTTTCTAGCATTGAAAAACCCATCAATTTCTACATATATCATAAATTAGATCATGAGAAAACATCTAAATGGTTTGGCACCTATGGGATTTGTAATAATGTGTAATGACATGTAGCCCTTTTCCTCAAAGAAGGATCGATAGAAACTATGTTTAGTAGTCTAAAGTGTTCTGGAACTATTCAGTGATCTCCAAAAGCAGGACATTGCTCTCTTGTTAATAAGCAATTACACTATTCAGCTATTAATCTTCCAACAGTTTAAGCTACAAAGGTCATTCTGTCCTACATGAACTTTTTCTGAGACCCCACCGCAACAGATGCAGTAAGACTGAAATTGGCCAAGCTAAACAAAAGATATACAACACTTTTCTGAAACAACATAAACTGAAAGTGACGAGCGATTTTTCCTTTTTTCTCTTGACGACATCAAACTAGAATCAAGCTTCTGAAATGCAACACCACAGCTCAGATATATGCAGCATTGTACATTTTAGCCTGTGGTACTAATGAGAAACCACGTAGGGATTATGTGCGTGTGAAAGCTTTGTGCAAAGCAAGCACCGTCATGACTTTCAGGAACGCTAATTTGCACACACCTGCACTGACACTCTTTGGGTACAGCAGGCACAAAGAATTTGCTCTGCCTTGCCTCTCCCAAGATGAGGTACCCACACGGCGAGAATCGTGGTGGTTTTACAAACGGTTTTCAGGAAAAAAGACAAACCTGATGAATACATGCTTAATCAGACTTCTCGTAACTTCCAGTCTTCCTGCCGCAGCACTCAAATTTGTCAGGCCCTTTGTGTAACAGCTCCTAATAGTCTTGCTTCCCTTCAACTGCTTCAGCTTGTCAAAAACTGACAGATACAAGACCCGTACACGTTACAGTCCACAAATGAATCCAGCAGAGGAGCAAATACACCACCTAACAGCACTACTGTATCCTCAGTTTCTGCCCTGGCCCACCTGAGTCTGCAAACGTACTCTGTCACATGCTTTTTCAGCATAATCAAAGATCATCTGACAGTCAGTTCAAGGGAGAAATTTCAATCTTTCAGGGGAATTGTGGAAGGCTTATGAAAAACGATGATCATTAAGTGATTGCTGCCTGTACCCTAAATACAATGTTGGCAGAGCTACAGCCTAGTTCCAAGAAGATTGTAACCCACTGTCCCTAATTGGGTAAATTAGCTGCGCTTAAAAGCAACCCCAGCTATGAGACAGAGGCTGTCCTGGGTAGCCTCAGTGAAAGCCAAAGTCATGCTGTGTAATCATTGTTAAAATGTCAGCTGGCTTGCAGCCAACCACTGTGCTCTCCCTTTAAAACTTCTCCAGGGCTAGCCACATTGTTTTTCTCCTGTTTCTCAGTAAATTATCAGTAATCTTGCAGACAAAAGCTTCGCTTTCTTAACCTTTATGTCTATTTTACTATCCTCAAAGACTCCAACGAACACTAAAAGTCTATTCTCTATATTACGGAGAAGAAAGTTTAAGAACCTGCAGATACGACCCTTCTCTGCTGAGCCCCTCCGCGACACAAAGAACTCCTTACATCGTGCGTAAGAAAACATTTTTCCAGAGATTTCACATGGAACATTGAAACATTAAACATTAGTATAAGAATATCTACATAATCTTGCTGTTAAAGAAAAATTAAAAAAAAGTGATGGAAGGGATGGCATCTTTACAATAAGTTCTGAAATAACCTATACACCACTCACCAGGAAAGCATGGGAGAAAACAGCATTGCATGACAACTTAAATTGTGGTATTTTTTATAAAACATAGATAGGACTCATCTGACTGTTACATTAAGACACAAAGTCGTCCAGGCTTTGTTTTTTAATTATTTACTTTCTCCTACTATAAATTTCAAACAATCAGGACAGAAGCCTATGCTGACCAGTATCAAAATAAAATTAATTTACTCATTTTAAATGGAACTTGAATCTGCACTGCTATACTCAAAAAATCCAATCAGAACAACAGACTGGCAATATTTGTAAGTCTATTGCTATCTTGTTTGTTGTTGTTCTCTTATTTTTTTTTCCCCTTTCTTTTTTTCTTCTTTTAATATACAATAGTATGAGCCACCCTTAGGTTTCAGCTCCCGAAAGCATGGAAAGCCAGGAACTCACTGATTACCCCACCTTAAAATTTTAACCAGCAAAACCATACTCAAAATCAATTTGCTTTACCACAGCAAAAGCTAACTTAAAACATCAGACTAAAAAGCTTGTAAAAGGTATCCTAAAAATCTAAACTAGACGTAAGTTATTTCCTAAAATATTACATTTCACTACTTGGGTTTCTAGGCAGCCAGAGTACACTAGTAAAAATGTGTATCAGACCAGGAGAAAATAAAATTGATTTCTTCTGAAAGACAACTTTGTTTATGATGCAAAAACATTTGACATTTATGTAATTGACCCAAACTTCTAAGGGACCTGTACATATTTGGCTCGTCCTATATAAAAGGAAACAGGCTTTGAAGGCACTGAAGTTCTTTCCTCTGGAATATTTAGGGGAGCAGATGGTCAGCTTGTTTCTAACAGCCGTCCCCAGAAACTGGCTAAATAATGGTCTCTGGTGAAAGCTAAGAGAACAATGTTCCCTGCCATTCCACGTATCACAATATGCATCATTTTACAAGAACAGCACCTGTAATTTTAGGTAAATGACACCTACTTTATTTCATTCTGAACATGCTATCCCTGCATTTACTCTATCTCAACTTTGTTTCTAAAGCTCGTTATTTGAAGAAAGGGCAGATTTATTCCACAAGTCACCCCTCTTGACCTACCTGTTTTCTCAAATTCTTCGGCGAAGTATGGGTCGTTGAGATCAACATCAGATGGGAGTTCATCTTCACTCAGTTCTCTCTCAGCAGTAGCCTGTAACAAAGCAAAATATTATTTCAATCATCATATAAACAACCACTAAAATTTCACTGGAATTAGATGTTCCTTCTGTTAGTAACTATGAACACGAAAACTGAAATATCGTATGCTGAACATCATAAAACTTGAATACACTAAAAACTGCTAGGAAAGACAAATCAACAATTTAAAATCTGTCTCATGGATTGAAAGCTTTTTGCTTACCTGAAGAAGGGCTATTTACATATTTCAACAATCTTTATTAGATGTACCCACAAACTGCGATGCATTAGCTAGCCATACCAACAAATTACAGGATCGCAGCATTGTTATGTTCTATGTCCTTACTTTATGTTCCACAAAAATTCTACTTGGGGAAAAACTTGAGCACGGAGCTTCATTTTGTGCTCTGAAATTCAAAACGACTGAGTTCAGAATACACCTTGCCCCTTGACTTAATTTATCAGACTGAACAAGAATATTATGCCAGCATAAGTTGCTCTACTACCTAACAGTGCTACTTGCTCTACTCAAAACACTCATCTTCTGTAAAATTTAAGAAGTTACTCATCAAATGCCAGTTAAAACTAACTGGAATGCACAGTGTAATGCAAGTTGTAGAGATTACTCTTAAAAATATTATTCCACAACATGAATTATATTTGGAGTGATTTAAGAATTTTGGGAAGCCAAATTTCGTGCGCCACATGCTTTTTTTCCTAGCATATGCACAAACATTTCCTTTATCTGCCTATTTCTGCACATTACTGCCACAGGAGTCAGTTACTTCAGAATTACTTTCTGCGTGTGGAAAGATGAAGCTACAACAACTTTCATATTACTATAAGACCATTTTGTTATTTACACACAGAACTATTTACCAAATTTGCTCTTGCAATTTGAAATTTGAATAGTTCTTCATGGCTAGTAATTCTTCACCATTGCAGCTTTGTGAAATAAGTCTGTATTATCTTAGGCTGAAAATTCCCAAAGTCTACATTGTTCATGATCATTACTTTGAACTGGTATGCATACTGTAGCAAAAAGACCCTTCCTAATGCATTCAAAAAATATAAATTAAAAAACAACCCTTATTATGACTTGTTTATTTTCAAAGCAACACAAGTAGATAAACAAAATTTTCTGTAAGTATATTCTGTATGATCAGAATATCCTTTTGCTCTGTAAGTTAGCTGAGGCATTCTCAGTCTTTCCACGTGAGTGACCACTGCACATCCAACCTTAAAATAGCACTGGAAGCTATACAATTTTTTTTTAATTCCATTTATCCAAAACAAACAATAACAGTAACCTAAGAAAACAAACAAACAACAACTCCCCCCCAAGTGGCCAATGCAAACATTACCTTTCTCTTTTTTTTAAGCATTTTTTTTTCTTTCTTCTTCTCTAGATATTTTTGCCATGGAGTTAGGTTATCCTTTCCTTCCAACCTGCTTTTGACCATTTCTTCAGCAGTTTCTTTGAGGCCTAGAATAAAAAAATAGTAAGTTAAAGAAATTACATGAATCTGAACTTTTTTTAAAATCAACTGTTTTCTCCTTTGTAAAGGAATCATCTAGTTTTTCTTTAACAAGGCTGTGAAAACAATATAAATATTGTTTAAAACAACATCTTGAAAAATAAGATCAGTTTACAGTATGTGTTTTTCCAAATAAAATATTTCTTCAGTAATAAACTGTACAAGAGTCAGAAAAGCTTGCTCATGCGATATCCGATTCCCAGCACTCTTGCTGTTCCTCAGAAAGGTCTCCTCTCCAGACCGTGCAGTCTACAGATGCCACTTTTTAAGGCATTAACACAATAAAAATAACAACAGACAAATACAGAGCCCTTATATTTAATGTACCTTACTATAATTAGTTAAGATTCATAAAACCACTTCGAATACAGTCCAGTCATTCCCATTTCTTGTGCATGGCAAAACAAAGTACAAAAGATGAAGTGACTTGACAACGATTCTGAAATGTTAAATCACTATCAGAATACAGCATCATCCATCTCACAGCTGGCCTGAACCTCTAAACTGGTGCTCTCCATTTCACCCAGAGATATTATCTGGTTGTTGCTGTATCACAGGATAAAGTTGCTATATATAGCAGCTCCGCTGCTGAAACCTGGCCTCTGTCATCATACTATGACAATGCTGCAGCATCTCTGATGAGCAGTGTGTTTTTCATCCACCGTTGTAAAAGAGAACACTAAGCTATTATTTGAATAAATTTAAAGTTAAAATAAATCCACTGCTAGAAAGCACAGAAAACTGTAAATAAAAACTCAAAGACTTTATATGCTAATTATTATATGCTAATGTCGTAACATGACATGCATTTAAGTTAAATTTCCAAGTCACCTAGCCTTTTAAAACTACCTAGTACCAGCCTGCTTTAACAACAGAAAACTGTCTTAAATCAAAAAACAGTACACACCCAGTACAACAGTAAACCAAGATTCAGATTCAATGCTTGAGGTAAATAGCTTGTTTTTCTTTTTCAAAAGTATTTGTTAAAAAGAAGCAGAAATTAAGAGCACAGACTGCTTGAAACAGATCAGCCTCTCAAAGAAACAAAAAAATATTTGAAGGAATGTTTTCTGTTATCACTGAATTACCAGTTCAAATTGTAATAACTCAAGATAAAAAAAAAAAAAAAAAAACAGCAAGAGAAATAAACCATCCTCTTATTTGGTTAGCCACACCAAGTTACCAAAAGTAATTTTTATATTTAGCAGCTATGTGAACTGAAAGGACAAAGGAGAAAAGTAACTCAGATCTGCACCTCCTCTGTATCCTTTTGCTACAGGTACGGTGTAAGAGAAGCCCTCAAGCTTGTGTTTCCTGACCTGTCAGCACTTGGGAAAGGGAGCTAAATGCTTTGCTGAAGGAATTTTCACTTTCAGAACATGACAGTTTTCCAAGGGTCCTACAAAAGTAGAACCCAAAGGAGTGCAACATACCCAGCTCCAAATAATTCTAGCGTAACAGAATTGGACTGCAAGTTTGGATGTGTTAATTGGTTTTACATTAAATTCCATAATTTAGCACAGACTGACAGTGTTTCAAAGCCTAGCACTTGAAGCTGCATGCACAAGTATGTCCTAATCTTTCATTTATGTAAATATGCATTCTGATAGCTTCTCATCACATCATCACATTTTATGTTTTCCAGAGGATCTTAACCATTTGATCATGAACATGTCGCTACTCAATATTTTGTGTTACTGTTCAATAGATAGCTAAGTTATTGAACATAATAATGCACAGCAAAATGACCGAACACAATTGAACCCTACTCTAGAAACAGAATGGAGTTTTCTATAATGCATGTCATTACAGTACTCAATGGTGCAGAACCATCACTTTAAAAAAGAATCCAGTAAATCACTGGAGCATCTGCGTTTTACCTCTAGAGTACTTAAGTCCAGAATAAGCACCAAATTTAAAAGCAATCTTCATTTTTTGGTGAAAAATTCCACGCACTCCAGGAATGCTTTTTGCAATGTCTTTACATCACACAGCACTTGCGTGTTATGAGGACAACTACTCATTTCAGCTGCAGCTAATAAATTTTCAGCCCCTTCTTCACAAGACAGGCACTTGCAAAATCAAAACTTCATGATGTAAAGAGATTAACTGACTTGCCTTGCAACACACTGGAGCAGAATTCAGTGACAGAAAAACAGAATCCACTTCCTTGGCAGGAGGTAACAGCCTGAGCAATGAAGTATTTTTCTCCTACCCGCAATTCCTTGCTTCATTCACTACATACTTTTTTTTTTTTTTTTTTAAATTCTGTAACAAATGAGTCAGATATCCTATAGTTAACATCCTCTTTTATGACGTGACGGATAGATCTTGGGAGTGCGTAGGAATCATGTTTCTGCTTCCCCCTCCAAATCTGACACTTGCCGTCTCTTCCCCAGTTCCACTTGTTTTAATTGTCTCTCTTCGGCATCCCCTTCTTGCCATCCCAGTCCAGCCCTCACCTAATCAAACCCTACTCTCCCGCCCCTCATACCAGTTTTGTTGCTCGGAAATCATACTCAGACCTCTCCAGATGTCCTAGACTAGATCCCATTCTTTCTCCCAACTCCCAGGTTTTTCAGTTGGCCAGTCCCTACTCCTCATCATTCCTTCCAGCTATCCTCAGTAACAAGGAACTGAAAACAAAGTTCATCATGGAAAAAACGGGCAGCCTTCATGGACAGTTCTACCTGTCCTCAGAAAAGCAGGCAGAACGTTTTTCTGAAGAACTGCAAACACCAATTCCTGTTCTTGTGTTTGTCTATGCTCCAAAAATAATTTAAAGGCTGGAGAGCTGGTTACAACATGTCTGAAACACAAAGTGTGGACAAGATCTAAAATCATATTAAATCATGCCTTGGAGAAAGAAAAGAGCGGAGCAAAATAAGATATAGCGTCCTTCTACTATCCTGGGAAGAAGCTAGAATTAATAGTAAGTGGCAAATCATTACAGCTACAAAAATTGTGTGCTAAACCAGCAAATAAATGCAGAGCCATGAGAATTGAAGGATATTATATAGGTTCATAAGAAACGCTCTCATACAACAAGAACAAGTATTTGGTTATTTCCAACCGTACACCTCTTCATCTCCAAAGTCAATGAAAGCAGAGTCATCAGCTTCCCACAAATTGAACTACTATTGCTTTAGATACTATTTTGCACTACTTTTGTGGAAAAAATTACTGGTCAGGTAGTAACCTTGCAGATTCTCTCTGAAGACAGTAAATATTGGAATAAAAAAAATAAAATAAATGTATGTCACATCTCCAGAAAAAAAAGACCCCCAAAATCTCAAAGGAGGTTACAAGATTTCTGATTTATTTGCCTGGAAAATGGAATCATTTGATCCATCTGGCACAGAAGGACTTAGAGGAAAATGCAGCCCTTTCTTGTGGTATTTGGCAGTCTCATGAAAGGCATTAGAGTTTCTCCACAGATTAGAATGGCTTAGAAACTACTGTCCAGACCACTTCCCGAGAATAAGAGTGTATTTAAGTGGTCAAAAGGCTTTTGATTGTGAAGGGGAAAGGAATTGTCTACTTTAGGTAGAATTTATTAACTGGCAATAGAAAAGGCTAATTTATACCCTTACCTATATAAATTTTTTTAGAACAATTAATACATGAATCACACTAGTCTTATTTAATCTTCACAAATAAAGGCAAGGAAAAGAGAGGAAAAAGGCAATCTATATTAGCATACAACTACACCATACCTGAGCTAAAGGATTAAAAGTGTGATAGGTACTGTAAGAAACCTAAGATTATTGCTTCTTACACTAGTAGGACATTGAGGGAGGGTGGGCAGGCCAGAATTTTTACTTCTCTAAACACTTTGTTTCAAAAACTTCTGGAAGTCTAACAGCATGCAACTGTCACAACTATTAGAAGCTAAGAAGACACTTCTCTATTCTCAGGAAATCTAAAGGAGCAAGTTCATCTGGTGTGTAATACTTTGCCAGAAAAAAGAAACACCTTGTTGCAAATAGCTAAAAGGAATGGCAGACAGACATATTCTGATAACTTTTGAATTTGTCACCCCCAAAGATACGACATCTTAAGACAGGTTTCCTAACATGGTGTATGTAATTGCCTGAAAAAATCCGTACCACCCTTGGCAGCTGAGATGTCAAGTGTGAAGAACTGTAGTGCTGAGCGCACACATAGCGGAGCACACACTGCTTTGTGCTGCAAGGGGTCAGACTGCTTCAGTCAGAGAACATGCTAGACTATGATATAGGTTGAAATACACGTTCCATATGAGCATTTTCATGCTCCATATAATCTGTAACAACATATAGTTGGGGTTCACCATGCACTTACAGAGACACGATTGCCTGCTAGTCTACTTCTGATGAAAACAAATTTTAAAGTTTCCTTTAAGCCTAGCTAAATATTTACATCTCGTTCTTCCTGAAGGAAGAATTTTGAAGTCCAATAAAAAAAAAAAAAGGTAAGAAAAACTGGCTGAATACCATCAAGAAATGCAGTTGTGGTCTTCTCCCTCTTCACCTTCTAAAGGGAGCTTTGGGAGCTGGATAAGGATGCATAGTAATTGTTGCCCAAATCAGATATGATTAAGAAAACAGATGGATGCTTAAATATAACACTGATTTTGTGCCTAAAAGAAACAGACCAAAGAGAGTTGGAGCTACATCTAATTTATTTTTGCTGGCACTGCGGTTTATTTAAAACTATTATGATTCAAGAATAACTGAATCATTCACAAAGTATGCTTCCTATAACCATGTGTAAATATTTGTGCCAAAACTCAAATTTTTAAATTAATTCAAATCTCTGCCTTTCAATTGAAAAGCTCCCTGGATTTAACTGTTGTAACTCTCTGTATATTAAACATTTGGGCAGGAAAAAGATTTTGCAATAAGTCAAGCATATTAAGGCAGAGCTCGATAATAAAAATATTTCAACAGACATAAACTAGTTCTGAAAAAATTAAGGAGTCTTAAGAGATTACAAGAAAAACTATTTTTGAATTCCCAGAATGCTCCAACTGAACATAATTAAATTGTTTTTGAATTTAAATAAGCACATTTGCTCACGAAAAAATAACATAACAACTTAACGTATTTCTCTCCCATAAGAAAACACAGCCTTAACTGCGTATATATTGCCAGAGCTATAAACTACTGTTCAGCATCTGCTGACCATGCTCCACCATAAAAAAAAATAAGAAAAAAAATCCTCCCTTTCAGGTGTGCAGGTCGTCCACTCCAAATGCTGCCTTAAATCAGTAATGGCTAAAGTGTTCCCATGCATTAGACTCAAAAGTAAAGACACGACGCTCGTCTTCACTTTCAGGACTTCTGTTTTTGACAAAAAACACATTCCAGGGGCTAAAAACTAGTAGTGGTATTGACTGGCATCACGAAGGTGAACAGTCCAACTAGCAAAGGCAAGTGAACACTTCCATGATTTCCAGATTATCTGCTCTTTGATAATAGTCTAACTTTTTCAGCAAAATCATAGTTGTTAAACTGACATCAAATACTATAAACTACCAATGTAAACTTCATTGCGTACATTCAACCCATGATTATATCAACAAATCTGACCCAGTACAAAGACATCCAACTGACTTCGGACAAAGTCAGTCACATTTATCAGGATAGGGGTTTTTTTGTTTGGGTTTGGTTTTTTGGTGGTGGGTTGTTTTTTTTTTTCCCCATTGCTCTCTCAAAAGAGTTGAGGATATAGAAAAAGTCCTGGGACTCCCTGCAGGAAGTTGCAGTAAGGAAGGAGTTGGACTAGATGTAATCCAGAACAAATCCAATTTTCTAAAGTCAAGTTCAGCTGCACAGAAACAGGGAGCCTGTGTATTGGGGAACTGGATTTCAACTCTACTACAGTTCCTAAATGTTAATAGAATTTACTTGTAATATGCAAGGCACAGTTTTAACAGGCAGACCCTTTCAGAAAACTTCTTGCTCTCCTGTGCAAGAGAGACTAAAAAGAGTTTCCTTTAGTCTGTCTTCAAACAGTTTTCTATCTCCTCCAATGAATAGTTTGCTCTAGATTCCTAACTATGTCACATTACATTGCTTAGACTTTTTTAATTTACAGAACTTCATTCATGCAATTTGAAAGATTCTTCAGAAGATAGACTGTATAACAAACAAAAAAAAAAACCCCAAAGGTGTTTTCCAAACCAACACAAAAAATGGCAGCTTTTCTAACTGTTTAAGCAGTGCTTGGCCTATACAAATACAGAACACGTTCCTAGCAGCAATTGTTTCAACTGCGGTTTCCACCCTTCAGACTGAAAGGTGGCAACAACAAATCTTTGTAAAAATCTTCTAATAGCTACCCATGTATGAAAACTCATTTGCCTTGAATGCTCAGTGACATGATAAATTAAAGATTCTAAGTGAGCAACTTCAAGAATGCAAATACTGACACACTGTGGACAGATGAAGTAAAACATGACGAGAGAGCTGTGTTAGCAAGCCCTTGACCTATAGTGCATGACACGCGCTTTCTCTAACAAGTTTTGGGAGAATTCATGGCAGAAGTGATTGGAATTATATGAGCACGACTGAAAACACATAACAATTTTTAATGCCAGTGTATACTTTCAAATACAGATAACTATTCCATTCAGTTCAAGCAATTTCACTTACTCAGTACAGATCAGAACAAGATTTTAAAAGTGAGGTTTTATATTCAACAGAAGTTATCCGAGTGAATTCAGAATAATACTAGTGTAAATCAGGTAATTAGATATGCATTCCTAGCTGGAATTAACACATCAGAGGTGAAGGGGCTGTATTCTAGTATGTCTCTAGTCTCCAGACTGACAATAACAGATCGGGCTGCGTCCTTACGTAGCCTGCAGTCCTACACCTACTGGGCCAATACAGCACCTTGCTGCCCCCAAAAAGGTAATGTCACACCTCCCTAGTCTTTAGACTGCGTAATTCAACCTTCTGAGCATTCTCCAAATGCTTCTTCCATTTGCCTATCTATCTGACTCACTAATCCAGCAGAAAAGATCCAAATTCTTTTTTTCTTTTTTCCAGAGTAGTTCTGCCATTTTAGCAAATGAAATCAAGCTCGCAAAGTAATCTAACAAGTGCTAGGGCTGGTACAAGGAATCAGAATGAGAAGGAGGAGCGGCCACAGTGAAAACCTTTCCCTTTTTGGATGTAGCGAGTTGTTAAACTGGTTCATTACACCTCAGGGAAAGCGCACACCCATAAACAAAATATAAAAATCAGTCTGAATGTCTTTTCATCATACAGGAAAAAACCCTAGATATTGGTTTTCAGATCGCAGGGTGAGTATTGCTGCGATGCTCTATGGCGAAGTTATCTTTTCTTAATTTCCAGATGAAAATCTGGATGTCACTAAATACAACCAAATATCCCTCAACTTTTCTTCCTGGTAGCTTTCTTTCCCATAGAGCAGTCTCACTGGAAGGTCAGACTTCTCCCTCCCCTCTTCCCCCAAATCTTCAGCATTATGCAAGCAAGAATTTCAAACCAATCTCCTCTAGTTTTATGTTGTTTCCAAATCATACTGATTTTAATTTTTAAAAGTGTAGTTATGTTTTATGACTCTACAGCAAACACATGAATTCTATTCCGAGAAAAAAAATAATCTATAAAGTGACAAATGAAAAAGGAAGCACAAAAAAACCCCTGTTGAAATAACAAGCTACAAAAAGAAGCTTACAGCTGAGGAACTGAGCTCAGTCATATTATTTCTTTAATTTCCCTTATTGTAATCCATCTGGCTTTCAATTTACGGAGGGGGAGAAAAAAAAGTCAGCTTCTACCACTATAAATTTGACACCTTATACTATATCCCTATTAGCAGGCCAATATTACATATCCTCCAAGTTAGTAAAAGGAAAAAAAAAATAAAGCTTACCTGGAACCCATTTAATCTCCATTTCTATATCCTTTTCTTCCTGTTTTTTCTCTTTTTCTTGGATACTTTGCAAAAGTTCTCTGTACTTGGCAATTTGCTCTTCATCATCTTTTTGGCTTTTCCTGGGTTTGTCATCTTCCATTTCATGAGCTACATCACCACCTGGAAAGAGAGAGTAAAGCTATCACAGAGAGCCTCAAAAAAGTGATCAATTGAAATTAATGTTTAGGAAAACATGCCTAAGGCACATACATTGTTCCTAAAACCCAATCCAATATAATTTCAACTATTATTCCCCCAAAGAGTAACCAGTTTTAGAATTCCCCTACTTAGATGAAATAAAAGTAGTACGAGAAGATAATTTGGACAAAAGGAAATTTGTCCAGCAAAGGAAATCACTGATCGGACATGGCATCCATTACTGCATTTTAAAGTTACTAGTTTCAAAGTCCCTTACAGCAGACTAGTACCTAAATCTCAAAAAACAGTTGTGTAAAGCATTTTGCAAATAGAGCACTACATGTTAAAAAATAAAACTTGCAAGATTCTGTAACAGAGATAATTATTCAGGACCTTAATCTTCAGTGACTTGCTGAATTAACAAATGAAGCAAGATGGAAAGAGGTGGTTTTCTTCTTTTTTTTTTTTTTAAAAGCCACAATTACATTGTGACTTTGTAGCACAATGAGATGCTGCAGCACCTTGAAATGTAGAAAACTAGGTTTGGGGCAGGCTCCTTTTTTTCTTATTCTCTGGCCTAGCAGCAAAGCTGTGCTCCCTCCAGTACCAAGTTGGATGGAGAGCATAAGACCGCAGATGCAACATCGCACCTCTGGTCTCTGGTTAAAACTCAGGTGTGACACTGTTGTTCTTTGCCACATCCCCATCATCACAAGAAGCTAGTCGTTGGCTGGGAGCAGAAATCTTTACTGCTCAGTTAACTGCAGCTACTTTGCCACTTTCCTCAGCAGCAGCCGGGATCTCCTTGGAGGAAAGCATCTGCTCAAGCAGCAAGCAAAAGGCATTCGGTTTTGAAGACTGAGAAGAAAAAATAAGCCATTTCGTTGTTTCTTCTTCTTGGTGTCACGTGAAATGAGAAGCAAAGCTACACTGGATGGGAACTGAAGAAATCCTCACGCTCCCTTGAAATTGGATAAGTAAGGGGCCACTGATTTCTGACTTTTTTTTTGCTAATTTTGCTAGGAAAATTTCAAGTGGTAATGCATATTTGTCATACTTTCTCATTTAAATAAAATATGCTTTTCTTTTGTCAAATGTTCGATGTTGCCTTCAAAAAACCCTTAAGAGCCTTTTCATTCTGCTAAGCAAATAAAGAACACTTGACAACAGCTGTAAGAAAGGAAAATGAGCTGAATATGTTCTCAAAGTTTGTTCAGAGTTCAAATAACCTTGTCACTAGCCTTCAAGTATCACGCTCTATTGCACAACATGAGGAACCACTTTCTGATGGATATTAAGGCAGTAATGCTTTCTGCCAATAGCTTGTTCAAAGCCTTTTTGAACAAAACACACAAACAAAACAAAAAGTTCTGGTGCATTAACAGCTGCACGGCAAGGAAAATACAATTAAGAAAAAAAAAGCTTAACCTGTGAAGGAAAAAAAAGGCAAAAGCTGATAAAATACAAGTATATTCTTGTTTTCAAAGGAGAGTAGTAACAGAAGTGCTAAAAGAATTAAAAGGAAAAAGTTTAAATCCTGAGGCAGGTCAGAAACATTCCAATACAATAGTTTGTAAGGGTTTTTTTGTTTTTAAAAGCTGTAATTAATCAAAAATGTAAACAAATGCAGAAGTTCAATACATTAAATTGCTGACTGGCAGTTGTGTTAGCTGAGATGACACTCTTGTCATCCGTGTTTTGAAGAGATCATATTCTTAGTTTATCTTGCAATGGCTGAGTAGATAATATTTTTTTTTTAACTCAGCCTTAGAAACTAAAGACAGTAGAAAAATTATATCAGACACATTTGACAAGAGGTCTGTTGCAAAGCTGAGTTTCTTTTAAAGATGGAAAGATAAAATTCCCCCTCATGATGTAATGGCACACCAGAAAATTCAGCTACTGATCTGGATGCTGATGGCCATACCATAAAAATGTACTAAATGTCTCAATTTTATCCAGGGTAGTAACTCAAATTCAGACAGAAACAAAAGAACAAAAAACTACAATGCATGTAGACCCACAGAATGAAAAATAAAAAGCTCTACACTCCAGCATTCGAGAAGCAAGTCTGAGGTAGAGGTTATTGCAGGGTACTACAGCATGATATGAACAATAAAATCCATTGACCTTAGTCTTGAGCCAGAAAATAGCGACAAACACTTTGGGTTTTAACCCCACTTTCCCACATTCTCAGCAAGAAGTTGTGCAAATCCCAGTAGTTCATACAAATGATAATAAAAAAAAAAAAAGGACAAATTTAGAATTCAAAGTAATCAAAATAAGCTTATTCAAAGGGTATCGCAGTAGACATCTTTTTGTAAACTATTTTTCAGAGAGAAGATAGTGGAAGAAGAGAATTCAAACAGACAGATAAGAATAAATGAATGGCAGCATTACATTCTCGCTTTTTTTTCTTTTTTTTGCAGCCTTTAAGGACCTGTCTGCGCACGAGAGGTGACTGGACATTCCTAGGACCCTGCTTTGCTTCCGAGCCAGCCAGATGTAAGCCACAATTAACATGCTCACAATCAGAGCTGGCCCCTGTCTGTAGTCATTTCTGAGTAGGGACACACTGGCCTGCAAAAGCACTGACAGATGTCTTCTTCAATTCTAAGTTATTGGCCTCCACCAGCTTGTATGAACTTTTTATAAGGAAGGCTGAGATGATCCTTGTTCCTGGCCTTCCAAGCACCTTTTGGTTTTTATTAAACAACAAACCAACCCAACACAAATGCTCCTGCAAAAGTGCTTTGGAAAAGTCTCCAACACCTGCATCATTGTATCAAGCTCTTGATGCTTCACAGAAAGCAAATAACCAGGTTGTCAATTTCTGTTCTGTCCCATGAAATTCCACCCAAGCTTGGGTAAGTCATAAACTGCTAACTCCTGCTGCTAGCCTATTTCCTTAAGACATATTTTAGCAATATGCTAAAACTAACCCAGCAGGAATATTCTAAAAAGTCAGATCCTTGTTACTGTTGAAGCAGCAGTAACGCCTGAGAGTGTCCAAAGCAGTTAGACAGGAATAAGGCACAGAAGCTAAGCCAAATAATATCCGATTCAATGCATTTTATAAGCACCCATTGGATTCAGGGACAATATTAAATAATTGCATGTTCTACTTCTCCCACCTTCCACTTCTTAGCCTTCCATAATAGTTCTAGCAAATATAAACACATATGAATACTGTTAATTTTTAAGACAGCAAGCAGGACTGTAGTATCATGTGATAAAGTGTTAAAGATGCATTTAAATCTATATATGTAGTCAGAGTTATTGCACCAAATAGATTTCAAAATTCTAAAAAGATTTAATAAATTGTCTGATTTAACATTAATCACTACAAATAAGATTAGCAGCATTATTAAAAACAAACAAACAAAAAAGTAAAACTCCACCCAGCAACTCCTCCTTCCCTACAACTACATTTTCTTTCTCTATACTCGTGCACCACTGCCATTGGTGCAGCAGCACAAAATAAAACATCAGCTGTCTTTGTAAAGCTCGTATTGGAAGCCCAATGCCACAAGAGACTGCTCCCCACTCAGACTCCTACTGTGGAGAGCAGGGCTGTACAAAGAGCTCCCTACAAGCCTGTCAGTGTTCAAGAAGCGTTTGAACAGCTCTTACATACACGGTTTAACTTCCAGCTTGCCTTGTATGGAGTCAGGACTTGGACTCGATGATCCTTGTGGATCCCTTCCAACTCAGGATATTCTATGATTATACCATTAGGAACAGCTAATCCAAAACACACTGATAAAAGTATTTTGTCATATAGTCTATTCAGGTATTCTGTGTGGCTGTGCAAAGCACAACAGCAGAAAAGATGTTTTTCTTGAAAAGATAATAAAACAGAACAAAAGCTTAGGCATAAAAACCATAATGCTTAATTTGAAGCATCATTTAAAATGCCATACACTAAGCCACCGGGGTGCTTATGGTCAAAATAGTGATTACAGGCTGGATTTGAGGCACATCACAAATGCTTCCTAACTGGAACAAATGCATGCAAGTAACAGAAAACTCAGGAGCAATGCAAAGGAGATAGTTTGTGCTATGAACCACAATATACCACGTCACTGAAATACTCAACATTACAAAACTGTTGTATAATAGTAATACTAACATTCATGAGACATATTTTAACTTGAAAAATTCCATAAAAACCAGATTAGAACAGGCCAACAAAAACCTATTTATAAATAAAACACTTTAATAAGTTAAAAAAATATGAAAAAAAGTCCAGAACATTTTTTTCCTTCTTATCACACTCCTACATTTCCATTCAAACAGCTGACATTGATTTTTCCCATTTGCGCATTCCCCATTGTGTCCCATTCCACATAATTCTGCTGGGTGGAATCCTGTTCTGTATCACAGAACTGAATGGACAAAAGGTCAGGAGCACATTAAAGACACAGCAACACAATTCCTCTATTAATAACTTACTTCTCAGAACATCATTAGAATCTAGACATTTCCAGGTTTAAAATTTACTAGTGTGATAAGATTACTTAAGGTCAATTTCTTTTCCTTCCCAGCAACAGATTACTTTTTAAAATTTCAGAAGCGTTGCTTACTTATAGATGTTCGCTTTCATCACCACCCTATTACAGATGCTATTCTTTAACACAACGGTAGTCTTGTACATAATAAGGAGATGGAAATGCCTTCCTTTTCACCTACTGCTCCCATTTAGATACTTTACTAAGCATTACTAGGGAAAATAAAGCTCACAGAGGTGCAGTTTAAGTGGGTTTTTATGTGAGATGAGAAACAAATGGACATTAACCCCGCCAAGAAATTGCCAAGCTAAGTTTGCTGCCAGAATATTTCCCAACTCTATAACCAGAAAAATCTGTAATGTTCTTTTGCATGCTCCAAACTCATCTCTGATTGCAACAACCTGCTTTAATGCAGTATAAATCAATTTTAACATCTGTTTGAAAGACCTGACTAAGGCTTAATGACATTTTCTTTGCCTTGTAATTCAGGCTATATATATTACTAATTAAGAGCAGACTGAATTTAGAGTGAAAACAAAGAAGTTAATTCAGGAATTTACATGTTGGTGCACCATACACATAAGATTTATGTACCTTACACAAAGTTAGATGACATTCTTTTTATATTCTTAAGAAATATGTGAATCAAAAAGCACTGGAAAAATGTTACTACTACACTCTTAAGTTCCCTTAAAAATGTTTTGCTGCTCACCTTTCCCCTCAGTGTGTAAAACCTATAGCTTAGGAATACCAGAAGGCCCATAGCACAGCTCTTCTCCAGTGCCATGCATGCCCTCCTGGTTACCCAAGAGCTACTGGTGGAGTGAAGAAGCTCTGGACAACCTTCATCTCCCTCAAGACCTTCTAAGGTCTGGAGTGCATTCAGTGTCCTGTCTAGACCATCCCAACAAGCACAGTCTTGGGCCAGCTTCTTCAGTATCTCCTTGCCCTGCAGAGACTTTAGTATGTCTATACAGGACCATGAAGAGGACAAAACACTGTATTAACCTATAAATAGATCTGTTCAGTGACCATTGTACCTAACTCAGTTAGTCATTAACCACTTCACATTTCAAACTTGGACTTTTCCTCTGAAAAGGAAGCACCTTCAGTTCTATTGAAAATAATTTTATCTCAGAACTGAAGATAGGTATTGCCAAACTTGACAAAGAAATGACAAAAAAAAAAAGTCAAGTCAAAAATGTCAAAAAAAATGGAAAAAAAAAAAAAAAAACAGAGAGGGGTAGGAGGACAAAAATAACGTGAAGAAAATAATTTTACACTCAGAGGTGCAAGCTCCTATTCAGAAAGCAGCTATTCAGGGGCTCCACCATTAGGATAATTCCTGATCACCTACCATTTGGTAATTTTTGATCAGTGTTACTCAGACTTCTCAGAAGGGCAGCAGATCTTCATTCAGCACTGAATGAACGTAATAGCTACCACATTTTCTACATACATCATTCAAATGTACGATGAAAAGCAACTCTTCTTTAACAGAATTATCGTATCAGCAACAAAGACAATATGCCATGTGTCCTGGTTTGAAGAAGGACTCTTGCTACTTGCAATCACTCAAATTACAATCATTACACTTGGCTTAATCAAACATTAATTACACCAGGTAAAGATATTTTGCAGTACAGAAGTGAAAACCAGAAAGCTGTTTTAAAGCCAGGGTGATAATACTTAGTCAAACTCTCACTAACAAATCCTGTAAGTAAGCTGTAACTCCAAATTCAGCTAACATACTTTGTCTTCAAAAAGAACGTTGCAATTTTGGGGTCATACTAGTGCCATTATTTATTGGGGGAATCAGCATCAGGTTTGCATAATGAATCTCATCTACAGGGTTAGAGACACCAATTTAAATACTTGTAGATGTGTTTTCTTATCATGTATAAAGAACACTGGAAAAGCAGACTTAACTCAAACAAAAAAGGAAACAACGAAAAAAGGAATGCCAAGTTCCAGTAAATTTAAAGAATTCTACAGTTTTCATGTCAACATGCCTAACTTACAAATCTTTCAAAAAAAGTTTTTTTAGCATCTGTCAATGTTTCGTCATCAATCCATTTATTTCCTAGTTGAAAAGAGCAAACAAAAAATACCAATCACCATAACCAATCACCTCATCGCCAATTTCTTTCCACCTTTAGGTCACACAAACAAAAAGTAAGTATATGCTGCTTTCAGAGATGTTTAGCTCTAGAGGAAAGGTAGGTTATCTTCATAGTAGAACCTGACCACAGCATTCAAAGCATCTTCTACAGATAAGAAATTTACGTATTTAAATAACCTGTTTTCAAAATACTGTAGCTAATGACTTTATGGACATTTATTAATGTAAGTACCTTGCTGCTCTTCTTCCTCTTCTTCACTAGATGAAGCCAAATAAGCTTGAAAATCCATGTCAAGGAGTTCCTCTTTTTTAAAAGTTCTGCTAAGTGATGTTACTCGTTCATGATCTGTCTCATCCCATGTGATATCTACCTTAAAAATAAGAATGCCACTTGTAGAAGCTGAAACACTAAAATTGAACATTGTAAGTCTGTCTTTTTAGAGAAAATTATTTGATACCTTCCATTTATGAAGCAATGTAAAACTGTTACTAATGTTCTCCACAACAGTTAGCTATAATGACCATTTCCTAAAATAAATGTAATTACAACTTTTTGGAATTTGTTCTACAAAGAGTTTCAAGGAGCTTTAACTATACGAAATAATGAAAAAGTCTCCTCATGCATTGAAAGGTTCTGTAACAGCAGGTCACACAACGTGAAATCTCTGTAAGCCAAATTTCCTTTGTGGCAACAGATATTGGTGTTGAAGCAGCCACCAACTCCTCTCCTTTCCTCTTCCAGCAGGAACTCATTCCTGGAATCACGCATGAATTGCAACGGCGACAATGAAAGTGTTTACGCAACTGTACCCTCAACCGGAAGATGAAACAGATCTGACCGAAAAATGATCCAGCAGAAACTACTTATTTCTCAACTAATCACTTCTCCAATCTGGTTCACTTCATGGCCAGATGAAAGTTTTGGCCATCACATAAGACGGCGCAGGAATGAATAGCTACAAGGAGGGGAAGCAACTGTTTAAGCCTGGCACGACTACCAGAAAGGCTGTTGTTGAGCTACACATAAATATCCATTTTAGGCAAATTAGAAGATTTAACTGTGAATAACAAAGTAATTCCATGTGCAACTTGTAATAGAGGTATAATGAGGTCAAAATGTAGTGTAACAAAGAAGCCGAATCTCTTTTAAAATCTAGAACTCAAGCTTATTTATGGGGTTGCAACTTGGGGCTCCATAACACGCTTACAATCTTTTAATATGCTTGATGTCTTTATTTTGAAATGGTGAAGATAATCAGGAATCTTTCCCCCACTGCTTATATAATTTATAAGCTGACAATAAAACTAAACGAATTAGAAAAACATTGCAAAAACATTGTAAAGATACCTTTGATGTCCCCATAGCAGCAGATGTGAAGTACTTTGGCTTATATGCAGCTACGTTCACTTCTGAGGCTACATCTTTTGGCTTATCATCAAATGTAACGCTATCTGGAATAAATCTTAAAGGCAAATAAAACATGTTATTATTCAAATACACTGGGAAATTTCATAGTATAAACAGTCTAAGCTTTTCATGAATATCATACATCAGCACAAAAGAATTCACTAAAATAAAAAGTTGGTAAGCCCAAAAAGGACAGAAAAGACACGGACAATTACTCCACGCATCAAAGAACAACTGTTGAGCTTCTGCACATCTATTCCACAGGTTTTTGATCTATAACACCATCATGTTGGGCAACTAAACTAAACAACTTTAAGTCTAGTATCAGCAGGGTCAGAGGTAGTTTTTTGGGTGGTTTTGTTTGTTTTAAGAATCACCTATTAAGGAAGCTTAACGTTAAAAATTCAAAAGAAAAAAGTGGATAGAATAGAATTTGGAAACAGATAAAAAAATTCAAAACATTTTAGGAAAGCCTGATACATCTTTAACATTACAATTAGTAGGGAAAAAATGTTAAAAGAGCATATTCATGTGTAACAACAGAAGAAGTTAGATAAAAAAACCAAACCCTTTGAACACTACATGAGAAATTGCTTGGGGTTTTTGTGTGGTTTGTTTTTTTTTTTTAATCACTACAAATGTAATCTGATGAATACTATTCAACATTAAAATTTAACAAAATAGAAGATTATGAAAAGCACTGGAGAATTTTAAACAGCTGCATCTGTTGTAAAACATTATCTTTCTATGTTTAAAAGCATGAAAAGTTACATGTTCATTTGGCAGAGATCATCTTCTCCAGAAGGGTTCAAAGCAAATTAATTAAGCTCCTCCAGAAAATGACTAAAAGCAAAAAAACTTATCTTTCACTGACTTCCAACAGTGCCCGTAACACGAGACCCAGCAGACAAAGCCAGCTTCTGTCAAAACTTATTATGATTTAGTAACCTCTCTTCTGCTCAGACGAGAAGGCTTTTTTGTAACAAAAGGAAAGACTAACAATAAACTATAATTTAAAATTCTTTCTTTCCCAAACATGACTTCTGAAACATTAGAGCTTCCAGCTCATTCATAAGGGCTAGCATAGTAATCTATTGCAGCTTCTTGACAACAGCAGCAATATTCTTGCCCGGTGGTAAGCAATCCTGAAAAAGAGCCACTTCTGGACCCCTGGGGAAGATGGGAAGAGCAGCAGTATGTTGCTTTGTTTTCTAATTCACACAACTTTACTTAGTTGTACCAAAAAGTTGAAGATACAACCAGAATGTTTCACCTGACTTCTCTGAGAAGAACCTCTCTATGCAGAGATCCCCTCAAACTTTTCACAGTCCAGTAAAAATGCTCAAAAAGAAAAAAAAAAAAAGAATCAAAGGAAAACCTAACAACTCACTGGATGCCTAATTGATTTACATATCTCATTTTGCTTACAGAATAAAGACAATGTTACTCCACGTTATTTTAAATTGGCTTTAATTCTCCCTCCCGTCCCGGGCTCAACAAGTAAGAAAGTCACCACTGGAGTTACCTCAGGTCTATAAAAGAGCAGCTACTTTCAAATTCCAATCCGTCGCATTCCTCATAAATTTTATTAGCTGTTTCAGGAGAATCACATTCTACAACTGCATAGAAGTACTTCAGTCGCTTAAATTGATACTCCCTCAGTTTTTCCCTATAAAGCCTGCAAAAGTAGAAAATACCACAATGAGGTAAGCTGGCTTTAACAACTTTTCATTTGCAAAATATTTTAATTCAACTCATTAAAAATATGCACCATTGAAACACTCTCCTAATCTTAAAATAAGATCAGATGTTAAACAGCATGAAGTTCCACCAGAATCTATTTGGTTTTACTCAAGTCAGAAGACTAATTCACACAGTTTTATTAAGTATACACTTTCTGTATCTGACTCTGCTTTCCACAGGCATTGTAAGGTCAGAGCAGGGCATAGAACAGCATATTTATATGCCCCTGTGCAAGCCACAGAAAGTAGTATTTAATAGTTCCTATCAAGTTGTTTGCAATCCTGGCTCCTAACAAGGCTGAGGAAAAGGATGTTCATACATAAGAGTACGTGTTAAGAATGTAAAAGAAACTGGGAGACTGTAAGGACAGGATTGCAGATGGTTATGCAAGAAAGAGGCAGTGTAGGATGCAAGAGATCACAGAGCTGAGGTCATGTTCTATGAATTTAAAGGCTACGTACACAGGTATCACTGAGGTATCTCTGGGACATCCGGATTTCTGTTTGTTGTATTACAGATGCTCTAGAGCCCACGGAGCAGTAAATCTAACACTTCAGGATGCACTATGGTGCACACAGTGAAGCTGACTTCAGAATGCACCGTAAGTTCATCATATACTTCCCTGATGCACTAAAGACTTTCTTCAAAGAGATCTACACTTATTTTAGAAGCATACAGATTTTCTAAATATAAGGCAGTCCAGTGGGATGTATTATACAAAAGTGGCCCCAGTCAGGCTGCCAAACATCTGGAAATTCTGGAAAAATATAAAAGCAAAATCTCTCAAGTTCCATACAGACAACACTTTCAAGCAGAACAAAAGGCAAAAAAGAAAAAAAGACATGCCTGAAGAAGCCTGGACAATGGTAGGCCTGATGAGCTCAGCCTGGTAAGCCAGGGCTGCTGCTGGTGGCATTCAAGAAATCTCAATCTGGGAATTCTTGGCCTAAGTTAAGGTCCCTGTTGGTTATGCAGATAAAAATTTTGACAGTAAGCAACAAAGGGAGTTTACTGCAGGGATGGCAATTCGTACAGGAGAAATGCCATGTCAAGCTCAACAAACGTCAGGCATTTGTTCCATTTATTATTCCAATGAGCTACATAATAACAATTTTGAACTCAATTATCAACAAGATAATTTTCTCAAGTTTCACTATAATGCATTTATTCAATGCATTGACAGTGAACCAGGGTCAGTTGTAAAACATCCCTTGAAAAAGCTATAAAATTAAGGCATCCACAGGAGCCTTCCACAAACAAAATTCTGAAAACAGAAGTTGATCGGGACTTTCACTGAGAATTACACTTCCACCGAGTATTATATCTCTCATTTGAAGATTAAGTCAGTACCCATCATTCTCTGTGGTATTCTCTGGAAGATCGAATAGTTCCACAGGTCCTTTTTGTTCTTCCTCTTTCAGTCTCTCTTTTCCAAACTCTGAAGGATAAATCTACAAATACAACACACAAGTAAATTTTTAGCTGTACCAACTAAGAAAAAAATATCTCACCAAGCCTTTTAGACTTTATCTTTTTTCTCCAAAATCAGTAAAGGGATAATTCCATAAATTTTAATACCCTCTAAATTTTAATTTACAGAAAAGACAGTAGAATAAACAAACCGCCTGTTAGGAATATTTTTGAGATAGATGAAGAAGAAAAAGAGCCCTGACTTCATTCATTTCACTGTGGCCTTTTTCAGAAAGGATTATTTGCCCAACATTTCTCTTACAATGCGTTCTCTCCCTACTAGCACTTAGAGCCAACCTCGTACAAACAAGAAGTTAATATCTTGGGGATTTAACTCCACCACATACATGCCAGTTGCTGAAAAGCAGCAGGTGTTTGTTTCTAACACAGCAAGTTAAATTGCAACATGGTTTCACACTTATGTTATTATTACTTTTGGTTCTTCTACAGAAATGTCTGTCTTTGTTCGTATTTTGTGGTCATTTGGGGGTTTTGGGGAATTTTTTTTTTTGTCAGTAAAATCCAGTACTTCTTTTAGAAATCAGGTCTTACCTTAACTGAAAATATTGTTCCTCCTTTGGGTGTGAAAGAATTAAATAGAGCCAGCAAATCCTTAGCCTTCAATCTATCCCAATCCATATTACAAACTGCCAATCTACTTGTAATCTGAATAGAGAGGGAAAAAAAAAAAAAGGACATAAAAGTTCATAGGTTTAATTCCTGACTGCTGTGGGGAATACACAATTCCCTTGCAACTATCCTTGGCAAAAATCAAAGTCATCAACAAACTCTGTTGAAAAAATAAAAGCATTTTCCTCAAGACTTTGTACCACTTAAGGTCAGAAGCAGCAATCACCAGAGCAGATAAAAACGACATAAATAGTCAAGCACCACAGAATGGACTGCACCAATCACAGATTTGTGTGAGTACTGTGATTTCTTGTTTACTAGTTGTGCTCAGTTTTAAAGTCCTAATTCACTGTCTAATGATTTTTTAATTTCTTAAAGTACAAGTTAAAAAATTAAATTAAAAAAGTGAAAAAAATCAGTAGTGAACAAAAGCAGCGCTACTTGAATTCTGTTTGTTCTTTCACTTACAGACAGCTTATCTATCTATAGGTAAGCGTCTGCTTAAGAGGGAAAGGGAGACACTAGTGAAAACTGCAAGCCTCATTCTCAGCCAATTTCATCATCACATGCACTCTCGAATCAAAAGGCTGAAAAACCTTTATGGAAAATACTTCCAAAAAACGTTTCACAGATGAAGGTCTGTAATGAACTCACAACAGTGTACATTTCTGAGTTTGTCACGTAGCAACTTTTCACATGCAGAAGTATTGTTACCTCATCTCCACGAGGGGCATCTTTATCTAGCTCGCGCCACGAATGCTCTATCTCTGGCTCTTTTGGAAATAGTTCATTTAAATCCTCATCATCGTCTGAGCTCGTTTCAATGTTCCCAATGCCTCTAGCTAGATCAGGCCCACTATCACTTTCTTCATCATCTTCTGAATCACTCTTATCTTCGCCTGTTTCCCCATCATCTTCTGGCTCCTCTTCCTCGTCTGTTTCCCCGTCATCTTCTGGCTCCTCTTCTTCCAATTCTGCATACTCAGAATCATCACTTGCAGAAATTTCTTCCTCTAATTGTCTTTTACTGATGTCATGTTGATCGCAGGTGTCTGCATATACAGTCAGTGAAAGATAAACATCAGGTATCTATTTTTATGTTATAATTACATATGATCCTTCACAAATATTAAAAAACCCTCAGATTTACAGAACCTCTGAAACAAAGAACGATGCAGGAACAAATTACATGAGGGAAGTGTAAAAAACATAAATCATCAGTATTGGCTTGTCTAATCTATTGCTTTTTAGGCCCAATTGTATTATCAACCTCAAACTCTGAGAACACATTATTCTGTTATTCTATTTATATGTACAGAATCAACAGGTAGAAATCAGATTTCAGTAATGTAGGCTATAAGCATGCATAAGCACTATAAAGAAAATTTTTCTTCAAGTCACCTGTTCCCTCTAATGCCCTCATATTAATGGCTTGGTGCTGCCACTCTTACACTTTCAGTCAACAAATGCGGAAGTCTTCATGGTATCAGACCTTATATTTGATATTCAGTTTGATAAATAACACATATGCTACTATACGTTTTACTTTTCTAACCACCCTACCAACAATTTCAGTTCCAACAATTAAAAGGACATGGATGCTCACAATCTTACTGAAGAATCAGCACTGATTCCGTAAGAGCTGACCAACTCCAATTCTTCAGCAACGCTGAATCCGAGTCAGTCAGCTATTTTATGACCGATCTTGTGAAAGATTTTCCATGAATTAAATAAAAGCAACAACATCCAAGTAAACACACCAAATTCTAGTTGTTATTTCAACAACTAACCCGATTCTTTTATTTTTCCTCCTATGGAACCATCCCTCCTGTGAGCTTTAGCTGATTTAGTACCACTTGGTCGTGAAGACTTTTGCTTGTTTTGAATTAAAATTGACCTTTCTCCTGATGCATCTTCTTGCTTGTTATCCTCTTTGTGTAAAAGGCCCTTGTTTCTCTGAGAGCAATCAATTTCCGCTGCAGTTTTCTTAGAGTCCTCTTTGAAGTTGAATTTAGATGTAGCTTTTTGTCCTTCATTTTTAAGGTCATCTAGTTTTGTCAGCACTTCACATGTTTGGTCTGCCCCTTGTTTGTTTATTTTGCTCTCCTCCCTAGGGACACCATCAGAAAGCAGTTTTGCAGAATCTGTTTGTCCTTTAGGTTTACCTTTTTTTTTCTTTTTTTTCTTTTCAGTATGTTCTTTAATATCACTTTCTGAAAGATCAGAGTCAGATTCTGACAGGGCATAAAATTTCCTGAGGTTCTCTGTAGAAGTATAGTTAACAGGGCGACCTCTTTTATCCACTGTATATTTCAGCTTAAACTTTTTATCATGAAACATAGCTCTGAACCGTTTGTCAATCTTGACTTTACGTTCTTTTTCTGGCATCTCCCAAAATCTGGGATCCCTCGTAATGCGGCTAAATCGCCCATCGCTCAGTATTTCCTCTTGAGATGACATTTTTGATGCTGTTGAAGACTTGGCCATCTACAATATGGAAAAAGAACCAAAAAAACCCAGACTTCTGATTAAAAGCCAACTGATTAACATAGACTTAGACAAATAATTAAGAAAAATTAAAGAATTATGCAAAGTTAGATCTAAAAAGTTCTTTCCAAAAGCACATATGGCAATTTGAATGAGCTACAAATAATCCTATAACTATTCCACTTTTGACCACACATCTTAGCTTCCTACGATAAGCATACGCAGCTATAAAGACCACCCCGGCTGCAGATATCGCCTTGAATAATCCCCTATCAACCTCGAGCAGGGCTTTAAAGAGTTTCACAATCAGCCAGACCTCAGACCTGCACTTCCCACAGGACTAGGGTATTTCACATTTTAAAGCACCGCTTAGGAACGAATTCAGCAAGGCCGCGAGCATTCCGGCCAGCTCAGGCCAGCACTACCGGCAGCTCCACCACAGGCGGAGGCTAAGCACGGCCGGCCCAGCAGCAGCGCGGCCCAGCAGCAGCGCGGCCCAGCAGCAGCGCGGCCCAGCAGCAGCGCGGCCCAGCAGCAGCGCGGCCCAGCAGCAGCGCGGCCCAGCAGCAGCGCGGCCCAGCAGCAGCGCGGCCCAGCAGCAGCGCGGCCCAGCAGCAGCGCGGCCCAGCAGCAGCGCGGCCCAGCAGCAGCGCGGCCCAGCAGCAGCGCGGCCCAGCAGCAGCGCGGCCCAGCAGCAGCGCGGCCCAGCAGCAGCGCGGCCCAGCAGCAGCGCGGCCCAGCAGCAGCGCGGCCCAGCAGCAGCGCGGCCCAGCAGCAGCGCGGCCACGCCATAGTCTTCCCCGCTCCCGGAGGCGGACAAGGCCCTAGCGAGGAGCCCCGCTCGCAATACCCGGCCACGCCAAGCCCACTGACCGTTAACAGCGACCACCTCCTCCGCACCGCCCGGCTGCGCTCCCTCACGCCGAGACTCCACAACCCACTTTCAGCGGCGCGACGGAGGCCGCCGCAGGACAAACCGTTCCTGGCCAATCAGACGGCGCGCTCGGCGGAAGGTCGGGGGCTTTCCCGCGCGTGCGTCGGGCGTACGCCTGAGGCTATGGCGGCGGCCGTTGGGGCGGGAACCTTGAGGGGGCTCATCCGTCCCGTTCTGCGGGCGGGCTGGGGGTGCCGTCGGTTCTGGGTGCCCTCAGGTGGATCCCTGGCCGCCGACGCTTCGTCGGGCTCGGGCGCGCTGAGCCCCTTCGATCGGCAGCTGAAGCGGAAGCAGAAGAACTGGGCGGCGCTGCAAGCTGGGCCCGCCAAATGCGACTACCTGCGGGAGGAGGTGGGGGCGACAGCCGGCGGCCTGGGGTGGGTCCCCTTGGCAAGGCGGCAGCTAAGCCAGGAGACTGGGGGGGAACCGCGGGAGGGGGAGGGGAGCGATGGCGATGCCCCGCGGCGCTGACTGGCGGGCTTTCCCCCTAGGTCGGCAGCAGGATGGCGGACAGAGTGTTTGACATCCCCAGGTAAGCCTCGGCGCGAGGGGGAGCGGGACACCGCTCCCTATCCCACACGCTTCCCAGCGGCTTGCAGGGTCACGGGTAGGGGAGGTGACCCTCGGGAGGAAACGCTGGTTCGCGAGCGCTTTTCTCTGTGCTTTCCACTAGCGGTGACCACAGAAGGGTGCTCGATGTGTTTAGTTCGAAAAGATGTTTAGAAACGAGCGGACAAAACTTAACATCATCTAAACCTTAAGGCAGCTTAAGTTTTAATTACATTTTATGTTGCTAAACTTACCCTTTAGAACGTTTCCTCTTGCTTTGGATGTTGGCTCTGGAAGAGGTTACATAGCTCAACATTTAACCAAGGTACTGGCTCTTCATACTTAAAAGTGTTTAAAATAAGCATGTATTTATTCCTGTGTTTTCAAATAGGGATCTATTATAACTTAAAACAATCGTCTGAATCTTAATGAGGTTAATCTCTTTTCTCCTAATATCTGTAGCTACAGGCCAAAGGCATGTGTTTTGCAGACCGTTACTGTATATTGCCACTGAAGACTAGACAGATAGTAGTGTGAGGGAGGCTATCAACCTTCAGTCTTGAGTAGGGACATGCATCTTTTTTGATCAGTCTTTGTTGGATGCATTTAGTTGTTAAAGACCAGTATTGTTATGGAGGCTTCTAAACAGTGAACAATTTACCCATCGTAAACCATGCCGTAAGTAACTGTACTTGACTGGCTGTTAATCCATGGTTTATAGCTGACTGAACTTATACCTAAAAATGCAGAATGTTGTTTTTGTTACTGTTCCTAGCTCAGCTATTCTCCTTGGGAGCAATTACCAAGTGTTATGCTGGGGGATAAATGCTTTCTGCTTTATGTGAAGTTTTATCAAGTGTTAAGGAGATTGCTTCCAACTTAATAGAAATGTGTGTAAGCGTTACAAAAAATGACTTAATGTCACTTATAAAACAACTTAAATATTTGATAGACTTCTAAAATTTTATTTCAGGAAACAGTTGGAAAACTTATTCAAGTTGATATTGCAGAGAATGCTTTAGTAAGTAGCTTTCTGAATGCTAATGTGCTTCGATTCCATAATTGGAATTCCAGAGGAAAGCAAAAGTGAGTTTCTGATGTTACTTTTCTTCTAACCCAACATTAGAAAAATACTGTAGAATCTGAAATCCCTACAGTCAATGTCATAGCTGATGAGGAATTCCTTCCTTTCAAAGAAGATACGTTTGATCTTGTTCTTAGCAGCTTAAGGTATGCATTAATTGTTTACTTACATTTTATTTTTTGGTTAAAAATGTTAAATAGTGTTATTTCAGAGTAACTTTAAGGAGAAAAAAGAGAGAAAGATAAATAATCCATTAAACAGCAGTAAGTCATCTACTTGCTTATGTAGTATGAGTATATGCTAGGAAAAACTGCTGTTCTGATGGATCTTATGTTTTGTTTGTTTTTCTTCAAGGCACATGTAGCTTCTCTCTTTCCTGCAGTTTGACTAACTAGTTTCCAGGACTTGCATCTTCTCAGCTTCAAAAAAACCCCACCAAACCCAAAAACCTATTTATATAAACTCTAATTTTTATTCAGTATCACTTTTAGGCAAGCATCTCAGGACTTTCGCAGCTTGAGAAATTAGTTTGTTGCTTTGGCTTCTGAAACATACTTGGATAATGTAACAGTTATTCGCATTCCCTAAATTCTACTTAATGTGCAATTATAAAATGTGCACTTCTGTTATTTCAGTTTACATTGGGTGAATGACCTTCCTAGAGCTTTTAGAGAGGTAAGAAACCGTTTTTTAATACTAAAAATCAACACTTGCCATTACTTGTATTCAGAGTGCTCTACGTTTCCAGGTCTCCTTTAAATAGGAGACACAGAACTTGCTCATGTTGCACACAAGTATTTTTGGAAGTTTGAGGAGCATCAGTTGATATTTCTACTAATTTATTGTCTCAAATCAATTTGGAATAAATGACTGTGAAACAACATGTTTGTATATTTTATAGTCTCAACAGCTGAGATCAAGGTAATTAATGTAAACTGAGGCAATGGTATTGATTTTTATTGTGTGTTAGCTCTTCCTGCTTCTAGTACAAGAGTTTTCTAAATCTAACTTCTCCAGAACTGGATTATGGAATGTGCATTATTTTTGTGTCTTGGCTATTTATTTTGAAATGCAACTTTAATCAGGTAAAGGCTTTGTGATTTTTGAAATGAAGAAAATGCTTGCTGAGGACAGAAAACTGAAACTGTTACTGAAAAAATCTGATTTTCGATTATTTCAGCCTCTTCCTGCAGGTGAAAACTTTCTTCAAATCAGCTAACTTTGTAGCAAGAGCAAGGGATATTTTAACCAGTTTGCTGTTTTTTCATTTATTTCAAACTGGTCAGTCATTACAGTGCAATTCTATCACCTTTTGGTACAAATAGGAGTATGCTGCTGTTATGGAAATAATAATAGAAATCCAAATGCCTTCAGTACTTAAAAAAAAAATCTTGGAAAGAAATATATAATTTTCTCTAGAATTTAAGTGTTTTATGGAGTGTCAAATATTTTTACTGCCACAGTAAAAATAACCAAGGCATTATAATGACCCACAAAGAGGAGGGGACTGGGGTTCTTAGCCAGCTTTCATTGTGAATGTTCATTTCCTACTTTGGGACCACTGGCTTTAACAGAAACTGCCTTCAGGTGCTTAAATTTCAATCAAGGGCTTCTTTATTAGCATTGAAAAGGTAACTTGATTAATACTTCATTAAAAAACACTTACAAAGAATTTTGTTTCAAATCAGTAAGGTAAGCAGTTTGAAGCTTTTGCTGTCTTATTAGCCTGGTCATGGAATGTGACTCTTCTGGGTATCTAAACCAGAGATCACTGCCGATTTTTAAGGAAAAAAGAAAGCCTGCGTTTATTGGCCTCCTCAGTAGGAAGGAGGCTAGGACTTACTAGACAAGCAAGCAGTTTGTCAGCCTTGGTCTTTGAGTTGTGATATTACTCTTCTGTCTAGTTAAAAATAAGTGGGGGTAGGCATAATAAGAATTGCATTACTCTATTGTGCGTTAAGAAGTGCAAAGATCACCACTGGAAACAAAGGCTTCCATTTCTGTTAAATCAAGCCATTAAAAAGTATTTTTGCTGCCCTCATCTGAGAAAGTAAAAGTAAGCAGAAGCTATCTTAATCTACCTTATTTTCATCAGTAAATTAATTGAGGATATTGTTTTAGGAGTATCTCATTGAAAATAGTTTTACCCAGAATTCCACAGTGCATGTTGTGTTTCTTGACTGTAAGTGTAATTTCTGGGGAGTCACACTTTCTTCAGAACAAGTAGTCTCTTTTCAAACAGATTATTTAATCTGCTACAACTATTATAATGATTGCTTTGCATTAAAAAAAAAAAAAAGTCCTAAGAACTTCTTAGTTACATAGGCTTAATAACAAAAAACTTTGCTTTTTTTTTCCTGTGTTGTAGATTCACCAAGTTCTTAAACCAGATGGAGTATTCATTGGTGCAATGTTTGGGGGAGACACTCTGTATGAGCTTCGCTGCTCTTTGCAGCTAGCAGAACTGGAGAGAGAAGGGGGATTTTCTCCTCACGTATCACCATTCACTGCTGTCTCTGATTTGGGACATCTGCTGTCGAGAGCTGGCTTTAACACCCTGACTGTGGTAATTATAAATAAGAGAACAATCAGATAGAACAATCCAGCACATCAGAGCTGCTAGTATAAAAAAAAATACTATTTATGAATGTATTAGTAATGTAGTGCTTGCTTCTACATGTCATGCACCTTGCTGAGTAAGTTTCTGAAATAGCGTGGACTGCCTCTGTTCTTGGCTTTACTGTGGTTAATGAAACCAACTGAAGTGTATCTTTGGCTACTGGCCCAGTAGAACTTGGATGGTCTTCTTAGTGAAATGTCAGAGAATGTTAGACCTGCTTGAAAAAACTTTAGACACTCTTGCTCTTTCTTCTAAGCAGAGAAGAAAATAATGGCATTTCAATTAAAATTTGAGTGTGTTTGAGCTACTAAATGAAACTTGTAAGAAGTGTTAAGACAGTATATTCTTCTGAGAAATGCGCAGTTTGAACAGAAGTGGCAGATGAATTGTCTGTTAGCAGCTCTGGAGGCTAGCGTGATGTTACTGTTTTAGCTTGATATGCTCTAAATATAAGCTTCTTAATTCTTTTAGGATACTGATGAAATTCAGGTCAACTACCCAGGGTTGTTTGAGGTTATGGAAGACTTGCAAGGCAAGTATGTACTTTGTGGAAACATTTTGTATATCAGTGGTGCAGGCACAGAAGAGTTTCACTGTGTGTTTCTTAACACCGAATCATAGAATAGTTAGGGTTAGAAGGGACCTTTAATGGTCATCTAGTCCAACTCCCCTGCAATGAGCAGGGACATCTTCAACTCCCTCAGGTGGCTCAGAGCCCCATCCAACCTGACCTTGAATGTTTCCAGGGATGGGACATTTACCACCTCTCTAGGCGACATGGGCCAGTGTTTCACCACCCTTATTGTAAAAAATTTCTACCTTAAATATAAATAAATAAAGCTTATTGTAACAGTGGAAGGATTACTTTTTTCCTGATCTCTAGTGATTTAGGAGATCATACCTCTCAGCGGATTTGTGTTGAGAAGCAGAAGTCAAGGATTTGCTACTTTGTGGCCTGCTATGAATTTTCTGCTGCTCATGTATTCCTATTTTTAGTGAGCCTGTTCAGTGTAAGCCGCTGAAAAGCCCTGAAAGGGAGACAGAAGCATATATCCCACATACTAACTTTTCCTGTGAGCCTCCCTAAGTATCAGGACATTGAGGAAACTGATTTGGAATGAGAATAAATAAACCCTCAAATAGAAGTCTGCTGAGGAATGCAAAAAACAATTGAGATGCTTAACAATTGAGTTAGTATTCTGATTGCATTTGTCATGGATTGTAAAGTAGTTATTTGTATGCAGTCAGTTGTTACTTACAGAGCAATTCAGGGCATCTTCTTACTCTAGATCAGCTGCTGAATGAAAATACAACTTTCATTATCTGCAGAAAGTGATTAGAGATATTAGAATTGTGGTTATTTTATTTCGTATTAAAAATCTCTTGGGATAGTAATTTTGATGCTTATCTGGTTACAAAACCCAAACGTATGAGTGGTGTGTCTGAATAAACAATATACTCATGCTTAAAATAAATTATACTAGAAAACCTGTATGTTTGAAGACTCAGGCTGAAGAAGTAATAACTTGAAATCATTCCTAGCGATACAAACCGTAAATTGCAAAGCAGTTGCATTAAAAGGCTTAGATTCTTGTAGGTAAGACACTCACATCATTATTTGTGTTATGTTGTTCTCTCTTACAGTGAGATTCAGAAGATTCTATACTTACTCTGGTTTAATAAAAATGTCATTAGTGCATGACACTTAACTCATGGCATATGCTATATCTTCTTTTTCTTAAAGCTAAAACGTATTTCTAGGTATGGGGGAGAGTAATTGCTCTTGGAATAGAAAACCTCTACTACACAGGGAGACAATGTTGGCAGCTGCTGCAATATACCAAGGTAAGTATTTGAGGGGTAATGAGTTAATCTGAAATGACTTTAAGAAAATGTTTTCTGTGTCTTTTTCTCTGACCTCTGTGTAAAAAAAAAAAAAAAAAAAAAAAAAAAAAAAAAAAAAACCAAAACCAAACAAGCAAACAAAAAAACCACCCACATTTTGGAATAAAACAAAACGCCATTATTGTACAGATATTTTTAACCTTAATTTATAATGACAGGGTTTGAACTATGTTGATGCACTGGTATGAGATATTTTTATTGTCCCAAATCTTTCACCAAGAGTCATTATGATGAATATGTCATACTTACTTCTAATGTTCTGAGCACTAAGTATTTCTTAGAACTGATGTTCTGTGTATCTTTTTCTTTTTTCCTCCTGTCTCTTCCTGCCCTAACAGAAATGTATGGAAATAGCGATGGCTCAGTACCTGCCACGTTTCAGATCTACTACATGATTGGATGGAAATTCCATGAATCACAGGTAATGTGAAGCTGAATTATTTTCTGTTTGAAGGTACTTTTAAAATTACTGATGTTTTAAAAGCTTTTTACAAAATATTTTACGTTAAAATTAGCCCTATTTTTTTTTCTTCCTTTTTTCTTAGGCAAGACCAGCCCAGAGAGGTTCTGCAACAGTTTCACTTGGAGATCTGGCAAAAATAGATGGACTTCTTTCAAGAGGAAAAAAATAGTTCTTCATCAGAAATAAGAAGCTTTATAGCAGCTTCAAGACAACTATTATTGCAGATAGTCTTCACTTGCCCTTATTTTGTGATGACATTCTGAAACGATAATAATCTTCATGCAAGAGGATTTTCTGCTTGTTTTCTTTTTTTACTGCCTATGCTATATCAGCTGTGTAAAATGCTGTTTGTTTTTTGTTTCTAGAGAAATATGTCAGCAGTATTCTAAGTGAATATATGCTCTCCCAACTTTTGATTAAATTACTATTCTCAAATGTAATGCCTCTTCCAATATTTCAGTATCACAGACTGCTCCAGGTACGATTTGCAGGTCTTGAGTATGTATATCACGCTGCGTTGCTTTTGAATTATTCCTTAAGGGTGGTAGTTCGTAATAAAGAATAGTACTTGGTGGCAAGTGTGTTGTAAGACATACTGTAAGAGAAAATATCAGCAAATACACAGATCTAACTTAGTGTGGTTTTGTGGGTTGCAATGTTGGCTGCTTCATTGTAGGTTTAACAGAATGTATGTATCATGATTTGACTTAATTTACTGAAAGAAGCAGCAAGCAGAAGAATCACCCAGCACTCAGATGGATGGGTACGTTTCAAATTAACTAGTTAGCTTAGAATTGGCATTCTTTGGAGTTGGTACTCTTTTGGAATTCCAAAAGAGTTCCAAGGCATTTTTTAACCTGGTTTTTTTTTTATAGCATTTAGAACATCAAAACTATTAAAACTACATCTGCACATTACTTCCTGTGTTTCTACCATCAGAGGCTGAAAAGTATGAAGTATACTTTTTTTTCTCCTTAGCTGTGACATGGAGCTATGACTTTCCCTGTATATAACTGCATTACCAGAAATTGATAGTAGTTACAAATATGGCCCATTAACCTGAGGTGTTTAGAAAAAATAATCTACCCAGTGATTTGACTTGATAGAGGATGGTAGAGAGGAAAAGCATGAAGAATATATAGTCAGGTTTACTGCTCAATCAGTTTTGTCATTGTACCTAGGTGTTGTATCAATACTGGTGAAAGGAAAGCTTCTCTAGGCTTGTTGTAAGAAGATTATCCAGCAGGTGGAGTTTTACAGAATGGTGTGACACAGACCAAATAGGCAAGGTAGGAAGAAGCCTTCGTATTCTATCAGGGATTATTGAATTATGATTCTAAAACAAATACAGATATTAAAGTTACGTCCTACTGCTTAACCAATACTCAATTTTCAAAATAACAGAAATGCTGTTTAAAAAGAAACTATTCATCCAGTATTCAGCTGACTAGAAGATCAATTTAAGTGTCTAATTTTGGGATTTATTTAGTTTACCAGGCTTTGACTTTAAATAAGAAATGGGCAGAGAATGTACAAAACATCCTGATAAGGAGGGAAGGAATCTTCTGTCCTGCATTTGCTTACAAGCCTAATGTATTATTATTCAAGGAAAACCAGCTCATCTTTCATTTTCCTTGGAAAAGAAGAGGAACCCTCCTGGAAAAAGGGGGAGAGGCTATAAGTGGCCTGAAAACCTTTATAACCCTTGACAAATTTAAAAGAAGAGCTTGTCTCTCTGAAAGCCTTCAGTTTTTTCATAGTACATCAATGGACTTAATGCAAGACACTGCATGTCTCTACAAGTCCTCTCCATCTTTTATAAAATTTACTTATTTAAAGGGGAAACTCTCTCCCAAATGTAGGTTTCTATGAAGTTATGTGTCAAATGAGTGTGTAACAATGCATTTTTGCTTTAGTAGGTTAATTTCCTGTTACTTGAGCTGCTGGTTGTGACTCAGATGTGTTAAGGGAATGAGGAGGTGGAATGTGCTGGGTAAATGTTAATTGGAGAAGTGCTCCTACTGTGCTTGTTTCAAGCACTCACGTTACGGAGAAAAGGACGAATTTTCAGTTCTTTGATTCCCTATTCCATGGATGGAGTATGTAAACAGTAAAGTAGGTAAGGATTTTGCTGTTAATGGGGGAAGGTACCTCCTGGACAGGGAGAAATGGAAGGGTAGTTTTCCTCCTAGCACTTGGAAGAAAAAAAAGTATAGATTTTCAGTTAACTTGGAAAAGGGCTGGGGAGTAGTAGAAATAGGGAGTAAATATGGCATTGGAGCAGCGTTGGTTGGAATTAGGGGGCATGCAGCTGATGGGTAAGGGATTCGTTTCCCTGGCTGACTACACTCGAATAACTGCCTTTTCTGTGTGTTTGTAACTGCATTTTTTTTTTCTGTGCTGTTTGTTCTTGGAGTTCTAGGTCACTCTGGTTTCCTCTAGCCACTTTCTTTGTATGGCACTTATATGAATAGATTTGAAAAAAGTTAGTTTACTATGAACAGATGTTTTTGTCACATAAGACTGTTACATTTTGATTGTCTTTTTAGTGTTAAGTGTTTATGGCTTTCTGAAATTGTAATGAAGAATGTGGTTGCCAGTTGCTAGTTTAGAACTCTTAAGTGCATGTTAAAAATCAGCTTTTGCAGGGTAAGTGACTTCTAAAAAGTAGTTGCTAAGGTGACATAATGTCTCTTGTAAGCTTAGTTTTAAAAATCCTGATGCATAATATGGAATGCTTTAATCTTGAATACAGAAGAAAGGAAAAAGAATTCTGGGAGATAATTACTTTGAGTAATCAAAAGTCAGGAGCCCATAAATAACAAAAAACCACAAATTTTAGAAGCAGCTTATCTGTACTTGATGAACATTAGTATTTTTGAGCCTCCAAAAGGTTCTGAGGGTCCAAGTCACAGATCAATGAGCGTGCTGGTTCAGTGTGTTTGATTACAAGATCTGTCAATGTAGAGTTTTATGCAAAGAGTTTTTACTTAGGATAGAGGGATAATAATAATGAGGCCCTATATTTTGGAACCCAAGCATTAGATTTTTGCCGTTTCCATACTTTCAAAAGACTGAGAATTTGTGAAGTTAAAATGGGGAAAGGATTCTTGATTACCTCTAACTTATAAAAATGTCATCAACGGAAGTTCAGAAGTGAACCATACAAAATTAAATTTAAGTGTATTGTTTTACTCTGCTTGAAGAAGATAAATATGAATGACACTTTTCTCAGTGTTGTCTTCAAGTGAACTAAAACAAAAACTTGTCAGTTGCAGGGGGAAGAAACACCCCAGTCTTTCATATGGTGTTTAATTGGAATTTCATGATGCAAACATCTGATCTAGTCAGTTAAATTCACTAGACATCTTGTTCAAGAAGCCACATAAGGAAAACTAGGATATGTGTTAAACCTTTTAAGTTTTCATTTGTCTAACCCAAGAACTTAATATCCGCTTTTCAAAGACAATCTGTTTTGAAGCCATTATTTTGGGGGAGTTATGGATAGTGTAGTAGTTTGATAGGAATCAGTCTGAGTACTGAAGCAAATGTGAGCTGTACAGCTATTTGGTTTATTTCCTGAATATCTTAAGTACCGTCAGGTGAAGGAAAAGGAAAAAGAGAATTAAAAAAAGAAAAACCTGAAACAGTTAAGTTTTATCTGAAGGCTGCATATCAGTATGAAATAGAAAACACTGAAGAGAGTGGATGTACTTGTTGTAGGGGAAAACAACTCTTGGCTTAAATCAAGTTAGAATTAAAGTGGTTTGTTGACTTGTTAATAGCTTGTAATTAACTGTTAGTCCATGAACTAGACATGCAGGATTAATAGCAGCAATATAACAGATAAATGACTGTCCTAGACCCTTGCAAAACCTTAGTAAGCACCTTCAGATATGTAAACACTCTTCTGCATCAGTTTCCCAATGAGTTTGCAGTTACGTGTTCACCTCTATCTCTTTAACAGGAGGTTTGGGTTATAAGAGCCCACCCTTTGAGGAGTACATTACCCTATTTACGTGCATCTCCTTTGGAGACATAGGTGCTATAGCTGCATGCGTACCTGTGCTGTTCCCTACGCTCCACTAATCCACCCACCTGCTGGGATAGCACCCCACAGGGTGATGTGGAGACACCCTAGGAGTGGTCACTGCTGCTTGTCCCCTGTACTTTCAGCCCACTGGCCAGAATATAGGCTGCTGCTGGGGAAAGTGCTCGCTCAGGCCTCAACAACTTGAGATGGCAGGAGGGCATCTTTTCGGTGTCAGACCAAGTTTTGACTGCTTCTCTCTTCTCACTGTTAGGAATTTTAGTGCTTTTTATACTTGATCTTAAGCTGACTCTTTCTTCCTTCCCCCCCTCCCCCCCCAAGGTCTCTTGGTACTGCCTGGTTAGTGTTTAATGTGGCTGATGGTTGTCTTAACCTACAGCCTTACCAGATATTGGGCAAACACCTTCTCAGTTTTGTATGTTCTGTTCAGACACATTGCACTCATATTTCTATCTTAGCAGCTGATGTTGTCTACACTTTTTTGCCAAGATGTAGCTATGTAGATTTCCCCCACGATTTAGAGCTGTGTCTTGGGGTACAAGGTACATTCATAAAGTAAAAGACAAAGTCCTTTTCAGAAAAAATGTTTCTGTTTGAAATCTTACATTGGAGCACTGATGATGAATAGTGGGGAATCTTATTTGGCCTCAAAGTGTTCATGATAGGCTTAAATGTATCACAATATAGCAGTCTTCTAATACATAAAATAAGGAGGTTTCACTTTTACCGGGCTGATGAATCCCAATTCATGCATTTGGTTTTCTGCATTCTGTAGGGATTCCTTACAGTTTGTGGAAGTAGAAGTGCAACTTGAAGTTGGGATCTACACGTTTTGTGTGACTGTTGATCATTGACTTATTCTTTAATATTGCACCTGGAGTGTGTGTGAGTACACTAAGAAAATAAAGAATAAAACTACCCTTATGAACGAATTTATTTACCTTGGAGATTTCCATAGTTCTGATGAAATATAATCTTTGGTTTCATGGATGACAAAAATACAGGGACAGAAACACATTGGATGCATTTTTGTTTTATGTAATACCACCTTTTTAGCTAAATGAACAACCTAAAAAAAGTTACTATTTTACTTAGTGTATGCAGTAATTTAAATCATTTGAAGCTCTAATCTTAAGATTCTTACTTCTAAGGTGAATTATTCTGTGGAAATACTATCCAAAATGAACAATTTACGAAGGAAATCTCACGGGTAACACCCATCTTTACACCTATCTTTTCAGATTCTGCTTTTGGGTACTGCTGAATAACTCACTCCACTTAACTGTACTGTAAATATTATTTGTTTTCTAGCAGTTAACCATCTTGAAAACACATCAACACAACTTAGTAGGTATAACACTTGAGATGAATTTACAAATGAATCTTGGCATAAGACAGATGTATTTTAACACTACAGTTTGTATGCCTGCTCCCTGCATATTTATTTTCAACCTCCAGTTGATTAGCTACTTTGTCTTGTGTACAGAAATGGCCTGTTTAATGCAGTGGGAAGTCGAGTAGAAGCCAGCGTTTGTTAATGGATGCTTAGAACAGGCGCAGTCAGGCATTTTAAATTATTCTAACTAAGCAGTAATTCTAATTCATTTCTAAAGATAGAAGTATAACAACCCAATTACCTAGTTTCCTCACAGACTGTAATGAGTACAGTACAGTTAGCATAAAATTGGTCTATAAATTTAATGGGCAATTTCTTGTTGTGTGGACATTGAAAACAGTAGCAAAAATGTGGCAAGCCATGTTGGGAGTCTACATAGTAACTTGCTCCCATTGGATGCTTCCTTGACAAAATGCATTACTGTAAAATATCAATCAAGTCTGTTCAGTACAAGGAGTTTTTAAAATACTGGCTCAAACAGGGATGGCAGTAGAGTTGAAAGTTCCTTCAAGAAAAAAAAAACCTTTTTTAATCTGGGTTAGCAGTAGGGTTTTTTCCTTTTTGAATATATAGTCATAACACCATGTTAAAGTTGTAATATTCATCAGGATGTGGCTAGTATCAGGCCAGTTCTGTATGTGCAGCCTCATAAGAACAGTTGGATCAGTTCTTCTAAATGTAGAATATACATATAGATGGTCAAGATAAAAAAATACATGTTAATACTCTACTGAAAGGAGAAGGTGTGCTGGAGTCCTGCTGCTGATCTTTAAACCAGGATTCAGACAGCTGCTGCCCCACACAGGTGCTGGCAGTTGTGCAGTTCATTGGATGAAACCAGGTGTGGGGCGCTTCAGAATTTCTGGCTGATAGAATGCAAAGTACACTTTTCCCTCCCTTCTAGAGCTGATGTTTATGATGGGAAATTCTTTGTGACCATATTTTCATACAGTACAGTAAAGAAAACTGAGGAGGGCATAGCTAAGTTGCAGTGACCTGCTGAGACTAAATTGAAAATTGTGGGCCATAAGAACACATACTTGGTAAAACATGAAGTTTCTTCTTCTTTGCCTGTTGTCTAGAGAGTGAATAAACAGGCAAAGAAACATGAGGTTTGAAGAACAGAAGTAAGTTTTCCGAAGTATGTTTTCATGATGGACTTTTGATTTCACCTCTTCTATGCAAGCGGAAAGAGGGATGAATGTAAAAGACTTTTCACTGACTTCCTGATCATGAAAATGCTTTAATTACTTCAACAGTGCATCCATTTTAAAAGTACTTTTATTACATCATTCTGTTAAGTACAATGAATAAAATCATAACTGTGACTGTGAAAGTAGCAGCAAGTTATTTCTCCTCCATTAGAACACCAACTTAGTGGCACCAACTTTCCTAGAGATTTAGGCATTACCATACTTTTTCCTACCTGATAATTTTGTACAGCTCACTTCCCTGCCTGCTTCTTTTCCCTTATAATGCCAACTGAGCAGATGGAATAGTGTGGCTGATCCTGGGCTGCTGTTGTGGACTGGTGGGCCATCAAGTGTGCTCTGTGGCTAGCAGCCTGGCTAACAAAACAGGCAGTGTGTTCAGTTTACTGGTTTGTAGGTCCATTAAGAGATGTATCTTTACGTTTCTAGGGTTGAGCTCAGGGCAATGTAAATTATTTTATTAAAATGTATTATTTGTGTACATTATAGAAAGCCGATCTTTCAGTTTCCTAAGTACGTAATGTTGGATGTTCATCTTTGTCTCAGATTAGCAATTGTGTTCCAGGTTAGACCGTGAGAATTTTAATCCTGTGGGACTTCTAGCTTTAGTTTATTCAAGAAATAGTATTTAAAAGCAGGTATTAAAATTAAAAACGAAAAGTAGGTGGTTTTTTTTAGTTCTTGAACTCAAGGTGAACCCTTTCAGTGAGGGGAGAAAGGTATGGAGCAGTCCATTGCTGGCCTCCCTCAAAGTGAGCTGTACTCTTCTCAAATAGAAATTCTTACACAGGAGAAGTGTACTCAGGTCTTTTGTTCAGAGATGATCACTGAAAAGGTAGGTCAAAGTTTTAAATAAATCTCTTTAGAGAGCATATTCATATCTTATCCACTAAATCAGTGCGTCTCTCTTTAGCTACTAGTGAAGAGTAAAGATCTTAATGAAGTGGAAATTGAAATGTGTATTCTTCCTGTAAAATGCTTTGGGACTGACAAAATAGAAGTACATGTAAGCACAAAGCAAAGCTCTTTTTCCCAAGAAGTTTCAAATGTAAAAAATGGACATGGGTACATTTGGAACCTGGCTGCAGGGCCAGGTAAGTAAAGCAACATTATTGTTTGTAAGAATATTTTTGTTGCAGTCCAATACTTGATTTTTCTCTTCTGGTTTGGTTTTTTTTTTTTGTTTTTTTGTTTTTTTTTAGCACAGGTTTTCCCTGTCTATTGGGAGTAGAACGCTTGTGCTTTGTAATGCACGTAAATATCTGTTGAAATATACGTCATAGGTCTTTGCTGTGTCAGTCCTATCTTCCACTTGCCTTCTCTTACAGAACAGAGGAATTAAAACTAAAGGGCAGGAAAAGTTACTAAATTCTATACACAACTTTAACTTGTAAGTGAAAATGAGAATGTGATGTTAAGGAGATACTGCTTGGGAAAGATGCTTCAGTGTTGCAGTGATGGGAACATTAAAAGAATCTACTTTCACATAATTTAGGTCAGAGTTTTTCTGTAGTCCTCATAGTTTTTGGGTTGCATGAGAGTTACAGCTCAAGATTTACAACGTAAACCCTGGCCCGCTGCTGTACACGTATGCAGTCCTTTGTGACACAGGCAGCATTCAGAATAGAGACCTACAGTGACCCCCATCAGCCACCCATTGAAAGTAAGTCCTACATAAATCTGATCATACTGTTTTCCTACTAATCATGTTTTCAGCAGTGTTCTTATGGAGCAGGCTTTGTGAACATACTTGATTTAAATAAAAAAAAACACAGCACTCTGATACAGAGCCATTAACTGACAATATTTTTACTAATGGTACACATGAGAAGGAAATCATTTAACAGTAATGAGGAAATTAAAATCAGTATTCTGTGGACCACATACAGTTTGTATTTTAGTAAAGAGGCATTTCATTTTTCTAATAATGTGTTTTGCAGAAGTATAGAATGTGGTTACTCTTTTTTTTAGCGTCTATGTTTGCAGTTATTGTCACTTGCATTAAGTTGTTTTGCAGCTTGTCCAGCTCTGTGGAATACAGCAAATGGTATATTGCTGATTATATTTAACTTTTTTCCTCAAAAGGCATAATTATTTATAAAACAAAGTATGAAAATCCTTGTTCTGGTAAATTTTACTCAACAGTGCAGTACAAATTGACTACAGGAGAATGAAGTTTGTGATGGAAGATAAGTGTAATTTCAAAAGGTACAGCTGTAGTAGATGTATGTGTGAGGACCATGAAGACTTGCCTCTTTTACCAAGAACTAGAATAGCAAAGACAAGAAAAGGAAACTAAGGACAGAAAGATGGATCGCAACTTGAAGTTCACATTCAAAACTAATGGCAAAGACTTAAAGGTATTACCAACTCAAGATTCAAAAAAGTAAAAAGTCGTATTTTTCTTTAACCTTATTTAATAATTTAGATTTCCATGTGTATTTTTCCATTTCACCTTTTCATGCCCTGCCTTTCCCTTTACATACTGTAGGCAACTCTGCTAGTTTTTCATTTTCAAGCTGTGTTGCTTTAGAGGTACTCAATCGTAAATCACAATGGTGTGTCTGTTTCTTTCCATTTACTAAATGAAAGAGTGCGCATCATTTCTGGATTGAATGATAAGTTTTGTTGCCACAAATGCTTTGGCTTAAGACCTTGACATTCATTCCCTCTCCACAGGCATTTATGTCAGGAAAACTCAATTGTTTGAGCACTCATGGAAAGTAAATGCAAGAAGTGCCTCAGTATGACTAAAGCAAATTTGCTGAAAAATGTAAGTCTGTAGATGTCTTTCAGTACTTTGTGCAACAGCCAGAACTAACAGCAAAGCAGAATTTCCTGAACCGGTAACACAACTGTGATCTGTGTTGTTTTTTTAATTCAAAAATTAATGGATAATGACAAGAAGAAAGGTAAAACTGAAGATGTGTTGCCATAGAACTGGAATGTGATTAGACATGGAAATAAGCCCTGTAGCTTGCTTGACCTCAGTTTTTTTTATTACATCTGCAGAAATGAGTTGCACAGTTGCATGTAAAATCTGACGGTAGGTCACACAGGAGCCTGGCTAGAGCAGGTCTGGAACTTTGACCTCCAGTTTACTGAGTTATCGCAATCTATGTTTTCCTTTGCTGAATGAATTTGTTACTGTTTTATAAAGCTGGTGATTATTACCATATGCTACTCTGAAAGGGAGTAAAGGGTTTAACTACAAACAGTGGAGCTGGCATTTATGGCCAGTATATAAACAGTGCCATTGTTCTAAGTGGTTCTAGATAGTTATAGGGCTGGAAGTTCCAGTTTAAGGCAGCCGGCTCCTGATGACCATGCCTCTGCAAAGGAAGAACAGGAGGCACAAAGAATTGGAACAATGAATCTTACTCCTAGTTTTCTGTTTGGCCCTTGTTGTGCAGGCTCTGAAGTGCAAAGCTTGCAAAGTGACTTGGAAGTTTCTGCTTTCTCTTTTCTTTTTTTTTTTTTTTGTCCAAATGGAATGAAAGCTGTCCAGAGCAGCATATTTGTTATAGTTGTGTATTCAGTTTGAAAGTAGAGGGGCTTCTGAGGGCAAAGCCTTTATTTTGAGACATGACCCAAGATAACATTTTTGCTTCCTCTTCTTGTTTCCAAAAAGAAAAAGTATTATTAAACTAGTAATGATTGCAGCTATGCCAGGGAAACTGTATTGCTTTCATGGGATTACACGTGTAGCTACTTCCAACTCAGGAGGAAAAACTAAAAGTGGGTGGACTCCCACTGAATTTATCATAATTACATTCGCTCCAGAAGGCTAACTGGAGTGAGGAATCAGAAAATTCCCTTTCATTGCCGAATGGTAGGTAGAGCCAGAATGCTACAAATGTATCCGGAGCATAACTCTGAATTCAAATTTTCTGGGTTTACAGTTCTGTTTTAAAGTCACTTCTCTGCCCTTGCAAATAGGTCTTGGAACTGGAGTAGTATAAAAGTTTGAGGGGACAGATGGTTGAGACATACGAAAGATATGGCCATTTTTCCCATGTTCCCTAGAGGAAGGCAACTAGGCTAGACTTTACTTAGTTGATGGTACAGAGGTTACTCTGAAACCATCTAATCCCCTTTCACCTTAATTATTTAATACTGACTCTAAAGCAATTGCTTCATTTCTTAGGGAAATGCTAAGTGAGAATTGTCAAAGGGAGAGGACAGTCCATGGACCATCAGAGAACCAAAGAGCCAAAAGACTGACACAACTGACTTTCCTTATGACATGTATTTCAGTGTGTACCTGTCTGTTGTAGCCACTTTATCTTCCCTTTTTAATTTTTCCTTGTATGGGAGACTGTGCTTCTCCCACCCTTTTTAATCATAATAATAAATCAGCTGTAAAAATTCAAATTATCAGTTATTGGTTTTGTCCTTGTTAATTTTATGTATGTTAGCTTCACCATGGTCTCGTGTTATTCCTGGAAGGACCTAAACCATGTTCATTGATATGCACCAAACTGAACGGGGATTGAGTGCTGCTGTGATTAGCTGTAATATAATCTATTCTGCAAAAGTAGGAGTGGTAATTGCTGATTTCAAATTTAGAAAGTATTTCTGAGGAAAAAAAAACCAAAGTTTTAAACTTTTTTCTGCAGAACCTACCAAAGTTTGCTTTCTTTTACGTGATGTTAAGATAAGATACATGACGAATTGCGCTTTCTATGATAGGAATCCTATGATTTACAATCAATAGGAGAGAGACAAAGAAAGAAAAAAAGTTTTAACCTAAAATCTATAGAGGTTATTCCAAAGAGAAGAACAGTATTAGATAAAGATGTCAAAGTACAGACAGAATACAGTGAAAAGGACTAAGAAACAGGGCATTTGGAGTGCAGAACTCATATGGCACCACAGGTTAAACTAAAGCTGGAGATGTCAGTTTAGGTAGGAGTCAGAGTTCTGCAGCTGAAAATGAAAAGCCTGAATGTGATGTGAAAGATAAAGGAATGACAAAACCAGGTGCCAGGGGCGGGGGGTGGTTAGCAGCTGTATTCCCAATAAACCAAAGAACGCAGGGTGACAAACAGGAAAAGGGATAATGTCAAAAGTATCTACTATGGTTTCAGGATCAGAGAGAGAGGAAAATAGATTGAAAGAACAACGTGAAAGGAAAGCAGTAGGATTTAGCAGTAGCTTAGCTAAAGGAGAGATAGGTTTGAGTGTTCTGGTGGTGGAAGAAATGAATAAGTTTGACAGAAGGGTAAGAGATCTAACAAACTTGAAACACCTTTTTTTTGTTAGTTAGCTGGAGGTGACAAGGCACACTGTCCATTCTACTGCTAAAAATGGGAGCTGGGAGTACAGCCAGCAGAGATTTAGATCACTCAAAGGCAAAAATGACTTTTGGAAATTCTGAGGCTAGGTGATGTCATTTAGGTGAAGGAGACAAAGTGCACCGAAAGAACTCCCCTTCAGGCTGCAGGAAAAGGAAATCTGTCTTTTATCAGCTTATTCAATGAGATTAAGTTGTAGGAGGAGGAGTTATTACTTCTCCTTTCTTCTTTGACATTATAGAGATTGATAGGTGCAATCATCAAAAAGATTAAAAAAAATATTATGAAGATAAGATTTGGACTTTGTCAGTGTCTTCCTGGTTGCTTGGGTAAGTCGAATTTCAGTGAAGGGAAAAGTATGCTGTAGATTCAAAAGGTTTAAAACTAGTGGAGCAACAGGAGTAACTGTGCTATACAAAACACTGAGTTCTGGAGAGAGGTTCACTGGAACGGGCTTGGTAGTGAAGATGAGAGACTGAAAATGAGAGAAGAGTCAGTGTAAAGAGTGGTGTAGGCTGACTGTACTGTATGTGAAATTCAGGGTAAGCTCAGTATTTCTCAGCACTGTGAACGAAGTTGAGTTTAGTGCCCAAGAGGTGAAGGGAAAATAAATTTCCTCTCCCAGAAAGGATGAAAAGTGACTCCTGTGGCTGCTTCTGCCTGCCTGAGAGAGAGTAAGTCTGCAGCCATTGTAGACACGAAGTCAGAGAGAGTGTCATGGCAGCTGCTATGAGACCTAGCAAGTCTGTCTCTTTTTGCCTTCCTATTTTATGCTTTTTCCATCCCATTGGTCTGAAAGATTGTTTTCTTTTCTCTCTCCCCCCAGCCCTAGTAATTGCTTGCTTTGCTAATAAGTGAATAAAAATGAGGAAAGATGTTATACAAATTGCTAGATAAGGGTGAGAATGCACAGAGGAAACTTGAGAAGTCATCAACAACAGAATTGGCTGCTTTTAATGGGCAGGTGAGAAGGCATGTTTATGTTTTCGGAGTAAATATGTTACTACCTAGAAGGAAAAGTTAAGTCTGGCAGTAAGAGTTGTTATTATGGATTGATTAAGGATACAGGTGAGAAAGTACTTAAGGATATCTGTTTGCTTCATGTTGGCAGCGTCATGTGATACAGTCCATTAGTTTTTGAAGGCTCCAGTGGAGTCCTGTTTGCTGGAAAATATCTTAAAGTTTTTCATGTTGATTGGTAAAGCTTTTTGTGCCTAGGGTCTTGACTACTTCAGGGGTGTGATAACCATCTTCGTGATAACCTATTCAGAGGTATCATTCTTAATACCAAAGAAGCCCGAATGACTTCAGTAAAGGACCCAAAAGACCTTTAATCCTGATATGAGAGCTCAAAGGCCAGAGAAGCCACTACAGACCTTATTTGCAATGGTTAATTATTTTCACTTTTTGCAAAGATGACCCTTCCCTTTAGCCTTAAATCTTGAGCTTCCAGTTGTTGAATTGATTGTGGCTTGCTATATTAGGCTGTAGCCCTTCAGAGTCAAAAGTTATCCAAGAGTGGATGGTGATCAAATCATATTTTAACACACTTGGATGAAGAATCAAGTAAATGTTTTCAGAATGGCTTATTCTTGAAATAGTATTTGATTGAACTAAGTACTATATATTTAACGAGGAACATCTTTTTATATGTTTCCCTCAGTTTTTATGTTTAATTTCCCTCAATTTTTTGATGGAAAAAGATGACCTTTTTTTCTGGAAAAGATTAATTTAGCTAAAGACAACTTTTTTGTTTTACAGGTATACTGATTGTAGATATACAGACTGTACATGGCAGATAATTTTTGATGCAAAGAATATTCACGTATGATGATTATGTAAATGAGTAGCATGGTTGTACAACCTGAGGATGCGAAAACTTACCTGTCCATCATTTTTAATATGCTTAGGGCTTTATAGTACATCTTATTTTGTGAACTGATGCAAGAATAAATCCTTTGATGGTAGAATAACTTCAGTTCACAGTACCAAACCAAACGTGGATTGATTTCACCAATTTGGGAAAGAAAATATGCAGTACAGACGTTCTTAGAGCAGCTTTCCAGTTGAAAAGCACTTTTGGTAAAGCTGGACAGAAAACTAGCAGTAGAACTAAGTGAGATTTTACACTTCTGCAGCACATCTGAGCAATCAGCCAGAACTTAGTGTTTTAATATGCATAATCTATTCTATGGTTTAATGAGATCTTGAGCTATTGGCTCTGAAGATTGTTAGTACCCTGGTGAATAACCCTTCAGTCTTCAGGCATACAATGAGAATTTGCTTCTTCCTTCAATTCTTCAACTCCTTGGATAGAATTTATTATTTCCCTAAATATAAGCAGCTGCCAAGGTTAATTATATATAATATTACCCCTTTCTGCTATATTTAACTCTCACTCATTAAGTGGATTACATGGTTTCCTCTTGTAATTAAGTGCAGATCAAATATACTGCAATATTATATTAAAAACATAAGAAGTTACACCTTTTCAGCTGCAATTCTGAACTACTTAAAGGCAGAAGCACTACTTTTGATGCTGATGGTTTTTTCCAGAATTATCTGGTCAATATATAAAGTAGATGTGATAGTAAAGTCAGAAATATCACAGATGATGAAATGCGCTCTGTTCTTTCACACTTAAGTTCCATTTAAAGGTAATTGTTTCTTTGCCTATTTTTTCCTTTCAGTCTCTGAGTAATGACTTCCTTCAAAGATTTCTGTTGGATATGGGTTATCTGGCCACCAGAAAACGTAAATATTAGTAGAGGTCAGGGAACAGAGGGGGGAAAAAAAAAAGTAAATCTAGTAGGGGCTTATCTATTAATTTGGTACGTATTTGTTTTATTTGATAACAAAATAACATTGCTATTACCACTAGCTGCTTAGGGACAAATCAATCTATGAGAATTACTTACAAAAATTCTCTTGCATGTTTTAAAATTTGATCAAGGCAACCATTGTGGACCCAAACCTTTCTTCATATGAACTTTCAGAGTCCCAGATCTAAATTCAACCCACTTAACATCAGTCACATAACTAAGGTTCTTCAGTTAAGACTATAGAACTAAGAGAGGGATTAGTTGTTCTGGAGATTTGATCCCCACCTAAGACTTGCATCACCCTTGAAAGCACCTCTGTCCCTTTGTTGACCATAAGGCAATGCAAAGTAGGCATGCTCCTGATCTCAGTGCCCCTGTTTGTTAATGCCTAAAGTTGGGGGGTATAAGCAAAGTGGTCTCTGCTGAGCTCACTGTAACCAAACTGCTCAGTGTAACTTGGTGTCCTGTATCTTTGGAGTTAAATAGTGGGCAAATAGCCCTTCTCCGAGTTTGGTTCAGGTATGATTTAAGTATAAACTAAGTGTATGTTGTTAGTTATCCCAATCTGTATACTAGAGAGATTTGTTTGCATAGTACTCTCAATAATTCTGATTTATCTGGTTTCAAACTGAGTCACTAATTACATGATTTCTAAGAGCTATATTCTGTTTTCCAGCTCTAAGGGTAAGTAGAGGTGAGAAGAAGGCTTGTTTACTACTGCATGTGTAAGAAAACAATTCCCATAATGCATATGGGCTGACTCTGTTCTGCTCAACTCTGCCCTTTACTCCTTTGTACCTTTTTCCATCCCACATGGTTGTGAGGTAGTGGCAATCAGCCCATTCTGTCACCAGTGCAAGCTACTGCATTTTCTCGAAAAGAACAAAGAGTAGGCATCATGCTACTCTTATTTACCTGCATTAGACCTAGCCATTATGAAGTCCTTAATTATGGCAATTTATCAAATTAGCCTTAAAATAATATGTACCTTTTCCTAAATGCCGTATCATTAGCATGCCCTATTTTGGCTGTCTTTGTGAAATAGTTGAAAGGTTTCTTAAAAATACAACAGTCTTCCCACCCCAAAAGCTGAAACAAGCTTGATATATTGTACATTTTCACTTTGGTTTATATGGATTGAAAAAAAAGAAAGATAAAATGCACAAAAATGGATCACCCTGATTAGGTTTTTAATCTGTAATTTCTTGCAAAAAGTGATTATTGCACATGCAGTCACATTCAACAGAGATTCATGAAGACAACATAGCCATAGTTTAGTGTGGGAGGTGGAAAGGGGCTCAATTTGAGGTTATATGAGAACAGCTACATATTTCAGCTCAAAAGGCTTCTCTCTAAAGAACAAGGTCGGGTTAACTCTGCTAGAACCATACAAACCAGCAATCCGAAATGCTTGTTGCAGTGAATTGGTATATATGGAAGATGCATTACTTTTTGTGAAAACACGCATTAGTGTTCATTAGTATTACCACTTAAAATACATTCCCTGCTCTGCCTGGCTGATGATAGTATCTCTGAAAGTGCTCAGCAAAGTATAAAATATAATCAATATATATATTTATGTGTGTATGATTTATATTTATGTCTTTTTGAGAGGGCAAGCCTTAAGCATAAAGTAGTACTTGCATCTTTGTTATTTTGCAAAGCCTTGAGGACTGTGCTGACCTAGTAAGTCAGAAGTTGTTCCATCTTCTCTTCTGACAGCAGGAATAGAAAGAAAAGAGACTCACTTTCTGATTTAATTGCTTTTCCTACAGCACGGAAGTGAGAAAGAACTTTCTCCTACTTTTGTTCTGACTGGCAGCCTCAGTCCCCCTTTAGCTGGAGATCTAGAACCTACTTGGATTCCAGATTTGCAGGTTATTATCTTTTTGTCATATTTATAGGTTTTATAACTATTACAACATTAGCAATTCTTAGGATCTAGATTGGAGTCTCATTATTCTGAGCACAGTGAAAAAAAGTACAAGAACTAACTTCCACCCCAAGAAGTCTTAAAATGCAATCTGCTTTTCTGTGAGCTTTTCAGTTCTGTAGGCTGTATCTGTGTTAGCAAATATTGTGGGGCAGTGGATGTGGATCTGCAGAATCAAACAGGTGGCGTTGCAGGCTCAGTGTGCTCACTGTATGTGTTTTGAAGGGTGGGGAGGGCTGCATCTGACTAATTAAGATCTCATTCTGTGAATTAAATGCCTGTTAATTCTTTGAAGTGCACTTCCAACTTAGTTTCATCTGAAACTAGTCTAGTTAGTGCACACCAAAAACGGTCCACAATGTGAACCAAAGCAGATAAGTGGGGAAAAGCAGGAGATTTACTTTGAAAGTGCATTTTTAAGCAACACCCATGACTTTTTGTATGACACATGCTGTTGTAGTTGTGCAAACGCATTTATCTGTGCCCAATAAGTTCGTATCCTGAGTGTCTAGTGAATCCATGTATCTGAATGAGATCCAGTTGAAACCAATGGCTTAATACCTTCCACTGATTCCTTGGTTTCTATTATTTTCTGTGCCCAAAACACAGGCCCTAATGACTTATAACAATCAAAGGTTCTTTGTCCATGACAGTGACTCAGGAAATGCTGTTAGAGCAGAGGGCTAAAATGTATCCACATGAATACCCAAATCAGTGTTTCCTTTTGGGCTGCTCCCTTTTTGCCCCACACCACCGAACACTTTTAACAAAATATTTGAGCATGTCCCCCAAACCCTCTGTTACCCAACACATAGCTTAGTGCTTAAAGGCTCAACTTTAACTGGTATATCTTCAATCTTTTTAACCTAACAGCAGTTGTTTGTAAACTGGAAGACCTCAAGTTGAGGTGAAATAGCAGTATTCCTTGTTAAGAAATAATGCCTTGGCTTTACTATTATTGTTGTAGCATGATTCAGGAGAGCTGGCCTGCCTCCTCGTCCTGTGTACCCAAGTATATTGGTGCAATATGAAAAGCTACCAAAAGGCCCCTAACAAATCATCATACTGATTGTTTTGCTAATGGCTCAACAGAAGCTGGATCTAAGAATGAGAGAAGCAGAAAGAGCTTCCACTCTTGTCCTCTGTGAGGCAAAAAGTAAGAACTAAAAGTTGGAAAAACAGTCAGTGCCAGGGCTTACACTGCAAATTTTCAACAGTTTGCCCTTTGTGTGGCTGCAGATACAGGGCCAACAAGGAGTGAGAAATAATGATCATATTTATCAAAACGCGGGGTATTTCTGTAAGCTCTGTATTTCCTGTTGCTACATTAATGGAACTATTTCAGGACTGTTGGCTTGCAAAATAAGATACTTTCATTTTATCATCACTCATGTAAACTTGACGTTCTACTGATGTTGCATTAAGGATAAAATCTTCTACGAAAACAGAATAATATAAGAAAACTCAAGTTGATTATATTAACTTCAAATGGTAAAATATGGTTTCAGCCATTACAAATACAATTTCTTATGAAGCTCACTGTACTTTAGAAACAAAGTTAAAAGTAAAAATATATGACAAGATACAACATGGCTACATTATTGTTTTTAAAGTACAGTATAATCTTGTGATTAGGAAAAATTCTAGTTAATACTTTAGTATCAGGGTCAACATTGCTCCTCTCTCTACCCACCTGCCACTTGCAGGATGGAGCTCATCACCAGTTCCCCCAGAAAGCTCAGTCAGCTCTGTTAAATAAATCGCAATAGTATGGTTTTAAATTGCATGATGAAATTTAACACCTACTCTTGCAGCTAATGTAGGGTACAGTCACTTGCAAAGAAAAAAGTATTTGGGTAACTCAACTCAAATGGCTGAGCAGATTTTGCTTACAATGTCAGTGAAGCAGTACGGGTCTCATGAGCTACGGCTCTGCTGGCTGAGCTTGATTTCTATGAAATCTTAGGCGTAGTTCTCTCATGCTTTGCAAAACTAAATAGGGTGTAAGTATAATCAAATGTGAAGCCATTAAAGCTGCAAAGTTCTACAGCCAGTTTATTTCTTGTCTTAAAGCACTAGTGCACAGTTGAAATTTGAGATGCAAGTCTACAGTGGCACAAAATGCATCAAACTATCTCATGGAAGCTCTGCAAATTTTTTTCTTAGAATGCATCATCTACTCAAACCAGAAACGTTTTTCAGGAAGAAGTATAGCTATTTGATTTAGTAAAGATTTCATAGGCATAGTTAGGAAATTCTGATGAAGAATGAGAAAAGAATAGGTTGGTGGTGAAATCCAAGTTTCTCCTCTGTGTAAGTTATCTTTTTCATTAAAAACCAACCAAACAAAAAAAATCCAACCCCAAAACCTCAAGTTTTGGATATAGTCTAGAATAAAAATATTTTTGATATGTCAAAAACATTGCCATTGTTTCCTGTGTAGGCTACCTTGAACCAGATGTAGTCCAGTAAACTGGTGGCAATGGCTCAGAAATGGACATAAGCACATAATGATAAAGGCTGGGAACTCACAGATCAAGCCTGTTATGGAATCTGGGGTATGTCATTTTTGCTGTGTCTTGCAAGTTTTTCAGTAGCTACCATCTGGAATTAAAAACGTTAATGATGATTATTATGAGATGAGAAGGATAAAAAGCTGCAACAGCTCCTGCAGATATTATAGCAAAGCTCCTTCCGTGTACCCAAGGAAATAATACTGGGTAAAATATTCTCATAGATAATTTTTTTATTATTATTTAATTGATTTTCATTTTATGTATATAATGGATTTTTTTGTAATAAAGAAACAGTCCTTCAGAACCTTTAAAATGGATGAAGGGGAAAAATGAGTGCATAATTCATGTACCCTTTGCAGCCCACATCCTACACAAGAGGGAAGGTTCAGAGGGGAAAAACAAAAAACACCTGTACAGTTTAAAAGATGATGCTGGGATGTTAAATGAGAAAGAAATAGAAATGAGGAAGAGAACTTTCACAGTTTGAACTCTGAAATGTTAAGCATAAAGAAAAAGCATGCTAAAGCACTTGAGAGACTTTTGACCAAGGCAGTGGGAGCTTCATAGTTAAGAGTGACAATATCTAAATACAACTGCAACATAGCGCAATGTTTTGGTTTTTTTTCAGCTGCTATCCTGACAATCTTTAATTGTACAATTGCAGCTTAAACTGTTACCTAGTACAGAACTCCGTGTTGGTCATGGCATTTTGTTTCTTTTTAATCTTGTCTACTGTAGAACCACAGGGAATGTCTCAAAGGAATTACAGGGAAAGAAATGTATTTTTCAGGTTCTCTGCAGGAGACTGGAGCAGGCTGCCAGGCAGAATTTTCAAAAGGAGTCTTGCTACGTGAGATGCTATGGGAGCATGGAGCAGCTGAGGAACAGAGAATTACCATTATACAAACCTTCTAGTTCCTGGCTGAACAAGACAGATTTCTTGTAGAAACTGAAGTTACGAGCTGATGCAAATCCCTAATATGTGTGACAAAGAAGTGTCACAGTGAAGTGGAAAAAAACATCCAGTATCAGAGCTCTGACAGGATGAACCCAAGAGGGGCTGCTGCCCCAGGTGTGTGTCTGTGGGGTGCAGAGAATGAAATGTAGATGAGTGAAGTTATTTTACTGACAAAAAAAATCATGCACAGAAGGTGGAATGAGCAGGTCTGACTTGTAGGGACAAGGGAAGCAGGCAAATGGTTCCGGGCCAACAGATGCCTTTTCTTCTCTCCACCTGATGCTATCCAAGGCAGTTTGCATCAGCTTCTCTGCAGTGGGATGCAGTCACATGGTAGGTACTAAACTGCCAAGTTGTGGTATCTCACTGCTTTGAAATGCAAACTTCATGGGGAAGAGCAAACAGAGATCCTGCCAGGATATGTGGTGGATTCAGTTCAGACCCGAATACTTGTTTCTTCTATCTTAAGAAGGAAGGAAGAAGAAGCAAAATGAGTGGAGAAAGAGAGAGCCCTCGCTTTGGAAAAGAAATTCTTGCTCAATCCAGGAGTGGGCAAAGTTGATACAAATCTTGATTTGATTAGCATGTATATGAGTCATTTAGTCATTTATCTGGTTTTTTTCCCCTAGTGCTTTTGTCCTAAACTTGTTATTTTTCTCTGCAAAAGTGAGACGGTGATCATCTGCTTTTGTTATCCTCTGAGGGAGGAGTTCTGCAGGTGCTGAATTGCAATCGGAACAGTGGAGAATGATCACTATGATTTACAAGGAGGCTTCAGGTCAATACCCTGCTGAGGAAGAGAAGGAACAGGTTCTGATCAGAGAAAGATAACTGCTTCTGCCTGAAAGTTAAACAGGTGCCCTTGAGGGGAGACCACACAGGGATCACAGGTTCAATCAGCTCCAGAGATGTGGTAATCACTAGATGGGTCATTTACCTAAGTAGTCTAGAGGTAGCAATAACTATTCATTACTGCAGAGCTATCAAAACGATGGTTCTCTTTTTTCCTTCTTTTCATGGGCTTCGTTCCTTGAGCATATAGAGAGCAAACCAGGAAATCCATTATATTAAATAGCTCTTAAATAAGGGGGAACAATGAGCTTGGTTATAAGTAGTTTTTATAAATGGTACTGAAGAAGAAAAAAAAAATCCACAGAGGACAGTCTACAGCTATTAACACAAATGATTTCCACTCATGTTTGGAAAGTTCTTAGTCCAAATTAACTGAATTTACTACATTTGAGTGACTAATATCACAAGAGATTGACAGTCTTTCCTTTTGAGCACAGGAGTAAAGGAAGAAGAAGAAGAAAGATGGGCATTCAAATCAGTGTCATCTGATGAAGGGTAGACTCCTGCCAAAGAAATCCAGAAGTTCAAAGTGCCTGAGACACCACCTGGCACAACAGTCAAAACAAGTTATTCAAAGCTGCATGGTTAAAGAGAATAGGTTAGAGAGGCCAGAGAGTTGATACCCATTAAAGAGAGCGCTGTTCCTGTGTTAATAAGACTAATCTGTTTGCTTATACATTCAGCTGGAATGGAGAAGACTTGTATTCAGTTTCAGGTTTTATAAAGACAGCCCATGCTCCCTGGACAATTAGGTATTTGACCTCTTCTGTGGTTCCTATATGAGAAATTGGTGTGATAGTTCTCTTACTCACGGTCGTGTGCTGGTAACCAACAGAAAAAGTCACTGCTAAGGTGCTCTAACTTCATGCTTCATCCTCTAAAAGATAGTTCAGAGAAACAAGGATGGATGTTTTCTTTCTGTAAGCTTTACTTATGAAATATGTTCTCATTGAAAGCCATTAATCAAAGCATAGTTTGATGCATGGTTATTTGCTTGATCTAATGTTTACTGAAGTCAGCAGAAATCTTTCACTGGATGTTTAATGTCTTCCTCTCCCTGTCTTGCTGTGATGCTTTATGGTGACTGGCCCAGCTAAGGAAGAATGCTCAAGAGTAAAAGCCCTTGGGATGAGTATTGAGGCAACAAGGATCCAGAAAAATGCATCTGAAGAGTTACATATTTCATAGCTTAAATGTAATTGTAGCCCTACAGTTAAGAGACAGTGTTAGTGTAACTACTGTTGCATCCATGGTGGTTCAAAGGTATAAGGGAAATAAGGTTGTTTAAGTTCTAAATCAACTTAATGCATTTATTTTTACTTTTATTACACTTATCCTCATAGTCTGAACTGCAGAACAGAGTGCCCAAGAATCTGAACACTGACACAATACACCTTCATATTTCATCAGGTAAAGCAATTGAATTTTGAAGTTGTAAGTGCCATGGTTTGAATTTCTGGAATTCTTTGCCTGAGACATAACCTTCATTAGATAACACTGTCCTGAATTTGCCTTATTTTCCCACAAGCCTGGATAATAACCTAGAATACAGTCTGTAGGTGAGGAAGAGAAGCAGGAGGAGCACATGATACAAGAAAGGCTGTGTCCAGCTGCAGCCCACCCAGCTCTGGTCCAGGACGAGTAATGGTTGTCTTAGCAGCTTGCTCATTGGGAAGAGCTCAACGCCATAGCCTCTGAGTGGTGAGATTCAAGCTCTGGGGACACCAGTGTCAGCTCTATACAAACTTCAATGTGCAAGGATGTGGGCAATGCTGAAGGAAGCCAGGGAGGTACTTCCTGAAATTGCAGGATTTTGTTTTGATGGGAATGAAGAAGATTTCAGGTTTTGCCTTTCCTGGAAAAAAAAATAAAATAGCGTAGTATCCTTTCTCTCCCACTCCTGTTCTGTGATTCACATATCCTGACTTATTTTATTATAACTAAGAGCTACATGATGAACTTCTCTAGTCATCGTTTTGGTGTGTTTAGCTCTTTTCATATCAAGTGCTTATTTAGTAAATATATGGAACAAAATATGTAATTACTGGGACAAATTCAACATGTCCACAGAGTGTTTTAAGGGGATTTATTATAATAGATTTGTTTTGTCTTTCTGCTAATAGTTTCTGGAGTGATTTTTATGCCTCTAAGAGAACTTAACTCATGAACCTGGGTTGAAAAGTAGGGTTTAGTTCTAAAGAACAAAATTTCTAAAAGGTCAAGTTCTACAGCTACAGGATTTTTATTAATGAACTGAGCAGCACACAGGAGGTCTTCAGGTAAGACACTTCCCGTAGTATGTGTAGTAAGTGAAAATGTGTCTTGAAGATTCTGCTTGATACCTGCTTGATCTCACTTGATATTTATTCTGCTATCCATTATGCATTGTCTTTAGGACTATATTTTCTATATCGTATTAATGCACAGCAATAAATGGTTCAACAAAATTAAAAATTAATAGAATGAAAAATGGGAATAAGATCATGTACTTTTGCTAGGGCTTGCCTGGTTTGTACAGATAAGGGAGTGTATGAAATATGTTATCAGTTTAATCCATGTTACTTTGGACATCACCACACTTATAGTTCATTAACAGGAACGTTTTTGCTGTGTAGGTTTTATAACAGTTAAGTTGCTTAGCAACCTTAACTCCAAGATAATGATGCCTTGCTGCCTGTGATTAAAGAATGTTTTTTTCCTGTATTCTGTTTATGATATATCTAGCTTACTTGTTTTCTTGTTTGCAAACTCTGTGCCTCATTTTTCATTCCAAATATAGCAAGGGATGTATGCATTCCTTGAATAAGTTTATATTTAAAATTCACCACAGTCACTTACTCAAGTGAATGCAAATAGCACAATAGTATTATGAAAAAAAAACCCACACTGGCAGTAATGCAAAGAACACAAAATGGAGTACTGATACTGCCGAATAAATCCTTAAAACCTTTTCAGCAGAAGTGCATTGCTAGTAACTGTGGATAATGCTCTAGTTCTATGATTTAATTCTCCCCTTAAATAAATAAATAGAAAGCTATGGGACTTGGCCATATGCAATGCTGTACCTTGGAAATGATCCAAAAAAAGTGAAATACTGTACTTTAAGTGATGGCAAATGTCTTCTGATACTGCTAGTAGATGGATCAATTAGTTGAACAGTATTTACAGAAGTCCATTGGACCTAAAAACTAACAGTATTCCGAGCTAATATCTGAAGGATGGCACACATTAAAATGGATATTGGGTGACATTATCTATTTAATATATTTCAAATGATTCTGTTAATTCCTGCAGAGCTTATCACCATGGTTACCATGACAGAAATTAAACAACAAGAAAAAAATTTAAGTTAATCCATCCGGAATAAGATTCCAATGGGATCAAGAGTCTCATTTAAGTGTTGGGATCCACATTAAAGATTGACAGCTCTTCAGTTAATAGTGTAACCCATGCCTGCTGGAAGGAGGGTTCTGTCCCCAGGTTTGGTGTCTCTGTCATAAATTACTTTCCAGATTGCACTGTATAGGAAGTGGTGGGTTTGGAATGGAGGCCTAGATAGGAGCTACTGATGTAAACTGTCTGCTTCCAATAGGCTGGAATTAAATCAATAATACTTCATGGTGTCGAGATTTGTAAGTGAAGCGCTAACATTGGTATGGATGCAATATAAATGGAAATACGTGTATGTGACAGCGCTAGAAGGTACAGCAAAGTAAGTGTTACAAGACTGGGACTTGTACTGAACTCTCAGGACACTGCTCACAGGACACTGTACCCAGTAGCAACATTGAGGAATATGCTGTTTAAATCCAAATGAGAAAGCTTGCACTCTTATCAGAGCACAGCACAGATGCTTCCTCAGTGCAAGACCCTTCATCCTAAACCCTGGAGGATGGCACCAAGCTGCAGCATATCACATGTGCCAATCCTTTCCTTTTTCCCAAACAGGAAAGCATACATTTCAAACAAAACAAAACAAAAAAAAGGCAAAACAAACAATGTATAGTGAGCTTAGCTAAGGCTTACGAAGCTACTGGAGTCAAAAGCAAGGCACCAGCTGCCAAAATGGGTATATGGCTTGTCTTTGTGCTTCAGTATTACTTTCATTCTAAATTCAACTATCTTCATCCAAGAGATGTGAACAACAACTGTAGTATGGCATTTACCTACCATTTTGAAGGGCTTCTAATATATCCAGTTGCTTACGGTTCCTAACTGTTTCTTTTTATTTCAACAATTATCATTACTTAGAAATATGGAAATTCTGATCTAATGGAGCATTTGGAGTAGGTTTTTAGTTACTGAACTTTACTGACTTTCAGTGCAATGTTGGAGGCGTGAGGATATCACAGAAAGCAGGAGGGGAAGGTATCTGCAATATGCAATTATGTTAATGTCTGTAGTGAACTTTATGTTACAGCAGTTTCTTTAGACCGATAATGTAAGATCTCAGCATTTGCGTAGTGAATTCCTGCTGGATCAGTCTGGTATTTCTTGAATATTTTTGTGAAGAGACAGATGTGTTACCTCAATAGAAGTTGGAAGTTGTCCTGTGTAGGATATAGTCCCTCTACATGAAGTGTTTGTTTCCAATGTCTACCTTCCAGATGTATAACAAATTTGAGATTGTGTTTGGTGCTTAGTTTGAATGAAAACCCTGTCTACTCATCCTATTGTTGTCATAGGATCTGAAGCAAATTAAAAAAAAGTATTCTTCACAAGGAAACTCACGCAACCAAAATGCAAAACCTTGATAAGAGCAATACCAAGGCATAACAGGAATATAGTAATGTCAAATAAATACCATCTTGAGTGACAGGGAATTCTGATAAGGTTAATTCACATTTGCCTTACTCTGTGTCTTGCACGGTTATACAAGTAAAAGCATGATTACATGCTTACATCAAATAAGATCCCCCTTTACTTGAAATCAGGCATCAATTAAAACATTTTAGCTTACGCTGGACTAAGTATTAGTCTGTACAAAACAGTACAGTGAGAAACATCCAGGAAGCTGTTAACAGATGTACAAGGTTGAGGATCTCATCCACTGATAATTATGAATGAAATTAGCAGAATCTGGAGTACTTGATTTCTTTTTGTAATGAGATCCCCAACGGGGTGTTCACAGTGGTAATGTTGGCTGGCTCTGGAGTTGAAGGTACATTAAATTATAGTGAGTTGTAATGGGATATGAATCTTGTATGAATCACCCAAAAACAGCAACTGGGAATAACGCAATATTTTTAAGGGAATCCCTATAAGTCATGTAGTTAGTGCCTATGTAGTCACAAAGGAGTTTTACTCAGCCCAAAATTCTTCTCAATGACCTCTGGTACGTAAAAAAGTTTGAGCAAATCAGAAAGACTGCATTGTCATAAGTTAAAACATTTTTTACTTTTTAATTATAGATAATGTTTTTCCACTGGAAAACGTTTCCCACAGGAAGACATTTTGACCTTGGTAGCATTTAAAGACAAACCTATAACTTCAACAGCTAAATGTAGTTTTCAGTGGTAGTGTAGAACATCTTGAAATAAAACAGTCAAAACAACTCTCACATTATAGGCTCACTCAAAATTCAGGTTTAAAACCTTCATGGGGAATCATATTTAATATTTAGTTAAGCATTGCCAATTATCTCTGGAACCACAGAATAAAACAGAACTCTAGTACTTGTCAAAGTGACGTGGAACAGCCTATTCCGATATGAATGAAGCTCTGAACATAAGTAATCCTTTTAAAGAATAAAAAGGAAGTACATTAAAGGTTCAGTGGCTCTCATTAAAATTAGTTATTCCCAACACTGATCAGGAAATGTGATCCTCTTAAACTGATCTCAAAGAGGATATTGTCATTTTGATAATTACACGTGACCCCAATTTATGCTAAGATGTATGTAAAAGTAAACTACGTCTTACTGCTATTCAAATATTTATAAGCTTTCCAGCTGAGCGGTGCTAATTAAAGCTTTATATGCTTAAAAAGAAAATTTAAACTAGTACTTTTAGCTTGGCTTTTATGAAATCCTTTTCTTCTCCAAGATGTCATAGAGCAGCACGGCTGCAGCAGCGTTAGTGCAGAAGGCCATCATAACTAAAGAGTATCTCAGGAGCTACTATTTCCATTGCATTCAAATTTCCCACGACTTGCTTTGTTGGCATTGGTAGAGTCTAATTCAGAATCCTGGGGTTCGAATTTAATTATTTCATTTGAGCGTTTCCCAAGGCCTTTAAGAGTAGTCACAGAGAGTGTAGAGCACTGGTCAGAACACCAATAGCTGTTATTCCACTGTCTGTGAGATAATTGCAATACATTTTTTTTTGGCGATCGAGATTTTTCAATTTCTGTCTCTCCACCTACACTCTCAGAGCAGTAGTTTCAACATAATGTGACTATTACTTGGTAACGTTAATATTAACATCAGGTTAGGGTTAATAACATGAAAGGAATAAAAAAGATGAACTGGAAGCTAACTTTTAGAGATAAAATGTCTAGTTCAGGCTTACATAAAGCCTCTGGTGAGAGAGAGGGCTCCTACAGCCCTTTGCATTTATTAAAGCCAGAGTTGGATTTACACTGAAAGCTGCAGAAACCTAAAGGAAGCCACCAGAAGACGGGGCCAGTAAAGTACTGTCAGGTTACTGATAACCCAGAGCAGTTTCTTCTCCCAGATCAACCCTTGTGCCAGTGCAAGGGGAGGATGGCATGGGGTAAGAACAAGGGACCGAGGTAGAGGTGATTCTTTTGGCACCAATGCTCTTGGTAATACCAGCGCTGCCAACTTAAACTGTATGTGGAACTATAAGGTACTTGTCTTTGGTGTAAAGGAAATTCTGCTTGAGGATTAAGCAGAAGAGAAAAAAACATTTCCCCCCATTCTGTGACCAGTAATTGCTCTGTTGGGAGATGTACTGTAGCTTGAATTCTGGGTAGAAAGTATGTGGTTTTGGAGGCCTTGTTTCTACCAGTCCCATGGAGTTTTCCTGTAAGGAGAAAGAAGAGGGACAGAGTATGTACACATGTCTGTGTGTGCTGCACAACTGCTTTGCACCTTGGTAGTCAGTTGGGCTGTTCTGGGGAATAAACGGGGATGTAATTCCTTAAAAAGGAAAAATACATGCCCTGAAACTAATGGTTTCAAATGTTTGTCATTAGCTAAATGTCACTTGCTAAAATAAAATTGCTCAATGTTGTTATTACGTGATAAAGGTGACATTAGGCAAGTGGAGGAGTATTCTTCCTCTTGTAGGGTGCTACAGCCATGCGCGCTCACGCTGTAGAGAGTGCTGTGCATCACAGAGCAGCTCTTTATAGGAAGGTGCCTTAGGTACTGGAATCTTTCAATGCATGTGTCTTATATTCTTATTGAGCATGCTGGATGCTTGTTTTTCCATAATAAAGATGAGGGAGGGTATGCCACCACAAGTTATTTCTTGCATATTGTAGTAGATGTTTGTGCTGTGAATGGCTGCTGGAGAAGTACAAATTGCTGCCTTATTATGAAGAACGCTCTTCCTTCTCAATCTACCTTCCCTCATCTTCAAGTTCTAGATGAGGTTTTCAGCTATTCTTGTCTGTGTTTTTAAGGATTAAAAGTTAACGCTACCTTGCATATACCTTCCTTTGTTTTTGTCATGTTAAAACCTACAACTACTTTAAAGAGATGCTTATATCAAAGATTAGTACTTCCAAAAACTATTAAAGCTAAATGTAGCATTTTATTCAGGTATTGCTGTGCTTGTTTTTAGTTAAGCTGCATTCTAATGGAATGTCACTAGTTTTTAAAAGTTTTATTTCAATACATATCATCTTTGACATATATAATACCTTATTTTTATAGAGTTGTTTAACTTGTAATGGTAGTGCATTGATGTGATACAAATTAATAGCTTTATTCCTAATTTGGGCAATCACATTAATATAACTGCATAAAGTAACATCATCTTATTGCAATAATATTGTAAAATGGTACGTCTTATTATCACGTTTACTGTGCAGTTAATACTCTGTTTGACATTTGAGAATGGTCAGACAGTTCAGACCACAGATGGTGTGGTCCCAGAACACTGGCCAGTGTTGACCAGCTCACGTATACCTGGAGAGAGCGGTGGGTGCTGTCAAGGGTGGTCTGGATCTCTTCCAGTTCCTCGTTTTACTTTTTTCTTACTTTCTGATCTTTCCCTTCACCTTTTCTGTTTCTTGTTGTCTGTAATTATTTGTTTCTTTCTGCATTGCATAGGGAGGACACTTCAGCCTCGCGAGCGGATTTCTGCTTGTCCTTAAGAGGAGACTTAAAGGAACAGTGGCCAAATGAGAATGTTTCTGAAAGATTAAAAACATGGTAAGTATGTAGGATACTTTCTAACCTCCATCTGCTGAGTATCTTAGAGACTTCTTGACCTAGATATAGTGCCTGAGTATTTAATAATCCTCAGTGGTTTTATTTTCTATGAAGTTGTCCAGTCTCTCTTAGTGCTCCTGTAAGCTTTTGGCACTCACCATACCTTTCGGCAAGTAGTTCCTTAAATCTGCTCTCTGCTACACGAAGAAAACTCTTTCATTTGTTTCCAGCGTAGCTCCTAATAGCTTAATTTTATCCCCCACAGGTTTTGTTTTGAAAGAGGCAATGAATACTTGGTCTCTATCCAACCTCTCTATACCACTCATGATTTTGCAGATCTGTCATACCTCTTTTTAGTCATCACTTTTTCAGACTAGAGAAAAATAGGTATTTGACAAGTTTTGGGTTGTGTGTTTTTTTGTTTTGTTTTTTTTTTTTTTTTTAAAAAAAAAGCTTATAAAAACATTTTAAAGACTTTCGGAAAACACTACTGCTTATGAAAGACACCATCCATTCTGTAGAATGATGAGCAGTATTCTGCTTTGCTCTGTGGTTAATAGATGGTTGAGCTATCTGCTTTTCTGTTTGGAAATGTCTTTATCATCACTAGCAGGGGACTGTCCCTTTACTTGTGTGATAATAATCCGTACCATAATGAGGTTCATAATCCGTACCATAATGAGGCTGTTCAGCAGGCAAACAGAACCACCCAAATAAATTACAGCACCAATAATAGATAAGAGACATTTTCTTCTTCCCAGCTTTAGTAATAAATAGTTAACAGAAACAGACTATTCAATACGTTTTAAAAAGACTGTCAATTGCAATGGAAGTAATATCATTCTATCTTCTCTTTGTAGTTACCATTCAGAAAATGACATGTTCCTTAAATCTTCTTGTTAGACACAAAATAGGAGCCTTTGCCGAACTTGGAACAAATCTACAGTCTCAGCACATGACAGTAAAAAAGAAACAAGCAAAGAGGCAACATCAACTTGACATAATCAGAAGAATTGCACTGGCAATTCACTACTTGGAAAAATCCAGCAGTTAATTAAGAGATGATTATTCTTTTTGGGCACTTCAGTATAGAATAGATTACATTATGGGAAAAATACCATGATTATGGCTTTTGTCTCTTGTCATAGAGGCAATTGACTTTTTTTGCTTAGTTTAATCATAGAATCACAGAATGGATGATGTTGGGTGGGACCTGTGGAGATCACCTATTCCAATGCCCCTGCTCAGGCAGGGTCACCCAGAGCACATTGCCCGGCACCCTGTCCCATCAGATTTTGAATATCTCCAAGGACGGAGCCTCCACAACCTCTGGGCATCGAACACCTTCACATAAATAAGTGTTTCTTTATATTCAGCTCCAGCTTCCTATATTTTAATATGCATTATATTTTAATGCATCCTGTCTAGATATCACTGAGAAGAGTGTGGCAGTTTTCTTTGCTGAAGGTCAGTTGTAACAGGAAAGACTGAAGTGAAGAAGGCATGGAGTACCATGGTCCTTTCTGTGTCTTTTGTCATCAGGTCCCCGTCCCTTCAGCAGCAGGCTCACATTTTCCCTAGACTTCTTTTTGCTGCTGATCTACTTGTAGAAACCCTTCTTTTTGCACTTCACATCCTTCAACAGAATCAACTCCAGATGGGCCTCAGATTAAATGTAACAGATGATTTTAGATAGGTTTAGCTAATTCCAAAGCCTCTTGCAAATCAGTTTGGCTCTGGCAGTGGTTTCAAGACTGAGTTTTACAGATGCTACTTGAAGAACCAGGAGTTTAAGAAAAGTAAAATTGCAATTTCCTAACCAACACAATTCTTGCTTTGGACCTGTTTCCTGAAATGTAGGAAATCCATTTCTTTTCGAATTCATTTTTGCCAGCAAAGCAAATCAGACTCTCCTGGACCTGGTATAGCTGACAAAGCACTTAGAAATGGAATGACCCATATGAAAACAGAAGTAACTTGTTATATTATTCAAACTCTGTGCTTTTGGTTTTTACCTTTCTCTGTAATTTGCCCTCAAAAGAATGCATAATACTTCCTGAGGAGACAAAATGTTATTGTTGCTCAACTTAGCTGGAGCGTATGTGAAACAGGTAGCTTATTAGAATTAGCTTATAATTAATATAAACTTTGCTAACTATAAATATTTAATTGATTTCTGAGTAGGCAGTAAAAACGTAATTTGTATGGATGGTTCAGTGCTCTGGAAGTGCTAGGTCAGAAAATTCCTTTGCCTCACAAATCCCTATGACATAGACTACAGCACTGAAAATCACTGTTGACCACAGAATAGATCTAAAGTCTGTGTATTTCACATTTAAAATACATGAAACTTTTAAAAGTTTAAGAACTCTTAATGATTTTCCTCTAACTGACTATTTCTTGATTTCAATGTGCTGACTGCACATTTTCCCCCACTAAGTCACTTATATCATGAAACAATCTATAATCTTATTTTTTTAATACCTTTCTGAAAAATATATATAATTTACTCCCAAATGCAAATTAAGTAAACGGTGATGAATTGGGCCCACATTCAAAAAAACCCACTCAATTAAAAGTTTAAGCAAATGCTCAAAACATTTTACCATATGAAAGTACCTTGAAGCATGAATTTAAAATTAACCCTGTATGGTATTAACATGCTGAGCTGGGAAAGCACATCATGTTTGTAGGACAAAAATGTGAGCACCCAGAAGCCAAGTGTAGCACTTCTATTTATTGACTGATTTGTTGTCCTCTTTTATAGCGATAGTACGGAAGATGAGATTGGGGAGTGCAGTCCTCCACGCTTAATCTGCAGGCAAAGAGGTATTCCCATCTATACGTATGCTTTACTTGCAACTTGTAGTTTTTTGATGCGTGCATGAAAAAAATAATGTGTATACCATATGTGTGAAATGAGAGGCAGAAATGACCTTTTACTACGATTTCCATGGTGATTGTCCTCACTTTGGTGTCATTAAACTGTTCATTAATATTGAATTAACTACAAGGGACATCTGGAGCGAACATGATATGACAAGTAAAAGTAGAAGAAAGTGAAACTTTGGTAAAGATTATGCTTTAAATTTTTTAGAGATATCTGTTTTAGAAAAGCTTTGCAATTCCATTGTCCTACACCGTCAGCATGCTTTATACAAGGCAAGCAGCATGTGGGAAAAACAAGTACTTGCAGCCAAGACTGTTAACTTGCAGGGGGGTTATGTCTTACATTCTTAATCTTTGAATTTCGTTCAGTGTGTCCTGGATATGAGAGGAAAGGAAATTATGTGCTATTTCTTTCAAAAGCATTCTTATTTTTGAGGTATACATACACATAAATGTATTTCTAGGTATTATACATCATTCACATTAGCAATAAGTGAAATAAAACATCACTCAATTCTCTACTTTTATTCTTAATATATAGGGTATAAATTAAACAGTCTTGTTATGCTGTTCTGTGAGCAACTGAGCAGTATTTGCAACATTTGTTAAAACTGAAATCCCATAAATAAAACATCTAAGAACTCAGCTTATCTACTTTTGAGATGGCACGAATATGTTCACATATTGTGTGAGCTGAATGAATCTGGGCTTCTTAGATTGAAGAAAAATAGGTTATAATAGGAGGCAGCAAATAGTGTCATCATCAAGAAAATGTGCAGTGTATGTATTGACTTCTCATAAACAGGAGTAATGGCCCGTTCTCTGTTTAGCAGAAGACGCTTCAATAAGTATTTAAAGATTCTGCTTTGTTAGCTCTAGGAATTTAGTAATAACAGGTGAGAACTCCAGTGTCACCTGTGAAATCTCCTATTTAATGATATTTAATATTTGTTAGATTTCACAGAAAAAAAAAAGGAAAAGAAGGAACGGTTGTGTAGTAAACATTTATGTCTTCCATTTGTTATTGTTAATAATTTTGCATCTGTGCTTCTTTTTTTTTTTTTTCTTTTTTTCCTTTAATTGTTGTCATTCAAGGAGCCTGCTTTTTCCAGACTAATGCATTTGCTGACATTTATGCACCACAATTATTTCACCCAAGTCAACGTGTTTCTGGAATTTGCAAACCTGCAACCAAAGCATGTGTCTCAATAATAAGTAAATCTGATAGACTCTTTCCAAGTACGATAGCTGTCAAATGTAATGCAAATACAATTATTTTGTGGGGGCTTTCTCTGAGGACGTGGGTTGGTCAGAGTTTACTATTTGTGAAATGTTACCATCTCTCCACCTAAATTCTAAGCCCCAGGTGAAGCTGTTCGCTGTCTCATCGTAGCTGGGCCACTGTGGAGGTTCATTGCCCTGGCCACTCACAGCAAACCAGACTTCTGGCCCAGGGGCTTGTGATTAATGTTTGCAGATCTAGAGGACTTTGCTGTTGACCACTCAGCTAAATGTATGATGTGAAATGCCCTCTCTTCAGAGCAAGAGTTTGTTTAGAGTAGTGTCCAGGATTTCTTTGGCAATTACTGATTTTGCTAAACACTGTATCAAAATAGCGGGTTTAAAAGCAAAGATCGCTTTTGTCATGAATTGTTTGCTTCTACTAAAAAATACTGTGTATCTTCCTTTCAGTACTGTCAAGAGTCTCTGACTTAAAGCTGAAGAAGTCTCATTTTGAGCCACCATATGGTCATGAATTAAAATTTCTTAGGTAGGCAATTTTTTAAGACAGGATAACTGAGGTCTAGTCTGTTGTTGTTGACTTGTATCAGTCCTTACAAGCATGACAGGCACAGCGTGAAAGCTCTATTTTCATAGGGATGACTGTTCCATCTTATGCTAATGTTGCCCACATTTGGTGACATCCTTCACTATATACTTTGAGGAGTCTTACATTCCTGATTAAAGTGCATACAAACCCACTGAAATTCTCTTAAACTATTGTTTCATTTAGTGGAAGTGCCACGGGCACCACAATCGCGTAAACCTTTTTTCTAAACGTTTGCCCGACTGTATTTCATAGTAGCCTGACCTGACTTACCCGCATCTGGAAGGTCGTGTCAGGTTTCATTCACTGTCAGTGTAGCCTCTGCTGACAGCCCGGGGCTACGTACACATGTAGTGAAAGTAGCCCTGTGCCTTGGTTTCGTATTGCTGGAAATTGACCAGTAAGAAGAAACCTTTCTTCAGTTTTTATCCTGCAGATGCTGTTTCTTAAACCAAGGAACACAAATTCTGTTTTTCCCTATAGTTCTTTTCTTTCTCATATATGAGCTGGCTACTGAAATATTTCTGTGGTTTCTGAAAAGCATGCTGTTTTTTTCTTTATTAAAAACAAAATACACACAATTTCCCTCCTCTTCCCACTGAAATACTGTCCATGATTACTGATATAAATCGTGTTGATGCCCCTCGTTGTTACTTTGTCTTTGGAGCTATTCTTGACCTACTTTTTCTTCCAGAAGGGAACTCTACAAAAAAATCTTTTCTATAAAGGGAGTGTCTTGTAATTCTTCAAAGAAACAAAATTTCAGCATCCTCATTATCATTTCATCAGAATTTGGAGTGCAACTTATTGTGTTCAGGTAGTTCCTTATCCCATTTTAGTTTTCCCTTTCAAGGTATTGATTTTTCACTTGGAACTTGACATCACTTTTGAAATGGCATTTATGACCATAGATGGTATTCAACCATCATTAAAGGCAGTGGGCACTTTCGTCTGCAGCAGCTACCCTTTGGGACTGAAAACCTGTTCAGACTTCTCTCTAATCCTGCTCGGACGCAGGAACGTACCGTGAGAATCGGACAAGACTCTAACATCAGACTGGTTTTGACAGTTTAATACAGTTTACTTATATTAGGCTAGCATAGGAAAAAAAAAATCAGGTTAATGCAAACGTTATAAACCTGTAGATATCACTGCTGAATCACTGCTGTATTTCGTTTGAATGGCATAATGTAAAACTGCATATAGAAGGTGATGACCAATTAAACATAGGAAGAAAGGTAGAGACAGATCTTGTATGAGGCTGGGTAATACATATGAAAAAGTCTGCTGTCAGAGTTATATCAGTAAATGAACATTTTGGCGAGAATTTATGGGTTTGGTTCATCAAATAAAGTCCGTTGTACTACCAAAAGCCCTGTATTGTCACGCCCCGCTCTCAGTAAAGAGGGGGGGTAAGTGACTTCGGATTCGTAAATTCTCAATGGCGTGGACTAAGGTGAGATAAATCTCCAGGTCCATATACAAGCATTTATTAGCTTCCAAAAATGGTTAGTATAGGTCTTAACAAGTCCAGGATAATTGGTTAGGTGTATAACAAATTATGGCAGATGGTGAGGTATGCATTGTGTTACTTAACAACAGGTATAGGACAACTTACGGCAAGCGGTACTTAAGGTCGTACTTAAGGTCGTTACTTAACAACTCTAACTGTTACTTAACAATTCTAAGAGAAAAGAGAAACTGAGGGATAGAGAAAGGAAAAGACAGAGAAAAAGACAGAGATAAAGAGATCACCGGTCCCGGTTCCAGCGTCTTTTTCAGGGAATCTTCCCAAGCACAATCTTCTTCTTTCCTGGAAAAATCTTCCCAGGTAAGGTCTTCTTTCTTGGGAATAATCTTCCCAGGCACTATCTTCTTCTTTTGTTTCTTCTTTGTTGCCCCCAGGGGCACTTATTTTCCCCTTTTATGTTTGCTGAATTGGCATGGTCCACCCCCCTTGCTGAGAACAGCCTCGTCTCAGGTTTCTCCCTTCTCCCAGGTAACGTGTAGCATGATTTGGGTGGAGAGACGAGTGCCATAGTCATACATGTTCAGCATGATCTCTATAATCTTTATTAGCATATGCAGAGGTGTGCGCTTTCATATGCATTTCGCGGATAATGAAGCAAAGGTCACTCATCGGACACAATGGCCTTGAGAACTGAGAACTAGCAAGCTCACCACATGAGTGGCAGAACTATCCTGTCTTCACAAGACAGTTCTCCCACACTTTCAGGCGCCAGAAGTGTTGGCCTTATCAGTTCTTTGAAGGCCAGGCCTGCATTATTTATTTCTTTGCCAGTGTTTGAGGCATTCCATTGAAGGCTTGAAGGGCCTTCTGCCCCTCGTCGTGGAATTTACAGTCCGTCCCTTACATGTATTATCAGCTTTATCATGTCTATTCTGGAAGGATAGTGGAGAATTAATAGACAAAAATAAAAAAATTCACTAGTGTTTCTAAGTTGGAACTTTTTTTAGAGTGGCTTTAAACTGATTTTTCAGTAAATCACTACTGCTAGGATTTCTATTTTCTGGGCTTTCATTTCCTCCTATTCATGATTTGCATTCTGCTGGCCTCCTTAATCTAGATTTTAAATCATTTCTATCATACTAAGATCAAACTCTCTCATTTTGGTATTATAATATTAATATGCTTTGTTGTTTGCAGCTTGGCAGTCTTGTTCAAGAGTGTACATCATTTGTATGCAGGTAAGACTTTATTTGCATGAAGAAGTTCAAGTGCAGCAGCTTTTCTATTTTCCCTGGAACGTTTTTCACATTTTAAACATGTAACCATTCTAGATCACCTTTTCCATAGCTTGTGTAAGTCTATTAAAATCAAATTTGCTCTAGGCAATAAACCAGCCTAAAGCTGAAATACTGACCGTGACCCTTTGGAAAGATGTAAAGCATTTATCAGAAAAAGCGTTGTGTCCCTTTGGCAATGTCACAATTAATTATTCTTGTGACATTGTATGTCTAGCACATACGTTGCCATCAGATGGACAGGGCGAACTTAAATGCATTCTGTTATTCCATATTTCATACTGAAACTATTTTAAAGTTAAGGAGATATTGTTATTATAGAAAGGAGAAAATAGTGAAAACTTACTGCAAAACTCTGCTAAGGCAGATGTGGTCATATATTTCTAATGCAACTGTTAATCTAGCATTTTAACTACTCATAAACACTGTGGTGTATAACTTTTGACGCTATCTTAAGCAGTATGTTTAACCAGGAAAAGAAGGAAACACAGTTTATCTACAGGTAAATTGTAGCTGATCGTGTGATTGTTTAAGGTGAATTTTACCTGCTGCATCTAGATATACAGCTTAGTGCTAGGGGACCCATAGAGAGCTGTTCTGTCAGCTCCACTTGAACTAACCTCATTACTCTTGGATTCTTCCCTGAGGCTATTTCTACCCCATTTTGTACAACTAGAGCAACATGAAGGCACTGAAGTTTTGCAGAGACTTGAGTCTATGACATGAGCTACTAATTTATCTAACTCTTTTTTTCTTTTTTTTTTTTTTTTTAATCTGGCTTTTTTTATACAGGAAACTCACTAAGTTGCCCAATTAAATTGTCAGAAGGAGCATTTCATTATTAAGGTTTGAGAAGGCATGTTTGAGGTGTTTCTTTTGTGTTTTTAAATCTGTTATGATTAAACAATATTTTTTTTGCAACACTTCATGTTACTTAATTCTTAGGGTGAAGTTAAATATGGGAAATGATCAACAAATGAGATGAGTGTCAGAACCAGAAATCACCGTGAAAATTGTTTTGCTACCTTTACGGAGGCAGTCTACAATGACAGCTTTTTTAAAAATTAGAATACATATGTCGTACACAGAAAGCTGTTACTATTAAGGAACTACAGAAGTCCTTCATGATGAATATAGTATTTCTCTTTCTGTTTACCATGGTATTTACCTCTCCAGAAAAGTTAACATTGTTTTCAAATGCAACTTAAGCAATGTCCAAAGAACTAACTGAATTATTTAATAAATCCACACTGGTTTCAGGTGGATTGTATATTGATAAACCTGTTTATTACTCCCCATGCAAAGCATCGGCAAAAAAAGGTTCAGTCTAAAATATGCGCAAGTCTCCAGCAGAAAAAAATTAGCAATAAAAAGCTTATGGAGAGCAGCCTATGATAATACTGTTCGTAGATAAGGACCTTCGTTGATATAGCTTCTTATTTCAAATAAAAACATTGAAATGCAACTGGATTTAGGCATAAAATGAGATAATATTTCAAAAATTCACTGCTAAAATAATTACATCTGGAAGCAAATATTTGATAAGCACTTCTTACATACATCACAGCTATAGCTCAACACTTGAAATTGAACTCATTTACTAAGTGGCATCTTCACAAATCACATCTATGGGATATTGATTTGGATACTAAAAATAAGCAGATCCAAAATTAATGACCACTTTGCAAAATGTAGTTGTACTCAAATATTGTGGGGCAACTCTAGCTGTGTTTGGTGAATTTCCATGTCCACCTGATTGCTAGTTTAAGAACCAGGACTGATTTATCAGTCTTGGAAGTACTTTTCAGTTTCTTACTCTGTCAGCAGCAAGATACAAGACACTGACATTGTATGCTATTATAAATAACAGCAGCTTGTTGCTATTTAATTTTTCCAATAATAATGATCTGTTTCACCACCATAATGATATTATATCATAATTTAAAGAATTTTATTGAAAATTTCCAACCATCACATGAGAGAAGACTTACTGTAAGAAAGTTTTTAAGACTCAGGACTTAAAAATTCTCTCTCATTTGTTCTACCCATTTCAGATGCTCCATCTTCGAATGTATGTCGTTGACTACTTATGTACTGGTGACCAGCTACCAGAAAGGTGGAAAGAAGATGAGGGATGTTTGTGGATCAACTAATTACTAGCGAATCCATCTCCAGTAAGACGAACATGATTTCTGTGAGGTCCTGGGTACAAATGCCAGGCGATGTATCCCACAGATGGTCCTGCTCCTCCCTGAGCACATGACAGGGTGGCTGGACTTTGCTGCTGTGAAGTGCAGACCTGACATCTCCTGCTCCTTCTGGTGACAAGTCACTTGGGAACACGTGGCTCTCGCCATTTGTGGTGGCTAGGGTTGGACAGCCAATTTGTGAATACAGGTGGCTGCACTCTTAAGTGCATAGACGTATTTCCTTTGCCTTCTGCACATGTGAGCTTCTCAGTGGGAGCTACCCTCTGGAGACTTGTTTAAATTACCTCTGGCAATTTATATGCAATCATTTATAACCGCTGTGGCTGCCTCCAAGGCTATCATCTGATCTCTCTCTTGCTCCTGTCTGCTGTTTGCCCAAGTATTATCTCAGGGTCCAGACGGAACAGTAACCCTCTAAGTCAGGGCTCAAAAAGAAATGCATGTCCCTGCAGTGTGCCCCAGAGAGTAACTAGAATTACTGCCATTGCCCTGTCAGACTCTGAGGGTTGTTCATAGAATCAGATATCAACCACGCTGTTTGCTGAAGGATGCCCACATCCAGGAAACTCGGGATGCACACAGTGACTGACCCTCGCTTCCTGTTACTGTTCAGTTATGTGGATGGTGTATGTAAGCTTGGCCAACCTCGTGACCATGGCACCCAGAGGACAATTAAACCAGATTCTCAACTCCTGCTGGCCTCCACGGCATTGCTGTTGCTCCAGATACCACCACAGCCTGCCCTGAGCCTCCTGAAAGCTGCTTCCCAGGTAGTCACTTAATGCTCCAGCTCTGAAGGTTCCCTTACAAGTGAATGTGTGGGGCTGCTGCTTATCCATGCTGCCTTTAAATAACTGGGTGGATGCAGTCTGGATGTTAGTAAAAAAATAATGGTATTTAAGGCAATTTTTCAAATTTATTAGCAGAGATAATGTCCCCATTTATAATGACTATGCAACACAGTTTGTGACTGTGTTGGAGGTACTAAACCTTCATCCTGATAAACTGTACTTTGAAACGCATTTGCATGTTTTGAAACATTATTTCTCTATGGTTTTCAAACTAAAATGTTTTCTGCTTCTGAAAATAAACAAGTTATCAGTAAGAGGGTACATTTTGTTATAAAACTGTTTTGTTTCTATTCAAACAGAATGTGTTTGGGAGACAAATTTTCTTAATTTGCTAACTAATAATGTCATTCTTTTTCTTTAGAGATAATTCTAACACCTTAATAACGCTGTAGGATACTTATTAAAATAGAAGAGATTAAATTCTAATGAGCACACTACAGGCCTCTTCTTGAAAGGGCTTCCAGGAAGGGATTGCTATAAGAAAAAAAAAAGATTAAATTAATTTTCCAACCTATAACGAAAAGGCAGAGTACATAGCTGTAACCACCTCCATGAATAATCATAAATTAAGTGGTGTTTTGCTGGTTAGCCAGCCATTTGTCCCTATGGATGAGCAGGCAGAAAGTCTGCATTTTCTGCTACGTATAGCTGTACTACTTCTTGTAGACAAGTACTATTTTTAAAATAAAGAAGATATCAGGACCTTTGTCAAGCTTGTAGATAACCCATGGAAGAGGATTCACAATGCAAACACCTTCTGCTTTACTGTACAGAAGATGGTCTGGGAGGAAGATGGCATTGTAGACCCATGGGGATAAGGCTACCAGATCAAGGAGATCCTCAGAGGAGAATGGGCAGTGACCATCATTATAGTCCTACCCAGCTCATAGCAGGAGTGAAGCATCTTATACTCCCTGCTTCCTCTAACACTGTTAGCACCTAGGCTTTGGATTCACTGTAGTAAATGAAATTCCATATCCCCAGTAAATAATCCACTCTCAGTGAAAGTAAAAAGAGGGTCTCCTGGTGAGTTCAATAAGAGCAGAACAGAGCTTATAATACAGTTCTTGAGCAACTTGAGGGGAGGGGAATAAAAACAAACATCATTCCAGAAATACTTGTGGATTATGGATTACTAATAAAAAGATTTGCACTGATTTGGGCACATTAGGAAAAGCCATTAATATACTAGCAACAAAAAATATTGTAATGAGGTAGAACATATATTGAAGCTAAAGGTGATGAGTACTATAAAAAATGAGTCAGAACTAAAGCATTTTGTAAGAATTGGGATGTAAATATCCTGCTTTCCTAGTATATCTCATAGTATAATGTCAATGATACATTAACATACTGTTTAGTAACACAAATCAATAAAATACAATTGATGGGGAGGAAATCTTAATTACCATCATTCAGGCTGAATCCCCTATAAAACCTGTATGAACTAACTTTTGCCAAGTCATATAATTAAACTAAAACCAGTACACACAAACTGTTATGATACCCAGGTGATCAAAGGTAAAGCAGTTGTTTACGTTACATTAGTGTTCTCCCCTTACACCAAACAAATAATTTAGAACAATTTAGTTGAGAGGAAAGTAGTGAAGTGGATATGGAGTATATTGCATTGAGATAAAAGAAAAATATAGGGGAAATGTAGATATGCTTTTGCAATGCTGGAAGCATTATAAGAAAAGGAACAGGATTATGCATTGTATTTCTATAAAAATAGAAAGTACTACTAATGGAAAGGTGAGCAATAAACAACGTGAAAGGTTAGGTGAAGTAAACAAAATGCAAGAGAAGACAAAAGAGTAAAGTAAAATCAGAAAGGAAAATAACCTTGATAATAACCCTGCCATTGCTTCAACCAAATTGAAAGACACCTCCCCCCCTTTTTTTTTCCATGTTGGACTCCATACAAGTAAAAAGATACAGGTTTTTGCCTGAAAGCCTTGCAATCCAGCATGAAGTGCAAAATGAATGTAGCGCAAGAAGTGTATAGAGTATAGGTGATATGCTCATATAGTTTTATGTATTGTGGTACATCAGTTGATTGAACTGAAATTGTTTAAACTATTTTTTAAAAACTTGACTGTAGATGCAAATGCAAGAAGGATGATGATGATAAACTTCAGCAAATCCAGCAGGGGTTGGGACAGGTTGCCCAGAGAGGCTGTGGATCCGCTATCCCCGGAGGTTTTAGCACCCAACTTGTAAAAGCCCTGAGCGCACCAATGTGCAACCTTGCTTTACGGAAAAACTTGGACTTGAGACCTCCCATGGACACTCCAGCCACGGTGAGTTTGTGGCTCCTTAATTTTGTACAAGCTGTGATTCTGTATGTATCACAAGCACCATCTCACTAATGTGAATTAGCAGATGTACTTTTGTAACTGAAACATGACTTGAGATTTGCCTCCAATCTACAAAAGGTGCATAGGAATTGATGGTGCAGGGATGAAACAAGGAAAGCCAAGGCCGCCTTGGAATTAGACCTGGCTAGGGATGTTAAGCACAACAAAAAGAGCTTCTACAAGTATATTGGAAGCAAAAGGAAGACCAGAGAAGTTGTGGGCCCACTGTTGAATGAGACAGGAGTCATGGTGACGGAGGATGCGGAGAAGGCAGAGTTACTGAATGCCTTCTTTGCTTCGGTCTTTTCTGCTCGGCCCAGCCCTCAGAAGTCCCAGGCATTGAATAAAGTAACAGGGAAAGAAGAAGACTTCCCTTGGGTTGAGGAGGAGCGAGTGAGGGATCAATTAGATCATTTAGATATTCACAAGTCCATGGGCCCCGATGGGATGCACCCGAGAGTGCTGAGGGAGCTGGCAGAAGTCATTGCTGGGCCGCTCTCCATCATCTTTGAAAGGTCCTGGAGAACAGGCGAGGTGCCTGAGGACTGGAGGAAAGCCAATGTCACCCCAGTCTTCAAAAAAGGCAAGAAGGAGGAGCCAGGGAACTACAGGCCGGTCAGCCTCACCTCCATCCCTGGGAAGATGATGAACAGCTTGTTCTGGGCGTCATCTCAAGGCACGTGGAGGAAAAGAAAGCTATCAGAAGTACTCAGCATGGATTCACCAAGGGGAAATCATGTCTGACTAATCTGATAGCCTTCTACGATGGCATGACTGGATGGATAGATGAGGGGAGGGCGGTAGATGTAGTCTACCTTGACTTAAGCAAAGCGTTTGACACGGTCTCCCACAGCATCCTCATAGGGAAGCTTAGGAAGTGTGGGTTAGATGAATGGACAGTAAGGTGGATAGAAAACTGGCTGAAAGATAGAGCTCAGAGGGTTGTGATTAGGGGCACAGAATCTAGTTGGAGACCAGTGACGAGTGGTGTTCCCCAGGGGTCAGTACTGGGTCCAGTCCTCTTCAATATATTCATCAATGACCTGGATGAGGGGATAGAGTGCACCCTCAGCAAGTTTGCTGATGACACAAAGCTGGGGGGGGCGGCTGACACACCGGAGGGCTGTGCTGCCATACAGAGAGACCTGGACAGGTTGGAGATCTGGGCAGAGAGAAACCTTATGAAATTCAACAAGGGCAAGTGTAGGGTGCTGCACCTGGGGAGGAACAACCCCATGCACCAGTACAGGTTGGGGGCTGACCTGCTGGAGAGCAGCTCTGTGGAAAGAGATCTGGGAGTCCTGGTGGACAACAGGATGACTATGAGCCAGCAATGTGCCCTTGTGGCCAAGAAGGCCAATGGCATCCTGGGGTGCATCAAAAAGAGTGTGGCCAGCAGGTCAAGGGAGGTCATCCTCCCCCTCTACTCTGCCTTGGTGAGGCCACACCTGGAGTACTGTGTCCAGTTCTGGGCTCCCCGGTTCCAGAAGGACAGGGAACTGCTGGAAAGGGTGCAGCAGAGGGCTACCAAGATGATTAGGGGACTGGAACACCTCTCTTATGAGGAAAGGCTGAGGGATTTGGGTCTCTTCAGTCTGGAAAAAAGACGGCTGAGGGGGGATCTTATCAACACTTATAAATACTTAAAGGGTGGGTGTCAGGAGGATGGGACCAGGCTCTTTTCAGTAGTGCCCGGGGACAGGACAAGAGGCAATGGGCACAAACTGGAGCACAAGAAGTTCCACCTAAACATGAGGAGGAACTTCTTTACCCTGAGGGTGGCAGAGCACTGGAACAGGCTGCCCAGAGAGGTGGTGGAGTCTCCATCTCTGGAGACATTCAAAACCCGCCTGGACGTGTTCCTGTGTAACCTGCTCTAGGTGACCCTGCTCTGGCAGGGGGGTTGGACTAGATGATCTCCTGAGGTCCCTTCCAACCCTATGGTTCTATGATTCTATGATTCTATGATTCTATGAATTTAAAACAGATCGATCAGAAATGGTGAAAACAGATAGCCATCAATAGACTGCATCGTTTGGAGTGAGGATAAAAGCCAAAACAACCAAAGAAGAGAGATGTAACAGCAATCAGTTGAAAAATTCATTCAGTTATTTCTTGTTACGTATGAACTAAACAGATATTTATAGTGGTATAATTCTACTGATTGTGATGATGCATGCATGATATCTCTTAAAACAAAAAGAGTAAGATGCATAACATTTTCATTTAAAATAGCCCAGCTTCTCATCAATAACTATTTTGTACTAGCTTTGCACTGTATATAATTTTAAAATTTTGACTTCTCTTTCCAATTCTTACATCTTTTATCTATTCTCTGTGTTTATTCTTTCAACTCTCAACCATATCTCTTAGCTTTGTATTCTGTCTGGCTACAAAGTTGTTGTAAAAGACAAAACAGATAAAATAGCAGAATAATGAAAGTGGATGTGTACCCTCTGGTGAGATCTAGATTTCCTCAGTGGAGTATATATGACCTTCTTTCATTTTTGACACTTGAAAGCTTTCTTTAATAATGTCATTTCAGTCTAATTTTATACAGTCAGAGTGTTAGATGTCTTTTAAAAGTACTCCCATCTTTTATTGTTTATAGCAACCAATTAGTTCCCAGCCCCACTAATCGCAGTTGCTCAGCTGCATACTGGGGATTTGGCATAGCATGTTGGAATAAATCACTCGCCTTCTGCACCTTGCGGTCTTAAAATACAAATCAAAGCATAGACGTAGATGTATGCGGTGACAATGGAAGAACCAAAACAACAAAATTCATTTGTTTACCTCTTCTTATAGTGACCCCACGTAAACCTTTCTAATGCCAGAATGTTGTTTTTCTCGAAAGAAAAGAAGCAATCATTTAAGGGATTTTATAATTAGGAAATATTTCTACTGCTGCTGCAGATTAATACTATGCTTTCCTCTGCTAGAGCTGATCGTGTTTAATTATCTTCTGTCCTTGCAAAGCCACTTGATGATGTGACTCTCTTGATTATAAGAAGGTCGTACACAGCCAGCAGAGGTCAAGTTCCCAATGGTCGCGTAGTACATCAGTGGTGCCAGTTGAAGTCAACAGAATTACTTTTATGTACTTTTGAGCACATGGTTAAGCCCTGCTTTTTTTCTTTTTTTCTCTGTTCTTCTGTATTGAGGTCACTTTGACTGTTTCATTCTATTTGTGCTTTCAATCTCCGTTTTTTACTGAGGACATTGCAGGCTGAGCAGGAATTCCACATTTTCAAGTGGCATACTGAAAAGTGATTTCCTGCTTAAAAGTTTTCCTTTTTATTAAGTACTTTCTGGAATACAGCTTAGTTCATTCTGATACAGAATGACTGAGACTAAAAGGTAGTTCTGTTTCCAGCAGCCACTGGCAGAGGCCTGAGAAGCCTTGTGCAAGCACCTCCATCACAACTACAAACATCTGAATTGCGGCAAACTCCTTGGCAGCTGGGACCAGGGTGCCAGTTTGGCATTCCACTCTCTGCTCCATTGAGTTAGCTCCAAGGTGGGATGCTTCTGTTTTCTTCCTCTTTTCCTCTCTGAGCCAGGAATAGTTCTAGGAGCAGAAGACAGTTTCAGTCTGGATCAACTGCTGATGATCTGGATCGTATGATGCTGATCCCAGAGAGGAGCCCAAGATGAACATTTCTGTCTTTTTTTTCTGGCTCTTCCACTGCACATAAAAATTCAGGTGTTTGAGGTTCTTTTGGAAACTCTGAAAGGCTCCTCCTCCTTTGCCTTTGCAAATGTGGATTTTGATCACAGGACATGGCTGGTGTGAATGGCAGCATTCCCCACACATGTCAGGTACAACATGGCAGCCATTGCAATAATTAAAACATGCATCAGTCTCACGTGGTATACATAATCACACCTGATATTTCTGAACTCTAATTAGGTTTTGGGACTTCTGCAAAGCTTGGGAACATGTTCCGCTCATTTACTTTGCAAGACTGAACTGTGTTAGGATACTACTATGTTGAAACAATGTTTTCCAAAATAGTTGACTTAAAATAGGTCTGACTTCAAAGGATCTACAAATTTCCATTCTAAAAGTTTGTGATGCTCTAACAAATCAAATTAAAACAAGTGTATATATAAATACTAGAAAATAAGATTCTTAATTGTCAGAAGAGTCACTTAATAATGTGTGTATATTACATTTTTTGAATAATTATCTCAATTTATTTGTGTGTTTAATATTTTATTTTTTACTATAAAAAATGACCATTTCTAGATAAAAGTATAACCTTAGTGGTTAAACTGAAATACTGTGCATCTGACTACTCATGAAATAGTACCTCTAGTAAATCATATTAAGAAGCATATCAACAGTACAGAAACATTCTTCTTCTCTTTATTTGAATAGTTTAGCTATCACATTATTTGATGGACCAAAATGTATTTCCCTGACAACATGGATTAAAATCATAAAGCTGTAAGAAACACATGAGTCTATTGCCTTTCATCTTTCCGTCCAATCACCCAGTTGGACAAATGGGGCTTGCAGTTACTTGCCTCCTCTTTAGCTTACTTGCCCAAGGCAACAAACCGGAGAAATTACAGGTAACAGTTGATGAAATGCTTGTAGTCAGTTAACTCCCTCTCTACCTGTCACTAGGCATCATTTTGTTAACAGAACCTTGACCCAGGTGGGCCAGTAGCTTGAAAGTTCAGAAGGTAGGATGCAACTGGCAAATAAAAGATGGATGATGTGCATTTGGTTTTAAATGCATGTTAGCCTATCCGAGAGTGAACGTGCTAAGCCAAGGTGACATTTTATAAACGATATTGTAGAAGCCTTGTGAAAGGAACTCAGAACAGTTTTAGCATGCAATATGAAGGGACAGGAGGAAAGACTTCATGGTTAATGTACAGGGGCTGTAAGTTTGCATTTGAATTTCCTGCAGTGGAAGTGTGCATCGGCACAGCATTTAATCCAAATCAACAAGACCATGTGTGACACAGTTTGCCACACAAGTAAGCTTTGATAAGTAAGAATAATGATGGTTGAAATACATTTTTATTAAATATAAGTCATTTATAAACCCATTTTAGTTTTTTATATGCCTGTTATTGGTATAATAAATCAATTTTGTTTAATAGCTACTGAAATTATACATTTAAAAACATACCTTCACATACATGAGGAAAGAATTTTCTCCTAACATGTGAAACTGTCCATAATATACTGTTGCTTTTTTTTTTTTAGTGAGGTAGAAATTGAGGAAATAATCTTAATCTCAATTTAAATTTGCATTTAATTTTTTTATCAATTACTTAAAATTATATAATGAAAATTCAAAAATGTATTTAAGATTTTTAAAGACACCTTAATTTCGTCTTTACCTTTTTCACTGTATTCAGTGAAAACTTGAATAAAAAGTGTAAATACTGATGAAATAAAGACTGCTTTCCATTGTACACAATGAAAAGGACGGCTTACTGTCATTTTCATTTCTCTTAATTTCATTTTTTTTTGTTTCATGCCCCAGCATTTAACTTTGTAGCAGTACAAAAAGCTCTTGAAATGAATTCATAACCAAGACCGTTTCTAGTTTTTAAAAAAAAAAAGAGAGAGAGGGAGAAGAAAAACTCAAATATTTTGTGTTAGATGAGATTAAAAAAATCTCTTAGGTAAAGACTGAAAAATTAGTTCATCTATGGATTCTGTTTGCAGTTTGTGTACTGTTTTGTTGGCTTAGAATTTTATAAAATAATAAAGAAAATAAAGACATAAAATCTGAAAAACTGGCCATATAATCATTACCGCTCATAATTAAAAAACAAACAAACAAGCCAACCCCAAAAAACTGTAAACCAATCAAAAAAACATACTTTTTTTTTTTTTAATAGCATTTACTGTAAATAGAAAAGTTTTATTATCTGTATAAATATGCTTTTTGAAGTGAAGTGTAAGGAAGTAAGAATTTATTCCAGGTAACTCATGTTACCTAACCTTTGAAATGAACATACCTACTTCACACATTATGTGTAGTTCACAGGCATATTTTAAACTGTTTTATGGGGCAGTGGCTTCTGACAGTGTCTTCCGTGATGAGGATGTAAATTTTCTTCTTGTTAAACACTAATGCTTTTCTCCCAAAACTGCTCAGTTTTGCTGCCCTCAGTTCAACGCAGGCCCTGGCCTTGCATCATGTTGTGTTTGTGAAGGTGGCATCAGTTTGCCACATCTAAGTGCCCTTCCCTCTTTTGGCGCAGAATTTTTCACCTGTTTTTAAGACTATCAAGATCTGGAAGAGCCGACTTCCATTCCCCTCCTCTCCATTTCTCCAGCAACTGATATTTTTATTCTTCCTTTAAGATCTGCGTCTCAGACTGCCCCTCTCTTCCCTCTCTTCTGCTGTGCCAGGTACCCCACACCACAACTGACCCCCATGGAGCCACTGTCCATCCCATGGGCATGACCTGCCTCCTCCGGGGACCTAAATCTGCTCGGCTTCACTCTGCTAAAACCTCAGCATGGGTTCTGCCATGACACTGCCTTGATTTTGGCCAAGATAGTTGATGGCAATCATAATGCTGTGTGCGGGTGCCTTAATACTGGTTTGGTGGGATGATCCAGTGGTCTGAATTGAAGCTCTGGCTCTCCTTTGGTACCTTTATTCATTTATATAATACAGTATTCACTCCTGTATTAATTTACATTTCCTATTATATCTCTAACAGGAACTCTCTAACCAGTCATTACTTTATCCATATGTTAAATGTTCATTTTACAGCTATTAGTAGAACCCTACATTCTGCCCATGCTATAGATTATCGTAAAGGCTATTTTTGCACATTTTCCCAGTTTTCCTGTCTCCTCTGTAGAATGTCACCAGTGTGTTCACTAGGCCTTGGATGGACTAAATACACCCAGATCATTAGACAAATACCCATTTCCTATTAATCAATCTTATTTTCATACTCATTATTTCATCAGAATGTTTTTAAGCCTTCTGAGCATTGCTTTAGCTTGCCATGTATACAGCTCACTACAGTTTTCTCAGAAAAATAATCTCCCATTTTGCAGGCTGATTGGTTTTCATCCAAGTACTGAAATGCTGCTTTTTAGATAAATTTTCCCACTATGTTTGATACTTCCGATCACTTCTCTCGATCACTTCTCTCAAAGATCAGTGCCTTTGACTTCCATGCTCCCATCCTGCTGCTTTTCCTCGTACTTTTCTGGCCATCGCGCTGTTGGTGTTTGTGTGGGCTTGTCCTCCATTCTCTGTTAGCATCTCCTGGGATTTCTGTTCATGCTCACTCTATGTCTTTGCTGTAAATGTAGTGTCATCCTTGAACAATCTCATCCATTTACATGGACAGTGAAGTGTCTGCCTAGAGGCAGAAGTTAACTACTGTATTGTATGTTACACATATTAGAGCATCACTCCACTTTTAGGATGCTATCTGTTGGGAGACATTCCTTGCTTGGTAACAATGGGCAAACTTTCCACTTCAGGCTAAGTGGAACATAACATCTCTGATCAGCGATGTTATGACAAAGAAAATAAAATGTATTTATATTTAATGTTATGCCCCTGTGCCTGCTAGTCTGTCGCAGGAAGAAAAAGACATAATCTATGTTTTGTTCCGTGCTTTCCTTACAGTGCATTGCAGTGTGTTTGTCTGCTGCCAGCACCCAGGGAGCAGGATTATTATTCTCATCTTGTGGATGTTTTCTTTCCTCTGCTGACTGAAAGCCACAAACTTGTCAGAGAGAAAGTCTGATATATTTCTACCTTTGTCCCTTTAAAATTCATTCACAGCAGGTGTTACATGTAGTCAACCAGGGAAAAGCATCTTCCTTTATAAAGGAATTAGGTGTATTCCCCAAACAGTGTTTCTAACAGCCCATTTCCCATATATTATTCTAGCTCTGGCTGTGGGAATTGCATGCTTGCAGACAGCTGTGGAATGGTTATTCATGTTTCGTATCTACAAAGCTGAACGTTTTGTTCCTGTTCAGGAACAGCATGGAAGACCTAGCCCAAGTTAGCTGGGAAATGACTTACGATTTCACTTGACCTGGAGGATCAGCAATCTTTGGAAGGTTTAGGGGCTCCAGAATCAACAAGTGTAAGAAGCAAAGGACAGGTCACACTCATATTGAAGTCAGTGGCATAATTTCTTACTGCTTCAGTGGAATCAATTGTACCACCAGCAACCGAGGGGGAAAAAAAACCCTGAACTGCAATAATTTTCTAACTGTCATTGGAACACTTGAATGTTTCTGTTTTTAAGTTGAAGAAAGTTTTATCTGGTCTTCCATTTTGGTGCTTGTGTAAATATCAGGCTTAATTTTTTTTCCTTTTATATACATACATACTTTCTTTACATATTTTCCCAAATTATGTCTATTGTAGTGGCTTTTACAAATGAAACTGAAGAATGCGTGCTGATGCCCTTTACAGGGAGAGAGTTAAGTTTTCTCTCTCTCCCCTTCTGGTCCAATAAACATTGATTTATAAAATGTGGAGCAGATCCCACAGGACACTAGAATATTCAGTAGCTTGGTAAATATGCAGTGATCTACGATATGGGTTCAAATATTTGCTCCACGTCATGCAAGCAAGCAAGCATCATTTAAACTAAGATCTCTTCTTTAATGCCCATTTACCTGTTGGCTTCTCTCTCATTTTCATTATCAAGGTGAGAAAACTCTGCTTGGGCTGCCAAAGCACATCACCTGGGCAAAGCGAAGAAATCAAGTAAAGACAGAAGATGATAATGTACCCTTAGTAGCTGACCTAATCTGAATATTAAAATATGCATTGTAAAGAGGAAGCTTAGTCTAATTTTTAGCTGGTTAAAAGCTAACTGGCTCTGAGTGCTCCCTTGCATCAGTGAGTATGGTAAGACTAAGGATTTTAAGATACTGTTCCGTGACCTAAGATTAATAGTAACAGTAGAGGTGCTAATGTGTTTGTTTATCAGAAACTGTAAGAAAAGAAGTGGAAACATTGCTACATTGGGCCTCACCTTGCTTTGTTACAGGTCAAACAAAAGAGCGTGTCACCCAAGAAAAGCCTGTTCTTGATTAGAAGGTGTACATAAGATACTCTCTATATGGTTTACCTGAAATGGTACATTTTTCATATAGACAGATGTGGACACCTTCCTATGCCTGACTTCAACCAGGCATCTACATCCCACCATGAACTACTCTTTAGAGGTAAAGTTGTATCGGTTCATGAGTGTTATGTGACAGACGAAGGCCAGGAGGATGTAATTTGTCACCCTGATCCACCGTAACTCCTGCGAAGCTCCAAGTCAGCACCTGCCAGCACCCGTTGTGTTCCAGGGCCAAATCCATTCATCTGCTCGAGCAAGGACCTTTACCTCCACGTGGACGCAAGTAAAGCTAAGAGGATCCGTACAGCCACAGGGAAGCTTTGATTTAGGGTATGGAAGGCTTTTTTATTTAGGCTACAGAAGTTTGTGTGGTTATTTAGGCAAGGAAAAAATTAATCTCAGTAAGGAAACCACAGAGTGACAGAGGCAGCGGGGCTCGCCTTCCCTGACCTCCCATCCCCGGGTGGACATTGACCTCGCTGGAGGTGTGGCTCTGCAGCAGCAAGCGGCATTTGTCACAGCTATGGAGCGGGGAGACCAAAGCCCCCCTGGCTTCCTGTAATGTTACCTATGGCTACAGCATTGTCCTTCCTGGTTTGAGCATCACCAGACTAATTTCTCTTTCAGTAATTTCATTTTTGAGTGAAGTCTTTTCTAATGCTTGGGGAAACTGCACTTTTAGAAGACTCTAGTGTCTGAATTTGTGAAAATATTTACTTTATAGACAGCTATGGTGTGCGGGTTTCAAGTTCTCTGAGTTTTTAAGTTAGCCAGGTGCGGAGATGAGGAGGAGCGAGACCCAGGCACTTGACCCAAGCTGGCCAACAGGATTATTTCATACCATGAACGTCACATTTAATATAAATTAAAAAGTTTTTGGAGGAGTCTCTCTCTCCCTTGAAAGCTGCTATCCTGAGAACTTCTTGCCCTGTTGCGGGAGCCCTCGGCCCTTCCCTTCCTCCTGAAGCCATAGCGCTCGCAGTGTCCGACATTTGCTGTCCCTGGGAGTGCACAGCTTCCTGCGGATAGAATGGGCTGGGTATAATCCTTGTGTATTTTATATTGGTATCGGGATCAATTATGTTAAGTATTTAGTCATATTTATTAAATCTGTTTTGTTTCCTCGAGTTTCCTTGTTTTTTCCCTGATTCCCGTTCCTGGGTAGGGAGGGCTCATCGTGTGATAGAATCATAGAATGTTTGGGTTGGAAGGAACCTTAAAGATGATCTAGTTCCAACCCCCCTGCCCTGGGCAGGGACACCTCCCATAGACCAGGTTGCTCAAAGCCCCGTCCAGCCTGGCCTTGAACACCTCCAGGGATGGGGCAGCCACAGCTGCTCTGGGCAACCTGGGCCAGGGTCTCCCCACCTGCACGGGAGAGAATTTCTTCCTGGTATCTTACCTAAATCTCCCCTCTTTCAGTTTAAAATCATTCCCTCCCTTCCTATCACTACACTCCCTCATAAAGAGTTCCTCTCCAGCTTTCCTGGAGCCCCTTTAGGTACTGGAAGGCTGCTACAAGGTCTCCCTGGAGCCTTCTCTTCTCCAAGCTGAGCAGCCCCAACTGTCTCAGCCAGTCCTCACAGCAGAGGTGCTCTGTCCCCGTGATCGTCTCTGTGGCCTCGTCTGGACTCAGAACAGAATGCTCTGAACGGCAATAAATCGCGGTGGGTTCCTCAAACCGTAACAAGCACCTACGTTCAAACCGGCGGCGGCGGCCGTTCCCCCTCGTCCCCCGGCGCCGGGGCTCCGGTTCCCGGGGGGAGGCGGGCGGAGGGCGGCGGGACTCGCTGGGCCAGGCCGCGGCCTCGACGCCGTCGCTTAGCAACGGCTCCCGCCCTCCCGGCCAATCGGCGGCGCGCTCGGTAACGGCCGGCAACCCGGAAGCAGAGGAGGAGGCGGGCGGGACGGGGAGCGGCGCGGGGGGGGGCGGCCGCCCGTTCCCTCCCTCCCGCCCGGCGGGGGACACCGAGCGGCGCCGCCGCGCAGCGCGGCCGCTGTGGTACCCAAGCACCCACCACACCCGCCCGCCCCGGCGTCCCGTCCATAATCCACCCTCGCCCCGTTAACACAACCCAGCCCCCCCGCCGCCGCGCTCAGGCCCCTCCTGGCCGGTGCGTCCGCCGGGCCCGGTCCGTCGTCGGCGGGCGGAGAGGGAGGGTGCTGCTGCTGAGCGGCGTCTGGCGGAGCCAACGGGCGGCGGGGAGGGGGGCGGGCGCTGCGGGGGTGTCGGGTTAGAGCGAGGCGTGACCCAGCTGACGGGCGCCGTGCGGAGCCGGGCGGCGGGCGCGGAGTCGGTGGGGGAGCAGCGGGAGAAGCAGTAGACGGTCGGCGTCGGCGCACGGCGTCGGTAGCGGTCGGCTCTGGCGCGGCGTCTCCTCCACCCCCTCGTGAGCCTGGGGAACCTGCAGCTCAAAGCCGCCGCCAGCCACGCCACCATGTACCCCGGCAACAAGCGGAAAAAGCTCTGGCGGGAGGAGAAAGGTATTGCCGCCCTTCCCCGGACCGGGCCCGGGCCCGCTTCTCCCGCCTTTACCTCAGCCTCACCTGTCGGGGGGAGCGGGGGGAATCCTGTCCCTTCACAGTCGCCGCCGCCCGGGGCTGAGGGGGCGGGGTGGGGTGGGGGTGCTCCGTGTTCTCTGTCGTTACCCCCGGGGTCTTCCACCTGAAACACCAAAATCCTGCGGACCTGGGGTCCGCGGGATTTTGGGGGTGTTCCCCCCCCCCCCCTCGGTTACCGCTGACTTCACCCGTGAGGAGAGGGGCCCTGGGCTGAGGGGAGCTGTGGGGTCTTGGGGGGGTAAACCAGCCCCTCTCCTGAGGGCTTCCTGCCCCCCCCCCCCTCCGCCCCAAGTCACCTTGTGGAAGTCTTTCAGGCCGAAAAGTTAGGCACACGCCGTCAAAAACGTGCTTTTCCGTCTTAATTGCGTGTGTTTTCCAGGGGAAACGATGGTTTTTCGGTATCGCTTGAGTTTGGGTAATAGCGTGTGATCAGCCGGGGTGAAGTGTTTGGGGTATGGTCCCTCTCCCCCCCCAGTAAATATTTATTCCTTTTATATATTTTTAAGGACCCCCCTACCCTGTGTAGTCTCAGTTTATGAAACCCCAACGTCAAGCTCTGGAGCATGGAAACTGTGGGGCCAAGCACTTTACGCAGGGACCCTGCCATTTTGATGCTTTATATTGACCGCCCGGGGAGCTATGTGAAAATTAGCAGAGAAACTCACACAGTGGAAGTATAATGTTTACATCGGCTAGGAGGAAATGCTTCTTGCCGGGTGTGTTTACAAACAACCTAGAAATATACAAGGAGGAGAAGGAGGAAAACAAAAACACACCAGGGGGTCATATTTTAGGTTTTCTTTCCTGTCTTCCATCACCCCTATGGCTGTATGTGTGTTTCAAGCCAAGGCAGTGGAAGACGGTTTCAAAGGACAGGATTCATCCTTTTTTCGTCTGTGGCAGAAATCAAGTGCATGTTTCTGAGGAGAAATTGTTAAAACACAAATAAACTGATTTTCTGTAGGTTAGCTGCTTCTGGCAAACTCTTCTCAAAGGAAGTGAGTTTTGTTGCGTACTTTTTTTTTCTTTCAAAACCATCTTAGAAAGCTTGTTTCTGTAGGTAAGGTGAGGCAACAAATTTCTACCAGGTGTTTTAAGTTTCTGTTTTCAACAGAGAAGGCAGAGTTAAATCTTCTCAGGCGTTGCTTATGTGTGATGAACTATAACTGCCTTCCCCTGTGCCAGTCCTTAATGTTGCTATGTCATTACCTTCAAAAAAATGCTGTTTCTGAGCTGGGGGCAGGTGGGGAAAGGTTTCTGGTAGGTTCTGGTGAGTGTTCCCATTATTCCTACTTGACTCTTCCAGCTCTTGTTGCTGTCTATGTGAATTCATAGGCTGGCGTGTGAATTCCAACCCTTGGTAAGCATTGTGGAGCGGAGGGGCGGGAGGGTAAGCTGGAAACCTGAGATGCAGGCACGCTTTCATGTTCTTAGTCAGCCGTGAGGATGGTGGTCCACATCAGTATGGTGATGTTATTGAATGCAAACCAGAGCTTGCGACTGCTGGTGAGATTTTTTCCATCCAGGGAATCATGTTTATGAGTGCTAGCTGTCCAGAACTCCGTGTCTCTTTGCTGAATGAGAATGAACAGCATTTGCCATTCTTCTGCTCCAGTGACCGATTTCCAGTACCACATTGATGATGTTTTGAGTGAGGAGGGCAGAAAAAATGTCCATGTTCGTTGCTGGCATTGCTCTTCAGCTTGTAGCCCTGTGTGACTGTTCTTACCGCTTCCCTTCTAGAGATGAAAACTATAGAGGCCCAACTTCTTTGCTTCCTACCCAGATTGTACTTCTGAAATCAAGTCTTCTGTTAGGTCTGCTTTCGCCTTTCCCAGGTACTCCTGAACCCCTGTAAAGCTGTCTGTGCTCCCCAGTTCTGCTCTTTCTGTGAAGCTCTGAGTGTAATTGTTCTCAGCCTTTTTATGTTCTGAAGAACTTCTTAAAAAGAAAAAACACTGATTGCTAAATATTGAGTTCAAACCCACTGACAATACGCTTGCTTTTCTTAATTACTTTCTTGGTAATTAAGGGTTGGTCTACATTCTCCCAGGGTGGATCTTGCTTGAGGACTGATGAAACAGAGTAGGAGCGGGACTGGAGTTGATTTCAAAGTCTTACGGCACAGGACTGGTCTGCCTGCAAACTTCCAAGGCGCTTCATAAAGCTACAGGCAGAAAACTGTACTTGCAGCTAAAGCTGTTGGAAGTATCTTCCAGGAGGTTTGTGTATAATTAAAACTCAGTTTAAGTTCTTGAGGCCGACTCGCAAGAGCAAAGTTTTATAAAACCTTCCTATAGAGAGGGTCTTGTATATTGACAGCGCAGAACTGGCGCTGTAACCTCTTCAGCAGAAGGCAGTAAAACTTCCTACGCTTGTCAGTCCCTCAAACCTGACATGCACGCACATGCGCTCTCTCAGATTTGCCTTTCTGTAGTACTTTTAGCGTGCATGTTAAATAGTTGCTGTTTTGTATGCTTCAAGGTCAAGTAATGGAGTTAAGTGCATATCTGTTGTGCATAATGGCGATCCTAATCACATTAGTTTTACTTTTGCGTTCGTAAATATCCAATTAAGACACGGAGCCTGAATAATGGGAGAGAAACGTTTTTGTCAATTGAAGAAACTGGTAATATTGTCAAAAATATCAAAATAAATGTAGTTTGATAAGGGTGTCTGTTTTTAAAAACAGCCTTTGGTTATTAGAGTGCGCTGATTGTGGCCTGTGTAATTAGGAAACTTTATTTTGTAAATAAATCCCAAAACCCAGTAAGAGTGATAATATTTCTTTTTTTTTCCCAAGGATTGATCTTTTTTCTTTTTTTTTTTTTTTTTTTCAAGGATTGATCTGAGAAGCAGTTTCCACGTTTGGTTTGCTGACTGCTCCTTCAACTTGACATGAAAATATTCTTTTCGTGTCCATCTAGTCCTCTATGCCAAAGGCAAATAATATGGGTCTAGACCCTCCCCTACACCTCTAAAAACTCTTGAATCATCAAAGAGCATTTATTGCTGATTAACATGTCAAAAAAAACCCTATTAGTAATAGTAGTACAGTGCCACTGGTAAAAACAGATGCAGGAACTTGCATAGCCTGTGGGTGTCACGATATGCTCTACAGTTGTTTTTGTACTGTTCCCCCAGACTTTGAAAGGGGAAAAGCTCCGCATCTTGTGCTAGCTAATACTAAGCACTTGATGAGGTAGGGAGGGAGAAGAGGATGTGCCTGCAAAAATCAGATATAGGGTCTTGCTGAAGCGCCAGGATTCTTTGCAGCATTGGGTTGTTGAGATGTTTTTTTTTTTTTTTCTTATCTTAGAACTTAGTCCACTTATAGCAAGGTCTGAAGAAGAGTGAATTTGGCAGTAGCCGTCATAATTGTACAATCTTTGAGGCTTTACTTCTCACTAAATGTCTGAAAAAAGACATGGTGACTTTCTTGGCTGAAAACAGCCATCCATATGTGTTTTGGTGTGGTAACCAAGTGTGTCATATTAACGCTCAAAGAAAAATCTCTAAAGCTTAACCCCTGCTGCTCACTTTAAACCCAGGTTCTGTTTCACAGCACTTTAAAACCAGCAGATGCAGTTCATGCTGGTCCTGGGCTGCTTTTCAGGAACACGTTTAGCTGGTGGATGGCAGTGGGCTTTCCTAGCAGTTGGGATTATGCTCAACCAGAGTCTGACAAACTTACTTATATTGCTTACTCTTCCGTAGATATCCTGGTATTTTCTACAGCTACTGATTGATTTTTGGCCCAAAATGGGATTAAATGCTGTTGGATGTGTCTAAAGCAAAAGACATCAGTTTTCCCATGCTGAAAATTACATTGTTTGCAGAACAAAAAAAACCCAACCAAACAAAAATGCCTTTCTTGTCACCTCAGCCATCTAGAAAGTGACAGATCATTTGCATTAGTTCTAATTTCTTTTGTAAGGTAGTAGCACTCTGTTCATTTTGGGTCATGTCCCCTGCCTTTACTTGCTGGCACTGGTAAGCGTGTTTCAGTAAAAATGTTTCTATTTTGATCTTCCTAACTTTTTTAGAGTTTTGGTTTACAAATGCAGAACCTGAAGAATAGACTTCAATACCTGAAAACTCTCTATAAATCAACAATTCCCTACTTAAACTTGCTGTTAGTTCTCTGATCCTTGAATTAAAGTGGCAGGAAGAAGCAGCACAGTAGCGATAGGGGGGGAAGTAGTCTGGACAGTTGAGAGAGCAGTGAAAAGCCATTTTTGCTGAACTGGGATATCCAGAAATAGGCGCATGCACTTGTTTAGATGTGCTGTGTTTAGCTTCTGTTACTTGTAACTCATTGAATCACTTGTGCTTGGTTCTCTCAAATGGGTTTTAATTGCATCAAGGACACTGAATTGGTCACTACTTGGCCAATGTGCAAGAATATATGAAAGCTTGCAAAACCTTATTTATTTCTCTTTTCCCCTAAACAGAGCGTTTGCTGAAGATGACCTTGGAAGAAAGACGCAAAGAGTACTTAAGGGATTATATTGCATTGAAAACTATTCCAACATGGATGGAAGACTTAAAAAGTAAGAGCGAAAGTGATGGTAAGTAAAACAGGAGAATCTTTTTAAATATAGACCATGCTGTTTTCTCAATCTGAAGTTACTTTTAGGAGGGCCAAGACTTAGAACCCATGTTGTTACTAATGGCAGCAGCCTAACATGGGGACAAGGCACTTTGGGAGCAGGGAGGAAACCTCAACAAAGTTCCTTAAAGCATCACTGTTGTCCACTAATTCTGCAAGTATCCCCAGACAGAGTCATCGTAATATTGTTACACTTAAGTGTGTAAAATAGCTGTTCTCTGCATGAGTCTTGTTTTCCAGATACTCCAGCAGTCAGCCATGCCTAATGAACTTTGTCTTTGAAACTTAGGGAGCGTAGCGGTATGGAGAATCTGGGCAAAATAGTGTTGTTCTTGTAGGTAGCTGAAAAGCAGAGGGGAATTGCACAAGTTGTGTTTCCTGAAAATCCAGAAATGGGAGAAGATTGGGTTTGAAGCCTCTCTTACTTATTTGTGGTCCTGCCTGCTTTCTTGGGCTGAGGAACATCAGCCTGGCCTGGATAAACTCTCCTTCTCTTAGCACGTGCGGTGTTATCATCGTTATGATCACCAGTAGAGTTTTCTAAATACTTGCAGTAGAGGCTGACCAAAAATGAGAATCTGATTAACTTACATTGGGAGTTCTGTATGTAATTCTGTAACAGCGTCTCGTTCTTTGTATACTTCTCTTTCATTCACACAAGTATGTGGAAGAAGAAGGACTCTTTCTGAGCTGGTTTCCCCCTCCTTTTTTCTATGTTTTGTTATCCTACTTGGTTGAAGCTTGTGTTTTTTGGAGGGGGATTTGGCTCTGAGACCTAAAGTGTTTCCTGCTTCTGCACATACAGGACTAGTTTTCTGACTTTTGTTATCATTAAGAGCAAATACTGGCCTGTGTGAACAGGTGTGTAGAGTAATCTTGTGGCTGCAGGTGAACATGGTCTTTATGATAATATTCCAGGTGAGATGAGGCCTCAAACTAAACAGCTGTTTTAATAAAATGGGAAAGCTGTAACACTTTTTTAGTACAATCTGTAGGAGCTGACAGATTTGCAGATGCTATTGGCATAAACAACTAATGCTATCATCTACTCCTAAAAGCATCTTTAATGACTCTCGAAGAGAAAATCTGTCCGAGGTTGCTGAGCTCTTCAATACTGATCAGTAGTTGTAGTACAACAGTACACATAGACCTCTTTCTCCCATTAGAGTAGGTCTTTTGTAGCTTACAACATCCGGGAGCCTATCCATCTGAAAAACAAAGGCTGAATAAAAATAAAAAATATTACCGGACTTCTCAAAAGTTAATTTTGGAGGCCTGCGGTACATGGGGATATGCAGTATATTGTGGTTTAACTGGGGACACTTCATCTGTTCTAGCCTAAACTGTTTTTATTCTAACTGCTCTCAAATTCTGTACAACGTGCTAAAATTCACAGATCTTATTAGTTGGACTGCTGAACGTGACAAGGTGTGGATTTACGTTGCGATTGCTGTTACACTTCACATAAGCAAAATGTCAGTGTCTAATATGCGGGTATTGAATCATGGCAGTGGTGAATTTATTTTCTTGTAGCTGCTCCTGCATTCTTTCTCTTAGTTCCCAGTACACAGCAAAAAATGCTGGAAGGCAAAAGTTGTGCTGAAACACTTCTCTGCTACTTGAAGCTTTTGTTATACTGTACATTCAGGAGAAAATATCCATAGTCACTTGTTTTCTTTCATGTACTTGTTGTAAATAAGCCATGTGGAATAGTGAACTTCTAGAAGGTTAGACTGCTGAAATGCTTCCACATTTCTACTATCAGTACAATTAAAACAAATACATATATTAATGTGATGAAATATATCAATGTGACTATTACTGCATCTGTTCCAAACTTTAATTCCCTTAAACATTAACCCCACTCTGAAGGTATCAAGACAGTGTATAAGGACTGTCTTTCTGAGCTGAAATACTGGAAAAATTAGAATTTAAGTGGTCTTGCTGATGAGAACTTCTGCTCTGTATACTGGGAGGTTTGAAGCTGAGGGGTGGAACGGACAGAATTCTTTGTATGCTTGACAAGCCAAAACAGTAGCTGATGGGAAATGTGGAAAAAGTTCTTTACCATTTACTTCCAACACTGTATACAGAGAAAAAATGTCAAATTGATTAGTAAAGTGTGGAGTGGCTGCTCAGGAAGAGTGATGAGGGGAAATCAAGAAAGGAACCAAGAACAAATAAAGTAAGGCAGGTGCAATCAATCAGTTGCTGGAGCAAGAAGCTGTAGGAGAAGGGGAGAGCATCTGGGCTGGCAATAGTCCCTGTAGATACTCAACTGGAGCTTAAGGAGATCAAGTACTGCACAAATTTTTGTACTGTCTGTTAGGAAAAATTGTGTGAACAATACAAAAGCTTTACGGTACCCATTTTTAAATGCAAACGACAGGCTGGAAGGGGACTAAGGATATTCCAGTTAGGCACACATTTTTGTTATATGGGACTTAAAGGGAAGATTATTGAAAAGTCTGTGTGTGGAACTGCTGAAACTGAAATGACCTAAAAGGTTAATGTTGGAAAGGCACCAACCTGACCTCCTGACACCTGTGTGCTCTTTATTGACCAGTTTGGAGAATATACCTTGGTTTGTGGAGGAAAGTGTTTCTTACCCACCCCTCCTCCTCCATCCTTTGGTATGAAGCTGTGTTCAGAATTAATTCTGAAGAAAACCAGTAAAGGTTATAATAAGTTGATGTTAAGGTAAGTTTTGACAAGGCTGGAAGTCTCTATAACACAGGGATGTGTAGCAACATAAAGGCTTCTGAGGAGTGAAGTTCGGGAATTCTGAATGGCAGCTGACAAGGGCTTTGTCTTTTTTTTTTTTTTTTTAATAGCAGCAAAGGTGTTTGAAAACATTTGGAAGTTGAAAGCAGCTGTGTATATTTTTTTGTCTTTGATTTGCTCTTCTGTGACTTAAACAAAAACCTACGATTTTTGCAGGTCTCCTCATATGGATATGACTAGCCATAAGAAATCAAGTTGGTATGTGTTCTGATGTGGAGTTTGGTCAGTATTTCTGATACCTTTTGATTTTGGGGGGTGTGCAGCATGGAATGCAGGGACTAAGCCCGGTGCCCTCTGCTCTGAACTGAGGGAAGCAAGCTGACGTGGGTCTGTGCGCTTCCAGGAGGACTATGTTGCCAACAGCCCTAGGTTTTGGTGTGAAGCTTGCCAGGCTGCACAAGTGGACCTCAGAGATCAAGTATCGTGATGCTGTCCCTTTTCCTTCCACTGCTGCTGTTGACAAATGGTTGCCTTTAACATCAGAGGGGATGGTAGGAAGGGAAAAAAATTGTTGTTCTTAATGTAGTTCTGTAAATGTAAGTTTTCTTAGTTTTAACTGCATTTATTAAGGGAATGAGTAGTTGGCCACTTCAGAAATGAAGAATGAGCCTGTCGTATGGGGCTGGATAGTACATATATACTGTGATCCATCGTTCCTCCCACTTCTTACACTTCAGATACACCAAAGGCAAGCACATCTCATCTGTTATGTACTTTGAAGTAGAGTTCCTTCCTGACAACATGCAAATAATGGACTTGTTTTCTGAAGCTCAGAATTTTGTATACCTCTATTTCAGTGCTCTGTATTATATACCACTTTATGCTAGGCATTCATGCTGTACAGCAATGGTAGCTTACGTTTTGTGATGCTTGGTGAATAAAATGCCACCATGTAGATGAATAACTAGAATGTTTTTTGAAGTTAAAAACGTATATTAGTTTTTTGTTGGGTACACAGTTATTCCCAAAGATGTTTTTACTTTTCAATGGGGAAAAGGCAGAGATAACTTCAGAAAACTTTTTCCTGAAAGCTTTTTTTGAAAAATCAAGGTCTTGGGAATTCTGTTACTGAATTTTGTGTAGAAAAATGTTGTGTTGCATTACTGGGATAATTCAGAAAATAGAATAAATCTTGTAGTTTAACTCAAGGCAGCTGACAGTCCTGCTGACTCTCACAGCTTCTGGGATTTATTAGTATAGCAGCAGTACCAAGAAAACAGCAAATTCAGGTGATGGTTTAAAGATCTCTTCTAATAGTAAGAACTACTTTTGATTGGATGAAGTGAAAAAGGAAGGACATGGTGATTATTTTTTTTTTTAATTTTTGTTTAAGATTAAATGGCATGAAAGGTCTGTGGTCTTTTTTTTTTAAGCAAGTCTTGAAGTATGTTTAGATGTTTTGTTAGCCTCTGGATTTTCTTAATCTGCTATATTTTTAGAAAATTATATAGTTCAAACTGTATTCAAGTTAATCTACTTTAACACTGAGGAGTTTATGTATAATAGTAAGGCTTGGATTTAATAAAAGCATCTTTGTACTATGAATCTGTAGCTTTCTAAATATTAACAGTGAGTTGACACAAGATTATAGAGACGAAGCATCTAGATGAGCCACTCAAAAGGCTTCATGCTGAAAAGAAAAATGTGCGGTAATACTGAGCTCCATTGACCAGCATTTCTTGAGCTGGTTAACTAACCACAAGTAATATTGGGCTCTTCAGAGCATCTCCATGTGGCCCCATGTGATGTGAATATCTGTCCTGCAAGAACCAGGAATCAAGGTGAAGATCATCAAACAGCCTTTGGAAAGTAACACCACTACTAAGCTGCAGTGAAATTCAGCCAGACGTTTACAAGTGAGAAATAGCATCTCTCTAAACCACTTGTTACTTTCAGAGAGTTATACAGGAAAAAGGAATTATGTTCTAGTAGACCGTTAATATCATCAAAAGTTGCCTGGCAATCAACAAGTTCTGTCTGTAACAGCTATGTGAAACCAGTATGCTTCAAGACCATCCCCCACCAAAAAACAAGTCCGTCAGCTCGCGTTATCTTTTTTCTTATAGTGACTTTAGCAACTGTCTTTAGAACAGATTTCTAGCTGAGTGACAAGGATAGAAGTAAATCGAGACATCTTAGCTCAATGTGATGCTTGCTATCTGTCTGTGAAAGAAAATGGTGCTTTTTGCTACTGAAACTCTTTGGTTAAGTTCACACTACGGCAGTTTTTCTATTGAGTTCACATACAAAACCACAGTAACTTGTGTGCCACAGTTCAGGATCTCCTCCGATTAGCTGTGTGGTCTTGAGTGTGAGTTCCAGCTTTGCTTAAACTCAGTGCTGCACTTGGTTTTGTCCTTACTTTTCATATGTTGGCGTGCCGCTCTGTTACTCATGCTAAACACTCTATCACAAAGTCTCCTGAAGACTAGTGTGTTCAGGTTAGAAAGCTGTGTCATTTAGATGCATGTGGAGATCACTACTTATTAATTGCTGTGTATAATAGCTGGGGGGAGCTCCACTAGAAGATTAACATCTGTGGCTTCTATGAATTGTGTGAAGATTGTGGTAATGAAGTATTTTGACTACTTAGGAAATGATGTACTTCCTATGGAAGGGGCCATAAATCTGCTTGCTGATTTCAATTGTCTGTCTTTGTTACGCATATATTAAGGAAGCAGCAAAGGAATTGGAGTGGTAACAACAGCAAACCACGTTTGCAGCATATTAGCCTGTTCTGAAGGTGTCCAGGAGTCTGTGTGCCCATGGCATAATGTGGAGTGACCTTAAGGCTGAAGTGGTTCATGTTTGGCTGCAATGGGTATCAAAGGCTGGCAGAGAAATAGGGAGTAACCAGAGCCCTGTGTGCTCTGCTGCTCCCAGGCTCTTGGCTGCCCTTTTGGGATCTGTCCTGAACAGATGCAGACCTGCAGAGTGGTAAAAATCCAGCCATGTGATCTACTGACCCCACACACCTTCCTGTCTTTCTAAACTTCCACCTCAGCTATTCTTTTCCAAAGATAGCCTTGCACAGCGCAGAGATGGCAAAAACTCTTCAGGTGCAAGCTTACTTGAGTGTAAACTGAGAAATAACCTGGGGAGCAGGGTTTAGTTTGTTTTGAGAGGCAAGTATTCCTATCTAGTTAGTGATATCCTTGATATAAGTGGATAAAGCGGTCTGTTTACTATGGTGGCAGGGAAAAAACTGCAGCAAACAGAAAGAACCAATATGTATTCAATTGACCTTGTAATTCCCTGGTGAGCTGCATGCATATAACCTTTATAGGATGGATTAGCTGTCAGAGAAATAACGCTTGTCTTACAGTTTTCTTAAAATGTTTTGGGGAAAAACAAAAAAACTCTTGTTTTCAGCAAGTGTGAGAGATGATTATTAAAAAGCAAAAATTCAGCTCTGTCTATATAGATTAAGAACTCATAATCCAGTGTGGCAAATACTCTCTCTAAGATAGTAAATCACTTGTCTTTGATGTAATTAAGACGATGACTTCTTTGTAAGCTGCTGTTCCGTGATTTTTTTTTTAACAAGTTAACTTCCACACAGTGTTAAGCTTATACAGGTCCTTGATAGAGTTAGGATTTTATGGCCCTTTTGCATGCAGCTGAGGGAATGCTTTTATCTCCAGTGTCAGCCAGCTCCTCAAGGGGCAAGAGTTAACTGTAGGAAAGGATGCTGCTCTCAACAGTAAACTAATATCTTTATTGAAGCTCTGAAAGCTCTCAGTGTGTTTTAGAGAGTCATAGTGGGTGGAGATCCAAAGGGAAGTTAAGCACGTCTTTGCCAGAAAGAATATTTCTAATGTTTAAGTGCTGGTGACACGAGTGTTGACCAGATTAATAACTCCCAAGCTTCTGTCCCCTGCAATATGAGGAGCAATCCTTTTTTTATAGCTACTGAATGTCACTGTGCACTGAAGTTTTGTACAGAGGTCCCTAAGGAAGTACTACCCAGAGTTAGAAAGTCCAGATGATGCAGTGTGCTGTCAGCTGGTGGGCTTGCTCAGATTGTGAGGAAGGATGGCTTTTGCAGCAGTGATGCTGTGTAAGATGGTATGTGCCGTTTCCTCAGGAATTGCTGAGAAAAGCGTAGGGTTTCTCAGTCTCCAGCCTGGAGTGTTTCGGTGTCTGACTTGTCTCATGTTCAAGACTACTAAGGGAAAGAAGAGGAATAGTAACTTTTTGAGTGAGGTAGTTTAATATATGCAGGGAAAAGTAATAGGTTATAGGTCTTGGTTTCCAGTAATTTGTGTTTATGTATATGTCTGTCTTCTTTCCTTTTATTACTTTTTCCTCTCCCCTTTTTTTGTGTATAAAGGATGAGCTCCTTTTGAGCATGGGGGATTGCAAGATCAAATAACCAAAATAATTTTTTGCTTTACAAAGACAGTTTCAGTAAGTTGTCTAGTTTTGCTCAGTGTGGTAGCTTGGCTAAAACAATAACCCATAATTTATGACGGATTGTGGCATATGTGCTCACAGTCTTTTGCAGACAGATGTGAGCCAGCCTGACTAGAAGCTGTGATTAGGTTCAGGTCAAGAGCAAGCTGTTAAATTGTACCCTTGTCATGGCTTACTAGTGTAGATCTGTTGCCCTGCCAACTGGCTACAAGATTTTTGGATATCTTCGAGCGTAGGTGGACAAAGCTGATGTCCTCCTGCAGAAGACTGGGAGCCTTTTTTGATAAGACTGCAAGAGAGTGGTATGGCTTGTCTTAATTCACTGTAGCTTAGAGGTGATAGACATTTATGAAGGTGCTGAACTACTGCTTCAAGTAGGATTTGCTGCCTGGGGCTAATAATAATTAGTGATCACACAGGATAGGCCTGTCAACTGCTGCTGTCTGGATGTGGGAGGCTTGCATCAAGTCTGAAAATTAACCACCACGTAAGGATACTAGTTTAAGTCCCTTGATAAGGTAGAGGGATCACTGATGTAGTTCAGGTTCACTGAGCTCTCTGGATCATGTTAACCAACTTTTATGCACAGCTGCATTTGCTTCATGCACAATTAAACACTTGATTACACATGTGTTAAAAACTCAATCACTGGAAACCAGAGAAGCTTGGTTTCCCTCTTTTGTTCACTAGAGCCAAACTGCTCACCATGTAGAAAAGTCTCTAACAAACCAACTAATGTCTGAGTAAGGTGTTGTAGCACTTCCTATGTGAAGTGATATGTGTCTCTCTCTGTGAGAGGGCATCTAGCTGATGTGCCATTGGAAAATCCAGTTGACAGAGAATTCCTCAGCCCTGTAGGAAGTGCAGCATACAGACATGTTTTTTACAGTGCGCAGAAAATTCTCTTCTGTGCTGGAGAGAAAGCTTAACAATCCAGTTTAAATATGAACTTCTATTTTGCACAGCTTTAAAAACCATTGAAATTGCAATTTTATGTGTGGCTCCATTTCACTAAGAAATATTTCTTATTTAAATGGGGGGGGAAGCATAGTGTTTGTGCACAGAAAAGGTACTGAGGCTTGCAGCTGTTGCGTGTTGACTTGACATGTTTGCAGAAGTCTGTGTCACAAGGGCCTTTACCAAAGTTTTCAGATGTTTTTTTGTGGACAGGATGCTATAGAATGCACATTTTTGCAAAATTAAACCTTGTGCTGCTATAGCCAATAGATTTATTTCTGAAAGTGGAAGTAGTGGAAGTACATGACCTCTGCACTCATAACATCTTTAGGAGTTCATGATCAGACACAGAGTTAAAAAAGACTGCTATAGAGTTTACCAAGAGGATCCTGTCCAAAAGACTTGGTCCATCTATAATGCAGATAGGAAGAAAGTGTAGAACTGGTTGGACATCTGTCTTGCTTTAAAACATTTACCTGCCTTATCCTGCACTTTGCTTTTTCACAGAGGCTTGTTTTATGCAAATATGGGCCTTTTTGGTTGCTTCTTTGGTACTCATAGTTAGTCTGTAAAGGTGGTGTAAGTTACTCGTTTGCACAAATAGAACTTGTAGTTGAAGTTCAGCCTGCGTTGGTTTTATCCCTGTATGCTTAATGCCATTTTTTTTCTGTATGAATAAGGTATTCTTTTAAAAAAGACACTACTGTCATACAGGCATACTGTGTGTTGCAGTGCTGTCCTTTTGTGGGAATACTTAATGAATCTACACCAACTGAAAGCAAAGCCCAGATTTTATGTAACTATTACTGAGGGTATGAATCAGTTATGTTTAAAGAAAAAGTAGAGTTCCATGCTGTTGTGTTGTTATTCCCCCCGCCCCCGCTACCAAAGTTCTTACAGGAGAAGGTTTGTAAGTGTATCACGAATAAATCCAGCCAGAATAGGCAGTGCTCACCAACAGATGCCTATATTAACTTAAGGGCTTTGAGGTTTGGTGTGTCTTTTATTTCCAGGTAGACAGGCAGAGGAAGATAGAGCTAAATCTTTCTCCTAACTGCTGGTGAGTTTGTAACACTTCCTATTTCTCAAGTCCTTAAAGTAAGCAAGTCTGACTTGCAACACTAATGGGTCTTGGTAGAGTCCTCTTCAGATATTGAAGATTTTCTTCTGTACCTTGCTGTTTGGATTGAAGCCTTATTGTTTCTTGTGGTAGCAAATTACACGTGGTATCTCAGGGAGTAGGGAAGGGGAAAGGCTGCAAGGTAAGTGCTACCCAAGCCTAATGTCTTCATGCAGAGAACATTATCTTTTCTGCTTGCATAGAAACTTACCTACCTGTCCCCTGGTACTGGAAAACTGGAGTTCCTGCTCCCATCTGGTAAGCAGTTGTCTCTATATCTCACGCAGAGATGTTCTTGAATAACAATGTCATGAACTATTTGCTGACAGTTTTGCAGAAGTTTCATGGTTTGCTGGTAGTAACTTTTTATTTCCAAGCCATGTAGTAAGTACTACAAAAGACTGGTAATGCTCAAGTAGAGAAGCTGTTGCTTAGCAATGGTGTAGGGAATTCAAAAGGCAGAGAGTGTAGAGTAAAAATGGTCTGACTGCTTAGTAAGCTAATGAATGAAAGCTAATGAATTTGTGGATTTGCACTATAAACTTACTTTAATTTTGCTTGATACTGTATGTGCTGTTCACACGTATTAGAAATGAGTTTTCACTTCTTGGTAGATAAAATAGATGCTGCTGAAGACCAAACACCTTGTTGCTTATGAAAAAGCTTTTTTTTTTTTTCCAGCCAGTTTCTACAGCTGGGTGAAGGAATACTGTGCTGCTGGTAGTGTAAGTCTTGGATGAAGGCTCATAGTTATCCCAGGAGGCACTGGATTAATCTGAACACATCAGGAATAGTTGTATGAATGCTGTGATATTATCAAGACACAACTCTTGCCGTGAAGGTGATCCACTTTGTTTTTGAAGGAATCTAGTGAAGTAGCTATTGCCTGTAGTCTTCTAGCTTAATAGAAAAGTATCAACATATTTCTGTGAGGCGATGAACAGTGGTCTAAAAGAGTGTAGTATGTTTGTCTCAATTTTTGAACTTCTATTGTTAATTATAAGCTCTCTGTGGTAGAGGGAGGTTATAAAGTATTGAGTTGGAGATGACGTGGTGTAGTTCTTGCCTCCATGTGACCTTGGTTGACCATTTAACATACTTTAGTGCAACTCATGCTGCCATTCTGGAAAAAAGATCTGTGTATCGAAATTCTTGGTATCCCTCAGAGTGAGCTACTGATAATCAGGCTTGGGCAAGAACTTAGTAAATATGCTGTCCAACAGCTTTTTTTTATTCCAATATATCATCACAAAGTCTTGAATACCTCTGAAGGCTCACATTAAAAAAAACCAAAACAAACAAAACCACAACAAAACAACCAAAAAACCAACAACCAGACAAGACAGTGATTGAATGAGTTTCTTCACATACACAAAGCACAGCTCCTTCTGGGTTATGGCTAAACCAGCAGCCATTCCTATGGACCCTAAATCATGAAATCTCAAGCCAGCAGAAGCAAGCATAGCAACCATAGCAGCTGGATGCTGACTCTTCGAGTAAACGCACAAATACCCTAGGGCCTCAGCCTACTTACGTTGTGTCTTTGCTGTCACTGTGCATGCCACTGAAGTGAGAAGACTTTGATTTATGAATTGACAATTGCATGTCCCTGCAGACCAGGTTGCATGACAAATAAGAATTGTGAATGTATTCCTTTTCTTGTTCTCCTTGTTTGTTGTTACTGCTTTTTCAAACTTTGGTCTTTGGTACTTCTGCACTCCATACCAAGTCTTCCCTCATTTTACAAAAACTTCAGAACAAGGGCAAGCTTCTCAGTTCTCTCTCCTTCCTCTGCTCCCAGATTTAAAGGGGTTTTTTTGCCTCTTAGTTTTCTTTTTGGGGGACATACAGAGCTGTGTGGGATAGACTGAGGAAAAGGTTGGAACACTTGTAAGGACTATGCAAGACCTTTGCAACACAAGAATAACCACACTTTGCATGAGCGTTGTGTGGGCTGTTAGGACTGACTGGGTATTTTCTATTGATTCTCATGGTGTACCACTATTTCTCTCTTTAACATGTAACAGTCTTGAATGGCTCCAATTCAGTCATGTGGCTGAAAAGTAGAAGCTCATATTTACAACCCTTTTTGTGGGCTGCTGATTGCCATATCGCTGCATTTAACTTAAACTGAGTGAGTTCTGAGCTTCTTGCAGTAGCTTTAGAGGGTTGTGTTACAGCACCGTTGAACTCAATTATGTTGTGGTTCACTGGATGCTAACCAGTGGATGTCAAGTGATGCTCATGCCCTTGGCTGGGGATATTTCATACCTCTGAAAAACCTTGAATGGGAGCTACAGTGGCCGCCTGACCTGAAAGATGGGACGGAGTGCTCACTCAGCAAATTTGTGAATGGTACAGAAGTTGGAAGTGTAGTTGGTGCACCAGATGAGCCACAAAGATGATTTAAGGGACTGGAGCATCTCTTCTGCAAGGAGAGGCTGAGAGCACTGGGGTTCAGCCTGAAGAAAAGATGCCCAGAGAGGACCTGATCAATGTTAACAAATGTATGATGGGAGGGTGTAAAGAAGGTGGCTTCAGACTCTTCTCAGTGGTACACAGTGACAGGGCAAGAGGCAATGAGCGCAAGTTGAAAGAGGAAATTCTGAGCATAAGAAAACAAAACCACACAGTTACTGTGAGGGTGGCTGAACACTGGAACTGGATTACTTGTGTGGAGTCTCTGTCTTTGGAGATAGTAAAAATCCAACTGGGATGGGGGTCCTGGGCAACTCCTTCTGGGTGACCTTGCTTTGACTGGGGAGGTTGGACTTGATGATCTCTAGAGGGTCCCACCCAACCTCATCCATTCTGTGATTCATGGTGTCTGTATGCCTCATAAGCTTTGTACTTGGCTATAGTCCTTGGTTCATCCAATTATGCCAGTTTGTAATTAGCTGAAACAGAGCATATTGGCAGAGTGTGTAGCCAGGGAGAAGGTGTTGGTGTTCATCATCAAGTGGCTTTGACTTGTGTGATGTGCTGCATTTTTGGCTAGGTAGAAAGTGATTTGTCGGCAACAGATGTTTCTTCCTTGTGCTCAGGTTCTGATCTCGTTTAAGTCCAAGAAGTGATAGAGCAAATCTGTACTACAAATCTGAAGTACTAGAGTGCATCTGTGAATGCTTTCCCCCCTGGTGATGGAACATATGGAAATAATGCTTATCTTGATTTAGATAAGCAATTGCCTTTCCTGTACAATCATCCACAGTTAGTAGGAGTAGAAGCAGGCACGTAATGTAACAGATCTTACAATCTGTCTTTTCTAACGCTCTGTAAGCCTATGTAGAAACAAATGGAATGGAAAGCTGTGTTAAATGCGAGGTTAGTAATTGCTAAAAGTTTGTCACTTTTAATCTGTAGAAGATGCTTGCGAAAACAAAGCATTAAGGGGAAAAAAAAAAAAAGCACTGAAGGGAAGAGTGCACAGAGTATGTAGCAGAATAGTTGCTGTACCTTTCCCTGCGGTCAGATGCACTCTTAAAGTTTGCTCAACTCCTTTGTTTTTTCGGCAACCCAAGAAAAGTGGAGCAGTGTCCCAATCCAGCCTTTGCTGAGGATTCTCCTAGGAGAGGAAGGGCTGGCTCTTGTCTGGCATCGATGGTGGGACTCTTGTCCCTTGCTCAGGCTCTTTTCCCAGTGCTTTGTCCACATGGTGTTATAGACTGCTGTTGGAGAAGCCTTCCTTGTGGGAATACATGTTTCTACTAGTAGCTGTTGTAGCAGGGATGAGATAGCGGGCAGACTTACTCTATTTATTTTTAACTTGAAATTAATTTATTTCCTTCAGCTGTGGATTCTAAAGCTGTCTGTAAGTGATGAAACTCCCATTTTCAGCTTTGTTTCTTGCCATTCAGTCTGTTACTCTTGTTTTTATGAACTAGAGGGGAAAAAAATCATCTGACTTGTTAAAGGAAATTTCATTTTATTAGTGCAAGCCTGTGAGCCTAGCTGCCGTAAATCCTTTTTACTTGTTCTTTCTTTGATTTCTTCTCTTATCTGCTTTTGCTCATGGAGTGCCAAGAGCCTTTTTCTTTGCCATAGGTATCGCTTTATACTGTGGGGTTTCAATAACTATTTTTACTACTTTGTGCTCTAGTCTTTAATTATCAAATAGTTTAAAAATGAAGATGTGTTTTTAACAGAAGCTCTTCCAGCTGTTGGTTTTTCTCCTCCCTTAGATTGCAAGCTCTTTGGTATTGCTGTAGGGGTTTCTGTAATTGGATGTCTGAGACCTGTTAAAAAAAATTAAGATCCTTTAAAGTGTACTACACTCCAAAATCCTGGATATTTTAGCAATGACTGAGTTCCAGAGTTGATTTTACAATGAAGTTAGGTTTGTGTTAGCCTCTTCCATTGCACCAGCTGAGCGTATTCATGCCCTTTATGGGGGCTCCCTCTAGTGAGCTCTTCTGAAAGTCCTTTTTCCTCTTAGTTCTGAAGAACTTTCCGTGTTTTCTTTCCAAGTGCGGTTTTTGTTCACTAAATCTAATGCGTTTCTCTGCATATATGTAAGATGTAAGGGTCCTTTTCCTTTGATGCGAGCTAGAAGGAATTGTGAAGTAAAGCTGAGGGACAGGACTACCTGTTTGCTGCACTTAATGTTAAGACTGCAGCTGAGGAACTTCACACTTAAGAAAGATGTGGCTAGAAGGAGGTCAGAGGTGCTGGGAGCATGGCTAAAGGCCCAAAGGGTGTGACTTAGGAGAAGCAGCCAAGTTGGGTTGTGTAGACAAGAGGGATGGAAGATGATGGTTTGGATCTGGAGGGGAAAAATGGTGGTGGGACAAAAATTTTCAGCTTTCTGTGGTGAAGATTTTCAACTCTAATATATTTCTGAGGCTGGGGGTGGAGGGGAAGACCTAGAGCGTTTGTAGTGTCTCCACTGTTGTGTGTCTTTAAAAACAGCCTAAACCGTTAGGTTTAGGTAGATAGGTTTCGGTAAAAATGTGACAGGATCAAGTCTATACTTTGTGTGTGTGGGTACAGAGATGACTTAATGACCATTGGCTTTGCTTTCTGATGGGAGTTACGGTCAGCGTGTTCACAATACTGAAGTTTAAAAAACCCCACACACCTCTCTGGGATTTTGCTTTGTTTCTGTATCTGATATTTTTCAGTATATTGTTATGCTTCCCTAGCAGATATTGTTTCTTGATTTATTTGTTTTCCTGTCAAAATCACCCCAGAGAAGGGATGGATAAGATCTGAATTAGGGATAGTTAGGCAGAGGAGTAAAGTTTGCAAATTATTTAGGTCAGAAAACTGTCAGAGAGACTGAATAGGCACTTGGGGAAAAAATTCAAAACTTAGCCTTATGAATTGCTTTCATGTTGGGTGTTTCATTAGGGTTCTGTTAGGTCCTCACCTGCTTGTGAATATGCAGATTTTTGGCATGCGTGTGGGGTTGCTTTACACCTCAGTGTCTCACTTTGCAAATTTAATTTCATTTCTTTCAACTGAATAGACTTGAACAGACCATAGTTATGCCTACAGTGACTTTACAATAGAGTTTCTATTGTGTGAAGTGAGTGGAATTTAGAAAGTCACTTCAAAAGTTTGTGAATATTCCATTTACCCTCCTCCTTAATAGTTTTCTTTGTGCTAGTTAATTTTTTGGATTCATCTGAACCTGAAAGCTGTAAATGGTTGTGAAATCTATCTGTATGGGTGAGCATTGCTTTGCTGATGCTTTTAGTCGCAGGTCTTGAGTTAAGTAGGGCCTTTTATTCCAGAGGCAGGGCTGGCATTAGCTGGTCCCAGGAAGTCAGCAGGGATGAAGTTCCTGGGTTTGCGCTTTCTCAGAAATCAGATAGGCAGACTTTACACGAACATACTCTGTAAAATTTACATTAAACAAAACGGAAGAAGGGTTTATTTGCTTTTGTCACACATATATAATTGTAGTGAAATATGTGAAATGTTAATGTGCTTAAGCTGCAGTTTGAGTCCATTCATAATCCTTACTGGTCACACAAGTAACTGTTTGCACAAATTCTGAGATTAAGGAAGAAAAATTAGTAACAAAATTGACTAGGGGGAGTTGGGGACCAAGATGGTCAAACTAATGCCGGTTATCACTGCTATGAGAGCTCACCTTTTGTGTGTGTGTATATATATATATTTAGTTAGTTTTGAGGAGCACCTCCCATAAACCTTTATTTTTACTTTTTCTATGGAAATGGGCATGGCTTAGAGGTGGGGGCAGAGTCTTACTGCAGAGGGAAGGGAGGCCCCAGAAACAGTCTCCTTGGGAGTACACGAGGATAAAACCCCAAATAAAGCAGAAGCTGTTGCTCATACTTAATACTGCCACAGTCCCATTTAAACAGTTATTTTGGCATTTTACTAGCTATGGCTTGATTAAAAGTGATGATCTGAAGGCATTCAGGCTTCTTGCGCAGGTGCTCAGTACGTGTTTGGTTTTGCTTGTGAGCTAGGAAAGCTATGAAGGAGATGAGAGCAGTTCTTCCAGCAGGAAGGGAGCCTTCCTTCCAAGGCAATCTTCACTGCCCAGATGGATGATCTTAAAAATCTTCTAGTGTCTCTTAAACTTTACTGTAGCTGTGCTGGCACTCCTGTGGAGGTACTTCAGAAAATTCAGTCTCTCTTATTCTGCTTGCTGCTTTACCCTGAAAACTTCTCATATTCACAGCCACAGTCCAAACAAAATGTTTTCTTGTCTTGGAGTCTGTGATGCCTCCATCTAAAACTGAGATGGACTTTGTCATGGCCTTGATGTAGTGTGGGTTTAGTTGGTGGGACTCTTTTTGTTTGGTGGTGTGTGTTGTATTGTATTGTTTTTTGGTTTTTAGGACAGGAATATATCTGAATTTTCCTGGCTTTTCAACTGTTTCGCCTTTAAGGTGTGTTCTGGACAACCAATGTGGAGATAGACTTGAAAGTTTGATTTCCTTGGCAAGCAGGCTTTCTGTTCTCTAAAAACTTAGGCCTTTGAGTCTAGGGACTCAACTCCTGTTTTGTATCTTGTATTGAAGATGAGGTTACATAGCAACCACTTCAGAGGATTTATTTCTTGAGGATATCTGTAGAGCTTTTTCATTAATGAGAGCAAGAAATAGTCTTATTACACTACAAGTGCAAGGTAAATCTGGCACTGCTAGGATTTTTATTAATGTACTAATATGTACACATGGTGCATGTGCTTTGTGAAATATGCAATGCCCTGGAATTACTGGTTTGTCCTTGCTGAGTTACAGTACTGTGAATGACAGGATAATACCTACAGCATTTGAGTTTCATGGGCATATTTGAGGACTGATGATACTTATTCACAGATCTGAGGTCTATCATTACCTTGGGAAGAGACTCTGAAGTAAATGAGTAGAGTTGTTTTTTTTTTTTTTTTTAATCTGAGAAGCAGACAAAAATGCTTGGTGAAGGAAGAAATGGGAGACAAAGGTGGGAAGTGAGTTATTTGTAAGGGCCAGAAGTGACTTTGCTGTCCCTGCCAAGATGACGAAATTGATATCTGATTTGGGTTATTTTCTTCTCCTGTAATCAGTTTTGACTTTGTTAGGAAATGCTGTCTGCCAGCCCCAGAGATCGAACAGATGGCGAAAGAGAAACAGTCATCTCTCCTACAACTATTTGTATGCTATTGGGATTACTTTTGTAATCAGCAGCATATTAGTAGACCTGTTGAGTGTCTTTGTGAACAAGACTTGGCTCCCCACAACTTCCATCGGTGTTGAGCATCCTTCTGTAAAAATCAGAGCGAAATAAAGTGCAAGCTCAAATCCTCTGCTAAATCAGGCTTTTATTGAAAGAAATGAGGGTAATCTATCAAAGATGTTCAAGGCAGCATATGCTTTTACTGCTGAACTCTAAAGACAAGAGGTCATCAGGGCGGCTCTTCCAAGAACTGTGGGACAGGGAAGGGGCTTGCTCAAGAGGATATGAGATTGCGTAGGAGGGTTTTGGGTTTTTTTGGTGTGTGGTGTTTGGGGTTTTTTTTTTTTTCTTATGAGGCAGTGAATCTATTAATCCATTTTCATGGGGAAGGGGTCTCAGGAGAACCACACTCAAATATACTCAACCCTTGCACAGGGTGAGAACTGGAGGCAGAGTTGTGGAGGCTGTCGAGGATAGAAAAGAGGCAGCACCAGTGTGTGCAACATCGTGTTGTGTGACGCCCTGCGGAAAGAGTTAGATGACCTTGATGGTGATTTGACTAAGGGACATCTCTGCTTTCCCTCTGACTCAAATTAGTGATAATGAGAATTTTTTTTTTATTGTGTGGTGTCTCTTCTCCTCATGGCTCTTTCTGGTAGATTTTTTTGTTTTATTATTGTATTGATACAAATACTGTAGTGTATCCAAACTGTACTTTCTATTTAAATGGTTTTAGTTTAAAGCATTTGCTGTATTTAGTTTGATGTTAACTATTATTGCAGTAACTCAGGCAGAAGGTGGAGGGGGAGGATGATGGTGGGTGTGCATTTTAAATTTGGCAGCTCGAGTAGGATGCTCACTGGGGAGGGGTGGGGAAAACAACTGTCCTACTTGCTGGCAGAATGCTGTTAACATGAAAGCAGATAATAAATCAGACTCTGTAAATCGGTCACAGAGACTGATTTTTATTTTAATACGATCCAACAGCTAACTGCAATTGTTACCTTTCTGTGGGAAAAATGGATGAACAGTATAACTTTTAGGATAGAGTGATAGAAGTTTCTTAGTATAATAATAAAAACTTGATACCTTTTCACAGGAACACTTCCTTTGCTTTGGCTAAGACACTGAGGGTGATCTGGTGGCGATGGAATAGTCGCCTTAGCAGCCAAATGCAGAAATCAAACTCCTGAATACACACACTTGAATACAAGACTACCTTTATGCTAGTGTAAATCACAGCAGCAATGTATGTTTCGCTGGAGGTGGCATGGATTTTGCTGTAGGTGTGTGATAACTGCTCTAAAGTAGAACTGAGTGAGACTGGTTACTTTGGGGTGGTTGCAGTAAACGGTGATTTCTGGTACCAGTCCTTTGTGCTGAAGTTGAAAGGGGAACACTTAAATGCATCTTATTTCTACTTATAGTTGTTTGGAATGCTGACGAATTTAAGCAGGTATACTCAAATTTGTGGAAATTGGTTAAAACAAAGGCTGATGTGAAACTAAAGGGCCAGATTTGTTTGGACTCCCTCTACCTTCTTGCTAAATCTTCTCTTGATGTTTTTTTTCGAACAAAAAAAAAGTCACCTGTTTCAAAGACCGAGAACTGTTTTCCACTTAAATTGTTACTTCAGCAATTCAGTTCTATTTCTGGCCAATATATGAACCCAAACCTCTTTAGACTTGGCTTGTGTTAGAAATCATTCATTTTCAATAATAATAATAATAAAATTAAGCAATCTTTCTTTCTCTCATTAGTTCTTTGCTAATGATGTGGATGTCTAACAATGCAAGACTGTTGAGCTTCAAGGTCTCTTCAAGGCTCCCCGGTTCCAGAAGGACAGGGAACTGCTGGAAAGGGTGCAGCAGAGGGCTACCAAGATGATTAGGGGACTGGAACACCTCTCTTATGAGGAAAGGCTGAGGGATTTGGGTCTCTTCAGTCTGGAAAAAAGACGGCCGAGGGGGGATCTTATCAACACTTATAAATACTTAAAGGGTGGGTGTCAGGAGGATGGGACCAGGCTCTTTTCAGTAGTGCCCGGGGACAGGACAAGAGGCAATGGGCACAAACTTGAACATAAGAAGTCCCACCTAAACATGAGGAGGAACTTCTTTACCCTGAGGGTGGCAGAGCACTGGCACAGGCTGCCCAGAGAGGTGGTGGAGTCTCCATCTCTGGAGACATTCAAAACCCGCCTGGACGTGTTCCTGTGTAACCTGCTCTAGGTGACCCTGCTCTGGCAGGGGGTTGGACTAGATGGTCTCCAGAGGTCCCTTCCAACCCTATGGTTCTATGGTTCTACGGTCTTTGTAGAAGTGTTTGAGGTAGCTGAACAGTTATGTAGATGGTGACGCAAAAATTAAGAGTTTACCAGAATAAGAGACCTATTATAACATTTTTTTAGTGATGAATCTTTTGAAAGCTAATATATGTTGTGTCTTTACCCCCCTGTCTTCTAGTTGAGCAATTTAAGATATCAAAGCTCCAAGTTTAAATTTGCTGGTGTTTTTGTTCAGGTTTTTCTTCTCCCCACTAGCTGCTACCAGGGCTAGTTCTGAATTTTGGGGCTCTTGGCAAATGGCATGCTCGTGTGTTGTTGTATATGTTCTGAATAACTTTGAATAATTTGGATAAATTATTGCTTCAGTGGGAGGATTACCTTAACTAATTCTTCTCATTTTTCATAATTTGCACCCTTGTGGTTACCAAAGAAATTATTTGATGGTTCTAGCTCCAAAAAATGTGTATGCATATGCAGTTTTTTAATCAAATGGCATGTGGGCAAGGAATCAGTGCTTCCTAGTAGCTTGTATTTGAAAACAAATAAAAAGCAACTAGTGTGATTTTAGGGAAATGCTGGTATCTTTGGGTTACCGGTGCCCTCTCGAGGCAAAACCGAAAGATGCCGCAGTCTGACAGCAGTAGTGTAACTGAAACTGCTGATACCTGCTCTGGACTTCTAAATAGTGATCTCAGACCCACGTTTGTAATCTGGTTTTACTGCTTTCTTGTTTTGTAGGTGAAAACACTAAAGAAGATCTGCAGGGGAAGAAAAGTCTGAGCGAGAAAGTTTCTCTCTATAGAGGTGACATTACACTGCTTGAGGTTGATGCCATCGTTAATGCTGGTAGGTGATTAAATGTTCTACATCGCTATATCTCAACAGTCCTTTTTAGTGCCACATTGCAGGTTTGAACTTTGAGAAGTTGCATAAAATTGGCATGTCCTGTGGATGTCTCATGGAAACTATACAATTTTTTCCCAGTTTCTCTATATTGCATCTGTTCATCCTGTGTGCCTTTTCTGTGAGGAGTATTGTGAAACAGTAATAGCGTAGTCGCCAAGCAAAAAAATAATTATCTTGCATCCATCTTTTGACTTAGCTTGAGCAGCTGAGACTTCACACTTGATCCGGTAGAAGGCTGAACTCTTATACTAAACTACTGCAGTACGTTCTGCTCTGTTTTCATAAATCAAGCCATTCGTGGGCTAGGTAATGTGAAAACATTAACAGTAAGGTGATAGGAAAAATGAATTTCTGTTTTATGCGGCATGAATATTTGCTTTCTTGTAGGGAGATTGTATCTTTCAAATTTTGGGTCGTGACCCACAGTTTTAAATGTTTTAATACCTCTTCTTACTTAGTGATTGTGTGCAGCTGAGGTGAAGAACTGCACATAGTGTTGTCTTGTGACAAAAAAAGGAGGGGGGAATGCCTATGCTGTTAATTTATTTGTACATAATAAGCTAATTTGGCTGGTTGGGAAAGACTATGGGAAGGTTTCCCCCTACACACATGCCCCACCCAAATCTTGCCTGCACTCCTCACCCCAAAAAGAATGTGGTTTTGGGGTTTTTTTTTCTTGAGGCTGGAAATTTCCCCACCCTAGTATTTGGCTGACATTGTCCTTAGTTGCTAGGTGTATTGATTAATTTTCAAGAACTAATTTATGGTGGTATTCATTTATTGGAAGGAAACATACTGCAGTACCTTCTCTGGGATGGAATAAAGTGCAGAAATTCCCAAGGTTGTGTTGTCCAAACTGATGTGTTTGCTTAGCCCAGTAAAAAGCTGTGTGGAGATGCTGGCTCGTGTCTGTAAAGAGTACAGAAATGTTTGCTTAGAGTGTGGAAGTTAGTAAACAGAGGCTCTTGGATTGTTTGATGTTGTTTCTGTCTGCCTAACTCCCTACTTTACAGTGGAGACATGCTACTAGAATTCATGGAGTACAGGTAGAAGAATCCTTACTTATCTCAAAATGCATTTTTGCACTCCAACAAGTAACGAGGATGATATTTCCATGCAAAAGTTTTGAATTAATCTTCTAGTTTACTGATGCACAGAAGCCTTTCTACATTACAGACAAACAATATGGGTAGCATCCGTGTAGTAACACAGTCTTCTCCTCACTGTGTTGGCAAGGTCTCTGAAGTATTAATCTTTTAATTTTTCTCCCCTAATTCTTTCAAGATGACATTTCCAGTAGTGCTCTTGCTGACTTCCTAGCTTTATTACTCTACAGTAAGTCAATATTAGCATATTTCTCTCAATTTATATTTAGATTCTCTTTGTTCATAGGCCTCCCTTGAATTGCAGTGTGGAACTGGTTGCGGATTAGCTTCAGAATAAGGACTCTTATAAAAACTAGTATATTTTCTAATACCTACCTGTGAGGGGTAAATGAGACATAAATGGATTTACTTGACTAAACAGGGGTGTGAGAATACATGCAGTAAGTTGCCTGTAGTGCTGACTCGATACAGTGATGTCCTCCTTCAGGCATCCAGCTGACAGCGTGACTCTGTTCAGAGTATGGCCAAGTTTATTTCTGAGTTGTACTACATGAACATGTCTGTTAAATTTAGTAACTTACCTTATGCTCTGAATTCTGTTTCCCCTTTCAGTTTCTCATATATAAATGAGCCAGTTAAAGTGCTAATTGAGTTTATTTCGTTAGGCTAACAAAGGTGTTAATGGTGATCTTATGTAGCTAAATACCAAGATATCATTCAGGAGCTCTGCTACAAAAGGATCCCCTTTTCTCCTTGACTTCAACAGACTAACTGAATGTTACTTACTTTCCAAAATGCTTTACAAATATTTTATGCTAAAAGAGGACAACTATGGAAACAGTGGAAGTAAAAGTTTGTGTCTTTGCTCATTGTCTAAACAACCATATCAAAAGAGCCAATTTGAAATCATTCATGATCAGAGTGGGAATCTTTTTTTGGCCTTCTGAAGAGAGTGAGAGTTAACCTGAGATGCAGTGTGATGGAGAAGATAGCTGAAAAAGGGAGCAGATAAGTCATTTTGCTAAAATCAATGTCAATTATCTACCCCTGTAAATGTGTTATCCTTCCAGAATAGCTCCCTAAAACTTTCTTGCTACTGATTGCATTGCAACAGCTATTAGTTTAACTTGATGTTTTGCCTAAGGTGTCCTGTTATGTTGATTTCTTTCCTCTCTTTTTTAAGGGTTTGGGAATGATTTCTAGAAAAATCTTATTTTTACTCCTATATGCTGTTTGGCTCTTTAGGTGTTATGCTCAAAGAATGCAATCAGGCTGTCCCTGAGGCATGTACTTACTTTGTAAATCCATGATAACTGGCCTTTTTAACAAACTAACTATTCCTAGATGTCACTTCATCCTGATGCCAAAAGTGCTTCAAGCACCTGGAAGTCAGACAACCACAATTAGCTGACTTCCAAATAACCTGTGAGAACTGAACTTGGGGGTGGTGGGGGTGTTTGTGTTTAGGGGAGGGAGAGGAAGGGGGGGTTTGTTTAGTCTTTCTGCCCCTTTCTGTGCGGCTCTTTTAACGTGTTTTATTCATACTGCAGGCATTTCCTGATAGAAACCATTTTGTGGACCAAATGAGCTATGTGAGAAAAATAGTTTCAGATAATATTGGAATATTAAAGCTACAAAATGTGTAACACCACCTCTACCACCTCGCCAGCTCCCTCTACCTTAGTGTTTTTGAGCTGCTTTCTCCAAGGCATGATACAGATTTAGGGAGCAAGTCTTTCTGCTGGAGGTTGTTAGCAGCAGTCCAAAAATAAGTGGTGTATGTCCTGAGTTGTGACTCTAAAAAAAAAAAAAAAAAAAAAAAAATTGTTTCTCTCTGTGTCTGCCTCTGCTTATTGAAAGTCTGGACAGTATGACATGATGGTCTCATGGCTGAGGTGGGTCTGATGTAGTAACGCAGGTCCTGACTGAAGTTTTCAGGGTCTATTGGAAAAACAAAATGGATTAGTCTACCAGTCATGGAGCTTATTCTATTCACTTTTAGGCTTCTTCAGCGATGTTGTTTTTATAGAGTTGCTAATCCCAAAGACAGAAATAAGCGGTAAAAGCCTCAGTAAGGTTTGAAAAATAAATTATGCAATATTTATAGTATCAGTTAAGCAGTAAATACTATATTTCCTCCGCATTTTTAATAAATATGAGGGGAAAAATATGTCACTACTTGTATTGTTTGCAGTAACTTTTTAAATCTGAAGTGGATAAAGGAGTTGCATTTTCAGAGTGGGTGTGATATGTATGTCTAGGTACCTGATATACCTTAAGCACCAGTTCATCATTACTGACCTATTCATTCACTTCTTGCCTGTTAATAAATCTTACTGGCCCAGTTCTAAGATAAGAAGGTATGTACTAATGTTCTTGTGAGTGATTATTTTTTTCTTTTACTAGGAGGGAGAAATTATATGGGGGGGGGGGGGGGAGGGATTTCCTTATTTTTATTTGGTTGAGGGGAAGAGGATTACTTGCAGAACACTAGAAGAAATGTTATTTCTTCATAGTTTTGAAAAATATTCTTGGATATCTGTACAAAAGTATGGTACTGAGAACAGAAATGTTCAATCTGCAGAAAAAAGGAAGGTGATAAGTTCTATTCAAGTAGATATTTCTTGTAATAACTCTATAGTGTTGCTTCTGTATTAGCAATTAGATGGTTGCTACAGTTACAGCAACTGGGTGGCTTCCTTTAAGCTGTACTTGAGAGCTGGAATCATCTCTAATCCTCCGAAATCTGGGGAGACACTATCACTTTTTAAGGGGAATATTTTTTCCATATGAGAAAACAAATGGGAAGTAAAAATCTTACTCTGATAGACAGTGAAAAGAGCTAGTGAAGAAAATAAGTGTAAAAAAAAAAAAACAAACAAACCCCAAAAAACCAAACTTAAGTCGCTTCTTTACTAACCTCTGATGCTGGAATTTGGTTACTAAACCTCATGCTGCTTAAGAAGAGTTTTCCTCTACAGGAAACCATCTGTGTGCCTGCAGTGGGTCACTGCAGCTGGGGATGCTGGTTTGGCAGGCACATGCTGCATGTTGTGCAGGGCCAGCGAGTGAAGGTACGCAGAGGGAAGGATCTCTCGGTTGCGTGTTTTCAGGGAGTGAGTTACATCTGAGTCTTTTTGACAAATTTGTAAGAGTTTGAAATGCTTGTCCTGCTGTATCTCCTTGTCCTGGTACTGGAAGCGTGTGGAATTGGAAAATACTCGGTTTTGAATACACCGCTTTTGCTTTGCTTGTTGCAAGACTTGTTTCACCTGGAGTCTATGCATGACTTGACTTAGAGGATGAAATAACCATTTTTGTATTAAGTCTCAATTTTCCTTAATGAAATATGCCTTTCCTCCCTCTGGCTTCTGACTTCACAACAATGCTTAAGTATTTTAGTGTAACAGCAATATCTTTCTTTGGTTTTCTTAACTGGAGATAGCAACAGACTTTATTCTAGACTCTTCTTTTCCTGGCCTTGACCTTGAAGTATAATTGGATTGTTTAATTTTATGAGGCATCCCATTTTTCTCAAGTCCAAAATTACACATCAAGGTAGAAGTACTATGTATTGAAACTGGGAACTGAATATATTATCAGTGAATTATGCTTAAATGAGTATGTAAGTATAGATAGTGGCTGAACTATGACTTTCCACATAAACAGCTTGTTAATGCGCAATCAGTCACTGCAGTTGCCTTTAACTTGGTGCTTAATGAACAGGTGGGGAAAAAGGATGGATTCTAATCTGGAACAGATCTGACATCAGGCAATTTCACTGATTGCTAATCCATTTCATTTGGCAACTTAATTTATCACACAATTTTGCATCTTGTACCTTCTGAAGTAGAAATTACTTCAGAAGTGGCCTGTCTAAATATTATGAAGGTATTTGAGTCAGTCGCTGGGCCTGAACTAGTATTGTCTATGTATGTACTTTCTCCCTCTTTATTTTACAGTGACCGTTATTTCTTACTCTGGAGCTTATTTGAAATTATTCTTCATCTCTTCTTTCACTATAAGTCCCTTAACTCAAATGTTCCTGCTATTGAAAGTGGAATCAACAAAACATAAAATCTGCCCTTAAATCGCTTACAGGATTTTTGCATGGGATGTTTGCATTTATTAACATTGTTTTTTGGGGTTTTTTTTGTTGGACTTCTTTTTCCCGGCTGAGCTAAACACAAATGATTGCTTATGTTGGGAGCTTCTTAGTGAGTTTGATGTCTAGTAGCATGTTTTGTAAGCATGTTTTAAATATTTTATCTCCAGTATACAGATAGGGAAACTGAAAACTCGCATTAAAATCTCTTGCATGGAGTTATCCGGCATCTGCCTATAACTTAACACTGTTCTAATTTCCTCAAGGAATAGAACCAATAATGGTAACAAATTGTTGTTAATTTAGTTTTCATCTTTAGCGTGAGCAGACTGTGGTGTTAATCAAAGGTTTCTCAAGTTAAATTACAATTGGTGCAATTACACTTGTGTGTAGAGCCTCAGACTAATTTATAATATAGTCCCCACTTACTCATCAGAAAAGTCAATGTTAATAGTTGAGGGAATCGGTCATTCTCAGTCATGACATCTGTGAATGAGTTTATTACTGCTTTTCTGTGGAAAATACTTTAAATGCAGGTGGTGAATAAGACATGGTTTAACTTGCCCTCTGCTTTTGGTCTAATCTGATTTCAGTGTAGCTCTTCCCTTTAGCATAATACTCATTTGGATGAAAACTAAAAAATCTGTGTAAAGCGATAGTGATCAAAGAGAATGAAACCAAAGAAAAGTACAGCTAGAGGTGGAGTTTAATTTAGGGGGATTACTTTAGCTGCTCTAAGGATGTGGCAAAGGCTTAAAATGGAGGAGACTAACTCAGAATTGTTCTGCAGCAAGGTCAGTCACAATATACTTTGAAAATATTCCACGTATAATTAGTATAACTCAAAACTTAAGAACAAAAAAAAAAAGAAAGGATTGGCAGTGCTGCAGACACATGGCAAGAATGTTTTCTTGTTCTGGGTGATTTAGGAGGGGGGAAACTTATTGTGGTGAAATGTTGTCAGTATGCCAATATATTCCACTGGTGTGCTTACAGCTGTGTCATTTGGCTAACAGAGATAGCTTCTGTGCCTCAGACATGGTCCTGGGCATTATCCTGCCAAATCATGTCTTGTGACTGCGAGCTGAGAGTCTCGGGTGATGGAATGAAGACCTAAACCTCACATGCCTGCAAGGAAAGCTTTGCCCATCAGCCTGCCATATGGCCAGATACTGCGAACAGATAGGCACTTCATGTTAACAAGCAGTGGGATGTGAGGGTTCACTGACTTACTGAGAAAGCATAAAAAAAAAAGTGGTAGAGAAGAAAATATACTCTTCATTGGAACAATGCACTCAAAAGGCTCCTTAAACTAACAGATTGTGGACTGAGGCACCAGACACACAGCAGGTTGAGGTTCAGGGCAATGCTATTTGACTTCCCATGTTATTTCATGCTGGCACAGAAGTCTGAGTAGAATGAGATGAGGGTGCAGGATATTTAAGTATTTAATATCTAAATATCTAAAACAGGTTGCCCAGGGAAGTTGTGGATGTCCCATTGCTAGAAGCGTTCAAGACCAGGTTGGATGGGGCTTTGAACAACCTGATGTGGTGAAAGATGTCCCTGACCAGGGCAGAGGGTTGAACTAGATGGTCCTTTGAAGGTCCCTTCCAATCCAAACCATTCTGTGAAATACCCTGGCACAAAGTTATATGGCCAGCTCTCTCCTCTGACAGGATTCAGTGTAGTCTGTTAGTCTTCTGAGAATCTAATGTTAAATGGACAAGGTGGACGTTTCACTAGCCTAATCTAACCTGATGGTCTATGGTACATGGATTTTCTTTTTTTAACAATCTAGCCTTCATCAGTGTTGATGCTTTCAGGCCACTGCCTGTTTTTCCTAGAGCAATACATTCTCTTTATTTCTTTATGCATCCATTGTTGAACCCATTTATTGTCTCTGATTATTTCTAGGCTCCCTGGGGCAATAATTATCTGTATAAACCATGTGTTGCTGATACTTCTGTTCATAAAAAAAAACCCAAATAAAAAATGTTTAGGAGCTTTATGAATACAAATAAAACATTTCAAGTAACTTTGACACTTTCTGGAGTAGAGAAAGAATGTGTGGGAGTAGAGGACACTACTCGCATCATTTGTGACTTGTCAGGTTTAGAAGTAACTCATTGTAATGCAGTGTTTGTACTTTCACTTGATCTCTTAGCTTCTCAGGTTTGTGCTCGGCCACTCAAACTTAGCACATTTTATCTTCCTAAAATGAGGGACTGTATGTGTTGCAAACAGGGCAGTCGGAGCTGTGTAGGCTCTGCTGGAGATGCAGGTTTCTAGCAGTGTTCAGTAATTAAGGGGAATAGAAAAAGACTGTGAAATGCCAGACCTTTCACTGTATCATCTTCTCTTTTAGCTTTTCTATCCTCTGACCCTGCTTTATTTTATCCTTTTTGGTTTGAAGGGGTGGTAACTTAAAATCCTTGCTCCTGTTCGTAGAACTTCTTTCCTGTATTCCAGCACTGTAAGGTGGACTTTACTAACCATCAGACCAATGTGATTATTGATCCTTCATGCCAGCATTACCTTGGACCTTTTTTTGTGTGTGCTTTTCTAGAAAAAACTAGCAACATACAGGCAAAACGCATGCAAAGTTATATTTCTTAAATGTCTTTAACTACCTGCAGTTGTGGAGTGTGAGGTGGTGTGGGGTGCCATGGATGCTTTCTGACAGCAGGTGGCAATAGTGCCACTGTTATTGTGAAACCATTTTTTGCCTGCGTACCTTAATTTTCCTGGACATAAAATCAGTAATGACTTAAGCAGAGGAAAAAAAAAAATGCATGTATTCTAGGACTGCTTGTTGGATAGGTCATCGATACGGTTCATACTTACTAAATGTCCACTCCATTTCATTATGTGTGTTTTGTGTGTGTTTGAAATAACAGGAGACAGACATGGTTTGGAAGAACTGTAAGCATCTGTTCTACTTCATAGAGGAAAATATTTAGGAAGGACCCTGCTATCAGCCTGTCTCATCCTACATTTGACAGTGCAGCTGTCATCTTGAGCGCACTGATGGAGCAGTGTGGTGTAAGAAACTACTCAAGGTCGTCTTGAACAATTATGCTTCGTTTCATAACATTAAATCCAATTTTAATCAGGATTTGTGGGGGATTATCTAAAGGATTGTGGGGTTTTTAAGCCAATAGTCGCAACAGTGTGTTCTCAGTCAAGATAGACATGCAACATAGTGTGTTTTCAAGCTTTTGCATTAAAAAAACCCTGAACTTCTAGCTTCTAGTAATTGCAAAGTATTAGGACACCAGAGAAAATGCTTTGAATTCTCCTCTCTCTGCAATACGTAAAAACTCTTGGCAGTGGGCGGTCAGCTGGGAGGCTGAGATTATCCATATATCGTTAATATTGCCCCTTCATACTTCTCTGTGTGAATATATGTTTGCTCTTTCCTACCTTTGTGTTGTAACTATCACAAACACATTGGGATGGACTAGGTTGTTCTGGGTTTGTACAGATATTAGCTCAACATGATCCTGGTGAGTGTAAGTAATGCAGTATGGTTAGCATGGGGATTAGTATTTCTGTGTGTAACGTAATCCCATTAAATATATGCAGTTAAGTATTGAATAGGGGCAGGTCTACTTTGATGGGAGCAAGCGAACTTTAGGTTTATCTAACTCACTAGGTACAAAAAAATGGGACAACTACTCACCAAAATGGTAATGAGAGTTGATGTCCAAAAATGCTGTTGCATAGCTGCCTGGCTGACCATGTCTGTCTCCTCTTCCATCGACTTTAGCAGGAGGTGTTGCATTTGCTTAATTCTCTTAGCATCAGTCTTTTACTGAGCAGCTGTGTCTTCCACCCTTTGTTATGATTTCAGATTTGCCCAGGTGTTTTGCGATTTGTTGCAGATCTTGGGGAAGCTTTTCAGAAATGTTAGTTGCTTGAAATACAGTTTCAATTGCCTGTTATGTAAAAAATTATGGACTGTGAAATGAAGTTTGTTTTGTTTTTTACCTATGGCTGTTGGAAACGGACTTTTCTGACAAAAGGAAAACATCTATGTTGCAAAACCAGAAGTTGCTTTCTTCAGGAATTCATATTGTCTTTTGCTTAAAAATTAGTATTGAGGGTACAGCTTGGCTTTAAAAATGTGGACTCTAAACCCCTTTGTGTGACCTGCTGTCACAGTCATAGAAATTAGTAATGGCAGCTAAATATACATCAAAGCACGGGTGGAGGCTTGCAAAAGCCGAATTTGCTTGTTAATCCAGGCACAATGGCAAGTGTTGTTTGCATCCTTTGCAAGTAATAGACACTTGTATGTTTATATGCTGTTGTTTCTGAAACATACTGTGTTGTTTGGATGCATGTGGGAATTGTTTTAATTATAGTACTGAAGATGCTGCAAAGCCCTATGCTTTCTTCACAACAGCGGGGTGATGAGCTACCGCTGCTCCCACACATCTCTGATTCACTCAGAGGTGACAAGAACATTCAAGGTTCATTTTAATATCTCCTGCCTGGACCGTTGCTTGCACAATGTGCTTGAATGGCCCAGAGGGGACATGGGTGCTCTCGTTCCTTCCTCCTTTGGGGTACCCTGTCCTGAATACTGTCTCCCTGGCTGCAGAGGAGCTGTTCCAAGCTGTGCAACTTCTTCCCTGAGCTGTGCTGGAGGGCAGGCTGTCTCATAAAGCAGAGATTACTTGGCTCTTGTAGGAGCTATGTTGTAATGGGCCTTGTTCTCAGATGGATTCAGCAGTGATGCCTTGAAGCCTGGGGCTTTTATTGCCGGTTGTGTTTAACTAGTTGAAATTTGTGGAAAAACACTGATTCGGAAAACTTTTTAGGATTACTGCTCCTTCTCCCTTTTGTCACTTGTGTGTCTACGCTGCAGTAACTTTAATCTGGTGTACAACATGAATCACCTAAGTATGTCTCTGTGGCACCTTCGCTTTATGGTTTAAAGTTGGTTCCTGTAGAGTAATAAATAGAAATAGTTAATATCTCCTATGCCAGTTGTAGACTGTCTGAAAAAGACGGTTCTGTCAGCTATATTTGATTTGTATTTAGAACGTTTTGCATTGCAAATCCATGTTGGAAATGCTTTTAAAGTGTGAACCGTATTGCTTTTTCAAGAGAACTGTGCTCTTGTCATGTGAAATAACTTTTTATTTAAGAAAGTGATGGTATTGCTTTCAACTCCATCAAACCAGGTTATAGAGGAATGTAAGTCTTCCCAGTGACTTGATATGCTAGATAATATTATCTGGCAACCCATTTTCTTTACGTTTCTAAGAATTTGTGGTGTATAGCCTATTTCAGAGAAGCTCTGTTTTCTCATCCTGTCGGTTTTGGTCCGCTTTGAAATTACTGTGTTGAGCAGCATGGTCCATGTAACTACTTGACTAGTTCTGAATTTCTGCAAATCTGAGTCCTGATATCGCCCTTTCTGAAATTAAAATCACATTTTATAATGGCTTCCAGAACAGTCAGTCAGTGAAAAAATGGTGGATTTTACCTGCAGAGTTCACTAAACTGTATTGGGAAAAGTAACAGGAATTGAGATTTTATGCATGAGTTCTTATTTCAGAGGTTCTGCAACAATTTTCATTTAGGTTGGCCATTACCTTAAAAAAATAAAACAACTGAATCTACCTTGGGGGAAGGGTGGACTAGGACAAATAGAGCAGTTCTTCATTATCCTTTGATTCCTTGGATGAAGGCATCTCCAAATGCTGGAGGCCAGATGATTTTTGCCTTGTGTCACAGCAGAGCTTTGCCTATCAGCAGTTCTAACCTTGGCCATGACCCAGCTAATTATAGTTGGTTTTCTGTTCTGTTTTTGTTTTGTTTTTTTAAATACTAGATGACAAAACCCAGTGTTTCAGAGAGCTGAGTGATCAGCATTAGGCCTGTTTTGCCACAGAGTGATTTCTCTACCTGGTACCTCCTTGCTGGCAAAAATGAACCTGCTTAGGAGGCTCAGACTTGGTGTTTTGGTAGGGCTTAGAGCCCAAAGGCTCCTTAGGTCAGGAGTTTACAGCTTCAGAGGCTGCAACTCCAGTTCAGACTAGTCCCTGATACCAGTAATAGATTAAAATAAAAACTGTTTCTTAAATTCAAAGTAAATCCTGTGACAGTGGAAGGAGTGTTTTCAGGTGGGAGCATTTTTCTGTTGTATACTGTTATCAAAGACACAGTGTAAGGTTTCAGTTCTTTACTTCTTTCTTAGTGCCCATGTCCCAGGGGCTGAGTTATATCTGCCTTCTCTTCCTTCATGCTGGCATCATCAGACTCAAAAGGAGATTTGACCCAGAAAGTATGGCTTAGCAGTGTCTCTGCTGCCTTCCTCCTCTCTCCTGTCCTCTAGTGGTAGCACCCAGCAGAGCAGCTTGTGTTGACTGCAGCCTCCCTTCCTACCCTTTCCACCCGTATCCTTCACAGGGAGAAGGATGTGAGAGGGGAGTGTTGCCTTTTCTCCCTTAGAAAGGCCCCTGTGAGCTGCTGTCAGATGTGGCTTCATAACTGCAACCCAGGGTCTCAAATCATGACCTTCAGCCTTTGGTTGCATGGGCACCAGCACTCAGGGGAGCGGTGCTTGTGTATTTAAAACCACTTTTTCTTATTTGGGCCAGTGCTAATCATCTAGGAAAGCTGAGTTTTGTTCTTCTTTCTTGTCGGCCTCTTTTAGAGATCCAAGGCTGTTCTGCTTTGCCTGGGGGTGAGAGTGGGATGGATGGCTCCTTGGTGTCTTTGCTATAGACACCGTGTCTCAGGAGTCTCCCCTGAGCGCTGCTGGAGTCACTTCATATTTCATAATCCCCTGCTGACAATTAAGTCAATTTGCTGGTGCAGGTGTGATGGAGCTAAGCTAGGACATGTTCCTTTTTTAGCCTGGCTATGGAGTGAAAAGCTTACTCTTCTGCTTTGATCGAATTGAAAACTGAAGCGTATCGTTACCTGTCCCTGTCTTGGAACGTGGATCAGACTTATCAGTAGCATTGCCACCCTTGCTGGACTTCTTATTCATGAATTTATTGCCCCTTTTTTTGTTTAAGGGAAGGAGAAATCAAGGCAGGCATGCATTGAGTTTGGTGCAGGAGATGGTGAAGCATCACTCCGCAGCAAGAAAGGATCCAGCTATGAGCTGGAGAGACTGGAGCTCCAGTAAAGGACCTGCTTGTGGGAGTGGGGCAAGGACAGGGCCTTCAAGATCCAGGGCTTTAGGAAAAGGGGACAAGTACTTTGGATGTGTGCAAACTAAGTAGTCTCTCTCTTGCCCAATGTGGTCTCTAACTGGATCAAGGGACTACTTTTTTTTTTAAATTCCCTGGTCAAATGCAACATTCCTCTTGCTAGAAATATTGCTTTGGCTTTGATATATATTTTGTGTGTGAGTTAAACAACATTTTCTTACATAGTCTTGATAAACATATAATTTGGTACATATTTTCTCGTTCTACCTCGGCAGCTCTAATTTTTCTTCAGTCCTGGCATGAATACAGTGCTGCAAATTCAGAGTTAGTCTGGTGAAATGGAGGATAACTTAATGTTGAGTGGAATTTTGGGTGCTTTCTTGTGAAATCGGTTCATGAATTGGCTTACCTTTTTTTTTTTTTTTTTGCTTGGGACTTATTTTTGTTTAGGCACAGGATCTTTCTAGTTGTTTATACACTTTTAGCATTGTAGTTATTTCTCAATGCCTATACTGCAACATGTAACATGTCTGTATTTTTGCAGTCTTTGTATTTTGATTTTTTTTTTAATTTATCTGCAGTTTGAAGTGTTTCTTCTAGACTAGTCTGCACCATCAACTGTCTGTTTGGCATTGTATAAATACTGAAGATAAATCCTATATAATAAGCAAGGCTGAAGAGTTTTAAGTTGTGATCCTGAATTCTGTTGCCTTGCAATATACATCTTGTGAGTGCGTATAATGAATCTATCAATTAGGTAAGAAACAAAATGTGCATATAAAATGGAAATAAAATCGGTTGCTGAAGAGCCCTAGGCTTTTAATTCAACTTTTGTACAAACTGGTCCATGTGAAGTTATGTGAACTATTTAATCTTAAGAATTGCCAACCTGAGTCTGGTACTTCCAAAGCATCTTTCTTCTTTGTCCAAAATGTTTGCTTTTCAGAGTGCAAGGGTGATTCTTTTTCATACTAACACATTCTTCTTCTGAAGCTTAATACCTGCAAGTTTTATGAAAATGATGATTTTTAAGGCAGTTGTGTTACTGGATAGACTTGAGTTTAAGCCTTGAGCCTGGAAAAAGCTGCACAGGTTCTTAAATTTTAGTGTAGGCATAGTCACGTTCACTTTGGCAGGATTGTTCATGTATAATTTAAGTACATATACAAGTCTTGAAAAATGATGTGTTAAAGGGCTATTTCTCATTGAAGTTTCTTTCCCCCTGGTATTTAATAAAAAGGCACAAAGTTTTGTTCTCTTTAAAAGCTGCTCTCTAATCACTGTAGTTCGTTATTTCAGCTTCAAAGTGTAGTCTGTACAGAGAGGCAATGAGGTGTATCCACATCGAGAAATTAAGCAATAATCATGTAGTTTGGTGTTTCAACAGGCTTTGTTCATTAGTAAGTACAATGATCCATTGTAAGTACTTGCTGTAGTCATGATGTTCTTAACAGTCTGAAACTTAAACTCTCCAGAAAAGTGTGGGGGTTTTTTTAAATATATATTCCTAACTGGAGCAGTACCTCCAGGTGTACCAAATGCAATTCCATGTGTCTTGGTGTAATGATAACTGTTCTGCGGGGTCATTATGGGAAGAATATTGGAAATTATGTACATAATGTGTGCATGCATGTGTACGTGGCTTTGGTTTTAGCAATGATTCATGCTTGCACTAAGACCAAGAACAACTGTAGACATGGCACAAGGATTGGAAAAGCTTCTTTAATTTAAACACACTTGAAGAATTTGAAAAAAGAGAAGGAGAAGCAAAGGCACAGCAAATACTGAGGAAAACAGAGAAAGGGGAGGAACAGAACTGGAGTGTTGCAAATTGGTGGGAGAAAGGAGTTGGCATTGAAATACAGGTGGGCACATGCAGAAGAAATTGTTAGTGGTTTGATGGGTTTGAATTATTGAAGCTCATCTTGCAACTCCACAGACCCAACTCTTAATCATTAAGACAACGCCTACAGATGGTGCAGTTTGATCAATAAAGGAGGGTGTAAAGAAATGGATGCTTTTAATTTGTGAGAAGATGAGGGAATGTTTAGATGTGCTAAAGATACGAGTGGGAGGGAGCAGGAGAGGGTCACTTGACCAGGGTGTTGTGGGTTGGGGCTGTAATTATACAGCAGTTTGGAAGCTTCTTGGCAGTAAAAACAATTAATGCTTTATTCTGTCTGTGCTTGAACTCCTCCCCTGGAAAGTGCCAACCCAAGACCATCCTGGGCAAGTGCATGAAATTTTGGAAGTCAGCCACCTGGTGAAATTTCTTTCACCTTTCCAACTTCAGTGAAGGACTGCATGTAAATAGGTTCTGTTGATAGTGTGTGTAAGGTAGTTATGAAATGCTTACGTTGGGGGTGAGGGAGAGAAGCAGCCTGTGGTAGTTTTTGGTTTGTTTTTTTTTTGCTATTTTTGGTTTGCAAATGGACTGATTGTTACCATAACTATTCTCCATCTATGAAATTGAACCACCTCTAAAAAAAAAGCTGCTGATGTTCAGTTACGTTCTACAATGCAGGCTGTACTTGTAACCTAGGAACTGTGCAAGAAGATGCCAGAGCATGCAAAAATCTCTTTAATCTGGTGGGTCTTTTTGGGAGGGGTGTCCTGGTGCAGCCCTGCCCTGGATTCAGCATGCAGGTACAACACCCTTGTCTGCTGTGCATCGGTTCTCAGCCAGTAAGACAAAGTGCAATGCCATAGCTCCTAAACGATTCACTATCAGTGTTTAAATCTGATCCAAAACACCGGTGAGCTGTGTAATAATGACAGTCGCCTTCACGTTGTGTTGAGACCAAAAAGGTCAGTGATTCCAAACCAATGGTGGTCTATCCTTTGCTGCCTAACAAGCATCGAATGCTTTATACATGGAGGCAGAGTTCAAATTACTGCTTTTTTTTTTTTTTTTTTTTTTTTTTTTTTTGGTGAGTGTAGCACTGAATTTATTTAGTTGTTATTGTGGAGGCTTCGGGTCGCTAGAGTGTGCTGCAGTCCCAGCCCTGCTTGGCTGGGGGCTGGCTTTGAGTTCGTCCCAGTGCTTTCCCTGCCGCTGAGCGACCATGAATTTTTTTTCATCGTGTTGCTTTAGTGCTGTCGCCTGGGCAACTTGAGCGAATTCCCCTGCTATTTGCTTTGTGTTACACCCTGCTTCCCTACCAATGAATGACCTGGTGGCTCGTTAGCCTGGTACCTGGGTGCCCCGGGAGAGCATCGTGTCATTAAGCATTGTAATGTTGCCTATGGCCGCCTTTATTTTGCCGAATAAGGAGCCCATATGAGGTTGCCACACTGGTGGTTTAAAAGGAGTTGGTATCAACAGCATTTAATTAAACCGTTTATAGGTGCTGTGTAGTAATGTTTATGGAGTTGGGCTTTGTGGTGGGGAAGAAAGTGCAGACCTGCTGCATGGGGCTGTGCATGGAGGAAGAAAAAAGGTCACAGTGTATACTGTACTTTGAAATTTGTTCATTTTCTTTATCAAAAAGTCTTAGTTCTGCCTCTTTAGAATAAATGTGGTCTGTTTTCCGTGTTCCTGCAAGTTATTCTTTGATAGAGATGCACGAATTGAAAGTAGTAATTTTTTTTGACATTCAGAGCTTTTCTGCTTGGTCAGGAAAACTTTGTACAGTTGAATTCTTTTCATATTTTTGGTGAAGGCTGAGGCAGTCTGGATCTCTAGCTCGAGGACAAATCCAAACTGTGGAAACGTAATTAAAAGATTTTTTTTATTACTTCTGCTGTCCTGTCTTATTTTAATTAAGTTCATCCTCTGATGAAAATTGCGCTCTGAAATATAGTGGGAAATTCATAATGTCTTCTCCTCTTCTTGGTTGAAGATCATGGCTGACAGTTCTCCTCTTTGGGCATACTGTGAGTTTCTGCTGTGAGCTCAGCTGCGCAGGGAGCAGTTTTCCTAGGGACAGGGCTCAAGTTGTGAGGCTTTGTACAGAAATGAAGGACAACTGCCTTCCATCTGAAGTGGGAGATTAACCTGTCTTCCACATCAGGAAATGTGGATTTTTTTTTTTTGAAGTCGTCACTTTCTGAAACCAAAAGCCTGCTTAGAAAAAGTGCTCTTACGTATACATTTCTACACCTATACATTCTGCAAAGAGTGAAACAAATTATAAACTTCTACTTGTTGCTTAATGGTCTACTGGAAGGCAATTTAATGCAAGGGCGAAGTCTGTCTGAGCACCCCTATATACACAACAGGATGACCAGCAGTTACTGGCATTGGGCTACTGTTAGGGCAAGCTCTTTCCTTTTACTCACAGCAGCATGTGCTGTTGCACGCTCCAGTATTAATCTTGTAACTCCTTCTGTGAAGCGGGCAGGCCATCTTGTGCAATTTAACAGAAAACTATGGGAAACAGGAGCGCGAATTAGGACAGCTAGGAAAAAATACTCTGAAGGGTCCCCTTTCCTGCCCCCTCAGATAATTTTGACTTTATGCAAAAACAGGTTGTCCAGCTATTTTCTGTCTCCATTGAGCATGTGGATGAAGTGGCCGAGTCAGACTGGCAGAATCTTTAAGTGGGGTTAGTGTTTTATGGCAATGTGATAATGTTATTTAATCTGGAAGTGGTTACAGCTGCTAATATGTCTGGAATTTGTGCCAGATGGTCATTTTCTTGTGTAGAATGATACAAGCTAAACCTAAAAAAACCCCAGCCCAACCCTGCAAACAGGTCTAGCAGCTTCACTGTTCATACAGTGCATGGAGCTGTTTTGTACAGTGTCTTTAATTGAATGTGATGTATGTAGGTTTGGCATACCAACTTCTGAAAAGTAAAAAATAATAATAAAAAAATCTCTTAATCTCTTTTCAAGCCAGTGAGGGATGAATCCTTCGTGTTAACTTTTGCTTCACTAATGTGAGAAATAACTTTTTTTTTTCCTATTATTTTTGAGCTGTATGTTAAGGTTGTAAATTTCCTTGGAAAGCTAGCAAATGGAACATGCCTATGAAGAGATTAAAGTAATTATACTGCAATGCTCCACTAGTAACAGAGAGCAGTCTGGGATAAAATTTATTTGGAGAGGTGCCAAAGCCAAGTTTGTTTCCATTTTAATCTAAAACTAATTAAAGTTGTCAGGTCTTACAGTGGTCAAAGGTTGCTTAGCTGCTACTTGAAATAAATGAATCTTTCTCAATTGGTAACACTAGCAGCTACATGTTTGCAGCTGTCTTCATAATAAAAAGGGCTCCAAGAACCTTCTAGTTCTTGTATGTATGTTTACCTTTGCCTATGTCTTTTAACATGTCAAGTGATATATTCTGGCCACAATATGGAGTTACCCATCTTGCCAGCTCTACCCATTAGTCTTCTTGTCTATGCCTGCCTTTGCCTTTGTTATTTTATTCCATTTGTGGGGAGGAATTCTTAGGAAGAAACTTCATCAGGAGGCTGCTTTAAGGCTTTCTTTTTCAGAAAAGCTGCTTTGCGTCATTCTATGTATTTAAAACAGCTGTACAAGATTCAGGAGAACAAATATGGATTCCTAGAATGTAAAGTCTGATAGAATATTAAACTTCTGAAAATATTCTTAATTTTTCAAATGTCATATGCTAAACACAGTTGACGTCAAATTCTCTTGACTGAGCTGTTGGTCATTAAGATAGTAATGAGTTTGCCAGTTTTAAGTGGTATAACTGTCCTGAAAATCTGTGTGGTTTTTTGTTTGTTTGTTTTAAATCATGCTAAACATATTCCTCCCTCATGCAAATGCTGATACTTAATAATTCAAAAAATGCTTATGGCACTTGCAAGAATGGACAGCCTATACTCATTGTTGATAGTAGGTTTCCATGAGAATCTGTGTTAGGGGATAACACTATATATAATGAGGATACATTATCTGTATGTTCCTAAAAATGAAATGGTTAAAAAGAATGGAGCTGGGATTATTGGGGCGTTTTGCTATCACGTGTGTATTGGTGTTGAGGTAGGTGTATATACTCAAGGTTTGATCTCGGGATGTTAAAACTAAATTTTGTAGTCTTATATTTTGTAGTTTGGAGGTGGAAAGTTTGAAAACTATGTTTTCCAGTGCCCAATTTGCTGTATTTACATACCCAATCCTGGCTTTTTGTAACACAAACAGTCATGAAACTTCAGAAGCTGCTTCACTTAAGCACACATGCAGACACAGTGTTTAAAAAAAAAAACATGACCACACAGGTCATTCTTTCGTGCTATTCTTATGAATGGGATATAAAATTTAGGTACTGTCATTTTGTCCTAGTAGGGCTCAGGGTTGGCGCTGGGCAAGTATCTGAGTGAAATTTGTGTTTTTGCCTGAAGAACTATCTAGAAATAGATTTGTTTGCATTACTAACTAGTCCAACTGTTTTCCCTCCAAAAAGAAAAAAAAATGTTAACTTTTAAAAACTCATCCAAGTTTTATTATTGAGTTTAGCTGGATGTGTATGTGGGGAGGAAAAAGATCTGAGAAGATGTGGAGTAAAGAGGCTGATAACAGCCAGAGCTACTTGCTGAAATGATGGATATATTTCACTTTTACATACTTGTAATAAATAAACTTTTACCTCTAAAGTTTCACCTAGCTCTACTGCAGACTTACCATGAAATTTAGATGTCAGGCTTGACTGGCTAAATTCCAACTGGGATAATTAATAATTGGCCCTAGCAAATTCATTTTTTTTTTTAATTCGTCCCCCAGAGCAGCTTTGAATTGTTGCTTCTAGGTATACTCTGTGTGTGTATTTTACAATGTGGTATCCATTGTGCATGAGTATAATGAGGAGTATTGAGGAGACAAGCTTGGAAGCATGAATTGGGACTGGATGTCAGTTGACTTTCTGTGCTTTTGAGTGTCTCAACCCTGCTATTTCATGAAAGGTTTGGGTTAAATTGATGTTGCGTATTAGTTTTAGGAAGTAAGAAAAAAAAAATCTGAGTGGATATTGCAGGTTGCCAAGAGGTGCTTTTATGGCTATTAATTATGTTGCTGAGATTTTTCATATGTGAAAATTGTACACATGAGATCAAACAGGTTGTGTAAGACTTTCTTTGACTTTGTAGCGTCTCTGTATAATTTTAGTAATAGTGTTTAAGCACAACTGTGAAATAATACTGTTTCCTGTGAATTTTGTTGTTGTACAGTTTACCCTTATAGCAAGCTTATACATTTCTAACTGTTCACATGAAGCTTTCAACACCAGCTACAGAGGAGACTCATTTAACCAGACTGGAATGGCAATCTAAAGCGACGCTAATAAACCCCGTGGGATTGGGATAACTCGTAGTTAGAGCAGGTGCTCCCTAAGCTGGGGTTTAGCAATTTGTTGCCTCAAACTGTGAGGAAGGCAACCTGCCTGACCAGAATGTCAGTTTATGAAACTTCCATGGAGATGACTCCAGTGGTCAACGTGTAATGTTAAAAACTAACAAAACTTTTTTGCTAAAAAGGGAACAAACATACTTAGGATGAGCGCGTTGAGAAAGCGAGGAAGTGCAATTGCTGTACTTAGTTTTTTCAGTAAATTAATCATAAAAGTATTTATTAACAATAAAAACAGTTTGTTTTAGGAATATTGGGCTGGATACTACGTGTTGCCCTACCAAGAGAGTTACCCCCTGCTCGGTGGTGGCAGTTCCTCTGTCTGTTTGGAGCTCCCCTGGCCTTTGCAGCAGAAAGGCACCCGTTGTCCGGAGTGTTTGTGGATTTTGGGAGCTTGGGCTCTAGCATCTATATGCCAGCTTTCTTATGTATTGTAAATGGTTTGCTGATATTGGTGTAAAATCCCTGCACCAACTTTTTTACCGAACTGCTCTGTTTTAGCCATCTCACGCCCCATGGGAGGGAGAGCTGGCCGTCCTTAGCCTTTCAGAAGAACGCTTCAGTGTTAAACTTCTCAACCTCTAAATCCTCTTATTGTAAAAGTGATTAGACAGATTCATAGTCAACGGATCATAAACGGACAGTAAAAGGACTGGACATAAATGTACGCTCTAACATCCTTAATGGAGCAGTTAAGGATGCAGGGGGAGAATCCAAGGGGAAGGGACCGTAGGCAGTTGCCAGGCTGATGTGTTCTCCCTGAACATTGTCCCCTGTTGCTTCCATCAGGGAGAAAATCCTGGTTTAGACAGACCGTTAGCCTCACCCAGTAAGGCATTTCTTCCTCTTAATAGTATTTTGGAGTAGGTACCTCTTGCTCTTAAAAACTGCTGGGGCTTCTCAGGACAGGTTCGTTTCCCCTCTTTGCCCCTGTCATCAGGAATAAGTTTAAATTAGCATAAAATATGGAAGAAAAGCTTCTGCGCTTATTTCTGATAGCACTGAAGTTTGGAGCCATTCTTCCCTTGTAGGAATAAATGTCATAAGCTAAGTCTACCCTTCTCTAAATATGGTTTTTTTTTTTTCCTTTCATGTTCACAGGTTGCCTTGTAGTGACTGACAGTTCAATTATTTCAGCAACATGTAGCTGTTTGGGATGTCATTGAGTGGCATGTATATTTATATACATACATATATATATATATGCGCATTCAAGTAGTTAAGGCCATCCAAGGCAGTGTGGTGAAGCTGTGTGCGGTATTCCTAGAAACAGGAATATCCAAATGGCTTTAATTGAGCTCAGCGTTGTACCTGTTGGGAATTTGGTGTTGGGTGCATTAATAAGCAATAACTATTAAAATAGAGATGTGCATCCACATGCACACACATGCTTTTTTAACACAGCATTTTAATCAAGTACAGGGTACGTAGAGGAAAGTATTATGTTGTTTCTGTGTACACAGCACAGTTAGGACTAGAGTATTTACTTGCGAAGTTCACAGTGGATTGCCAGATATTTTTTTTTCTTCAAATTCGCTTTCAAACCTATGCCATGACAAACTGCACTTGTGAGTCTGAGTTGCTAACAAGATGGAGAAACCTTATGTTAATCACTGAAACCCACAAAACCCTGAAGAAGCAAACAAGTCAAAGAAGTCATGGATTAGCTTGTTACGCTGTCCTGGATGACTTGTTTTTCAGTATGCCTACGGGGATTGGTTTCTGCTGCCCAACAGTTATTTAATCCTGTTTTTAGCAAGGAAGTTTGCTGGAAAAAGCTACTAAATCTCTTTTTTCTAAAACAGAAGGTCTTTATTTACTGTTTATCATGGAACAATTAAAATGAATGTGAATATCTGTTTCTGAAGGCACTAAAGCTTGTAAAAGCTTTTTTGCTTGCGTTGGGGTTTATTTAGGGTTTTTGAGGGCTACGAATGCCAGGTAGGAAATAAAAGACTTTTGAAGCAGAAGCTGCATGCTGGGATTTTGTAATTTGTTTTGTTTTGTTGGAATTTTAGGATTAAAATATGATTATATATAAAGGAGACAAGCCTTCAAATGGTGCCAGAGCAGTAACTGTGGTGTGTAAATTGCATGTCTTGTTTCATCAGTAAAATTCTTGGACTTTAGGTGCTCATATGTTAAAAGATAATTTTTGAGTGATATTATGTATGCATACGTGATGGTTTTTATCACTGAGTACTTCAGTGTAAGTATTGAGTATTTCACACTGAGAAATACAGTGGAGTTTTTCTGTTTACTCCTGGTAAAGAGTAAATATGCTCTCCATGTTTCATACCAGTGCTTGAACAAACAAATATCTACTACTTTACAATGAAAAAAAGCCCAAAGCTTCCAGGTTGCCGCTGGTGGGAGAGGTTGTGTTTGTACCTGAGAACAGATTGATCGCAGATGCTGGCTCTGCTATAATTAGGTTATTACCTGTCGGCTGATCAATACCGCACAGATAGAAAAACCTCGGGCTGAGGCAGAAGTGAAACTCGCACTTTTCCTCACTGAGCCTTAACTGAAGTGGCTACTGCCTGTCTCCGACAGAAATGCTTTTGCTTTCGTCTGGGGTCTGCAGTGGAAGGACAAAAAAGGGAGGCTTTCAGAAGCCATAACGAGAAGCAAGCCCTGAAATCCCATTGACTTTTAATGAAGGTTGGGGGCAGACGCTTTTGTTGTGCATCAGAAACTTCCCCCCTCTTTCTCAATTGTCCAAGTTGCTGGTGGTGGATGAGATGTGTCTGTGCTACCTTCTGGGCTCCTTTAGGAACAAAAGTTGTCTCGAGTTTTGTTCACTGTCTTGCCTGAGCTGAAACACAGATCCCCCTCTCTACTTGTTTCCACGAAGAGTGGTCTGTAATCACACATACCTCTCCGTCCCTCTCCTCTATGTGATACAGAGCCACATCTCTCTATAGTAAAGCCACTTGAAAGACAAAAGCGCTGAGAACTTACTGCTCGGTTACTTTGTGCTGGAACACTGGGTACTATGAGAAAATAAGAGTTAAGATTTTTCTGAAGGTATCTTGTTTCTCTGTTGTATGGGAGAAATTTACCTGATGACCTGCAAAAGATGTTGCAAAGGTCTCTTTCAAGCAGTGTTGGAAATACCTTCCATGTAGCTGTGTGTGGCTGTGCTCACAGGAAAGGTAGTTTAGTAAGTTTAAAATACTTTTTCGTGTCCCTTTTCTCTTTGATAATACATGAAGATACTGTTGCAATTTATACGTTTTACAATATTACTAGTCACAACCTTGGAAAAAATGCTGCTAGCATACAGAAGCATTTTTTTACTTTTTTTTAAAAACATTTGGACCTCCCTCTTCAGGTATGTTTTTCCCATGACAAGGACGGGTCAGCACACACAGCTTGCGTAATTCACTGCAAAGTGACCAGGAAACTTTCTGACTGTTTCTCTGGGACTCATGGAGTGGGGTCACAGCCTCCGTGTGTGAAGGGGTGTGGAGGGAGGAGTAGTACTGTTTTGGGGACTACATGGGGAAATGCATAGACAGATTTCTTCGAGACTTTTAGGTATTCCCGGATACAGCATGGAATTAAATGTAGTTTTAAATCTTGGTGTGTTTGCTCTCTGAATTGTCAGCTGGTTCATCTCTTTCTGCCTCCTCTGTGAATGTGTTGTGTATTGTGTGCTATGATCCCTGAGAATTCAGGACTTCAACCGGTTTGTAGTTACTTCTGATACAATTCTTCATCCCTCCTTTTGTGTTTAAAGATCTTTGTGTTTTGTGTGGTTGTTGTAAGTGCAGCATTTGGTTTTAAAACATGAAGCTACACAAAACTCATTTAACTGTGGGGAATCTGCAGTGGGTACCTCTATTTTCTGCATTATTTTAGGACTTTAGCAAGAGATGGATCTGTATGTAGCCCTTGCTTCTTTTGAAAAAGGCCTTTGGATGCATTATGGATGAAGCTAGAGACAAAGTGCTTTTTAAAAAGTTTATCTTGCATAGTCATGCTATTTATGAATGTACAATCTATACTTCTTAAAATGACTAGACTCTTGTCCACCTTTTTGCTTGTGGCTTTCCTCCACAATTCAATAATCGTCTTTATTATGCATATATAAAATGATGAATGATCACTTTATAAAACTCTGCAGATACAGTGTTGGAAAGTATTGGAAACGATGTGGGCTCGCCATTTGTCTTGAGTTAGGTTTCAGGAATATCTGCATTTTGCCTGGACCGCTATTTGCCAAAGGTGCTCTTCACGTGGGCTGCCTGTAGAAAAAGGGTGTTCTCGCAAGTGCATCTGCTTACCTCTGTCTGTATGTTGGATACAGATTTTGCTTTCCCGTACCACCTCAGAAAACTCAGTATCACTAGAAGCTAAGGTACTTTCTATAACATTATGAAGTAATTAGCATTGGTGGTGGTTCTTCCTAAAAGCTAGAATATATTTTTATAACCCAAACAGTTACTACTGGAAGACTGAGCCGAGGTCTCTGATTTTGGCTATCAATATTGCACCCTTCAGCTGTTCTGTCTACATCTTTATAGTTATGTAACTTTATTTTTCGTTTAATCTTTTCGTTACAGAAACTTTTGTCATTTTTTTTTAAGAACAGATTATGAAAGCACAAGTCAGAAGAAACCAGTCTTGGGCGCTGCTGGAAAAAAAAATGAGCATAAGGGCAGAAGTATGCTAATACCATTATCACTGACTTAGAAAGAAAAAAAGACTGGAAGAGAGGAGGCAGGGAATGGTTTCAACCACCTGAGCATTGTTTTCTTGGCTATAACCAGTAGTGCCTTTGTGCTAAAAATGGACAGTAACCTCATGCATTATTTGTTATCTGTGTCTTATGTAACATTTGCCCAAAACCTAAGCTGTTTTCTGAGTGTTTTGATAACTGAGAATGTGACAGAAGGTTATTAAAAAGTAGAGATCTTGAAAGTCTCCAGAATAATTAAAAAGCATAAACCACAAGTAAGTAGCAGATGGCAAGCAAGTGGTTGAATTAAACCAATAACTCTTTAAATACATAACCTTAACAGATAATGTACTGACATGGCAGGCTGTACCACAGTTCCTACCAGCATTGTTCTAATGACGCCAAGAGATAAAATATAGTTTTAGAGACTATATTTAAAAAAAGAATAAAACATTAACTTAGTGGGTTTTAGGTTTGATCTCATTCTCCTTCCCCTCTTTCACATGTGTTGGTTGTTGGTGTTTCACAAACTGTCACATGGGCTGAGGAATGGAGAGGTGTCAGCACCTCTCACTTGTTGGTGTTTAAAAAAAAAAAAGTAGGTTTGCCACATGCATTTCAGTAAATATGGTCAAGGCTCAAATCACGTTTGTTGCTTTGTGAAGGGAAGAATTGTTATTTAGGAGGCTTTGGAGAGAGGGTAGCTGAGAAAGTGGTTCTTGCATGTGTTGAAGTATGGACCTTTTTTTAACATCATCCCCATCACTTGCTTTCTTTTAACTGGTGGGATGTAGACTTAAGGGATTGGCAGAGTGAGCCATAAGAAGGCTTTAGACTGAGGCTTTATTTGCTGCCTTTATGCCCACCTGGTTGTTTGTAAATCACACTTTTTCCAATTTTGACATGAGAAAGCAATGAAATACATTCAGTTTCAGCTGCTAGTGTGTTTTATTTTAGGGGTTGTTTTGGTTTTGGACTTTGCACAGTAGCATTACTAGCTCAAAGGTGTTCTTCATATTATTGTTCTTTCTAAGACTGATCAAACAGAGGGCCTGCTTCCTGCAGCAGCGTCTGAGGGATTGATCGATTGCTATGGCAGCATGTATGGTACAATAACTGTTCCCTGCCTCCCCAACGATGAACATGTAAACATAACTGTGCTGTACATGTACTTACGAGTAGGAGAAATGGGCTTTGTTGCTAATTCTTCAGTTTATAGAATAAACAGTTTAATTGTATTAGAACCATTAACAGTATATGTATATTGTCATGGCAACAAGGACACCTGAGATAATGCGAATCTAAACTGATTTTTTCTTTAAATAGAAATGGTTTAATAGAGTATTATCTACTTCTTTCTTACCTCTATAGCTTATTTACTTTGAGAAAATGCATTTGCTCAGGCTACCTCCTGTCCCTCAAGTCCCTCTTCTTTTTAGCCTTGCAGAGTCTTTCGGGTATCCATGTCAGGCTGCAGTGTGGTTTTGATCAGTCCCGTACAGGACTGGGCATCTGTCCTTCAGGACAGATGCTGCACTCATTTTTATGTATATAACTTTCAGCATGGGGGTGAAGAAGGGGAAAAGTAAAGGAAAGGGTTATATCTAGCTATGCGTGAATTCATTTATATGCATGTGAATGTTAACTTTCTCACCTTTCTTTCTTCCTTTCAATCACTTCATTTAAAAAAAAAAAACCAACCACAAACAAAAAAAAAAAACAACCAACAAATGCTCCAAGTAGTACTGTAGGTTTTCCTGAAGGCCCTTAAAGCATTTTTTTTTTTTTTGGTGGTGGTAACTTTAGCTCAGCAAAATTCCTTGGAATGATTTCTTGGTGTTGTTGAATGTCATAATTAATGGGATTTCTCTGGGAGTGAGACAGGTAGCCAGGGTTCTGGAAGCAGAAATCCTTTGTAGGGGAGTTAATGAGACAGAGAAAAGGAGAAATGTAGTAGCGGAAGCATCTGCTGTAGTTCTTAGCACTTTTCTTTCTGCTAGAGCTGCTCTCTGCTTCCCTTCCAGTGCAGGCTGCTGCACTAAAATGAGGGAAAAATGTGATTTAAACCTCAGCTCCCCTTGTGTTTCTGCCTCCTTGGGAAAATGGGGAGCTGGATCTGGTGACTTTTCTGGAGAAGGAAAGCCTAAAATTTGTTTTCTGCCAAAGCAATGCAGTTTCATCCAACCAGAGCCATTTCAGGGCAATGATAATTTTGAAGACTTTTTTTCTTAAAGTTTCACATGACTTAAGGAATTTAATATTTCCAAATGAGAACAGGACTTGTGAATACACATGCTTGGGCTTCTCTTAGTCAAATTGTATTTTTTCAAATTCAACTTCTTGGTGCTTTTGCAAGAAATCAACAACAGAAATGTCTGAATAATTTAAAACCATCTTTAAAGCAGTATGTGTTACGACAATTTCCTTTCAAAATTTCTGTGGCAAGGCAAGGTCATTCTCTTAGAAGTGTAATGCAAAAGTTCAGTAGGATATCAAGATGCTGTCTACAGCATATGTTAACAGAAAGGTAGCACTGGGTAGTGCTTTGGTTATGACACTATTAAAAGTTACATAAATATTTCCTGTTCTCTCTAATGGAAACTCTTATTTTTCCTTGCCTCACAATAGTAATGCTCAACTAGTCATCAGAATATCTTTGCCAGATATTTTGAATAAATTGTTTTCCTTGAGAATGAAAAATTTATCAACAAATTCAAGAGTGTATGCAGTTTTGCCAGATGTACAAGTAAAAAATTTGAATATGCATAAATAATTTCCCTTGAATTGCTAATGAAGTTGACAGGCAAGAAAACAAATGGCATGCATTTTTATTCATTAAACTCATCATTTAATTGAAGAATTATTTAAAACTTACTTCTGATACAATGACTACTTCTTGAATCTTACCTTTGTATTAGGCTCTTTTTAATTGCTTTTAATTCACTGTAACTCTTCCCCCTCCCCCCTCCCCCCCCAGCCTTCTTAAGCATTGTACACGATCTGAATCTAAACACGTGGGATCCAAGTTACACTGAATCTGTTCTTCTGGTGTTCTGCACATTTGGGCCATATGGGCGTTTTTGTTTTTCTTTTGGGAGTCTACTGAAAAGCCTTATAGCTTACTGTAAATCAGAACACTTGCTTTTTCCTTAATGTATTTGTTTTCACTTCTCTGAAGGGAGGAAAAAAAAGTTATTCCTATGAAGAAAGCTGGGATGAGGTTACATTCCATTGAAAGCCCGGGAGTCCTAGGTTCCCATCTTGGGCGACCCTGGAAACTTCCCTATTGGAGTTATATAATTCAATATTTTGTTTTATCTTACTATACTAAGGAAAATATCTGTTTGCATTTCAAACATAAATACCTTGATAGAGCAGTGTTTTATTGAGCTTGTCTGACGGCTGTATACAGACCAGGTTTTCATCTTCATTTGTAGATCTGGAGGTTTTTTTCTTGGTCTCTTTTCCTTGATGCAGAAATGATTTATATACAGCCAAGATTGCATTGGAATGCAAATATAAAGGAAAAAATCCTTTAAAACTGAATTTAGATTTGGGATTGCAGTGTAATGAAGAGAGACGGCAATAGTGGGTAGAACTTGGTCTTTTTTTAATGACATTAATTTTTCTTGTAACTCCTTCGTGCTTAAACGTTTTAGCTTGATTAAAATGAAGCTAAAGGTGCCCCTTGATTGTCCTTGAAATCTCCTACTGAGCTCCTGAAAAGCTTTTGTTAACTAACGTTTGGTTAGCTGATAACAGCAAAACCTTGGCTTTCAGGCGTGTGTTAGTAGACTGTTTGCTGAGGGTCGGTGGTCTGCATCAGTAGTAAGCCTCAGGATTGTGTTCCCTGTTGCCTTGGCAGGTCATAAATTTCCCTCTGTCAGGTTTTCCTCACCTGTTTGTATCTTAACTATTTCATACAAGTAGCCAAATTCTTTAGTAATACCTGTGTTTCCAGTTCCAAGTGTTTGGAAATCACAGTGGTAGTTTTATTCCTAAAATATGCAGTTGTCTGGGTGACAGCCCGGGGAGGCGTCCTTTCCATGAGAGGAGGAGGGTGAAGGTGTGCTGGGGCTGGAACGAAGCTGGGGTGCGCATCCACTCATTTCTGAGGAGCGTGCGTGCAAAGAGAAGTTACGGTTTGGCAATTGGAATAAATCTGAGAGAGGAAAAACGTCAACTGAATTCATAGAGAAGACTTCGGAGCTTCCTCCTGAGCAAAATAGTTGTAGCAGCTGAGCTCGGTAATGCAAAAGGAAAGGCAACACGCTGCCTGCACCAGCTCTGTGCCGAGGCATGGCCTGACCTCGTACAGCTTCTGCCTCTCAAGCAGCCGGGAAATCTGAGGGGATTTGGGTTTTCTGCCTTGAAATAGCAAGTTATTCAACACATACGCTTATAATTTTGGAGTGCTTAATAGCAACGGAGTTGAAACTACTTCACGGAGCGAAATTTGCAATGAAGTGCTGCTGTTCTAAGGAAGAAAAATCAAAATGCAAGACTTTGTATTCATTCATCAATTTAACTGTTACCAAATTGAGCTCTCACTTGATTGAACAGATGAGATGTTTGCTAGCCACGCCTTCATAAAGCATAATGGCAAGTGAAAGTTTGCGTATTGTAAACAGGAATAATATCCCTTTCAAGCTAACTTGCCAGATTTCTTGTGAGTCACCAGGTTCTTAAATGAGTCTTGAAACAGGGCGGTGCTAAAGCAATTTGTGGGATACATTTATGATCAACTGATAATTTAATTAATGTAGCATCTTCACTACTTGTCTCTGATGTAATTTTTTCCAGCTGTTTGGCTTTAATGAAAGTCTCTTTAGAGACTCATGAGGAAGGTAACATCTGGGGGAGAGCATTTAGGGCAAGCTTGCATGGAAGTAAAGCAATGCTTCCGTAGTCATTACCTTCCTTCTCATCACAGGCAATCCTGAGATTTACAGAGGTTATGGATATTTTTACATCTATGGGTACATATATATAACAGAATAAAACAACCCAACTTTGTTTTAAATAATGGAATGTGGTGATTTTTAAAACAGAACAAAAAAACCTCCACAACTGCTACCAGGCAAGTGGTAATCACAGTTTATACTGGCAATGTTTTTGTGGACTTGGACAAAAGCACAATGGTTGTTACAGGTGATGTACACAGAGGTCAACTTCCAAATCCGTCAGCTTGACCTAAATACAGCTAAGCTTGGTCCTGGGTTATGGTAAGACTTAGCCTATAAAGCCGAAGAGCTCGTCTGAAATCCCACAGATAGGATACAAAGGAAACCAAGAGCTCTTGAGTTTTCTTTTGATGAAAACTTTTTTATTTTAATGTGCTTTTAAGGTTCCTGTGTTTGAGGCATGGGAGCCACTCATTTAAGAGCCTGGAAGAGAGCAGAGGGCAACCGGAGCAGCTCATGTGATTGTAAGACGCTTGGTCCCCATCTTTAACAGTCACTTAAGGACAATGTTTCATTCATTGTGTTGACTCTATTCAGATAAAAGGTTGAGAAGCAGAATCTTTATGTCAATACCTCAGCAAACTTTAGCTTTTATAGTATGCTGTAGAATTATGGGACAAGTTATTTGCATTTTATATCCATATGCAAATACTTTAAAAAAACATAATCCCTTGCAATATTGATTATCAGTCTTAGATGATCTAGCTGCTATTTCTTTAGTTTGCGTGGAAAAGTTTCATGTTCTAGGAAACCAGGTATTAGGACTTGTAAACGGTAGAGCCCAGACTCAAGTCATAGGAAATGTTCTCCTGAAGTCCTGTCCTATTGGGACAAGCAAAGGACTCTGAGATACGTTAGAAGTGTTAATAAAAAAAATATCATTTTTTGAAAATCTTTATGTAAAAAGCATATTTGTCCATATGTTTTATATAAGCTATCTGTATTTTTGTAGAAAACTAATATTAAATGGAAATTCAAGCCTTGGCAACTTTCTTAACAAAAGACACTTGTGGTCTGGAGCTCTGAGGTCCCAGGACGGTTCCATTACTGTAATTCCACAGCATGAGCTTTAAACATATCTGGAGATTTTAATGGATCACATGGGAAGTAAGTCTCTTTGTACCTGCCTTAAGCCATATGTTACTGATACAAGATGTTGAGCTGCCTATCTCTTTCACTCAGACGCAGCTGTACACTTCCATAAGGGTTGGGTTTTTTGAACTGTAAAGGGAAGTTTCAGATTCCATTCTTCTTCCCCATTATAGGCGATCTCATGCTTTGTAAGTTCAATTGTGTGATTTTTATAGATTTTTCCAGAAGAGGTAATTTTTTTGATACATTTCTAAATCTAATGATGCTTTTAAAAATGCTTTATGACTTTTAATGTAGTCATTCCATTCTTTCATTTCTATATGCCTTTCCTGTTGTTGATCAAGTTTCTTTGTTGTTACTATTTAAATAGCATGCACAAAACCTATTTGCTCCCAATTGATATTGCTGAATATCGATGCAAAGCAAAATTAAACATTAGGTTTAAATAATGGACTTGTTTTTCGTACTCCTTGTTTTATTGTTTTCTAATATAACTGTAATCAGTGAATATAGTAAACAATTCTTATAACTGTGAGACAAATAAAACAGGATTGAAATTTTATGCATGATAGGACACACAGACTGTTAATGTCTAATATACAATTTATTTTTAATAAACTAACAATTCCCATTTGCAACTCTAACTACTCTTCTGAACGCTGCTTGCATGTTATTTGTTTTTCAGAAGTCATACTAGTTACTTCATAGTTCTTTCAGGGATGCCTTAAATCACTGGTTGAACTCCCCACTCTGGAAATCTGAGACTGACGTTCTCCTTCAATAACCAGGACCTTCTGTGCTGCAATGGCTGGATAAAATATTTACGGCCAGTAATTAGTAAATCTTCAATAGTGAAGGAAGGCTTCTTCCATCCAGAGTATCTGGGTAGTAGTTGTAAACCCAGTCTTTTGTTCTTACATATAAGCAGCGTGGGACTTAAGACAGTTACTTACCACTCTTTTTATGCTCATTTTTTTCACTATTAGAGGAAGAGTTTATTTACAAGTGAAAAACAGGGGTGGGGAAGATGTACTGGGGGGAAGTGCTTAGAAATGTACTCTGCACAGAGCTGCAGGTAGCGGGCAGCTCCTTTCTCAAAAGCATAGTTTAAATAGAGAGAAGGAACCTCTATAATGAAATTTTGAAATAGAGGGGAAAAATAGTGTGATGACAGCAGAGAGTAATTTTGTACTACTTTTTCCCTTGGTAAGGAGAAGGTAGTTTTGTTGAGAAGATGTAAGTGAATAGGGGAAAAAATCCCCACAAACAAACAGTGGTGGGGTGGTGGTGGTTATGATGAGGTGAAATGGCTAAGTGGGAAATGAACGGAAGTGAAGGGGGCAGATGAAGGGTGAATATTGGTGAGGAAGTTTAGAGGAAAAAAAGAAGTTGACAAAGTTTACTTCATTCTTCTGGTTACTCCAGCCAAAGATGAAAAAGCCCATTTTTGGTATGACTTCTGTTTCAGGGAATAATGACTGGAAACTTCAGTTTCTGTAGAAATCTTAATTTCTTTTAGCATTAAGTAATATGAAGCTTATCCTTTTAAAAAGAAAATTGATGCAGTTATTTTTCCTTTCAGCAAGATGCCAATTACATGCAGTATTACCAATAAAGTTTATACAGAATGCTCTGTACTCATTGTCTTAGGTTTAATGAGCTAGGCTAATTATACCATGCCGTAACTAACCAAGTAATAACAAAATTGATTTTTTTTTTTTCTTCTACAAGATGCTCTGGGCTTGTAGTTCTCAGATTTAATATACCCATGTAATTATGCAATCTTGTAGTTCAGCAAGTCATCGGAGAGTATTTAGATTGTAAGTAGCGTTGCAAAAGCGTGCAACTTCTTGTCCACTTTGTCCACACTCACAAGTCTGCACTTTGAATTCTGAGGAAAAACCTTGTTGACTTAAAATAAACACAGAGTTGCTGAATTTCAGTTGTCTGCATGTAGGAAAGAAAGGTTTCTCAATTTCATATTTTGATTTCCTTTATTTAAATGAGCCAAAGGCAAGATGTTTCTGTAATAACGTATTTCTTTTGTAGACAAAATAGTGTGGATGGAATTTGCCTTGATTTCAACTGTTCAAGTTGTCCCTCTGCTGCTTCTGTAGGCAGTGGAGCATCTCCAAAAGGCAATCCAGCCTTTCCTAAATTAGGTGCCTCACAGCTGAGGTAGCTTCTCTTGTGGAGTTACTGATGTCTTTCGATTCCCTGTAGACAGAGATAGAAAGTGTTTAACCTAAGAAAAATACCTAATTTAGACCTTTGTCTTTGTCTAAATACATTAGATGTAGCTTCTTCCACTTCATCACCTTTAATGGAAGTTTAACAACTGTCTGTTTCAGACTGTTAAACTGGGCTTTAGTGGATGTTGCCACCTGGAGATAAGTGGCTTCTTGTTCAGGAGCATGGGAAGCCTTTGAACTGGGACACTTTAGCAAGGTGCTTCCCAGCACGTTCTCCAAGTATCCAGAGGGTAACAACAGTAGTGTCCCCAGATAAGCCAGGTGGACTCGGCTGAGCAGATACGTAAGGGTCACAGAGGGGCTCAAACATGTTAGGTTGCTGGTTGGGTAGATGATCTGAAAGGTCCTTTCCAACCTAGACAATTCTGTGATTCTATGATGTGGCTGGTGGTAACCAGGAAAGCTGTCTGACACAGCAGGATTTTGGAGAACTTGAGTCCATGGGCTCATGAGGCTTGTGGGATTTTTGTTTTTAGTCTGGAAGTCTTTGTTGATGTGCATTTGAGGCAAGCATGTGATGCTCCGTCCTGGTAATGTGCTGGTGCAGGGTAGTTCTGCTGCTAGCCCTGTGTGAGCCAACTTAGCTCGTGTGATTGCTAACAAAAAAGTCTTTTTTTTCCTGTAGCTTAGATTAAGCTTAATGATTTTGTCACCTTTTCCCTTACCTTCCTTTAAGCAGGAAGTAAAAAACCCAATACCCTGTAAAATAATATCTTTCTTTATTTCCTATTAAATAAGAGTTCATGCAGCAGCTGAGGCTATTTAAATACGTCTTACGATGTATCACACAGGAAGAAAAGCCACCAAATAAGTGGATTTAGAGCCATAATTGGACCAGCAGTGGGTTCCTCTTGAATGCTGACCGATTAATATCAGTTTGGAGTGTAAAACAAAGCAAAAATTCCTTCCTTTTTTGTACTTTGTGTGAAGTATTTTACATTTAAATTTTTGAACGCACCATATTCCTCCTTGAATGAGATAAAACTGTTAAGCCGAAGGGCAAGTTGGCCATTATACTTGTCTTTTTAATCAGCTGAAGAAGGCTTAATTTTACCAGCAGTATAATTTGTTTGGGGTTTTTTTTTTTCCACTTTCTTGAGGAGTTGGCAGAATATAAATGACGGATACTCTGGAAATAGTTACCTGGTATTTCACATCATTAGAACTAATGCTGCTGTTGCCATAATGTTGCAAAAATGCCTTCAGTGCTTCTGTTTCCTTGAGACTGAATCCCAGATGTTAATTTATAGTCTACCATCTGCTTGGTCTTGGTGGTTTTGTCAAGTTGCAGGTCAAAATTATTACTTGTTTGCTGTCAAGAGAATGCCAGCATTTGCAACACCTGTATCATATGCTGAATGTTTGTCTGTAATTGCAGTCTAACTTGCATTGTTGCCTTGACTTCCTAGACGAAATGCATACATAGCACGAATCCGCAATAATTGGTTGCGACCCTTCTTGTGCGTGGAGGCTCCCTGGTTTCTGGTGTGCAAAACTTACCGGCTGTGCAGCTCTGAACTTTATCCTTTCGGAGCTTGTGGAGTGAGTATGGTAATGTGGGGAAGCAGACGATGACCTTCTCATGTTGCAGAAGTGTTGAACCTCCTCCTTGATGCAGTGATCAAAAGCTGGGTGTAATATCGATTCTACGACTATAGTAAATGTTGGATTTATTGCTAAGTGAAAACATTCTCAGCTATTAACTATGGAATTGTAAACTACACCTCCATGACAGCAAAAAATAAATGTCAGTCTCTGACTTTGAAGCGTGGCTGAACAATGTGGGCTAACAAATATGCCAGTATGATTTTTTTTTTTTTTGCGAAAAGCCTGCATTTGAATTAATGTGAAATTAGTGACATGCAGCCTTACTTAGAAACTCATTATAGTTCTAATCATTATCTAACACTTAAAAAGATCAGTATACTTAATCTCTTCTGACCTATGTTGATAGTTCTTTGGGTTTTTTTCCCCCCCAGAAATTGTGTCTGTTTGTCTTCCCCCCCCCCCCCCCCCCCCCAACTAGTCGGATGAAAAAGTAGTGAAGAAAGGGGGTGGTTGGAGAATCAAATGCCTCTGTGCTGTATTTTTCCCCCCAAGGACATTGTAGGAGCTTGTGCTGCCCCAAAAGTGTTAAGTCCTGAGGTCAGGTACAGCAGACACACACACACGAGCAAAGCAGTGCGGATGCACAACTAATGAGAGTAGTAACAGCTCCTTTCATTTAGCTTATGGGCAAGTCTTCACTGTAACTTATCGTACTTGCATTGCAATCGTTCCTGTTGCTGAAGTTCTTTAAAACTGTAAAAGAGCATCTGAGGATGCTCAGCACTGACAGGTGAGGGCCTGTCTCATCTCCTGTGTTTTTCACTTGGTAGCAAGCACTGCGCTATTCGCTTCTTAAAAGTAACCAACTTCACTTTTGCAAGATTTATGTTTAAATGAATTTAATTTCTCTAATGTAATGCCGCAATAACAAATACATTGCATTTTAAAAATACTGGGTTGTAGACACTACGGATAGTTTAAAAATACTTTAGGTCTTCATTTAGCTTCTAGTAACTTGAATTTGTGACATGTCTCTTTCTAAATGCATCCCTTTCTTTTCTCCTGGCCAGAAATATGTTCTGATGTTTTAACTTAGCTTCCCTCTTAAATGAGCGTTGATATCGGAGCCACTTTTTTGAAATGGACAGTAGTCTCACTTTGAAACCCTCAAGAGTAATCAGTGCTGGTGGGTGCTTTTAAAAAAATCTTTCTGCCATTGAATTAACTTAATTTATATATATTGGTGCTGTGAGTGGTTGTGTAAAAAGTTTTTCCCTTTCATTAAAATGCTTCATGTGTAGTGTTACTGTGCAAATGAAATGATGCAAGAGACAATTTTTTTGCCTGTAACTTTTTTTTTAAAGGGGAAAAAACAGTATAGCAGTAACATGTGTCTCTAATGTATTGCAGAATGAAAGATTGGGTTGCAATGACTTCTGAAAAGGCAACAAAAAACTTCTGTATCTCTGCTTTTATAACCCAAATCTGGGTAAGTAATTGTTCAGAACAGGAAAGCACGTCAGTATAATTAAGTTTGCCTTTTTCTATACAAGAAACTAAAACTTGTTTTGACGTAGTTAAAATGGAAATAGTTTTGTCTGGAAAGGTGAAAACACTGGAAAAAATAGAACTCTCTTTTTCCTTGCATAGATTTACTTACATTCTTCAGCTTCAATCTGTTTGGCTTTTGTTATTCTTGCTGTTACTCCTATCATTAGGGAACTCTTTAAAACTTTCATAACCATAAAGTCTTCTATATTGGGCTTCACTGGCAGCTCAGAATCAAAGTTTACAGCGGTCTGGCTGGCTGGCTCATTGGAGCTGCTTCTGAATTTGGTGCTGGTGTTTGTCAGGGATGGGTCCTTGTTCCTCTTGTTAGGCAGCCACGCTTCCACGCTCCGGATCCCTGACTCCATGCCTGTTGCAGGCTCAGGCTGTGCTGCTGCTTCCCAGTGCTGTGCTGTGCTGATGCCCCTTGCCACGAGTGCCACACGTTATATTCATCATCTTAGTTTTTTCTCCCTTGAACCTTTTATATACGCTCTGCTCATACACAGACGCTGGCACCAAATTACGTTCTCTTGCTATGCATATAGTGGTTTCTCCAGATGTATACATGCTGGTTATTGGCAGCACTGACTTGATTGCTATTTCCAGATTATTAAGAGCCAAAATCTGCCTGTAATTCTTAGGTATGATAGAATTAAATTAGGGCTGCCAGTTATCAGGCAGAAAAAACATCATCTCTAAGTTTTCAGTTACCTCTGTTAAACCATTGTATGCACTTGCAAACTCAAATAAGATGAATCCATCCTCCATGTGACTTTCATACAGTGTTGCAAAAGAGCATGAGGTTTCTGGTGTGGTTTTTATTTTTCTCTCCTACTGTGTGTGTTGCATTAAGCATAAGGAACTCTTGTTTATGAAGAACTGAAAACCCCCAAACCCTGTAACTGGGAAGGATTATCCAAAGAAATGAGAGGCTTGTTGCAGGGAGTACTTTTCTTCTGCCAGTTTAGCTCTTTTCTGGAACACAACTGTTTAGTGCTGGATGGCAGAGCTCTTTCACTTGTTCAGGGTTTTAGAGTGAATGTGGTGGTGGTGAGAGATCCAAGGTGATGGAGAGGGTGGACGGTTTCCCTGTCTCTGCCTCCCCTCACTCCAGTTTGTTTTTTGTTTGTTTTTTTTTTTTCTCCCTGGATACCAATGGTCTTAATCCTGCTGGTTTCTGCCAGTCTATGTATGTGCATTGCCAGGCCTGATATTTATGACCTTTTCCATACCTTCTCATGGCCAAGTTTTCAGTCTTGTAATAAAATTTGATAAAGCCTGTGTAAGCTTTAAATAAATTCATACACTGAGTAGGCATTTGTTCCAAGTATTCAAAAACCATATGAATAATTTTTTTCCCCTGCTCCGTCTCCATAACTTACTCCTGCTTGTTTTCAACAGCTCCCAAATACAGTGTCACACAGCAAAAAGACAGACCTTAGAGGACACCAGGAATCAGGGCTTCAGGATTCTTGTGGAAGCACTTTGCCACGTGGATATGCCCACCACTAATTTATATGGGATTCAGTATCGGATGTGAAACAGGAATTTGTTAGCCCCTTGCTTTGTATTTTGGTGCTTTTAATGGCATTTTACATAGTCATGGTAGTTTTCACAGATTGGATTTGGGTTTGTTTGAATATTTTGTTTCCTAGAGCTACAATGAAACCAAGTTCTCTTCTAATGTATCTTGTTATGTTGCCAACTAAGCAGAAAAGTTAGTAAACAATTTTTCAGAGCAGACAGCTTCTTCTGTTGGTGAGCCTGAGCAGAAGCCATCATCAGGGGCTGCTAGAGCTTTCCACTAGCAATTGTGGCACTTAAAAAACTTCAAAGTACTGTGTATTTTTTGGCAAAAAAACCTCTGCTTTTCTGAGAGCTCTTATTGATGTCCCTAATGGTGCCGCTGCCAGCCAGGGTGTCATGGTTATAATCCTCTTTGAACCTTCTTCAGATAGAATTTGCGTTAGAAAAACCTGTTTGCTGGTTGTAGTGCATCATACTCTATTGGTTTGTAGAAACTGGGTAAATGGTCCTGTCGGTAATCGAGCACAGAGGAAGGAAGAGGGACATCCCAGACTATCTAATGTTTAAACTTTGATTAAAGACTATTAGTGAGTTTTTTTCTTTTTTGTTAAAGAAATAACAAGGAGGATTGCAAAAATTAAAGGATCGGTGACTAAATCATATTTTTTATGAAAACATTTGATTTGTGTATTAATGGAAATAAAAAAGTAGTCATTGTTTTTGCATAAAAGCAGCTGGTACTGCTTGATGCCAGAGAGCTTGGTGCCAAAGAGAAGTTCCAGAAAATCCTATTGAACAAAAACAGTAGGGGAGAGAAAGGATGATTCATAGCAATGAAGAAGTTACAATAGTAATAAAAAGGAAAAGCAACTCTCCAAAAGTTGTGTGAGAGTGTTTTCAGGCAGGGAAGTTCCACATGGTACGGTGATGCTGATCCCCGTGAAATACCTTAAAATAGTGTTCAGCTTTTGTTGGGAACCCGTAGGGTTTAATGCCCACAGTGGATGCAGTATTTGTCTCTGAAGGGGGTAAGACTATGTAATATTTAAAATTCCTTGGCCAAACTGTTTGAGCTTTAGGGACACACTTTACATGTGGTGATGCCAAATGCCATTACAGGTATACGCGACTTGCTGTTGTCTAAGAAACATATTGCTTTAACTCAAAGTTTCTTAGAGTTTTTACAAACAGGTACAAGAAAGGTTGGATGTAACGAATGTCTTTATGGGGGCGGACAAGGAGAGTTCTGAAGTTAGAACTGAATTTAGTCACAATCCCCGAAGACCAGGGAGGGATTCATAAGACTTTGACAGAATAATCCCACGTAAGGCAGGCGCTAGCAAAGCCCTGAAGTGCCACATCTTGAGAATGTGACAAAACATGGCAGATTTCTAATGTCTATAAAAGAGGCTGAGAGTCAGCGTGTGCTGGTGGCTGCATCAGTGAATTCCTCCTCACTTAATAATGCTGCCCTGAAGGCACCATTCAGCTTTAGTTTCAAAATGGTCACGATCATTAAAAGGCAACAAGCTGCTTCAAAAGTATGTTGAAATTTAGGATGCTGTATTTCAAAACAAGAAAAGAAATTACAAGGCTGGAGCAAACAAGCCGGGATGTGCAGTACCAGGTTGTAACTCTTTTCTCTTACGAAACAGCCCTTGATGCGGCTTTTCAAGTGCAGCCTAATGGCATACAATTGGGTGTAAAGCGTCAGTCAGTAAAGAATACTTTGACAATAATGAAATTATTACTGTATCAGAATTGAAAAATACATGAGGGAAAGTTATTTTCTGAAAGAAATTGATTCAGAAAAAAACAATTGAATGTGTTGTGCAATAGGTGATGTTACACTTGCAGTACAAATGCTTAAATACGGAATTTAGCATGAAATAGTTGTATAAAATGGATGAGTAGAATAAAACGAAACTCTTAGAGGAAAAGTAATTTAAGTCAGTGACATGCAAATGACAGCTTATGGAGTGTTTATCTTAAAATTAATTATTCATATATGTGTGTGTATATATATATAAAAAATATATAACCCAATAGTTGTAATAACCAGAAAGGGCATGATGGGTACGAACTTCTTAATTATTTTATATTATTGCTTTTTCAATATAAATTTATAAATTCAAAGTAAGTCGCTGGAATGTTCTTTTTCATACAAAGTGCAGGAGTACTAATTAGAATAGGAGACTTGCAGAGAATTGTTTATATGGTGTCAGCATTCATGTCTAAGGCAATACTATAAATCCGTAATTGCTATTTTCTTGTTAAGCCCAATTACTCTATGGACTTGCATCATGTGAAGAGTAGTAGCCTTTTCTACCACATGTAACTTCTGTTGCACATCTAATCAGCAATAAGGATAGATATATATCACCTTTTTTTTTTTTACAAACATTGTACTATTTTCTAAAACAAAAGCAAATAATTTTCTCTGATAGAAATGTTAAAATTGTTTTAGATTGCACTTATGCCTTACCGACAATGAAAGTTTGTTTTAGAGTTTATTAATTGGGTAAATAATGATCGGTTGACTAGTCAGAACTGTTGCCTGTGATATCCGCAGGGTACCAAAATTACAAGCAGCTCGTTGCGGCACTTCCCCCCTGTGAGAGCACACGCCGACGATCTCAATTAAGTGAAGCATTTTGGTAACACTCACATAATAAGCATTATCAAAGCCATGTGTACAATAGCTTCTTCTTACTGTGATGTCTGTTACTGTTCTAAACTAATAAATTTTCTGAAGTAAGTTCCATAGCTGCAAGTAATGCACGGTGGTCGTGTGCGACACTGCTACTGTGGCACTGCTTTTGCATCTTTGCACAGGGAATACTACCCCTAGGGACTGCTCAGAAGTTGGAGAAAAATCAGTTATCTTGTAAAAATGTTTCAATTCATAAAAACCATCCTAGAAACCTGGGATATTTTAACTTTCTCAGCACTTGCATTGGAATTATTCTTTTATCTGTCCTACAGGATCGTAGGTGGTAGCACCTGGAGTTCTTGCTCGTTTGATATATCCTGGACTCTTACACATGAGAGATGTTAATTGTGTGGATGCTTTTGGTTTTCAGATGCTTCGGGATTTCTATATATAAAGTCAGCTTGTTCTACAAACATTTGAAGTTAGACGGTCAAAAGCTTTCAGTATGTAAAAGGATGGTAAAATCAAGGTGTAATGGGTAATATAAAATGCCTCTTTTCTGAGAGAAAGGAAGGAGAAGAAACAGAAGATTGATTGGGTTTGGTTGTGTGTGTGTGGTTTTTTTTTTTTTTTGCTCTTACTCGTGTAGTCACTCAGCTTGGATTGAGCTTTTGATGGCCAAGCCTGAAATGGATTAGTTCTCATGGTACTCTATATGAAAACTTAGCGAAAACATTGTATAAACTGGATCCTGATTAGATGAAAAAAATTTCAATAATGATCTTTGCTAAATTGTTTGAACCTATGTAAAGCTTCTATTTTACTATTCACTCACGGGAAAAATCCCTCAAGCATGAAAAATAGTATCTTTTTTTCTAGTTTCATTGTGTCACAAAACAAGAGGAAACCTGTGTATTTTGTGCTTTACATAGCACAAGAGGGTCACCAGATGTTTTTTTACTGATTGCTTTTCATCCCCTTCAATAGACACTGACCAAGAGGAAAATGTCTGTCTTTAATAAACTCAGTAGAACTGTGTCTTGGCCTGACAAATTTAGTTATAGAATCAGAGTGGTTTGGGTTGGAAGGGACCTTAAAGACCACCCAGTTCCAACCCCCGTGCCCTGGGCAGGGGCACCTCCCATAGACCAGATTGCTCAAAGCCCCGTCCAGCCTGGCCTTAAACACCTCCAGGGATGGGGCAGCCACAGCTGCTCTGGGCAACCTGGGCCAGGGTCTCCCCACCCTCACAGGAAAGAATTTCTTCCTAAGATCTAATCTAAATCTCCCCTCTTTCAGTTTAAAACCACTACCCCTCATCCTGTCACTACACTCCCTGATAAAGAGTGCCTCTCCAGCTTTCTTGTAGGCTCCCTTTAGGAACTAGAAGGCTGCTATAATGTCTCCCTGGAGCCTTCTCTTCTCCAGGCTGAGCAGCCCCAGTTCTCTCAGCCTGTCCTCATAGCAGAGGGGCTCCAGCCTTCTGAGAATCTTCATGGCTTCCTCTGGACCCATTCCAACAGGTCCATGTCCTCCTTGTGCTTTCTGGACTGTGAGTGTGCATTGCCGGGTCACGTTGGGCTTCTCATCCACCAACACCTCCAAGCCCTTCTCCTTAGGGCTGCTCTCAAGCCATTCTCTGCCCAACCTGTATTTGTGCCTGGAGTTGCCTCAGCCCAGGTGCAGGACTTTGTGCTTGGCCTGGTTGAACTTCATGAGGTTCACAGGAGCCTAACTCTCAAGTCTGTCCAGGTCCCTCTGGATGGCATCCCTTCCCTCCAGCGTGTTGACTGTGCCACACAGTTTGATGTCATTGGCGAACTTGCTGAGGGTGCATTCAATCCCACTGTCCATGTTGCCGACACAGATGTTAAATAGTGCTGGTCCCAGTACCGACCCCTGAGGAACGCCACTTGTCACTGGTGTTCACTGTAGTCCATGCTTTGTTGGAATAGTGAAAACAGTTTTCCAATTCTTAATGGTCTAAAGTGTCCACGGATTTCTCTGGGGTGTTGATGTAGATGTGCATTAAGATAAATATGTTCTTATACCTAGATGTCAGAATGCATTTTTCCCTCCCAGTGTCCCCAGATGCCACCTTTACACCTTGTTTTTCTTTGTCCCCTGGCTACTGACTGGGCAAGATGTGTCTATGCCCTGACTGATGCTGATGTGTCCCTGCAGCTTTGTAAGGCTGGTGCTTTTTTCAGGCAAGATGTTAATCCAGGACTGCGTAATCCACACCAACTCACTGATATATTGCCAAACATTTAACTAAATACCTTTAATCTCTCTGCTTCTGAAGTTGCTTAACAAGCTTGAAAGTTAGTACAGGGAGAGTTGGTCACAAAAGTCCCTTTGCTTAGGAAAAAAGTTTACGCTGGCAACAGTTTTGCCTGTTCTATGTTCTAATACTTTTTTATCAATCAGAGGTGTAACCATTCGCTATTGTTTTATAAGTTGTTATAGCTCACTCAGGCACAGATGTTATTTACTGCCTTGATTTTAGTTTCATGGATCACTGTGCTATTCAAATACTCTTTTTCTGCTCTTCTTGACCCTGGTTGCAGCTGAACTTCTGAATGTGAAGGTTTGTTTCAGTTTGGACTAACGTTGATTGCTGCTACCCTTGTGTGGTGTACTTGCTTCCAAACGGAATCAAATAAAGAAGGTTGTTTCTTAGGCCTGGCTTCTGTCTCTTGATACAACCGTTTTTAAGACCATGATGAAAACCAGCTGGTTTTGGCTCCTGAGCTATCTTGGCCAGTATCTTCCACTTCTTACCTTGGAGCGACTGTAGAGGATGGGACTCCCAAAGACTGCTGGTAGCTAGAGTTCTAGAAAATGCAACAATAATACAGATTTCATATTTTACTTCTTAAAAGCAAAATAAGGTTGTTACTAGTAATTGTTAGTACGTTTAGGAACATGGTCACTGTTTGTGCAAATTATTCCTGGAGGAAAAAGTCATCATAGTTGAAAATACGTAACAAAACGTGTGTTATTAAAAATCTACTGAATGCTTGATATTCTGTGTGTGTGCGGGAAGATGAGATTTTTAAAAAGCTTAATGCTGTGAAGTTCATGATCTGTCCTTTTGGTTTCCAGGCTTTCACTCATACATTTTGTCATTCATCAGAATTTCTCATTTCTCTCTAATGTTCTGTAATTCCTTTGGGAACAGGGGGAACGACACTGGCTGTGGCCCTGGGTCTCGTTCCTGCTCGTGCATAAACATTTCCATTTCCCTTTCCGAGGGCAAAGTTTATCAGACGTTTTCTGTATTCATTTGGGAAAATTTCTGATACTTAACGCACCAGATTGTTTTCACCGATGTTATCAAATTTCATGGAATCTTCTCTTCTCAGATATTCCTGAGGAGAATCTGAGAGGTTTTTTCAATAGCTGTGTCAATTTGTGTATCTCCAGACCTTATATCCCTAAAGCTTGCTTGGCTTTCATAGTCACGCCAACATATTTCTCAAGGTAGTTAAGGCATGATTTATTTTTTTTCCACTTCAGAGTTAGTTTTATTCTTCTGAGGGGAAAAAGTAGAAGAAACAAAGCAGAGGAAAATTGACAATATTGCACGAAACCCTGAATATAAAACAGCTGCAGCATGTTCATGTGCTGTGGGAACTCTTGGCTTTATGAATTAACTCCTTTACCAAACTGTTGAAGCTGATTTATTACCTATGCGAAGTACTGACTGAGACCATAAAGATCTGAGGTCTTGCATCTGTAATGCTGTAAAATAGGTGGTTATGAATCAGCTTATGAATTTACCTTTTTTTTGTCCCCCTGAGGCATTCAAAGATAACAGTATGTCTAATTTCTCTGGGTAGTTCTGTCTGTTACGTAGTCTAGGGACTAAAATACTTAATTTGTTGGCTGTATGGTGTATATAATATCTAGTTTGTAGAAATGGGCTTGTCAATTTAGCAGAAATGGATCCAAGATCATCCATTTTATTCCCTCCCATCTGTTAACCTGGCGTCTTTGTTTAGCGTGCTATGTCTAGGAAATACAAATGTAAGAAGCTAGAAAGCTAGTAGAAATCTGCGTCTGAATCAAATCAAAGCAACCTATTCTATTGCTGCACTGGAAATTAAAGTTTAAATCCTGGTATTCCTAATTGATCAGTGCAAATACCTTTTTCCGGGAGCCTTGACTGTTAGCAGCCGTAGCGTGTTGTAGTGAGGATGGGTCAATTCCTCCCTCAAGTCAGCATTTCCCTGGACATATGGTGAGACATATGGCTCTCGCATGACTCCGTGCCTAGGTTTTAGCTGGGGATAGGTGGCGAGCTCTGGATGTGCAAGGGGAATTGCAAACTGCACCCCGATGGCTTTTTCTTTCCCTGCATCTTCACGGGGAAGTCTTTAACTTGAATTCCTCAGTTGCTCTCTTTTTTTTTTTTTTTTTTTTTTTTTTGGCAAGTTAAGGGAGAAGGTTGCACAAAGGTAGCCGAGACTATCTCTGACCCGATGTCGCAGACTGGCTCCACTACCCCTGTGACAGCAAGCTCTGGGGGGCCTCTGCCTGCTGGGTGAAAAATTATTTTACCTCTTATAATTGGCCTTTTCCCTAGTTCTAAATCCCTTTAGTTTTGTGTTGGGTTTTCAGCCTCTCCACTGCCGCTGCTGCTTTGTAAACCTGGGTTGTGTCTCGCCTCCACCTTTTCCTTTCTGGTCCGGAGAGTCCCAGCCTTCCCAGTCCTAATGCGGCTGCATGAGTGTATGTTTTCAGCCACGTGGTTTTTAAATTATAGCTTGCTATGTAACATACAGGACTTTGGCAGCATTTACAGTCAGTGTTTGCTGGGAGATAAGCAGCAGTCAAACTATAAAACTTTTCACCGAAGAGAATAAATGTTCTTGTAGAGAGCTATACTTTAGAGATCTGTAAAGAATTAAAAAGTGCTTTTAATTAAAATTCTCAAGAGATTTCAGATGATGAAAACATAATGTAAGAGTGAAGCTAAGGCACTCTGTGTGTGTGTTTCTTGAGTCATTCTGAAAAAAATCTTCTGTGGCACTAGAGTTCTTAGAAAACACCCCTCAAATTCATGGAAGTGGTTGGGTTTGACATTAAACCATTGGGCATCTCTATCACTTTTCCCACCCCAACTTTGCCACCCAAGCATTATGTCCCTCACATATCAGACATTGCATTATGATGTGCACAGGAAAAGCCAGGAAGCTTTTGCGGCCGTTCTCCTGCGGTGTGCTGAAGGCAGACAGCCTGTGCAAACACGACTCTCATTCCCAGCTGGGTGCACAACTGGGGTTTAAATGATCAGTTTTGGTTTGGTCTGAATCACACCTGCCTTTTGAACAGTTTTCCATCAATTCTTACAACTAGCTTTTTTTTTTTTGAGAATTGCATATTTTTTTTCTCCTCTTGTAAAAACTACTTATTTTGTTTGTTTTGTTAAATTTGTCTCTATTATATCCCAGTAACCAGGTGACCAGTGACTGTAACCGGGTCGGCTGCACGAAGAGAGTTGGCAGGTTGCTGGGACAGGGGTCTCGGCTGATTTGATTGAGGCTTGTGTGTGTGTCATCCAAGTCAGTATCTCCTCCACTTCTAGCAGAGTCCTGGAGTTGTGACTCCAGTCTTTGGGGGTTGCCATTGTAATGCGTTAGTTTTTACAATAATGTTGGATCTGAGCAGTTTAACAAGTATCTTAACTTCTTGTATCTACTCCTTGTTTCTTATACTCTCCTTCTATCTTAAACCATCTTCTATTTATCTCTCTTTACTTCAGCTCGTGCCTTGCTGTGTACTTGCTCCCCCTTCACGGTCTTTTTCTTTGTCAGTGGCATCTTCCATTTTTCTGCCTTCAAAGTTATTTTAATCAGACTGTTCATTCTCTGTTTCTTTATAATCTTGCAGTTGATACTTCACATATTCTAAACCTTTCCCAAAATATGTTTGCTGACCTGCCACCATCGCCTATGCTCCTTTCACTGTTCATCAGGCTTGAACGCGCTTACGTCCTCTCACGTATATCAATAGCGCTTTCGATTTTCTAGCTCCAAATACTCTGTTTCGCTCTGGTTCCCCGCTGCTCCGCTCCACTTCTCCCTAATCTTACGGAGGAGTGATGTTAGATTGGCTTTTCATGCCAGCTCCTTTCTCTGATTTCTTCCCAAGAGAAGTGGGGAAGAGCAGAAACAGAGTCCAACCTCTCCAGGAACCTCCGCGACTGTGGAAAAACCAGCTCAGCTTCAGGACTTGTTATGAAGGTGTTGCTGATGCCCCAAATGGAGAACCTTGCCCGCTACCTCGCTTGGTGTGTCAAGTGAAGCTTTTTCCAAACATGCTTGACATAGGAAAATGTGATACGCTTTTCCATGAAAACTTACTTTACATAATGGATATGAAGATAGCTTCTAGACGGTTTGCATAAAAGTAAAAAAATAAAACCTGAGAAGAATAACTCTGCTGCCTTTTGTCATCCTTGTTTTAAGATGGGATAGAAATTACTCACGGATCTAGGTAAATTTTACGTATTCATCACTAAGTAATCAAGTTTTAAAGTTGGTTCTCTCCCTTTTCCTCTCTTTTCCTTGCAGTATTTCATCATAAATTTTCATTCATGAAAATCCACCCTTCAGATTTTTGGAGCCAGTGATACTGAGGGACAGGCTAGGTTGCACTTGGCAGGGACTGTGTAACTAACACTAATTTTCTTCTTCTGGAAAACCCATTAAGGGGAAGTTGAGATTAATTTAAAAGCTACTGTTAGTGTTTCATTTTTTTTGTTGTTGTTGTTTGTGGGGTTTGTAGCTGAAGCTGTGGGCATGTTGGTTTTAGAAGCAGGTTTTAGGGTCCTGCTGTTGGGCAGAGCTTTGAGGTGGGTCTGCACAGGCTCCAATCAATGTTGGAAGGCTTTGAAACAGGGGAAAAAAAAAAAAAGGCAAGTTTTATTATACTATAAACTAGAATAATTGACTGTTCAGACAGAAGTCAAATGATATGGGAAGATGTAAAAGAAATTAAGAGGTTCGCATACAGATCCTTCCTTGACCATTGTCCTGGCAAAGTGGATTCATTCTCCCAGCCTTGATTCCAACTGCTTGCTGCCTTTGTTGTGGCAAGCCCTTACCTCAAGGCATGGTGTTCTCTCGTTTTAGTCTTCTAGTTTTTAATAAGGATGTGATACAAGGTTATACTGGTCCATCTGTGATTGATTGCAGTGGGATGCTGAGCAGTGAGCATGCAGGAGTATATTTTCCTAGAGTCCTCTTTCAGCTGCCTCCAACGGGTGGCTGAGAGATGACTGGAGTACAGGTGGTCTCTCTGGTTTTAGTATTTGTCATTTTTCTGCTGTGAATTTATCCAGTCACTTCTTGAGCCTGTTCAAACTGTACTATAGCTTAACTATATATACACTGGTTTCTTTTGAACTGGCTCCTTGCTGCTTTCATTGAATTTTGCCTAATAGTTGTGTTGGAAAAGGTGGGGAAAAGCAGTCCCTAGCAATCTTCTCTGTGCTGCTCTCACCTGTAAGACCTTCACTGTTGCAGGTGGAAGATTTCTAGTGCTGTGTGCTGGAAACAGTCAGTGAACTTCGTCTCGTCCCTGTTTTACCTCCTCCCCGGGTCATCTATGGATGGCAAAGATGACAAGCCCTAGCTGTCACACCTTTAGGATTTCACTGATGATACTACTTTGCCCTTGAGAACTGGCCACATGCTCTGTACTTCTGTCTGCACCCCATCATGGGTTGCACATGGTGCACATGTGGCTGTGGGATAGAGAAGGTCCTCACTACTTTGAATTCAGTTAATAAAACAAGATATTGTGTTATCACAGAATGACAGGGGTTGGAAGGGACCTCTGGAGATCACCTAGTCCAACCCCCTGCCAGAGCAGGGTCACCCAGAGCAGGTTGCACAGGAGCGTGTCCAGGCGGGTTTGGAATGTCTCCAGAGACGGCAGACTCCACCATCTCTCTGGGCAGCCTGTGCCAGGGCTCTGCCACCATCAAAGGAAAAAAATTTTTTTCTCATGTTGAGATGGAATTTCCTGTATCCAGAAACAAAGTTCTTGCTTTATACCAGTTTTTACCAATCATCTGAGAAAAGAGTAAATATTAGTAGACATACCTAATTGTATGCCTTTTGGGGCTTTGGTTTATTTTCTTCTGCTAGATCTTTCTCTGCTTAGCTCTTAAGCTTTTGAAAGGCGCTTTGTTTTCAGTGCACATTTAGCACGAGTTCATCAGGAAACACAGCCATTTTCAAAAGACTGAAAATTGAGAAAACTTACTACATTGAGGCAGAAAGGAAGGAGAATTAAATCTATTTCTTTTCCTCCTTGACTCAGGTTTCTACTTCAGTGGTAAATTGCAATAACAATGTAAAAGTAGGGCAGCAGCACTAGAAAGCAGGAAAACTAATTGGTGAAAATTATTATTTTTTCTAAATAACTATGTGAAAGTATAAGTCCAAATGGGAAAGGCATCTGGTGTCACAGCGACAATGCAAATGGCATAAATCTAATAGGAAATTACACGACTTCTCTGAGAGACTTGATCCCTTCTCTATCAAATGCAGGCTGCTGTATATATTTGCATTAAGGTATTTTATTCTTGTTAAAATAATTGCATGTTTACCAATTTTTTTGGTGAAATGGCAGCCTTATAGTCTGCTTTGCAATTACAGATTAGTCTGGATTCAGAAAGAATATGTATTTTGTTGCATTTCCTGGCCTGACAATACTGTAATGTGCCTTTTTGTCCAAAGCAGTATGAGAAGTGCTTAATCATATAATTGGTGTATTCAAAGGATAACTGTAGCGCTGAATAAAGGATTTATTATATGAATATAACCCTTTTGATAAAGTTTAAAATTTTAGTGAATATTTGAATCTTAAAATGCTAGGGAAAAAGAAATGTCTTTCTCTGATTAAATTTCTGTTTGTTTGTTGAAATTTTGGAGGGAATAACTCTTTGGGTTGTTTTTTTTTTTTTTTACATGGAATACCTTGCATTCTTAGTAAATATAAATACAGCCTTCCCTATTCTGAAATGGACTCACTGACTTTGGCACTTTAAATGTGTTTTATATCTTCTCTGCACCTGGAGAGAAATGTTTGTCTTTTCAAGTAAAACGATACATTTTAAAAGGGCAACAGATAACATGTTATTTTTCTGTTAAAAGAAATAACAACAAAATGCCAATCTATAGGCTGTTTTTTTTTTCTCTCTGATCCCTATTTGGGAAAGGGGAGAAAAAGCACACTGATCTCTTCAATATATCAGTATATCTGACCACAAAATATCAGATGCATTAAAGCAGAGTAGGAGGTCATCTGTGTTTCTAGCCAGCTTCTGCCACTCTTCTCTCAATTAAATATGTTAACATGGCAAAAAATTTTGTGTCTCTGACACATGCTTTAAAAATCTTCATCTGGAGGCTTGTTCTTATTTCATTAATTTTCCCTTAAATAATGGTGCCTAATTATGAGCTACATTAAAGCTTATATAGAAGAGGAAGAACAGGATGGTGATAAAATCAAATTTTCTTTTCATTTTGTAGGCTTTCTGGGGGCTACTTTTGAACTGGAATAACAGTAATGACAATCAAAAAAATTGCTCTGACTTCAGGGGTCTTTTCTAACCATGGGAGCTGGACAAATTGGAGTTGAAAGGACCTCTCCAATTAACATGTCGTCTTCTTGTGTGTCGGACAATACACTGAATAGCCAATTAATTACAGATGTTTCAGCTTGTGTGGTTTTAGGTCAGATCATAGACGTGGCTCATGCCTTTTGATAGTTTTTCTTTTTCTCTTCTATAATAGCCTAATGAGAAAATAAGCACTCCAGTGAGAGCGGGGGTAAGTTAGTAGCTGACAGCCTGGATCTAAATGTCACGCTTGCAGCATTGGGCTAAAACAGGAGGGTTTTTGCTGTATGGTGACTTCTTTTGCAATAACCTTGTTTCTCTTCTGGACAAAGGTTTGAAAAGCAAGGGTGACACTGAGGGAATTAGGATAGGTAAAAATCTGCATATTAAAGTGATTTTTGGAAAATACTGCAAGGGGTAATTACTCATTTCTCCTAATTGAAAACTGTATATTTTTGAGCTTTTTATTACAATAACTTAACTTTTGAGTGAGAGTTGACAAATGGATGTAGCACTCGTACTGCCCTGCCTATTGCAACCTCAAAAAGAGCTGAGCTTTGATAAAGTTGTCTACAGATTTAGAGAAGAATCCCAATTTCTTTTGGAGGTATGGAGTTTACCGTCAGCCATTTCAGCCTGAGTTTCTATGTGAAATTTAAAACGATGTGAATGAAGATGGTAAGAAAGGCTGAATATTCAAAAAAAACTTTCTATGTCTTACTGGCATTCTTTCAAAACCTTTGGTCCTCCCAAACTGTTTGGGAGCCCAAAATAAAGGCTATTAATCTTTATGTGCTTATTGTAGGCCTTGTCTCACCCAAAAGCTTGGTCTCAGGAGACGTATTTGACTCTCTTCTTCCTGCAGTATGGCTGTTTGCAAGGCCAGCAGTTCACTTTGCTGGATGCTGACTATAGTTTTCACTTGGCCTATAAACTATATCTTGCACCCACAGAGCTGAAATCTGTGCACCTTCTGCACCTAGGTACTGTTTCCAGCTTTCAGCAGCAAAGGCATTGGTTTTAAAAACATGCAGCCATGAAATAACACTTGATTTTTCTAACTTTAGTGCATAACATTCTCCTCTACCCTTCAAACTTTGAAGAAAGTCTCCAGTCGGTGGCAGATGGCTGATTAGGTAGAAAATGTGTGTATGAGCCTTATTAATAGAAATGTTTGTGGCTGAACCACATTAGTACTAACCTCGCTTGTTGTGATCCTGGGAGAGGTTGATAATGCTTGTTATGAAATGTTGAAGTGACAAATTAGCCATTAGGATTTTATAGCCGATGTTTTTATTAAATGCTTGTTGCAAGGCGTTTTGGCCTCAAATCGATGTGCTGAGGGCATAATTGTACTTCTGCCTTCTGCCACCCAAGAGTGTTATTCTTGGGGGGAGGGGAAGGAAAAAATCAGTGATCTTCTAATTTGATGCAACGTCTTAAAAGTGATGCTCAGGTTATCAATGTATACTTTTAATTTTGCTCAGTGTGAGGGATGGTTACAGCCTGTCCCCTGTAGAGGGTTTGTTTAGGAGACAGAGGTGGGGAACTCGTGTCTTTCCCTGCAAGATCAAGTTAAAGGATTGTCAGGGCAATGGGTGAGGGATGTTGATAATCCATTCCGTGGCTGAACCAGAAAAAAACAAGTTTCAGAGCTGCTTTTCCCCTCTGTTTTGTCCTGTGGGCTGGACAAAGTGAGGGGATGGCAGTAGATGGCTCTACTATGCTTTGCTGACCACTGAAAACAAAACTACGTGGATATTTAAGGCTGCCGTGCCCGACAGTGGTCACAAACATGTGGTTTCCAAAATGCTGATTACTGTGCTGCTGTTGGAGATCCAGTGGTAACTTGGGAATTTTTTTTTTAATCCAGGTATTAAATAGCATCTTTTCTCCCCATAATGGAAAGGCATGGGGTAAAAGGCTCAGGAGTGATTCTGGATCTGTAAAATTGTAGTGGAACAAATGAAGTGCCTCTCAAGTGCAAAATAAATAGGTGTATATTGACGTCATCTACTGTTAAGCTAATAAAGTATGTCTGCTGCTCAAAACCCGTTTCATTTTTTTTATACTTGCACCTTCTAAATAGATCTGGCTTCAATTTATTTTGTTGAGTTAGAAACAAATTGTTTATTTGGACATTAAAAATTGAATTGTCAATTCCATTATCCTCCTTGTGCACTTCAATTTCAGGCTTATCTGCATTGATGAAGAAGTGTTCCAGGAAATTCTTTTTTTAATTGAAAAAGATCTATTGTTACTTGCAAAACCGATGTAGAAAGTTGCACAGTTGCTAATAATCTGGAATTTCCCCAGTGTATATTTTTTGCTTGCTTAGAGTATTTGCAATTTGAAGTCTCCATCTCGATGGGATAATTAAACAATAATTTACCACTTGGAAGGATTAGGTCTCTTTGGGCAATCTGCACTGCTATTGGTTAATTATTACTAATTTTTGGTTATCTGATATAGTTTTTCCTGACCTGACATCTGCATAATGTAGAAGCTAATGAGAACAGAAATTAAGCCTGGTACTTGACATGTCCTCTATTCGATTTGAGAGAGTAAGGTGGAAAGAGATTAAAAATAATATTATCAAAGTAGGTCTTTCAGCATTACTGGAAACTTTATACTGTGCACAAAATTTTTATATAGGTATATATGTAGAGAGAAAGCCATGTATGATTTAGCAATCTTTCCGTTGCTTTTCGTCATAGTAGCTGAAATACCGACTACAAATCTGAATATTATGGTGTAATCTGCATAAGCTTAATACCTAGCTGCTGCAGGACTTGCTGTAAAATCAAAGTTTTCCTCCCTCTTGGCAATAAATAAACTTTTTATTTTTACCATTGCTAAGGAAATATTTCTATTGCATGATATGCAATGATTTTTTTTTTATATTCTTAATATATCTGAGTAACATCTCTATTTACAAGCTGTGTCAGGTTGTCAGGCTCTCCCCTTTGCTATACTTGATTTGAGAAGGCGAGATGCTGCCGCAGCTCACATGGGTTACGCCTCTTGCACCAGGTTACTTCTTGCCTGGTGTCACACCTCGTGAGTTTTCTACACCTCTCTGGGCTCCCAAGTGTTTATCTTTGTCAATATTTATCTTTGTAGAAGTTGAAACTATTCATGGAGCTTACATTGAGTCAGGATGGGGAGGTGGAGATTATGGGATCTAACAATATTACAAAACACTCTGTTTTAACATCATAAAAACAGGCACATAAATTTGGGTGAAGGGAGAAGACAGCTTTTCAGTTGTTAATGTAAATTTTTATTCAAAGCAAACAGGCGTTTTCTGTGGAGTGGTCGGTGTGAAACCTTTCCTCTTTGTTGCTGGCAAGAAGTTTGTGCCCATGCATGCACACAGGGAATACGCATTTCATATTTGCTCCAAGTAAATCACTGCTGGTAGCTCTGGGAGGCACTTTGTGCTAATAGGAATGTGCTGGCTTTCCTGGGATTTGGGGACAGACGAGGGGAAAGAAGGGAGAAACTGTCTAAATGTTTCTATCATATCTATCCCAGCAAACTTAGCGTCCAGGCATCATGTCAGCATGAGCTATTGGGGAAGGAAATCGGGGGTTTTGGGTATCATGGGGCAAGGGGAGAAGCAGAGTTTTGAGCCTCAAAAATAAATTGCAAGGGGCAATTTGGTTCTGGTAGCCAAAGGGTGCATCCCTGCAGGATTGCCAGGGCTTGACGGGTGGGTGCAAGGGGAGGAGAGAGGTTTGCAGAGACAAAACTGTTACGGATTCTCTAAAAGGAACTGCTCTGCCTTGAAACTGATAGCGAAACTCTTCTGGTATTTAATTTCTGTTTTGGGTTTGTTTGTTTGTTTATATTTTTGCAGCTAATAAGAGTCTTTAATGGCTCATGGGCACATGGAAACCAATGACATAAATGGAGTGCAAGTGCAAAATAACCTGTATGTGATTATTTTAAAGCAAATAAAGGTGAGCTACGTGACAAGACCGTTAACGGGAAATACGAATGTGACGTTCAGCTTGGGTCTTGCAGCTCTTGCACAGTGGTAAAAGGTTGTTTTATTTGGCTGAGACCAGGTTATTCCAATTAACTGTGAATGTGGACAGGTTTATTCAGTGATAAAAGGCCACCTAGCACATTGTAGAGGTAGTTTACCTGTGTAGCTGTGACCTTTATTGATTCAGAGGCATTATTACATTTTTAAAAAATGCTCCATTGTGCTTTTGTTGACTGCAGAGCAATAAAATCATGTTACACTTTGAATTTTTCTTAATGAGAAAATAGCCATATCCCAATTGAGAGGATTATTATGATAAATGGGCAAAATCTGCTCCCATCTCAAGAAATAAATAGTTTTTTTTTCTACTCAGCAGCCACACAGCTCACGTAATACGATGACAGATGCAAACAAGCAAGTTAAAAAGCCCATACAATAAGATCGCAGCAGAACTTTTAAAAAAAGGGGGAGTGCAGCACATGAAACGAAGCCATCTGTCTCTGCGTTCCAAAACATTCATTCCCTTGGAGAGCATAATTACGGGTCTGGCTTTTCTGTTGCAGGATTTTTTTATACAAAATTGTCCCTAAGAAATTGATTCAGAATAATGTAAAATGACTTACTTGTGCTACTGTAAATTCCCTGGAGTACGGCCACGGAGTTCTAACTTCCATCACTGTTGTCCATTTCTCCAGTGGCATTAGGTGAGAATAATGGTATCTGCGGTAGCGGTTTACTGACCTGGTCGCTTGGCATTAAAAAAAGCTCCGTCAGGCTTTATCAATGAAAGACTTTAGTATGTTGGAACAATTCTTTTCAGGACGACAGGTAAATTCTCAGTCCTGCTGCTCTAAGTGATAAATTGCTTTTGGGCTTTCTAAATATTAATTATAATTTTTAAATAAAATTGAAAGAGCAACTGAATTATATTTCTTACAAGGGGGAAATTGAGCAAACTTAAGTATTTAGCGTAGAATTATGGAATATAATTTTAACCTATTTTTAGATAAAATATTACTATATTGAATAATACACATAAGTATATGTGGATCATTCAAATTAGCCATGCTTGGGTCCTTTCAGTCTCTTGTTCCACTTAGTCAAAAATTACTTACTTAAAAAATATATAAATATTAGGACTTAGTGTTATGATAGAACTGAATCAGGTAATTTTTAGTTGGACCCCAGCTGAATTATAGTGCTGTCCTGAGGACAGGAAAGGTGGCGTTCAGGAATCTCGTGCTGCTCTGTGTAAACTATTGTATTGCTCACGTAATTTCACTTATTTGAAAAAGAGGCTTCTAAAAGAAATATAACATAGAATAGAACCTTCTCATGTGGAAATAAGATTGCTTTTACCTCCTTATATTGGCTCTGAACTTTAAGTTTTGTGATGGAGGTGGTGTCAAGCATGGAAGTGGTGCTGGGATGTGTCTTGGCACAAAAAACTAATAATGCACTTAAGGGAAACATTAAGAGGAGTGAAGTACAGTGATCCTGAAGTGCTTTTTACCCAGAGAACTTGGGAGCATTCGGCATGTTATTAAAAAAATACAGAAGCTGGTTTATATTTTGTATGTACCTATTCCCTCGAATAATTCTGTCGCTGATGTTATGAGTGCCTGCTCGTAACTCTCCTGCTCTCTGTTCTGGTTGCACCCTGGCGTGGTTTTCGATTCCTAAAATTTAATGGGGTATCTGTGAGAATCCTACTCCTTGAAGTAATAATATTTACCTTCTTAAATTCCTGTCAAGCTGTTTAGGGAGGTCAGACACGCCATCAGTTACCTTAGCAGCTTTTTACCAGCTTATAGTCGTGCACCCTCTGTGCACGTGTTTGCTGCTTTTGCTACTGGGCTAGAGGCATGGTAAGCCCTGGGAGGTTATCTGGGATGGGGGAGAGAGGACGAGAAGGCCCTTAAAATATCAATTAATTCATCTGTCTCAAATTCAAGTATCAGCTGCTGCCTGACTTCAGGCAGACAAACATCTTTTGGTTGCTGGTAAGAAGGAAAATTTCTCTTTTTTTTTTTTTTTTCCCCTGTACACTCAAGATCTGTTGGCTGCTATGAAATTAAGGTTGGCTTCAATCTGTATTTTAAATACTTGCCCATAAGTTTGGCTCGGAAACAATTTCCAAGCTTTGTTTCTTTCCAGTCACTTGTGAAAGGTCTTCCTTCGGTCTTGCCCTAACTAGGTTTAGTTTTAATGTCCTTGTTACCTTACAGCAGAGGCACAGATGCCAGTGACCTACAGCCTTTCTTTCCCTGTTGCTTTGGGGAGCATCCACTTTTATGCTCTCTTCCAGTAGCAGATGCTTATTTTAAAAACAAATATTAATACATTAGTATGCAGTGTTCAGAGCGGCAATTTGAGAACACAGTTAATGTAATTTTCCTGTTCTGTAACACTTGTTTTCCTTGTATGCAAACTCTGGTGGAGCAACTGTGACAGTCTTCTCAGTCGAAGTTTGAATATTAATTTTGCACCGGCTATAGGAGCCTGGTAACAACATAGACTTTAATAACACTGGCACTCAAAAGCATTGAAGTGTAACTGGTGCTGTCTTGAGAAAAAATGAAAACTCTCTCTCATGTCACCAAGGGGCAGCTGAAGTCGAGAAGACGCTTGCCAGCGTTTATTATCTTCTTGACAGTCTCTTAGAGTTGGTTTTGTGGGGCTCGATCGATCTTCAAGAATACACGGTGTTTCTTGCATTCTCTACTTAAAACTTTCTTATTAGTTTACCAGTTTGTCTTTTTTTAAGAGGCAACAACCAAACACCCTTTGTGAATCTAGTGGAAAGCAGCCCCCTGCCATTAGGGAATTTGGATGACGGAGATGCTGCAGGGAAGGCAAGATAATTGTTCTGTGGCTTCTGCTTGCTGACAGAAAACAGGATCTTCTGTGCCCAAGATGTATCAGTAAGGATGTTTGGACACTGGACCCCATCTCATGCAGGGAAGGGACTCGTTTTGAGATGAGAGTTACTGGGGTTTTGCACTGGCTAATTTCAATACTTTATTTCTGTGTTGCAAAGCTCATGTTGCAGTTAACATAGCAGATAAATTTATGCTTAACAGTAAATTACATTCTTTAACAGTAAGTTTTGTCCTTTGGTGTGAATTTTCCCAGCAGTTTTTTTTTTTATCTTGAAGGTATACAGCTATTAATATTCACAACTATTCTTAAAAAAACCAAAACCCCCAAACCCCCACTGCTATGAATAAAGGGCCTCCCCACAGTGACCAAAGGTAAATGGCAAAACCCAAACTCCCGGTGCTGTTCTCTGAAGTATCTTTTGCAGTCTTTGGCTGGGAGGCTTTCAGTGCTACGTGCAGTAGAGCTATAATTTTCTGTGCGTTAGTAGGCTGCTTTTTTTTTTTTAAGAAGGTTAATTGGACAGATTTTCAATCTAGCCAGTTAAGGAAACTGGGGCAAGTTTTGCTTGCATTCTTCCATCAGTAATTCCTTGCAGTGACTGGAGCTGCTTCTCCAGAGAAAAACACAAACAAAATTTGGTCTGTTGTGGATAACCACTAAAAACTAAAATGACTAAGCCTTAGCAAAATGCATGTGCTGTATGGACAAGTGCAATGAAAACTGTTGGGTGCAGATTTGGGTGGGAAAGGCATGGCATTTGCATGATATTGTCAATGCATTTCCTACGGGGCATTTGGGATGAGTTGATTTTATTCCGCTGAAGCTTCAGCGATGCTCTGATCGGTTACAGCAATGCTTGGGAGAGAACTGAAGGCTCCAATTCTTGTGAAATCTGTGAAAGGTTTCCCAATTGGAGTCGAACACGGTCAGGCCAAAGGATTTTCTGCACTCTTTGCAATGTGTATTGATTTCCTGCTCCCTGTGTGAAATATGAAAGCTGCAGTCATTTCTCAGTTACATGGAGTATTGGACTAAATTCAGAGGAGGACAGATGAGTGACAGTGGAGCAGAGCTAATCTGGACTGTATCACATGCCTTGTTCTGTACAAAGCCAGGCAGGTAAGTGATCTGGTAGAGTAAGTTAGGAGAAGATGAGTCGAGGGACTTTGATTACAACCAGCAGCTCTGCTTCCAACTTGTGCCACGTGGGACGAATCACTTCAACTCAGAGTGAAATAGTGTTTTCATTAAATCAAAGGTAAACTTCTCTTGGTTTCGGTGGAACCTGGTTTCATCCTCTGCAGTTTGTTGTGTTTTTTCAGGTATGATACACTTGTGAAAAAATTTATATCATGTTGAACATCATCAACGTTATTACACTGCTACCAGCGGAGAAACAAGCAAATAAAACCTATTGTGGCTGCGTGCATTAGGGCTTTCTTTACACTGGTGCTTTCCTTGGTTATTGAGCAATTCTGCATTTCATCATTTCCACTTCTTAAAATCCGTTGTTTTAACGACATTTTATTCACTTGTTACACTTTAAAACATTTGCTTTCTGACAAATTGGCCGGTGGTATTTGCACACACAACTTTATTGTACTTGTGTGATGCTGTCTTTTGCTCACTGAAAAAAAAAAAAAAAAAAGAAAGAAAAAAAAAACCAAAAAAAACCCCAACAAAACAACCCACACCTACCGAAACATTTTTTAGGAAATACATGTAAATTACTTAATACTGTAAGTACATAATTACTCTTACCAGCTATCAAAAAAAAAAAATCTACTTTAATACAGTCTAATTTCTGTACAAGTATTTCCAGAATATGACACGGTAAACAGACTTCGGTTCCCCAAATTAAGGCATATCCAATAAGCGGCTATTGAAGCTGCTTGAAAAATCGCTGGTGGAGGAGGGTGGAGCTTTGCTTTAGGTTAATCTTACAGCAGCTTAAATGAATTTATAAATAAACCCCATCTTTTCCTTTCCTGCACTCCTAGCCTGCACTGCAGTCTATGCAAGTCCAACTGGTCTTTCTCCTGCTGTTACCTGTCTGTTTCTAGGCTCTAGCTAAATTTTACAGTATGCAAAATGTAGTTTTTACTTCCCACAGAGTTGGAAGAACAGGTAGAGAGGAGAGGTTTGAAGGTACCATTATCCCAATTTTCAGAGTGAGAAAAAACATGTTAATTGTTACAAAGGAGCGAAATCTTCATCTAATTTCCCATAATCTGGTAGCTTTCAGTTACTGCTAACTATGGCCTGGTTTGAACAAGCCACATAAAAGTGAACAATTACATATAGGATTTAGGATTATTCAGCATTGCAATCTTAGTTTGCTCTAGTCCTTTATTTAATTTGCTATTTCACATTAAAGAATTACATGAGAATTACAGAAACTTAAAACTATGCAAGTTGACAGGTTTTACAAATTCCTGTGTAATATTTTATATATGGTGCCTTTACTAATATGTTAATTAATGTCAGTTGTGGAGTTCATTTTGTTTTTGACTACATGTGTGCTCTTGAAATGTTTCACCGAGAATTTTTTTTTTCTTTATACTGGTTTTTGCTGTTCTTTTTCAGCCAGCCTATGCAAAATATCAGTTGTCGTATTTAGAATGAAACAGCCGCATCATTGCTGGCATGCCCAAGAAGAATGCTGGCAGTTTGGATTTCAGAATAATAATATGTTAGGAATCGGTTCATCACTAATGAAAGAAGTGGGCTGGATTCTAGTTTTATTAAAAGGTTGCTAAGGCAATCTTCTCCCACTTGTTGATTTTTAAACTTTGAAGAAAAACTGCTTTGCCAAGAATATTTGTGTGAACCTACTCAGTCTTTATTTTTATAACATAATAAAGTTAAAATCAACACTGCCAACCCTGTTTGAACAAAAGGTAGAATACAGTGTTGTTACATACTTCATTATAAGTATCTTGAATAGGTGAAATGTGTGTTTACTTCAGAGATTGGATGTGTGAGAAGGAGGAAAAGTAGTGGCAGAGAAACATCTTAGCAGGCAGAACAAGGTCTCACCCCCAGCCTCTTTTTCTGGTGCGCTTTATGTGGTTCATTAAAGCAGCTGCTTTCCTACCTGGAATCATAGAATGGTTCAAGTTGGAAGGGACCTTAAAGATCACCTAGTTCTAGCCCCCCTGCCGTGGGCAGGGACACCTCCCAGTAGACCAGGTTGCTCAAAGCCCTGTCCAGCCTGGCCGTGAACACCTCCAGGGATTGGGGCATGATGGCTATATAGAAAAACAAAAGATGCTTCAAATGTTTCTGGGTAAAAGCAAAACTGTGAAGTCTGTAGATTATTGATATCTCTGATAGCTAACAACTACTCCAAAACTATAACTTTCTCACTTTCCTTAATGATTTCGTTAGTTGTAGATGCTTGAGCAAAGAAGTAGTATATATTTTTAATATGCATCTACAGTCGTTACACACATGATTTACAAGCTGTGCTCTCTGTTACAGAGCTTATGGGGCCTCTCCGTTGCAAAGACGCTTTTACCACAGATGGTACAACTTGCGTCTGAATTCAGAAGTGAGGTTTCTGTAGAGGTCTTTCAGGCAAACAAGTATTTTCTTTCAAAGTGCCTCTTGGGATTAGCCTCTCCCAAGAAGAGGACCATGCTGAAAACCTTCTGTGTGGTGGCTGTAACTCTCACCTTGAGAAAAGGGCTTAATGGATTCACCTGTCCCTAGGGGCTTTTAAACAGTTTTGCCTTTGACTACATCAACTGGATATAAAATATGTATGAATACGTCTTACTCTGCTTTGTGACAAATTGAAGGTATAAAAGTAAAGCCAACTCAGATAATGGTTTGCTGTATCTTAGTTGTAGGGAAATTAAAAGAAAATTCATGAATTAAATTAGTGGGTTTGTATTTTTTTTTTTTCTAACTTAAAGGCTAATCTCTCTGAATTGACAACTTGGTATCACACTGGGAAGAGTTTAGTCTTTTTGAATCCAAGTCCTTAGTCTTGGAAATGTGTTTTATATAAATATTTTTCATTTTAAACTATGACTGGAACATTGTAATATGCCACCTAGAAAACAATGCTGATGTACAGCAATTCTGTGCAACTTCAGAGCTCTTTGGTGTGCAGCCTTTAAGGATAAGAGATTAACCTCTTTCCCTGGTAGACAAAGAGTTCTTATTTTTTGTCTTTTTATGGGACCTGATCCAAAAGTCATCAGTCTGTGGAAACCACCCTATTTATTTCAATGGGAATTGAATGAGGAACATGATTTCTGTGGTCCAGGGTTTAAAAAAAAAAAAGGGGGCAAAAAAAAAAAACCCAACAAAAACTTTGCTGTAAAGTCATAATTGCATCCAGATGGGTTTCTCTAAGTGGTTGTGAAGCAGCTGGTGGAAATGCCTTGATGTGACCAAAATTCAGCATGCCACTTGTTTCTCTATGTGGGAAAATCTGCCACAATCTGGAAGTAATTAGTCTGGAACCACCAGCCCCTCTAAGCAGTCCTTTTTAAATGAGTTACAAATAAAAAAGCTAAAAAATTCCTTAAGACCAAGGTATATCATCTGCGGTGCACTGTGGAAGGTGTTTTTATCAGTAACTTGGCTTCTAGGTTTTTTTTTAATGTGCTTTTTTGTGTGCGTCAACCTGTACGTGCAGCACGTTGTACAGTGATGGTTGTCTTCCTACTGTTCTGTTTTAATCTGTTGTGCCCATGATGCAGTATTCTGGGCCCAAACCTTTTTTTTTTACATTAATAGATGGGACACCAGACTTGAATTTCTAAGCAAGACTTGAGATTAGTGATACGGGCACAAGAGCCTTTGCTTTGCTCTCGACAGTTTTCTGTACCCCAACTGGGCCCTTTCGCATATTGCTGCTGAGGAACTAAGAAATACGAACAAAACACTCATGAATAAAACAAAGAAAAAAACACAGTTAAATGGTGAAATGGAGGTCAATGTGTATGTAATGTTCAACAGCAGGTTTATTCCTTGTGCTACTCCTCTCCTTGCGACGGGACACGTTGTGATTCATTCCGGGGCAGAGCATCAGCCTGCCTCTGACAGTGTTCAGCAGCAGCTGTTTAAGGAAGACAATAAAAAAAAAAAAAAAAGACATAAAGCTGGTAATAGCTCACCAGAATTATGTTCTTATCTTCAAAAATGGGCCATAAATATATCTCACCAATTTAAGCGGAATTATTTGTGCTGGTTTGAGTTGGGGAAATATGAAGGCAGCGGCTCTATATCTCTTTTCTGTGTGGTCGGTGCTGAACTGCTGAGCTATTACTGCTTGACCAGAGACCCTGAAAAATAGGTTGGGGCAAAAGAGAGAAGCAGCTAAAAACATTTGAAACTATATGATTTTTTTTGAAGAGGCAGCGTACACAAGAATGAAAGCATTCTTAGGCATGCTTTTTAAAATAGCAATAGTACATAGGAGATGTATTTCATAATCCAAAGTGGGGAGAGGGAACAAAAGAGGAATTTGAGAAAAATGCACTGATGGAAAACCAGCACGATGTAATATACTCTCAAGCTTCTAAAACAGAGAAATAAAATTAACATTTTTAATTCTGTTATGACTAGCTGAGTTGTAATGTAATATAGTAAATCTCTCAGCATTATGTAATAAAATTAGTCAAAAAATAACAAAAGCGTAAACAATGCGCTAATGAAAAAGCCTTGCAGGACTCGTATTTAAATTGGATTGTGCCTGTTTGATTTATGCTGGTGTGTAAGTACACCCAGCTCGAGTGTTTGTGGAAGCACGGGCAGTATCCTCTCGCTCTGCAGTCGCTCTTCCTTTTCTGTATTTTTTTTTTTTTTAAGGTTTGGAAAGACATTACTAAATATTATAACAGCATTGTCAATTATAGGGTACGGGGAATAGATAAATCTGTTGTGCAGTCTGAGAATATAATTATGGACAAGCAAAAAGCCATATTTTACTGTAACATGGTAAATGATGGAATTGCTAGATTGTCTTGAGCTCACTTGGCTCAACTTATATGCACATAAAACCCATCAGCAGAAAACTTTTCACTTGAGCAGTATCAATGCATTTTAAGAGGAAGCAATTCTCTGGTGTCATTTAGATTGCCGGCCAGAGCTCTGCGTGTGTTGCTATTTCAGAAAACAAAATACATGCAAATGCCCTTTTTTTTCCCAGCATCGTTTCTGATGGCACCTCTGCTGCTGCTGTGGTTCTAATGATGGTGGCAACTGCTTTGTTCACGCATAATGGGCAGAAGCCTGCAAAGTGTGCAGACCCTGTTAGCCGCTTTTAAAACAAACCTAAAAGCGAGTTATATAGATGAATATTTAATTTATAGCTGTGAAAAATTAGAGGAAACAGAAGGGGTTTTATCAAGTTCCATACCGGTTCCTTGACTTGTGTCTGAGCCTTATTTCTGCTCCCCGTGTCTGCTGATAGAAATACCACTTGATGCTTCATCAGTATGTTGTTTTCAGCTGTAGCGTGCAAATACTGTCAATGTTTTAGTATCCCAAGACACTATATCTCAGCTCTTTCCTATTTTGATTCGATACAACAGATATGTTTGAAACCTCTGTTCTGAACAAAAGCGCATGGAATGTTGGAAGGTGCTCTATAATGCGAGTTATAGAGAAAGCAGCATAATGCAGTGAAAGAGATTAAACAAGAAATATATTAAAACTGAATACTTCTTTGTAAAATGTAATCAATTTAAATGGAGGAGGGGGGAAGGATTGACTATCAACGAACATAATGCTGACTGCTGTGGAATGAAATAGGTTGTACTGGGGTCTCGGATGTCTTCCTGCTGTCAGAATCCTGTTTGCTTGCAGAACTATTCTTGGATTTATTTATGCCTTGCTTTCCAGGCAGGCCAGGGAACTGAGTGGTGGCAGCAGAGCGATTGTCCCAGGTGACACGGTACATCTGTAATCCCATTCTCTGTTGCAGAAGGCACATCCGTAGTGTATTTTTTCAGGCTGCATCTTAAATGGAGCAAGTATCAGGGTTGCGGGAGGTGGGGGTGTCGAGCCCCAGCATGCCAGGTGGCATGGCGTGCCAATGAGCATGTCCCGGCACAGCCCATCCTCACATCGCCTGCCGTCCCAACGGGAGCAGGTGGGAGGCAGTGTCTGTCAGAAGACGCCTTCTTGAACGGTGCAGGGATGAGGTAAACTGGTAGGATTTTAATGGGATCCACGTGACTTGAGTTGCTGATAGCGATATACTGATTTATGTGCTGATGTATATGACAAGCACCCGGCTTCCTTTGAACCCTCCACCCTGGCCTGCGTTACGGAGATGCAAGGAGGGTAACGCTCATCCCTTTGTGGTCTCAGTCCACCCACACGCACCATATGCATAATTTTTCCATAAAGGATGACTCTTGGGATGTACAACCATCTGAAGTTAAGGCAGTTGCACGTACTCTTATTTTTCACATACAACTGTTCAGCTATATAATTTATCTAACCAAAGCTAATCATTGAACACCTGAATGAGCCTATTTGTTGTGTTGTGAAATTGCATCGTGACTTTTTTTTTCAAATGAAGATCCTGATATCTGTTATCTTATTTTTCTGTTGCTCAATTTCATTGGCTATCTTGCATTTGTTAATATAAATGCTCTTACGGGAATTTTTATTAAATATGACAATACTGTTTGTGTACTGATTTACAGATAAACGGTCGGCTTTTCAGAAGTGCTCATTGTTGGGTGAATCTCATCTCATTTAAGTCGGTGGTAAATCCTTCATTAGTATCAAAACTAGTACAGTGAAGGCAATACACAAGCACTTTTGGAAATCATGCATTAAGAAGGTGTCTGTCTGCTTGCAGGACTGACAGGATAACAAGCTCATTGCTTCTGTTACAATGCTAGAATTTGGCTATTTGCATAATATAGAGCAGTAACACTTTAATTTACAATTCATGAATAAGCCTTTTAGACAGTAGTTTCTGACACGACTGAAATTTGTGAATGCTGCTGAAGTAAATTGCTGGTTTGGAGCACATTTTGTTATTTATCGGGAAGCTGAAATTATACTCAGATGCCCAAGCCTGAAAACAGAATGTAATTTGGCATTTGTGCATAAATGGTTCCTGAAGAAGGATGGTGGGCAAGTACTGAAACAATTCTGTATTTAGTTGTGCATGTAAACTTGGTTATTCTGTGCTTGCATTGTAAATGTATCTGTTTCTTTAATCAGGTGGCTATAAAGAGAAAAGGCTACAGGTAAGAAGAGTGAATCAGGATAAACCGTTTTGGTTTTTTTTTTTTTTTTTTTTTTTTTTTTGGGCTAGTATTTAAGAGTAGCACTAATATGGGAGAAGCCCTGCTGTAAGGAGGTCTTGGTAGACCTATAGAAGCTGTAAGAAACTCTGGTAGCTTTAAAAAGGACTTATGCGCATACTCTATGTGACTAAAAGATATTGCTGGAGCTTTTCCTGTGGTTGCTGGGCTGGTCTTTTGGGTAACATGTAAGATAAAGCCTGAGGTGGGGCCTGGGAAGCGTCTGGTGGTGCTGTTCATGGACTGCAGGAGCCCATCTCCCAACAGCGGGATCGAGGTGTTCCCCAGTGCCAGGAAAGTTGTGTGAAGATGCATGTAGGAGTAGTGGCAGATGTGCTGACTGAAAAGCTGCATCAGGAGATGAAGAGCTGAAATACAGATAGGAGGTACAGTCATGTATGATGACTACGTGATAAACACGATAAAAACTTGCTGAGGAGCAAAGAACTTTTTGCCTCTTTCATGTCTCGCAATAATTAAACGGCCCATTTTTATTCAGCTTCTTTCAAATGGGGTTCTAATTAAGTAATAACGAATGAAATATGAGATTAAGCATCAGCAGATCTCTGATGGTCAGAGACGTGCCCAGGGCAAAGTCCAAAACAGTTTTGTAAAATTTAAGTTTGAAACAAAGCAAAAATAATTCTTACAGAAACAGGAGACAGATCTGTGAGTGTAAATGCAGATTGAATAAATTTTCTTAGTGTTATGCTGAACTGAAAAAAATGTAAAATTAAATATGTATCCCTTTTAATGTGGTTGCTACATCATCACCGCAAATTTTTAAAAAATGTATCTGTAACCAGATAAGATGCTATCAGGCACTTTTAATTTTAATTAAGGTTTAACCTATTGGAGGAATATATATTTAAAGAATTAATTAAAATGCTGTTCACTGTATAAGAGATTTCGGTATAGGAAATGAGTTAATTGCGGTATCATAGGGGATCTGTGCTTTGCAAGCTGTTTTGTGATGCTAAAAAAGCATCTTCATGTGGATGCTAGGGACCTCTCGGGAGAACCAGAAGCTGATGGTGGCCGCCTTTTTGGTTTAGTTTGAATAAAAGTAGCTGCCGGTCTTGCTGCATCTGTGTGTGTCAAACAGTCTTATTCCAGTTTCTGTTTTTCTTCAGGGTGGGTGGCTGGCTGGCACAAACGCTCAAAAAAACTTGAGATAATTGGGCATAATTTGATTGCTTCATGGCAATCCTGTATCCCGCAAGAAAGGTTTTTAAGATGGTTAAAATACCTTTATAGACTGAAGTCTTTCACACTGTCATTCTTGATAACCTTGTATCACCGTGAGTTTATTTTTTTCATTCTGCTGAACGTACAAAGTTGCTGCTGGAGTTCCTCAAGGATCAAATCATGCCTTATTTAATATTTTCATTAGCAGCCTTTACAGAAGAATTAGAAGCACGCTGAATAAATTTGCCAACTCCAAAGCCGAGAGACGTTGGCAAGGCCAGGGGAGGACTGGATTATTATGTGAGAAGAACTGCTTTCCTCTGCTGTTAATTGGTTTCAGGAGAATGTCATGTGCTTAAGGGCGGATGATACTAATTTCTTCTATAAGCTCAGCCTCATCATTTGGGAGCAGCGAAGAATGAAGGTGTCCTGCTTGTATTTAGGCAGATGAGTTTAAGCTGCCCCAGGTCGAGGAAGGGTAATTCCGGATGATGGTGGAAGGACTGGCCAGCCTTTGTACGAGTAGCCTGGAAGAGCTTGGCTTCAGCCTGGAAAAACAAAACCTGAGGGGAGATAGAATTGCTCTCCATACATATACAGAAGAGAAAAAAAAAAAAAAAGAGCACAGTTATTTAAGCTAAAGGATGGTTTTAGAAGGAGGCGTTGGGTGCAAATATGGAATCCAGTTAGGCAGGCAGGTTATTTCTCACCCCCCCGTTTGGTGCTTCCCCTTGGACGAGGATGCCTTGAGCATTAACTAGTCTTGGCAAACCCCAAGGACAAGCGGTGCAAGTAAGTCTCTTCAGAGCACATTGTGGAGCTTGCTTTCAACCATTTCATTGAAAAGAAAGAATTAAGCTTATAGAGGAGAAGTGTTTAAAAAGTGCACATAATGCATAGGCGGCCCTGTCTTCCTTAAGGATTTACTGCTGCTCTTGGTGGTTGTGTGGACATGCCAGACTTCTTCCGACACCTCTGAGTAGGTGCCAGTCTGTCAGATTAGCTCAACTAAAATAAACCTTTCTCCCACTCTCTGCCTGCTATCGGCCTTTTGAGGGAGAATTACCTTTTAAAATGTACCGGGGTGTTCACTGGGCTTTTATTCTGCGGTTTTAAAATAGGTTTTAAATGAGCGGAGAGGAGGTGAAAAATGTTGGCCACTTTTAATACTGTCATTTAATGATCTCATCCTTTGAGCCAGTGTTTGTGGAGAGATGGCTTATCTTGAGCCGTTCTCTCCTTTCCTTGCCTGTTTTCCACGAGAGTGTCTCCTATTGTGTTAAGCCAATAACCCTTTTTATATAGGTCAGCGTATAGTATTAATGAGCTTTTATACCGTGGTTATAAATGTCACACACATTTCTTAGAGTAGGAGCAGGGAATAGAAAATATTGCCTGGATTTGTTCTTTCCAACAGTAGATGTGTGAAAGAGTTTGACCTTCTGATAGGAAAAAAAAGAATCTATTTGATTAATCAGAGCCTTTTTGCTTTTGTCATTTAAAATGCAATCCTAAAGACTAAACGAGGTGGCACTTGCCTTCAAAACCAGTTGCTTTAAGAAAATTAAAAAAAAAAAAAAAAAGAAAAAGAACTTGCTGTGAGATAGGTGTGCCCATAATGAGAGAATTTTACAGGACAAGCTGCAAGTAAAAGTTGAGAGCTTTTATTTGTCTTGGGAACCCGCAGTATGTTCAGAAGTGCTTGGGCCGTGGTGAACCTCTGCTTGCAGCAGAGCACCATGAGCTTTATCCCCGCCCCGAAAGGCAGCAGCATTAGTGATGGTGGAGATACAGAGGTGGCGGGCTTGGCTTATACCAAGAGCAGCCAGTATGTTTGACTTGGTGTGATGTCTCCAAGTCTCTGTATGGATGGCAGGTGTAAGAAAACACATTGCATAGCCCAGAAAACAGAGTAGTGGGAAAGGTACGCTGGTGGTTCATAAAGGGGAGGTGGTAGCAGCTCTGCAAGGCTTTTGCTCCTGCCTTCTTGACTGTCTGGGTTGCAGAGCACCCCAGTAACATCGTCCTTCAGAGCTTCTGCTATTTAATTTCCTCCAGCAGCAACCACTGCAGCACAGTGTTACTCCTGGTAAGCCGAGGTAGTCCTGGTGCTGTCACTTCCATTTCGTTTTCAGCCACATTATCTTAGTAAACAAAAAATTGAACATCTGCATTTTTGCTTTATCAAGTGGTTGTATAATGCTGCAAACAAAGAAAAGGGGAAGCTTGAACGCATTTGAAAGTAGCTTTATAAATTAGTATTAGTATTGTAATTTGCTCAGTCTTTACTTTTGGATTTTGGCTACTTAGCAAAAATTGCTTGGAAGAGCTATTAATTTTACCATAAGAATGATGATGCTATATACAGAAAAATATCTGACCATATGTTTGTATCTTTATTTTAAAGGACAATGACTGATGAAATTTAATTTAAAGGAAAAAAATTATTACTGTACATTATACTTTCGAAGAAAATGGAGAATAGATGGATTTAGAGCTGTAATTTTCTCATTTGCACTATGGCTGTGCATAATACGTGCTTTTGAGAGTTCAGGGTAAGTATCATCTGAAGAGCATTCTTGAATGGAAAAGTAAATATCACAAATTTTGCAGTGTTAAACAGATGATCTGATATGTACTTGCATGGATTTCAGTATTTTATAGCTGTTTTCATATCTGGTTAGTGCGTTTTATGCTCCTTTGGCATATTGTGCTAATTTCTTCTATTGCTGCTTCAGTTGAGCTAAGAATTGTAAGGTCAAATTGTAAGGTCTCTTTCAAACGGATTACTTTTAAAAATCATTAGTGAAGAAACAATATTACAAAAAGGTCTTAAAAAAGCTTATTTTTAAAAAAAGATTTTTCTGGACACAGAAAATAAATACCTACAGGGTTTTGAAATCAAGTTGGAATATGGAAGTTGGTCACTATGGTGGGCAGGAGTGTTTTTTTATTTTCTTCTAATTTCCTGATAGTTTTAGTCTTAATATGAAACACCTGCTATTATCATCCTCGCCTTTCACCATACAGGGAACGTTTCTTGTAGGCAAGTAGAATGATTACTCCTGCAAAACTGTCAATTTAACAACAAACCCCCCAGCGCTTTGCAGTGTTCAAGGAACCTGCATCATCAGCATCTAATGATGTACCACAGGTATTAAGTAGCGAGCAATTCTTTTACCATTAGAGAAATAGGCAAATCTGGGTTAGCCCCCAGGAGAATAAGAGTTTAAAGGTCTCGGACAGCTTCCTGGTGCCCGCGTATCAATCGGCCACCTCCCTGTTGTGCTTCAGCGGTTCAGGGAAATGCTGGAAGTTTTTCATGTTCTCCGACTCCTGTGCTGAGGTCACTCACTTGCAAGCTCCTGGTGCCACTGGCCTCTTTTGAGATGAGAGAGATGCTTCAGGTTGGCATGTGGTGCCTTATGATTGATGATGGGACTCTTCTTTAGATGTCTGTCATGTGGCTGGAATGGGTGACGTGCCATAAATTTATACTGTTTACTCATAATGGGTCATTGGGATGCATAATGCCCTAAAATAACCTTAGTGCTCCTCTTAATTTTTCTGTGAACAGACCTAAAAAAAAAGAATAAAAAATTTAGTCTTGTAGGAGTTGTCTTCTATCTTCTGGAAGAACTGAGGGCCATTCCTTGCTTTCCTGTTCTCACTGCCTGTGTCCTTTTAATATAGTACTAATGTGCTCGGACAAATGGTAAATGTCATGGAGATACCTCCAGGTTTGTTTGGGGTTTTTTTGTGTGAGGTGAAGCAAACTTCAGTAATCCCTCAGCTGATCATGGAGAATGAATTTGATGTTGCTTTTAGGCGTACTTATTCCCTATCTTCTTTCTTACTTGTTTTCAGGACATAAGTGACACTAATTTGCACTTGCATAGTTCTTCTATCTTGATTACTGAGCAGGCTGGGTGATGTGAAGATTAGCAGTGATGTTTTGAAAGACCAGACGCTTGCCAGTGTCTTTAAAATTCTCTCCCTTTTCTACCTTGTTTGATCAAGCCACAGGGTGAGGCATCAGAGGCAGCTCCCTACAAATGCAAAAGCAGTAGAAAGCGTGATCCCTGCCTTGTTTGTCACATGAAAGCTCATCCTAATTTTTATTTTTCGCAAAGGGAGCAGTAAGTATGGCTGTCCATTAACCAGACCAAGCACAGGTGACGGCACCTGCTGGAGCTGCTTCTGGGCAGGGCGGGGGGAAAATATCTTTTCTCCCTCCATCCCGGCATTTCAGCAGGTTGTGAGACATGCGAACAAATGCCTTGGCAGGTCTCCAACACCCGTTGTTGCCTGGCATGGTTATTTCCCTGTCTTCAGGAATGCTGCTTCAGTCCAGTGAAGGTTCGAGCATGTCCTACATGGGTTCATCAGTTGATGGTTACGGACCCCAGCAAATGCAGAGGCGAGCTGCTTCTGTATTTGGACATTTCTGTGTTTACTGTCTTTAAGCACCAGTTTATAGCAGCACTGTAGAGATTTCTGTGAATGAGAGACTACACATTTTATTTACAGATTGACTTTGCAAGCCTTAGAGAAGAGGTCTGTGACTTGTCTTGCCTAGAACCAGGGAGCAAAACAGATTAAGAGATATTTTTAAGTGTTAGCCATATTTTGCTTCCCTTGAAAATATTTTGCCGCTGAAATCTTTGCATCAGCCAAGTGCTGGAGAAGTTTTGCATAATCCAAACCAGGCTTTTGTTAATACTTCACTAGTATCCTTTCAACCCACTGAATGCATTTTAATTGATTTGGAGGGATTATATTGAAGGATAAAGTTAGTCTTTGTCAGCAGGAGGAGAACAATAGGTAATTTTAATTTTTTTTCCTTTTTTTTAATAAATAAAACAGGAGTATTTAATGTGGCAGTGAGTGCCTTCAGTAGTGTTAGTTATTCTGTAGCAGAAAACTAAAATACCTGTCAAAAAAAGTGCTGATTACAGCATCTTGCCTGGAGCTAAACTCATTGGAATAAAACCTCCTGGGCCGGAACGGGGTGCCATTCACACTATTTGCCTCCTGAGTTGTTTTTGCAGCGTGTAAATCCAGAGCCAACAGCTGTCAGGGTCGCAAACGGCTGAAGGAGCTGCGGGCCGAGGCACGGCCGAGCTGTGGGGCTCCCATCCTTTGGAGGGGAGTCTCAGCCGGACCCCGGCAACGCCGGCCGGAGCCTGGAGGAGCTGAAAGCATGGGATTAGAAGAGCTTACATCCTTTGACTTTGTACCGGATCACTGGATTGAAATCACTTTGATAGGTGCTTTGTGAGGATTTTGCAGGGTTACTTGTTTGTTTGTTTTTTTTTTTTTTATTTGTTTGGGGGTTTTTCTTGAAGTCTCTGGAACTATATGCTGGGTTGCTTGCCCTCTAGGTTTGCAGCAAGCCTAGTATTGAGTTTAAAGTGGACATGGAGACAATCAAGCCTATACTTACCCTGTCAGTGGGGTGCTCCTTCACGGGAAGCAGAATATCACCTTCAAATCAATATCCAGGAAAGAGAGTCCCTTCCCAACGCGATGCGGTTGCTTTGGGAACAAGATGCATTGCTTGCATGAGCAGCTCCATGGGTCCTTTTGTCAATATAGCTGGGCTTGTGAAAGTTTTTGGTTTGTTTTTTTTTTTTTTTTTTTTTTTTTAAATCAGTAAAACAGAGAATCAACCTGCAGCATATTGTAGCACTTTTTTCTTTAGCTAAGAAAGAACAGAAAGTTGGTTCTGTTCTACCTCAAACCAGGACATCCCCTATTAGCATCTTAGTGTAATGTCTCTCCTTCCTTGCCCTCTCCCATCTCTACTGCCTTAAAAACTAAATTGACAAAGCATTTTTTGTGCTTTTACTATTTAATGACTAAAATGATACAAATGTTAAAAAACTCAGTTGATAACACAGGGAAAATGGGAAGATGTTGATGAACTGTGCTGCACAAATTTCCATTTACTTCTACGCAGAATATGTATTGAAAAATATCCTGGGGGGAAGGGGAAAGGCCTTAATTAAAATGTGCTCATGATCGTTAATATGGGTATGAATTCAAATAGACCAAACCAATTTGTTTTACAGCTAGAACTGGGCATGATGTCAAATCATTCATGCTTGAAAGCTACGTCATTTGTTCTTTGGTTTTGTTTGGGTTTTTTTAAATGTGACATAGGATAGTAATAGATTTCAGAGTTTGGGACAAAATTTTTTGGACAAACCCAAAAATTTGGGACAAATTTTTTTGGGAAACCCAGTCCCCATTACTGTTGTTTTCAGAGATTTAGGTGCGTTTGGCTCCTTTTAACATCTCTGTCCCCAGCCAAGGGAAGCACTGATCAGTGCAGCCCCATCATCCGTTGGGTCCAGCAGATGTTGAAAAAGACCTGAGCTCTTACTGACACAGATAAACCATGATAAACAAAGTAGTTATTCTCACTTTCAGTATAAGACAATTTTCAGTAGCAGAAATGTTATTTTGTGGTGTTCCATCTCTCTCTTCCCCGAAATTCTCTTTAATTGACCTTGTTCATTTGGATTTTGTCCATGTAAATATGGGCCAGAGCAAAGCAGTGTTTGAGAGCAGCTTCTTAGGAATATATTATTTATTTTTCTTTTCCCCTAACATCTTGTTATTTTTAAGCTTGGGTAATAGCAGAGATTTCCAGAGGAAATATTTTGTGACGCGCTTACCTTGGATTTAATCGCAAATTCTTTTAAGGAAAGTTTAGCACCATTCCACTGTGTATCAACAAGTACAATTAGCAATGAAGAGGGTTTTTTCCATGCAAATCAGTCACGTTTACTGAACAAAGAAGAGCTTAAGAGGTAATTATGGTCCTGCTAGTGCTCAACCTCCTTGACCCTTCAAGGTACTGATAAAAATGTTATTGTAGTCAAAAGCAGGAAGATACAGAACTGGGAGAGCTGAGGGGTCTGTCTGGGACAGCCGGGAATGAGCTGCTTATGTCCTACGTGCAGTTCCATCGCTGCCTTTTCTCATTTCTCCAAGGAAAAGCACGAGGACAGCAATTTAGCTCCCCCAGCGGTATTCTCCTGTACCTGACTTTTCACTTAATTTGGCTGCAAAGTGGGGGATTTCAGTGACCAAAACAACTTCCGAGATCTGGGAATAATGTGAGATTTTTTCTTTTTTTTTTTTTTTAGTATGCTGTGTGTCATTTCTATACCGGGGAGAAATGAAAAGGTTTTTAGTGGATGAAGGAGGTAACACACCATTAAGGAGTTCTTAAAGAATTGCTTTAAAGACATTAGGCACAGAGGTTCTGCATTATCAGCTAATATCCTAACATTATGTTTACTCCCTGGCTTAGCACTTTCCCTGTAGATGGCTTTCTATCTGTTAATGAGCTCATGATCCTTATGGGCAGTAAATTATTCTGTCAGACTTCAAAAATAAGCGTCTTCAACCTCTCTTGTGAAGATTATTGAAACCAGGCAAACAAACAAAAAAAGCCCAGATTCTGTAGTTGTCCACGTTCTTGTGGTGGCGTTCAAAATGTGTAGAAAATGAAAATTAAGTGAGTTCTAGTTTATTTCCTGTTAGAGCAGTGCAATGCACATAGCTTTTGTTCCTGAGTAATGTAGTTTAAATAGGGCTTAAGCATATAATATACGCAATCAAAAAGCGCATAGAGTTTATACAGGCTTGGGTTTTGTGTGTACTTCTGGAGTAAGAGTTAAAATGTGACTTCTTAAGTCCTCTGCTTTTTCAGAACATCAGCATTCCTGGGCAGAAGGGTTTACCTTTTTAAAAAATGTTATTTATTTATTTTACCATTGAATCCATGGAAGAACAACACTTTGATTTAAGGAAGCGAAATTAACTCCCCTTTACACATACAGAGCAATAGCCTAAGATGATGTGTAAGGTAAGGACGCTTTCTCTTACTCTGTTTGAGCTGTTAATGCTTGTTCTAGTAATTTAGGAAATGATGGCAATGTAGCAGGCTCAGAGTTGGACCAAGGCTTAGGTTTTACGAGGCATGTGGTGTGTTCCTCAGCCTGAAAGATTTCTGTTTCTAGTCCATAACTGCCTATGTAACTACAGCTGCTCGTGTGCTGCTCAAAACTAAAGTGTCCTATGTTTTGAATAGGATCGTACAGTGGTGCAAACTGATGGCATTACCCTACTGCAATTCTTGCAATAAAAGCAAGACTTCAACTTAAAATCCTGGAAAGCGTTATTGTGAGGAGAGACGGGAAAGGAAGGTTTGTGGGGAGCTCTTTTACCCCACCAGCACCTGCCTTAAATGTGTGTTGATGAGTGATAGGCATTCACTTAAAATAGTCAACAATTCAATGTTCTATCCAATGGAAACGGAAAGATTTGGAGTGATATTATTTATGCCTTGTAATTCAAAAAAAAGAGACAAGACAAAACCCTAAACAAAACAAAACCAATCCCCACATCTCCCCAAAATATCTGTTTTCATGTAGAAAGACAGTTGCCTAGTAGGCACTTACCAGGGTCTAAGACCACTGCAGGAAATCTGTTTTAAATAAATCGGATGTGCGTTTCTGATCTAAATAATTTTTTAAATATTTTGCATAAATTGAAGAGTTAAATTATGCATAATACGCATAATTTCATCCGTTTGTAAATTATGTTGCCGCAGTTAATGATTAAAGAACATCGTGCAGTCCCTTGATTTTGAGCAATTAAACCTTTTATGGCAGTGTCTACAGATAGATATTCCTTAAGCTTGGCAAGGGGAGCGGAGCATGCACTAGCACTTGGCTGTGGTCCACTCCCTCTTTCTGATTGCTTAAGAGGGCTGTTCAGGACAGAGTATCAACCTATATGAATACTATCAACCAGCTTGAACAAGTCAGATTATTTAATTAGCCCTATTAAGAAGCTTCTATTTTTATAACTTATTTATGAGTGCGTTTGCTAAGCTTCGACGGTCCAGCTTCAGATTTCAGAAAGAAAGCGTTTTCAGCTTGTGGTGTTGTTCGTAGTCTTGAGGGGTTTTATACTGTGGCTCCACAAGACTTTCATCCTAAGGAAGCACAAAGGGGCTCCGGAAAACACTTGAAGTTGGGTAAAGCCCTTCTGCAATCCTGGCCTGCGGGTTTCAGGTGTAGGACATTTATGGCGCCCACGCATGATGATGGATGTTTGCTCAGTTTCCAAAATGTGCATTGTGCACCTTTGCCTTAGACCACCAGTAATCCAGAGGATGGTTATTTCTTTTAACACCCACTTTGTTGAAGTGTTTTGGTTTCCCTCTAGGGCAGGAATGTTCCCCAGTCATCATTTTTTAAGGACTACCATAAAATGAGCATCTTGCTTGACATCCAGTGCTGGTAAAATGCAGGTGATGCTTGTTTTGAGCTAAATGCTCTTTCACTGTTTTAGTGACATCCATGTACTTCATGTGGTTTTATCTAGAGTTTTTTGAGAGGAGCAGGAAATTATTTGATGAAATAACTATTAAAATTAAATCAAACATGCATCTTTAAAAAAAAATAATAAAAATACATCTTTTAAAGCAATGGTGTCCAGAATGTGATACCTGTGTCATGGTCACACCTTCAGTGTGTTTGAAAAGGCTCTAATTTCGTCACAAGAGTGAGACCTCTCCACCACCCCCAACACTAAATTCATTTGCAAAGAAAAAAGAAAAATGCTTTCAAGTATAAAATTTTCACATCTGAATTCAGTCAATCGGCTTTTTCTTTCTTGTTAAACCACTCCCGGCTAGTTTGGAAGAAGAAACCCCCCAGTTATGGAATAACTTCGTCCTTTGTTAAAAAAAAAAAAAAATGTTCACTGATTCTAGGTGCTGGCTCAAGGCTTTTGTTCTTGTTCTGGTGTCAGTGAAGAAAGTTAAACAAAGATCAGGCTGAAGGTGATGCTGAAACATGGAACGGTTAGTGTGCCGATATGGATTTGGAAGCAAGGTTAAGGTGTTTTGAAAGCAGAGGGTATCTGTGCAAGTTTGGGTTTCATCCAAAAATATCCCAAACAAACGCGGTTTGGAGAAATCCAGGCAGATGGCATCTGCCAGCTCACGTTTGAAGATCTCATCCAACTTTAGCTGCAGGTGAATATGCAAAACTGTATCCTCTTCCTCAGCAGAGAAGTCTATATATGTGCTTTAGTGCGTTCTGTCATCAGTAAATTATTTTAATAGCAAATAAGGCTTTATTACTTTTTGCTTTATTGCATTTGCTGCTCTACATTCAATATGTACAGCATTGGCACAATATAGCTTGCATGCTAGCTAGCGCATTAGCAGAAGAAATGGTAACTGTGTTCCAAGACCATAATACTTTGAGATTGGTACTGTTACAGCCAGGAGAAAAAAAAAGAAAAAAAAGAAAAGAAAAAAAAAAAAAACCCACAAACAACCGAAACCCCCAACAGTTGTTGCATTTCAGGCTGTTGTACAAAGCTAGGAAATAATAGCTTATAAATGAAGCAAATTGAGTTCTGGAAGGTACTGAGATGAGACAAAATTAATATGGTTTTCAAAGTACCAGGGTTTGTTGTTGGGCTTTTTTTTTTTTTTTTTTTGAGTCAGCTTTCCGGTTAAAACAGAACTGTGAGCAATTCAGGGTACCAATATAAATATAAAAGAAGGACAGTAATAAAGAATGTAAAAGATACTTGGCATAGTATTTTAATATGGAGGATGCTGATTAAATTAACCCTGCATGTAGGTTTAGGCAGCGCTGAAAAAAATTCCACTCCTTGCTCCACAATTAAATGTTGAACAGTACACTGAAATAACATGGAATTCAAAATTATTCGAGATAAGTTTAATGTGGATTAATGTTATTTTGATAAATGTGTTGAGTAAACTGCTCAAAGCAGTAATCCAATTTGCCTATGTATATAACTGTCTAATAGAAGGGATTTATGCACAGTGCTAGAGAGCATTGCATTCTGTAACTGCAGTGCTATCGTAAGTACAAGAGTCTTGAAGAGATAGGCATGACATGGAGCGAAATAGAAATTTGTATAAACATCAGAAGAAAAAAAAACTCTCAAGAGGCTAGTTTAAAATTAATCTTTCAGTTGCCAAGTCAACACATGTTAATATTACGCGTGTTGCATAAGAGTTGCTGTAGAACCTAAGGAAGATCTCGTATGCATGCTGTGCTGTTTTTTCCCATGGACATGGATTGCAGTAGGGACACCCGCTCTCCCTGAAAACCTGGCCTGGTTCCCCGCAGATGACTGAGCTGCTTCTCCAGGTTTTCACCCTCTTTCTAGTGGAGGTGAACCGGCAGCGAATGTGCCAACCTGCGGAAGTTGCTCTTGGATTTGTCTCACAGTACATAAATTTCGAATGAAAAGTCCTTGTACTTAAGATTCACGTGCAATTATCTCCTCCTCAAGTGGCAACTTTTTTATGGCATGTATGACTTTTGAATGGCATCACCCGAGATGTGCAGCAGATGCTATGGACCATTTCCAGGCTACCTCTAGCTGAGGTGCTTCAGAAGAGGCATGGGACAGTACTCATTGAGTGTTCTTTTACCCTTTTCACAACACAATTTGGAGTCAACTGAGAGAGGTTTTCATGCAAATAGCTTGAAAATACAGCAAAACCTATTTAATTTTGTTATGGGAGAGCTGATCGCAAAGAACCAGTAATCTATTGCTGGTGTCCCAGCCATTAAATCTCTGATACAAGGGGTCCCTATATGCTAGCTGAGATGAAAAACAGGTCTGTCTTCTCCATCTCTGTTGGTTTTCCTTTCCCACTTGCTGCTTGGGAAGCCTTTCGCACAAGAACGTGATGAGGCTCCCCATGCTTGGCTTTCTCACCCTTCCCTAGATTCGTACCTGATGGGAAAACAGAGCAAAATAGTCTTTCTTAGTGCATTACACTGAGCTGAGCATGTAGTTGTTTAGCATAACGTGCCCCTTCCTGTCATTTTTGGCATTGTGGATCCATCAGTGCTCCATGTGAAGGAGAAGAGGTGATTTGTGCAAGGTCCTTAACGAAGCACAGTGCTGCTCCTCCATCTGGGACCCCTCTGCTGCTCAGGAACTGCAGGAGGCGTTTGTGAAGGTGAGGTCGAGGGAACAATTACCATGGCTCAGGGAGTTTGGAAAGGAACTTCCCTGGGCACATCTGGAAAATGAGGATGAAGAGATGCATATTACTGGAAGACTGGGATCTCTACAGTTGGATGCCTGGCAGAATTGTTTGCTGAAACCATCGCTGTTTTTTCTTCATCCTTTACCACTCTTAGGGAAACAGACAGGCCAAGAACCGCTAAAATTCTCTTACAATTGAATTGCATTTGGAATAGATTCCTTCTTATCTGAGATACTGTCCAAAATATTATTTTTCTTCTTATTTGCTGTTTCTGTTGAAAAAAATCATATCTCAGAGGGCTGTAACTCCGTGCCTTCCCTCTCTTTCATTGTTCACAGGCTTCAAAGTTGTGAAAACTTATTTTCCAGGTAATTAATAATAAAGAAACCCTGCAAGTGTGATACTGTCAAATTGAACAAAGAAGGTGGTGAAGCTCGTGACCTGAACAGTAGTAGCTTTTGAGTGGGTTTCCTATCAGTGTACTGCACAGGTGCAGCATTATTTTGAACTAATTTTTCAACTTTATTCATCAATAAGACCAATATTTTTCATGGTTAAGTTACATATGAAAAAGTGGGTATTTTATTTTATTTTTTTTTTCCTTTTTTTAGTTTTTAAAAGCTTGATACATGTAGCGTTGGATCAAGGCACATACAAGACTGGCCAAAGGGCGTACAAAGCACTTTGGTTTTTAGTTGAAGAAACAAATGATTATGGCAACAGAGTGGCTTGGGGATTAAACATGAAATAGCTCATAGTTCAGTAGGAAGGCAGAAAGAAACATGTTACCTTACAGATTTACCAATTTCTGGAAAACTGTGACAGTAATGGGCAGTATTCCTGACTGTAACGGCGGTATACTGAACACATATCTGTATACTGTTTGAGTATACACTTAAAAATAGCTGTATTCCCCAATTGTCTGTTTAGCTTCATGACTAAAGTTTTTGAGACCTTGCTTGCGTTGCCTGGGTTTTTTGTCCTGCTCTTTTTTTCTTACGAAACTGCACTTTCAACCCTTTTTCTGTTCAAAGCAGGTTCTAAGCGTTGTCTCTGTCCTCCTGCCCTTGCCCCCCAAATGCCTGTGACCATCCATTGCCGTTTTCTGTGTAATAAGCAGACGACTGGTTTTGATAACCAGAAATCTATCTTTAAACTGCCTCTACCCCCTTTGTTTGTAGAGCCTAGCACATTTTTTTTAAATTCCTTGTTAGGAATTTCATTATTTTTTTTCCACACGTTGTCAACAACTTCAGTCTCATGCATGTCATTGGTTTGATTATTTTCATCTAAGTTGGATTTCACCATTGTTGGATGGATATATCCAGACAGCTGATATTGCCCATTACTACACACATTTTTGTTTATTGAATATCGTGGTTTACAGGTTTAATAGACCCAACATTGAAAGTTCTGTGAGTTTTTGCAACCACTTCTTGATCTTCCTGATTTGCCAGGTTCAACGTTATTTTATTGATACCAAAGTGAAAAATGGCCTGTGCTTACACTTACAAGGATCTCAGATGAATGTTCTGACTGCTCAACACGGCAAGAAAATTCACTTTCACAGTCAACAAGTCATCTTACTCAGTAGAACACAAAAGTTAAATGGTCTGTAACTTCAATATTAGCAAGGAAAATACAGTACAAATTACTAAAAAATACTAAAATATAGAATTGTGGTCAGGTATCCCCACTACATTAATCGCAGCAGTAGCCTGAAATTTGAAACTTTTAATAAAAAGTTCTTAAATATAAATTATATGGCAAATGTACAGTACATTGCTTTGTCAGTCTTTTAATCCAGTGTTTTGCAGTAGAACAGCAACCGTTAAGTCAGTCTTTTCTTGTTTTCTTTAAAAAACAAAACAAAACCAAAAAACCCAACAAAACCCAAACCAGTCTTTCGTGTCCTTCAGTATCATGAGTGTGAATGATCTGAATCTGGAATACCACTGTCTCTGTAGCTCCTGTTACTACTGCTTTCACTGTGGCTGTTCTTGTACAGGTTCATGCCATTAGGTGGGAAAATGGTGTGTATTACAAATTCCTCCTTGGACACTTGGTCGTTGGTTATTGGTATCATCTGGAAAGAAGTCTCCCTGATTTCTAGGATGGAGTTGTCCTTCTTGGTTCCTGCTTCGGCGTAGTCATCTTTTCTCCGTCGTCCCTTGCTGTAGGCGCAGTTCCGGGAGAACAGGGACCCGTTTCTGTGGACGTACCAGCAGACCAGAGCCAGCAGCGCTATGGCCACCAGCGCCACCGCGCCGCCGATGATGGCAGCCAAGGGCAAGCTAGAGTTTTTGTAAGGTTCTTTCTCCTGTTCCCGGTTGAGGGTTGTGGTAGGGTTGTACATCTTAAGGGGCGCTGTCTCGGTCTCGATGCATTCGGGCGTTTCGTCGGACAGATAGATGTTGCTGGTTTCCATGGGAACCATACATACACGGTATGGTGATTCTGGTTCGAGAGCCGTCAGCAAATAGTCGTTCCTGTCGCCCGTAACTATCGTTTCAGTTATAGATCCAAAGGCAGGGCTGTGACCCATCTTGAGCCAACTCAGCCTTAAAGCAGTCATTGGTAGTGCAACTTTCCAGGAGATGTGAATAGTCTCCGTGCTTACGGATTTCACGAATATTGTAATGATTTTGCGTACCGGGCTTGCTGTGGTTCTGTAGTTCTTATTTAGGTTGGGAGTCTTGATGTCTGGTTGTTTGGTCACAGAAACCGGCCAGTGTCCCTGGGCCGGGTACAACGTGTTTGGTACTGCAGTAGTGATTTGGATGGTGCTTATCATGCCGTCATCCTTACAATCAAATAGTTCCGCATTGAGGTCTTTGATAGCCATTCCACGTACTTTTTCTGGTGCCTGACACATCAGTCCACGTACATTAACTTTTAAAGGCAATGACTGTAACCAGTCGCGTACCCATTTCATTTTGCACCCGCAGTGCCAAGGGTTGTTGCGAAGAAAAAGTTGAGTTATATTGTCCAGATCATCAAAGACACCCTGAGGTAAATTGCTAAGATTGTTATTGGACATATCTAGTCGATACAACTGCCTTAAGTAAGAGAAAGCATTGGGTGGCACACGGTTGATGTGGTTTTCTTGAAGATAAAGCTTTCTTAGGTTTGTTCCTGGCAAATTTACCGGTGCGGCTGTGAGCGAATTGCGGACCAGTGACAGTTCTGTAAGATTGACTAGATTCATGAAGACTTTGTCTCCTAATCCATGATTATTTAGAAGATTTCCGTCTAAAACAAGGCGTTTTAGATTTGTAAGGTCTTGAAGGGACAGCTCTGAAATCGTGGAAATACGATTATCATCCAAGCGTAGCTCTTCTATCGTTTTAGGCAAACCCCAGGGAATGGTGCTAAGGTGATTTCGGGAGAGAAAAAGCAGTCTGAGATAGATGTTGTCCCGGAAAGCTCCATCCTCGATGCTAACAGCAGAAACAGAATTATCATCCAAATGCAGTTCTTCCAGATAAGGAATTTGTGAAAGTGAATCATACGTAATGGTCCTGATATTATTCTCCTGCAAATGCAGTTCCTTAACGTACTTAGGCAGGTTAGTGGGGAATTCATCTAGGCTGTTGTGGTATAAATATATTCTTTCCACCCTAAGCAAGTTCTTCAGTTCTGAAGGAATCCCAGCATTATTTATTTGATTGTTCTGAAGGAAGAGGGTAGTAGCATCCTCTGGGATTCCTGTAGGAATAGACGTCAAATCGCGATCATTACAATATATGAAACCCATATCACAGCGACATACTGAAGGGCACGGTTTGGCACTAACAGGATAAGGTGCCATGTCAAGTAACAGCCCTATTTTAGTCCAAACTAGGAAGATGCTCCAGGTTACACTAATCATGGTCAGGAATGATGAGATTTGTATACAGTTCTGATCTTCAACAATCTAAAAAAACCAAACAAACAAAATTATCCAGATCATCAGTGAAGAAACTGCAGTGAAAATTCAACTTCAGCATTACAGAAGACATCTGAAACATGCATATTAAACTAAAATTCAAGCTCATAGACACATTTACTTTCTTCCTTACATCAGTAATTGTACTACTTCTTGTACTAATTCAATTATGTTAATAGGTTATTCTGCATAGTAATTGAAACTAATATAATCAAGTATGTCTGATCTGTGACTTGTCTTGCTTAAGCAAGAAGGCTCTTCCTAAGGATTCCTTCACATTTCATGGGTAGAGACAATCTTTGTTCACAGATACCAGATAAGTACAGGGCTGAAGTCACACCAGAGTTCAAGTAAATCATTCTATATCTGAAAGATAAGAAGTAATTCCTAAGCCAGCTAACTACCCAGGAGCCCTTAAGTGACCTATAAACCCCTTACCAACCCACAAGTTTAGTGGCAGCTATTTTGGACGTTCAAAAAAGTCCTCGTGGTAAAGCAGAAAATGCAGACAGAAGGTCAAAGGCCACCTAAAAACTTTTTTCCAAGGTTTTCCAAGCACTATACATCATGTTGTGTATCTTACAAATACTACAGTCTACTTCTCCTGGGTTTTGAACTGGAATGTTTAGAAAGGTGAATGTTACAATTGGTAGGTAGCTAACAACCTGAAGTAGGTGGTAGAGCTATGGCTTTCTAGTTGACTGGATGGAATATTTCATTATATGCTTAATTTCACATTTAAATATTTGTCATTCTCAAAAGCCTTCTCACTAAGCAGTACACTAATAAGAGACTATTTGGCAGGTTTAACCACATTTTCCCATCTTATTATTAGTTCAAACTGTGCAGGGTAGGATAATATAAGTTAACTCTTGAGACTGAAATTGTACTTTGCATCCATAGTGTGTTTGTACATTGAGCTCAGGTAATTAGCATTTTTATAGCTTTTAAGACAACATAATTCAATTACCATTGTAATTAGGGTTGTGAGAACTTCTGCAAGATGACCTATGCATTAAGTGGTGTCATGACCTTTTCCCTTGTGGGTTCATATATTAATTGAACTTTATTCTCTGAGGCACGAAAAGGAAAATAAATTAATATTGATCCTACCGTATTTAAAGGTACGAGTAAATTCTGTGCTTGAGGATATCCAGTAAAGGAATGTCTTTCTTGCGAGTCACTCTTATGGTTTACTCCATGGAGCCCTGTTTTCCTTGGTGGTGTTTCCTCAGACAGTCCTTCTCAGTGGTGTGTGTTTCCTGGCTCCTGGCACGATTCTCAATGAGCATTCCAACCAAGATTTATCATGGTACACAAGCACACCAGGCCCAGCTTCAAGCTTCCCTCTATTTTTGTCCTTGTGTAAAGTCTTGTGAATGAAGAGCCCCTTTTGTTTGGTTTAACGCCTTTAGCAGGAATGATGTTCTTTGTAACTCTTACAAACTCTTCCGTGCAGCGTGGTGGTTGGAGGTGGCAACTTCAGCACCGCGTGATGGAGGCTATTCATTATGCTGAGGCTTGAAGGATGGCAGCCTCTTCAGGAGGTCAGGAATGGGGCTGCTTTTTCCTGTCCGCAATTATCCGAGTTATCAACTTTGTACAGCAGCTACATCCTGATACATCCACGCCTCTTGGAGAGAACCATTTTTCCGACTCTCGCTTTTTAACACTTCTTCCACATTTGTAATGCAGGAAAAGAATTCCTCCCGCGCTGCAAGAACGCAAGTTACTCTACCGTAGAAATGTTAGGCAAATCAGATGGTTTTCTTCATTTAAAAAAAAACCACAAAAATACGATTTCCTTCCCAGAAAACCCCCTTTTTAAAGCTTTCCTTGAACTCTTAATTTCCTGCAAAAGTAAAAACAAAAAAATTTGGAATTAATAACAACTGGTAGAGACTAGTATTCAGAGTTTTGTTGCATTCCTTATAGAAATCACGCTCTGTTTATTGTATACATGACTAGGACATCTTGTTTCCCCAAAATATTGGTATTTCAGCAAAATACAGAGCTCTTTAAGAAAACATTTTGCTGTTTAGTTTGGTGTTACAGCATTTTTGCTGGAACTGTATTTTTCTTTCTTTCAGTAGAAAATAAAGTCATCCTGAACTGACAGACGGTAACAAAATATTGGTAAATGATGTTTCCCACCTGATTAGAAATGCCAGTCCTGCCTCCTTGGAGGAGACCAAAATGATTGCTTGCTTTGTGTTCTTGCTAAACTGAAATAGATGGTGATCCTCTCCTTGGTTTTAAATGTAAGGGGAGCTAATTACCCTTCAGTAGTTAGTGGATGAAAGGGGAAGCGGTTTTGCTAAAATACTGTATTCATATTTCATATTTGCAACATGCCGATTCTGAACTGGGGACTAGCTGGGCATCTGTATTGACTCTCTGACAACAGAGATACGTATCTGGCTTTTCTTCGTGAAATGTGCTCAATTTTCGCGGTCTGAACTTCTAAGCTATTGTATTTGTCACTTTGCAAGGTGGAACTGGTGTTTAGATTAGCATTTTAACTGATTTTTTAATCTAATTTAAAAAATAATAATATTTTCAGTCTTGGCTGTCCTTTTTCTTGAAGAACTCTAATTATTTGGTTATTTTGAATGTTATTTTTAACTTGTGCTACTTTGTACCACTACTGCAGAAAGCATACACTTAGATACCAACTTTGTTTTCCCCAAGAGCGTGTGGGTGGTATCTGTCTGGGATAGAAATGGTTAAATCTGAAATTACAAAAATCCCTAATGTTTAGTTGCTTCTCCCTTTTGGGAGGGTACGTATCTTGTCCAGAGACGGGAGCACAATCCTCAGAACTGAAAGGCTGGGAAGAAACAGCGTGCTGAGTAATGCTTGCTTAGCTCCCTTCCCATGGGCTTCACTACGGTAGCTTCTGGGCCTTCAGAAAATATTAGATCTAAACAGAAACCGTCTCTGGTTTATAAGTGGTTTTTGCAATTTGAAGCAGGTCCGTCATGAAATAAATGAGTAACACTCCTATAGCAGCAGGAGATATGCACTGATACAAAATTATCGACATAGATACAAACTATGCTGCTCTTTTTCGTAGAAAAGTATTGACCACTAAATAAAAAAAAATTAAAAAAAAAAAAAAGCCCCCCACTTTAGAGATGGTGTGACTGGCTAGTGAGGGAATGGTAAAGCCTTTTCTCTCCCGCTGCTGCTGTCGTGCTCATCTGAGCTTTGGTTTTGCACCTTGTTTCAGCAGTTGTGTAATGAAAATAGTAACTTAAAATGAGAGACTCTCCACTATGGCATATGTAAGTATTTTAACATATGCTTTATTTAAGGCGAAAACTCAATTTGCATGGCCACACTTTAAGAATATAAGCGAATGCATATTTTTTTGTAATTTATGTAATTTGGCTAAGTTATGCAATCAGTATAAAATGGAACAAAAATGCTCCATATTCTTGCTGTGTCTGGATTGCCTGGTCTGTATTACTGAAGTGTTTGGGGAAAAAAGTCCAGGCTCTATTCCTGAAACTTAAAACAGTTCCTTAACAGCTTTAAAAAAAAATGGTATCTCTTAAGAACTAATGTGAAGTTCTGATAGAGGGTATTTTTCTGAAAGTATATTTTGAAGTAGGAATATAAATTTCTTAAATAGGCCTTTGAAGGCTACAATAACTTTTAAGTACTTCCTAAAAAAAAAAAAAATCATAAATCATCTTTAGAACTTTCAAAGCTGTAAAAACCACGTTAGTATTAAGCAAAACAGAGGCTGTAGTATGCATACATTAATATATGCATACACATAAGAGAAAGTAAGTTCATTTGTTGTACCTTTCTAGCATATAAACTGTTTCCTCTTTGCTCCATTTGATAGTCATCCCTTCATTTATTGCCACTATTATAATAGCAGTAATGTGTAGGATTAAAGTGAAAGCACTAAAGCTCATTAAGTTCTTGGAATTTTTTTTTATCCCTTCTCTCAAAATTACATGAAAACAAGGGAGAGAAAAAGAAAAGGGGGTCTCTTTGGAGAAGACGACACTGTTTCAAAAATGTGGATTAAGACTATACCCCCCACTCCCTTTTCTAAACTTAGAATAGTTTTCTTCAGGTCTGGATTGTTTGATATCTCGCACTTCCCTTTTATATCTGAAGCCATCGCTGAAAACAATGTTTTTGCATATCAAAGGCTCCAGTGATCTGTCGAGAAAGAGAAGAAGGGAATCCTGCTGCCACGCTCAAACTTTCCCCTTCTTGAGCCGTCTCTAAATATTCCCTGACATCAAGTCATTATAGCTGATCCGGTGGGATGAAAGGAAAAGTGACCCCCACTGGTACAGACACTGTGTCCAGGTTTCTGCAACATCAAATTGGGAGGCTTCATGGACACATGGTTTTGAAAGAAGCCATTACTTCTGAACAGAGCAGATTTTAGAAAGTAGGTGCTAAAACTCATTTTTAAATGCAAAAATTACCTTTTTTGGGGGGGGGGGGGGAGGTAACAAAAGTAACATTGGCGCAACCAAAGAGCAGCTTTTTGGCTTATCATTATTCTGAGTTGAATGTTTTCATGAACTTTGCTGAACTGCATGGTTAAGTTACTTTTCCTGGGACACTGTGTAAGCAAGTGTATTACTACAGATAGCAGTAATGCATGAGCCTCGTGCGTCTACTTATCGCTGTGGTACAGCTAGGCAGGGGGACATCTTCTTTTAAAAAATTCAAAGTAATTTGCACTATTCAAGAAAAAACATACTGAAAAAGAACATTATATTTACTATGAGATACAGAGTCCAGCTGCACTCCCTGTCCTGTAGGCAGGCAACAGCAAAAAAAAAAACCCAAAACAACCACAAAAGCAAAATAAATACCAAACACCCCAAAATAAAACAAACAAACAAAAGTTTTGGTATACATGAAAAGTTGGGAGCTTTTCTCAAAACAGTGCCAAAGAGATTTGTTTTTTTTCTTTTTCCTTTCCAAGCTGTGATAAAACATGAATAAAATCAAGACCTGCCTCAATCGAGGTCACACAATGCTTATTTGAATTTCTAATCTACCTCTGTGTTCTCCGGCAGGAGCTCTGGTAGTTCAGTGGCTTCTTTCTAACCATCAAAGTAACAGGGGGAAGGGAAAGAGCTCCGTATTTTTAGGGTATAAATGACAAGAGTAACACTTAAAGTTAACATTAGAATATACATATTTGATAAGCCTAACAATTTTGCTTAATCGGTGTACCCACATTCCAGAATACCTCTGTATTTGTTTATAATCTGAAATATATCAGGACCATAAAATGTGCTTATCATCTTTTAAGATACTTGTGAAGTTTATCTACTGCCTATACTGCCAGCTCCCCTTACAAAGGTCATGCTGCCTCTTAAATAGCTTCAACCAGCTTTTTTTTCTTAAAAAAAAAAAAAAAAAAAAAATCTACACTGCTAATCTGCACTTAAAACAATGCCCATACTTTGTTTTCTTTAAGTGTATTACTCAGGGTTAGTTGATAGTGACAGCAAAATGCTTTCTAAGCACCCTGTCTAGGAGCTGTGATTTCCACGATCATCATATTTCAAGAAGGTGCCCCCCAGTCTTTTGTTTGGTGCTAGGCAAGCAGAAGGTCCTCTGGCTGGCTTTCCAAGGGGAAAAGAATGCAAAGGATTTGGTTAAAAGTGAAAGTGAGCCCTTCAGTCAGGTTGTAGCTCTGTGGTTTGGTGAAATTTGGAGCTTTTATTTACTGGTAGAAAATGTGCTTCCCCCCTCTTCTTGTATAGTAGTTGAATAGAATATTGCTTTTTGTCTTTCTAGTTCTAACTGAAAGCGTCTTTAAAAAAAAAAGCAAATTTTAATGTGATCTTCCCTCAAATGCAAGTGAATCTGCCTTAGAAATGGATTCTGAGCAAGAGCTTGACTCCACGCCTAAGATGAGCCAAACCAGAATTTGCTGTAGAGGATGGAAATGAAATAAGTTGTTCTCTTCTGAAGTTTACTTCTAAAACCTTGCCTGGTTTTGAAGATGCCGGGTTGAAAAGATCCAGACTATTAATGCTGTTCCCCCTCGCTCTCTTGTTTTGACTACTCTGCTCCTGCAAAGGTTACACATTAAAAAAAAAAAAAAAAAAAACACAAAACAAAAAAAAACAAAACCACAAAACACGTTGAGGGGGGAGTGTTTTGAAATGGCTTTTTGTTTGGTGTTTTAGTGCTCTTTGAGTTTAGCCAATTATGGCTTCTAGGTTTTCTTTGCAGAGCTGCTGCTGAGGTAACTCACCCCTGCTTAAAATAAAAGAATGGAGAACAAACGCTGCCGTTGTTTCAAGGTAAAATCTATATTTATTTTTCTGTCCTCTTGACAAGTTTAGGTGGAATTATACCTGATAAGGGAGTTCCTGGCCCAAAACGTCAGGCATGTAAAAATATTACTGAAACACTGGATAAAGTTTGAGTAGTTTTGTTTCTTTCCGTTTTAAAACAGTTGTTCGCTCATCTCCTGATTTACTAAATTTGCTCCTCAAAATGTAAGCCTTTAAGAAACGTGAAGCTGAAAGATTGCTCGAGTTCTTACAGCTCAGGAAAGGAAGAACAGAGTTTGTGATGATGTAATATATTTACTGAACGCTTTTCAAGATGCCTGCCCTAAGTGATTTTTTTTTTTTTTGGTCCCTTATTAAAAATAAATGCAAGCAATCACAGATTAATTCTTCTATGCATTCCTCTGCTTTGAAGTGATTAAGGAAAAAAAAACCAACCACCTTCAGAATTAACTAGCCATTAGCATCCATGCTTCCTGCTAGAAGGAGACAAAGATGGCCATCTACCAACTGAAGCCACTTCAAATAATTGTAAGGCAAAGTTTGCAAACTCCAGCAATTGCTTTGATTAGTCACCATCGCCTGACATAATATGTTTCAACTTTTATGCTACTGGTTACAAAGGAAAAACGAAAAAATAAAAAAAAAAAACACCCCCCAAAACCAAACCCCAGAAACGCATCTTGATTTTGTTCTTGCTGTAAAACATATACACTTTATTTCTGAAGATTAAAGCTCGCTGTGAGTTTACTACAGAGTTTTTTTGCCCACTGGGGGGTGGTACATACTACAAAAACTGTGCTTTTAAGAGCCACAAGTCAGATGTTTTTTGCTGCTGTCCAGTTTTCTCTGCTTTAATTACAACAAAGTCTCCCGTTGAGAAAAACAGAGGCATCCTCCAAAGGAGGGAACTTAAAAAAGAATAAAATAAACTTACTCTTTCAGAGAGTTTACAGAATCTTATTTCCCATCCTGATTGTATTAACTATGGCATTTATCTGGTCATTCTCCAGTTAAAATGGTATGAATGCACAAACAAACAAAATTTAGCATTTTAAATATATGCCAAGCGTTGTCACCATTTCTGGTATATAGGAGGAGCACAGAAGGCAGGAAAAAAATACAGCTTTTAGAAGGGATTAAATGTAGATGGAAAAATGGAAAAGGTTGGTAACAGCATGAATAGGAGGATTAGAACAACCTCAGTATATCTGAAGATAATTGGCTTTCTGTAAAGCCAGGTATACCATTTGTTTATGAAATATTGGAAAACCGATCTTAAACGGGGCTGTATTGTATGGGTTTGGAATAAATTAAAGGCAACTTGAGGGATTTTTCTTGGAGGGAGGGAAGGGCACTGAAATCTCCTAAATATGATCTAATGTGTGGCATATATTGACAAGGAAAACACATGCTGATCTCCCTGTTTCATAGCAGATAATTCTTTTCTTTGTACACTTGAATTGACAAATGCATTTTTCTCTCGAATTCAAAGAAATGTTCATTAAGACGCCATATCCCCAGGCAATAGATGGGGAGCATAACTGATGCTCCTATCTTTTTTGGGCAGTGTATTTTAGGCAAGGAAATTGGGGTCAGGATAATGAATTGTTTTAAAGTCTGAACATTTTCAGCCTCTCCTTTCTACACTTCTTTCTCTGCGTAGAGGATTTACATAGAAATGCAAATCGTGAATCTTCTTTTTCTAAGTGGCAATAAGGAAGATGCTTTCAGCTGAGGTGCTCTTTGGCAGGAATATGATTTAACTTTAAAGTAATTCTGCATTTCGGTGTATGAAAGGGTCCTCTGGACTCTGTGAGCTGACCAGAATTGATCCCTCGAAGAAGGGGAGCCACTTAAGCTCAGTCCAAATTAGGAACCCGGGGCTAAGTGCCCTCCACGAATTAAACGCACTCGTCACCACCCTCCCAACGCTCCTCGTAACTTTGGGCTCAAAAAGATGAAAACTGAGGCTCCCTCCAGGAGAAGGATGGAGACAAAAAGGCAGGGCTTATGTTCGCCAACGGGGCTGAACTGGAAAATTGGGCAGGAACCAAAAAAAAAAAAAAAACCAAACCCCAAAATGGGATGGCAGATGCGGGGACTACGACTGGGGACTGCGGGGCCAGGGGGGCTTCGCCTGGGCAACTAAGTTGCGGCTCTTACTTGCCTCGGCGGGGGTGGGTGAAACAAAAGCACATCGAGCCGTCGCGAAACCGCTTTCGGGGCGAGAAGAACATCGAGATCTGAGGTGTGCGAAGGAAATAATTTATTTGCGAGCCGTTTATATTAAAGGCAGCTGCTGCTGCGCTTCTACCAGGGCAGACAATCGCTTAATCAAGTGAAAACAGCAGAAAAGTTGATTAAAACTAGGCGAGGACTTCACAGCCCGGCGGGAGAGGGCTCGGCCGGTTCTGCTCCCCAAAGGGAGCGGGGCGGTTTTGAGGGAATTTGGGCCTGTTGCGTTCTTTCTCAACGTGTGTGCAACCATTTTGTTCCCCATCTCCTCGCCCGCAGACGGGGGGGGGAGGAGGGTGAGGAGGGGGCACGAACACGCTCCCCTTTTATTTTTTAATGTTATTTAATATATGCAGCGGGGGGGGGAGGAGTAGTTTCCAAACCCAGGGGAGAAATGCGGGGTCCGGGCAAGGAAGATTCCCCCCTATCTCCTCGGTTAAAATTGAGGGGCTGGGGTCCCAGCACAGGCCGGGAGCCCGGCGGAATTGCTCCGCGGGCCCCTCCGCCCCCGCGGAAGGCGGTTTTGCGCTCTTTCTCCCGGGGCCGGTGCGAGGCTGGTGCGCACCGCACGACCGGTTTCGGGAGCAGCCGGCTTTGCACCCCCCAAGTATACGCTGGGCAGAGGCCGGCTGCATCCGCGGGGGAAGGGGGGGGATGTCCGCGGCGCTCCGCGCTCCTGCGCGCTCTGCCGCGCAGCCAGCGGGGCGCTCCCCGCCGCAGCGCCGTGTCCGCACCCCGGGGCTGGGCGGCGGGGGGTGTTTGTGTGTACCCAAACTTCTCGCCGCATCCTCCTCCTCCTCTACCTCCGCCCACCCCCCCCCCCCCCCCCAACCCCATCATCTCCATCCCCCGACCCGCGCAACTCCCGCGGAGAAACCGCGCTTACCTGCGGGGAGGGGGGGGGAGAGACTCGCGGAAAGGGACGATCCCGACTTTTACAGCGCGGCCGCCGTCGGTAAATCCCACTGAGTGGCTGGGGCGGGGGGGAGGCCCGGGCGGCCGGGGGATGCGGAGCGGTGCGTTGCGGTGAGCGCTGCGCTGGCGCGGAGCTCGGCGCGCGCCCTCAAGTCGCGGCGGCAGCGGCGAGCCCGCGGGGGCGGGGCCCGACGTCAGCGCCAGGGGGCGGGGCGCGGCGGGAAGGGGGCGTGGCGTGGCGCGAAGGGGCGCGCCCGGCGGCGCCGCTAGGGGGCGCAGCAGGCGGCGCCATGGCCCGGGCAGCGCGGGGGAGGGGCGGCGGCGCCTCATCCCTGTGAAGAACTGGGGGGTGCGTGTGTGTGCGCGCCTTCCTCGGCTGTTTTTTTACTGGTTTCCCCCCATTTTTGCGGCGGAACGGCGGTGGTGGCGGTGGGGGGAGGGAGGTGGGTGCCCTCCGGTCCCTTCAGTTCAACCCCGAGCTACCGTTCCGGGTTCGCCAATGTCCGGTCAGGCTCCTGAGGGCACAGGCAACGGCGCCGGGAAGTTAACGCCAGCCACCGCCGCCTTCCCCGTGGTTTTGGCCCAGAGATTGGGGATGGTTGCGAGTGGTACAAGTACTTTTAAAAGCAAAATACTAATAAATCACTGTCGCTTTCCTGAGGCATCGCATGTGAACGTCGGTGAGCATCGTTCCCCAAAAGCAAGGGCCGAGCCATGGCGCCTCACCTGAAGCATCGCAGGCGGCCGCTTCCAGAGGTTTCAAGGTTTTCTCGAGGTGTTAGCACTTAATGCCGTTTAAAATCAGCCAGTAGATAAGGGCTGCTTGGTTTTCATGCTCCACCCGGGACAGCGGTCCCTTGGAGATGCCTTATGGTGCCCAGCGAGACTGAGATGGAGGATGAGTGAGGCCTGGCTGATCTGCAGCCCTCGGGGATTTTTCGTTGGAAAACAAACTTTCTACTCTTTCAACAAAACCAAAAATTTACAGTAGTTACAGGATGAGCTAGAAGACATATTCCCTGGATGTTTTTTCGTAAAACCTAGTTTGCTTTTATTCATAATTTAATAACATACACAAGTAGCGTTGGATTTGGCAGATGCAGTTGATGTGTCCGCTGTTGTTTTTTCTTTAATTTTTCCACTGAAATGGGGGTTTCTTTCAAGGCAGACAGCTGCTACCTCCACCAGTATCCTGTTCTTGTTAGCAGCGTGCAGGTGATCTTGGCCATCTCCACAAGGAACTGACATCCAGGGCAAGGCAGGCTCCCAAAAACCATCTCTGCTGGCTCCAGTTGTCCTGCGGTAGCACTTTTTGCCGGTATCAGAAGACAGCAAGGCCAAGCTTCATTAAGCCTAAAGAGAGCTTGATTTCTTTAAGGCCTATAGAAACCACCAGAGAGTTGCATTTTCTGCATAAAGTTTGAATACTTAAATTCCCTTTGTTTACTTTTTTGGCAAAAGCAAATAGACAAACTAGAAAGTGTCAAACCTCATCCTTTCTGGAGAGGAATTTTAATAGATTTTTCAACGGTGCTTGATGTATTGGGTATTTAGATGTTTGAAATGTTATATACATGCTGTATTTATTCAACTAATTTAAAAAAATCGTAGATTGATTTTCCTTGGCAACAAGGGAGAAGGATTTTTTTCTCTCTTATCACTTCAATTCTAGTCTTTCTCCAAGGAGAGTAAAAACTAATAACAAATTGACTTTAAATTAAGGTACGATTGTCTGTACTGATAGTCCTGGTAGAGTGAGTCAGTTCAGTATATATCACTGTATTACATATACATCTTAATGTATGTGTAATGTGTTATTTGCATGGCTGTATGGATACGTATGTACCCGCACTATACCAATATAGGTATGCTTGGTATTACAGCGGGTTTGTCTCTCTCGTGGGACAGAACAGTGGGCTATTGTAATGCAGAAGGCCTTTTGAGATGCAGTGAATATCCTGTAGAATTTTTTATGTAACTGAGGTTCTGTTAAGATTATAGTAGCATTTTTCAAAAACGTCGTGTATTTGGTATTTCTTCTGCCTGACTTAGTTGTATGATATAACAGATTCCAGCTTTTTGTTGCTGTGCCATGTTGCTAAGCCTTAACATGTATCTGTGGGATATTCATAAAAGATGTACATGGTATGCATTCAGTTATCTTTCAGTTGTATTCCAAGGCTGGCCCACTGCTTGTGGCACCAGTTAGAAATTACAGTAAATATTCCTGGAGAATTTCAGTGGGCATGTGAGAAATAATTAGATATTACCAGGTCACAGCTGCTCTGGAGTACTGAAAGGTCTTTAATGTGCTGTTGCAAGCAGATCTTTGACTGCATTTTTTGAGAAGTCCTTACATATACTTCTTAAGAACATGGGTAGCCTTTAATATACTCTCCACAGAAATCTTGTTTGTTGAGAACTGGACTATGTTCTCCATCTTCTTAAAATGTAGCAATTCAAGGCCTTTTGAATTCCAGGAGAAGGGAAGAACTCTGTTAATATGGATGGGGTTACTCGTATGTGGGGAATAAAAATACGCATATGTAACACCGATGTATTAAGCCTTAAGAATATAATGAGATATTTTAATTGAATTTCTAAGTTAAAATAGTTTTTTACCTGTATTTTGTTTATAAAAGTAGTTAACGCTCATGACACTGAGATTAAAGTTCTTGTCAGACCTATAGGAAAATTACCTTTCAAAGACATGGCAATCTTGTTAACCTTTAACAGCCTGAGAGAGTTTAAAAGGTGGTAGATGGGAAATTCAGAGTACTTACATTACATAATGTGTTCTAAGGAGTTTTAATGCAAGTTTATAACATATGCTTGCAAGGTGCTATTAGGTCAACATGATAATGATGATGCTTGGTTTTTTTTTTTTTTTTCCTGAGCACCCTGATGGTCTGATAAGAATCCCAGTTCTGGGAACTCCCTCAGCCAAAGGTTGACCTGAATGACTCTCGCTATGACTCGCACAGGCTGTTTGGATCTACTTTGTCCTGCTGTAAATCAGGTTCCAGTCATAAACATTTCTGGGCAAGACATTTATGAAATGTTAAGAAACCAAACACATTGACCGGGAAGTGAAATTGAATCTGAGATCACTCATCCTCAGTGCAGAGGAGAGAAAGCTGTCTTCAAGCATTGAAACTGAACCATTGCTCCTTTGAGCTTCCCAAGGACAGATTTCTTTTAGATAAAGCTGAAAGTAATAGTTTGATATTCAATGAAATACCCTGAAATGAACGTTAGTGGTTTTCAGCTTTAGGCTTTTATCAGGTTATATTGATTTTTCAAAGCAGGCTGTCCCAAATCCAAGCTAGGTATTGGTTGATTTGTAGAGACATCTAAGAAAAGAAAACACTATAATATATGAACTTTTGCATGATACATGTCTTCTAAGGTTTTCTGATATTGACTTAAGTACAGTTTCTCAGCAAATACGTATTGCAGTCTGTATTAGAGTTTAATCTTTCAATGATCTGAACCATTTCAACATTAGAATCCAATTTTGGATACATTCCTTCAAAAATAAATGCCTGTCAAATTCAGCTTTCAGCATTGTGTATGTACATAGAGTACCTTGTCAAAGTTAGTGCGGCAGCTCTGTATCAAATGCAACAAAAATGAGAACGTAATCACGCACGACACAGTCCACAGTACAGCTGAAAAGGTATGAAGAGTCTAAAACTAAATACTTGCTTAAAATTATGTGGGCTCAAGAGTGCTGCTTATTTTCCCCTGACAGAGGAATGTTTGAGAGGTAATAGTTGTAATTGTGATTATTCTTTTGTTCTGTCTGTAAGAGCTGGGAGATTAGACCACTGCACCTGTGTGTTCGGCCATTCCTCTCCCTTCTCTGCATGCTCTCTCCCTGTTCTTCTTTCCAGCTCTCCTAAACAGCCCCAGGGAAAAGACCTGTCAACTCAGAAACACCCCTGATGCAACCACGTCTCTATTTTTCCTAAGGCAAATAAACAGTTTTGCTTATCAGATCATATGCTATTGATAGCAAAATTAAGTAACTTAATGGGGTACTTGAAATTACAAAGCCTATGAGTAAGGTATTTATCTTTTTTTTATTTACAGAACATACAGAAATGGATAAAGCAAGCTGACTGGGTAAAGTCCGTACCAAGAAAGTTTGCTCCTAATGCTTAAGGCCAATTGCTTTTTGTATTTAGAAAGCAATTTCCTCTGTTTGTTAGTTCTCAAGCCACGAAGCCACCATGGCAAAGTTTTTAGGAGAAACAGAACTAACTCCTTCACAGCTGTGAAGAATATGGAGTTTTTGATTGCAAGCTTGACCAAGTAAGCGATAGACTTTCTGTACGCTTGATGTGCCTTTGAAAGTGTTTTAAAGGAAGAGAAAATAGTGTTCCCCGAAAACAACCTTGAAAACTTAGGGATTGTTACCAACATCTAGTATGTGCGAGAAAGAATCCTGTAGAGGACAAAACCGCTGTTCTTCCCTGAGGGCAGTTCTTGTATTTGCAGATTCAATTTTTTTTATGGATGCAGCCTATACTGAGCCAAACAAAGCACTAAATGCATTTTTACGCCTGCCTCTATATATGGGCTTTCAGTAGTAGAAAAAAACTAAATTAAATTAAATTAAATTAAATTTAAACCTCCTGAAATGGCAAAAAAATTAAAAAAATTCTAATTCCGTTTTGGTCTTGGACTCTTTTTCTTGGAGCTTTAATAACTTATGCGCCCACTGCCCAAAGGTAGCCTTCAAGAACAGAGAGATATGGAAGGCAGTGGTGATTTGTGGCTTGCTAAGAAGGGGCTTCGGATGGGTGGCTCCTTTCTGTCCATGTCCGTGTTCCTATTTTGCCTGTTGGTGTTTGGGAACTCTTTGTTGCTCCTTCTGTTGACTGTTTAGGTACCAAGCAGGCATCCGTTTGGTGAAAAGTCATGTTTCTCATTGGATTCTTTGGGTCTAGTGGGTGTATATCCATTTGAAGGTTAAATCTGCTTTCTCCATTACTTGAGGAATTTGGCAGTTTTCAGGAGACTTTTTGGATGAAAAATGCTGGGAATTAAATAACAAAATATGAAAAAGTTATTGTAAGTGCACTTAGACCACAAGTTATCTTGAAGTGTTAGTTACCTAGATGTGAGAATTATTTGACTGAGCGTGACTTCACTTTACAAAATCAAGACCAGTTCTCACATTAAATCTCTTGACTCAAAATGAGATTCTCTCAGACAAAGAAATATTTTCACGGAGGAGTTAACGTTCCCCTGGTGATGTTTTTTATGGTGGAATTTCCCCTCTTCTGAGGTAGAAGTTTAAACAATGCCTGTAGCTAAAAGAACGGTCATATTTCTATATGGAGTTTTCATAAATCTCAGTTCTTCATAGCTATATACTGAAAGCTTGAAATTCACATTCTTTCTCACAAGTTTATTTTCAGGCCACCAAAATGGTTCTTCTCCTGGTCCTTTCTCTTTGTTTTGTTTTACTTCCTGACAGCCCCAGAGTTTTCGCCGCCTTCCTCTTTCCTCTCACCGTCGTCAGCTTCTCTCTGCCAGGCTTTCTGTGTACGCCCTGCCTCTTACCCACCTCCTCTCCTCCTCCTGCAAGGCCCAATAACTGTTCTTCTGCACATCAAACCCACACGGCAGCCTTTACATTCCAGCTGCTTTATGTATTGATCTTCTGCCACAAGAAGCTGCTTCTGCTGAACTCTTCTCTCCCTCTTTGTCCTTCTCCTTTGGCCCCCTTTTACATGTTAGAGTTTCCTCTTTTCTTTCCTTCTCTTATTGGTTCCAAATTAGGTGAGCAGTTTCACATAGGTCATGTAATCATGTAAAATTACAGTGGCCAAGTTCTGTACAGATCTATAATGTGTTAGTTACCCGATTTGAATATTTAGCATTCTTTGTAAACTTAAACTAATTGCATGGATATAGTTCTGGTGAAGGCTTTAGGTGGTGATCTGTTATCTCTAAAAAAGTGTACAGCCCCCGCTTTGCATGCAAATCAAATCAAAGCATTCGCATGCTATTTTGGCCAAATATGCACCACCCTAGTTGTTTGCCTTGTTTGTGTCTAGTCTGTGTTAACATCTAGCAATAAGCTGGAGTCTGTGCATTTGCTGATTTGCTTGTGTAATACCTGGGTTTGAAATTGCGAAAGGCTATGTGCCAGTGTGGAATATATGAATAACTCAAAAGGAAGGACTAAGTTTACATTGTCTGAACAGATTTGTTTAGTCGTAAGTACGGGTGATTATTCTGCCTTTGTCTATTCAGCAAGAGAGGGCGTTTCAGAAATGGCTTTGCACGACAGCAGTTAATGCCGTTGGCAGAAAGTTACAAGTTGATATGGTGATTAAAAATGAGTTAACAGGAATTTTGAAATTTCCCTGGCCAGGAGGTGTATAGTTACATTTGATGAGATTCTGACTCAGAAAAAGGATATATATGCAGAAACTTTATCTCAGTTGAGAAGACAAGCCGCTCTTGTACGAGAATCAACTCCACCAGCACCATCTGTGTGAATCAGTGTGGAAGCTGGCTTGTCTTCAGCGTCTGCTGGCTGTGGAAAGCTCCTTGAAGCTAAACAGAAAAAAAAAAAAAAGTAGTTGTGAGGCATATGTGTCTTCTTTCACATTTGCTTTTCCTAGTTATACATTATTAATACTGATTTTACTTTTTACCAGTGATATTTTGTCTAGAATTTAAAGTATGGAATGGAGAGTAATGTAAAGGAGATCTCATTTCTAAAGCCTTGGCTTGCTCAGTGGGGGAATACTGTTTCCTTCGAGTCTCAGAAGCATATTCATGTTGGAGGGTTTCCCGGGTATTCCTGGAGCGATCCCTCTTCAGTTTTCACCCGTGTCCCAGTTGCAACACCTGGAGAGAATGACTGGGAACACTGATGAGTGGAGAGAAGCTCTGCCCTGCCTGGTGTCTGCCCAGAGCTTGCTGGTAAGCATGGAAGTGAGGAGAAGGCCTGAGACCTGGGAATTAACTTTGCACAGGTGCTGGGCATGCATTATTTAGTTGGTATGCCTTGCCGCTACTGAGGATGAAGTTTCTTGAAGTGGTAAGAGACTGAAGTTTCATGGGAAACGGGATCTGAAAGTCATTTGAAGCTTAGTATCTGGAGCAGTGGTTTACTTTTTTTTTTTTTTCTCTCTTCCTTAATCCATCTTTAATCTCCTTCCTCAAAGTTTCTGTTCTTTGGCCTTTTGTGAACACGCACTAATTGCTTCTGCCAATCCCAAGGCCTTGGGGGAAATGTTGGGAATCCTGAAGAGAAGCAACTTGTAGAAATCCATAAGGAGGCCTTCAGCTCTGTGACTCAGGAAAACTCAGTCATTTTGTCTGAGCTTAGGATGGATGTGGCCGTGCATGATGTGCAGCATTAGAGACATCTTGTCTGAGAAGGTGACAACAGTGGCCTTGTAACTGAAGAACAGAGTCTTTCTGATTCTGGATGGTTCAGAGAAGTAGGAGATTGTGGAAGGCAGGATGAAGATTTTGAGGTATGGCAGCTGTGCATCAGACGAACACTTTCATCAAGGTCTTGTATTTTCTTTGAGTTCCTTGGTTTTCCTCTCTCTGTAAAAGTGAGAAAACCAAACTCCTGTCTTTCACATCCATCGTTGAGCATGTTTTTGTCTCCCCTAAGAGTGTTCTACACTATAGTAGCTTTGTATGAAGTTCATTGATGGGGAAGAAGGTTTTCAAAGCTGCTTCACAGTCACTCTCCCACCTGCTCCTCCACCCTAGAACCCACAACTCTCCACCAAAGGCTTGTGGCATCAATGCCAGAGGCTTCATCTTCATTCCCTTTGGAGAGGAGCTGAAGGTCAAAGGCAGGCCTAGGTCTGCCAGCCCAGCAGGTAAAGCGAAAAGCCTGTAGTACAGTCATTGCAGTACAAGTGATGCCATGGAATAGAGAGATATGAAGTGTGATATACGCTTTTGGCTTTTCATTTCTTTGCTTGGTAGTCTAGACAGGTTATAAAACCAGAATATAAATCAATTTCTAATTTTCAGGTATTATGGCAAAACTTGTAGGTGTAAAACTCAGTTTTGCACGTTGCTATGAAAGCAAAAACTAGTTGGTGGCGTGACAGGGCTGGTTGGACCTGTGATCTGAATCAAATACGGTCTGTTTGTGGTCCTCATTATAGCGTTAATTTATCTATTCTAGATAAGCAGGCTTTCAGATACAGTAACATGTATGAGAAATATTTAATTTCCACTTATTGACCAAAAAAAATAATCTTCACTTGAATGAGAGAAATAGACCAAGTCCCCTAATTAAAGCTGGAGTAGTTCTTGACCTTAGCAATGGTTCTTTAAAATCACACATTTCTAAAACCACCAGCGGTGCCTGAACTAGCACATTATTCGTAGTTCTTCATCTGATACATGTCTCAGTATGTCTTTTGATAGAGTAAAAAACATGCAAGATGCTTGTTAGAATAGCAGCGTAGTTTTATATATAAAACTTCAAACCTTTTACAAATAAAATAACCATAGTTTCCCCTGAGATACAAAGCATGATTTTTGGAAGTAATGCTTGAAACATTTGCTTTTGTAGTTTTAAAGCACTAAACCCAGAAGTTTGCCTTGCAAATGCCAGCAGATGCAACACCCAAACTCCAAGAGAAGCTCAGGAAGAGCTGTTAACAGCTGCACTGGGAAATTACCTTCGTATTTAAATATGAACACATCTAAAAATAACCCCAATGAGAAATGAAAACTCTATTTGTTGTTAGCTTGCCTAGCATTTGTCTTATTTCCAGTTTATGTTATTTTACATTATTGTTCGTGGATATAACAAAGCCTATTTCATTTCTTCTTGATCATTTTTCCTGGGGGACGTCAAGAGGCTCTGATTGCAATTGTAAATTCTTTAGCGAACAAGTCATGATTGCTATGGATTGTTCAACCACAATCATTTCAGGTCTGTGCCGGGTCAGCGCTGTACCCTTGCACACAGTGAAGCCTAAAAGCGTATAACAGAAGGGATTCAGGTTACTGAGTTCAGTTCCGTGATACTCCAGGCAGGAGCATCTAAAAATGGGTTTTAACAATACAGCTGGGCTGTACGAATGTCTGGCTGCTACCACAGAGGGCAGCCCCATCTCCGCTTTTGCATCAAGTGCTTGCGTTTGGCCAGTCCTTTAGTCAGCTCAGCTGCCAGAAAATCATGCTTCCCCACAAAAATAAAATACGGTGCTGCTTTTCCATCCAGCTCATGATGGAGCCAGACAAGTGCTGGTGCCTACGCCACTGCAAAAAGGGAGCGGGAGCATCCTCTTTCCGTGCAGCTTGGCGGTCAGGTCAGGCAATGCTGCCTCTGGAGCTGAAGTTGCCTGTCGTGGTCGGCTCTAACAGTACTGCAGGTTTGCTTTTCAGAAAGACGAAAAGTCAGGTTTTAAGCCTCGGTAGGAGCTTTGCTTAGTACCCGCAGATTTAGTGGAAACTCTCTGTGCATGTGTGTGCATGGAATGGTTTCAAGTAGAATACATCAGCTGGAAGAGCAGATGATCCAGCTCTGAATGACAGCCAGTGACAGTGCACGTCACAAATCGCTGCTGGCTTACTTTCACTTATTTGTTTATTTACTTCACCATTCTGTGCTGCCTGCAAAACAACTGCAAAGCCCTGCTGCCTGCTTGTTAGCTATTGGTCTTCCACCCACCATCACCATTCAAAACTGACTTCAACGCTGCATCTGTGAACTTCTGCCTTAAAGCTCTCGTATAAACTTGTTCTTAGTAAACGTGCGAGTTTGGCATATGCAGCTATCAACTTTCTTATGGTTTACGTCGCCTGTCATATTACTACAAAAACAGTTTTCTTCCTTGCTGTTTAATTTCTGAAACTAAAAAATACTCGATTCTTCTGTAACCCGTAATGCTGTCTCTGCTATATTTTTTAAAACAATGCAGACCATAACATGCTGGGGCTGTCACTGTGGAATTACTTTGTTGTTTTCCTGATGGTCCTAAGGATTTTAATATGTTGGCAAAATGCCTTCTCGAAGGGATTGTGGTATTGGCATGGAAACTGGCACTCTCGTCAAATTGTGTGGCATCTGTTCATTTTGTCATGACTAGCAACCCGTTGCTCTCTCGCAATGTGGTGCGTACGTTACTTACGATTTTGAGTAGAAACGGTCTCTTGAAACTATTGACAGAACGGGCAGCCTTGATTCTGGTGGTCACCTGAGCAGTGGGGGATGCTGCTTGGTAGCCACCAAGGACAGTACAGTTCCTTAATCCCATGTAGCCAGCTATGAAACCTTGGACCTTCTCGTCCAAGGGTGTTTTGGGTTCTTTTGCCTCTTAGAGACGAAGAAGAGTTATGAGTATTGACCATTAGTCACTTTTGGAGCAACTACTGGAAAAACATGACTGTAAACCCGGGAATGCTGTGGAGAAAGGCAGGGAGCTGGCAGTTTGTCCTTGGCTCTGAGAACCCAGTCTGGAGAAGACTGTACACCAGAGAAGCACATTCACATACGCTGGGCCAGAGAGCTGGGAGGATATGGGATGGTTTTGCGTTCTCATTTCAGCTAGCAAACATGTTGCTGTGTTGTGTTTGCGGCAAAAAGCAGAGGTAGATGAGAATGAAGGCAGCCAAACCGTAAATCATTTACAAGAATAATGATGAGGCATCGCTGTAACAGGCACTGACCTGTTGCTGGCCTGCGAAGGATTGCACCTTTCCTCTTTGAAGCTACACAAAGTTTAATAGTTTTTACCTGAAAACTTTCTAATTCTGCTGGATATCCTTTAATACCGTAGGTAGATTTACCTATATTTTTTTTTATTTCATCTCGTGGCGGGAATATGTTGCCTGGATTACAGGCATCTTTTTGAAATTGCAAATTAAGGTTCCTTTCAAGTTTTTGGGTTTGCAGGCTGAGCTAAGCCTTTTTGAGATTGTTTCAAAAGTGAGTGTTGTAAATGCAGGCATTAGCGTGGTGTTCAGAAAACAGGCGTTATTTGATATCTTCAAATCATCTGACTTTTCTGGACTGAGAGGGAAAACGCTGCAGACAAAGAGGACTTTTAAAACCTGTGCTGTCAATTTGTGTGTCCTGTTGCCTACCAGCTCTTTTACCTCTTTTGGATGGCTTAGTCATCCGCATAGTTAGTGGTGCGTCTCCTTTAATGTAGGTACTTGAGGCCTGTGTTTTGGGTCTCTTATTTCAAATGGAGTTAACAGAATATCCCTTTTTAAATTTTAAAACAATTACTTCATAGTAGTATATTGCACCGATCTGCATCACAGAAAACAAACTGGTTAGGAGTACAGCAGCAAATAAGCTGCTAGAATAAGGGCAAAAAAACACATTTGGAAGAATAAAGGAAATAGTTTACGGCTTGTAGAACTTTTTTAGTTAATCGAGTGTGACTGCTTTCCTCCCTGTCTGTGCTCTGCACACATGTGCACATACATATTTTTCTTACATTCCAAATGTTTCTGATCAGAGCAGCTAGTTTCAGGCAAAAATGTTGTTAGGAAAATAGCAACCCTGGAAATGGCAGCTATTGAAAGATTAGAAGCGACTGAAAACAAAATCTTGTAAAAGAATTTCTAATGTAATTGTAACATAATTTGCTGCTGCTCTTGCTCCGCTATGGCATGATTAAGTACTGAATTTGAATCAGCTTTTAAAAGAAAATGCTTAGTTTCATTCCACAGCACAATTGGCAACTAAATAAAAGTTCAGGCTGGATTTTTTTTTCCCCCAGCCCTCTTTTCACAGAGAAAGAAAAATGTACATAGAGTCTTTTGTGTTTTGCAGAGAGGAAGTGTAGCACAATAGACTGTTGGAGGAAAGCAATTCCGATAATCAGTTTTCTGTACTACTTATTACAACTGGTCAGGACTGGGTTTTAATTAAATTTTAGGGATAAAGGACAATAGCGTGTGCTAAGGATGGCGAGTCAGCTTAAACTTAGAATTTCCTGGCTTTTATCCATTTCTGGGCCAACTCAGTAGTACTTAAATGTATGACTGCAGATGGGATTCACTTGTATAGAAAGTAATAACTGGTGAGGGTTTAGGAGTTTTTCAAAGAGTCTCTTTTGACTTCCAGAGGAGGTATTTGTTCTTGGGTGGGTAATGGGAGTGTGGCACCTCGTAATGCTCCCCTTCCCTGCCGAGCTTCAGCACTGTGTGGTTGTACAGTAAGTTGGCAAGCTTGTTAGTTTGTCATTATTTCTTAAATAAACTTAAAATATAGTGATTTCAAAAGGATAGTTTATTAAGAGCCAATGCTTTTTGACTCTTAAATGTTTTGTGTCAGGTTCACAGAGGACGAGGGTAACCTGGTGTGCCATTATGACATTTACGGTGACCTTCTGTATAGCGGAGCCCAAATAACCTCTCCACATTATGTTTTTGCATCAGAGCTGTCACAGGCACCACTTCAAAAAGCATCTGATCTTCCAAGGTGAAATGAAGAATCTACTGCATATCTTAAATACTAACTGTTGCATGATTGCCCTCCAAGCTGCCCTCTCTATTAAAATCTGTTCTCTCTAGTTTGTGATTTGTCTGGCTTCAGCAGCTTTGGACATTCTCTGCAAGATGAGTAATCTGCTTGATAAGAGTTCTCATACATTCTGCACTTTAATGGCTGCAGGTAAATCACTCTCAACTCACTGTTGGATATATATATTGATTGCATTCCTCTGCCTGCCCCCATGGAAGCAAATTTTCTAGGTTTGTAATTCCTCCTTGTAGAGCTTTTCTAGTGCTTTTCTAGAGCCATTAACACTTTTTTCCCCAGGGTGGCTACAGCTGCAGCAGTGATAGCCTCAGAAAGCGCTCTACCAACAGACCGTCTGAATTCTTTACTGATAGCGTCCCCACTTTTGCATAATTTTCGCTATACTTTCTTGTCAGGCTGTCAGTCTACAGACCTTTTTTAGCCAGTTCTGTAGAAGTCTGTGACACAGCTAGAGTATTAAAAAATGAAAAGCAAAACGGGCTGTCTGACAGACAGCGTGGAATTTTGCTTTTGTATTCTTTAATAATTGCAAGAATATCTTAGTATCTTGAACTGGTACTCCCTCATGTTTATTCATGAACAAGCACCGCTGTTTCAGCATCTGCTTCACGGGGCATGATATTTATTAGATAATGAAATGAAATATACTGATTTTTGAGAACCCCAAAGCACTTTATTGATATATATTTAATTTACCCGCTGTGAAAGAGAACACCACTTCACAAACTTTCCCTTTATACTTTTGTGGGTAATACACTCAGTTAAACTGTTCTGTTGCGTAAGTGCTGTGCTGTAGGTAGGCATTACAGTAGTTTTTCAGCAATGATGTGAAAAATTTTAAAAAAACAACAGCATAATATATCAATACACAAATTAGAACTTTTGTATCTATTTGCTTTTTAACTGGTATTATAGGTTACACTTACGGTCCTACAGGGTACGGGTTGTGATACCTAAAATTTGAAAAGCTTTCAGGCTTAAAAAAATGTGATCGTAAATTAGCTAATTTTAATCTAGAATTAATTTCCTTGACTAAATTATAAACCACTTGAAAATGGAGGCGCCTATGAATTTTGCTGACACATCCTTACAGTGAACATTGCTAGCTTCACAGTACACAATTGTATAAACAATGTTAATAAGCCTAATTATTAAGACTGTAAATATTTGGATTGGTATTTGTCATAGCATTTTGTTAGGGCAAGTTCCTATACTGTATTTATTCTAAGTCTAAGGCATATGCTGCTTTTACACAGATGTTCAAAATCAGTATAATCAGGCTGCTTATTCCCACTCACTTTCATGAATCATTTGAAAAGGGAGGATGGAAAACACTGACAATTTTACCAAATGCAATTGCAGAAACACATTAATAAATACTTTCTGCATGCCCCCAAAAGCCTGAATTAACAATAAACCTGATGTGAGAATATGAAATTGATACCTGCTGCCCATTTTTTCCCTGTGTTTGTGCTGTAAATGGTACAGGGAAGGCTATTGAGTAATTTTGCTCAATGATGGGTTATATATTGCTTTTGCGGAGACCAATTTTCTACTTTAGACAACAAAAGCTCTAGGATTTATTATTTTTTTATCCTAATAGCTGAAAAATTATTTCAGCTACTCTTGCTTATCACATAACAATAAAGCTTTAGGGCAATTGGCCTGCTGACCTTAATTCCCAGGAAACTGTCACATTTCTTCTTTATTCCTTTGTTCAGCCTAACAATGTGACCCAAAATACTCCCGAGCTTGAAAGTTTCTCAGCGTTGTAAGGTCAAGCTTTGGTCGCCATAGTTACAGTTCAGCTCCGCAGGTCAGAGGGCAAATAGATTAATGATGTCAGACACATCTTTAAATGGTTCTTACACCACTTCGCCATGCGGTAAGCAGCTGAGCATATTTGATATGACAAAGGCCTTCTTAAGTCTTGCTAATAGGAGGATCTTCGGAGACATCTGATGGAAGGGTCCTTTCCGCTGGGTGCCGGCGTTCAATATCGAGCGGCGGTGGGCATCGGCGGCGGGCTGTGTCGCTTCACACTGACGGAAGAATATTGCAAAGAGTGGATAAATAGCCGCGGCTCCCCTGCACTTTTCTTTCTAGGCATCCCATTCCTTTGTCCAGGATTCAGTCCAGTGGTTAAAAGCCCTAGAGAGGACGTAAAATAGGAAGCTGGAAGAATATATTAGCATTCTTGATGAAAGACGTGCCCTCTCCTTCGCAGCGCTGAGGTGACGCGCAAGCCAAGAGTAATGTGGTTTATGTGCCTGTGTTCCGTTAGTTATTAATAAAAGCCTTTCTTCATACATGTAATAGTTGCACGTATATATTAAAAACATATCTAGGCTCTTCCTCTAGATAATAAGACTTTTTAAATTAAAAAAGGAAGTACGGCTCGCTTGATGAATTATATGGGTTCCTAGTGGAATGGACCTTGGTGGTTTGGTGTAACGTAGCACATTTATATCAGAATTCAACAAGACTAAGCAGCTATATCATCATTTTAATTTACAAGCAAGACGCTTTTTCCTGTATAAGATCTTATTACTCGCACACCTGCGCCATTGCACTTTCTTAAGAGCATGATGCATGTTGCGCAAAAATGAGAAGCTGTGGGCTGACCTTATGTCATTGCTATATTAGTTTTAAAAAAAAAAAACACAAACCAAGCCCCCTGTTGCCAAATCCAAGCGAAGTACTTTCACGTGCACGGTATCCGAGTATCTTCAGCGAACTCCTGATTTGGAAACACAGTCTGCCTGAACATTGAATTTATTCTTGACATGGAAGTCCAACTAATGGCATGTGTAAGTCACCAAACGGGATGAAGGGAAATAAAAAAGCTTATCGTCAAGTATGTAAGCAAAATCAGTATTTTTCATTACATATGTATACTACCCTTCACCAAAACGCGTTATCAGTTCATCATCGGGATGGTTGATAGCAGGAAAGTAGGAACTGTTGATCTAAAACTAATGAAGAGTGGGGTGAGAGCCTCTCTCTAAGTGAGGGTGCTGATGCTGGTGGGCGGAAGAGCAGCATCGCTCCTGGCAGGGCCTGGTTTACCTGGGGCTGTTTCACAGCCTTTTCTTGCCATTGGCAGAACCGGGCAGTATTTATTTCCTTTTCAACACCCTGGAATTAATTGTAGCAGAAGAATTTGGAAATCTGACGAGCAGCAAAATAAATGCTGATCTGTCAGGGCTTATTCTATTGTGCTGTGTTAGGGGAATAACAAAGATATATGTGGTTTAAAATAAGAGTCATTAAAATGTTACTTCTGCCTCTGAAAGGTGAGTTGTTAGCTTTTTGGGTAGTTTTCCTAAAACTTTTTTATCTTAACATTTGGTATTTAATGGGTTCTGTTCCTTTCAATCTGAAGTTTTGTGAATGCAAAGTTGTCTTTATTCTAATACTAATGAAGAATAGACCACTCTAATCAGATTTAAATATTTTTGTTGTTGTTGCTGTAAGGGGAAAGAAGGGACTCCTTATTTTCCGGTATTACTTCTCCAGCCCCGTAGGATATATTACAGCCTCTTTATTTATAGTCCTCTCATTGAATTGGCCCAGTGCAAAGTTTCCTTTTCTTCTGCAGAAGACTAATGCAGCACTTGAGAGGTAAGTGCTGTCCCCCGTTTCTTGTGTTCGCAGCGCCCTTCAAATTGTTCCATGTCCTCCCCTGCGAAAGCGTTCTGGTTTAGCATCTGTTTCTTCAGCCTGCTCGGGAAGTTAAGTTTCAATTCCTTCAACTCTTCTGTTGTAGAAATTCTTGCAACCTTATTTGTATTTTGGAGGCTTTCACGTGTCAGTGGAATTTAAGAAGTTAACTGATATTTTTAAAGAGTATTTCTTTTAAAGAGTAATTTGGTTTGTCTTGGCCTTGGGAAGGAAAAACTGCAGTTTCCCCTTTGTGACATACCTGGATGTTCTAAACACTGTGATTTAGCCCGTGACATACACCTAACGTGGGAGAGGATGGCTGCGTGCAGGAGACTCGGGGCAGCACTGCTAAGACAGAAAACCAATTTGAGTTGCTAGAGCATGATGTACCACTGCTGGTCCTTGCACTGGTGCCATCCTGGGACAGGGTGAATTGTTTTCAGCGTTGACCTCTTAATGCAAAGATATTTTCTTGCAAGATGAGGAAAAAGCAGCTGTTGCAAACTCTTGCACTTGTTTCCCTACAGCTCTGTGCACCTTTCAATGCTTTATTGACAGAACAGCTCAAATGAGGTATTTCTTAATGTGGCAAGTACTGAGCTTGTGGCACTTCTGTCCTCTGGGAGTTGTCAAATACTGTTGCTGGAGTTTGATTTGGCTGTGATCATTTGATGATCAGTAGCGACACTATTCTTTATGGTCATTATTTTGAATCAATTCTACGTGATTGACAGAATCACATAATTAAGAAAGAAAAAAACCTACAACCCTAAACTTTAAACACTAGCCAACTACTGTAATGTGCTTGTGATGTGGGAAAATGTAAGCATCACAGCCTTTTGTATATGGATTGATTCAGACATTGAAAATATAACCTAAGACCCCTTGATTTCTAGAGCCTTACAATATATGCTTCATTAGATAGCCTATTAGTATCATTAGGAACTATGTCTAAAATCATAGTATGATTCCATAACACTGGAAAAGAAAAAGGTAAGACTTAGTTTCCACGTCCCTGTGATGAAGTGTATTTGCATCACCTTAATTGATGAAGAGAGATTCTCTGCTGGAGGCAGACTACTGGGATACAATAAAAGAATTGTAAACCTGATAAAACAAATACTATAAGAGGAAAAAAAGTGTTAGGGATCTCTGTCTACAAATCAAGGAAATTTGCTAACTTAATAGTGATTTTGTTTGCTAGATTTTAATTCATGTGTTTTGATGCATGTTGTAGCCACATGTTCTGATGGATTTTTTTTTGGTCTTCATTAAACACCCGTATCCTTCACTGGCTTGAAATCATCCCTTGAAATGACTGACAGCAGAGTGTGCTTTCCCTTATAGTCTGTGAACAAAATCACAGTCCTTTCTTTTGCAGCTACTTTTATTATAGCTCCACGAAGCCCCTGTTTTCCTCATGCTCTCTCAGGTTGCCCCATCGGTAGTCCCTGTGTCTGAGTTTTCATTTACAGTGAAACTCGAGGTGCTGTCACTGGCCCATGTCTTCCCCTATCTGAAAATAATTCTTCTTCCTTATGGTCTGTAGGACAGGCTGTGCTAGTCACTTCAAAGGTCTGGTTTCTTTCAGGGAAACGGTTGAGCGGGATGGAAATTTCCACAATCCTTTCCTCATGTTAATAGAGGAGCTCTGATTTATGTGAGATACAGTTCTTCTAGTTTTAAGTTTTGCAATTCGTGAAGTCGCTCGTGTCCAGGGTATTATTAGATTAGGTATCCATTTTCTTAATAAAAAACTTGGATAAGAGGCTCAACATGAAGATTCAGGAAGGGAACTGTTAAAAAAATACTGAATATTGTAATTGTTTTTTCAGGATATTTGGTTTTATACTAATGATACTATGTGAAATGGAATTGCTCCAGCACAACTTCCAATGAATTTTAGTCTGCTTCTGAAGAACAATTTTAATGTGTTGTAATTAAGTAACTTCTGATAGCTCTGTATTATCAAGTTCTGTGACTTTTTTTTCACCACAGTGAAGCTGGTTGTCTCTGCTTTTTATGTAACAAACTGCTGCTATCCTCATCACTGCTTAAAAATAAACCTGTTGAACTAAAGTTTTCCTGATTTGTGTGTCTCAAGAAGTTTATTTGGGAAGCTCGAAATGCACACTTTTCAATTCGAAGCCCTTTGTAATTGCCCTGGACTTTGAAAGTGGTACAAAAGTAGATTTTTCACAGTGATTTCCTAAAAAATGAAGTTTGTGCCATTGCACATGAAGTGTGCTTATGTGGACAGCCATGTACAGCAACTTTTAAGCTGTTTACCAATTATAAGACAAATGTGAATGAAACGATGGGGGAAGACTTGCAGTATCCAAATATACTGACGTGCTGCTTTTTTAATACAAAGTTTAAAAAACCCCTTGAGTGTCATGTCTGATCTGATTGTCTGCCATTATAAATGGTGTCTGGCAGAGTGGATGTAATTTGTGTACAAAAATGAAACAAGCGCTTAAGGGTAGAGAATACTGCCGCTTTTTTAATATAAACACAAGCATAATGCAGGCTGCTTGTTGAGGCCTCTCTTTGCTCTATATTAAATCTCATCATTTACTCTGCACCGCTACGTAGGTAATGTTTCATTTTAATTCCATTCATAGCCCACATCTTCATTTTTGTAAAGCATCTGAGATTTCTTTTTGGTCAAGAACCCTTTTGAAGTGCCCGGGAATACTCCTTGCAGCTGCATAAATGGTTGTGCACTGTAATTATGATCCTGTTTCTCAAAAGTATACACAGGGAGAAACAAAAGGGGGCTTCCCCTAACCCTTCTTATGTTTCAGAATGGCAAAAACAAATCAGAGCCTATAAAAATAATACTAGAGGATTTAGAGAAAGTCAGGAGTTGGCAAGGAGTTGCAGTAGGTGCTTTTCTTTGCAGACATTTAACGTAGAAACTAAACAGTGTGACATAGCTAGTATTAAAAAACTGATATTTAAAAAGTTGATTTAGAAGCAGCGTAAGAAAGAGGGAGGCATTTTCCCTTGACAGAACTGGAGATAGGGTAATCATCTTAGAGGAGGCTTGAAAATCAAAATGCATAAACAAAGTTCAATTTAGTTGTACATGTGTATGCTTTCAGCTGGTAGACCAAATTATTCTGATTGTTCCTCATCAGATTTTAGTCCTTCTGTTTCATGCTGTTTATATTAACTTCCATTAACCTACATGTTTTGAGTGAAAGTTTAAAATGGGCTATGAAAATTGCTTTCATCACTTCTCAATTTTAAAATAAGCATCAACACTGGATTACTCTGTTCCTATAATAGATGAGTTTTAATCCACAGTAACGTAACCCAGAATGACTGCATGCTTTTAAATGGAAGTTTGATAGTTTAATTTTTTAGTTTGGTCAGTGATTTTAATAGATTTGCAGCACACGTAAGAAAGAGTTGTGTTTATTGAATGCTAGAAATTAGATATTTAGGAGGTTTTTTTGCTTTTGCAGTTGAGATATCTTGTTGCACTTTAATGTAATGCATTTACAATAGTAAATCTATAAATTGAATAGCCTGAACTTGCCGTTTCTGTGTACAGGTTAGCTTTGAGTTTGAGTACCTTTTCCGTTCTTTTAAAATTGTCAGTGATGAATATAGTCTAGGGATCGGCGAGTATATATATATATATATATGCATATATCTTAAGCATTGTTGTTCGCTGAATAATTCATGTGAAAGCTGCTCATAAAGCTTGGCTAGTAATGTACCTTTGAAAGGTATTACCATTAATATCTGACATGACTTTGATTTCCACTAATGATATGTAACCAGGATGACTGCTTAATCTGTCACTGGGTATAAATCACTGTATTTGGGTGGTCAAGGAGACCACTGTATTTGCTAGTTTGGGAATGTAAATCCCTAATCCATCACTGGTAAACTGGATTTCTAAGTGCAGCTTTCTATGTTCTGTTGTAGGTCTTTGTTTATAACATATTTGATGAGTTTGGAGCTAGTAAGAGGTGAAACTGAGCAGAAAAGCATTTATTTAATGCTAAAATCCCAGCACGTAATACTCATTTGAATAAGGAGAACTAAAACGTAGAGCAACAAAAGGTGAATAAACTATAAATGAGCAATGAACTACTAACCAGCTGTTACATTCCATTTTAGAAGCAAAACAAATTAATGCAAAGGAAAGAAAAAGCCCAAGGAGAACAGAAAAGGGTTTTTGAAGCAAAACACAAATAAAGAAGTAGCGTCAGGAATGAAGCGGGAGGCCAGCTCAGTGACGATGGCAGGCGAGGATGCGGTCCTTAATTGTTTCGTAACGCTTCGCCCTTAACACAGCATGCGGGCACACACACAGACACAGGGTTGCGCCTACGTGATATATTTTATCCTCATTTCCCAGCTGAAGGAGCAAAGATGCTTCACCCAGCACTCCAGAAAGACCCGGTATGGAGCTGAGATTAGAATTTAATTTGATCAGCTTGGAGTGAGAAGGAAGCACAGGCAATTAGCAAGCGCTGAAGAGCCTGTCGATGGCCCTATAGAAGGCTTTGCTGGGTGGAAAAATGATTCTTGTGTAGTAAGTGAAATATTTGGGTGACAAAATATCACCAGCTTTCTAAGAAATTAGTTCACCATTTCATGCAATTTTGGCAGTTATCTTCAGAACCACATTGTACGCTGATTCTGTTGGAGGAAAGCAAAGGGAATGAAGGAGATTAGGATTTTGGGTTTTATTAACTGTGAAGAAAATAGCCTTAATGTTTTTTATCTAGTAAAAACTGTCTTTAGTTTCCAAGTAAATATAGAAGCTTTTGGGAAGGAAAAACCCAAGAAGCTAGAGGATAATGGAGCTTTGAGCAGTAAGTGGGATGAGCTTGAAATAATAAAGTGTTGTTGGAAAAAAATACGTTTTGAGATTATTACAAAAGCTTTGCACAAAGGATATAGGATTGTCTTGGTGAATCCAAGCCTTTTGCACGTGTCACACGAAATAAGCATCCTGAAAACTAAATTAGTTAATTGCGGTTTGACAGTCCCCAATGTATTGAAGTCTTGTTAAAGAATCAGGAGCAGGCTAGGTCAAAACAATGCAGTCAGTCGATGAATCAATTGGTCATTTGCATTTTACGGAGATGATCAGTATCCATGCCCTTTCATTGCATCAGGCTAAAATGATGGGTGATAAGTAAACCTGTTTACTTTGAAGATAATACTTAGTTTGAAGAGCTACAAAAAAGCCAATGTGATAGAATTTTAGAAAAGAAAAAAGGGAAATTATTTTCCTTTGTGGAAAGTGTTTTGTGCATCTGGGGGGAAAAAAAAAGTGCCCAGTAAATAAAAAAATAGGGCAGCAAGTGGTTATGGTGAAAAGGGACTTAGGTAGTAAATAGTAAAAATGATGGGAGTAACCACAACTTGGTTGTTCTGTGAAGAATTAAAAGTTGGATTTTTTCCCCCTAGTAGCAAATGAAAGGCAGATAGTCATTATACAAGCCTAGCAGCCACTTGCTGTGCTGAGGTGGGCTACTGAAATACAGAGAGGAGTTGCCCTCCCTAACCAGGCAAAATCTCTGTGGCACCCTCTCCCTCACACTCCAAACACCAGGAAATTCAACCATCGCCCCGAGATCCGCTCTACCATCTTGTCTCTTCCCCACCTCTCCGCAGAGGAAGGTGGTCCGAAAGTAACATACGAATGGAAAACTGCTAACTGGAGCCCTCTTGGAAAAACAGCTGCAGCTCTTGACTCTTTACCTCAAGTTAAGAACTAAAGTTCTTGTGTCAAGGACTAAACGTGAGCGAGGATGAATTTTCCTTTAGAAGTGAGAGGGTGAAGGACGTTGGACACGGGTAAAGAAAAAGTATTGAGCAGAACTTAAAAGGCGAAACAACAATGCAGTATCTTAATTGGATCCTATAAAAACATTTACTTCAGTATGGTAGTTACCAGTTTATCGTTGTTTTGCAGTTTGTAAGAGAAATAATTTAATTTCTATGTTTACTTTGAAATGAACTAATGCATAATGCTGGGCTTTCTGGTTTATGACTTGCGTTATTGCTGCACTGTATTAAAATCCTCTCTGAGTTCTTTAACCAGCAGAGATCTGTTGATAATTGATATCGAAGATTCTGCTATCTATACAAAGAAAAGGACAGATAATTTTTTCCCGTATGCTGGAGTAAATATTGATTAAGTTGATTGCATGGCAATAGAAAAACTAAAGTGAAAAAATGTTTCCAATTTTTAGATTCCCTTCTTTCAGTGCATAAGGATATTTAGCAGTGTGCCGGCATGGAGATGGTGGCTGTGTACATGGAAGCAAAACGTGACCAGGAGTTTCTTGGTTCTCGCGCCTTTCTGATTTGATGTGCAATTATTTGCATATCCCAAAGAACCAAAAATGAATAGGCCACATTTCCTCGGTTTTAATAAGCGAACTGATTTTTTTTAAGTGACTAATCTGTGCATATCTCCTCTTACAGTCTTAAGACTGCTTTTAAGAAGCCTTTAGAAATGGAATAATGTTTTCCTCTCTCTTCTGAAGCTGCGTTTGGAGGGGCTTCCTGTGAGGTCCTCGAAGCCCTGCTGGGCTCGGTTGACCCCACTCCTTCTGCCCTGTGCAGGGCTCGGCGCTGCTCCCATTTTCAGCTTTACTTACTTGTAATTGTCATGTGAACTTGTAACAGAGCTAAGGATGCAATTTCACACAGACATTTGGCTGACTTTTTCCTCCCCATTTAAACAGAAACAAATATTCCTCCTGGTTGCGGTGACAAGATGCTGTTGTATATCATTTAAGTACTAGTTCACAACAGTAATTGGTACTGTGTGAAAGTTTGTGAAATGAAGCCATGATTTCCCTGGTTTTCATGGATTTTCAAATTATACTGGATCAACAGTCACTGCTGATGGTTGCTTTGCAGCACAGAATTTTAAGAAGAAAGGGTGCGAAGATGGAGTTTCTTGTAACAGTGAGATGCGAGCTGCATTAGAAGTGGTTGAGGCACCATCCCTGGAGGTATTTAAAAGACGGGCAGACATAGTGCTTAGAGATAGGGTTTAGTGCTGGTTTTTGTCAGAGTTGGGTTGATGGTTGGACTCAATGATCTGAAAGGTCCCTTCCAACCTGGGCAATTCTACGATTCTGTGATATTTAAGGAAGTCTTCTGGAGGAGCTTATTTCTGCCCGTGATGTGCTGCTTAGTTGATTGAATGGGTGACTCAGTTCTTGACAGCTGCCAATCTTGATGGTTGTTCTCAACCTCCGTTTTGCCTCAGTGTTCTTCATCTCTGATTTTTCTTTACAATTTTTTCTTTTTTTTCTTTGTCTCCTTTGCTCCTTCAAGTTCTGGTCTCCGTGTTGCCTCTTCCTTTTGCGTGGCAAACCTTGCATCACTTTCCTAGAGTCCCCTCCACGTGCAAAGATATAAGTAGGCTGCTGTTTTTCAAGTCTGGTTTCTTTTAAAAATACAGAATGTGCAGGAAAGCTGATATATTTTAAAATCTGAAAAAGCAGTCTAAAGATGAATAATGAAGTTCCCTTTGTCCAGAATGGCTAATATAAGGTAGCTAAGTATATATATATATATATAAAAAAGATACCTCAGTTGGGAAATGGCTGGCTGAAAATCAAGATGAAATTGTCAGAATGAATATGTATGTATCTGTCCAAGCAATTTTTTAAATGCAGTTTGACCATCACATAAACTGAATATTTCACTGAATATTTTTTTTAAGGAAAAAAAACCAGAAGAGGGATGTCTTTGAAAGTTTCCCTGAGATGTAGCCTGAATTACATTTTTTCTACGCACAAATCACAGAAACTGCTTTGCAGCTTATAAATAAAGTATTGGGTTTGTTATATCCGCTTGTGATTTATGAATGGGAATGCCTAAAAAGTGAAAAGCTACAATACTTTCCAGACTATTGACTGAAATTAAAGATGTTTAATACTTAATTTTTTTTAGAATGACTCTCAAGGTACTGTGGTAGATTAATCTTGCAATTTTTTAAAAGAACTTAAATGACATACATCATGCCATTTATTGAACTGAGTGTCACATGCATTGTTTGTATAGATAACACTACTGAAATATTAAATTAATCGTAAAACAGAAATAAACTTGGTCCAGCACTAGAACACTGAAGCCAGGAGGCCTCGAGTCCCCCCCCAGCTGTGCTGTAATTTTGTGACCTATTGCGTGCAGTCTGTTAACGTTTATTTCCCTGGCTCAAAAACGTGTAGGTAGGTAAGGAATTTACATACCTAATTGAGAAATTTTATTAAATGAGTAGCATGCTAGTAATTATGTGTGCTAGTAATTATGTTAATTTGTTTGTAATACTTTACTCGCTATCCCGGATGAAATTTGAATGTTACCAAGAAGGGGGACTGGGCCGTCACCTTTTAGTTAATGCCTTAAAGCCTGTCCATTTTATTTGAAATAATTTAAAGAGAAAAGGCTGCCCTTTCTATTGTTGCACGCAACAGATCAGGCAAAGCATAGTTGCCCTACATTTAATTTTGAAGTTGAGAATAATTTTCAGTGTGTCTGAAATACCTGGCCAGGTTCTGTTTTATAGAAGATTAAATTCTCAGCCACATAAAACCCCCTATATTTGCTCCAAAGTTGAGTATGCAATTTTAAAATAATTTCAGTATTCTGTTGTAAGTGTGACAATATTTCAAAATTAACAGAAAATTCTTGTGCTTTTGGAATCTTTGAGGTGGGAAAGGAGATTTTTTATCTCTCCTCCTGTTCTCATGCTTAGGCACTCCTCTGTGTCAGATTTGCAAATGTCTTGGATCTGGTACTGTGGGTTGCTAGGTGGCACAGATGATAAAAGATGAATTTTCAGTGTTCCTCTAAATGATTTTGTTTGTGGTTGATCTGTGTGTATCGGTGACTTTTTTTTTCTTCTGGGGGTGGTGTGATGGTGGGGAGGAGGAGAGGTGCTAAATGCAGGTTTATAAAGCAAATAATGAAAGATGTTCGCACCTTCAAAAATATAATCAAAATGGTACTTTCGCCAAAAGTGTGGTAGTTCTGCAATTTTTTCTAACATGTTTATTTGAGAGTAAAGTGAGTTTTTTCTCTCTGAATCTAAATTGTCAAAACCGGGATGACGTATCGCTGGGATTGCTTTCCAGTACGTGACTGCAGGTGATGGTTTTACAATACGTGATGCTGTTTTCTGAAAGGACGGGCATGGAATACATATGGTTGAAAGGGACTTCTGGACTCTTCCAGTCCAACCCCACCTTCAAAGCAGGTCCAGTCAGATCGGGTTGCTCAGAGCTGTGTCCAGCTCAGCTTCCCATGTCTCTAAGGATGGAGATTTTACAACTTTTCTGGGCAACCTTTTCTGATACTTAACTGCCCAAGTGCTGAAAAGTTTTGCCTTCTGTCTCATTGGAATTTCCAGTTACTGGAAATCTAAGGTGGCAGGTGCCAGGACGTCGTGCAGAGGATGGATAAACGCACGCTAGGGTGTTTCTTACTGGTCCAGTCATGTTCTGTGCAGACTGTGAGGTTTCTTGTCAGAGCAATGAGGTAAATGGTTTGACATTCCATGTTCAACATCTGCTCTTTTGGCTGCTTTGTTATGGGGAGAAGATTGGTTGGACTCCAGCTAAGTTGACCAGAAATGTAACGTCCTTTTTATTCCTGAAGGCATGACCACCGCGACTTGGGAATCCTGCATCAGGTCCTTGACACATGCCTGCAAGAATTTTGGGTTTTGAGCGGTCCAAGTGATTTTTGCTGCCTGCATTGTCTGTGACAGTTATCACTTGTCAGATCAGATCATGTTTCTGCTGTAGATGCCTCTTCTCCATGCTGTCATTATTGAAACCTAGATGATCTCTGGGTGTGTGTTTATAGCAAGACCTTGGTTTTTTTCACTGTGGGTTTTCATGGAACTGCATTCCCACAGTTCTTAAATAGCTTGGGTTTGCTGTGGAGGATACCTCTAATCTCAGACTCATGCTTTTGGATGAAACATTTTAGTTCAAGGTAAGATCCATCTTACCTCCTCTTATGTGCCTAACCTTTAAACACCTAAATGTGAGCTACGTCTCTCAGCTTTCTGTTACAATCGGTGGAGAGAAATAAATCACAGAAAGTGAATCAGCTTGATCAAATTAGGAATGGAAGATAAGTTAGAAGTAATTGCTGTCTAAGCCATTTATTCCTTTCCATTGTCTATAGGAAACTTTGACAGTTAATTGTGAGCTAGTTACATTAACTCGTGGAAAACCTTACCTTAGGTGACTGAAATCCCACCTTCCTGTTACCGTACGGCACTTCATATTTTCTGCTTGCTTAATTATGGATGCTGCTTTTAGCAGACAGCAGTTCTATCTGTTTAATGTCACAAATTCAGTGACAGATCTGCTTTGCAAAGAGATTTTGGGGTGAGCGTTGTGTTACGATTTAAGTGATTGAATGTATTTTGATGTGACACATATGTTGTCTAACTAGAAATCAGTATTTTCTGAGTTCTGAGGAAGGACAAATGCTAGTGCTGTGTAAAGGTAGCTGACAGCTCGTGCACGGTGGTCTGAAATTTCCAGACACAAAGACTATGCAAATGTTGATGAGACATAAAAATAAGTACTTGTGAAATATTGTACTTGGTCTGGATAGTAGTAAGGCCGGATTTTAGCCAAGCTTTTCCCATTGGAGGCCAGCACTCAACGTCTGGGAAGACACTAAGTGACCTGCAAAGAGAAGATGTGGGGCTTTTTTGTTTCTTTGGTGGCTTTTGCTTCTCTCTTTTTAGGTGGCTAACCTTCTGAACTGCGGGCACTAGCTGTCAAAAAAATACTTGTTTGAAACATGGAGACCAGACAGTATTTTTGAGTTATGAATAAAGGCAGAAATAAAACTTAATGTAGAAGGCTGAATCTATTACAGGTTGGTTGGGTTTGGGTTTTTTGGTTTGTTTTTGTTTTTTTTTCCCCCATAATATTGTCAACTTTGTGCTTGGTGAAGAGGATTGATAGCAGGGAATCTGTTTTGTCTAAGGAGTAAAAAAAATTAGATGACCAGTTGTTCCTCAGGGGTAGAAAGATGCACCTGACGCTGATAATTTATGAGATAATTCCCTGCAAACTCTGAACTAGAACTCAATACCTGTACTTTGAGATGGGGGTAAAGTCGCGGCAACACTTGACTGTTCAAGAGGAAAGAGATTCTGACTTGTGGCTGGAATTTGATGTTTATTTTAGAGCTCTTCAAGAGCACGATAGTATTTGGAAGATACTTTAATAGCAAGTGAGGCTGTCACATATACATGATAAAATGCATTTTATGATGTGCTTTTGCAATTCACCAAATGGATAACCCTACGTTAAGTGTAGAATTTATAGATAGAAAAGCATTGCAAGGATATAGCTCAATATTCAGAAGTATACCATCTATAAGAGGCAATGAAAACATGTCTCGGTGCTCAGAATTGCATTCATTCATAGTTCATCACCAACAATTGCGAAAGTAAATTTTACTAAAATACTCTGATTTTTTTCCATATTGGATATAAGGCCTCTTAAAGTTTTATGTTGCCTTTTTTTTTTTTTTTTTTGAGTTTTCCATTCTGTCTTCAGTAACTTACAAGGAGTGAGTTCTTTTTGTTTTCCTCGTGCATGTTTTCTTTCACCGAGAAGGAAGTGTTGTGCTCTCAAGACGTTAACCTTTCCAACATCCCTGTGCGATATTCATGCGCGAATATTGTCTCAGTCCCCAGGGACGTTTTCCCCCTGGAGTTACAGGAAGATGTAAGAATTTGGACCAAAGCTCTCGAGTCCCGTGTTGTAAAGCTTGTGCTCGGGGAGGCAGATGATGCTTTTCTCTGCAGTGACAGGCTCTTTTGGGTGAGTCAAGAAGTGCTGGTCGCATGGGAAGTGTTTTGACTAGAAACAACTCTCTAAGGATCTAACTGTTGTGTTTCTGAACGAAGAATGATTGAATAAAAGCTTACAGTGAGGTCTTAATTTGGTCCATGACAAAGCATCCTCTGACTTCACTGAGGACAGCTTACATTTCAGTTATTGAAAAGCTGTCTAAAAATCCCTACCTTTTTATACCTTTTAAAAAGTCAATTGTTAATAATAAATGCATTTCTATCACCGTATCAATATAAATTAGAGATTAAAAAGATGGATAGCGTTTCCATTGCATGTTAATATTTGAGTGAGATTTTTGTATATATAATAAATGAAAGGTGATGTCTGAGAGATTCAGCTTGGAATCTTTGTAGTTACTTGTAAATTTGCTATACCGTATTTAATATCGGAAGAAAAATCCTGAAATATTTTTAAGGAGTATCAGAGTTTTGCATTGGTAAGTGAGTGACCTTTCACTGCTTTAAAAAAAAAAAAAAAGAAAAAAAAAAGAAAAAAAAAGGTATCTACCACAGGAGAGCAAATGCCATCTGCTGTATTTAGATGTCAATGTTAAAAAGTCATCCAGGTACAACAGCCTTCTTTCTGCTCTTGGTCTGCAAAGATAAAGAGATGTTAAACCTTCCAACAGTAGGCTCTCTGAGTTAGGCTGGTTAGACCTTCTCAAATAAAAAGCTGCTGAAGCATATTACCTTACGTTTATTCCTTCCTGACTTTGAACGATGGAAGGAAATATTTTTATTAAAAATCGAAGTGTTGCTTTTGATTTTTTAGTTTCTTTATTGGAGTTTGTCTTGTAAACTTATAGCTCACGACAGTGCTGTAAAGATGCTTTTAATTTACGTATTAGCAAAATCTGACTCTCGTTCTGACTACTCATTTCCAGATTAGTCTGAAGTTTATTGGCCCGATTTATTTTAAAGAAAAGAAGTATGTAATCCTTTGAAACAACACACATAGCAAAGATACTTTGTTATTTACTGGTTGTGCAAAAAAGAAAGCATACACAGTTGGGTATATTAGCTCAGTTTTGTAAACCCTTCTGGGCGGTGAAGGCTGTGTTAGAAGAGTGCTTCATGATTCTTCTTGGGGGAAAACAAAGAGTTTTGGGACCACCTAAGTCACCTTTTCTCTTCCATACAGTTGCTAATCTCATTTGGTTATTTTTTGGTGGTGTTTGCCTATTTTCTGGAGGTTTTGTTTGTTTGTTTTAATTGTAACCAGTGGAAGCTTTCCCCTTCTGCTGGTAAGAGGAAAATGTTTACTTTTTACAGTGTTCCCATTTATCTCTTCAGCTCTTGCCTGGGGGTGTGTGTATGTGTATATTCTTTTGCAGATATGAATTATATTTTCTGTCTAGAGATCATAAGTTTTTTTGAAAGTGAAACAAAATGATTAAACTGAAGTCAACTACATTATTTGAAGCTGCTGTATGTGTTTATCCTCATAGTGCTTAATCCTTGACTTTGCCTCCAGCTACTAACCCTGACTGGTTATTAATTCCTTAAAAATGCCCTGAGCCAATGTTGCTTCTATTATAACTTGTTTGGGGCTGAGCTGAAGTTGACGTTTTTCTTAGCTGCAGCATCTTCGCGCCGTAATGTCACAGGATCAATTGGTTACAAGCAGTGCTGCTATTTCACCATGTGCCTCGAACATTTTATTTCTCGTACAGCATCTGCTTAGACTTCTCAAGTTAGCGTTTAGTCTACCGGGGACACAACCTATTTTGATGAACGAATTTCAGATCTTTTGGAAATACTCTCACTATACAGATCCTAAGTGGCCTATTAGGAAGAAACCCGTGTTTGTACTATACGGAAGAAAAAAAAAACCGTTGGCAAGATTGGAAACGTAATTCATTACACTGTAGGAAGAGGAAAACTGAAATTGGGGTGAAATGTTATGAACTTCTTTCTGTATACATTTTGGGGCTGATTTCATAAACTACTTTAAAATGCTCCCAGGGGAAAAAAAAGTTGGCCCAGCGTGTTTAAGCCCGGTATTTTCCTCTCCTGAGTGTGTGGATGAGCTTCTTCCAGGCTGGAGCATAGAGTTTTCTGTTTTAACAGAAGCCTTCCTATAAAAATCGACTAACACGCTGTAAAATTACAGATTAGCTTCAGGAGCAGCGAAACAGCATGGCGAATTATCTCCTAGCGCTGAAGCCGTTCCCTTCCTCCGTCAGCTGGCGTGAGCTGCGCGATCGCAGGCCTAACGCTGACAATTTGTGCTGCTGGACACCCAGCTTGACTCTTCCGACTGACTCAGTGATGATGGGGGGACGTGTCGGAGGGAGGATGAGTCTGAAGGATGCGACGATGTGTGGAGTCTCTGCTCTTCTGTGCCCGGCACGGGGCTGAGCTGACGTCCTGGGAAATTCCTGCTGCCACGGGAAGCCTGTGGACCGGCTCCATGAAAGCCCTGCGAAAGAGAAGGAGCAGAGTGTTTCTGCCGAAATGCCACCATCTCTTTGCTATGCCTTTATAAATGTATGCTTTTTTTGGCGTGTTTAACATCTTCTGTTTCCATTTGGAGACGAGCTCTTGTTTTTCAGCATGAGGTAAAATATCTTTAAAAGTGGGGGGATCACTTAAAGACCTTCAAAACCCCAAACATACTCCCCTTTACCCCACCCCAAATTTTTCATTAAAAAGGAAGTTTTGTCTCCAGATTCTGTTTCAAAAATGAGTGCCTTTCAAAGCCCACTGCAGAAAAAAAATCCCAGACCACTTCTGCTGCCTTCCAGGAAGCCATGCCCAGCAGACATCTTGGAAGAAAAATCACTGGATTAAAAAACAGCAACAGAAGGAGGCTACCCGTTACCATCAAGAGTAATATTTAGCAATCTACTCCTTCCTTAGCCTCAGAAGTCCAAAATACAGAATACTTTTAAGTATTCCGGGCATGTGAAGCCACCAGAGCATCTTCCAGCTTGTGTTCTAGACCACGCAGGTAACTTGGCTTCTAATCCTTGTGGAAGGGACAACACAGAATGTTATTTCAATGCATATTCCTATCAATCTATAAAGAAGACTTAAATATTTGAATAATATAACGAAAACTTTTAGTCTGATACGTTACATTTACTATGTTTCATTGACCTATTTGTGTCTTGTTCTATTTGTATCACATCATAGTAAAGCTTCCTCTGTTCTCGTAGTGCCAGAAATGTTTGAAATTACCATTTAAATGGTAGACTTAATCATTGTAGGTAATTAAAGCAAAGCCTGTGTGAGGAATGCTGAAATTCTGTGAATATTAAGCCAAGAAATTATTTTATACAAGATTACTGTAATGAATATGATATGAAATAATTTCATCCATGCTAAACAACTTCATTAACTATGATCCATACTTGGTATCTCACCACTTCCCCTGTTACGACACTTGTGGGAGACAAAGTTAACGAGACGGTCAGCAGCCTGTAATTAAGAGGCAAGTGGCCCCATGGCGTGAGACTTCCCAAGCAACTATTTTTGAGTTGGTGAATATAATTTATACTTCTAAGTTTGTTTTCAGTGTGTTGTTTATAATGTTGTTCTACGGCGGTGTAATAGCTTACTGAAGTCGCAATGTGAGATGCAGAATGCTAGTGGCATGTAAAGCGCCGTAGAAATTCAATGGAGACATCCAGCTGCCTTTTCTCCGGGGGAAAGGAGAAGAGTGTCTCCTTTTGTAGCTGCGTAAATTTACCTTAACCAGAGAAAATTACTATGTTATGTGGGAGGAGAAGGATCTGGGCCGGGTCTGTAATGCCTCCTGAAACTCCTTTTTGCCTAACACACAGCGAGAGCTGGTTCCGCCACCGCCATCCTGCAGCAAACTTCCTCTTTTGGATGGTGGCAATCCCAAAGCAAATTACATTGGGGAAGCCTGGATCAATGCGATACGGTCTGTAAAAGCAGTGGAGAAGCTAATTCAGATAAGTGTTATTTCTTATGCATTAAAAGCTGTGAATTAAATGCTGGAAATGAAAGATCTTAATCTTGAGAAAGTGGAACAGATTTCGTTTCAGTGTTGAACTTGGCTCTCCTGGCTGCACGGAGAAATCTGTGAAGATTTTGAACATTTAGCAGAATTGGGCTTGGCGTCAAGGCAGTCTGGAGTTTGACTCTAGCAATGCTGATCTTGTTTCAGCGAAGTTCCCCGCCGCAAATGGAGGTTCGGCTCCCTGAAACGTTGCAGCACAGCCTGTGATAAGGGAGGGAATTAGCAAAGGGTTAAGAAGCTGGAGGGGTTGATCGGAATAGCTACAATTTTTCATCACTCTTCTTGTGTTTTCGGAGCCACGTATCCAGTGCTTAACGCTAGCGCGGGAGAAGGCAGGGAGCCCCTGGCAGAGAGACAGCAAATCACAGCTATTCACAGTGTCACCAAACTCCGCGAGGCGGATGGGGGCAGGGGCGAGGGGGACGAGATACGGGCATTGCATTGAAGATCTGCTAGTCGGGGGGGGGAAAAAGTGAGTCATTTTAGTCCTGTGTCCCCCCTACAATCTTGCACAGCCCCTCTCCGCTCCTGTGCTTCAAGGCAGCCCTGGAGGCACCGTCTAGTTGTTTCCAGGGGAGTTCTGCTCTGGAAAACGTCCGGCTTTCTTATTTGGTGGCTCTGCCAAAGATTATTGAAAGCCTGTATCTGCTGACTCCAGTGACAATTTCTATTAAGTTTTCCACCACCAATTTCTATGGTGATGCATGCACAAAAAAGAACAGAGCTTGACTTTCAACTCCAGAGCTATTTTTACAAGGCTAGCTGTTAAAGACAAACAAAAGAAAACATTTTCTTTCTAAACTGAGCATCTCTGACATTGAAGGTCAATGAGAGATAATACGACCAGAACTCTGATGTTTATTCACACAATTGCTTATGGAGCAAATGAAACTATGTAATGACCTGATGACTTCTTCTGTCTTCCCTAAATGAAATATAATCCTCTTCGCCCTTTGGTGTGCCTCTCAGCCCGTCCCTTCACCCAAAAACCCCTAAAGGATTTTGTCTGTGAAATCCGCACCTTCCATTACCCTTGCCAGGTGCCGCAACTGGAATTCCTGAAATGAGATTCAAGGGTGTCGTGTGACCACTGCTGCCATTATGCAGATGGTCATTTCTTCCCATGCTAATTAATATAAGCTAACAGAAAGATTAAAAGGTACTGTGTGCCTCAAAGCCTTCCCCCCCCCCCCCTTACATTCTCTGAAAGAAAGAAAGAAAACATCCCAGAAACCCGTTGGTCAGGGAGATGCAGAGGGTTAGTGTCTATTGATGCTGAGAGCTGGGTGTGAATCTAGCCCTCCTGCTCCTCCTCCTCTTCCTGGGAGAGGGAGGGAGGAAGGGGGAAAGAGAGGTGTGGATGTTTTCCTTGGAAGGTGCTTTTCTCACGGTGCCCAAGATAAAGGGACTGACATTCCCGCAGCGCTCTAATGGGGGTGGAAGAGTAACTGGATCCTGAATTAGGTGCTTCGCTTATGTGCTTATTTTTTCCAGTCCACATAGTTCTGCCGAGCGCCTCGGGCTTCTGGAACTGTGCTTTTATGCCACTTAAGGTCTCACATTTGTACTTTTCAAACCAAAGAAGATGTGAGTTTTGTAATTTCTTCATCCTCCCCTCCTTTTTTCTTTTTAAATACTAGGTTCAGTCCAAGTGATGGTTTTGATTTTTGGAGATTTTTTTTGGAATCAGCTTAATTGTGATATTATGTGGTTAGTTTTATTTGGATGGAAATAATTTAATGCAGCACATAACGTATTGAGATCCTGATTTTTTTTGTCAAGTTTACAGTCTTTTTTCCAATGTGGGTTGTGGTTTCATTACAGTAAGTTCCTGCTTTGGATGCAGAGACTTACGTCAGATTCACCAGCTGCTGCTCTCTCTAAATAGGCAGGGTGCCAGTACCAAGGATTAGCTGGGTTACTGTTTGTCCCATCAGTTGTTTTTAAAATCCTTAACATCGTTCTGTGTCGTCCCTGCCACTCCGTGCCTGATGCCCTCTCTTCCCACCCTCCCTTTTTTTTTTTTTTTCTCCAGGTGATCTATTTTGCTCGCACTTGCATTCAATTACTTGCTTTGGAAAAACCTTTTGTAAATATATTTGTGTTTTATTATCAGCTAGCAACCTTCCATATGTATATTTTCATCTCTTGTCTTAGATGATGGCTTTTTGGGAGTGGGTTTCCTTGGCCTACCACAATGGCTACAGCATTCAGATGCTGCCATTAAAATGCTTATCACAGGAGGTAGATGTCTCTCTTTCGGATGATCCAGGAGAAGAAAACAGCAGCAGTAAGCAATGCTTACCTGAGCCACAGTTTGCTCGGCTCGTGGAACAATTTTGTCAAGAAGATTACCTCCAGCCTCCAAGGGCGATGGCTTGGAGACAGTGGCTTTGTGCAAGTCCTTCTCAGTCCGTTGACTTCGCTAATAAAGCTGAACTGAAATCCTAAACTGGCTCCTAATTTAGGCTAAACTGCCGTGTTGGTGCTGCCAAGCAGCGTGAGTTTATTGCAGCCGAGGCAGGCAGGGATTTGCCTTACGGGGGCTGCCTGAAGGACCAAGCAGGTGTATTTGCTTCCCCGGAGGAAGCCGGGGCTGAGCGCCTGCCTGCCAGCGCTGGGAGCAGACCTGCACCCCTGTTATTGTCTGCACACTATCTCCCTGCTCCCACGAGAGCATCTTGGGACATATCGTGTGTTTCTTTCTTCTGAGACACTTCTGCAGTCTTCAACTCTCCCTCTTGCCTAATATAATGGTGACAGTTTTGGAGCAGGCATGTCCTTTAGGGCAAATAGCGGGAAAGTTATTGGAAGACCATAAACACTTCAATGCATTTGCCGCTGTGCTCCTTGTAAAGATGACAGGTTTTAGCCCAAGTTTAAAAAAGAAATCTGAATTGCAAACGCAGGCCAAGCCAGAGCAGCGAGCCTGGACTTACTTGTACCAAAGGGGATGGTATTGGGCCAAAACACATGTAAGAGCTAAGGTGAACCGTGAGGTGAGGGAAGAGAGGCTGCAGTCTGTTCCTTTGCTCCACGGCAGCTGCTTCCCTCCAGGCTGTGGGATTTCACTTCATTAACTACCCTAGGTTGATTGGAGCATGTGTTTTAAGATCTACAGAAGATTCATTTTCAAAAGGAGGAAGAGCATTTTGAGACCTATAAGATTCTTGCTGTGAGCGTAAAGAGGAGAGGTGTCTGGCAGAGGCAAGAGAGTAGCTTGGCTGGGGAAGAAACCATGGCAGGTTTAAGGTTATGGTTTCCCTCTTTCCCCCTAAATACCCTTTGGACAGAACAGTGTGGGTCTTTACTTTCAAACCCTCTTGTTTTTTCCCCAGCACACAATTTTGCCAGGTGAGTACAACTGTGATGAGAAGTGTGTGCGGAGCTGCATCATCTTCAGTTTCAATCTTTATTCAGCAGCCATATGCCATGGTGGGATGTGTTTCTGTTTAGACTATTAGTATGTGTCTTGAGTGAATGAATAGGGAAAAGCTTTTATTCGGAAAAAAATCCAGCTTCCCTGGATGCTGTGGCTATTGTCAGCCTTTCAGAGTTGCAGATGAGAGTGCCGTGGCACCGGGTGGTGGAACCAGCTGTAGCATATATGTGGCTGTACAGACCACCGCAAACATGTCTCCCACAGTTCTTGGTGCTCCTCAATGTGATGAGCTCTGCTGCTCCATCACCTGCTGCTGCTGCACTGCTGATCTCATGTTGTTTCTCTTCCAAGAGCTGCAAGCCTTCCCTCCCCATGCTCGTCTCGTGATTTCCAGTGAAGAACTCAAAAACGTCATCGGGTGATTTTTGCGGGGCAAGCACACTTCTTCGGCGTTCATGCATCAGTTGTCTCACGGATGTGTCCTACCCCGAGGATGGTGCACCAGTATGCCACAAGTGCCCACTCGATTCTCAAACATACTCCTTCTGCTGGATTTAAGGTCACCCGAGAACACCAAAGTGATAAAAATGGGAAGAGGAAAAAACCCACCCTAATCCTAGTTTAATAAACACTAGACTTTTATACAGTTTTTTAAATGTATGTAAATATTGTAACATTTCATTAATATGCATACACATTTTAAGAAGGCATTACTTAACCATTTGAAACCTGGTAGTTGCCAAGCTATTGAAGATTACTTAATTGGGGAAATCAGTGCAGGGGTATGTCCCATTTGAATTTTCTAAAAATGTTTTCTTAATTTTAGTTTCACAAGTAAGAAAGTGAACCTTCTTGTGCTGCCCTTGATGGACTCCTATGTCGTGCACAAGTCAAAAGATTCCAGTCTTGGTGTGGTTTTTTTTTAAATTCAGTAGTGTATCTCTTAGTATGATATTCTGAATGACAGGAGGAAAAGGTGATTGTTTTTGATGCTTTGAGAGCTGGGACCTGCTTAGCAAGCATCCTACCCAGAAGATATTCTTCCCTTTGTCAACTGCCATGTTTCATTTTGTAAATGACATATAACTATGATGGCTCATGTCTCATTGGCTTTCCCTTGAGATAGAAAATGCAAAATCCTGCAATTTTCTGGAAGCATTTCATTGTCCCGCGCACTGGTACTAAAGACTGTATAAATGATGTCTGTTTAATTGTTGGAGAACCGACATTGCTGTGCCACTAAAGGATGTCCTCTGTTGAGGAGAGAAAAATTATGCTTGCTGACCTTAATGATGTAATGGATTACCTTAAAAATCAACTTAAATAAAACAAGTTGAAAAGAAGACAGTCCTAAAAGCTTCGCAGTCCACGGAGTGAAATTTAACTTTAATGGTAGCCTGAATGGTGGTAGCTGGATCGTGTTAGTTTGTATTTAGGTGCCAGTTAACAGCATGATCTCGACAAAATGATTTTATTGTTCCCCAAACCCTTTTTTTATGGAACTGTTGTCTGTAGTTGGTAAGCCGCTCTTTTGATGATTCAGTGAACTGTCGTAACGGTCCATCTTGTCTCTGTACCTTTTTTTCTTGTTTTCCATGCCATCTTCTAAGGCCGTGTTCACACACAGATGATCAGCAGCAGATTTAAGTACTGCTTATGGGTAACCAACTGTGGGTTAGGACCTGATCCAGCAAACCATTAAGCATGGACCTCGTTTCATTGATGTCAGGCGTGACTATATGTGTTCTTCAAGGTGAACATACACTGTGGTGCTTCAGTGAATCAGTCTGCAATGATATTTGTAAGTTAATGTCAGGACTGTCATAAGGAGGAAAAAAGGTGGCTTTTCCTTAGCGGTGCTTCTTCAGTGGGGTTCAGCAGAGCTTTTTGGAGACACTGCCTGGAAGTGATTCCAGGTTTTACTATGGGGAAAAAATCCGACATATTTTCTTGCAGATAAGATTCATGATTCCAACCTGACTTGAATCAAAACTTAGGAAGAGGTGCCTGTATAGGGCTTGGACAAATGCCACTTTGTCCTTGGTTGAGGTTTGTCAAATTATGTCAAAAGTTCAGAGGCCCATGAGAGAGTTTCATGCTGTTTGTGGTTGGACCTGTGCTTCTTCTGTGAAGAGAAGTAAGACTCTCTCCAAAGTATGTAGCTAGTCCTCCTCTGAAATAAATATTCCTCATGTTACCAAATTCCATTTTTATGTTCTTGTAATGTAACACAAAATATTTTCTATTTGCTCATGGTGTGTTTGTTAAAAGGAAGTATTCTCCCATTTAAAGGTTGGGGTTGGTGTTTCTAAACTTTTTGTGGTAATCGAGGCAGGCCACCCGGCTCTTCTACTTCTTTAGGCTTGGGAAGGTCAAGGGAAAATAAACCCCTGTTCTCATTGCCTTCCTTGCTGCACTGTGAATACGTTAAGAGTTCAGCTGTGTGCTTAGATATAATGCCGTTCTTGAAATAAAATACGCAGATTCATTAAACTCCAGAGGAAGAAAAATGGTGCTCATCATATTGGTATCACTTCAGTCTTTAGTTTATTGTGGATATGAAGTTAAAATTCTAGTATCACAGAGTATTCTAAAAATATGCGTAAGTTAAATTATTTAATATAGTTTTCTTTTATAAATGTCATGGATACCTTATTAGTATTGCCTAAGTTGTCTGATTGTGCTTTATACTAGCAATAAAGTTATATGTGTGAGTTGATAGCAAAAGAATGATTCAAGGCATAAGGATTAAAAATCAATTCCTTCTCAAACGTTTTTAAGAACCCAGACCACACATATTTTACACAATATACCCCCTTTTGTAAAAGAATTTTTAAATAAATCTGGATTAGCCTGATTTCTTTTTTTTTAAAAAATTAACGTTAGTGCAACTGTGTAGCTTTTTAAAAATACAGAATTCAAATGTTTGAAATCAAGATAGCTGTAATGTTGCCACATACTACAGATGTTAGTATGCAAATACATTAGAAAAAGAGAATTACACTTTTAAACTGAAGTTTATTGTTTGAATATTATTTGAAAGTAGTGCAGATATAGAATAATGGATGATCCATCGTATGGTTGGCTTTAATTGCTGCATTCTTTTTCATTATCAGTTCAGTATTGGGAAACTGTAGAGTCCTAGAAAGTTATGGCTTTAGGAAAACCAGAGTGTTTTGTCTTGCTTTAGTCTCGTATGTGAAATGGTTATGCTGATGACTTAACTGCTTTGAAGATTCCCCAGTTCTTCTCTGAAGACTAAGACTCTTGAAGACCAGATTTGAGGAAGGAGTGCATCAGCTTACACGAAGGCACCTTTATAACTGCTAAGACTGAAAAGTCAAGTCAGTAACCTGAAAGGGAAGCGTAAAATGGTATGAAGAGACTATTCTGCGTATAAGAAACAATCTTGGTATTAAGCTTGTACAGTTTATATAAAAACCATGGCTTCTTATGATATTGCTGCTTTTGCGCTTTGCTAAAAGAGTGTTACTATAGTGAGTTAATCGTACAAAGTGGACTTTTTGAAACAGCATTTGTAAAAGCCACGTAAAGACAATCCAGGTGAAGATGTCGTGTTAAATTTTGGGTTTCTTTTTGCTCTTCGAGTTGGAGATGGCAATTAATGCAGCCTTCTTGATCTTTTTGCGTTTAGTCATTCAGCATAAAGCATGAAGCTCTCAATTCAAGCTTCCAAACAGCGAGTGATTGCTTCCTACTCTGCTGAATAGGGCTGTTTCTGAACTGCGACTGTATCTAATCAACAGAGAGTGGGCTGACTTCACACCAGTTATTGAAAACACATTTTCATAAGGCTTCTTTGCTGATAAATATCCAACCAGAATTCCCTTATATGTTGTAGTATGCATTGCTATTGAGAAATGTTTAAAATGCATGTGTAGTATCAACTGTACAAATACGGGTTTGTAATACTTAGCATATTCATTATGAATTCTCAAAATGTTAAGTTATCTCTGTCCTACAGTATATCTGTGCTGAGCAAACCATGGCTGGGGGCCAAATCCATTTTACAGCTATCCAAAACAGTCTTGTGGCCAATCAATCAAGTTTACACTTATAAAATGCCCATAGTGTAAGCACCTGAGGCACTGTGCATAATCCATACTAAAATAAATACGATATACTATCTCTGAATAGTGAAGTCAGGTGAAATCAGACATGTGCCTCTGAGGTTGTGGTAGATAAAGGAATCCGGTTCTGTAGGAGGAGATGATTAACACGTGGTACAAATGCACACAACTCGTAAGGCAGTCACACTTTTGAGATGTGAATGGAAAATTGATTGAACGTCTGAAGGGACTGAAAGGATGGTGAATAAGAGGGTTTTATAAATGAGACACAATTGGGCCATGGAAATTTCTTGCGCAAATTAATGTTTAACTCTGCGGAGAAGGCTATCCTCTCCTCTATCACAACCACAACTCCATGAGCTTCAATTACGACTAAAATTTTCCTGCTGTTTGCTCACGGGTATTGCCTGTAGGAGCGGACAGCCCTCAGGCTTAACACATTTTGCAATAGGAGCACTGTGCATTGGTAAAGCCTGCAACTTGGCAGTGTCTTTCTTTACAAAAAATGAAACTAACTCCAGGTCATGAATGAAAAACATTAAAAAAAAAAAAAAAGAAAGGAAAAAAACCTACAGTTCACAGTGGGTCTGGATATTGCAGTTTATTTAAGGACCAGTGAGATGAGAGGCTTACCCTGTTTGGTGGTCTCCCAGTCACATCGTACCCTCCCAGCATCACCGTCCCTGGGTCTCTGCTCCCCTTCCCAGCAGGGAGGATGCTGTTCACGGGAGTTGGGATTGAACATCGGGTTGGTCCGTGCTGTCCCACCACTTGCTGTTACCCGTCTCGGACATCACTGACCAAGGTCTTTGAGTGGCTCCTGATATTCGCCTCCATACAAAAGCCTGATTTCCACAATCTGTCCTCCAACCAGCCTTCTGACCTCCTTCTTCCTGCTTCCCAAGCCCCCCGTTTTCCCACCTAACTGTCCCATGTGCAGAACCACAACGTGTGATCTGCCTCCTAGTTTGTGGTTCTGTCTCATATCCGTAGCAGCTGCAGCTAACTAGTAGCAGGGTTGTGTTTGAGCATTCAGAAGTTCAATTTTTCTCCCCTCTGATTGTCTGCCGCTCTTTAGCTTTCGCAATTTAAGTTACTTTGTTTTTTGCCAGCGACACCCTCAGCTATTAGCCTGCTTGTGCAGCTATGAGCATCCAGCCGCTCTGTGTGTGTTACGGCAGTAATGATCGAAAGAAAGCGGTGCTTTTTGAGGCAGAGTGAAATAGTTTAGACAGTGCGGAATTTATTCTGATACATGAATCCAGTATTTAACGTGCAGGTAGAAAAAAAACTTGCTTCCTGTTCTGCTCATCCTTGGCTGGATAATTGACAGCCTTCTGGATCTTCATTTCTAGCCTTTTCAGCTTTCGTTGATAAAGATGCAAAAAAGACAGACATGTACAAAAGGACTGTATGTAGCGTATAATTCATTTTGTAGAGCTAGAACATCTCGCTGAATGTGCCATTGATTTATCCTGGCACTAATTCCTAGCGAGTAGCTCATTTTGAAAGTAGCTACAAGTTGGCATATTTGCAGGAGCATTGAATTCTGGCACGCAGTCACTGTTGTATTAAAAACATGGTGTGCAGCGAGTCTGGAGAGCCTTTGAAAGTGAGATATCAATAGAAGCTATGAGTTGCATTGTTATTCTTGGTACATACAGTGTAAAAAAACCCCAAACAGAGTAAGCTATATATGTTACCAATAGTGTGCAGTTTGTGGCATGGATTTTTCCTGCAAAATGTGTTAGCGACGTTGCATTTATTAAAAAATTGTACTCCAAGCCACTTTAAAGTCCATATGGTATCTGTTATGATTACCTTAATAACAATAGCATAATTATGGGTATTATATCCTTATGGAATTGAATGTGCAACAAACATTGCTTGTGAGCAGCAAGTTTTCATAAGAGATGACAGCTGGTTTAGAACCAAAATTATAGCTTATTTATTGTGTGTATACATTCGAGCTGGGTGAAAAATAGCAAAAGAATGAAATCTGCAAAAGAACTATTTATTGCTAAGTGTTATTTTGCAATAAAAAAGCTAGTTGTATACTAATGAACAATAAGAATGGGTTGGTTGGAAATAACATATTTCTGTAAAATAAGATGTTTCAAAAGGGTGCCTCTGGCTGCAGGATCTACCAAGTTTTTCTTCCCTTTTCTTGGAGGGAGAGGAGGAAGAGGAGAAGGGGGAGCTCCTTCAGAAAACTTTACTCAGTAGTGGGAAGTTGTAGTGGAAAACATTGAACTGAAAGAGATAACTCATCATCGCCTCTGTAAGGCAAGGATGGATAACTCGTATTGTCTCTGTATCTCACCTGATGAGAACAGAGGGGAGAGGAGGAAGGAGCTGCTGAAGGTTCATCGTGTTTTGTATGGGTCTTGCCATGGAAAGTCTCTGTGCTCTGGTCTGGCAGGGACAGCGCTGACCTGCGACAATTACCCCAAACATGAGGTACCAGAGTGAGCTAAGTAGAAAAGACTGGTTGCAAGGAGGTTAACTCCACAATAGGAGGTTCTTTTCCCACTTTTCCATGTTTTTTCTAAACCTGTGTCTGTCTGAAGTAGTGGTGAGTACCATCCAAAAATTTCAGGTACCTCAACCCTTTTACACGCTGTAATTTTGCTGTTGGATATGGTGGCCAGGTCTTCAGGATAGATTGCAAACAAAAGTATTGGAACAAGGAGTATTTTAACTGCAGGTTAATTTTATATTGGTATTTACTTATCTGAGAAACCCTTAGCACTTACAGCTTTTAGAAACTTGTTGAAGGTTACAGAAGATCCAAAGTTTGAGCTTGCACATGGTTATTGCAGAGACTGTCACCTTCTTACAGAACAGAAGAAATGCGAGGTGGGATGTTGTAAAGCTGCGTTGTGGAGGTTGGGGGGAGAGAGGAGTTCAAACAGGTGTCTTCGTTGCTGCAGATGAGCGAGAGTGTGGTTTCCAAAAAGGGGGGGGAAAAATAGTTTCAATACAGATGAACAGGCACTTTTTAGCAAGGCTTATAAAGCATTAAAATTCAGGCACAATTACTGTACAAATAAAAATCAGGGCTCTTGCATATACAGAAAGGAACTTTCATTCCATGTGAAGGATCTTGGCACAAAGGGAGTTTTCAAAACATTACAGGATTGTTAAAAACTGGTTCCCCAGCATAAATTAATGTAAAATTTCTAGTGTGTGCTGTAAGTGAGTGTCCCATTGGTTGCGTCTCACCGAGATCTAAAACTAGGAATAAGAGTGACAGCTCAGATTTACCCTGCGGTGATACTCTGACTACGCTGTTGGACAAATTCCCTGTAACAGAGGAGAAAGGTTGATCAGAGATAAACTAGGCTACAAAAAGCAACTTCAGCAATTCCAAAAATCCTGAATGCTGTGAGGGAAAAATAATTGTGAACAGAAATTCTGTATGACCTCTGTTTAGGTTGTTCGTGTTCCTGTAGGTGATGTGTCTGTGAACACACTGGACAAAGGGCTGTTGCCTAGAAGGCTGTTGGGTTGTATATTCTAGAGAAAACCAAGGAAGAGTGATGGGGGAAAGGAGAATTCAGGGAGCTGGGAGGGTTTTGAGTTGCTTGGAGGCATCATTGCTGGCATGGGGTCAGAGGCTGGGCTCAGGCTGCAGTCACCTCTTGGGTTTTATCCAGATTTAAACTCTTTTAAGGCCTCACTGGCTTTTGCTTTACTTGCGTGCAACTGAGTGCAATGAGGGTCTGGGTTCTGAGGAGCTTTTCTGAGGGCTGCAGCCACGCAAAGTGAAGGTGAAGGCCTGTAGAAGATGGGGCGCGTGGCCATTTTCATAGGCAGAAGTATCTTAAGAAGCCCTTTCCCCCACACATGGGGCTCTGCTGCTGCTCAGCATCCACCAGGATTCCCTGGGACGGTGCACGGAGCCAACAAATCCTCAGGAGTCTCCGTCTTGTGACCTGCTGGTGCCTTCCCGTCATGAAAACAAGTGTCTGCTTTGAAATCTGGTGGCGGGGAGTTTATGTGCTCTGAACAGTTGACACGGGCAGCACAGGGATGTCTCTTCTGTATGGAAGAGATTTTTCCAGATGGCATTGTGGAAAGAAGTACTGTATGATGGTTTGCTTTGAAAATACTTCGTAAACTCAGAACTCGTCTCAGCTTTGTAAAAAAAAAACAACCAGTTTTAGTTTGTTGGGTTATTTTCAGGATCATTTTAAACATAGTGAGATGCCAAATCCTTTGAACGGCAAATACTGGCAGATTGTATCCTATCTCTTTTGTGATAGAAATTATTGTCAGCGGTGTGAAACACTGATGTTGACTGTTTATGCAGTGATAGTTGTGTTTAAGTAGCTTTAGATTGTGTAGATCTTGTTAATCTCTCTGAAAAACCATTATAAAATGCAGTGGAATTTAATGGTCTTGGGTTTTAGTCTGTGGCTGCATCATTTTTTATTTTTCGTTTTTACCAAAGCTATTAAATGGTTGTTGGTCTCATAATTTTATGGAAATGCTTTGTAAAATAATAACCACGTTACTCAGTTTTGTCTGTAGTCTCTGATGTGATTTAGAGCAAAGTTTTAAAAAACATTTTGCAAATTGCCAGAGCTGATTACCTGATGCATTGAATTACAGATGGAAAGGAATGCTGTAGTGGGTTAATACAAGTATAATGGCTGATCATATTGGGACCAGGCTGCACTATCTTTAAAATGTGTACATCCTAAGTATGTGAAGGTATCATTTTGAGGCCCTACTCATTCCAATGTTGGCATTTACGTGGAAATTATTCTACTAAATTCCAGAATGCTCTGCATAGTGATTATTTTTTTCTTCAGTAGTAACATCAACAGGTTTTCCAGTGGCGTGGAAGCCTGTTTGCAATTTAAAAGACTGAAGGACTACTTTTCCTTTAGGAAAATGTTGTGTGATCAAAAACTTGAAGTTCTGATGGAAAAAAAAAAAATAAATTGGAGCTGATGGGGAATTTTTGCTTCTAGAGGGAAAAAAATTTTCTCTTTTTAGGATGAAATGTTTGGATTTGAAACAGCTCCCTAGCACTGATTTTTGCTAACATAAGCTTGTATTAAAAGTATACAAACATATGTAGAACAAAATGTTGCACTGAAACTAAAAAAGTAAAAAGTTTTTTTCTTTTTACAGAAATGAGTTGCAGAAACTTGTGACTGTGTTTTGGCTTTTTTCCACTTCAGAGTACGAAGGGGTTCAAATGTAGAATATTTGGCATAACAGAAAATATAATTCCAACTGAAATTTAGTCTTTGCAAAGCAGGCAGATAAACAATTGTAATGTGATTGTAATTTTTTTTTAATTTCAGACTTTTGTGAGGTGCACCTTACAAAATGTCATAGAAGCGTCTGCTGATTGGGTCTTATAATTAGGATTCGAGGCAATAAATTGCGCTGCCTAAAGAAGTTTTGGATTCTGAGGAAAATAAGGTATTTCTAAGATGATATGACAGGTTTGCTGGCTTCTACCAACATTGGTTCAGCACTGTTAACATTCAAGAGTACTTTGTCTGTCCCGATTTCCTGACTTAGGAGTTACTCCAAGACATTATAACTATTGCTGCTGCAACTGCTGCCATTTGTCTTTGCTTTGCATGAAGCTGGTGTTTGCGAGTGAATGAGCTGTCTGTTGTGATGAGTCTTTCGAAGAATTATTTTAGGAAACAGTCAATCTTTCAGAGTTATTTTTAATGACGGAACTGACTCAAGGAGGAAAAAAATCATGCTGATTACATCTGTCCAAATTTTGTAGGTGCGTAATACCATTCATTAGGCCGATAAAGGTTTTGATAAGGTTTCCTCTTCCGCCGGAAGACGTCCTTTCACTTAACTGGACATTGAATCTACTACCAGTAAAGACTCCACAGGTCTGTAATTAAATGAGTGTAATGCTGAATTCTCTTTTGCATTCTTGGCATAGTTATCTGCATCTGAGCCCCATCTGCGCGCTCTGTGGTGGTGAAAACGGGCTGATTGCTGCCACTGTGACACAGCAACCCTTTATGCCAACCAGAAAGGACATGCAATAGGATTAGACCAGACTTCATTTACAAAAAGACACTATTTCATCTGTAGTAAGAGACCCTTACACAGAGCTAGGATCGTTTCCAAAGTGATTAATTATATTTTTCATATTTGTTTATGAAGTCCCAAACATTACAGGGGAAGTTTATGTTATATAAATTGCACTGGTTATAGGAAATCAGTTGTCAGGTGAGTATTCTGGTCCCAAAGCTTGTCTGCTCTTAAATTCTGGAGTGTGTCATGGGGAGTTTTGGTAGAACGTGAAGAATGATATTGCTGTGGTATAATACACATACCAGAAGGGATTTGCACTGAGATGCTGGTAACCACAAAGAGCAGAGAATTTTCCTCTCCAATTTCCATTGGCAGGGATGGTCCAACATGGATTTTGGGGGAGAAGCGCCTGCTCGACATGATACAAGCTGAGTTTTGCTTTTTGCCTTTGTGGCTCAAGATCAAATCAACATCTCTCTTGGCCTCAAGAAATAGATATTGCAAAAAACCATAATAGTGCAGTATAAAATTATCTGTTTTGCTTTGTTTACTTTCAGGTGAATGCCAAAAGTAAAACTTTAAACGGTTGATCGCTTAGTGATGAGAATAATCAGTTCAGTTGAAATAGCATGCTGTTTTAAGGCCTGCTTTGTAAATCGAACCTGTTTAGGCTAGAAGGGAACTTGAAAATAAAACAACATCTGAATCTTAATGTACTTGCAGACAAACACCTGCATATTCCCACTGAGTAATTCTGCTACTTAAATATTCTTTGCTCTTCTCGTTCTGTATCTGCCTGTGATCTTCGGGACAATTCCTTGGAGATCAAGGAGGCAAACCAACCAACACAAATATAAAAGTGTTGACAGCGGAGGAGAAATCTGCTTCTTTGCAATCTTAATCTTGGGTTTGTCTGAGTTTAGGCATTGTGCAAACAACTGAAGGGCTGGGGGTATGACCACCGTGGGGTTTTTTTTTCTGAACTAACACTAATGTGAAAGTAGAAAACTGTGTCTTAAACTAGCGTAGTCCTTTGCATCATTCTTAGTTACTTCTTGCTGGTTGATTAGACTGATCTTACTCATTTGACTCATAATACTCATTTTAATAGTTAGCCTGTTTCTTTCTGTTTCTTATTTGTCCAATCAGTGATTGGAATATTTTTGCTTTGCAAAAGAATGTAGACACTGCCGATGATAGAAATGGATCTTGTAATTGTGTTCTTCACCTTGGCTTTGCCAGAGAGGCTGGTAGCCCATAAACACTCTGGGAAGATAAATCATTATAGCTTTTTTTTCCCCCCAAAAAAAGAGAAAGAATCTTGATTTGTTAACAGATTAATATACAGAATATTTAATACAATCTAAATAAATGGCATATTGATAGCAGAAGCAATGCATGAAGAAGAGCTGTACAGAGTAAAAGTTATTTATAAAAAGTAATATTTTCTAATGAAAAGTAATTGTCTTTATATGTTATTTTGCAAGTCTCATGTTTAAAATTTGGTATGAATATTCAAGTAAAGTTCTTTAATATGTTAAAATTATATGTATATAAAAGTCTCACCTCATATTTGTCAGCTGAAATTTGTTTCCTGCAATTGGAAAATAACAGGAGTTTTCTTAATTAAGTAATGTTTTGTTGGAATACATTCTTATTCCAATTCATTTGTTTTCATTCTGCCATCAGTTAGAGAAGAGCTTGTAGAGACAAGTTGCATACCTGTATGCCAATTTTATTTTTTTTGTTAGAAATATATTCCAGACAATCCCATCCAGTGTATTCTCATTAGAATCAAATTATAGCAAATACTTGCTTTACCCAAGATCCTCTGTTCCCCAAGAGCCCTTCAGCATTACTTTTAACATTACCTAAAAATACTACTGAATTTAAAAATACCGAAAGCAGAATTTAAGCTGCTTACATTCAGTGCCTTTTTCTTCTGTAGGTGACTCGGGCTCACTCGTCTTTCTTTAAGTCGAGCATTTCTGGAGGGTTTTCCATTTGTACACGTTGCAGGTGATGCCTCCCAGGATAAGGCCCCTGCCATTGAAGGTTTGTCAGATTAGTAAAGAAAAAGCGAACTCTTATGTCAAAGCTGACGCTGGAAAGGATGTAAAAAGATCTCTAATGTATTTCCTATAAAAAGGGCCGTCGCAAAAAAGTCTTATTTGCAGAAGGTCAGTGACTTGCTCATTCCTGTGTAATTTTGAATGGGGATATAAAAATTTATGTGAATGCTCCCCACTGAGTTGCATTTTTCTATTGCCTTTGTATTTTATTTTGGTCATGAATTATAACATATTGTAGAAATCCCTCTTTACGGTCTCCCTCAAACCTTTTGAAGGGGTGTAAAATTGATCACTTAAAATCAGTAATGAGTTTGTGAACCATGGGCAAAAATCAGTGATTTGAATATTCGGTTGTGAATGATTTAAAGAATTTTACGGGGGGGTTGAGACTTTAAATAAAATTGTGCTAAGTACAAAACTGTTTTTCGCTGACTTCACTTGGCAAAACAAAGAGACAAGGGTTAGAGGAGATGATCATATTCTTTAAAAACAACCCGGCTTTTCTTTTTCCTGGCCCAAAGAAAAATCCATTTGCTTCTAACTATCATAGATGGTAGCCTCAGGTTTGGCAAAATTGCTTTGCATGAACTAGAGGTGGCTGCTGCTGTCTCGCGTGGCTGCCAATGGAAACAACGTGCAGCCTAGGAGAGGTGGAGTGGAGAATGTAGAAGCTCCACCAGGGAGAGCAAGTGAATTCTCTGTGTCTCTGGAAGAAACTGAAGGGATTCATGCTCCGGAATACTTTCTTGTTGGAGACTTAGAGGCTTGGGTCTGAAGATAAAACAAATGTGAAACAGGTCATGAAGCAAATGGACAAAAGCGGCAGCAGCATGTTTCCAGGATGAGGTGCTGTTTCTCAAACGTGAAGGTGCTCAAGAATGAAAAAGGTGAATTACTAATGGTGGAAATGGTTGGCTGAAACAGCTTTGGTGTGTAAGGTGGCAGATGTAACATCGTCATCTTGAACACAGCTTGGGAAAGCTGAGGACTGCAAGCCTGCAAGCTTTGTATGTTCTGAGTTAAGTTATTAAAAAGTGTAATAAAAAAATAAAACTTCTAACACCTGCATAAATATAGCTAGTGCCAGGTTCGGAGCGTGCAAAAGCCAGGCTTTCTACACAATGGCTACCAGGCGTATGAAACTTTTTGCCAAAGGGTATTGCAGATGCTTACAGTTTAAAGATAAGTTCACGGACAAGAAAGCCACTGAGGATTGTTTAGAAACTACAGCCAACTGAGGAATTCCCTGAGCTGAAAGCATATGGAGTATTAGCAAGAGTAACCGTATTTGGGAATATTGTGCTTTATTATCATGTTCTTGTACTTTTTTTTGGTCTTCTTTTCATGACATCTGTTAGAAGTAGAATCTCAAGCTAGATGGATCTTTGCTTTGAAATAGTACTGTACTTCCCGTGGTCTTTTCTTCCAGAACACCATCTGCCATGTATGAAAGGCTGGTTACAAAAATAAACCAGCAAATGGCAGAAAAATACAGTCTATTAGAAAAGTCCCATGGTGGTTTGCGGGGAGAGGTCAGTAGACCAGTCACGTATCCATCATGTTGTCTCATTTTGCTCCTCTCCTTCTCTCTGCAGAACAATGCTGAGTTATCAGCAAGAGGGCAAAGAAATGCCTGAAGGAAGATTAGGGCAGGGCTTGTGCCGGTCTGGAAGGCTGAAAGGGATGGCACAGTCTGTTTCTTATCCCGTGCTCTGGTTTATGGTAGGAGAGGCATGGGTGGGAATGTCTGGAGGGGAGTGGGAGGTCGAATAATAGTATTTGGTTTTGTTTAGTGACTTGCATTCCTTGCTCCTGATTACCTCTCGTTAGCCCCCCTGAGTTTGTGCATCGCTGCTCTCTGTGCCCTCGGAGCAGCATTAGCTCTTTCTTTGGGGTTGGGGTTACTCTCTGCTGGGCTCCCAGGCTGGTGTATGGAAAGGGGAGGAAGAGGTGCTTCTCCCGAGGGCAGGACCTTTCACATCTTGTTTTGCTGCTTCCGTACGAAGTGGCAGGCTGTCTTTTTTTTTTTGCTGAGATGTGCGGGCACGGACTTGTCAGCAGGAGTGCTCCTTTCCTGGAAGCAGGATGTGGAAAAGGCAATTGCAGGGGGCAGGATAAAACAAAATCCAGTAAGAAGGTGTATATAGAAGGCAACGTGGACTTCAAACTCTCCATTAGCCCCCATATTACTACAGAATAAGCCTCACTGAGAAGTATGAAGTATGTGTAACGGATCATTCTTTTGGGAATAAATGGCACACGCAGTCTCAGTTTTACTTCAGTCACTTGCCTCATGATACTGGCCCTCTGTCTTGGAGGACCTGAATTTCTAGAGGCAGGCTAGGTATTGGTGTCCTTTCCTTCTTGCAAGATGTCTTCTTGCAAGAATAGGCTGTATTTGGGATCTTTCTGTTTTTCAGTTCCTGAGGCTGTAAATCAGAGAAGTGTTGTATGGAACTGGAAGTGCAGAGGTCTTTAACTTCCATTTGTCCAGCCATTGGAGTATTGAAACAGTATGATTAGGAAAAACCCTATCAAACTTTCCACGTTAAGGTATTGCATTGATATGGCTTTGCAAATTTTTAGATCGTATTACATACGAATTTTTACAGAACCTGCGCAGAATCCATACTTCATTGTATAGGCACAGTAGTGTGATCCAGCCCTTACATCAGAGAAATGCGTGTCTAAATAAGCAGGATGGGGAGAGGGTGGGAAGTAGACCACAGATTTTATGCAGGTCCTCACCATATTGAATCATGTGAAGAAGCCACCTATTTGGCACCACTGCGGCATGGAGGCATCATGTAGTGGTCCAGTGGCACTTGCTGGGGATGAAAATGTCTCCTACTTTGTCCGTAGATGCTGTCACAGGGATCTCTCTTCTTGGTGGAGAAGCGGGCAATACGGTTGCACTTAGAAGGCTGTGATTCTTTTAATTATAAGCATTAGTTTTGGCTGAGGTTTTTTCCACATCAATTTTTGGCAGTCTGTGAGGACCATTAAGTTGTTTAGACCTCTAGTTAGTGACAGAGGAAGCAGCGGCATTCAGTCTGACACAGGCAATTAAGTATTTTATTTTCAGGATCGCAAAGGCAGGGTTGCTTTAGAAAGAAAAATCAGAGGAGAAATATGATTATCAGTGAAGCCTGGATAACACTTGTAATATTTAAGATATATATGCTTGAACAATGACTTGTATTGCAATGATTTATGAATTTATGATTGTTTGTAGAGGTGCGTTATAAGCAGGGTTATAATACTTTACTGTTTTAATTACAACTGATAGCACTGAAGCCAACTGCAAAATATAGTGGAAAAACAAGTAATTACGGTCTTACAAAAACCAAACCCAAACCCTCTCTAGAGGCAATATTGTTAACATTTTTTTCATTGTTGCAGAATGAGGATTCAGTTTTTAGTCCATAATAAAAGATGGTGAAATAGACTTCCTAGAACTGCGTGTGTTGTAAGAAAGGCAGGTATTGCTTTTGCAGAGGAGAAAAGCCGTTTCCATCAGAGGTGACATAAGGGAATGACTGAGACAAAGAGGCTCCAGCAAAGGCTTGTAGAACATCTCTTATCACACAGACAAAAGGACAAACTGATTCATACTGGATTAGTGTCTAGAAGGGTAGTCAAACATTTAACCAGGGCTAATGACATTGAGCAATTTTTTACCAAAAAGGAAAGGAATAAACTAGTCAGCTAATCCCTTCAGGTGTAACATAAAGGAGAAGTAAACAGAGGCAAGACATCTGGGAAGAATTTTAGGCACCTCGGACAGACGGTGAACCCTGGAGTACCTAACCAATGGGAAACAGGGGAGGGAAAAAATTGTCTGGGATTAGGAAATAAAAAGGTGTGTTTCAAGAACTGAAAGTGTGCCTACTCGCTAGGTCACCCGCTCGTGCAAGAACGTGAATAAAAATGTGCTTCACAGAGGATTCTGCCTGAGCCTATTTCATTCCGACCGGAACTTATTCCTCACAGTGTGAATAATCATCCTCAGTGGCGGTGAAAGTATGGGGGAATACCTCTTTATAAAAATTGCTCATTCTCTGGCAATCAGTGTTTACTCATTTTAATTAGCGAGAATTTAAGATTGACTGGCATATTTTCCATATCATACGTTAAGCTTAGAAAAATCTGAACTGTTTATGCATGTAAGTAACACTCTTTAATTTCTATCTAATTTCTGAACTTCCTTTTTTATAATCCTGTGATTTCCTCAACGAAGTTTCCACTGAATGTGACGAGACTTAGTTGATCACTCATTTAGCGACTCATCGAGTCACTTGAAGTTAAGTGATTCTTTAGGCATCCAAGTTGGATTTCACTGTCTAGTTTCATGTATATACATTCTGTTAATAAGAACAGAATACATCTTAAATAATATTGCAAATGCTTTTAAATAGCTAGATTTTGAGCAGTGTTAGGGCATAACTTCTGGAATATATCCTTCATTGCGTCTGGTATCCCAGGTGTGGATGAAGGGAAGAGTACCTGCCTTGGAGTAAGAAGTTTTCTCTCTCCACATCCAAGGAAAGAGGAAAGACACAAATTAAAACAAGCAAACAAACAAACAAACAAAAAGAAACAAAAAAAACCCCAAAAACCCAACACAGGCAGTGGGCAGTTTCCTAGGAAGGCTGCTGTGGCTGCTGAGATAAAGATGCTTGCCACTTCCTTGAAATTATATTCACTTTTGAATCACCTGTGATTTGTGATAGGATCCTTATTCAATTAAGCAACCCGAACAAACTGGCCTTCACTGTATTTTCATCTAAATCCCTCATTTAAATTAAACAAAATTATGATTTTTGACCGTTAGTTTTTTCTTTTTACTGGAATAGTGGGCCTGGGCAGTTCTGCACCTGAGCATCTCTTCCTTAGCCTGAGGTAGTCAACAAGCAGGTTCTTCATTGACAAAGGGATGAGACAGTGAGATAGTATTAAGAGAAATGGTCATTAATCTTCTAATCCTTTCAGAGGTAGTGGTTTTGAAATTCATAGCCTTTAAAGTCATGCTTTTTGAGAATCGAGGTATGAGCCAGGAATTCATCCAGCTAATGCTTTCTATTGTTTATGGTTATAGTTGGGAAGTACCGTGTTGAGTTAGTGCTTTGCTTTTGCTTCCCAGTTGTTTAACCTTTGTTTCAAACGAATGGGGCTGTTTCATTGCTGTTGCCAGACGCAAGAGGCATCTTTTTGTGTTCGTTAAATGGGCAGTGATGAAGTGCTTTAAGTGCTCCAAAGGTTTCCCCTTTTAATTATGTAAGAGAACAACAATAACAAAAAAATAGCTACAGCTGAACTTTTTAAGCCTTTTTCTAGCAGTCTTAGCACTCAGGTGAAAATAATTAAAGCTATTATTTGGTCTGTATATCTGCTAAACGTTGTGCTTTTGGGAGCAGGAGGTGGAGCTGAAGCTTGGGTGGGCCTTTTGCTTACATTTTTGTTCGTGAGTTATTTGTCGTTATGGCTCTTTCTAGCTCTGAACGTGTTGGTGTTTCAGTGGCAAGGGTGCTTGAGATTCCCACGGTTTGCTACTTAAAATTAATAAAATCAAGTAGGAGAAAACAGGATGAAGAAATGAGTTTGCCAGTAATTCCTCTTTTTAGTTTTCAGGTGCTCCGATCACCTTTTCCATGTCTTGCTCCCCCACAAGCAGCACTAGAAACCATATTGATGGAACAAATTACCGCTAGAGAGTAATGCTGAGGAGGGACTAAACTCTGGTAAAAGAATTATGTGGGGCTGCAGAACCCTGCGTGGAGCAAACACGCCAAACACAACTTCTGTATCCTCCGTCATATTAACTGGTGGGAGCTGACAGTGCCGTGGAAAGCAGGAGTTAGCACGCGCTGTGCTGTGACTTGCCTGTCATCGTCTCGAAAGGCATGGCACATGTCACAAAATACTGAGTTTTACCCTGTTTGTGTACGCTGTTCCCGTTCTGTTTCATTTTTCTCTCATTTGGCGTTTTTGAAAGCATTGTGTTTTGTGAAAAGTATCTGAACAGTTTTATTTCTGGATGGTTTATTTAAGGGAAAAATGTCTTTATTCTACCGATTATAGAAAAAATAGCTGATACCTGCCCACACACTCAAAATAGAACTGCTCTGGTGGATTTGAACTGGGCCTCCTGAGGACTTTCCTTTCAAGATAGACTGTCTCTCCCATAGTCATGATCCATAAGCTCCTCTTACTAAGAGCTGCTTGTGTTTTCCTTCAGAAGAGCTTCTGGGCTCTTGAACACCCAACCTCTACTGACATCCACAGAACAGATCTGCTGTGGCATTTGGAGGCAGACTAGAGGGGCTGACAGTACCATATCCCTACCTGGAGCTAAACCATACATGCCATTTTCTGCAGAGTTTGATCTGCACTATGAAGTGCTCAGTATTTTCTTTACCTTCCTTCATATTTAAGAACTGTCAGATGGAATTATTTTTCTAATGCGATGGCTCAGTCTCTGTTTTCCAGATGGTGTATTAACGGTGTTAAATTTTTGGTTTAAACATGACTTACAATCTTAGCCACATACCATCACAGGGCCCAACTTCACCCCGAGGAGTTCCTGTAGAGCAGGTGGCAGGAAACTGGCAGTTGAATTTATGTTGCAAAGCCTCCAATTCAGTCGTTAATTCAGGTTTCCACTGTCTAGAAACTAGATGTTGCCATCGCTATTCCTTCATGAAAATACAGACAAAAATCAGACAAATGGACGTAAGTAAAAAAACTTGGGACTTTAAATATTAGTTTTCAGGTAATGGTAGGAGAAGGGTTGTTGTTTGACCTACTACAGCTGAAATGCAATTGCGATATAGGATTTTCTTGGTTTATTTATTGTTAATCGCATAAACAAGTGGAAGAAAGGATGGGGAGAGTAAAGTTAATTTGAGAAGAGATAACTCTTCTGAGACAAATCTTAAATCTTGTTGAACCAGGGAGGTTCAAATAGTACTCACTGAGCACTAAATATAACTTTTTCAGTATTTATTTCCTGTAGGCTGATTAAATTTTCTAGCCTCAAGGGAGCAAGTTTTTTTTCACATAGTGTTAATGATTGGTATTCAATATCCAATTTAGGTTGTTTGTTTAATAATTCAATATTCGTGATGAATCCTGGTAAGTGAAACTTTTTGCATATACATCTGAGTTGTAGTTGAAAAATGGCTTAATATCTAATCTTAATAGTGCATATATACATTTATATCTTACATACTTCTGTTTTTCAATAAATGGTATGATTCTGCAACACATGTTTGTTTACAGTTTCATAATTATATTGCCAACATTTATGAGACAAACTTTAAATGATCTGTGTGGTGTCCAGTAAAATTTCTTAAGAGCTTTGTTTGTTTTTGAGAGGAAAAAAAAATACCATAATGCATATGAAAAGGTAATGGCTATTCTTCAATCAGGATACTTCCCGGTCTCATGTGACCTTCTAACTCCCAAACTGTCAGATAAGGTTTTCTAGTTAGCAGCTACATCTCCCTCTCAAGAGAAAGCCCTGATAAATTAATTTGAATCTCATTTTTTCTTGACTGCCGAGGGATGTGTTGTAGGTATCTTTCGTGAAGGATGAATCTGAAAGATGGAAAGCAGTTGGGAAGTTGCAGGCAATATGTATTGGGGCAGTGAAAAAAGGGTTATTTTCTCAAATGTGAATGTCGCTGGGATGAAGCCTGCTTTAGGCATTTACATCTAGTAGCTGCTTGTTGACATATTTGCCTTCTTTCTAACTTAAGTCACTTTAATCCGGTTACTGGAAACCGTATGTGGTGAAACCGAAAGGCAAAATGTCATATCACAGTGGAAAGCTGGATAGCAACCGGTAAGAGGGCAGCTTGACAGAGAAGCAGATGGAGCAGAGGGGTGTAGAAAAACAAACTGGTTTGGCAACGTAGACCTGTGGGGGTAGAAAGCAGCTGGGAGAGGAACTGAAGAAGAAAGAAGTACCTGGTAGAGGATGGGGTTGTGAGCAAATGTCATGCGTAGAGCCTTGGAACGAGAGGAGAAATGTAGGGATTAGGTCAGGGGGAGGAAACCATGAGGGAAACTTGAGAAGCCTCTATGCTGAGACGGGACAATCTGAAAGACAATCTTGGAGACAAATAGTGCTTGTTGGCCCAATAACAGCATCTTATTTGGGCTCAAGGTTATTTCTTTGCTCAGGAGAAGCAGTTCCCATGGGTTTGCTTTCAATTAAGTACTACAGATTGTGGTATTTTGGGCGCAACTGTCTTTATTTAAACATATGTGCAGTCATGGAAGGATGAAATGGTCATATAAGACAATCCCTTGCAGGAGTCTCAGGCCAGCTAGAAGTAATGAGTAATGTGAAAGTACAGCTGCTAACTTCAGGTTCATACAACCTGACTTAAACTTGTGTTTGTGGATGAAAACATGGTCTGAATCAGTCTCTGGTGGATTCCCGCTTACTTGTGACAGCATCCGCTGAGCACTTGAGTTCTCTCCCTCTGCCTGCCTCTGTGTTTCTGCTAAGGGCTTGCTTCATTTCTAAATGTGGATTTCTGCCTAAGAGTATTACTGTGGGTGAAAATCTGGACTTTTCTACTGTGTTGTTTGACTGTATTCTACCAAAACAAAAATGCTGACGTGCCCCCAAACTGCAGTAGCCTCTCACTCTTCAAAATTCTGAAAGCTGGTATCTGCTGTCCCTTATTCTCCTCCAGAGTGCACGTTTCCATCTCTGAATATGCACGATGTGAACGCTGTAAAGCTTGTAGGTCAAATGCTGTTTCTGAACCTAAAGAAGGATATTCACAAAAGCTGACTAGATCCATCATACAATTGGTGGAAAGAGGGAATTTGCTCCACAGGGTGGGAAGTTTGGTGGCTATGTCCACTGTGTGCCCCAACTTGCTTCCTAGGAGGACTGATGACTGCACAGGGAACCAAGGAGGGTAGTACATTATGCTAAAATGATTATTTGTGAACACTCTTTGAAATATAATAGTCCAAACACTGTCATTTATGAATTCCCAATTTGCTTTCCGCTCATGTGGCTTCAGCAGCATTAGTTAAAGTTGGCTGGTTTAACAAACATTTTTTGTCATTACGTATATTTGCTATTACATTCTTCAAGTGTAACTCATGGAAAAGTAAAAACATTAAGCACTTGAGTAGTAATAAAAATATCTCAACTTGATGTTCTAGAGATGAGATATATACAGCCATTTACAAAAGGAGAATAACATGGAAGAAAGAAGAAAGGAATATCAGTTGGGAAAAATCTTATGTGTTTCTGTCAGTTTTTAAAGCTGCTATGAGTTTTAGTAGTTTCTTTTTCAACAGAAGAAACTTTTTTTTTCATTTAATGAATTTAATAAGATACTATAAAGAATTTTTAGTAGCAGCTTTTTTTTTTTCAGCTGCAGCTGAGTAAATGCTCAAAGTATTTCTTTCTTAGCAAAATAGAAGCTGATAATTGAGCTTTAAAAAAATATTCCTTCGAGATTTAGAGAGTTTTCTTTTAGTTTCTAGTCTTTCAGAAGATGTCCCGTGAATAAACAATATTTTGCATCTTTTATCGTGGGCTTTGTTCCTTCTGATGAACTTTTAAAATGATGTGTTAAAGTGGAATGTGTGATGCTTTTCCACTGCATTTTTTTAATAGAATGTTTTCATATGTGAGTACAATGCTGTTCATAAATGGTCATCGTCCATTATTAAATTGATGTCGTTAATAGCAGATTCTTAATGCATTCACCAACCATCTTAATTAATACTGGTAAAACCTGGTTTATATCTTGGGAAATAATGCAAGATTCGGTTCCAGCTTGTTGGCTCTTTATCAACCCTGCTTAAAGCTGCTGGCCATCAGGGTCTCATGCCTCCCATGCCTGTACTTAGGGTTTACCTGCTGAATGTGACCTGCTGAATGACAAATGTAATGAAAGTTCATATATGGAATAATAATTTTACACCATGGCAACGGTATCAAAACATTACTGCTCTTCCTGTGCTCATTTTCTTTTACTGGCCAGAAAAGTGGTTTGTGACTGGGGACGCTGAGAGACTTGTGAAAGCGGAGATTTTTGTTGGGTTGTGTTTTTTTTTTTTTCTTCACTTGATCTATAGGCTCAGTGTAGGTCAAAAGTCCCAAGACAGAAAGTATGCATATATTAAAATAAACTAGAACTCCTCAGAAATAAATAAGCAAAACCGCCAAATAACCCAGCTTTGACAGAAAGAGATGTAGAACTTTTTTCTCCTCAATAGTAGCTCTACAGGTCTCTCTCGTAGCAGCTTAAATTGAGCCCACTGGGGTCACTGGGACATTTTTCCCTGTAAAGGTTGTGAAAACACCTACTTTAATGATAGATGCCATTTCTAGAAGCATAAAACCTCTCATTCTCTGGAGCCAAAAGCGTAACTGGAAGCCTGGTTTGTAAAGGCGCGGTTTGGGGCAGATCGGTGTTTGCAGAGTCCCGCACCAGGCTGTCACAGCAGATCTTGGCCATTGCGTGTCCCTTCCAAGCTCTGGTGCTGGGTACGGAGATCCGTGGAAGTTAGCTGACAGCGTGAATAACTGGCTGGAGGGGGAAGGTCAAAGCATCTGATAACTGGCGCTTCTAGTCCTTTCCAACAGTAACTGCAAGAGGTATTAATTTTGTCTGTCAAAACAGACTAAAGCAGTATTTAGGAGCTGAAGATTATTCATTTAAATTATGAAAAGGCTAAAGTTACAGTGATGGATGTTTCAAAGGATGCAAGAGGGGACTAAAGTTATATTTAAATATGAATCCACTGTGAAGCTGTCATAACATCCCTTACAGTTAAAAGTGAAATTGCTGAGCTGCAAGATTTGTTTTCTGAAACTGTGCTTAGGACATATCCACTCTTCTACTTCTGCGGTATTTCTCAGATTAGGGAATTTAATCTTTTTAAGCCTGGTTGTTTAGTCAATACTGACCCTCGTGGTGGTTGTGGCATGAGAGCTTTCCACAGCTCTGAGTTTGGCTGGGTCCCATGGGAGGAGGTCTGTAGGTTGCACGAAAGGGGCTTGAACCTCCAAATGGACATGCTCTGGAATTATTGGTTTCGAAGAACAGGAAATACAGGTTAAGTGCATTTATTTTTCTCAAGAGTCCTTTGGGTCCACCAATGGTTGAATTTATCTTTATGAAAGGAAGTTCTGTGCACCGGACATAATGCATTTCAAATCTTATCTTCATTGACATGGCAGTGATCGAGTATATCTTAATATCCTCTGTTATAAAACTAACATGAACTATTTAATTTCTATCTAGTTCAACTTTTTTTCCTTCGTTTCAGAGAACTATCTTAGGTGCTTCAAACAAATGTGGTTTTATTCTTTTAAAGATTAATTTGGAAATTGTATTGGTGGAACACGTAATCATAGAATCACCTTGGTTGGAAGGGACCTTTCAGATCATCGAGTCCAACCATCAACCCAACTCTGACACAAACCATCACTAAACCCTATCTCTAAGCACTATGTCTGCCCGTCTTTTAAATACCTCCAGGGATGGTGCCTCAACCACTTCCCTGGGCAGCCTGTTCCAACCCTTAATAACCCTTTCAGTGTAAAAATTTTTCCTAATATCTGATTGCATTAATAAGTTCACTTCATCCTGCCGTATGAGATGCAGTTAGTGGGTCTCGATGGAAGTTTTGTTCAATTTGTTACGGGAAAGGGACCTGTGATAATGATAGTGGTATCCCCTACTAACACCTACAACTGTTTTTTGTGTTATTTCTTGTAGGACCTATTGCAGCTTTTGTAACCATCATTCTTTTTAAAAGTGTCTCATAGATACATTTTAAGAGGTGTACTTGAAGTTTGTAATGTGAATTGAAAATATAGTTACATTTGTGTATCTTCTGGGAGAAAAAAAAAAGAGACAGGGTTTTGTGCAAGTCTTTTTTTGTTACAGTCTTACCTTTGCTTCCTTGTGATTAATGTTTCTTGTTTGTTGGATTTCTTTGTCTTTTGTGGTTTTTGTTTGTTTTTTGTTTGTTTGTTTTCTCCTATGGTCCTATCTTACTCTGTTTTCTAATTGTTGATCTTGCAGAGGAAAAGCAAATTTTATCACAAATGGAGCAGGCAAAAAAGGCATCAGCTATGAAGAAGTTAGTTACTGCTAGTAGATCTATGCTTCTGGAATATTAAAATTCTTTCCCTGTTTTGTTCAGTGGGGGTTTTAGTAGTGCTTCTAAAGTCAGAACCTTCAGGATTTGCATGGTACTTCTCTGCAGCTTTCCCCATCTTTGAAGAGAAGAGAAGTCTAGGAGGAACTTGGGAAAGGACTGGATAAAATATCCTCTAAAGTGTTTCTGACAGAGCAATTGGGAGTGGGTAAAGATACATGAGGACATTTTATCTAAGTCTGTAACTTCTAAAAGCTTTGATTGAGGTCTGTGTCCTAGTAGATGTACTTGATCCCTTTAACCCTACAGCCTTTGAAATGTTCAAAGCTGGGTATTTTTGAACAAAGGATGTGACTTGCATTCTCCACCCTGGGAGTTTATATCTTGATGTCCTTGATTAGATTGTCCCTTCAGGGGAGCACTGTAGACTAGATGCAAGCCTGATGTGTTTGCTCATTGAGATACTGCTGCTTTCTGCAGTTATTTACAAACTAAGGGAATTCTTAAAGACTTCATAGCTACAGACATCTTTGCACAGGAGACCTTGTGAAAAGCATGTGTGTTGTCTTTCAATAAAGTGGTCTTTTTTTATAAGACATGACATATTTCTTGAAGAAAATGCATAGTTTGCCTTTTGGTGAAGTTTATTTAGTATTCCTTCCCATGTTTCTGTGCAGGTTCCAGGATGCTAAGTACTACTACGGTATTCCCCTGCCCAGTTTTCATTATTAAGAGATTGGTGAAAACAATTAGTTAAAAATTTGTCTTGGATTTCACAAGTTTTCTTTTTGGAGGAGGATTACAGTATTTGTCTGCGGCAAGCCAGATTTTCTCTTTTCCACCATGCACGTTACAGAAGACAAAGCCGGCTGATTAGTGAATTCAGCAAAAATAAAATAATTTGTTCCAATATTTTTAGACTTTTAAGAGCTGATATCTCTTTTACTAGCACCAATCCTTGCGTTATGGCAGTTGGTTTTCCACTTTCTGCAGCGATAATGATGTGTTCCCGTAAGAGTCAGCAGCATACTCCTACTCCTTTATGTACAGATGAGATGGCTTTGCAGTATTAGTAGAATGTAAGCGAGCAGTTTAAATGAGATTACTGGGATTAGTCACCTGGACGGAGCAGATTTAAAGTGGCCTTGCTTGAGGCCCTTAAAATTATGAAGTAGACAGTAAAGCCATTATGGTCAAAGGGGAAAAATGATAAAAAGAAATTAAGATGCAAGGAAAGAATGGATTTGGTTTATGGTTTGTGTATTTCAAAAGAAATAAAGGCTTGATATTACCTTGTATTTTTCTGATTAGCATAGAAATTTCCTTGGGGCAAGAGATAAGAGAAAATACCATGAAATAATTACTTTTAAAAAAAGGAGTTTCATAACACTAAGAAGTACTTCTGCTGTGGAAATCACGTGGAGGAAAATATGCATACTTACTCTCTCTAAATATTTCTGTGTAACTCTGTGTGTGTCTAACAGACTTGTTTAAGAGACCTTTGATCTCAGTATTTTCATAACATATAAAATAGAGCATTTCATTTAGCAGCTTATACTTTTTCTTTCACTCCTTTTCTGTTTTAGGGATTCTTTCCTTTGTGTCTCACTCCTGGACTTCTTTGTTAGGATCCGTTCTCCTCCTGGTGTTATTCTTCAGTTTGGTTTCCACCAGAGTGTTTTTCTAAACCTAAGACATTTATCTCCATATTATTCCATGGTTTCTCCTTTCTTGGAACAATTTTGTTTTAGAGACATGGCAAGAAAAGAGCGTGGCTCCTAGCGTAGTTTTCTGTCCATGTGTATGGACAGTGCTCCTATGCTTGAATTATTAGCTTCTTTCTTTTGGTGGGAAAAAGAGAATTAAGGCATCTTGGATGGCCCATGTTTTGCTTTTCCATTGCTCTGCACAGCAGGCATTTGACCAAAAGACTGAGTAGGAAATACAGCTTAATCAGGGCTTTGCAATACTGAAGTAATAAACTCTTCCTCCCATTTCACACCTTGGAAGTAGTCTGGCACTGAGTTTTATTCTTGGTTGCTGGCTTGCCGTTTCCACCTCCTCAGCCTGATAACTGTTGTCTAAGGAATATTAGAATTTGTCATTATTTTCGGTCATTTCCTCTCCCTCATGTGCAGTATCAAACTGTTGCCACCCAGTACTCTCGTGCTACCACGTGTAGCTTTTCTCCTTTGTTCTGATGTAAGAAGCAAGGGGTTTTTTTGGTTGTAATTTTCAGTAATTAAATTGATTAGAATTAAACTGGTGGGGAAACTGCATTTGATTACACAGGCAATACAGAGGAGGTAAAACTCATCTAACTAGGTTCCTTTCCAGCCTTTAGGCTTTTAATAGCTAAGTTAATTTCCTAGAGGAATATGGGCTGATTGAAGGAAAAACTATGATCATTAATTGCAGTAGATTTAATTTGAAGTATAAAGAAAAGACTGCCTGAGACTTTAGGGGAAGAAAATAGCTGGAGTAATGTTTTTTTCCTGCCCGTTAACAAATTCTGGTAAAATTTTTGGACTGTTGTGGGTTTTATGTGTCAGTAGGAGTGATATTCTTAGATCACAACATGATTAGAGATAAATTTACAGGACATCTTTTCCTGCAAATCATGAACATAAACTTACACTATGTATTCAGTAGTGTAGGTTTCATATAGTATTCTATCTACCTGACGCTTCAGGGACGTAAGATCTTTTCTAGCTATCTGCTGAACCGTTTCTTTGCTAATATGGTTGTAGAATATGGGATTGCTGTCATTGCTTTCCAAGAGAAAACAGAATTTTCCATATTCAATAAAGTTGGAGGTTTTTTAAATTGTTATTTCATTTCTTTCTCCCTGATGATTAGAGCATGTGACTGGTGTTTTGGGGCCTCTCTCTTAATTGCCACTAGAGAAGTAATTTTATATAGAGCTAACAGATGATTCATCTTTTTCTTTTCTGAGCAGCTATAAAAACACACTTTACCTGCCTTATGGATGCGCTTATATATGGCATAAGGTGTCTGTAGTATCCTTTGGTATTAGTGGTCTCTGTGTTTGTATAAGCAACATTTGTGCTTTGCCTAATTCTGTCTTTGTTTTCTCTAATACATTTTTTGAAAGTACTCAGCTGACTCATAAATCACGCCAGTAGTATTAGAATAATGAAATGAAGTGTTTGCTGTGCACAAATTAGATTACAGTATCCCTGTTTGTGTTTCCTAGATGTTCAATAGATCTCTGTGAGTTACACGCTAACCCTGGATGCAGAAGGTCTGTATGAAAGCTTGGAGCTTCTTAAGATTTTGAATTTTCCTGATATAAGGTAGAGAAGGAATAACAACTCATTAAAATACAATCTTACTGAGAACAGTTTTTTAGAAAGTTGCTCTAGATGGTTGATCTGTGTATGTTGCAGCATTGGGGAGAAAAATGACTAAACTCAGACCGCACCCATTCATCCTAGTATGGTTTTTGTGCTACATGTATTTGTCTCCCTTTTTGGCTTACAGAAAGACAGGTAAAACCAAAACCATAGGAGTGCTTATTTGATCAACACTTTAAAACTACAGTAATAGGAAAAAAAGGAGCAGCATATTTTGAAGTGATTAATCAGCTTTCCCAAATTTATCTTCAGTCTAATTGTCTGTAGAAATTGTTTGTAGGATTATTTCTTTGGCTTTATTTCCTCTGCCTTAAGCTCTGATTAGTGAGCCACAGTTCTTTTTATTGAAGCTTTCAAGTGAGAATACCTCTGACAATTAGGTGGTGTGGCATACAAAAAAGCTTGCGACTGAGTTGTGGCCCAGACAAAGGGTCAAACTTGTTCGCTTATTTGTTTTACCCAGTGGTACTACTCTTGAGTCAATGGACAAACTGTTACTAGAAGCAACGAAAGAAAATGTTAGCAAAAATAGCAAGTACAAGCAGTTCTTGCGGTTTTGGGTAGCGGTTATAGCTGAAAGGATTGTGGTGGAAGTGCTTGTGGTGATGATGGTAAATTAACCACAAGCGTCTCTGCCACAAGAGAGTGAATTCACGTCATCCATCTTGGGTTCCCAAAACACAGATGTCGTACCTTGCTGCCTGATAGTGCCCACATCTCCTCACTGACCGTTTGGGGAAATCAGTCTTCAACATGCGGTCTTCCGGTTTGCATCCAAAAGACGTGGCTGCTGTAGACAGCTCAAATATATTGTCTAAATGGAGTAGTCCTGCTTGATAGGGGTGACATTTCCATATCTAAACTTGACCAGTGGAATTAGCAGGAAGCAAGGATGTGAAATTTTAGGGATGACACTGGTGCATATATGATGAAGTTATTGATTAGGTGTTGCATCTTGATGATTTCCCTTTCTGCATGGCATTATTGGTGCGCGACACTGCAGCCAGCCTACCCTCCTGTTGCGCTTCAGAGAAAATGAAAGATTCTCGTCCAGCCTAACCTCCATAAATATTTCATCAAAGCCCTAATACTGCTTGTGCCAGATATTATCTGCTTGAGTGCACAGTCTTATAACAACAGTGCCTATTTACTGCCTTTTTTTTTTTTTTTTGATAATAGCTTTAATCTCCTTCATCATTAAGAAGTGCCTGTAATCTTAGCGTTAAAGAGGTATCTTGAGAGGATAATAAAACTGCTTTACTTCTCAGGCAGCCATGGGGTACCCAAGGAGCAGGTGCGCAGCTGATACGCAGGCAGATAAAGTGCAGGGCAATTTTTGGTAGGCAGGTAACTTAGCAGTACGGCTCCAACCTGACGATCGTTGAGATAAATCATGAAGCGCGAGGGTCTGCAGCTAGGAAAGATAAGAAACCCCCAACAACCTGACAGGAGCAAAGAATTGTCCCACACAATCTGAAATCCTGTCACTGCCGTGGATTTCATCTGGGCTCTTGGCTTTGTCACACCTTTGAAAATATCTACAGGCCTTCACATCATTTTGATTACTTGTGATCTCCCTTTTCTTTAAAGTTCCTGAATAGAGTTTTCGGGGCATGTGAAAATGGTATGCTAACAGTAAAAATATTTATTTTTCCTGTATTTTTTTGAACTTTAGGTTATGTTTCTTCATTTTAAGACGTCATGGATTGTATGTTCCAGGAACAGTAAAATGGAGAGGATAATCAATCTCCCTCTGACTAAGCTGACTTACTTGTATCACAAAAGGGGCAATTTCTGATTTCTCTGATAGAGTAAGTTGATGGCTACACGTTATTCTTAAAATCTTTTCTGGTCTTCTCAGGATTTTTTTTTTTTTTTTTTTTTTTGCTTATAGGTGGTAACTTTTTGAAACAATCAATTAAGATAAAGTATGGATAGTGTATTTGTCAACAGTATACAGAAAGATTTGAGACAGTATTCTTATGGACAGTGTAGGATGTCCAGTCTATATTTTACTGTAATGCGTTATTCCTGGTTTGACTGAAATACCCAGGTTATTAAGTTCCACTTTCCCTTATAAAGGAATACATGACCATAGTTGTACAAATATTTAGCCCTATAGCAACAGTTTGGGCCCGTGTTTGAAAACACAAAAAGTACAGTAAAATACATAACCAGATTCTCTGCTGCTTCTGTAATGTGGCTCACACTGACCACAGTGGGAGCAGCTCCTAATTTCAGGCTGTATAAAGGAAGGATCGTTAGAGACGTTACACAACATGTTCATATGCACAGCGTGTTACATTTGCACAGTTGGATATATTTTAAAGTAGACCTTACTTCAGTGCTTTACGTGCAGGCTCTTCAAATCCTACATGTCTGCGCTAGTTGCTTGCAGGAGCTCGTAATTTGTTGTCAAAATCTTCCTTCCAGGCTGCTCTTACAAAAACCAGTGCAATAACACCTTGCCTTCCTCTAACTTTGCGGCAAAATTTGCAAGTGAAGTCTTGTCTGCGTAGCTGGAAAAAAAAAAAAGTGCGAGGGATGTTTTGGTAGGGCAAGTTTGTTTTTTTTTTTTTTAAACTGAATACTGTTCGTGAGCATTAATACCCTCAGAAAAAGCAGCAGTGTGGGCACTTACTGCTTTTACTTCAGAATGCTGAGGCCAGCCCTCCAGCTGTAGCCAGGGTTGACCTTGCTTTTGGCTGCCTTGGAGTAAATGGGAAGCCCCATGGGCTGTTCCTGCACTCCAGGGTACTTTTTGCTCCTGCTGAACCGATGGAAAAATGCCCTGCGCTGCTGTCGGCACAAGGCCCCGGGTAGCTGCTTTTCAGCAGTGGCCTTTGATTTCATAACAAGTTAGGGTTTTGGGGTTTTTTTCTATTGTTTTGAAGCCTGAATGTTGAATATGAATGTTTCAAGACCAAAATATATTGGTTTTTATGGCCTTTTGATTTCTTTTCGATTCTGTGGCTTTATTCAAACTTTTTGCAATCAGACATTTTCCTTCTTGAAATCAAGTATTATACAATTATTTCCTAGCGAAGGAAATTGAAATGAAATCTTGTGATTAGTTACACCATAAGTACCACGCCACTGTTTAAAAAAAAAAAAAAAAAGAAAAAAGAAGAAAACTCTCCTAGAGTGTTCTTGTGCACAGATAGAGTTTGGGAGGTTCAGGCCTGGTTGTAATCTTGAACAGACAAAAGCAAAGAAAGCACAAAGAACTTCACTCTCATTTTTTTCTGTTTTCCAGATAACATGTTCCAGTACCTTTGAGATATTGGAAAGATGTGAGAATTATATAAATTTCACTAATTATTTTGAAATAGTTGCTACCAAAACTGCTTTTCTAATTGTGCAGGCAGAACCTAGGACTACCTCTTATCCTATTTTGCGTAGGCTGTTAAATATTGATGACGACTCTACTTAAATGGATTAATTATATACTGCAGCACTTTGATTCCCTTTAATGTTACATTTACAAACCACACAAATGTCCCAAATTATGAGATGAAGAATTGACTGTAGTAGATGTGAATATTTTTTTCCTCATTATTCTGCCCTGAAATAAGTTCCTGTTGCTTTACGCTTCAGCTCGGCTATATTTTAAAATACCTTGATGATCTAGAAGGCAACTTTAAGTGGTTGAGCAAACCACAAATTGACACACAAAATGGATGAAAGCTTAATTCACAGCTTTCCCTTTAGCATCTGGCAGTGTGTGTGTGACAATTTATCAACCTGTGTTTTAGAATGAGATTATTCCAGCTTTGCGCCTTTCTCACCTTTGCCGGGAAAAATGAGAGGAACGTGAAAAACGAGCGTGCCTTCTGCACTGGGGTTCACGCAAAACGTGATGATGGTCATTCGTGTGCTTACCAGCCAGTTTTAGCCTTTTCTAGCTCTTTCTCTTCAAACGGCAGCTTCTGATTCAACAAGTCTGTCATCTTCTCCCTCCGGAGGATGAGATCAGCCTCATCAAACAGGTTCTTCTAACTGTCCTTCACCAGGCACTGCTGGGAAACCTTTTCCTTTTTCATTGCTTGCTTTCCTTCGATTTGGAATAGGTGTTTCTGTCTAGCTGAAAATAATACCTGTGGATGGGTATGAAGGGTAGGAATTTCATTGCTATGAATGTGCGAACTGCTGGTTTTGCGGGATTTCACCTGGAACTGTTTTGCTGAGTTGTGTTTGGGACTGAAGATCTCCTGATGAATACCATTCTTAAAAACAAGTTCATCTGGTTTTCTGGATATTCTTTTAAGTTACATTTTTTGCTGTGGTTGACTGACTTCCCCACCAAGAAGCAATTGCAGTGATTTGGAGTCCTCAGGCTACTGTAAAGTTTAGGCTCCTTTTAAAGTTGGAGCCTAATCTTCAGTCCATATGGAAGTTTCTACAACAGCGTTTAGGAAGTACCTTAGGCCAAGCGCTTTCTCTCCTGCGTTTTTCTCAGTATGTGTTAGTCAGCTTCAATTTCTGTTCATTTTCCCTCACTCTGCATTAAAACAATTAGTGTATTTCACTGTAAGGTAAAAACCTGTCATTTTGCTCCTTCTACTTTGAAGGTATGCCTCCGACGTACTCTAAATTTTAAATGTCAGACCGATAGCTGTGTGCTTATTTCTATACTGCGTTGGCAGTACGCTGCTGCTGCCGCCTTGCCTACACTGGGGCTTGTGGGTTTGGTGCTGGTTTGTTTTTTTTTTTCTTTACTCTGCATATCAGATTTCAGAGGCGCTTTGCATATGACTGATTAAGCTTAATGGGTGTGCTACATAAATTTAAAAATAGCTTTCTTGCATAAATGCACATTATGTATTGAGTTGGTAATGTATTAGAAGAAGAAAAATAACTGAAAAGTTATGACAGTTATTGTTTCCTTATTGAATTCATAATGTTGTGAAGGCAATTTCCTTGACAGGATCAACTCCAGAGCACTTACTAGTATGCTGATTTTTTTTTTTTCCCCTTAATCTACCTATGAAATACCCTTTACAAGCTTGAAATTGGAGTTAATGACTACTTTATTTGCAAAGATGGCAAGACTTAGTTTTAGTAATTTGTTCTCTATACAGAATTTGTGAGGGGGAAATAGAATAGCACAGATTGCATGACAAGTAAACCACAAAGCCGTTTTATTTGTTTCAAATACAAAACCTGTACTTTTAATTGCACAAAGCCTTCCGTTAGATTTTATTTATCTTTAAAGCAGGACAAATTTGTAGTGTGCACTTTCAGTACCTGGGAAAAAAGTAAGGCAGAGAAAATTCAGTCCCTTTCGTCTCCCACATCATCTGCTTTGCTATCACAATTGATGGGAACTTCTTAAGCTGAATTGTTTGGACTCATTAGGTCATGCTTCTGGACATCTTGGCTTTTTAGAAAGAGAGCTTGAAATAGGTACTTTTTACTAACAATAAAATAGGACCGGGTAGACTTTTGCTTCTATTTACAGAGGGTTTTTGTGGGCAGAAAAGGAGAAGATTGTTTAATACATGGAAGCTCAAGTCTTTAAGTGTGTATCGAGAATATGATGTGTCCTCGGTCACCCATTAAAAGCAATCAAACTATTGGGCTAAACTCAGAAGCGTCATAGGAGCCTCTTGGAGCAGAGCGGGTCGAGGGCAGGCCTTTGGCCGATGCAGGGATTGCTCCAAGGAGCTGCAGCTCCAAGGAGCCCTCCACAGGGACTGTCCCACTGCCCTTGGACTCGGGGTGCAACCGTCTACATGAGGCTCCAGCTTGTGCATGAGCCAAAGGATTCAGTCACAGTTTGGCTCTTCAGTGTTAGTCCAGAGGGGCGAAAGCCCTTTCTAAGCACAGAGAGAAGCAAGTTCTTTGTAGAAATCTTCTGCCCCATAGAAAACAGTTAAATAAATCGCTGCTACCTGTATTACAAAGCTGTTTCTGGTGCATGGCTGCACGCAGGTTATCATCACACCCTCAGTGTTGAGTAAGTATCTGAAGGCTGTGTTTAGAGAAGGCATGTAGGCATCTGAAGATGCTAATAGTGGTACTTACTGATGTGCCTAAGCGTTTCAAGTCAATCTTACTTTGTAGGCTGGGTGGTTTTCTAATTTCCAGTAGTCTCTGCTTTGCACCATTAGGCACTTAGATAAGTTTGCAAATCTGGCCCAGTCTGTTCCTATAATGTTATTTTACCTCTCTGGATTGCCATGGCCTTGTGTGCAAGGAAGTATTTTGAGTAAAGTTAATTACAGTGGTGACTCTACTGTAGTATACTGTATATGGCAGTATTTTATTTACTATATATACTTCGAAATTCCCTCATGATCTTCAAGCCTAACACTTTTTTACTTGAAGGCACCGAGGCACATCTCGTGTTAAAAGTGATTGAATGTACAAGGTGCAGTTGTTAGCTCACTCTTCTTTGTTCTCTCTGCTTCCTTGAGAAAAGATCAAACAAAATGCAGTGACAGGTAAGGAAGTCTCACAAAACACGTAGAAGAAATGTAGCTTCCCGTTCCATAAATTACTGGTACTCTGCTCACCAGCTGCCTGTTATGATGTTTTATTGATGAATAAAAATCGTGTCTGAGGCAATAGAATATCTTGCGTCTTACAACACTGCCAGTTATAAAGATGTCGTCTTGAATAAATTTCACAATTAGAAAGTATTGACAAAAATATTTAATCTTTTTTACATCAAAATAAGCTCAAACATCTGCTGCCAAAGTCAGGCAATATCAAGCAATCTTTTAAAAGTATATTTTTATTATACTGACAGATGCACGGCTGCATGACATAGATGTCAATTTAAATTACTAGTGCCATTAATACTTGACAAAGACATGCTCCCAGAAGAATTTACGTTTTTAAAATGTTGTCAGATGAGTATATGCCAACAAAAAGTAACCAGAGTTATTCAGCTAAATTGGTAACAAAGCTAAAAGCATGTTATCTCCAGAGACATCACGAAAATTGGTATTCGCATCTTTTCTATTTTCTAAATTCCACAGAATTGACAGCAGAAAAAATAATTCTGTGTCTGCAAATGTCTGTTTAAGCAACCCATGCATACATCCTTTCTCACTTTTTATACCTTTTGGCTTACGGAGCAGAAAGATTTTCAGTTTCATTTGAGGTGAACTTCTTCAGCATTCATTTGCTTTCCACAAAATTTCAAATAATCCTGCTTCTTGGCAAGGACGCTGTTGTAAAGGAACATTGAGGAAAATGTTAAGACCTGTGCTAGAGTTTCTGGTCTGCTTATTCAGTCAAAAAAAGTGTTGGAAAGCTATATGACTAAACTCATTAAGAAGGTTGAGATTTAAAACATTCATGTCCAGTTCTTATTTGTCAAATATGCTGGTATATTCATTATTCAAATTTGTACATTTTAGTAACCTCGTATTTTATTGTGGGTATTCCATAATGAGAAACTAAGCTTGCTTTAAATTCTTTCCTTCCAGGTCTTTTATTTTTCTTTTCTTTTTTTCCTCTCTCCCAACAGAAGTGTTATGGAAGAAATTTTGTTTCTTAGAGCAAGCGTGGAGTTTTGGTGGTAGAGCAGACCAGTGTTCATGGGGTTTATTTAGTAGCACTGTCCTGGTGCTGCTACTCTGTGCTAAAAAGCACAAAAGTCTAGTCTGTTGAGGTGCCAAGTCATTTGAAGTACTGAATTTCTAGTTGCATCTGGGGTCATAAACATCTCATTAAGGGCTGAATCATTATACTCAGTGATTAGAGACTGTTTTTTCTTTTAAGTGGATTTTGTCTTAGAGATGAGCCTGAACTTTGTAGAAACACTTTTTTCTGCTCATGCTTGTAAGTTATCAAATAAAAAGAAACCTAGAACTAAAGGGCTGAAAGCCACATTACTACTTCTAGATGTATTTCTATTTGCTGTACTGAGGCAGACTGCGAAGGTGAGATCTGCTTCTCAAAATGCAGAGTTCAAGACTCCTTTTAAAGTCATGGCGATGTGCAGCATCTCCTGTGCTGTGATTTGCCTCATCCTGAAGCCACTATTTAAAATACACCACAGGAACTAATCCCCAAATATGGCAGGTTGTGGGTTTTGTTTTTTTTTTTTAATTGAAGCCTATGTTACTGGTGCTGGGAAAAATATTTAAAATTAGATGAGTTCTCACCTCTGCTGCCACTTGCGGGCCATCGCCAAGTGAGATGTTTTGGATGGGGCTTTATCAATGTGTGTTACATTTCAGTTTGAGAAGAAAGTACGTAGTTTACTGGCTGCCTGACCACTCTGTGTCATCACTCCTCTTACTATAAATGAGTACATGTTTCCAGGTTTGTATTGTGAGTGGATTTTCAGAATTAATGCCCAGGAATCTATTGCAGACTGTAGTTTGTAAGGAGGCAATTTTAGAAAGGTTGGGCAGATCAACTTGAAGGGGTAACGCGGGGAATGAAATGGGGTGCGAGAAGTCTTTACCTCAGATTTCTTTGGAAGCCACTCACGCTTGTTTGTTTTCTTTTACTGTTCTTTGCCTTGGTAACTTGGTAGGAATTCAGTCTTCCTCTTTCCTCCCACCCCAAGTCTCCTATGACTTGAGAATCTTGTGCAGTTCTGGAATAGAGAAATAAGGACAAGAGGTTAGTGAAGATGGATTTACTAGTTGTCTACAAATGTGTTAACGTGTACTACCTATGGCTGGTCAGGCCCTGAGTCAGGAGGGGGAGTTGTACGTGCACACAGTGTCGTGGTGCAACCTGGGGAGCAATTTGGTCTTCACCAAGTTTGCAGGTTGGAAGGTCTCAGAGTCCCACCGCAGGCTGCTCACACCTACCCACAGCTGAACCTCTGCAGCAGGAGCCCCTTTCAAAGTGTTCTGCGAGACTTGGTCGTTTGGGAGCACTGATGGACAAAATGCAGATGTAGATTAACACTGGGGGACTGAGAAGAGAGGCAATCCTTGCTCCAACATTATATGATGTGATTACAGCCATGGGGCTGTGCTGACCTGCTCTCTGCATCTGGGTGGAAATCCCCACCTCTGGTTGGGGAAAAGTGTTCTTTAGGTGCTAAGTGACAAGTTTCTTTTTTAGTGGTGAGGCTTTCCCAAAGATGGAAAGAGAGTTATATTTTATTCAACCTTTCAGGCGCAGTCTGAAAAATCTGAAAATAAAAAAGTTCTTGCTTTTTGAGTGACATATTATCTTTCTGGAAAGGGTGCTGTAAATATAATTCAGTCATGTTCTTTCTTGTCGTCATAGGAAAATGATTTGATTTTCCTCCTAATAGTCAAGCATAATGCTTAAAAAAAAAAGTGCCTATGAATTATTACTGCAATTTCAATAGCTATAATAGATGCATTGCAGCCAAAAATGTTTGAGCTGTTTTTGCTGTTTCTATAGAGAAGTGTGTTATCCTGAGTTATACCGTATGTTATTAACAAATTTTAGAAAGTATTGGAAAGATGAACGTTGTCAGGAAAAGTTAATGAGAGAAACATAATTCTCTGAGAAGTCAGCAAATGAGAGTTTGCAATGGGGATGTTGGCTGGGTATCAGAAGAGACTTTTTTAGCAGTGGAAACTTTGGTTACAGTGAGGTATAGCAGGTCTTAGCTGTGTCTCTTAAATCTTTCAAACATTATAACTGAAATCCCAGAATTTGACTCATTCGAGAACTAGAATGGTAATTGTAGGTGCATTCTGCAGTGCCAAAAAGAGTAATCTTGAATAGCAGATTTATGGCAGTAGATGACACTTTGTTACTTTTATTTTCTTCTGATAGGAAGTATGATGAATTTTGTCTCAGATCTCCTTGCTTTACTGCAGGGAAGGTGATGTTACCTGTTACAGGAGTCCTTTGGAAGCTGCTGTGGAAACGTGTAGGGCTGTTTTTAATTTGTGTCTTTCTTTACTATTAAGTTTCAGTGAGGGCAAGAGCAGGCAAATACAGAAAGACTGCAGTTCAGTGTCACTCTTTGCAATAAGTCTGCACACATTTATTATTACTATCATTGTATCTTTTTCAAAGGCAATTTATATATGGCAATATTTGTTCCCTGCTAGCACTTTGTAGAAGGTAGCCCGGAGTCTAAAGCGGCCTTGTTATGCTAAGTAAAAGCAAAGTAACTGTGACAGTGATGTCCTAGCAGTGTAGTTGATTCATGGGGTATAGGCACATGGAAGTTTTAAGGATCTTGAGCTAGTATTAACAGTATGTGACAGCAAAAAGGGAGGATTTGTTCTGTCTTCTCCAAACTGTGTTGCCCCATCTTCTCTTTCCCAACCACACTGCTCTGCCACTTGTGTATCTCTCCATGAGCCAGTTCATCTCAGTGATGTGTCAGAAATCTGAATGAAAACAATATTCGGAGTTGCATCTGAGGGAAGAATCCAGCCAGCAAAAAGGAAGTCAGGCACTTCTTTGAAAATGGCTACAAATGGCTTTGTTTTAGAAGAAAAGATTATTTACCCCATTTTCCTTTATAGAATCATAGAATTGTTAGGGTTGGAAGGGACCTTAAAGATCATCTAGTTCCAACCCCCCTGCCATGGGCAGGGACACCTCCCACTAGATCAGGTTGCTCAGAGCCCCATCCAGCCTGGCCTTAAAAACTTCCAGGGATGGGGCTTCCACCACCTCTCTGGGCAACCCGTTCCAGTGTCTCTCCACCCTCACGGTGAAGAACTTCTTCCTAACGTCCAATCTGAATCGTCCTATCTCTAGTTTTAATCCATTCCCTCTAGTCCTACCATTACCCGACATCCTAAAAAGTCCCTCACCGGTTTTCTTGTAGGCCCCCTTAAGATACTGGTAGGCCACTATAAGGTCTCCTCGGAGCCTTCTTTTCTGCAGACTGAACAACCCCAGATCTCTCAGTCTGTCCTCATAGGTGAGGTGCTCCAGCCCTCTGATCATCCTCGTGGCCCTTCTCTGGACACGTTCCAGCATGTCCATATCTTTCTTGTAGTAGGGGCTCCAGAATTGGACATGGTACTCCAGGTGGGGTCTCACGAGAGTGGAGCAGAGGAGGAAAATCACCTGTCTCGACCTGCTGGCCACGCTTCTGCTGATGCAGCCCAGGATACGATTGGCTTTCTGGGCTGCTAGTGCACACTGACGGCTCACGTTGAGCCTCTCGTCCACTAGCACCCCCAAGTCCTTTTCTTCTTCTTATGTAGTCTTCCAGAGTATTAGACCCAGACTTGGACCAGAAAGATGCGCAAGAACATCCCTCTAGGTCTTGGTCTCAACAATTCACTCACTCAATGAGTGTAGGAGCAACTAGTCCAAGTGTGGATAACTCTACCTGTCATTTACTGTTTATTTTGATTTGGTCAGCTATGCCGGATATAAAGCTGCATATTTATTTCTTTAAAGAGCATTGCATTTTGGATAATCTAGAGCTACTTCTTGAGTCACTGTAAGATAATAGTATTAATGGTATATGTTGCTTTTAAAATCGGAGATCTTGGGTATGATACTTTGATGGAAAATCTAGCTTTTCGATGAAGACAGTTTCACTGCAGTGTCAGGGAAAGCTGGCTGCAAATAGTTGAGCTGAAAGTGGATGTTAAGTCAAAGATGTTTGTAGAATATCTGAAAAAGGAATGAGGAAGACGAAGGTAACTTGATTTTTTGTAAAAGTCTCAAGAAAGTGATGGAAAGAAACAACAGCCAGGGAATTTCCCGTTTACAGTCTTCTGTTTAGAAAGCAGAGGGATATCATAGAAACAATAACGTATAACAGTAGAAAGTTTGTACACTGGAAAAATACCCAATTTATTCTGTGTATCTTGCCATCTACCCTTGTCCTGGAGCAGGAAATGGTTTGATGTCTTGCTGCTCCTTCACTCATCAGCAAGCAATAAGAAATATCTGTGTCCATCCATTATACTCTTACTTTTATACTGTGTTTTATCTATATTACAATAGGACAGGGATTTGTTTCCCACACATGCAAAGGGTGAATACTTTACACGGGACAGGCTGAGAAGCCTAGGCTTTCCTTCTGTTTTTCCCTAGGCAGTGAAAGGAAAATGTTTGGCATGGCTCCAATTGTGCTAGCTTAATTTGAAGGACCATCTTGTATCACCATGCTCTGAAAATTGCTTTCCATAAGTGATTTATCTGTTTCTGGCATGGATAGCTGGATGGTTACACTACAGAGGCAATTAAGCATACCGAGTGAAATCCCAACTTAATTGCATACAATGGTAAAACACTTTGATACCAATGGGGCCAAGGTTTCTCATCATCATTCTCAAAGGTCCCATGTCATAGAAAACAAGGAGAGCTAACCAAAAGTTGCATCAAAGTCTATTTAAGTTTCTTTAAAATGAAAGACTTTTACTTCATTTGGGAATCAAAAAGGAGTGTGGTTTATAGAATTATAAATTCAAGATTGTAATGTCATAAGCTATTCAACACATTAAGCTTTAATGATTGTATTACTATTTTATTAGACTACATGTTTAAATATATTGCAAAATAGTGCAAAGATAAAGATTGCAGTTATGATTTACATAAATGATTGGTTTTGCAGTAAATGTTTTTGGATAATTGGAGAGTAGGAAAGTTACTGAAACACCGGAAAGTCTCTTATGAAACATCTTCTGTTTTGATTCCATCTACGTTAGGAAGCTCAATGCTAACAATTCTCTTTTTGTTCTTCTTGCAGCCAATTCCAGCCTTCTTGGAGGTGGGGGAGGTGAGTATTTGCTTAATGCTGTATTTATTCTTAAATAAATGTGACGTATATGCTGAGCAAATGTGGTGTTTAGTTGGTTTTATAAGTTAAAAAGGTAGAAAAGTAAAATTATTAGATGGAAAAACTCACCAAAGTCAATAACATTTCCTGTCATCAACAGGCAGGGTGTGTGACTGCTGCTGAATCTGGGTTCCCCTCTCAGTTAGGCCAGGGCTGACCTGTGTGTGGGGCTAACTGAAACATAAAGGAACTGAACTGCCTTATGTTATGTTGCGTTTAAGTAGTTAGGATTTTTATTTAATTTACTTCAAGGGAACCTTGAATGCATGTTAAGTAAATATTTTTTTTAAAAAAAAGTTAAATAATTAAAGCATGGTAAAAACTCATTTTAGTAAATTCATGAGGTTTTATTTTCACTTTTTTAAAAAACTTGGTTGCTTACCCCATTCTGCTTGCTGGAATACTTAAGTAGATTTCAATACAAATCTTTGGTGCATGTAAGAGATGCTAACAACACGTATATTAGTAAGACAGAGAAGCGTAAATGCACATAGTGGGTATTGTTTCCAAATACGTGGGTGCTCTAGATTGATGCTATTTTGCTTTTTATAGTACTGTGGCTGTAAGAGCTTACATGAGCGTTAACAATTCAGGAAAAAAAACAACAAACAAACAAACCAAAACCCACCAAAACACATGAAAAGCTTGATCTCAGTTTTCTGTGACTTCCCCTCCCTCCCAGAGGGAAGCAAAAGAGCTCAGTTCTGGAAATTTCACAGTGCAGGAGCAGTACGGGCAGGGACTAATCTTCCTTCCTGGCTGGAGTTAAAAGGACTTAATGATCAGAGCTTACATATGCAAGGTTAAAGGAAAGGGCTCTGTAAAAAGACAGAAGATCCCTGTTGCTTGTGAGGCTTGAGGACAAGTCCTCAAATCTTTTGTTTTAACAGCCTTAACTGAATGGGCCTCTCTTATTTCTGGACCAGGAAGAGGTGTTGGACAACTGCAGCCGGTCTAAATAAAACTGTTCATATTTCTCAGCTGTGTGCCTGGACGTTAAAGTACAAGGGAGCCTTACCTGGTAATCCTGTTGGATTAATCTGTTTCTTTTGATACGAGTTAGTTGTTTGCAGTATACCAAATTTTTCTTTGTTTAAGAGATAATCCTTTAAAAGGCAATCCTTCGTTAGCTGTTCATGTTCCTGCGGAGCCATCCACGTACCTTCTCTCCAGTGCTTGCTCCCAGCTGGTAAAATAAAAAAAAAAGAAAAATATAAATCAATGCAAATGTTCAAATTCCAATCAGGTTCCCAGAGCGCTGCTGCTGCTGCAAGGATTTGGCTATTGACTTTCTGTGGTATTTATTCAGCTGGACCATACTTCAAAAGCTGACGTCCGATCAGTGTGGCACAAGATAACGTGGCTGTCCCTCTGTGGCAGATGGGATGAGCCCACATTGCCAGTCAAGTGGGGATTTTTCCTGTATTTTTTGTGTTTGAAGTGGGGGAGTACTCAATCAAGTTAATTTATTGGCAATGAAAAACACCTGCCCCCCCTCCAACTTCCTGGTCTCCTGCCCCCTTAGGGCAGGCTGAGGTGATGCTAGTACAGGAGGCTGCTGTATCTTCTCTCCTGCTTCTCCCCTCCCTCCTCCTGTTCTGGAAGTGTTTTGGGTTCGTACACACTATGTCTGAAACTATTTTCCTCAGTGGCATCGGGAAGCTTCCGTGGCAGGTTGAGTTTTGGCACACAGTGGGTCCCTTGGGTCCTCCCACAGAGGAGGTGTCCCTGCAGACTTCCCCCTGGCCAAAACTCCACGAAACACAATGCCAGATCCTTTGATCTCCAGTGGAAGGATAGCAACATGCCCCGTTGCTGGTGATGCAGGTAAAATACTAAATTTGACTATTTTATGGCTTAGAGTTTGACTGCTGATGGTTGAGGGGCTGCATTTGTGCTCTGGAGGTGCCCTTGGGTAGAGTGGCCGACACGTCCTCGCAGTGCACTTGCTTAGGTTTTTCCAAGTTTTTTGAGGAAAAATTTTGAGAATTTTGTTGCCAAAGCACTCCTGAGTTCGGGCAGCCACCGTAGGGTGTCTGTGTCTCCATCCTTGGGCACGTGCATTGCCTGTGCCCTTTCGGAGGAGGGGAAGGATACAGGGATCTGGGGGCTGGAGCTTGCTCGGGAGGGCACAAGATGGAGGCGCCCCTCACCGACCCACCTGCCCGCCTGCCGCAGGCAGACGAAAACCGGAGCCCCTGTCTCTTGGAAAAATGACGTGTTACTGACAATGTGCGTTTCTCTGTAGAAAGGATTGCTTTGTTTCCAATTGAAGGATTTTGGATTTTAAATTCTGGATATATTTTTTTTTTTCTTTTTTCCAGAAGGAAGTGGCGGCAGCACTCTGCATGAAATATTGCTAGTGAATTATTAAAACTTTATTATATACGTAAACACCAAAGCCTTCTTTTGATTGCAGATGCTGAATATTTATGATAATGCATAATGCCAGTGTAGTTTCCCCAATAATGGGATTCAGATCTCTTCAGTAACGCTCGTTAATTTAATCTCTCTGTCACTGCTGGGGGTGTGAATACATATCTTAGTTTTACAGAAAATGAAAACCAGAAATTTCCACTTGTCCAAGCTCATGCTTGTGATTTTGAGCTGATTTTGAGCTGTTCTCTGTTAGAAATCTTTCCAGAATTGAACACAAATTAGTTGGAAATAGTTACTTGAACACCCTGATCTGATGTTTGCGAATGACTCAATATGTATGTTAAAACCATCTTCCGGAGGACAACTGTTGAGGAACCCAGTGGGCGATGTTGTCAGTAAATGTAGCACATTTAGATATAAGTTCAGGTGCTGGTGGTTTTGGGCAGCTGCTTGTCATCCCTGCGTCACCTCGGAGCCACATCAGGGCATCCGTGTACTTTGATTTCCTAGAGCCGGAGTAATGATTTGTTCTTGCTTTCCCCATTTAAATGCTGTCTATTCATTTTCCTGACCATTTGGAATGAAGAGATAAAAGCACAAAAGACACCAGAAACAATTTTTCACAGAACTGTTTAATCATAGAATCGAGAAACCCACGATAGAGTCTTAGAAGAATCTTTAGTTAAATATAGATGTTGAAGATGTTTCTTTCTGCTTTTCAAATAACTCTGAAGTTTCCAGGATTTCATTATGAGTTTGGTGAGTGAACCTTTTTTCTTTTCATTCTTTACTGGTTTTAATAATTGATTTTTAATTAGAAAGCATATTTCACTTTCAGGTCTAGATTTATCACGCATTCAGCATTTGACTGCTGCTATTAACTTGCACAGAGCATTATGACTTATTTGTGCATCATGTATTATTTGTCCCATTATGTTCAACAGTGCAAAGGTGAAAATTATTAAGAAAATTGCCTGCATTTGGCGGGAGTGGGGAAAAAACATTTGATATTTTGAGAAAGTGACCCTTTTTAAAAATGTATCGTGAAGTTTTGGCTGTTGAGAAATCGAAGTGCCCTATTTTGCATGGCAATTTTTTTCTTTACGTTCTTTTACAGCTGTGTCAAGGAATGAAAGTATGTGATTTCAGGCACTTTGTTACTGCAAAGTGAGCAAGAGCTGAAATTTCTCCTTCCCCCTTATGGTTTTGGATAATCTGTGGGGTTGTTTTCCTTGGGGTTTGTTTTTCCTTTACTTTATTTGCTGACTGTATTTGAGTTCTTGTTGCATGCCGATTCCCAGATTGGCTTACTTTCTTTGACCTTAAATTGATGGTATATTTAAAATAGCAAGCTAGGGATTTTTTTTTTTTTTTTTTTTTTTCTTCATAGGATTTCATTGCCTATGCTGGAGCTGGAGAAGGAGACATCTTTGTTTAGTGTGTCCTGTTATGAATATAATTTTTGTCTGCTCTGTACTTGAAAATTGTAATTTTGTCTTTAAAAACTTTGAGAGGAGACAGGTTATATTCGCTGTTTTTTGGAAGCATTGTTTGGACCCTGTTTAAGTTGGTTGCCCCAAAAGGTCGGTCTGCTTTTCTGTTTCTTTCCATCTCTCTCTTTTTTTTGGCCAGTGTAACTATATCTTTTTTAGGGTTTTTGCTGGCATGGAAAAAATTAATTCCTATATAGCCATAAGTATGTTAGCATATCTTAAATGTAGACCAGACCTACCTCTCCAGTCTGCCAAGATACGGTTTGTAGGCATGTCATTTTAAGCAACTGTTACGGCATGGGGAACTTGTATTGTGTTCATGATCACAGCAGGGAACTGGGTTTCTCTGCATGTTATCGAGTAGACTCCACTTTGAAAGTGGGGTTTGCTTGCCACCTTTGTTTGTCTCTACCTCTGTGTTAGATTATAATCGTGGCAAAAGAAGTGTTTTCTCCTGCTAGAAAGAAATTACCACAGCCTGACTTCTATCCTGGAAGATGAGTTTATCAGGAGGTAAATGAGCTATTCAGTGCCTGGAGTCTTTTGCTGAGCCCGAGCACAAAATCACACGACGGACGCATGGACTTTGTGTGAGGGTCGGTATGCCATGTCAAAATGTGAGCAGCTACGCTCACCTACGAGCATCTAGGGCCACATCAGCCCGATGGGCTCTCTGAGGTACAGGCGTGGGTCTGGCAGATAGGACACGAGGTTGGGTGGCGTTCTGCACCAACTGATGGTCACATATGTCACTTTGGGAGAGCTGAGGTTCCACTAGGTACCTGTGTTTGAGCATCTGGATTGCACCACTTGGTTCCAAATTGGTGGTGCAGTTGTTCGTCTTCAAAGATAGGTATAGCCGGTGTGCAGCGCGACCATCTTGGCTGCTGCTAACGCTGTAGAAATAGAGTATAACTGCTGGTGGGGTGCTGCTGCAAAGTCAATGGTGTTTGCCAGCCACCCTGTCTATTTGTCAATTAATTGCAGGCTAATGAGTTCAAAAAGCCAGTGATTATCCTGTCAGTAGTGGCAGGAAGGAACAGCTGACACAAATATCTTTTCTTGACATCCCTCCCCTTGGCCAGGGATAAAGTTTTTATTCGTGCAGCTGTGACTTAGATTCACTACTAACCATTTCCAGCCACCTTCTGACAGTTAAATCTTTACCAAAAAAAGGCAGGCTTTGCACTGTCTGAACAGTAACTTGTCATCAACTTACATGGCAAATGAGTATTCATGATGCTGAGAAGTAAAAGTTGTACAAGAGAAAATTGGAGGCAGGAATGAGACAAGGTGCAAAGCACCACGTAACAATCTAAAAGGAGAATACTTTAAATATTAGACTGGCCCTACGCTAGCCCATTCAAAATGTATAACAGGAAGAAGACAAGCCTGTTTTTTCCTGAACCAGGATGAGATGCTCTCTGTTTTGGATTTCACAGGGCTTGGGCTTGATATTTACATAATTTAAATGCAAGTGAAGCAAGGGTTTAAATCCAAAGTTCAAATTTGTGCACGTCATGCACATAACATGAATGCATCCCTTGAGAGGAAAAGAAAGACTTTGGGAAAGGAGCACTGACAGGATTCTTTCATCAAGAAAATAAGCATTATTATTTTGTATTTTTTTTTTTTTTATTATGTCAGTCTGTTGGCATTTTCTTGTATCATGTCAAACGCGTTTGTCAGATTGGGGTGTGCTTGCAACAAATGGCTTCATGGAACAAATGTGCTTCGTCTGGGATTTCAACTAGCTTCAAAGCTTTCAGTTGCTTTGTACACTGCGCCATCCTATCTTAGGTATTTAGATAATGGCTAGGAAGGTACAAAGATTTTCCTAGCAAATAATGATCATGTAGAAGAACTGATAATTTAAGGCAAATGGCTGTTTGCCTTTGTTGCTAATTAATCCGTTTCTGCTAGAAGATTGCTGCTGCAATTCTGTAGGGTTGTTAAAGTGTTTTATCTCTTTTTACTATTTGCATGCTGTTCTTTTTCATCTCTGTAAATAGAGTGGGTTTGAGAGGGCTGTATCCGCCAGTTCCCCCACTGTGACAGTACATCAGCCAATTAAAAGTTTAATATTTATGCATTTATGTATTTCTTTCTGTACAGCTGTAATACTAGTTCCATTGGTAGCCCAGTAGCTTTCAGGGTGTTTGGTTCATCCCAAAATCTTGTTATTATTTATGAGCTTTTTGTTGGATTAGATCAAAGCAAATAGATTTCTCTGTAATTTAACTGCTTTTATAGAATTTATTCAAACTTCCTATGTAAGCAAAGTCTTTCTTTACAGGTCACTTATTCTTGATATGTTTTCTCTTTCTTTCTTCAGTTTGTGTGTGTATGTTTGCTTTTTGTCTTCTGTTATTGCAATGGATATTTCCATGTGAGTTTTAGTTCAGCTTTAATTAAAATTAGTGGGTTTTCTCATTTTGTAGTGCATCTAGAGACATAGTGATGATAGCTCCATAAGTAAATAAACACAGTTTATTTCAAAAGACCCTTAACCCAAACTGCCATGACTGTATTTAAAGTGTATGCTCTGCTGTCTTAGAATTGTTGGGCTTTGTGTGGTTTGCGGTTTATTTTTTTTGTTTGTTTAAATTATGATATATATTTTGCTCTTTGACTAGATAGGATGCTAACTTGCTTTCTCCAGTCATTTTATACATTCTTGTAGTTATAGGTAATAATCATAAACAGGAAGTTTCTGGGTTGATTTTAAGTATTTGTCAATTGTTCCATAATTGTATCCTGTTAATTACACTTTCCCAGCAGTTATTTTTAAAAAATAAATAAATTATGTTTTGCTATTTACAGGAACTGACACAGGTATGTGATCAGGTGTTAAGTTTCAAACATGTACGTGTATTTGTTGCTGCACATTAATGACTTCCCTAACATTGACTTTTTTTTAACATACATATTCGGCCTGTGATCCTTTAAAGTGGTGCTCCTGTCCCAGCCAGTTGTGTGGGAACACGACTGTATGTTGCTGTCGTGAAAGTAATCTAAAATTTAGTGTTTCTGGGCATACTTATGCACTGCTGTCCTTAGCCTTTTATTATTGCTGCTGTGTTGACTTAATTAGGCATTAGAAGGTGATGTTTTATTTTTTACCCATCAGTTACTGAATGCTGAATCCACAACACTCTCAGCTTCTGCCTTTTTCTTGCTCAGATAAGGGAGTCAGTGTGACAGTCTCATTTTGTTTAATTTTGTTATGAGGTAATTAGAGTGTTAATTACTCACAACTAAAAAAATAAACATATACAACTTCTGCCATATACATGGCTTTCATATGTACATACTTATATATATGCATGTCACTATATGTTTTTGTGACCGAATCTTGCAGTCTCTTCAGAAAGTCAGTGTGTGTGTGCGCACATGTGCATAGATAAAAATATGGCATTAATTTTGTTAGACTGGGAAAGGCCTTTAGTTCATGGTCATTGAAAATTTAAGGTGCTCTTGATAAAAATCCAAGCTGAAAAGGCAGGCAGTTATGTAAGGAATGTATTCCTTTCTTTTTTCCTTTTTGTTTCGTGCTATGGGACAGAGCTGCAAATCAGGATGAGAGATTACAACCCTTCCCTAATCCACAGTTATCACATGATGTATAAGGCAATTCACAGTATGTTTGTTACGTGAATTGGATATATGCTCTAAAAATGTTAAAAGCTTTTTCCATATATAGACAAATACGTATATGTGTCTCATGTTTGTCTCGTATGCAGAAAATACAATTGTTTTTCCATTTACCAAAGTGCTGCTCGGGCATCTTAGGATGCTTTGGTTGAGACTCTCCCCCTGTAGCTGAAGGTGAAGGGCACAGCTCCCAGGATGAAAACAGTCTGGGAGTGCAGGAAGCGACACGTGTGGCTGTGTACTACAACAAGACTAGAGTAAGTCAGACATTGGAGCGTATATATGTGCCGGTCTACAGAAGACAGTTTTTAAAATTAAGCATTTGGTTGGTTTCCTGAAAGAAAAATCTGTAAATTGGGACACCTGTCAAAGTTGTTCAGTTTCACGCCCAAAAATCTCGACAGTGTCCCTTTTGTTGAGGTAAGAATGAAGCGAGCGCTACAGCAAAGACATGTTTTGTTAGGCTCAAACAGGGGTGGGGGTGTTCTTAAATCTGTTTTTCAGATTTAAGGGCTACAGCTATTTTCCTGGATCTGTAGCAGAAGTACTGACTATTCAGTCGGAGGAAAATGCAAAATGCGATTTAACACATTTATTAATTTATTTTTACAGCTGATATTAAAAGAAAGAAAAAATGAAATAAAGGGATGATGGAGGTACTTGACTTGTAGGCACAGAGGCACTTTTGAATATCAGCCCACTTAATGATGCTTTCATGCTGGTATGCCTAAATACAAAACAAAGACTTTAATCAGTCGAGAGTTCCTTAAAAGTATCTCTTAAGCCTCAAGCTCATTACTTTCTATATCAAATGTGTATACAGGTGTGAGCAGCAAGGCATGGAAAAGGCATAGAAAAATGGGAACAACTATTTGCTGATCGGTGTTGGTTATTCTTTTTAAAATGCGTGAGTGTCCAATGAAATGAAAATATGGACATTGCATAATGCTGGCGCCTCCCCAGAAGGAGGGAGAAGATCGCCGTAACTATCTCTGCTGAGGTACTTGCATTCCCCAAAGGTCAGAGACTGGAGGTTGTCATTGTCCTTAACGCCCAACCTCCCATAATGGAAAGAATTTACAGTAGTTTCTTAAGGCAATTACTTCTTAGTCACTATATTTTCAAAGAAAATCTTGAATAAAACCCAGGATTAACTACAGAGGTAAGCAAAAAGCAAATATCGAAATTACTGATATTATAGAAAGAGTTTACAACTCTGTTCTTGCCGCATAGAATGAAGGATTATGAAATCAGGCCTGCATTCACCTCTCACCTTCTATTTCAAATTTTTTGCTCTTTCCGCAGAGCTTCACTTCTCGTTTATGAGTTGCTCTTTGCTGATCACATTTTTCCAAAGTTCCTTTGTTCTGTGCAAAACGCTTACAGATAATAACATGCAGCTTCTCAAAATCCAAGAAAATCTCCAGCAGAGCAGCTGGCAAGATGGTAGAGTCTTGGAAAGATCTGTCCTTCTTTGTTTTCTGTGTGCCTGTCTTTCCAATTCTGTTCCTTCCAGTTTTGAGAACCGTCTATCAAACAGACAGTATAAAGTGGAATGAACTTTTGGCATAATAAAAAAAAAGAAAAGAGAGAGAGAAATGTGGTGATTGCTAACGAAGGACTGAAACTCTTACATAGGTAGAACTGATTTTTAAGAGACATTAGTGGAAAACCTGCATGTACAAGTCTGTCTCTGCAGTTACTCATCTTTTCTAGTGGATAATATTGGACGGTAACGCAGCTTCCAGTTGCTAATTTTCATTCTAATGCCATACGGCAAACTGCAAAGTAGACAGCCCCTATGATTTAAGAAACAAATAAAAAAGCTCCCTGCCCTTTTGAGGGCTTCAAGTTTAGCCTGAATGACTTTATATGTTCAATTTAGACTTTATTTTTAAAATCAATTGTAGTGAGGGAACAGTAAACTGAGATGTGAAGTAACCGAGGACAGGAGGTGCTGAAGATGGCTTTGCTATGAAAGAAAACACATGATGAGTCTCATCCGTATGAGCATTATTATCACAGAATCTAAATGCTCCGCAGACCTTTGGTGCATTTATCCTAATTGCTCTGTAAACAGAGAAGTAATGTTTCTCCATTTTAGAGTTGGGAAAACAAGACAAGGAAACCGTATGTTTTGCAAAAGGTCCAAATAGAAAAGAGGAAGAATCAGCTCTCTGAAGGCAAAGCATAACTCGCTGGGGTTTCATAATGCCTGTATCAGTTTTGTGAATAGGGATTTTGATTCCTATCTGGAAGGAAGAGGAATTTTAATTTTAGTACCAGTTTCATGGGTAGAAACAAGATGATATTTGGAAAAAGAGAAAACATACTCTACTGAGAGCAACTTTCTGACAATTAGGCCTTAATTGGTTATACAGCAAATTCTCTAAAGGAATGGCAGAAGGACCTCCAACTGGAAATAAGATACTGCTAGATAACCAGTATTACACTAATGGAGATAAAATTGAATATGGGAAAAATGTGATGTATTTGAGGCTGACACCATTAGTAATTCTAAATAAACAGCAATTCACTGTTCTTATTTGTGGCTTTTCTATATTAAGTTAGAGAAGGGCTGTTTACTTTTATTTTGAATTTGTATAGTATTAATAACAAAGCATTTGAATATCTTTTTGGTGATAAAAAGACAGAGTCTTCTGGATTAAGAAAGTATCTAATTTTATTATTTACCAAATCTAGCCTCTTCCAACAGCAGAAGAATTTCAGTGATTCTCCCATTAAAAATGCTACCTTATGTGTAAAATAGTTTTCTTTTCTTTATAAAGTTGCCTTATTTACGTCTTTTTCCTTGTTCGTATGTAAATGCCTTGTAATGTGTAGGGTTTATCATTCAAGTTTCTTTGAACTTGATTTATCTTTTTAAAATTTGAAAGCATATTTTTGCCATTTGGACTGACAGATCTGTAGTGTTGTAGTTTTGGCTACATACACAGTAGCAAAGAACAAAATATTTTTTGTCACGCTTCTACTGTTACAGTTCAGTCTGTTCCTTTTACATTATCAGCTTGCTTCTCTGGGCTTCATAGAGGCATCTGTTTTAATTTTTATTGGGCAGGGCTGTAACTTAGCAAACTCATCTAAGCTTCACAAATCATTCACAAATGTGGACGATTAAATCAATTATGTCTTGGCTGAGTGATCTATGACTGTATTATACACACACAATGTTTAAAGAATGTTATTAAGGTGCAAACCCAAGCACTTAAAGTTAGGAAGAGCCAAAATTAAAGTTGCCTGCAGGCTCACAGACTCCATGCATATATGCGCTATGGTATTGCCTCTAACTGTACAATTGCACCACTTTTCCACGTGGAACTTCATCTCAGTCATCTCTTTCTTCCAAGCATAAACCGTGTTTTGGCTTTTTGTGGACTTAAACTCTGGTCTGCAAACAGGTATTTGTTATGGTACTTATCATTGGTGTATGATATCATAAGAAAATTAAAGATTTCATAGGTAATATATTTGTCTTCCCCAAAACAATGGTGTTATCTTTACCAAAAGAAAAAAAAAAAGGAGAGGTTAAGGTCACAATTCTATGCAACAGGGGACTATTTTCTGTAAAGAAATGGAAGTCCTTACATTTCAAAAAATAGGTCTAGTAAATTCCAAGCAGTTCTGCAAACTGGAACTTGTACATCAACTCAGGATGTAATGCAACATTATAAATTTTCAGACTGAAATTCACCTTGAGATTCCCACCTTCTTCTCTACTTGTTCCCAGTCCCACTACCTGTGTTCTGGAGTTTACTTCTCCCTTAATCACATCCATCCAGAAGTCTGTTGGCCTAAATTTACATATTAAAGAGGGGTTGGTTTAGGGAGGAGTTTTACTTGAGCAATTTCAGCTGTGGTCTTAAAAAAGTTTGCTTTGAGGTGATTAAGGAGCAGAGAGCTGGCTGAGAGAGGAGTGATGTGTGTGGAAACAAGTGCAAAGGGGAAAAGATGAGTGATAACTTCCTCCACTGCTGGGCAGATCATAATGCGAGACCCTGTTCTCAAACATTTGGGGTGCAGGGAGTGACCGTCCCCTTTCTTGCCATAAAGTTCACTTCTGAAAAGTAGTCTCCGTTTTTAGCCAGTCACAGTTTCTCTCTGCTTCTGGCTCACTGTCTGATTTTTTTTTTTTTTTTTTTTTTTGAGTGGGAAATAGTTCAGTTTTAGTCCCAGGCCAATTTCCCAGATTCCCTCTCTTTGAATTCGCATACCTGTGCCCTTTCACTGCCAGCTTCACTCTTATGCCCTATCCTAATCACAGCTTTATCCGCCAGTCCCTTTTGTCTTGAATCCTACCGTCCAACCCTAAACGCAGGTAGTGCCCCTTCTCCTTCCTTTCACCAGTTTGTACTGGGACAGAGGGAATAAGTGTTCTGACCAGGCAGTGATTTGTTGAGCCAAATGAATTAATTATTCAAGCAAATGAAAGAGAACTGCCAATTTTGGAGTTGCTGTAAGTGAAGAAAAAGTTTATGAAAGCCTACAGGTACGGTTGTTATCTCTGTGTATCTTTTAATCACAATTTTGATTTAAAATGGTTAGCCCAACCTATCTCTACCGCAGTGGTCACCCCGTCTGCCGTTCCATTGCTCCTAGGAATGAAGGCAGTATTGTCGGTATAAAGGGATAAAACCCCTGGTGTTACTACCGTCTTTGTATTTCTTCACCCTTGATGATTCGGCAATAATTTCTCTATGGGGATTATTTGTTCAAGGGTGGGGCCTCTGTTCAATCCAGATACAACCCAGCTGCAGTGGAATTTAGCCTCTTCTCTGGGCTTACAAGCAATTAGCGCTTCAGCCAGGACTGCCTGCCCTCCCAGAGAACAAAAGATTCAGTAGAAAACTTGTCCCCTGAATTGACAGCCGGACAAAGAATCGGCAGATTTATCAGACAATTATTTCGAGTCGCTTTTTACAGCAAAGTAAAGTAGCATGACCTCACCATGGACCGAGATGAGACCTCTTATATGTATAAGTTTATATGTAGATAACTAGTGGAGCAGCTGTCAAAAAAATGGATATTCTTAATAACACAAGGTACAGATAACAGTCATATGTGAGTTTTGAAGGAAATCTGCTCTGATGACAGGTCAGTTTTTCATCAGGTGCTGGAAAATTGCAAACATATGATTATTCAAATAAGATGATATCTGCAAATAGGATATACTAAGCAAATACCGTAAAGTTCATATGAGATATTATTACCTTCTTCTCTCTTGAGGGTTGATTCAGCAGGAGCAGTTGAATTTTTTTAAACATAAAGAATGTGGATGTTTAGAGGAGATTGTTTCATTATAAAGGAAAAAAGTACCAGTGCACATCAAATATTAAATAGAATTCTCTCTTTTTCAAAATTAGTTCCCACATTTGATGCTATAAAATTTTAGCAGTTGTGGGAGAGCTCCCAGAAGACCCTTCATTATGTCTCATTATTACAGCATATGTGAGGCCATAATACCTTTGGTTGCTATAGTTCCTTATTTAATCAAGAAAAAAAATGTTTCGTGGCTGCACAGCTGGGTAACCTTATGTGTCTACAGTTTTCTCAAGAAGCAATCATATCTATGCCCCATACTATCTTAATGTGAATTTTGCTTCAAAAATTCATAAACCAGACTTCTTATTTTTTGTTTCTTGACTACATGGTAAAGTTTTAGGTCAGACCCCAATTTTGCATAGTGTTCTCTGGCTTTTCTTGATAAAGGGGAGGTTTTCTTCCTTTTGCAAGGCCAAATGTGATTTCAGTCTTTAAGTCTTGCAGCACAAGGAAGGTACGAGAGCCCACGTTGGTGGGTGTGACAGGTTTGCCATCAAGTATATGGTTTTATGTTTTTTAAGAAACAATCTGAATTCTTAATGATGTGTTTTTCTTTCATTTATGTTATTTAAAACCTAATACTTCTTCCTGAACCGATTGTATCGGGTCTCCTCTGGAACGGTTATCAAATAGCAGTTTAAATATTATCTAGCTTTAGGTGCTAGCTTTAGTTAAACATCTGCCCTGCCAGGGGAGACACTGTGAGGAAGACTTGTTTAGCTTTACAATTTCAGTGGTAATGTTTAAATAACTTTGCAGGCATGAAATACCCAGGAAGGCTGCTGCAGTCTCTAGGAGCTTCTTGGAATGAATGCATGCCCTAATACTCAGGGAATATTTACAATTTAATAATTGAGGAAAGTTGATTAAATATACAAAGCATTTAAATAGCCATTTGGAGCTCACATTAGTTCCTGACAAATTGAAGTATCTTGGCATGGAGAGAATTACAAACTTCTAGCAGTAAGTTTGGGCCTTACAGCAACTCATTACAGCCTTACAGGGCCCATTTCATATGAAATACAACCTTTGGGTTCACGAGGCTGTGATGTACGTGGTTGTATTTAGTCATACTGAGCCTGATCTCTCGTGGTGATGGGACGTGAAGATTTGTGAGTACCGTTCCCCTAACTAAGATGGTAGAACACAACTGGAAAAGTTCTTTCCTTATTATAACCATGGGGATAATTTCTTTCCTCATGTGACTCTGCACGCAGACATCAGAGCTGATGATCTTTAGCAGGTCTGTGTAAGAGTATCCCAACTATTTTAAAACATTTTATATATAATCGGAGGAAAGCGAGGCAGGATCAGACAGTATCACTTCTGCTTAGGTCACTCCTGGTGGATACTTGTCAAACTCTTGCTTGTGTTCTTGCTTGTGACTCCGCAACTTCTGTAGGCAGTCTTTTTCAGTGCGTCCCTTTCTATACCATTATGCCATTGGAACATTTTACCCTGGAATCTTAATTTTCTTTTTTTACAGCTTTAAGCCTAAAATTAAAGGATTTCTGTTTCTTTGGGGGAGAGGGGGGCTGTCATGTCATTCATAACGTCTCATCTGTGAGAAGTGCAGGTGCCTGTGAAGCAGCCCACAAGGCTAACGATGAAGGATCAGGACACATAAATTTGTAGACTCGTTAGTTTGTTCCAGGCTGCCCAACCTGGTTTTGCTTTAGTAGCGCAAAGTGTCTGTAAAAGAAAGTACACCTTCTGAGTTCCTGGGGAGAGAGAGAAGATGACAGCAGTACTCCTGCCTGCTCCTTTGTGAGTGAATCTTCCCTGGATGCAGTTGCCCTGAAATTACAGAAAGGTGCAAACGGCTGTCTCCTCCTCATCTGTGGGAATAAATCAGACATGAGAGTCGTAGGCTTGGCAGTTAAGCATTTCCATTTGTGGAACACTGACATACTAATGATGGTAATTTTGCATTTGTTACTACATGCCTAATCTAATTAAGTTTTTCTTAGGGTACAGTTGTTGTTTTCTGTATTTAATTATGTAAGCACCAGGTGCAAATGTTAACAGGAGCTGAATTCAGAAGGAAACCTTTTATCTTTGTGTTATGCAAGACCTTTTTTTCTCTATCTTTAATTTTGCAGTTAAAAAAATGCATACAGTATTTGGTTGTTCCAAGGAGTTATATTAACTTTTCTGATTGATACACATAGGAAGCGCTAATGAGGCCTAAAAGTTTATATTACTCGTAGTTTAAGTGTGTTTAGAACTATTTACGAGCTCTACACTCTTGGTTTCAGGTGTCGCAATGGTTCAGACTCCTCCTCTCAGCTATACTGCTGATTTTGAGGGTTGGCAGACTTCCCGTGCTCCACGACAGATCTGACCCCGTCTGTTTGAAAAGGTCTGAACTACGTAGGGGTCTGTTGTCTGAATCTGAATTTCGTGGGACACTGGTGAAACTGCATCTGTCACTGCCAGCCTGGCTGTGAACTTTTTGCCACCATTTTATCAGTGCTTGTTCAAACATTGAAAGAGAGTTTTCAGTAGAATTCTTTGCCTGGAATAATAAACTCAGGTATTATTTTTAAAGCTCAAGAACCTGAGCTTTGAAATGATGTAAAAGACCGCTCGGAGGCAAGTGGCTCTCAAAAGATTTAGCAATTATAGTGTTAATTTTTAAACTAAGTGAATGGGAATTGCAGTAAACATTTCCACCTGTAGATTGGTAATTGTTTTAATCTATTAAGTGAAAATAAGTAAAGCTTGTATTTTCTAGTTATTCGTTAGTAATCTATATTTACATAAATTTGGCATTGAGTATAATAGAAAAATTAGATAAATAATTGATGCCTGTTTGTTCTAAAATGTAAGGTACCCATAAAACATTCCCATTACTAATGACTGAAAATTGTCTACAGAAGCATTTTTCAACCTTTTCTAATTTATGCGTGACTATACATTTTGTAGTAGAAGTATGGCCCGTATGTACTGTGAGTTTAAGCCTGCTGCCTGCATGCATTCTTCTCTTAATTACCTTTCGTGGATTCCTTTTAAAGTAGGATTTTAAGACCTCCAGGGACCACAAGTCAGTAGTAGTGACCTGAAATATATTACTTTTCATTTCAGGATCTTGTGTGATCACTTTTCATGGGGCTGTGAAGTATGATTTTATGGTTGACTGCTGAACCATTTTCAGTATAGAAACATGAAGGTTCATGTTTACACTGGTGTAAGACTGACAGCATCCATTGTTTTAATTCTAGATCCAGGTAAACAAAGAAGCTGTGTCTGATAGTTGTTTTGAATTAAGCTTTCCAGTGTTGTTAATGGTAGAGATTTCCCCCATCCCTGCCATTGTTCTCAGAGACCTCGGTTGTTTCAAGTTTGGTTTGTTTCATACCCTTCAGGCTTTTAATTCCAACTCCACTCCTTTGATGGTTTATCACAAAATTTGTTCAGAGGCTTCCATTTTTTAAGGTAGTCTTTTAACTACTACTGATTATGCATTGCATCAGAGAAAAGTGGTTGAAACCTTTAAAACCACAAATAAAATATACATCAATGGGTTACAGTAATGAATGCTAACCTACTGTTTCTTCAGAAAGAGCCCTTTAGGGACAGAAGAGAATGTTTCAGGTGATATGAACAATAGTAAGCTCAACTTCTGAGAACAGCTTGCCAGAGTTAATGGTCAGGTTTTACTAAAAATGAATTTTAAAAAGATTAAAATAGATCTGTTTAGTATTAATTCATAGAAGTCTTCAAGTTAATACCAGGATTAATTCTTTCTGGCAACGAGGCCTGCACACTGATGGGAATAATAACTTGTCACTTAGTTGCTATACTCTTTTTTGCTTTTGGATTCATTTTTCCATTATTCCTGTTCCAGGTGGTGTTTTGTTTTGTTTTGTTTTTCCCCAGAAGTACGATGATTTATTTGGGTGATAATACACAGGCTGCAATATTTCAGAAACTGATATCTGTTTCCATGTAGGGATGCTTGGAAGAAAAGAAAATAAGGCTATCCTGCAAAAAATATGCTGGCCTCATTAGGTGCAAAAGTGTCTCAAATGGTCCTTAAGCAACACTTTGGCTTCTCCAGCTTCTCAGCATGAAAACATGTCTAAGTAAATTATATTATTTCAGGACAGTGAACAGCTTGCTTCAGATCCAGCAACTGTGTTTATTCTTTGGTTTTGGTTTTTCTCCCAAATGAAGAATGTCACTCTACATTGTTTACATTTACATCTCAAAACAATTAAGCTAAAACAGCTTCATAAGATTTGGAGCTGGCTTTCTCTCAGGGAAAGCTTTACATTTAGTTTCTAGACTCATGAAGTAAATAGACTTATTTTTGTTTTTTCAAGCTGGTATGATTGCACATGTGTTCATCTTTCTGAAGCGGTTTGAATACTGTTGACTTTGAATTGTGCATATTGGTGAGGAAGCTTACCCATAATTTCTGTATAGTGCTTTAATTATCTTTAGGAGAAGAACAACTAACTGATTTATTATATCTTTGGGGATATTTTTTATTATATCTTTGGGTATCTCACTGAAATACCTTTTTTGTGAAGAATTACAGTAGAAAACCATAAAAGCTTGTTTGCCTTTGATTGCGGGATCAGGTACAAACAAAATTCAGAGGCTTTGCTCCTTGTATTTTTCTGTGTCCTTATACCATACCCATCTATGAAATGTAGTGGAGGTCTCGTACAGGCCACCTGACCAGGAAGACCTAGCAGATACGGCCCTCTATTTGGGTTGGTGACATGGACAGTGGGATTGAGTGTACCATCAGCAAGTTTGCCAATGACACAAAGCTGTGTGGAGCAGTTCACACACTGGAGGGAAGGGATGCCATCCAGAGGGACCTGGAGAGGCTTGAGAGGTGGGCCCATGCGAACCTCGTGAAGTTCGGCAAGACTAAGTGCGAGGTCCTGCACATGGGTCAGGGCAATTCTAACCACAAATACAGGCTGGGTGGAGAATGGGTTGAGAGCAGCCCTGAGGAGAAGGACTTGGGGCTGTTGGTTGATGAGAAGCTCAACATGAGCCAGCAATGTGCACTCACAGCCCAGAAAGCCAACCATATCCTGGGCTGCATCAAAAGCAGCATGGCCAGCAGAGCAAGGGAGGTGATTCTCTCTTTCTTCTCCACTCTTATGAGACCCCACCTGGACTACTGTGTCCAGCTCTGGGGCCCCCAACATAAGAAGGACATGGACCTGTTGGAATGGGTCCAGAGGGGGACCATGGAGATGATTAGAAGGCTGAAGCACCTCTCCTGTGAAGACAGGCTCAGAGAGTTGGGGTTGTTCAGCCTGGAGAAGAGAAGGCTCCAGGGAGACCTTATAGCGGCCTTCCAGTATCTAAAGGGGGCTACAGGAAAGATGGGGAGGAACTCTGGAGCAGGGATTGTAGTGACAGGATGAGGGGTAATGGTTTTAAACTGAAAGAGGGGAGATTTAGATTAGATTTTAGGAAGAAATTCTTTCCTGTGAGGGTGGTGAGCCCCTGGCCCAGGTTGCCCAGAGGAGCTGTGGCTGCCCCATCCCTGGAGGTGTTCAAGGCCAGGCTGGATGGGGCTTTGAGCAGCCTGGTCTAGTGGGAGGTGTCCCTGCCCAGCGCAGGGGGGTTGGAACTGGGTGATCTTTAAGATCCCTTCCAACCTGAACCATTCTGTGATTCTATGATATGAAGAACATTTCTACTCTGAACTGAACTCAATTTATAATTGTATTGTTCTAGTGCATAGTTACAGAAATATATGTAGGGAAATTCAAACAGACCTAGCCTAGTGTTGCTAAGTTTTTAGGGGACCATCCTGCTCTCTTTCATTCCTTCCCTATTTCCAGGTTTCATCAACCTATTCCTATACAGTCACTATACATGTTACTGAGCGTGCAGTCCAATATTTCTTTGCTCCCTGTTACAATAGCTGGCATTCCTTTCTTAGTAGGCAAAGCTTTAAAAGTAATTTTCCCTTAGGGCAAGCCACGGGGCTAAAAATTTAGAAAAGGCTGTAAAGCTTAAGACCTTCTCAGCTTTCTGATTTCTGGATTCGATTCTGTTTTCTGCTAGTGGGATGAAAGGGGATGCCTGAGGTGGCTGTGTGAATGAGCTGCCTTCTGTATGCTGTTGCTTCCTCCTGCCATTCCTTAGCAAGGGCAAAGCCTTGTTTCAGCCAACAGCACAAAGTGGTTTGTACGAGATGTGTTAAAGAGTCTCAGAGTGTTTTCGTATCCCTCCTGCTTGCCAGGGGACAGAGCAGGTGTGAAGCAGAGCAGATGGTAGGAGACCCTGATTTCCTTTCGAATGCTTGTCATGCCTCTTCCTGAAGGCTGTCCCTGCAGAGCTCGGGGGCAGCCTGCTCCCTGGAATTGGTAAGTTGTGAGCAAAGACAGGCTTCGGGGAGTGCGAAAGGTGCTGCTGGTTCCCAGGGCCAGAGCTGTCACCTCTGATGTTCCCTGCGCCCCTGCTTCCTTCCCCCAGCAGCAACAAGAATGATCAGCGTCGTTCCTCCACCAGTTTTGCAAGCGGTGCAACCACAGTTAAGAAGTCTGCTGTCAGCAGGGGTTGAGAGGGCGCCAGGCGGGATTTAGCCACTGTTGCATATACAGTTCAGAATAATTTTCTGCTCCTTTGGTAGTTCTTGATGTGTTTTCTTCAATTCCAGTCTAATCAAGTTAAATGTTTTAGCACATTGTCTTTCTTCAGACTTTTTACAGAAGGCAAGTGTAATCTCTCTTAAAAAGAAAAAAATAATTCCCCTTTCATCTTTCTAGGGAGATCACTTTATTCATGTGTAGTGACCTGGCTCAACATTTGATAACTAGTGTGTCACTGAAAGTTCCTCATTATGGTCCCAGCTTGCAGACCACCTGGAGTGCTTCATTATTAATGTGAACTTCAGGTTAAATTTTTAGATCTGTGCAGGTGCATTTGCACAATTCATTGCAGGCTGGTGACACATGCCTCGTGAAGGGACAAGAGTACGTGAGGCTGAATGTGTCTAAAGGCATATGGAGCACTTATTGTTTTGACACCAGCCATATGAGGAGTGGAAGGACTGAGGCTCAAGCTCTGTTGATTATAATCTAACTTTTGCTTTCCTTGGCAATCATTCTTTGATATATAGGCACTTAATCTCAGCGCCTGGAGAAAAGAAGTAGAGAAGTCAGAGGGGGGAGGATGAAGGGGAAGCCACACTCCGGTTAAAGCCAGTAACACGGGAAAAGCTTAGTTCTTATTCCAGACATGAATGCATCTTCGGATGTAGATGATAGTTACATGGCAACCAGGCACTGCAGAGCCCTCCAGATTGCTACTGGTTGTAGTGCAAGATGTAAGTCATCCTGGTGATGCAGCTTGGATGCTGCTAAGACGATGAGTTCAGGAAGAATCTTGCATGTCCTTGATGGAAGCTTAATTTTGTCTATTTCTGGCAGTAGTTGCTTAAACCACCTGAACTCTGCCAGCCATCCGTCTTCACCTCCTGAAATCAAACAAGTGACCTACTGAATTAGATCTCTGCTCTTAACTTGTTTGGTCTATAGTCTAAATAAATAAAAAGGCAAAAGATAACAGTCTAATGTCGCATACAGAACAACAGAGCTCTGTGAAGTTGCAGGTTATTCATTGTTTTCTCTGAGTTCTTGTTTGTGGGCTATTTTTCCTTTTTTAAGAGGGAGTTTCTTTGGGGACTTCTCTCTCTCTCCCTCCCTCTGTTTTTTTTTTTTTGTTGTTGTTTTGTTTTAAAAGAAATATGGAAATACCAGGAGTGGGAGGAGTGGTGGATTCATAGGAGCAATGAAGCTGGAAGGACAAAGGGAGATGGACTGAAAAGGAAGGGGAAAAGAATGGTTATGAGTGTGTGAAAGGGTGTAGGAAGAACAGGAAATCTGAGCGTGGGATTGAGAGCACTGGGAATCGTGGACAGGAATAAATTGGACGGGGGAAGAAAACTCCTGAAACATGTTGTTTTCTTTAAAGATGCTAGCCTTATTACAGTTAGATAGCCTCCGCTTTACTTATTGAGGACCAGATCTTGACACTATCTGCTTAAAACAAGTAATAAAATATATTAATGCTTTTTTAATGAAGCGCTAAAGCACCAAAAGGTACTTCCTGGATAGCTTAATATTTTTTAAAAAACATCTCTCAAATGCTGAAGGATTAAGGGTTTTAAAATCTTATACAATTGTATGTAATTTGTGTAGTTGACATCTTCCTGGTCATTTTACTCTTATTTGAACTGAATATATGCTGGTTGTTTTTTCTTTGCATATGTAAAGAGCAGTGCCCTGATTTTCTAACAGGGTATCATACCACCTACTTTAGTTGAGTTGAAAATACCATATGGTCTGCAAATGGGAATGTGAATTGCCTCTGGGGGTAAAATTTGGTTTTAGTGACTAAGGAGGTTATGATAGCCTGCTCTGAATTGAAAAGCTGATTGAAAATCAACAGATCTGATGACACTGTAGCAACCACAGACGTGAATTTCATAGCAATAACCATTTTTGAAAATTACAATTTTATTCGTAAACCTAATCCATATAGTAGCTCTGTCCAGTTATATCTGAATGCATCAAAGTTGACAAATCAAAGTAAGGGTATTTTGGATTAATGTTTCTGCTTCTGGCCAGTAGCACTAAAAGATGAAATCTCTTTCTGATATGACCTAGCTTCTTAAAATTTTGTTTTTCCTTTTTAAAAAAAAAAATAAAAAAAAAATCAGTAAATTAGATCTCTAGGCACATATTTTCTAAATTTGCTGTTAATACAGTGATTTTTCCTTTTGGAATTGGTTTCAAATATGCGGATATACCTATCTTGTAGCATTTTAAAGTGCTAAATTGCCCTTGAAGAGATGAAAGAAGTCTGGAGATTTATTGACTAGTTTAAAATAAATTAAATATTCCAATTAAAGTTATTTAATATTTGTTATCATTTTTCCTCTACTCCTCAAATATTTGTGGAAAGCATCCAAGAATTTGTATGGTGTATTTAAAATGTGTCTGGTGAATATCCCATGTGAAATAATTTATTTTTATTGCATTTTGGAAAAGTACATATTTAATAGTGAAATGCTTTGCTTATGTACTTATATAACTCCAGTGTATAATATGGGTCCAAAGGTCTTTAATTTATTATAAAGATAGGACATTAATGACAAAATAATGGCTCTGATGTATCTGTAACTTTGGGATTAGATATTAGAAAAGTATCATATCTTTCAACTCTTCCTTATGTGATGTGACATTGCTGCCCCAGACATTTTTTACTGCATGAGCTATCAACATAAATGAAAACTAGAAAGCATTCATGTTAAGACAAGAAGCAGTGTTACTTTCAATAAGGTGACTTCAGAAAACTGTCACACAAATATTTCACTGGAGACATTCTGGTTTGACCTCTACCTCACCATTCTTCTCTCTTTTTTTTTTTTTTTATTTATTTTATTATATGATTAAAGAGAGGAGAAGGGGTTTGCAAAAGCCCTCAAGAAAACTGACAGTTCCTTGTAGAATGTAGCTCTTTCTAATTTCCATATATTTTCCTGCAGGAGAATGGCTCTCTAAGAGCACATTAGCCTTCAACCTTGGCAGGTGTAGAAGTAAATCTGCAGTATTATGATTGAAATGTTATACCTGCTTATTCTAAAACTGACATGATAGGTGACAAATGACAGGGGCATTACTGGGTCAGGTGAAGTCTTTGTCATAATCCCTTCTCCCCTAACTTTTAGCTGGTGCAGCAAAGAGAATCCTGTTTCAAGGATTATTAACACCACCTGCTACAAAATTCCTTTGGGAAGGACCAGAGTGCTATGGATTTTGAACACTGACTTTGAAACATGCCGGAAAATGGCAGAATCTCTGCAGATACTGTAATGACTACTTTGGTTTTGTTATAAGCCAGTCTTAAAACTTCACACTGTGAAAATGTGTTATTAAGGATATAAACACTGTTTCTCTCATTTCAATGTAAAATGTATTAATTTTAAATGAATTCCTTAAATACTTGTTTCCCAGGATTTAGACATGCAGTCTGCTGCAATGAATTGTGCAGCAAGGTTTAACTGATCTCTTGGTCGAGGGCTTCCCCCTTAGTTCTGGGTAGCACAAATAGAAAGCTCTGTCTCCGTTATACAGAATTTTTTTACTCATCTTTCTTCCCCAGCACCGTTTCATGTTTTTGTAAGTCTTCCCTCATGTCTGGTTCATCCATAAGGCAGATTCTTCCCTCAAGACCGCCTGTGGAAAAATTATTTCTCCCTTTGGTAGACTATTTCTGTCCTACTTCTCTTCTGTACGTCCTGTACGCTCTCTAGGAGGGAACAGACTGCCTCTCTGGCTGGCTATGGGCTGTGTTGCTCATCAGGACAGAGACCTGACAAGAAGCCCAAGCACCAAGTTTCACGCCAGTTCATCTCCCATTCCTGTGTTGGCTTTTGGACTTTTTCAAAAGCCAGATGAGGTAAAGGTGGGACTCCTTTTAATTGGCGAGCAGCGTTGATATGGTCTCTTTCCTGCTGGAAGTGCCTGAAACAGAAGAGGCAGAGCAGAGAAACAGGAGAAGCCCTGGGCTCTTTTCATCTCAGTCTCTGATTGCAGATCCCCCTGGAACCAGAGGGTGAATCTGTCCCTTTGTATTTTTGAGTGAAGTGAGCGCTGATTGATTTGTCAAGTGATTACATGCTCAGATGAGATACTGGAATGTGTAGTTTGGTTCGTGTTCAGTACCACAGCAATGCCCAGAAGTAGCTTCATATAGTACAATGAAGATTGTAGTCATTGTAGGAATGTGTACATAGAAATCACCTTTCTGAATGTCTTTTAGAACCTTATTCAGCATCATATCTTTCAGTTTGTTTTCCTTTTGGGGAATTTTCTGACCTTGTGCTTGCAGAAACAGAATGCTGCAGCTTAAATGTTGGCCAGAAGGACCTGTTTCTAAATAAACAATACCGAAGTGCACTGAAGTTAATTGCCTTTTGAGGGTATATCTCTCCTTTCTAAACTCAGATGTGGTAATATGTACCTAAGCCATGAGGTGGTTTCAACTCGTCATAGTACTCAATGTACTATGTTTAGTATCATAGTACTCAATATTTAAATACTCAAAGTATTTAAACAAATACTTTGGTTGGTTGTCACATTTATACTATGGAGGATGTTGCTCCTGTGAATATGAATCCCCAAAGGTCGCTCACACTCTCAAAATAAATCCCCCCAAGACCCAACTATCCCTGTTTTGTTCTTGGCTGACCATTTTGTGCTGCCATCCTCTCTCTGCCCACTCACTCGTCACAACATATTTACAGGGCCAGATTTACACTGTTGGGCAATCTGTAAGCTCCTTTAAGACAAGGCTGCTTTCCACAATTTTAAAGCTTTGAAACCTAAAAAAAGATGGCATTTTGCACAGTTTTTAGGCAATACCTATGTGCTATTTACTGCTGTTACTGATTACTAACGTACATGTGTTTCTTGAACAGTAGTTTTCAGTATTTGAGTCATAACATACTACGAGTCACTTTTTTTCTTTAAATTCAGAAGGGGATTTTTGTACAAGAGAATCCTAAGAAGCAATTGTTATGATGTGAAGTGAATATATTAAGTTGTGATTTCTGAGCTAATCTTGGGGTCTACTGTAGACATTAAGAAGTTGAGGCTATTTAAAACAATTCTTATGTAGCAGTTGCATTTACTAAGTAGCAGCTCTTTACTTTGGTGAAAGCAGGGAGTGGGAAGGGGTTTTTTTGGTCTTGTACATTAATCACAGATGTTACCAAGAAGTGACTCTGATTAAGGACATTGCTTTTCCAGAACAGAAATAATAGTTTTGTAAGTTTTATTGCTATCAAGCCACTAGTAAAACCAAGTTATTTCAGGAATATTAGAACTAATAAAAGCTTGAGTTCCTTTGAAGTTGTGGCTTTGAGTTGACTCTGAGCTCAACCAAGCCTCTTTCTCTTGCAGTTTGAGATCTGAAATGTGAGAAATAATTACTAATTATTTGTTTGGCAGGGACCTGACTAGATATTACCAGACTGAAACTTCTGGGTCTGTAAATGGAGCAAAGAATGCATGATTTTAAGCTGAGAGAGATGGGGATTGATAAGCCAAAGGCAAAAATATTAAATATGAGCTGGAGTTTGTTCCCTGTATTCATAGAAACATCAACAAAGAGGGGGGGTGAACTGGTGTAAATTAAAAACATGGCTGCTTAGCTGTAGTGAGTCTGAATCTCTCAATTGTCTGGGAGTCACTCGGTGGTAGTGGCCTGAGGCTTAGGTAATCCCTTGGTACTGGCTTTCCTCATGTTTCCTCATGTTAGGGGCATGTGTGTATCTGTTTATCTATCTAAATGTGTTTGTGTATGTGTATATATATAAAAAAATAAATGAATATAGATACGAAGTTACGAATTTAGGAGATTTCGTTTCATTTTTCATGCTCTCCCTTTTTTTAACTGTAATAGTTGCAAAAGGGTGTTGCTGTGTTTGCAGTCCTGGATGAAAGATGGGTTACCACAAAGATGTTACACAACATTTAAAAAATATTTGAGAACTGTTAGCTAAAACGGTTTTGGAGTGTTTTGAGGTGATGGATGGACACTAAAATGATTGACAAGCCACTCAGCATGGGCCTGATCTTTTGAAGTCTCAGAACAATATAGCTTTTGGGATGGGACCTTTTGGGTTGTTTATTTCATCTCTAGAAGCCAAGTTCCGGGTTTCTCCGAGAGGTCAAAAGACTACTTTGAACTCCTCTCAGGGCAAAATTACATCCATCCTCAGTGTGTTGTCTTCTCAGTGCTGGCATGGAAACCACTTAGAAAGCAGAATCCTGTTCTGTTCTACTTGCATTTTGTAACAATCTCACCCAGTACCTCATGAAATACCAATGGTAATATAAAACACTGAGATTTTCTTTCCAGATGGATCTGGTGGTGTCCATATGTCAATGTATGTTATTTAGGAAGCGAGGATAATTCATACATGAATACCAGAAAATACTAAAGGATATATTGTTGCTCTCATTTCCCCAAGACAGAGTGAGGGAGGATAGTGTGTATTCCCTCTCCTGCTCCATGGATAGAGCAGGGAAAAGGGGAGATATTTGCATGGTCTGAGAGGAAATGGGATTCTTATTAGATGAAAGGCATGAATAAGATGAAAGGGAGTATGTGTGGTACTTGAATGTTACCTGGGTTGCTGCTGGATCATGGAGTGAAAGGGAGGCCTTTTGGGAGGAAGCTGCAAGACAATACAGCCTTTCTGGGCACAAGATCATCATCTTGTGTCTGGAATGATCTCTGGAAATACATTTCAGTAAGCAACTTTAAAAATTCTTTTAAACATTGCTGACATGTTGAAGCGATCAATGTTTTCATTTTGTTTTGTTGACAAACTGTTTCTTTAAGAGTATGTTCTTACAGTGAAGGCAAGCCTGTAGCGCAAACCTGCAACTGGCTGAAATGTGGTACTTTTTAAGAAATCTATAGCTCTCTAATGACATTCACAAACAGTAACAGGCATGATTGTAAGCAAACTGAAACCAGTCTCTGCCGGTCAGTTCCTATGTGTGTAGAATTTCTTTCTGTGTTGGTTGTGTGCTGATGTCCTGTTTTGAGATAAAACAGAACCAACAGATAACTTCTTTTGTGTATTGTAGTAAATTTCGTTTAACAAATACCGTGCATTAAGAGTATGTCAGACATATCTTCAGTGCCAGTCTGGAATGTGCAGTTTTTAAAATGGAAAGAAATGTCTCTTAACTTGCAAAAATAAAAATATCCCAGGTGGGGAACATAATTTGTTCCTTTCCTCCATACAGATATTTTGATGACCAAATCAGATGCAGAATTCTGGTGTGTTTTGTTTTTCATTAGTTATCCATCTATTTCCCTACCTTAGTGTATAACACTTAATAGTACAGATGATAATCTGTGTTGGAGTTGTTTATTTTAAATCCTAAAAGGTAAAGAAAGTACTGATGCTCACCCCAGTTACTTTGGCACATACCTGTATCTCTTCCATAAGTGCGGTAAATAACAAAGAGCAAGTCATTCTCCATTTCATTAATGCACCTCAGCTTTGTTATTTGAAGTTCCTGTCTCTTATATGTAATAAGTGAAAAGGAAATGAGACTTTGGAGTAGATAATGTAAACACACCATTTCTGTGGTTTAACTGAAGTGAAATTAACACTTTTTTTTATAAAAATGTAATTACTGCTATACCTTCCGTGCATTCGGACTCTTAACTCTGGCCTGGCCAAGCCTGTTGTGCCTCCATTATTTCAGGCATCAGGTTTTATGAAATATAATATTTCATATGGTAAATACTAAGGTGCCTAATTCTCTGCTATCTTTTACACACTAAAAAAAAAAAGGGAAAAAAGGTTTTCACCTCAGTCTCTTGATGTTCATTAACTTAGAGATAGGGGCAATTTAATTCTTGGTACTTCAGATGTCATTGTGCAGTATGTTCTCGTTACATGTGCTGCATGTAAGTAAAATAAACTGAGAGCTGGGAATAAAATAACTTAAATATAACACAAAAAATTACAAATCAGTGCACAGGCCTCCCCAGTTGTACCCTTGTCTCTAATTCTTACCTCTTTTGTCTGGGATTACTTTCCCATCCTTTCAACTAGGAGTTCTACCAGGTTCTCGTTTCTGTCTAGTTTCCATCCCCTGCCCCCAAGCTGTTGTGATTCAGTCCTTAGATTAAATAGTCCAGACATGTTCTTGAAATATTTAAATTTCTTGGCTGAATCTTCTAAAATAAAATTAAAAAAAATCGAGGTGTAAAATTTAAGATCTGGTGAAGTTATGAACTAAAGTCTGGACCTTGTAACAGATTTAAATCTTTTTTTTTTTTTTTTTTTTCTTTGTACTGATGCATTTCATCCTTCTTTGCATTACAAGTTCTAGAACTGAAGAGAGGTTTGTATGTCTGCTCTGTATATCTTGTTTTGAGTACTTAATTCCTGTCAGTGTTGACCGCCATCTATCTGTTTGTTATCATGGAAAACTGCAATTCCAGAATGACAACGGTTTCATGTTTTTATCCCTCTTCCTTTGGGCAGTTCTGTGGGTTGGGGTTTGATAACTAAAGAGCCTGTTCACTCAAGCAAATGCCTGTCAGCCTCCCTTTTATTTTCAGTTCTTCCATTTTATAGTGAATAATAGAAGAAATATTCTCTTTGGTTTCAAATCTAATAAAATGGCCTAGATGTAATCAGTGAGTAGCATATTTAGATTAGCTTCATAATTCTAACAGAAGGACGTATTTGTAATGTGTTTTGTGTGTCATCTTTAGATGACAAGAGACCACTTTGCAGGAATTGCCTTTGGTCTCTTAGTGACAATTAAGAAGCTTCCTCTGCCCTTGCCACATGTATAAACTAGGGCAAAGTAAATAAAATACTTGTCACTTTAGAAATTTCACCTACACTGACAAGTAGACTTTTAAAAAAACCCAACCAACCGGAATCAGTGCTATGCAATCTAGTTCATGTCTTTGCTTAGGAATGATAAACAGTATATATAGATCTGGAATACTGCGTGCAGTTCGGGGCTTCCCAGTACAAGAGAGCTTAATTGGCTTTTGAAGGTTTTCCTGTAGTCTGGAATATCTAAGAACTTCCACACATCTAGCGGGTACAAAGGGTTTTGTGAAGGTTGGCCCCAGGTTTTTGAAGATAACGGGAGTCTGAGTGATTAAAGTGAAATACCTTCCTCATGCCTCAAGGATTCAAGATGCCTTTTTAACACCACTTATTTCTCAGGTTGCTTCTCATACATAACAGTAAGTTTTAGAGAGGAGAGTCCATAGAAACGTGTGAAAACCAAATATATTTTAAACCTGGTCTTTGAGAAAACGCTGTGTCAGACATGGATTTGTTTTATTTGGAAGAGAATAACGATCAATTGTTTTCCATGCCTGGTGGCTACATGAGGAGAAATAACAGCTTGAAGTTGTAGCAAGGGGATTTTAATAGGAGGAAATCTCAGCTGCATAGCAGCTAAATACTGAACAGGCAGAAAGACTTTTTAAACATTGGATAGATAAAGATTTGGCAGGGATGCCATACATATTTAAGTAGCATCAGAGAGCAGCAGATGACGGACTGCATGACTTCTTGAGGTCTGTTCTTAATTTCTGTGAACTCTGTAGAAATATCTCCATATTTACATAAGCATATCAAGTGACCTTCTTTTTTGGGTAGAAAATGCACAGTTTTTGAGGAGTCCTTCACTTACTTCAATTTATCTAATTGGGCATCTGAGCATAGGAAGTGTCAGATTATATAATTGAGCTTTTTGCTGCCAGACAAGGAGAGAAATTAAGAGATTGCCAGAATTGCATTAACCATTTAAAGTGTAGCCTTCTCAGAGTGCTTTGTCTGGAACATCCCTAGAGCCACCCACATCTTCAGCATGATTTTCCAGTGAAATTGAATAAAATACCTAGAGGCCTACCAAATCTGTTCTCATAGAATACCAGCTAGCTAATTTTTCTATATAAATCGTTCTTAAGGTATTAAGCATGTGAGACCACAAACACATAACCTTATTCTCTTCAGCAGTATGTAGGACCAGAGAAATATTTCGAGAAATGTTTCTCTTCTTAAGCTGTCCACTACATATAATGGAAGTGGCTGATGTCTCGGTCATCATTCTAAGTATGCCTATAATTAACAGTTTTAGTTTCTGTCTAAGTACGCATACATTCTCTGTGGAATTGAAATGGTTTTATTTCAATGAATATTAGAAACATTTTCCATGGTCCTCTGGTAAGTATGAAGTGCTAATACATGCATAATAATAAAAGACATTCTGATAATAGACTATAACTTTCCTAATAACGTTACTGTCAGTTAACAGATAGTCACTTGTGCGTAAAGTACTTCTGGGAAGTTCTTTAAGGTAAACAGTTACCTTTAAACACGGGAGAAATCAATGTTGCTAGCCATAATATGCTGGGATTGTTATGTTGTAACAATTTTGGATTTGCATTCATAACATGGGCGTCTTGTTAGAGATGGAATAAAGTCAAGCCCATTTAAACACTGCCCTGAAAATCCTTTTTCTTGGGGTGTGTCAACAACAGGCTGATGTGTTCCACGGTTGATTAAATGGTGTCAGATTTAGGTGCTACAGAAATATTTTACTTATACAGGAAAACTGATATGCTAAAGATACTCTTATGTCAAAAAGCGGAAGGTTTGAAAACGTCTCTGTTTTGCTTTGTCTGCTGTAATATTCTTCCCTTCATCTTTTCATCTTTCATTTTTGAGTTTCCAGTTTACGATTAAAAAATTGTATGCATTAGTGCTATCTTCACTGTATTTACTGGAATTTTCAGATATCTGCTGTGAACTTTCTTAGACTTTAAATCAAGGAATAAGGGCTCATTAATAGCAAAGTAATGTCTTGCAGCTCTCATTGAATATTTGAATTTAGAGAGATTTTGTTGTAAAATACCACTAAGTAGATTTTTAATCTGAATGAATGTTGTTTTTCTCAGAATCAAATTTAACTCCTCTTATCTGGAATATTACTTTACCACCTTTCTATACTGTTATCTCTGAAAAAATGGAATAGAAAAAAAGTGTCTTCTAATTTAAAAAAGAGAAAGCATAGTGTATTTAGAGGACTTGAATGTTCTGTATCCATCACAACAATCTGCACACTGCAAAAAAAAAAAAAATTCCTTTATCTCTGGGAATATCACTTTTAAAGATGACTAATTTCTAGGATGTCCAATCTAAAGAGATGAAAAATTATGCAGTCTCTGAATATTGATCCTTTGTGTACAAATATGAGTGCTTTTTCTAGTATGTTGTCAGGAAGACTAGAATGATTGTGTGTAATATTAAATCATTGTGTACAAAGAAGAGACATTAGCCTCTTAGTCATCAGGAATTACATAAATTCAGTCTGTGTGCTTTGTATGGCATGTGCCTCACATAAAAATTCAGAGTTGGTATACTCTATCTTTGGCTCTACTGTGCTGCTTCATAAATTAATTTTTTTTCCCTAAATGTTATAATGCTATTGTCTATAATAGTGTTTTCATTTGCTTTATAGCTTTATATGAATTGAACGTGTTTCCACAAGTAGAATTGCCCAAGCAAGTATTTTTGTAGCTCATACAATGGTGTTAGAAACTTCAGTCTTAGAAGTATATTTTTTAAAATACGAAGGTAGTTCAAATGGCCACGAGTCTTTATTCCTATTAATAACAGTTGGGGTGATACGTCCATTTCAAGGCTAGACTGAGGCAACCAGTTTGTTTTCAACTCTGTAAGGTGCTTAAGCCTTTCAAAAATTTGGGATTCGCTGAGGTAGAAGATTCAGTGTTTCATTAGTTAAGTTCCAAGCCGTGCAGATTGCACCCTTGGTTTTCATGTCTGAAAGCTTTATGCCGGAGGCACATTTAAAAGGTAACTGTAGCAGACTCGAGAATTTTAATTTCAAATAAAATAGTATGATAGTTTATGCTGTTATTCACTCACAGTGTCAAATGTCATTAATCTTTATGTCAGTTTTAGAGGTTTAAGAAAAGCCGAACACCCAATTACAAAGTACTTACAAGGTACTTACTGCAACTGTTTAAGGAAGGGTGATGGTGGGTGGGTGGGTGAGCGAAAGGGATGCTTGCGCAGATCCTTTCACTAGTGAGAAATTATATGCAAGTACAAAATAAGTATTTAAACAAGTGATAGTTCTTTTACTATTTAAGTCTTAGTGCATGAAAACACTGATAATTTGAGAGGTAGAAAAAATCCAGATTACAAATCTTCTTTATGACTAAGTATTCTAGATATCTTGTGTCATACAGGCACTCTTATTTAAGTTGATCTGTAAAGTGCAAAACACCTTACCGTTCCCTGAAATGGAAGAAATGCAGAAACCTGAAATACATCAGGAGAGGGTTAGAGATTGATGAACTCAGTATCTAAGGAAAGTACTCAAACATCATCATGAGATCAAAATGAAAGGGCAAATAAAAAGAGCTTAGGTCAGCTTTTAAAATGTAATATTCTTTGGCTAAGATCCCACTCCTTCATGCTTCGATTTAATCTGTCAGGGCAAAAGGGCAAAGGTTCGCATGATTGCTGGGGAGGGTACAAGATGCATGACAGAGCAATTTGCTGAGTTTCTCTGGATGAGCGTAGACAAAGCTTTCGTGTCTTTGCTCTTTGTCTCTCTGACAGTAGCCTTTAACATAGTCCTTATTGTTCACTGTTTGGGTCACTGAAAGGCATTTATAAGGTATTTGTGATGCAGAAAGCACATGAAACTGTTTTCTAATTTGTCTTAATTGCTTGTCTCACTAAATGATTAATTCACATTTGTATGTGCTCAGCAGTTTAGAAAAAAGGTGTTTGTTCATATATGAAATCTCTGTAATTGCCAAAAGTCACTAGAGGTGTTAGTGGATGATCAGCATTAGACCACCTAAACCCCTTTATTCTCACTTCTCCTGCTTTACTTTTAAAAGTGCTAGAGGATTATTTTATAATTTGTAGCTATTTACTGAAGTTGTACTCAGTCCTTTTTCCTTCTTGGGGAAATATTTGGTCATTGGAGATTGCCTTTCTTGATTTCCCTTGGTGATGGGATGTGTTAACCCTTTGTCGTACTGTTAAAATCCTGTGCACTAAAATTGGCCTTCCAGTTACAAAATGGTTATGTGTCTCTCTTCAAGTCCATCAACTTGGTAGTAAATAGAGGAAAGTATGCGAGCGTAGATGCGTGTCCAAAAATCTTTCTTATTTGGTCAGAACACAGTTATTTCTAAGTCATGGTAATTCTCGTTCCGTGCATTACTACTAATATGTGTAACTTATAAAGAAAATGGAAAACTGCTGGCTTTTCAGGTTTGTAGATTGAGGTATTGATCCTGCAATTGAATAGTCCCAAACAGAGGGACTTTCTAACCAGATGCAATGGTTTTTTTCTGAAATTTGTCATAGATTTGGAATCAAAGTCCATTAAAAATATCCTCGTGGTTTAGAGAGTTGAATGCCTTTGTGCAGTTTACAGAAATAGGTTAGAGGCTTCATGTCTTTTGCTTCATTTAATTCAACTTTATTCTGTTTTTACAGAAAGAGAGAAAATGTCTTACAAGCGTTAAGTTTACCATTAGCAGAACGGGTGCAATGTTTTTTATACATCTTGCGTATGATAGTAATGTTCAGTTAAGTCACTTGTAGTAGCAACAAATGCCTTAGATCAAGGTTCATTTTGTTAAAGAATGGCAAGGCTGCTGTTAGCCATGAAAGCAGAGAGGAAAAGACTTTACAATGTATTGGGCAGTTACCTAAAAGCAATCTGCTTCAGTATATGTGCAGATTCATTCTTGTTGCATTTTTGAGCAAAAGAGGAAAATAACTGAGACTACAGTAGGTCATTTTACAGTCTGTGTTTGTGTCATCGTATTAAATAATGAGTGCTAGGTATCTAAAGGAACTGCATAAATGAATCACGACATTCTAGCTCTGATTAGTGATTACCGACAGCTAACGCAGTCACGCATACAGGATCTGTTTGTCAATACTTCAGACTTTGGGGAAAAAAGCATCATTTATTGCTCATACTTCATAATCATCTTAGAATCATCCTCTTTTTTTTTTTTTTTCTCTTCCCCCCTCCCCTCCCTTCTTTACTTAACTGCCTTTTAGTGTTTCAGTTGCTTCTCGGAGAGAAAAAAACACATTACACAGCCCATAATGCTTTGGACTACTGACCTGTGTCTGGCTTGGTGTCCAGACACAGAAGATGCCTTTAGCAAAGGTCAGCACCTGGGCAATGGGGTTAGTGAGTGGGCCCAGCTCTGAGGCCCAGCCTAACAATCCTGACATTAATGTTTACAGGTGCCAAACAGAGTTTTGAACAATTTGACCTGGGCAATGCTTCCCTTATCAGTTGCCTAATTTTGGCTTGTATTTTTGGGAGTTACAATTTTACCAGTTTGCCAGACATGATGGTGTCTTCATAGCTCTGAACATTTAAGACAAATAACAATTATTAAAGAATGCTAACTTGCTGGTTTTGGAAGCAGCGGTTACGAGCCATAATTTTGGTGAGCATGTCATCTAAATTCTGTTAGATATATGTCCCTTTCCCAACATCGTCATCAGCTAATTTGTGTCCGTGCAGACACCCCTGCCTCGGTGCCCAAGAGGAGGTGAGCATGAAGAACCTTTCCTCTGGTATAATTTCTCTATTTTACACTGACTGAACATATTTCTGTTTTCAGAAATGTCCCAGCTTAGCACAGATAGCTCCTTAAAAGACATGCAAAGAACTTATTTCAAAATTATTTGTTTGCAGAAATCACAGGGACAGTGTTTATGTTTATATCCTTTAAATAAATGGAAATTGAGTGAACTTTTTTTTTGTCCTTCTAGTGTTTTGTGCTGCATCTTAGGATAAATCAGTATCCAAGATTTTAACTAGCTTTATTGTTTGTTGTGTCTTTACTATTTTGCTATTATTTTTGGCGTGCCTTCCTCTGCTGATGCTTCTGTTGACATTTATTCTGATTAGTTTAAATGAAGGTCTTAACCCTGGCTCTGTCCTTTTAGATGGCATTGCTTATGAAAGAATGGGAATGGCAATTGTATCTAAGTATGCAGTGCATTCAGGTAGTTTGTATTTAATGTCCGTAAAAATCTATTTCTTTTCTGAGGTAAACGAACCATGTACATTTATGAGAAATACATGTTCCTACATTTAGTTGCTTAATGAAAAATTATCTCTTTAGGTAGCGCTTGTGGTGTACTGAGAAGTATAAAGCTGTAAACTGTAGGTGCATTCTGACATTGTACAAGGGCTAGGAAGATTGTTCTGTTGCTTCTGCTTGCATGTATCCAATGATATGATTTCAGGGTGTTTGTTTATTTTTAAGGAAAAATAAGTGGTACGGAGGTGTTCTGTTTCATTCTTTCTGTGCCCAGTTTGGTAAGTTATTGGATTCCTGTGACAGTTACTAATATGATGTGAGATGAGGGCATCCAACACCTTGTAGATCTGATTCCTTTCCTGTTCTCTGTGTCCAGTTTCATTTAGAAAGTTATTTTCATGTCTTTTTCTTGAGAAAGAAACTATTTCATAGAAACTCTGTGCCCTGATTCCTTGCTCAGCAGTCAAAGGAGGAAACCTGAGAAGACATTGCTACTGATGGGTTAAACAGTGGATTCTCTTGAACACTGTACTTCTATCTGAGGTCTCTTACCTGGGAAGCCAGGGGGATACATTTGATTTTTTTTTTTAATTTTTTTTTTTTTTTTTAAATATGCTTCCTCCCTACCCCTTGCTGTTAGGGAAACTGGCGTGCTTGTGTTTGAGAAGATTGTAGTATGTGGCTTGCTTCTAGCTTTGCAAAGGTTATTGATTTGAGTAGTATTTTAATTTGCAGTTAGATCCTAAGTGTGATGGTAAATGAGATTCTGTTTTAAAATTATGACATTTGGAATCAAATGATGACATGAAAATCTCATCTTTTGTTTGCGAAGTCGCTGCTTCTCATGTCAGAGAGAATGGCTTTCTCGAAATGGGCTGTAACAGGGGTCTTTTATTTTACGACTAGATGTGAATGTGACATCCATAGCATCATCCTTCTCTGCATGGGCTTTACCAATTTCCAGCAAATCCTGAAAATCTGAACCCTGAATAAATATAAAAGTTGTCTTAGTGTCTTTAAAGACCAAAATACATAGGCTAATTCAAAAACCCCTGAATGCTTGGTCTGTAAATACTGGGAGTCAAAAGTCCTCTTCGGAACTGACTGCTTTGATGTTGGCTGCTGCCTCATTCTGTGCTCAATTCAGGGAAAATCTGAGAGTCTGCACAGAGATTTTGTCTCGGGTGACTCCAACTTGAGTGGGAATCTCCTCCTGAGTCAGTGATGCGTCGACTTGCCTGGAATACCACACTTGAACCTCTTCCTGCCTTGGGCTTTTCCCAACTTTAAATCCTTCTGTCTTTCCCTCATTTGTGGCTATGTGTTGGAGGACTTCTACCTGCAAAGCTATCGTTTAACTTGTCTATAAATGTTTTCAGTGGAATGTAGATATGACACAACTTTGTTTAATTCCTACTTCTTCCTGCCTTTAAAGCCTTTTTTTTGTTTGTTGACTGAAGTATAAACAGGGTGGGGGATACCTCTCTTCCCTTTTTACAATGGTGGTTAAAGAAAAAAGAAAAACACTTAATCCAAGACATTAATCTTCTTTCATTGGTTTTGTGAGATATGCTTCAGGAAGACATATTTGTACCTACACAACCTGTTTCATTGACTGGAGCATATAATAAGTCACAGGAAAATGGAGAGTATGTATTTATTGGGGGCACACTGTGCTTTCCGTATAAACCCAAAATTTTTTATGTGCCTAGTGCTTGGCAAACGTGTTGATTTGCCTGTCATTTGAAGAAAGGTTCGAGAAGAATAATAAAGACAAAGTTGGTTTGTATTTTCTAAGTGAAAATACTAATTTTGATAAAAGCAGATCCTTCATATACATAGCCTACATAAATTATGTGTAAAGTGTCTGGATTAAATCAGGAAAAGCCAAGGATAATTTCTGCTGTCTCTTATAGCTGAGTTGCATTCAGTTACCCAGGCAAGGCTGGAAGCATTTCTATGGAGGTAAAACCTGGCATTGCAAAGTATCTGACATAAAGTTAGCTAATGTAAGGAACCCTCTGTTTAGTTTAAATACATGTTCCAGTTTATGTGCTTGCTAATATTACATCTCTTTTCTGACTTACGTTGGATTTTTTTTCAGCTGAAGATGAAAAAAATTAGCTAGACTTGGTTTGAACAGTTGTTAGTATTGGACTTAATTTGTTTTGCGGACAGAGAAGAAAGAAGAATAGGGAGGGTGGGGGAGAAGTTATATTCATGAGAGTAATATGTCATAACTCCTTAATCTTGTTGGTTTTATCACTTCAAACCTGTAGGTTTTGACAGTCTAGTACTGGCTTATTTTATGGTTATGAGCTGAACAGAAACCTCCCTGTTCTCTTGTAAATAAATCTGAGTGTTCCTAAATAAAATAAAAATCTATGTATCAAAAATAATTTATAACATTTTCACTTTTGACAGTGAAGGATATCTGTCTCCAGTACAACACTTACTGTTGACGGATTTGGTTTAGTTAATCATTGATTTGCCAGGCAAAAAATAATGACAAATTATGTAAACTAATCTGAAAACTCAAATTACACCTTACATTTACGTTGCATTTTGTAACCCTTGGTGCATCATTTTACATTTTTATAGCAATAATGATAAGTAAGTAGGAACTGATGTGCCAAACCTGCTAGTAGTATGATTTTGGTTATCCATTAAGTCAGGCTTCTCTCTGACACCAGAGGAACGGAATAGCATGTTTCACATGGTTAAAGCCTATCTACCATTAAGGCTTGAACTGAATGTTGTGCCATTTTAGAGTAGTGTGCACTCAAATATTGCTTGAAAATGTCAAAAAAGTGAATGTTATGGAAGTAAAAGAAAGAAAGCACATGCATGTAATTAGTATCCCCAAGGAAAGGAACCAAAGCTATGTAAGATAATTAAAATGGCTTGTGATAAACACAACTTTCAAGCTAGTTGGTTATGGATGGACCAGTTTGATTTCTTGTGACGGCTATGTTCTGGGAATCTCATTTGAGAGGTCAGACTGAGTCCCAGGAGCTTATGAGGCTCAGACAAATAAAAGCCATGTTACAGAACAGAAATCGGTGCAGGGAGGAGAGAGGAGGACAGACAAATACCTCTAGACAGGTCAGAGATATTCTCACAAGTACTGATCGCCAGTTTTTACTGATCTGTATATTTTCTGTTTTAAGAGTGTTTGATTTATTGTGTTGTGGAAATAATACCAATTTTATAATAATCTATTCTAAAGATTAATAATTAAAGCCCATTATTAAGGGCGGTATATTCTTAACCTTATCTTTAATTTATGAAGGTCATAAATATAGCTGAACAAGGGCAAGACCACTATCTAGAAAGCAGATGTGAGAGCCAAGAGCTCTGAATCTTTTCCAAGTGGTTATTCTGGGCTGTGGACCAGCTCTACATCTAATGGTAAGAAGCGGTTTTCTGGGATCTGTTCAGAGTAGAGTGGCCACTTGATCCAGGGCTACGGAGAGGAGCTTCCCCAGCCTGCCACGGGGGAGCTGCAGGTCTCACAGCCCTTGCTCCAACCCAGGAGATATGCTCTGCTTGCTCTGATCTGTACACAAATGGTCTTTTAAAATTATGTATTTTTTATTTCTCCCATTATTGTCTGTGAAATATGCCATACCCAAATGATGTTTAAAAAACTTGGATGGCAAAACCTGGTGACTGTCATTTTCGGCGAATGTTTTGAACAACGCTAAAACAATTTGGAAAAACCTTTTAGCATACAAATTAATTTGCAATATTAGTATTTTTTAATATATGAAACAAAGGCTTTGTTTGATAGAATAAAAGATTTTATCTCCGGGTAGTGCACATTTCTCTAAAGCAGAAATTGTAGTCAGTGATAAAAGGTACAAGGAAGTCACTGTGATGCTTCCCAGCTGTGAGGTAGAATGGAAAACATTTTCATGTGTTCTTTTTATTTTAACTTGATTCCTATCTATGAGTTTGTTCTTGCACTTTTAAACCATTTCCTTCCTGTTATCAGTAGCTGCTCCCTAATTAAAAGCTTCTAAAATGTAACATAAATTAAGTATAGGGGAAGGAGGCAAGAGTAAACAACTGTTTATGACTAGCTTGCTATCAGTCTGGGGCGTAGCTGGTTTGGATGGATGGATGGATGGATGGATGGATGGATGAATTAAGCTGAAAAAACAACCAAGCTGTAGAAGCTGAGAAAAAAATTGGAGAAAGCTGGAACACTACTGGAGACAAAAAGCCTTGTATGATTCAGGAATTGGAAATAGGAACCGCATCATTAACAGCGTATTATTTGCCTTTCTGTCTTAAGGATATTAGCATGACTAAATCTAAATATACCAAAATATTCTTCTTTTTTTTTTTTTTTCTGTTGTTTACGTGGTATAAAGTGTCAGCTTTCTGACTGAAAATGGTAACTAGCGGGGGTTTTTTTGTTATCAAGATGAAGCCTTCACTGTGTAGTGATTTATTGCTTCTGATCTAGCTCCTCTTCTGCTCTATAGCACTGAAAGTATGCTGAAGGAGGGGTGAAACATAATAAAGTACATCGCAGCAACAGTAATTCTGAAGCCATTGACACAAATTATTGCTGTTGTAGAAAGTGGTGCTGTGGCAGACTGGAATTGCATTTGGGTGCCTTTTAAGTTTCTCACCTCTTCTCTGCAGTTCGACAGAACATCAGCTCAAGACCCCAGGGGCCACGTTAATTACAGCATCACTTGGCAAATTTATTTCAACTTTCTATGGGCAGTATTAATGTTAGCAATGTATTTTAATCTCTTCATTTCAGATAGTGGTGATTGTGCCAAAAATAGTTACATTGGAGTTTTTCTCATGGCCAGCTATATGATTACTTTGCATATTTATTTTTGCTGATTTTTTTTCTTAACAAATATATGAAATGGTTTAGCTAGTAGTCCTTGAAAAATAAATCTGTTATGTCGGACAGTGGAAAATATAAACTTCTTCTCACTATCCAATGTATGTGCCAAAAAGAATAACCAGCAATGAGGGAAGTACCTGGCAAGGATGCAAAAAATTTTGCTAATTACTTTTGATGGAAAAATTAGATTTTAATTTATTTAATGTCTCCATCTGATACATTCAAGACATTTACTATTAATAAATGATAGGGAAAATCAAGAGCAGCTGCACATTCTGAGGAACCATCTATTGGAAACTGAGCTGAGATCACTAATACTTAGCTCTTCATATTATTCGAATGAGTAGCATCAGCATTTCTCTCCATTTTTCAGGGCTTTTTCCATTCTAATATTTCAAAAGTTTGGGGTGGGATGGGAACTTGGCAAATACTCATAACCATTTATAAAATAATACCTTTACTCTAAACCATGCTGTGACATTAACGGTACTAATATTTAGCATTGCTGAAGGAATTTTTATCATCATATCTCAAATGACTGGGCACAAACAGATTGGAAATGTTACTCCCAGTGTACAGATAAGAAAAACTAAGCAAAATAATTTTTGTATGTCTTTAATGGTGAGATGTTTGAGGAGCTAGCCTTAGATTCTCAATTTGCTTATTTCCCGTGTGTTCCTCTAGCAGCTGCATGTACAGGGATTTTTCTGTTTCCCCCAGTTGTGGTTGGAGAACAGAGATGGATGGATGGGGAAAGATGCAGCACTTGAGTGCACGTATTGGCTAACACCGGAGTGGGCTGTTGGGGGTGGATGGGTAGTGGGCAGGCAGCTGCATGGGACCAGTTAGCGCAGAGATAACGCAGGAGGAGAAGAGGGAGCTGGATGCTTTGCATGCTGCTTTGCTCTGTGTGATGTGGGTTTAGGAAAGAAGAACGTCACTGAGATGAAACAGGCTCAGAAGAGAGATTGAGTTGGCAGGAGCCTGTAAAACCAGTTGCATGTGAAGCTCTCATGCTGCATATGTTCCTGGTCTCCCCATTCCCACCATTTTATATTCCAGCCTATCTGATCCGCAGCTGTGTGTTCAACATGCTCCCTTTCATTCGTCCTTTCTCAGGTGCTCTTTTTTAGTCTCATATGAACTTTATCGCTGTTTTCCTTTACTCTTTTTCTGCCTTTGTTTCTTTATTTTCTTTTAATTTGGCCTTCTGATTATGCCCTTCCTTATGTCATCTTCATTGTTTCACTTTCCTAATAATTTCCTTGCAAAGGCCCCTTCTAGCTGTAGGGAAGGAGCACACATAGCTTGCTCAATATTTACTGACCATCGTATTCCCTCTGCTTGCATGTTGTAGTAGCAAATCCTTGTCTGTTTTGTCAGCTCTTGGGAGCCAGGACTGACTACTGTATATCGACCATTTAGCAAAGGCAGCTATCATTTCAAGAAAGGTTTTGTCCATCAGTATGTATTTGAGTATTCATAACTCCCTCTCTCACAAGCACTTGAAAAATGCAATCCCATGCAGCGCCAAGCCATTCCTCCAAAGGCTCCCAGCTCTGCCAGCTCTCCCCGACTTGAGGGCGGGTGGCAGGTTAGACTAGCCCACATCAGATCACTGTGGCAATTTATTTCAACGTGTTTAAAGTCAAATCAGCACAGAAAGTTTGAAAAATCTCTCAACTGTAAAGTTTTAGATATATATATTTTTTTTCCTAGTAGCTCAGGTTCCCAAAGATGAACTTGGTCTCATGTATACATACTAAGTCTTTAAAAATGTATGTGAGTGTGCAGGTATACCTATGGATAGTCCTGACCTGAACTTCTTCTCTCTATTCATTACATAAACAGAATATTTTTTTAAAAAATGCTTCTGGGGCATTCTAAGTTACTATTTGAGGAATTAATAATGGAAAAGTATTCTAAATATAATATTTTATGAAGCATATAGCGGCTTTAAAATAAGCTTATTTCAGCATGTAATTTAATAATAATACAATGTTAATATAGGATATAAGTAAAGAACATAGAGGCAGAATTGCCTGACCTTCATTTTTTAACTGTATCACTTGCATGGACACATTATTCATTCGCTATGGTCAAAATGAAAAAAGAATCTGGAATTGTTTTCATAGCCAAAGGAAAATATGTGAGCGGTAATAAGAAGACTGGCCATGTCAAAATCTGGAATCATTCTTCAAATTTGCTTTGAAAATTAAGCTTTTAACACCAAGCAACTGGCTCTCTCAAATATCTTGTTTCAAGGAAAATACAGCAAGCAATAAATTGCAGTATCAAATGGCCACTGTAACTAAATCTTGTTCTTCCTTCAGTGGCCTCAGGACAATTGGTCTAAAGTCTCCTTTAAAGAAAAAGGCTATAATTACTGCTGCAATTGTTTGCTTTGCCTCAGATGTAGAAAATGTGCTTCCTCCTCCTTTGTCCTTTTTATGGCTATTTTCGCCTCATCTTTCAATGTATAACTATTTATGTCCAAGTAGATTCTCTGTAAGACTGCAAGTGACTAAAATGTAAATTGGCAGCTTTTTGCTAAATTGAACATCATCAGAATATATTAATACTATAAAATACAAATTTCATGTTTTGTTATCAATGTACAGAAATTGAATTTTTTACCTAACAAATGATCTGCTGATTGTGCTTTTAATGATAGTAAAAAGCAAGCACTAATTAAAAAAAAAAAAAAAAAAATTTTGTGAAATTTGGTTTTACTGGAAATTAATACTCAACATTTTGCAGGACTGAGGGTCTTGGCAGATCTAAGCAAAGCTGTTTCTGCACAGTAGCTGATATTTATAATCTACAATAGAGAAGAGACTGTTTTATGAATGTTGAGAAAAGATCAACACTAACACCTAACAGATGGGTTGCATCAGGAGAACATTTGCTAACAATACTTGATCTTAAAGACCTGCTGATACCTTGTGGAAAAGATTTGAAAAACGGTTCAGAAGAGATTAAAGAAAAGGACTTCTAATGACACAGATTTCACAACTGTATACATTGTTTTAATGGACTAATTAAACAGATCTCATTCTCTGAATTAGTTGTTCCACACGTCAATTTATTTGGTTGTGGGCTCTTCTGTGGGAATATAGGTTTTGACTTCAGTGTTATGATCTTAAATATTAAATAGACTTCCATTGTATATTGGATTTTTTAAAATGCGTATTCAGAAACTTTTGAGACAAATCATTAGATTTACGTATTCAGTGAAGTGAGTTTAAACAGGAAGCGTACTGTGAAAAGCACTTCATTTGTGTGAAACTTTCTGGCTTTTCAGGACAGTATAGCTCTGTAAGCGAGGAAACAAGGCTTAAACAGTTTGAAACTGGAGATGAAAAGGAATTCAGAGGCAGAGAGGTGGAGGTTCGTTGTTTGTAAAATATTTATTTTGCTACAGTGCCTGAAAGTAATGGATTTTGGGGAGCATTAAATCATTCATATTCTCTTTAAAGGAAGAGGTTCTTCTTGCTGTAATATGAACTATTTTAAAAATAGATTTGTTGAAATTTACTGTTAGCACAGGGTATCTCTAACTATCTTAGGTACTCCAGTGGTTCCCATCCCAGACAAATGGAAGCATGTCAGTGCCCCGGATGTATTAATCTCTTTTGCACGGGGAACTGAAGGACAAGGCCTATGATGGTCTAAGACAAGGCGACTTAAAATTGATTCTCTCATTATTACACAACGGTCCTACTTACTTATGCGATACCAAAGGGAAAATGGTTAAAATGTTCGCAGTATTTTTATAGGTAAAGCTATGTGCTTCTAATACAGCTTGATCCTTTGCATACAACCCTCTTCTTACAGCTTGTAAACTTACCCACTTATTTGTTCAAAATGAAATATTCATTGCTGGATGTTTGCCAAGCTTATTCATTTTTCACATTTTTCAGGTAAAATGGCTTTCCAGTTCCCAAGAATAAGACTAGAATAGTTCTTTTCCTTAAATAGCTCTGGTACCTCTGAGTTTGAGAGTAAAAAATTGATATTTGGCTATAGGATGAGCATTTGCCCCCTCTTCTGATTGTATTTTATCACTTGGACTGGTTTTAAACAATAGTTGAATTTTCAGACTTCTTAACATTTTAACAAATATATTCAGTAAAGAGTGCATCCATGTGGAACATTGTCTGCTTCAGAGATGAAAGAGGCTTTTTAGGCAACTGTGTTTCCATGCAGTTCACAAATGCAAATAATAGTGCTATTTCATTAGTATGAAAATAAGCTGAGGAATGTTATTAAGCACACAGATAATTCCATGTCAAATGTCATGACTCGTACCAGGATATTTTTATAAATTGGTTTTCATGGCTGATCTTGAGAAGCATCTGAGCAAAAAGTAAACTGAAAAGTAAACAAGCAGTGGCCTCAAGCAGAGCAGCAAGAATTAAAACTTTGAGTAGCTGGAGCATCCTCCTTTCTTTGTACTGAGTCAGGCAGATGTTGCTGGGGGAAGAGCAGCCACCCATGTAGTCTAACACAACGGACCAAATTAAGGCTATCCACAGTCTCAAGTGGTTCTCCATACAATAATTATCTTAAAACATGATTTTGATGTAAAAGATAAACATTTTCTATGTAGCTAGTGATATCTCTATCAAAGTGTGTGCTGAGGAGATCCATATCTGAAAGGGCATGGAATAATTTGCTGTTATTACACATTGTCAGCTGCTTTGCCCCTGTTCATAACCTCAATCCTTTTTTTTTTTTTTTTTTTCTGTTAACACTCTAAATGTAAGTGTTTGCCCTCATAAAGCACGTCTGTGAATGTCCTGTTACTCTCCAAGTGCTTCAAGTCAAGGGCTTGGGAATGTTTTCATAGGGTGGACCACGTTTCAGCTGTAATTTAGGCTGCGGATTCTGTGCATTCCACTTCTGACTTTATATACAGCCTTTCTGCTTTATCAATACTTCAGCAGTTGCTCAGAAGGACAATAAATATTTCAGGGGTATTTTGTGCCTCTTAATGCAGTTCAACAGTTGGAGAGGACCCATTCCTATTAGATAATAGCAAGCTTATCTAGAAACTTCTTTGCTAGGCACTGGAGATCCATAGATGACATTATGAGAATCTGTGCCATAACTGGTGTTTTTCCCACAGATACTGTAAATTTCAGGTAATGAGCACAGAGTGCATTTCCTAACTTGTCTAAATTAGTTATATGCATCAATGCTTAACAGGAGCTTTTTCATCATCACAAAAATCCAACTCTGTGAAAGAAATGTACTCTTCATTCCCGAAGGTAAGCTGCTGTTTGAATGGCAGACTTAGAGCCAAATGCTGCCTCATTGTTGAAAAGGCTTTGTTAAATCGAGCTGAATGCTGCCTCTCGTGTAAGCCTGGAAAAATTAAAATATCATTGACTTTGTATTCGGTAAATCAGAGCTTCTGATGACAGAGCCCACAGCAGCATGAAAATGTCCTTTGCTTTTAGAAGAGAAACTGTAACCAGAAAGCTCTGTTACAGGCCCTTGTTACAGCTTCAGGGTATAGATAATAGACTGGGATGGAGAAAAAATTTTCCTTCCAGGCAAATGACAATTATGTTTTGAAAACACCTGAAGAAGATGAGAAATGTGGTCAGACTTATCCCTGGCACTTGCTTGAAACTTCATATGCACACAAACTAACCCCAGATGGTGTAGTACTTAGGCTTTAGGCTTTGTTTTGTTTTAAACTTTTGATGTTTTAAACGTGTTAATATTTCTGCTTCTTGCAACATTTGTGACTGTTGAGGATGGCATTTTACCTTGATACTATACATTTCCTGGGAGGTGCGCTCTCCATTGATGGATGCCCACTTATGTCACGTTGCCATTAGACATAAGTTTTAAAATTAATTTGAGATATAGGGCTCCCTTCAGTGGAAATTTGGAAAAGGCAAGGGTTACCGAGGGTGCGAATGGAAACTTCTTCTACAGTATCTTTTTTTTTTTTTTTCTGGGTGATCTCCACCGTGGGCAGAAGCAGTGGACTGCACATTTTTCTCCTCAGCTGGGAGTCTCTCTGGGAGAAAGAGCAAGCTCTCGTGCCCCAGGCAGTCCCTGGCAGCTCTGTTCTCTCCCTTGTTGTGACGAGGAAGGTTAACATGAAGAAACTGTACTTTCCTGATAAATCTCTTCATCGCCTTTCTTGGAAGCAGCTACTAACAAGTTTCTCCCATTAGCCTTTTCTGCCTGCAAACAAATACTTTTTACAGTTTTCAAGCAGTAAATGTAAAGATTTTGAAGATGAAACTTGTTAGGTCATCTCTTCGATCTCCTGGAACGTTCAGGATTGTCCTGCAGAAGCAGTGATAGCTTTTTGTCCAATTTAGTGCCCCGCTTCCCCCTGGAGACCAGACTTCAGATGATAGTCTAATGCATCTCAGTGGCAGCTACTTTGTGAGACATGCCATAAAAATGCCTGGATTGTTTTAATGCACTGTGTCAGCATGTGATTCATATTTAAAGTAAAGATATTACTTTACCTGTATGAGTAATAAGAGTTAAAAACGTAAAAAATCCCAAACAACCATCTTTAATAATCTGTTGTTGTGTGACTCGTTAGGACCGTTTCCAGGGCATGAACAGATTAATGGAATCAGGACTGGTTTTCTTCAGTTTCCCTTAGAGATTCTGCAACACTTGAACGGCACAATTTGTTTGTTTGCAAAGATTTTGAGGTTTGTGTCTCTTTAATTCAAATTAGAAAAAAAATAATCTAGCAGTCGTGTTTATAAAAATTCCCCTCTTACCTGTTTCTATTGGTAGCTATTTTTTTCACTTTTTTGGGGTCAAAATACCTTTTCTGTTAGAAAGTTTTAAATGAAAATTTACCAAAAAAATCAGTTTTATATGCTGCTAAGTAATTTACAGCATCCAGTGTCAGAAGCTCTTCCAGCTGGTTAATTACATATGTTAATTATGAACCTTATCTCTGTCTGAACTTTTCTGGACTCAGATTTTAACCACTGGACCTTTGCTTTGTTATATCAAAGAGTCTTTTAATGTCAGATATCTCTGCGTGTGTTGTAGGGACTGGTGGAAAGGCAGCATGCTCTCTATTTCTTTACAATTTTCATGTCCATTAGGGAAAAAAGTTTACTAGATGGTTACCCGTTTCTCCTCTCAGCTTCAGATACAGTGGTTTCCAGACAGTGGGCTCTTGGTTGACTCATGCTTAGGCTGATGGATCCTCTGTCGTGCGTGGGGCCGGGAAGCCACGCTTCAAGGTCTTGGTTTGTTACATCCCAAGCTGTAACAACTGATACATAGCACTGGACATCTGAGCCTATCCTAGAGTCATAGGCCTCAGCTGCTAGTTGGTTTGCTTTTAATCAGGCATATGTTCCTTTTTTTTTTTTAATTTATTTTTAATGTTTGGGGGTTTTTTTCTTTGAAAAGATAGTAGAAAACTACCTAGTACGTATGTGAACATTTACCTAAAACATTTAAATTATGATTAGGAGAGAGAGAAGGGGCAGTGAGGTTCCCAGGTACGTGTTCATAGCACTTAATTCAGTGCTTTTATCACAATGTGTCGATCCGGCCCCTAAGGAGTTAGTAAATGGCAGTGGCTTCAGAGTTAAGTGATGCTTGGGTAACTCTTGACATACAGGTACTGCGCAATGCCGCACCCTTGGCACCTTCCAGATATAGACCTCCAGCAAATAGTGGCATATGATCTCATCAAAGATTTATAAACCCGTGGGAGGGTACGATGCCAAGCGATAAAAATGGACAAAAGATGCCAGAAAAACCTGAGGAATAGAGTGGAAGCTCCTGACACCTTATATTGTAAGGGACAGAAAAAACAAGACAAAACCACTTTCACTGGCTCCCAGACGAAGGGAAGAACGACACTTCACACTGTGTTTGTCAGATAACTCTTAGTGGAGATGAATTACAATGTAACTAAACCATACCCCCTGCTGCTGCTTCTGTGTCCAAGACAAAAGAGATTGTTGTTACGGAAGAAAAAAGTACTTATGGTCTGATTTTTTTTATTATCTCTTTTTTTTTTTAAGACAACAGAGGAGTACAGCTGTGAACTGATCTGATGTCAACATCTGCAGATACAACTACTTTTTGCATGTGTATATAACCTTAGCCTTTAATCTCTTGGCATTTTAATAGCATTTATTTAGATTGTTGCGTTATTTCTGTAAGGATTCTCACCCTTACAGACATACATTGTAGGTTCGGAAAAGGATGCTCAGCCATTTTAGATCTGGAAAATCTGTGATTAGTTTGAATTTCTGTCCTAGTGAACTTGTTAATATCTCCCCAAGAAATAATCTCATTCCCCTACTACTGAATTCCTTTAATTTGGGTTTATGGGGTTTTTTTCCTGTAAAATTATTCAAGATATTAAGGACTGATTCATTGTGAAAGGTCACTAAAGACAAAAATCTTAAAAGTGACTTTGAAGTCAAATCACATTTTTCTAACCAACTTAAAAAAAATAAATAATAATCCTACAAATACAGTTTTATAATCAAAATGCTGGCAGGACTTATTCATGGCTGCATGAATACCACTGCTAAGACATAGTCACAGAAGTATAGCGCTACCTGTTTGTAATTTTAGATGCAGTTATATAAATTTGTTCTGTTTGTGTCATGTAATGAACTGAAGCAGTGCCGCAGGCAGTTAATGAGGTTAGCTCCAATTTATAACATTTGCAGAATTCTTCTGCGTATGTTATAGTATTTAAATATTGTTATGCTGACTGCTACTGACATTGTTACTCTTGACAATAAAATCAAAATGGGTGGTGATTGCTATTTATTTGAAGTAGGGTTTACATAAATTTTTGTAGAGATTAATGTTTTTTACAGTGTCTTTTTTCAACCTGAAAACTGTAGTTTTTCATTAATGTCTTTACTTTGAAAGATGGAAAATGTATTTCCTTTTCCCAGACTACAGATCTTCCACTCCCAGCCTATTCTGTGTTATTTGGGCTTCTTTTTTTCCAGGGGTAAGATGTCAAAGGGACTTGTCAAGTCTAGTGTTGTGGTCCTTCTCCCAGGTCTCACTTCCCCTCATAGGGTGAGGCTCCTTTTCTTTTCCAGTTTCCAAGGTTCTTTGGACACCAAAGTATAGATACAAAGCAGGTTTTCTTGGGTTGGAAAGATACCTTGCTCCTGGCAGCTTTTCATTTTCCTGTTGGCCGGTTGGTGAGACTTCTGGCTAACATTTAGTGTGAAGTTGCCCTTTGCATTACAAACACAGCCCACCTCCTGGACCCGCTATGAATTTCCAGACTGGTGGCAAATAGCACGTGCTGGATCTCATGTCGTGCCCAGTAATGCATTAGAAAGATACTGGCTTGTAAGAACCAAGCATTTTCTGGAATAGAAGAAAAGTTACAGAAAGAATAGTGCATTTAAGGGTGATAAGATAGTCTAAATAATTCTGTAGTCATATAAATTGGATTACACTGTGGGAAGGGAGAGTTGAAGTTGTTGCAAGACCTTGAACTGACCAGAGCTGGGAAGGGGATCTGCCCAGCGGCAGAGTCTTTAGACTCGAAAAGCCACATTGTATTTGGATGCAAACTATAATATCTCGCATCTTAAACAGAAAAAACTTGAAGCAATTAGGCAAGACAGAACAAAAATAAAAAGGGTTTATAGACAATCTCCCCCTTTGTCCTGGCAGGCAGCTTCCTGCTTTCAGGCTCCGTTTCGGTCAACTCGGTGCCCTTGGATAGCAGCAGGGTGATGGGAAGCAGCTTTAGGAGAGCAGACTGCTGGCCCCAAGCCTCCTGCGGGCTCCCACCTCTTGCTGGGGGTCCCCCCTTTCCTGTCTGCCTTCTGCTGCCGGGAAGGACCAGCTCCTTCTGGAGAGTCTTCCCCTCTCCCCCTGCCCCTTCGTAGCCTTTTAAGGCAGCACACTGTAACTGTAAATGACGAAGTAAAAATAAAATACTGCCTCTCAAAGGAGATTTCTTTCAACTCAAATAAAAGATTGGGGAAAATGCCGCTTTTTGGTATAAAACTGCTTTCAGTTTGCAACAGTTTGTCAGAATTGTTCTGCAGTAGGATTGCTCTTAAAATTTAGGTTAGATACTAAAATTTCTGGAAAAATCAGTTTCTTCTTATAACACAGTTTTGGTTTCCTTTTTTCTACATTAAATCTGCTGTCTTGCCTGCTTCCGAGGATACATGTGGACTGTGGTCACTGCAGATCTTGTCTGAGCATTAGCAGTAACCGAGAGCTGCTGGTGCCTGGAGTCCAGCGTAGCCTGCAAAATCCACTGAAGAATAATCACCAAAGTGGTTAACGTATGCCTACCTCTGTGCTGCCATAGGGTTTTTAAGACTAGCGCAGGTATCTGTACACTGTACTGCAGCACAGGTACAGCAGCACAAGTTGGCTACTAAATTAAGTCCAAATCTCTGTGTTACTTGGTTGTTTCAGAAAACAAGCAGCCTCGACTGTACCACTTTTCTATTTGCAACTCCCTTTTATCACAAATGTCCTCCTGCAAGAGCCTTCTGCAAACCTAGCACCGTTTCACTGCCTGCCTGCCCCAATTTCAGTAGTTTCAACCTACGTGATCTCGAGTTAATTCAATGCTGTGAATTCTAGTTTTCACATCTAGGGTCTGTTCTTCACGTACTTGTGACGTGCCAAGTGAATGTGTGCAATTTCAGAGTTTTCTTGGCCACGTCCTCGGCTGTATGTGTTGTGGGGAGGCAGGCGTTTCTCCTAAAATATCTCAAATAATGAGTTTCCTTTGGTTGTTTTATGGTTTTGTTATATGTTGCACGAGGCTAATCCTTACCAAAACGGATTTTTACTTTAGTGGAGAGATGGAAATTCATTACTTCACTGTTAATTTCTGTGTCTGGCTGCTTTGTTACATCTGTAGTCAGGAGGAGTTTTGCCCCAAAGCATATAATGGACATTATATCTTCTGCTACCCCTTATGGATGACATCCAGATTAAAATTCCAGCGCTGTGCCTTGTTGAGGACTATTAAAAAGCATCACCATACTGATATATTTCATAGATGCAGCTTCCCCAAAGTGCTAATAATGTGACTGAAGGATTTCTGCAAGTGAGCTGAAGGTGGAAGGGCTGTAAAAGGGGAAGAGAGAGGAATTTTGACATTTCTACTTATTGTAAATTCAGAATTTAACTATTGCCATGTACTAGCCTCTGCTTGGCCTTACAGAGCTTTTCTCTCCTATTACGTTATAAGACCGTACTATATAGCTTCTCATAATATACCCATCACTGATCCCAAGTTTTATGATTCGTTATACGCCGTATGTTTTGACTACTTACAGATTTTCATTATTCCTAAATTGCCTGCATTTTAAAATGAGGTGTGGGATTGTAAGACAGAATATTCAGGCACTTATCTAGACTTTGAATCGTAAACTAGATCAATGATTTTTTTTTTTTTTTTTTTTTTTTTGAAAGCAGAAAAGAGAACATTATCTACAGAAAGAATTGTACTTGTGGGCTCCTGGCAGCAGCACGTGGATCTCTTGCTTTTATACCTATGAAGCTAAATTCAAAAACATATATTAGGTTTGTTCAGTGTGGCACCTTTTTTATAGAGCTTTTTGGTGAAAATTGTCTACCCAGATGTTTGATCATTAAGAAGAAGCCAGTTTAAGCACAAATTAATGCAGTGCTCAGTTATTAAGTATGTAATTCTCAGTGATGGGCCAATACAATGAGTTTTGTGTTTCTGTACAATGCAGTTTGGTATTGATTAAATAGAGGGTTAACTTATACATTGAAATGTCAGAAGTTAGTAAGTCATGGCAAGAAAAAACTGTAGGAAAAAAATTGAATTACTGTAAGTAATAAATACAAATTATTTTGGATAGCTTTTCGTGTCTGGTATTGAATATGGCTCTTCTAGTATTGCTGGTGGAGGCGTTATTAGGCCTATCTCCAATTTGTTTACAAAACATGCCTGTGTCCACTTGTGGTTGTGAGCAAAGCCGAAGCTGCAGTGGTGGCTCTGAAAGCCCTGGGGCAATGACGAGGGGCAGCTCAGGCTTTTTCAGAACAGGGCCTGTGTTTACATCCTGGCCGTGACTTCTGCGCAACGTCACGTTCAAGAGAAAAGTACCTCGCAAATCAGTAACAAACGGAAAGTAGGACTAAAATCCAACTGGTTCACTTGAATACCATTTATTTATGGCAGCCCCTGCACTCCACGCTACTATGGAAGCTTGTTATTTTCAAAAGAGTCACAGGACATACAGCGATGTGTCTTTGGGGCATACGTTCCCTTTCTGTGTTTTTATTGCAAGGCCAGGCAGCGGTATCATGCTAATAGGGTGCATGCCGCTCCATCGTCCCTGAATCATCAAGGTCCCATGGATCACTAGATCTTTATGGCGTTTTATATGAGGCTTAGTCAATGACATTGTTCCCTGGTGGCAGAAGCAGAGCGAGACAGATGGCAAAAGCCATTCTTTCGTCAGAAAAGCTGAGGTGGAGACAGGAAAATGGAAGGAGAAAGTGTCAATATAAATGCGTACAATGGGGAAACCAGGAAGGACAGAAAATGACACTATATAGGGGCTAAAAATAGGAAATATATTTATTTCAGGAAATATTGGTGTCCCATTTCTTGGTTAATGTGCCAGAAGATCTCTGTTGCAGATAGTTTTTCTTAGTCTATTTGAAGACAGGTGACCTAGCGTTAATATTCTTGCCATTTGTATTTCTTTCTAGCCTTGAGAGCTACAATTTCCTGCATGTAAAGATACCGATCTCTCGTGCATAAAGGTTGCTCCAGCATCAGCCTTTAGTTTTCTGGGGAGTCCAAAGCATTTCCCTCAGAAATGGGAAACACAGTCAGAGACCACATTAATAAATGAGATGCAGTATATAAACTCAGGCAAATTACATTTGTGCTACTTTTTCTGTCATCATGGAAAACCGATTCGCAGGTCATCGGGTTAGCAAGTCCCTTTGTCACTTCCTGCCCCTCAGACAGGTGGTGCTTCATCGCCCTGTGGCGTGCCATGGATGTGAAGGATCCCGCAGTCAGTACGGCCCCCAGCTGTGCTGGGGGGTACAGTACCTGCCCCAGTACCTGCCTGGCTCTTACCCCCCCAGCCTGCCGCCTCATCCACCCCTTCACAGTCTTCGCCACTGTTTTCCACTCCAGCACTCCCTAGGGTGATTTCATCTGAGATTCATTTTTTCATAAAATAATCCCGGAACAGAGCAGTTTATATACATGCATATATATAAGGAAAAAAGTAATCCTCAGTGATTCCCTAATATCTCCATCACAAGTCTCGTCACAGTCTTTTTAATTTGTTTATGTGCAAGTAATTTTCAGCGTTGCTGTTGGGAAGTCTGCGCTGGGGTTCAGTACGTTCTGACAATCAGCTGCAAAATTGTGTTGCGTTCTCTCTTTCTCGATACACTTTTGTCTATCAGGAAAGATTTGGCATTTTTGTTTCGCTCTGACTCCTTCCCCGCCAGCCAGGGACATACCTGAACAGGATGGCAGACCGGTTAGGGCTAATCCTTCATAAGTAATATAAACCTGGAAGTTTGTGAGGAAGGAGACAGCTATTTCCAGTGTAAAAAATTATATATTTTTTACCTCTGCAAAAATTACATGTTTTTTACCTCTGTACAGACACAGAGTAGCTGTTTGGTTCAAACATTTTTTTTTAAATGTTCCCATCAAAGAACAGGCCAGTCTCACTTGAGTCAGAAAAGCAAAACACCAGAAAAGTATCCAAGCATTTGGAAAGCGTGCACCGCACTGGAAAGTCTGGGGCCATCCCAGCTATGGGTTTTGTCTACAAAAGTATCCATAATACATGATTAGAAAATGACTCAAGTCTTATGAAGTCTCATTTTATTAGGTCTGATAGGCCTTTGTGAACGTTTTTCCTTCTCTCCTGATTTCCTTAAAGCTGGATTTTTATGGAAGGTATATCTATCTTATTCTTCCACCCTGCGCTTCCACTGACTGCTTTAAAACAAGTCAAGCTTTTCTAGCACATGTGGCTTTCCGCGGCTCGGCTATGCTCCCTGAAATAGTGATTGCTTTACCAGATCAGTTTTCTTGGAAAGACTTCCAAACAGTGATCTAATAAACCTGATATGTTAAAATACTTAAGCATTCAACAAGTGTTTGGCGAGACAGAAGGATGTTCTTGGAGTTAATATCCAAAGAATATAGAACACGTAGTGTCTTACTGTGCTCACAGTGCTGTAACTCATTTTGTATTTTGCTGCCTGTAGGTTATTTTTTTTTTTCCAGTCTTGTCTTTTTTTTTTTTTCCCTGGTCTGTGATCTTAATTCCTGAGGTGCAAGTATGTGCATTGGGCAGGTCAATGTTCAAAAGTGGCTTTCTCCAGCTCTGCGCTCTCGGTGCTTGTTTGGCCAGTGGAATTTGTACTCATACATTTACTTGAACTGGATGCGTAGCTGATTGACTCTGTCATCACCTGATAGCTTTCGGCAGACCTGGGGGATTTGGGGAGGCTGGCTGGAGGGTGGAATGGCTGTTCAGCAAACCTAAGCTTAATTCTTCCTTCTCCCTCCCTGGAATGAACACATCGGTTCCAAAATGACTGACAGAAAGGAGGCAAAGATCTTAACAAGACATGAAGTGGTTTTGTTGAGAGATGGAGGCCTAAGAAAGGACTTGTTTCCATGTATTTTCCTTCCTGGATTTTGTGTGTGTGTACATACACATTTTTATATATACATATATTAAAAAAAAAAAAAAATCTTTCTTGAAAAAAGGGAATGAAATTTTCCTGTCCCTCCTGTATTGGCTGAGGAGTTGGCCCATTGCCTTAGAAAGCCTCAAATTTTCCTGTCTTTGCCCAGATCTTCTTCTTCTTTTTTTTTTTTTTGTTCCATTGAAAAATGTTTGGCCTCTTCTAGCACCCATCCCTACTTTGTAGAAAAGTGAGGGTCAGCGATGGTGAGCCCGATAAGCAGGGGCTGCAGCTGTTTTCTCTTGCAAGGCTGCTTCTTACCTGTTGCTTTTTTCTGTCAAGGGTCCTTGCTTTGCCGGTGAGTTCTTATATCCTGCTGCTCTGCTGCCTGCCATGTCTGATAAGGATTTAAAATTCTTTTTAAAATTGCTATAGCTGCAGGTGGCTCTAATTATTGACTGCGGCACTGCTGTTCTCTCTCAGTACCAACGTGGAACAGTAAAAGACCATCCCCGCCCTGAAGAGTTCACTGTGTAAGTGGAGGGCAGGAGACAACGAGCAGATGTAGAAAGCAGGCCTGGAAAGCCCAGCACAATGGAGAGGTGATAATGAATTTTGGGTTAGGCAATAGTAAAAGCATAGCAGCTGCCAAGGCAGTGTCGAGGAATTCTTCATGCCAGCAGCTGGAAGCAGCAAGCTTGTTGGAGCAGGCTACTGTAGGTCTTTATTTGCGTGCAATCCATATCCAGGGAAGGGAGCAGGATCAAACACCTAATACCAATAGCAGTAAGACCACATGAATTTTAAATATGTAAGAGTCATTAGTGCGAGAAAGGAGGGGAAAATGTTTTCTCTGGATCTGCCAAGCCCAGCAGAGGAGAGGGGACCTGTGTGAGGAGCAGTGTGCCACATGAGGGTGGGGAATGGCAAGAATAACTGGTGCCGTGGTAGGGGAGTTACCTGTTCTTAATGCGGGCTTCAGTTACGTGTTAAACATACGTTGTACCACTCTTGTTTTAAGCTCATCACAGGAATCGCACCTATTCTGTTTGCATAAATCAAAGCAGGCATTGTGCTGTAAGCAGATTTTGGAAGCAGAGTGAAATATGGTAGTCTAATAAAACATTTGATGACTTTAATTTCTTATATATAGGTATGGTCCTTAATTGTGTAAGGACCAAAAATTAATGTAATAGTTTTAGCTGGCACACATTGTCCTGTTTCAGAATGTTCTATTTAATCTATAACCTATAACCCTTTTTCCAGTGTCTTTGGGATTATGCAGTGTACTCAATTTTCAGATACAGTTTTTTAGGATAGTAGATTGGACTGAAGATTTAGATTGCTTAAAGATACCATTTTCTGTTCTCCAGTATTCATCACTGTTAATATTCTGCTGGTGTAATACGTATTCAACTTAAAACTTCATAACAAGATCAAGTGGGTAATAGAGGTTCCAGCTGGCTTGATTTCTTCCCAGAAAAATATACAAGATGGTGAAATAAAATCCCAGACAAATAATTAATTATTGACTTAAAAATAGAAAGGAAGAGACAAGCTACATAAAAATAATTAAGTCCTGCCTTCAGAGAATACTATTCATCCACACATAAAAGAGTAGTGACCTGTGTTTCTCATGAAGAAAAGACTACAGCAGTTAATATTTTTCTACAAAGCTTTCGTTCTGAAACATTTTCTGCTGAATTACAAAAAAAAGGTGTAAGTGGAATATTACAGAACACAAAAACAAAGTGGATTTAATTAACAATAAATTGTCATGATCGATTAGCGCTTCCTATCATGTTACAAATCTACTCTAATAAGTGAAGATTTAAAAAAAAAAAAAAAAGTTTCCCTTCTCACCCTCCACTCCTGAAGAAATTAAATAACATTGACAACTCAGACGCTTGGTAGAGAAAACAACCTGGATGATTAATCTGTTTAGTTCTCTGACTGACATTTACACAGCTAATTGTGTAGTGATGATGCTTCTTTAATAGATCTGAATATTAATGGAAGATTTGGTTAAAGTTGAAAGTTGTTTGTTTAGGAATATCACTGGAGAAATAAGAATGCTTCATCAACTTCAGATTTTCATCACAGGTTTTATGACATATCATGGAACTTAAGTGCTTTTATGACTTGTAAAAAAAAATTGCTTTAATATTTGACATTCTGTGCTTCAAGGAATCCTGACTGGCAGTTGATTAGCCCTTTGCTCAAGTCATTATCTTCTTTAGTGAAATTAGTTGGCTAGAAAATTGCATTGTAATTCATCAAGGGGAGAGAGAGTAACGTTTCAAAAGCTCTTGAGAGTATGATCCTTTTTATTTAGTATACAATATAAATTATTTTCCTAGCATGCTCTTCGAAAATGCAGTATTCATCATATTATAACAGTTTGTATTAAATTATTGTATTCGTTTTCATTTCAGTCTTTCATTGAAACTAGGTGATACTTGCGTTTAAATTAGCTCATGAGTAATACTGAAGGATGTGTGTACAATAAAGAGTTTGGCCTGGCATCAGAAGAGCACTGAAACATGCATTTAAAAACTAACCCAAATATGTGGAAAACTCTTATTATATTTAATGCAATGCTGGTAGTCAGATATTTCTTATTCTATAGGAAAACTTTCTGCAAAATGTTCATAAATAATGCACAAATGGTAAGGTGAGGAAAATGTATTTGCAGAAAGACCATCAGTTTTATAAAGTCTGTAGTGTACTGGAAAAAATAAGATGATATTTTTGATAAATATTCCTCATTACCTAAGTTGAAAGTACAGTGCCTGAAACACATTGCTAATCAGGTGTGCATGGAGGGAGCATGGTGGAGGTCATCTGCTAGAAGCATTGGGTAAGAATTTCCCTGCGTTGGCTTCCAGGAGCTGACTTATCTCCTCCTGGATGCTTTCCTGCTCTCCCAGGTGACCGCAAGAGCTCGCCATGCAGGTGCCTCTGACGTGAAATAGGACAGAGAAACAGCAGAGAGGTGATAGGAACTGCATTCTTCTGAAACAGTGGGTTTCTAACAAGTTCCCTTCCAGACACCTGAAATGTCATATGCAGATTGACCAGGGCTGGTGTCTGGGGATTGTCCTGCCTGGGGTGAGGGGCTGGACTACAGGACCTCCAGAGGTTTCTTCTCACCGATATTCCTGGTTGCTGTCTAACGTATTTCAGTTTGCTTCCCTTTTGCTCTTGGGTTGTGGAATAAAACCAGTTTTCTGCAGTGTTGTGGCATGCGGTGCAGACCATTCTCTTTCCTTTTCCTTTTAGTAATTCCCCTTCAAACTCCAGCCATGTCTTAGGGTCACATTAGGCACAAAGAGATGCTTTTTGACACACTGAGTGTCACCAACTTAATTAACTTCAGATTATGATAAAATAAACAAGGTGCTTTTTTGGTGATCTTTTCCTGTTTTCATAGCATGTGTGGTTTTAGAAGTTTTAAAGCAGCATCTTGATGTTATATATTTAATTGGAATACGACCACATGTGTACCATATAAAGCCAGCTACTGTGCAGTGATTATCTAGTGGAAGTTAATTCCTAGCTTTGCTGGTAATCTTTTCCTACACGGTAAGACAGAAAACATTTTATCATTGCGTTTAGCATTCCTCCTGTGAGATGAATGTCTGGAAGAAAACACGCACGTCAGATGAAATAAGAACATTCTTTGTACGTGATTTAATACCAGTTAACTCGCTGGACATCCTCTAAGACTTTAATTAAAATGATGGTTTTGTATGTCACTTTGTTCCAGTATTGACAGACGAGTCTGCCCAAGATCATCTAATGAATCACCTCGCCATTGAAAATAATGGCAGTCTCTCGTAACTTGTGTCTCTAACTTCTCTGTGTTTCTTGTCTGTGCTAGAATAAGCATGTTCTTACTTCGTGCCTTTCCATCTTCACTCTACCATTATCTATGGCTACTGTATGCTACTGCTGCCCAGTATTTGATAGATGAGTAGCAAAAATAATTTGGTCAGAAACAAGTCAATCTAAATTATATTTACTGTAAATGGTCTGAAAAAAGAGTTTCACAAAGTTACCTCCCTAGTTTGAAAGTCAGAATTTTATGCATTTTGTGTTGCATGTTTTATATCTTTCCTACTTTAATGATTGTTGTTATAATAGTAAAACAGAAGTTTTTTTCCTAATGTAGAAAACTTAAATTCCTAGTTCATTAATAAAACATACCTACATTACACTCTCTACAAAATTTTTGTCAGAAGGAGTAATTAAAATTAATTAATGCTTCTGGTAAAAGAGTAATTGTCCCCTGGAGGTATCGAGCACTGGACTGGAAGATGTTTTTTAAGAGCTTCCAACAAAGTAAACAAAACAAATTTCTTTAAAAGAAAGACTGCTTTGAAATTCGACCTGTATTATTGCAGCTTACCTCTCGAGCTTATTGATCGCTTATTGTCTTAACAAAAGGAGCTCTGCAGTCTCTCCAGGAAACATTACCAGCTACGAGCTATCCCTCTTGGGCAGTCGTGCTGTGACCACACGATGAAGTATCACTCCTCATGCATAAAATATAGGACAGAGGAATTGGTCTTGTCTGTTCCTCCCACCCCCCAGATGTTATATTACGATATGCTTACCAGGAGTAATGTCACAGCCTTTAATTATTTACAAAAGTCATAGTAGCAGCCGGTGTAATGATGCTGCTGCTTTGCGTATCTATAGTCCTTCTATCTGAGGAATGTAAAGTACTTTACAAACATTAGTTAAGCAAGTGTTATCTTTCCATCACTACTCCTAAGTGGCCCTACTGGAATAATCAGGCTGCTATTAACTGAAGTTTCTCTCCTCTCCATTCATGTTTAACATGCTGCTAAAATAATTGACGTGTTTACTGCGTGCTCTTAGTTCCTTATTTTCCCTGTTCCTTTTACTTTGTGCCTTACTCCTTCAAGGCTAGTTTTGGAGGTGGAACTTAATTTTTAAAGAATGTTTATTCTCTAAATGTAAAACTGGGGAAAAAAAAATCACTTCATAGGAAGGTTGTTTTATAAATAGTTTAAGAATTTGTAAGACTTCAGTCTCCAAAGTCAGGCTCTCTAAGGCCCTGTCTCAATGCGTGTTGCAGAGTAGCTGGAGAATATGGTGCTTTCTTGAGTGTCTGTAGAGTTGCCAGAGTGCCTTTTAGACAGAGGGGGGAATATAATTTTAAAAAATTGTTTGGCAGTAGTGATAGGCTAGCGTGTATGGTTCTAAAGCTTCTTGGCAGTATTGTGTAACTCTTCTGTCTAGGAAAAATATAAAAGTTGCAGACAGCTTTTATCTAACCTGACAGGGTGCAGTAAAATACGGTACTCACAGCTCAGGAGGTGCTATCTTTCCAAATGCTGCCAAAATATATTGGTGTACCACAACATAGTGCTGCTTTATTAAACTCTCTAAACGAGAAAGTGGGATGGGATTTACACATTTCCTGTCTCATTATCCAGAAGTACCTCTGTTCCCTTTCTTAGGGAAAACCATATTCTAACTCTCTTGTAGGATATTCACTTTATGGTCTGAGACCTCGTATCACTCATTTGCATCAAAGGTGTGACAGAGCAGAGCCAACAGAAAGGGTTTTCTCTTTGGCTTTGCTGATTTTTGTTGATGGGCGTTTTGTAAACTTTGGTGCTGATGGGTCAAGAAGTCATACGAAGGGTGAGGGGTATCTTACAGCTGTGAGGAGATACACTTTCCTCCAAGCAGAAAAACCATGCTGATTCTTCTACGGCATATTTCTAATTTCTTTCCCTGGCAGACATCAGAGTAACATCATAATACCGTGTTTGAAAAGACAAGAAGGGTGTGTGACATCTTCTAGGTTGTAACTTCAATTATTTGTCACTATTGGCTGTCCTGGAAGAATTTTCAAAATCTGTCCCTCAAGTTTCTGCAGTGTTTCCGAGTCTTCTGAGTTGAAGTAAGGGTATTTGTAAAGATCCAATTGTCTGTTAAGTTCCCATTCTTTAATGTGGTCATTTTGCTTGACAAAGGATATTTATTTTATTGTGTAGCAAAAAAATTGTACAAGGGAAATATATGCCTCAAATTTGTAGTGTTTCTTCAGCTTGGTAAAATCGACTAGAAGTATAACCGAAGCTCTGAGGCATAAGGAAAAGAAATCAAATTTCATGTTTTCTAATCTTACAGACATTAAATTTGTTTTACAATGATTTTTAAGCTGTACCGTGTTAGGTCAGCTATGTTCCTCTTCTGGGGAATCTCTGCATATGTTCCTGAGTGTAATAACATCTACACTTTTTTTTTTTTTTTTTTAAGCTTTCCTTTCAGTATTATAAAAAAAATTACATTTATGCTCTTGGGAGCTGTTAATGGTTTTGATTCACTAAAGCACTCTCTTTATGAACAGATAACATTTATCATTTGCTTAATAACTATCAATTTATGTGCTAATGTTAAATAATCAAAAGTAAGATAGCGAAAACAGAATTGGTTATTTAACAATGCCATTTGACTGTAGTCTTTTAAGAAAGACTATATAACTATATATGTGAGAGAGACATTGGCAGCACAGGTATTTAGGAAGAATTTGTTTGTTTGTTGGAAAAAAGGATAGGTTTGACAAAAACTTAATTGTTGTGTTCGCATACCTGTGCCAAGGACAAGCATGTGCTGAAGTGAGCATGGTGCTTTTGTGCCTTCGCCCAAGTGTCTCAGCATTCGGGAGAGAATGCTTGCAAAATCCTCATTTTCAAAGAGACCTTTCAGGTATTCACATTTACCTGCTGCACTGTACCATGTGGTATTGCATCCAGTTTTGGGGCTTTTGAAAAATTATGCCTTGTTTGGTACGTTGTAAATAAGTTTCTGCTTTGCTTTGGAGGGGGTTGTGTTTTGATGTGTAGTGAAGCGGTACCTAAACCAGTGTAACTAAATGAAGCGCAAGAATTGGGGAAATGGTAAGTACAACAATCACACCTACTGCAGCAGAAATGGGAGCAGAGCCATGGATACCTAATTGACTGTAGTGATAACTCTGCCCTGTACAGAGATTATTTTGGAGTGGTTTTAGCAATGCTTCAGTTTTAACTCTTTCACAAAGCTCAAGACCAGAATATGTTCAGAAAGTGCCATTAAAGGGTATGCTAGACTGATGGGAACATGGGTGAAGTTTTCATCCCAGTCGAGGATTCTTGCATATTGTATCATAGGAACAGTTTATTTTGTCCTTGAGATTAATTTAGCAATGTGTTGATGAAAAGGAGAATAGTGACACTGACTGTTGGGTATTCTGGCTCGTCCTAGCATTTATACTCTACAAAAAACTTTATATGTGAATCCCTACTCTTCTTCCTTCCCCCTACTGCATTCCCTCTGACTTATTTTGCTGTTTTATTGTTGTTTTGAAGGGATCAATCCTTGGGTAATATAATTTTACTATTAAAATACTTCTACATCAGTTTAAGTTTAAGCATACCCTGAGACCAGTAAGTAGAGACTTTAAGAGGAAGGAAGGAGCTTTTTTGGAGCTATTCTGCAATGATTTTTAATTCCTCACAGGATTCTGGAGGTCGCTGTGGCTGGAGGTGGCCAAGGTGACTATCTGGAGTCCTGTAGACAAGCAGGCTGGTTGGACTCCTGAATCACAAAGGTCTATTATGATATATACAGATGGTGCCAAATTTCGGACTAAATCCATTACGCAGTTTCTGAAAAATGTTTTCTTTTTTTTGAGAAGTGCTACTAAAAATGTGTCTCTCTGTTTGCAGGGGAGACGTATACCTCCTGATCTGTAGGAATTAAAACTTAATTAGGCCAGGTTTCTCCTCAAACCCCTAATTATTGCGTTCTCCTTTAAAATGTGCAGGTTTATGAATAACAGAAGGGAAAGACTGAATGTGGCTATCTAAACTTTTTTCTTTTAACTTTTTATTCTGTGCTTTCCTGGGGTATCTATTTGAAGTATCAACAGAACATTATTAGTTTCACAATGATTAACTCTATGTCATCTAAACAAAGTGAAGATGCTGTCTTGTGGAGCTGTTTCGTTGCTTTCAAGTAGGCTTGCAACACTAACTCGTCTCCTATTTGATAGGGAATCTGCTGAACATGAGAAAATGTCCAGACTGAATGACTTCTCGGTCAATATTCTGCCAATAAGTGCTAGAGGTGGAAGTTCAAACCCTGATGTTCACTGAGTCATCTTGTCAGTCTCGTCCGTGATCTTTGCTGTATTTCATAAATGTTGTGACCACAGATGCACACGCTTCACTTACTCATTCACAGATGGGTAGATTATTGTAGGGAAATCTGAGGTTCCTGGAAGCCCAAGACAGTTTTGTCAGGGATTTCTTGTCAAACTGGAAAGAAAATATGTGATAGTATCCATTTGTGCTTTGGTTATGCCCCATCCTGTATGAGTAGTCTGCAGATAATGAAACATTCTTATTCTGGATTCCTTGTGCTGTCTCTTGCCTACTATTAATTCCCAACATGTTATTTAACCTACTGGTTATTTGCAGATTTGTTTGACAGAGGATTGCAAGTTTCAAAACCAGTGAGTTTCTGCACGTTTCTCAAAACCGATGTCCAGAGAGAAACTGAAGCCTCTCTTAAGGGAGTGAAATCCAGGGAGATTCAGCCAGTATCGATTTTGTTGCCATTGTGTTCCTAGACAGTATTTCAGATTCAGTATAGCACGTGTGGGTTTTATCCTGCCAGCAAACCAAAAAGGTCTAGGTTGGATGCGTGAAAGAACTGAGAGTAGACAAAGTGAAGAGAGACCAGAGACGTGGGGCTTTCTGGAGATACAGGGAGGGTCTGAAAAGTATTGAAAATACATTTCACTTTACCCTTGGTTTCCCTCTTGGTATTTTCCCATTTGGTATCTGTCTCCTTTGTGAAGTACATGAAATTTTCTAATAAAACAGCTGCGCAAAGCCTTTAGGAGTTGTTTTGATGTGATAAAAGCTCTTGCATTCAAATTATGTCTGGTCTGTAAAACATTGCTCAGTGAGATTTCTATTCAAAACAAAAAATCTTGCAATATCTGTATCTGTGCTGACATGCACATAAGGCATTAATGGAGAAGGAACAATACATTAGTACCTGGCAAAAAAAATCCTATTAATTGTAAATAAAAAAAAATCAAGTAGGAAGTGTAGTTTAATAGAAAAAACTGCCTATGAGAAGGTTGTGAATGTCACTCTCGCCTTTTTATGACAGTTGGACCAGTAATGAACTCTATCCCACTGGATTTTATACAATAATATTTTTAAAAATGGTTTTGTTGGGTTGTTTATGTAAATGCTTTCAACGGGCAAATAGATTTGTTCAGGCAAAATAATACTTAAACTCCAGGCATTGCATGCCAGTGTGAACTAATTAAAATCATATTGTGCAATAGGTCAATAGATCAGGAAGTTGGCCATCTAATTAGCAGAGGTAGTTATAAAAAACTTGATCTTGTTGAAAAGGAAGAGTAAAATTAAGAAAAATAATCTGGACATGAGGAAGGGGAATCAGAGCCCCAGTTCTCTGCTGAAAGCTGTCTTAAAAGTCAGCCCTTTCTGTTTTGAATCACACTATGTTACATATTGAGAGATTTGAGACTTCAGGTTGTCCCTCATTAAGGATCTTTGCACTCATCCCTCTGCCTGCAGTGCCTGCCCATGTTGTGCATACCTCAATCTGCAGATAACAAATAATAGTCTGTCCTCCACGAATGGAGGTCTGACAGGAGTATTCAGATCTGGTTTGCATTTGCTGTCAGCTTAGACCTTTCATCCTCCTTAATACTTTAGCTACACCTATTTTTTGTGGTTCTTGCTATCACCACAAATAGGTGCCTGGCCAAACTGAATAGGTGTTGTCTTGGGACTGTTTTCGAGTGAGCCTTTTGTGCCAATTATTGTTTAGCTTTCATTCTTCCATCTTAATAATTGAAAAACATTTATTTTCAATAACATGTAGGTGTTGGGTGTTGTTTTACCCTGGAGCATAAACATAATTATTAAAAATAATAACAATAAAAAGATTTTTAGATGGTAGAACGGCTTCTCAACATTTTCTGTAGATTTTCTTCACTTCAGAAGAGTGGAAGACAGATCTGTTTCAACCATGCTTTTGTTCTGTAAAGGAAAGTTGAGCGGGGGGGTAGGACTGCACAAACTCCAGGGTCCAATCCAGCCTAAGTTATTCTCTGATTCTGTCAAAGGATACATGCTGAAAATAAAATACATTAATACTATTAAAGCCAGTAAATCTAAGATGTCCATTTATTGGAGTGAACAGCATCATCTTTCCATAGGACTGTGGTGAGCTTGTCTTCGCAGTGTGATGCTGGTAATACTGAAACATGTGAAATATTTAAGGTATGGGATTGTAAGTTAACCGTAGGTCTTCTGGAGACTGTTTTATAAAGTGTTTCACCATCATATTCACACCTTTTGCTTATTCAGTTTGAACTGAGATGTGTATTTCACAAGTACTTAGCTGTGTAAAATTTTCTGTATAATGTTGTGAAGGCGGGAAGGATGACTTTTCTCAATCATTTTCCTATCAGAAGTTACTAGAACTATGGCATTAGATTATTTGTGTAAGTTGTCTCGATGCTGTGAAAAAGGTTCTCCATCATTCCCTCCCTCTTGTTGCTTCCTGACGCTTCATCCTTAACATCACCACTGCAAGCAGAACGTATTAGTCATTCTAAGACAAGGCTTGTTTATGCTTGTACCCTAGGGTGACTGCTGAATGTTTTTGTTCTGCCATTGCTCTGTTGTTTGTTAGTGCCTGTTTACAACTAAAACCTTAAGGGATGAATATCCTATCGTGCCGACTTCTGTGTGTGGCTGGTGCAGCGTTTGGGTTTGATGTGAATTGCTACTTTGATCTTTTGAACTTTGATTCACACAGGTTGTTGGGGCTCAGTAGCAAAACTGCCGGCCTCTTATAATGCAGAAATTTGTTTTACTTGAGTGTAAGAATGGGGGCTGTTCCTTTTTATTTGCAGGTGCACTAAGTCAGGCGTTGCTAAAAAACCTGAAAAAAATCAAATAAACGTCAACTAAAAACTTAAAGGGTACATTTACCTTGTTGTTTATAGTTGGGGTCTAGAATGTGCTTGTGAAGGAAATCCCCTGACTCTCCTCACTGCTTTGGTATGTAGTGTCATCAAATATCTTGGAGCACACGAGCTAGGTTTCTTTCCAGTAAAACTAGACTGGAGGATATGTCCCCAAAGCATTCTATCAGAAAACTGGCATTCAGTTCATGGACCAGTCAAGAACTAGTCCAAAATAAAAATCAATAAAGCAAAAAAAACCAACCCCAAACAACAAAAACCCTCCCTACCACCAAAGAAATCCCTGAATCGTGTATGGTATTTATACCACAGGTTCTCAATACCAGTTGTTCTACTCCACAGATATACTCTTATTGGTCCTCTGTATTTGCTAATGAAGATGTACCTAAAGTGCTGAATTTCAATAGAAAAATGTAGATGGGGCTTATTATGCCCTTTGTATAGATAGCAGTTCACAATGCCTCTCCCAGCTTCCTTGCCAAATTCACTGTAGTTTCTTCTCATAATCCTGTGTATGACTTTGTATGTGCAGGCCTTTGAACAATATGAAAGCAGGCAGGCAAAGCTATATTTAAAAGTATACTTTCTGATAGAGTGTGGAGTAATATTAAGAACTATGTTGAAATTTATTCTGCATTTGACACCATTGGCATAAGCTGTTGGTTTGTTGGGCTTTTTTTTGAAATATGGGTAAGGATTCTGTTCCGTAAATGTTTCTGGAAAGGATGCTGATTTGGAAGTGAAATGAGAACGATGACTTCTTTCTGATGGTATCAGGCTGCATTTTAGGTATGAACCACATATGGTTAAAAATCCAGTAAATTTAATGAGTCTGGCTTACACGTTCCGACATAACTTTTCAGAAACAGATGAATTCTTTTTTTTGTGTTATTTCTCTGCAAGCTTTTTAAATTGGAACTTTCTATCCTTTTTGTACGGTGCTGGAAATATACCTCACCTCCACACCCCCTCTTTCAGTGAGAGTTGGAAAGGAAAATCTAGAGGCTTAAGTATAATACCAAATATCGTAGGATATGTATTGTTCAATCTTTCTACTTATGATCATGTGTTTTCTTTAAAAACTGTATTTTTATGTATTGGACATCTGCACATTTGAATATGTTTACTGCAACTTTTATGGGCTAATGTTGAGCTGCTTTTTCCTTTTAAAGTCATGTCTCGGTGCTGTTGTATCATTTCATTAATACTGCTCAAACTGCAGAGAACTTGAGACGCTTTGGGTAAATTATTGTTCAGAATTAGCACTTAAAAATTCAGTTAATACATTATGTATCTGTGGAGCATTGCTATGGAATTAATGCTGTTTACTCATTAATTACTGTAGACTGCAGCTCACAGTGTTGGCACTGTGGCTTGTTTGTTACATGTGATGATCACTTTATAAATGTCAATAAAATCAAGACAAAAACCTCTAGTACAACTGGAAGTAACAACTCAGTATTTTCCTCATTAGTTTTGGCAGCAAAGTAGTCTTACAAAGCAGTATGCAATAAAACACCAGCCAACTGAGTCCCACACTGTGGCTATAATTACATATTTTTGCTTGCTAATCAGTAGAATTTTTCTGTGTACACTATTATACTTTAATGGTTCTGTTGCAACACTAAATTTACTACAATGTTCTCTTGAAGAAAATGGCACATAATGATTTTGTATTTACTACAAGAAGATATTAAACTAAATAATACATAATGATGCTGCACAGATTAACCAGCTCTTTAGTTCTTCTGTTCCTTATCTCTCTTTTAATAGTGTTTTAGGACAAACATAAAGTTATTTGGGAGGGAATTACCAGAATTACTGAACTGGTAAATATAGCCATCTGAGTGGGATGTCTTGTTTCTTAGTCTAAAACTATTAGATTGTAATTTTAAGCTGTGCTTAGTACTTTAATTTCCCTTCCCACAACTTATGGAGCATAAGGAGGGTTGCAGCTAGCTCAGATAAGTAATAAGTTCATTAATTACAGGCTTACCTTTCCTGTAGGTTGAAGAAGCTTGTGTGGGACTTGATTAAACAGGATGCTGGGGTACGGCCCTGTGGAGGGCTGGATGGTGAACCGCTCAGAGGAGGTCCCCCTGCAACTTTTGGCTTCCGAGTCTTCCATTAACTCTGAAGATCACTTGCTATTATTGGGCTTTGTGTCCTCCTTTTTAAAATTATTTTTGTCCAAGGTGATTACACTGCACAAAACCCCCAAGCACAGTGGGCAAGGTGGAAGGCATTTTTTATCTAATGCTCTTTCCATTATCTTGTTTTATCTTCTGACCGTAAATAAATAAACAAACACTTAGGAGTTTTTATTCTTTTTCTTTTTATTCATGGTTGTGCAGTCACTTAAATTCCACTTGATCATTTTGAATGTATTTTAACAATCTTAGGTTAGTATAATGCTCTTCTATTTCCCTTGGAAACAGAACTTTACTGTCAGAGACAATCTGCCCAGTAGTGGAAATGGAAGGTAGGATCTGATGATGGCAGCTTACCCCCTTTACTCCATATACAGTTAATTATGTGCGAAGGTTGTGCTGATGCCTCTAATATTTTTATAGATTTGTCAGGTTCTGCAATGCAGTCTGACATATTAGTGAGAGTAAATAGTTTTTCCTCTCTATTTGATTTGCAGTATGAGTCTGTATCTGGAAATGATACTGTTTTTATAGGGGAAATTGTACTTAGCGTATACTGCTGGAAAACACTTGGTGTTTCAACATTGCTGAATGTTGATTGTGTCCTAGATCTTGTAAGTTATCTTTTGGCAAGCATTCGTCTTGGATGTGTTGCACGTATGATTTGTCATAGCCTCTCAACAAAAGGAAAGAATATTTGAGCCTTTTTATGGGTAATTAGTTCTCAGGCTTGTGTTAAAACATTATCTGAAAGAACCATGTTCATACATCATTTTCCAGTTAATCTAGTGTTTACCTTTTTCTTCCCTTGTATTTATTCCATTTGAATACATTGTAATGTGTTCAATTGGATTTACCTATTGCAAGGCAATTTTTGTATAATTAATAGTGTTAATTAATCTGGCTTGAAACAGCACTCCAAACTGAAAGGATGTTTCTGTGATTGCAGACTGAGAAGTAAGTCAACCAAGTTTTCTCCCTTCAGTGGTTCACGATAAAAGTAAATTAGCACAAGTGAAAATGGTCCAGGAAATAAGAAAACCAGCCGCTACTCAGTAATTAATTCTTAGTATTCCTATAGCCTGTTAAGCCTTACTGCAAGCAAGAGAATATCTCCTTGTTGATATTTAGTCTTATTCCTTTGTATGTCCCAGCTGCTGCCCGAATTCAGAGTTCCTAAAATCCCTGTGGCTTTTTAAGTCCCTTTTGAAGTATGTGCACAACTGGACATACTTTGCTTCTGTAACAAACCTTTCCTCTGTGACTTTCTTCATCTTCTCTCTCTCCTGTAGATAACACATCACTTAAACCTTCATGAAGATTCAGTGCTGTCGCACAGTCAAGCTGAACCCATATGGGTTAGAGAGGAAGGGAGGAGGTGACTCTTGAAAACAAACGAACAAATTGCTTATAAAAAGTGTTTAGAAAGTAATATTTGAAGTCATAAGTCACAAAAGCTTTTTTCTTGGCGGACCTGCCCATCTTTCTTTTGCGAGATTTTTCAGGGAAGTGGAGCTATTCACCTTGCATCATTTATCTCCTTCGTCTGGCTCGGGCTCAGTGTCTTCTCCCAGGTTTTCTCCAAAGCTTTGATATATTCTTTTATTCTAGCAGTCATGTATAGTGTTCTGGGGCTTGGTGTACCCTATAGCTAAAGAGAAACATCACATTCTCCCATGTCTGGTTTAGTTATATTTAGTTAGAAGTTATATTTTGCTACAGAACTCTTCAGGTTTCAAATCCACAAAGACCTATGTAAGAATGCCTTTGCTTCTGTCTTCTCTGTGAAGAGAAGGTCTTAGATCACATCTCCTTGCATTTCAGTGGGGGAAAAGTGGTTAACTTTCAACATCTCAAAAAATTTATTTTCAGTATACCTTTAAAACTCTTAGAAGTGGCATGCCAACAGCCTGTTGGGCTGTGAGGATGCACCACAGTTATAAGGCTCCCTTTTACACACTCATTTTACAATTATTACTTGGTAGCCTGCTCTGTCTAAATCCTTGACCTGTGCCTGACAACTGCTAGCTGATCATAGTGAATAAATATGTATAATCACTGTGAGATGACTGCTTAATAACTGTGCTCCAAATATGCAAATACCTATTCTGGCTTAATACAATTCATCTGCCATGACTGGCCCATGCACTTAGTATTTTTGAAACATTTTCAAGTAATGGAGCATGCCATTGCAGTCTCCTGTCTTTTCATGCGGAGCCTTCAAGTGCTGAAACCCACAGAGAAGGAAAAGATGTATTACCAAAAAAACAAAGAAAAATCTTTATCGAACAACAGAGAGGAAGTGCTTGTCTGTGTGTGTTGTAAATGGGGTGGGGTGGGGGTGGGGGGAACCAAACAAAAAACTTTCTTAAAAATTTTGAAGTAGTTTTCCTATTTTCACTCTCTTTTTCTAGGTTAGTAGCATGCTTTTACTCAGAATAATCTGCAGGATTTATTTCCCTGCTAACGCTGCTGTCCACCTTACAGAGAGGACTACATAAAATTGGCAGATAGAAATCCAAATGCTTGTATGTGTCTGAGATGCTCTCACAAAATGCTCGCAAAAAAGCAAGGAAAAAGCGTGTCCAGAGTGATACAGAAAAGACATCTTCCTCAGGCTTGTGAGTTGCCCGTACTGAAGGGCTGGAAGAATATTCTGTGGAAGCACTGGTGATTTCTTTCTCTGATCTTGACCTCTTCTTTTAGGCATTTGCCTTTGGCCATCATGTGAGAGAAGTTGCTGAGGCAGATGGACAGTGTGTCTCACCAGTTTGTCCATTTCTGTATTCTTTATTTCACTTACATGCAGCACTAGAACATTAGTAGATCATTTTTTTAAATAAAATCTGAGTTTCATTGCCCTTTCAAACATGTTTTTTATCTTTTTAGATACTTGGGTTTTTTTACTGTTTCTCAGAGTTTAACTTAATGTTTCCAAACAATGCAGGAGGAAAAACAGGCTCCGTAGTTCTATGCACGAGACAGATTGATATGAAGGTAGCAGCCTAAAGTCATCAACAGCTTAATAGCCATTGTGGCAAAAGAGAGTTTCAGTGAGATTTCAGAAACACTAATGTGGGTATTTACTGTGAGTTTCTCCTGTGCTTGAGGGAGGAAGCACAAAGGTGCTTGTTTAAAGGAAAGAAACAAGTGAGGGGCTGAAGGTTGCTGGCGTCTTGGTCCAGGTGAAGGTGGGTATTGACTTTTCTGTGTGCAATTAGAAATAAGTGTTAAGCAGAGCCTAATTTGTGAAAGTGGGGGGAAAAAAGTTAAGATATTATCTCCTTAGACATTTACATCATTTAAGGTCAAGGTGGTGCAAACCCCAAAATGGTGGGTTAAAGCTTAATGAATAGAACTTTTATTTGTATCCCTAAACCGGGTAGTGCAAAGAGTGTAACTAACCCTCCCAATTTCCTGCCTTTTCAGAGGGACACAGCTGTAATTTTTTTCATATGGTCTTATTCTTAATCTGTTCCATGCACTTTTAATTTTTTTAGTGGGCATAAGAAGAAGCTATGATGCATGAAGTTCGACTTCAGAGTTGTTTTCCTGATGAAGAATGGGAGTCCTGTAATAATAGCACACTAACATGAATGGAAATCCAGGACAAAGTAGGCATTCTAGCAATAAAATGTAGTCAACCTTTTTGTCCTTCCAATCTGTGCAGTATCCAACTGGAAATGAGGTCCTGTGACTGCCCAGGAGGCTGAGGAAAGGATCTTGGAGTCACCAAACCCATTTCTTCAGTGTGATACCACGTTAAAAAAACTTAGAGCTTCTTAATATCAGTTTGGGAAGCTGGGGGAGCAAGTTGAGATGAACATGAGCTGAGTTTGGTTTAATAGCGTAGAATAGCCTGAAATTTTATCAGGCTTCAACTTATCACTTCGCTTCTCGATAAACAACAACATGTGTTTTTTTTCTGCTTGCTGCACTGAGGTATTTAAGGCTTAGCTGTCTCATTTCCATCTGTAGAAGAGTGTGGTGTGTCAGGTGTCTCAACACTAACACAATTAAAAGGAAGTGAACGGTTCCTTCACACATGCCTTAATGTCAGCGTTTTGGACTGGGAAAAACTGGGAAAACACTATTGGAACCTTTCCTAGTTCTTTTTTTCCTGCCAAAAGTGTGACATTCAGACAGGTTTATCAGACCCATGTTTCTCTGAGGCCTTATGCTGCTTGAGTGGGCTGACAAAAGTGTGAATCCTATTGACATTATAACTCTGTCTACAAAATTGGACTAGAGCACTCAGAGACTAAGAAAGATGATGTCCTAAGTGTGACATAAAACAAACGCTTTCTTTATTGCTTAGTCGTTTATGGAAGTAATTTACCAATCGTTATTGCTAACGTGACAGAACAACTTTTTCTTGGCTTTTCATATATTTTTAATATGAGTTTCTGATATCCCGAGATATTTGACTAAAATAAAAAATCTGCCAAAATTTGTGAGTTTACTATTGTTTTGTGTTTTCGTCAAAGTGAGAGTGATTGTTTGTGTGTAATACATGTAGAACACTTAAAATTTAACAGGTCTATGGGTAAGTGAGCTTTATTTTCAATCATTGTTGACTTCTTTATTTCCATATGTCTTTTTGCCAGTTTATAGCACACACATCGATTATGTTGGATCTTTCATCTGCTTTTGTTATGCTGGAATGTGAACAGCATCCAGATTAAGGGCAGCCTTCTCTTAAAACCACCAGTTGGTTTTAAAATTTAATTTGCAACACTTTTCACGACAGCAGGCAATAACCGGCTAAATTTGGAGGATTTCAGCTAAACAATATTCTAAAATACAAGTTTCCCATGTATGACTTTACAATAAGACTTGCACATGCCATTGTTATGAGTAGGTTTGTTCCTTGCAGTTTGTACTGGAATAATGGTTTTATTACATCTTATTATTACTTTTCATTAAACTCACTCTGTAACATGGGTTAGTGGTTGGAGCTGGGAGGACCCAGAATTTTAATTTTGGCTGCAGTGAAGCCTCTTGTGCAATCTCCAAATGTTGATTCTTAAATAAAGATAGGCACTATACAGAGAATGGGAATTGACACATTAGGTAACGAGTATCTTAAGCATCAAGACTTTAAACTCACAGTTTTGTCTTGATTTAACTCAGGTGTAGGCACTAAGAGTTTCTTAAAATAAGACTATTTAAGAAACTATAAATTTAGATTGTCTGTGATGAATCGTGAACCTAATTCAGTGAAACAGCCATCTCAAAATGAATAGTTCATGTGTGCTTTTTGTTTTGAGAACCGAGAATTTTAAGGCTAAATCAGATTATGCTTTTAAAACTCCTTGAGATCTTGGCCAGAAAGTACTGTATAAATGCTAAGTATTTAAAATTAATTACGTTGGAGGCCTATAAACCAGTGCATTGATTAAAAATCTTCAGTTCATTAAACTTTCCAATGGCAGAGGCCATCTCAGTAATATAAACTGCTGTTTCTAGCAGCGGTGGCTGGCTGGCATCTGTGTTGTAATCTTTTTAAGATCCCCACCTTTGTTCATTAGACCAGCAGCTGTTGTCTCTTGCTGGGCAGGATTTATTTCCCCTCGACATTGGTCTCAGAGGTGCAGTTGCAACTTTGGCAGCACTTGATACCAATGAACTTCCTCGAGGTGCTTTACCAGTTTTGCAGAATGAGGTTGCTTTTGATTGTGAGTTGTTTTTTGGGGGGGGGGTTGGTGGGGGGAGAAGGTCGGAGAAGGTCTGGGGGTGTTTTGTTTTGTTTTTTTTTTCTTTTTTTTTTTTCTGGTTTCCACACACATCCTTGCAATGGACATTTTTGAAAGGCCCACAAGGACTGAAGGCACGTATACCAGTGGTGTGCTATAGTCTGGGCAAACCACCTTCCTCTTGTGTGTCCCTAGCAATGTATCTCATAAAATGACATTTTTCTGTTTTTATTCACTCCTGGCATTTGCCATGTGGAAGAACAGTACTGCTTCATAGATAAATCATGCATGGTTAACTTCCTTAAATAAGTAAATCTCCTGAATTTCCTTGTGAAAATGAGAAATGAATATACGGAAAAGCACCACAGAACAGGAATTACTATGGAAAAAGAATATATAGATTCTTGAAATATAACATGATAAATCGGCATATGTTGTTTACATTATAACTTCAATTTATTCTGACTCGCGCACAAGGTCACAAAAGAAGTTTGGGCCTTATTATTCCCGGGGGAATTTGTATTTTTTCGTTGTGGTGTTTGATTACCTTACCCTTTTTTATTACCATCCGCACTGCAAGGCTAGTTTTGCTGAGGTTATTTATTTTTTTTTTTTAAGCAGCATCCCATGATACCCCTAATTCTGTGTTTCCTGCGCTTTTGCTTCATTTGCAATTTTAAGAGATTTTCTATAAGAAATAGATTTATTCTGTATTGTACATCAGTAAATTATCCAGTTTTTACTATATAACTTTAACCCTTTAATTCTGGAGAACAAGTACAGTTTGTTTACAATAACCTGAGTAAGAAAGGATTTAACCTTTTAGCATCCTTTAGTTTGCAGTGAGAAAGATGTTGTCAAAGATTTCCGTATTTTCGTGTAAGACATTTTATAGTACACTGACATTTTGCCTAGGAGTTTTATTTTCACACTTGATTTTGTCCATGTATTTTAAGCAATTATTTTCAGGTGACTTCTGTGTGCAACCAATACCATTGACTGCAGTAGCTTTGAAAAGAGTTTTTCTTTGTTAACGGCTTCTGCTGAATAGTTGGGAGAACAAAGTGCTGTCCGTAGTGGCTCCTAAAACTTATGGATGCATGCGATGAGATTGCTAATATTGTTTTTAATGAAAAAATGGTGGAGTAATGCTTTTCGTAGCTTTACACAAGCATGAACGACTTGAACTATAGAGCGAAATCTCAAGCTCCTTGAGCCTTTCTTCAGCCCTCAAAATAAAGTTCATGTTACCCAGGTCTTCAAAACTAAGAAACCCATTTCACACGCTCGTCCAGCCAAACCATGGTGAAGCAGTAAATATAGAAACCACATTTGTATGGCGTCTCCACACATGAGAGTGCAGTGAATAAGGGGATCACACTTCAAAAGACAAGTTGACCCACCTAAGTTGTTGCAGTCGTTTGAAAGCAAAAGTGTTAACATGCTTTCTCAAAGCATTTATTTTACCTCCAGGTAGATTGTGGGGAACATTAGGCAGCCTGGCAGCCTGCTTTTTGGGAAGGGGAGTGCAGATGAGAAGAGGGACCATCCTGTGGATATTTGCCACCTCACTGATGACCCCAAGCAGGACTCATTTAGTATTAATGCTGTCAAAAATCCTTAGAAATAGCTTGGTTTATATGGATGAAACTCATATGGAGAAGCACAGTATCAATAAGGGTAGTTAGCAGCCCTGTCTTTAGTACCTTCAAGGGTTACCAGTACGTATAAATGCCAACTAATCATCATGCCGACCAGAGATGGGATTTCTCGAAAGTTACGATTGATAGTTTTGTCTGTGGGATTTTCCCACATCTTTCCCGTGGCTCTGAAATGGCAGGTTACTTGTGTATATAAATGACCCAAAGTATATATATGTGATTTCCATAAACCTGGACAGGAAGGCAGCCTGTAGAAAAAAGGCATACTGTGAAACAGAGCGATAGCTTTGAAGTAAGATGACATTTTTCATTGATTGTAGAAAACAGTGATAATGCATAATTCCTTATCACTGTCACATGACGCAAGTCAGATTTGACCATAAATGCCTGGGTTTTTCAGCCAGTTGCACAAAGAAATTTCAGGGAAGGAACAGTGGGATATGATTTATCTTTTTACAAATCTGGTTTGAAAAATGCAGATGAGCATCTATATATCAAACTGATGATGCAGATGAAGTATCTGAAACCAATAAATCAAAGATTCTTCACTTTCCTATAAAAGCAATTTGGCAGCATGCCATTATTATCATGTAAATCTCTTCCTTCTTACTACACAATAACAATATATCTTTGGCCATCATTTTTCCCTCGTGAGGTTGTTGCCGTTATCTGTAATTTCCACAGAGTTTCCGTGCTAACAATGCTTACTTCTCCGGACTCTTACATTACCAGTCAGCGCACACTGCAAGAAAACAAAATATCTCACGTAAATGTTTTGTGCATGCCCATTCCATGTTTTTTTGAATTAATACAGCTAAGACATGTTTTAGCAGAGACTGAAGTATCACATTTAGATTTGCTAATCTACTCTACCTTTGCCAATTTTTTTTCTTTATGTTAGGCAGAGTGCTCATATTTTGCAAGAAATTTTACTGCTTGGGTTTTTGCTTTCAGAATTATCAAACTTGTGTTATAGGTTGTATATGTTATTGGAAACATGGAATATTTCTAGCATGATTTATTGAGTTATCATATTAAATAGAACATGTGTACATAGATCAGATGTCATCTCTGCTCAAGTATTTAATAAAGTATGGTAGAAAAAAGACATTATTCAGAAAATTGTGGGTGGTTTGGTGTTTGGGTTTTGGGTTGTTTTTTTTTTTTTGCTGGTGGTTGTCCCCCCCGCAGTTGTCCCCCCCGCCCTCCTTCATTCTTCTATGTCATCAGTCACTGAAATCAAATCAAGTCATCAAATGCTAATGTCTAAGTTTCCGTCTGTGCCTGTCTGGAGCATTCAGTCATTTTCTGTTATGCCACCCTTGTAAGAGAAGTATGCGTGTCTGCTTGTTTTGTTTCGTCAGATCTCTTCCATTTTCCTTGTCATATGTCAAAATTGGTTATGATAGAATTGATTTTCCTCCGTTAAGAATTTAATTTTTTTCAATTATGTTTTCATCTTTTTGGAGGCTGCTTCAATTATAAAGACTGGACATGGACCTGTGCGGAACCAGCTCCAGGAAGCTAGTGATAGACCATCTGTACCATAGCTGTATGAGCATTACGAGCATGCTTCTTCCATCATGAGATGGTTTATAGATGGGGAGCCTATGTGTTGGCTGTCATAGCTGATCTGGCATGTGGTGTGTTAACATAATGGGTACGTTAATACATTGCAGATTTAGAAGTGGCAAATCTGTGCTTCCACTTGCCTGCCAGAGGCAGTGGTTTCTTTTTGCAGGCTCTGTTGTTTGGCTGTGCTGACTTGGGTTAAAGTCAGTTTAGGGAAAAAGAGGTTGATTTATCCAGCTGGGTTGGTTGAGAGAGTAGCTGAACAAATCATTGTACAGACACTGCTCAAGGGAGAGTGCCTACTTGTCCCTAGATAAGAAGGATCTCGGGGGTGGAAATGGTTAATCCGCTGCCAAGGGAATAATAGCATGGACTTGAGCCCTTGTCCAGTACTCATGAGGTGAAAGAATTCTTTCTCTGTAAAGAATTGTGCAGAAAGTGCTAGTCCTAAGCATCAGTGCTGTTTTTATGTTAATGTCTCAGGAAATATTAATGTTGGTAAAGATTGTGGTGGTGGTGCTTATAAAAATATACTTGAGGTTTCAATGCATACTGGTTTACTTATCCTGCTTGGTTTGGAAAAGCATTTAGTAATTAAGTTAAAATAATTAAATCGGATATTATGAGCACAGGATAGATTTCAAGCATTCTTTTTTTCCCCTCGAGGTTACAAAATATTATTCTTGCATTAGAATTTTGGAGTCTGTTGAGCTGAGATTTTGGGTAAGTTAAAAGCAAAAGTTCAGCTAAGGTAGAGTAAGAAGACTTGGCATCTTGGCATAGACAGTGCACACGAGCTTCTGACTGGTGGCTTGGCATCCACGTTCTTTTCAACGTGAAAGTTTTGTAATTGAAAGTGCAACATTACATGATTCTGTAATTATCTGTCTAATATAAAGTATTTCAAAATGACTTTTTAGAAACAAATGGCACTGTGTCCAGGATGAATATGGAGTATTACAAGGAAGCGCTTATACAATTTTACTCTGTCATCTCAATACTAACTCTGGCATAGAACACCTCAAAAAAGGCAATTGGGTTTTTAACACTTAGTAGAAGAAGGCTTCACTCAGATAAAAATGTTATCTGCCCCTCCATTTGGGGATGCGTGGCTTCAGGGAAATACTTAACATCTTGCAAAACCAGCTGTGCTCTTAATGCAGAAAGACCAGTTGCTGTTTCCATTCCAGCTTCAAAGAACATCTTGGGTGAGGGAGTTACTTGGTCTCCCTGCATCCCGGTGGGCAGTGAATGGTTGGTAGGTGTGCTGGGTGCCCAAGTCTTGTATTGCCCAAATCTTGCTATGCGAGCCTGTAGAAAGCTACACAGGTTATGCTATGAACAGATTACGTGCATCTCTTGGAAACCCATCTCCGCTTGGCTTTTCAAACCTTTTGTGGTTTAATTGCTTCAAAAATGCTATTGGGAACTGCTGTAATTTCAAACTGGTTAAATCTGAAAGAAAATATTGAATGACAGGCATACAGAATCTTCCTTTCATATCTCCATAAGTATTCATTTAGCCTTTATACTTTAGCTTATTTTACCTTTTTTGAATGGATATTGTAGTTTATGATGATTATTTCTCATAGTTGAACTTCACCATTGCTGCTGACTTAGGCCCTTAGTGTAGTTAATATGTTCATGCACACAATTTTCCCTTATTTTTTTTTGTTTCCTTTTTCTTAAACTTTTTGCCATAATTACAGTAAGTGATTTCTTTGATTGCGTGTTGAGAGGGCAGAGATGCTGTGCCAGCAGCCTTTTTTTTTTATTCTTTGCTGCTGTTACCATTCTTTTGCTGCCTCCTGAGGGTAATAAGATCTATGCACTCTACTAATTTTCTTGCATACGTAGCTGCAATTGCAACCTTTAGTAATTATTATTTAATTAACTCCAAAGTATTGCATAAATAATGCAAAATTAAAAAATGTAAAAAAGAAAAAAGGTCAAAACAAGGTATTTTTTATATTTCAAATCCACAAGCATTATTTCTTGGAATGTTTGTATAAGGCATTAATAGGACAGTGACATTACATGGTCTGCATAATTGTAGAAGTGTCAGAGGTGTGTGGCAAAAGAGTTTGGCATTTAGCAGGGGATCAAATTTGTTTTCGTAATTTGTAGTGAGAATTTCTTAGAACCTTGAATTAAGACCCTTTTTAATACTGAAAATTTAATTCTGCTTTACCTTTTCTAGCTGTTTTCTTTTCAGTTAGCAGAAGTTGACTAAATAATATTTTTTGGATAAACACATTGACTAATGCTGGCAGAAAAAATGTTTGTATGCATTTGGATATCTACTTATGGATCAGCGGGTCTGTGCTGTGAATGTAAAAATGAGCAGTAAATGTTTGTGACGGCATATTTGTGTGAACACAACATGAAGATTGGCTTTTAATAAATAAAGATTTCTGGCTTTGCTTTTGCAGTGGATGGCTGTATACACAGAGCTGCTGGACCCTGCTTAGTTGCTGAATGTCGCAACCTGAGCGGCTGTGAGACCGGGCAAGCCAAAATTACGTGTGGATATGACCTACCTGCAAAATGTAAGTCAACCCTTTCTCAGCGTTTCCTTTTTGTTTTAAGCACGTGGAGCTGGTATGAATACTTTATTTCCCTCTAGTCTAATTCAACAAGGTATTCATTTTACAAAATTAGCAGTGGGACTTAATTAAGCACGTTCTGTAATAATGTCTTCCCCTCAAAGCAATTCAGGCTTTTCTAAACAATTATTTCACCTATGTTATCCGATGAAAACCTAGATGTCTCTAAAATACAAAGCATCTTTCATGTTTATTTTTTGCAAGCTAAAACATATCCTTTCATATGCATAATAAAGGATTGGAAATGCTTTATGAAGTATGAACAAAATATACATTATCATATTTAAGTTCCATGGAGACAATTTTTGGAAATGTTGCATATTTCATACTTTTCATGCAGATTCCTTGATTGTGAATAGTTTGAAAGCCGAGGAGATCAAAGTGATGTATTGTGTTTTCAGCTGCTACGTAGAGGCTGATTGGCAATTACTGTGAAGGCATCTGCCACACTAGCTTTCGACAGAGTGCAGCTCAGTGCTGGAATGTTTTTGCACGTTAAAAGTGGAATTGTCAAAATCTCCATCTTATTTAAAATAGGAAGTTGGGTATTTGACCTTGTTGCGTAGATGTTGAGTTTGTCTTGGGAAAAAAACCTAACATGTTGACAGCACATTGATCAGCCAGTCTCTTACGTAAGAATAAAAAGTGTGAAATCTCTGCAAGTTAGGATCTTACGGAATAGTATATTAAGATATGATGATACAAATAGCAAGACAGCATTACAAACAGCGTATAACTAGAATTCAAGATCTCTTTTTTTTATATACACAGTTTGCACGAGGAATGTGGCTCATTCAGATGTATTTAGATCTGCTTTCTTAATTAGTTCTACATTTTTTTCATGTAAAATCAAATGCTTACTGCAGTAGCAGGTATCTTTTTACGTTCCTGTGGCCATTAATGCCTTAGGTAAAGAAAAAGATTGAGTTCCCAGTTATTTGTTGGCACCTATGATGATGATGAGAGCTACCAGTTATTTCCTTGACAGTGATAATTGGTATATACAGGAAAACTTTGCTATGTTTTATACATAGTTTTACCACATGTTAATGGTTATTTATGAAAGGTTAATTTGCCTAGAGGTCAGCGAAATTGTTGAGGAAGATTCAATGTGGTAGTTGAGTTTGTATATGGCCAAAATATTCACCAGATTCCTATAACACTGAAAGGATTGTTTGATAACATGTTGTAATTTACTCTACTGGGGATTTTTGGTGTTTAATTCTTCCCCTTTAAAAAAAAATGTCTTGAAAGGGACAGAAAAACTGCTCATGCATAGGTGCGTGACTCGTCCCATGTATTTCAATGAGAGAAATTAAACACAAGGTACCAAAGCAACGAGCACTGAACTGTGCTAGAAAGAGAAAGGATCAGGTCTGAGGTGTGGCCTCCCTTTAAATTTTATAGCAGATTAATGGGTCTTGCTTAAGTTAGGTTTGTAGAACGGGATCCTGTTTGAAGACTATAGGAAAGGTTTTTTGTTTTATTCTTTATGTAGGACTAACAAAACAAAACAATGAGCTAACCCATTATCACTTGCAGTTGGAAATAAAGCCTGTAACCAGACGTAGAGAAAAGCCAATATTCTGCCTAATCAGTATTCTTAGAAATTGAAATTGCATCAAAGACATGTGCGTTTCTATTTGATCATGCATCAACATGAGATGGGGAAAGGACACATTAACTGACAGGCACAGGGAGGGAAATGGACAGTTTGCATGCAGAGGCTGAGAATTAGATACTCATAATTTCTTAGATTATTTTTTTAGTGTTCAGCAACTGTTATTTTCTTTTACTTTTCCCTTAAGAAGCTTTTAGTTGTAGACTCATTAAATTACTGTACCTTGTAGACCATTCATCTGAAAGTTACCAAACAATCAAGTGACTGTTTTCATATTTTAAAAGGCTGTAGAGCCACTGGATGTCTTTGTCATTCTGTGTCACTTTGTCATAATAGTACTTACAATTTAACTGTGGAAACTATTTTACATCTGATTTTTCTGGTGAGAGCAGCAACATGACTTCCCCATCCAGATGCGCTGTGATGCGAGTTTGTGTGTCAGCAATTCGTTGAAGGTTAATAGGTGAATGGATAACCGCCAGCTTTCACAATGAGTTTGCTTTTCACTTAGCTATTTGTAAATAGGAGACCAACTACAATAATCCATTAACAGTTTGAGTCGTGCAGTGATTATTTTGCCTCTGCTCTTCTTGTGATTGTCGTTGGCTGAATCATGATAGTAAATGTGAAATATATTTCCTAGCATGATGAATTGTTATTTTTTTGTTATTTAACAGAACTGCAAAATGTTAGAATTGCATTTCCTACCCCTGGGATTTTCCCATCTCTAGTTCTTGATCCTGAAATGCTTTGCTTGGAAGCAGTTTGCTGAAATCAGCAAAGCTGCTCTGGGCCGGAGCAGCCTGCATGTGTGCCCTGTGATGCAGGACTTGGGCTTCAGCTGAGGACTCCATGTTAAAGACGGTTCAGTATTCAAAGATCATGCAGTGTATTGCTCTGTTTTATAGGCAAATTAGAGGAAGTTAGAATTAAATTTGGTGTTTGAAGGGAAGGTATGCTTTGTTAGGAAGCTGGTAGTTGGTAAATAAAAACCACTCTGACAATCTCCTTTATGATCTATTGTGTTTTTATTGAATACTTTGCTGTATTTACTTAGGTTAAATAAGATCAGGCCCGATAAACGATTTCTTCACCAAGGAAAATTTGAAAAATAATGTATGACTGAAAAACGCAAAGATTTTGGGTACAGACTAGCTTTCTGTGATTTGTTCTTGTTGCATCTGAGTCAGAGATCAGTCTGTGAAATACACAAGTAACAGTAAATGTTCAGGGAGAGAATACATAAAATAGTTCATTTTTTCCTCATCTTTTTATCCTAATAGTGTGAACAGACCACCATTAGCATGTGTATAGCCTAGAGATGTTGCTTCATGAACTTTTCAAGATATATAGTTTTGAATGCCAAAAAATAGTCGGTATGAAAATAGAAGTGAAATCAAATTGAGTTTTCTAATTGCCAGTTACTGTAATGTTCAGTACAGTTTTACAGAAGTCAGTGTAATCACCATCTGCCTTCTGTACTGCAAAAGCCTACACAAAGCCCCCCCAAGCGCCAAGCGAGTTATTTGCTGAATACATAATTTGGTTGATGTCATCTATTGTTGTTTTTCAGCAAACACCTATGCAGGCACCCACGTTTTCATAGCGCTTTGGAGGGCTGGAAAAGGCAGTGCTTTTTGCTCTGAGATGCTTTCCTTTAATGCTCTCCCAGACCGATCATCAATTATTTACCTTCTGTACTTCATATTGTTGTTCCTTTTAAAGAAAAGTTCATTCTAAATATTGTACAACTGGTCTTCAAACATTGAGCAGTACTCTGATACCGTCATGCTTTAAATAACAGATGAACAGTATCTGTTTAAAGCTCTACAAATGCTTGTTTTCTTTCTCATTTGATTAATAGTCTCAGTTGACTCTACTGGCAGAAAATGGTCTGAATGTAAATTGTGTTTATGGCTGGAACCAAGGGTCCATGACAGCCTCGTGGCTTGTTATCTGCTTGCAGAGGTTCGCCATAAAAAAAAGACCCTGTCAGAACATATTAAAAAATACAGTCCTGTTCTGCAGGGTATTTAATGGGCTTCAAACCAATTGAAGACGTGGTGACAGCATCCAGCGCAAGTAACTGGTACCCCGACCTTGGCAGGAAAGCACCACCAAACTAACTTTTTTCTATTGTTAATATGTCTGGTAATAATTTCTTTCTTTTCCTGAGAAATGTTTGATAATAAAACCCCTCAACCTGGGAAAATAAAATCTTATGGCCTGTAATATGGGATAGAGCCAACCATTGGTAAATTAGATCTGAAAGGTGGACTTTCAGTGGAGGTACCTTGCTGGTAATGCTAGGCAGTTTCTAATACACTGTTTTATGTTGTTAATAAAGATATAATATTTAGGATAAATTTCTCTGTTTGCTTGATATTTTTAGTACCTTAAGCAATGCCCTTTAGGAAATACTATATAAGGCATAGTCTTCTCATCCAAAATCACTGTGTAGATCAATGTGGAGTAATAATGTGAGTGTGCTCTCGAAGGCAATTCCTGCTGTGAAATAAGTAGTTAGGAGGAGTGCTAGTATTAAACGCAGTAGGAGGAATCAGTCTTTAAATTTGTTTAATCAGATTAAAAAGTGGAGATTAAAAAGTAGAGATTGAAAAGTGTGCTTCCATTATATAGACATAATTTTCTGTATTTAAATGGAGGGTATTATTTTAAAGTAAGGCTGTAAAGGTAAATCTCTCCATATTGACTTGGAGATCGCTTACAGAGCTGTAATTAAAAGCTTGATTATGCAGAAATGGAACTCCAAAACTCTACTCCACTACTCCAAAACTGATCAATTGGAAAAATAGGGCAATAATATTCAAGAGCATTATCCGAATTTCCAGGATTCCCCAAAGAACTTTGTTTGCTTACTTTCTTTTAAAACCTTGGTTGATTTAATAATACATGAATTTTGTTACAAATTATTCTAAATTTCTGACATGCGAGAGTCAGAGAGATGCTTTCTTCCACGTGGTTCTGATGTACAGAACATTATCTTTTCATGATTGTTCAGTTTGCTACCTTCCTATTCCTTCTAAAAAAGGTAAGTCTGGGAATTGGAAAATAAGTCTGGGAATTTCAAAGGCAGGCATTAAAAGTGAGGTATGTGTGGCCAAGAGAGAGGATTGCTTAGGGAAGATTAACTTGGTTAATGCCTCCCTGTTGGTCAGGGTCCTTGGTCTTCTCTCACAGTTGCTTTTAAATATTTAAGTGAAAACAGTTGTGCCGCCAGATGCATAAATAGACTGAAATTTGATGAAATTTCAGTTGAAAAGGCTGCTGATAAGCATAGGATGACAAAAACATGAATATAATTGAAGCTTCATAAATGTTATGATAGTTTTCCAGGAGGGATGTTTTTATACTCTTTGTCATAGCTGAATAGCATCACTTTATTGTCAGCATTGTGCCCAAACTGCGTGACACACACTGGAAAAAATAATCTAGCCGGAAGAAGCTCTAGTTAGGTATTTCCTGAAACACCGCTGAGCTGCAGCCGCTGTTTGCCGTCCCTTTTTTGTATTTCTTAAATCTTTATCGTTGCTTAAATATTGAAAACTAAATTTAAAATGAAGCAGAGGAAGTTAATATTAATCAAAGGTCCGAGACCCCTTGTTCTTGAGCGATGTTTTTATTGTTTAGGTATCTTTGGGAAAGGATTTTTATGGTTAACAAAACCACCTACTACGTATTTGTGTGTTTTTCTTCTGAGTTGTGTCTAGATTTCAAAGCTGTTTTTTATAAGCTCCATTTATGTATTTTTTATAACCATTTTGAAAATAATTGCAGTGATGTCTTTATTGTGTTTTAATTTGCTCTAATTGACTCCAGTCATCTTAATGACTGGCTATATTCACCGTTAACAATAGCATACATTGCATATGCTGTAAATATGTTGGAATAGAAATATTAATGATTACTTCTTTGATCCTAAAACCTGCTTAGATTTTAGAGAGGGTTTTACGGTATGTTGTAAAGCTTTATGGCTTATCTTTCCGTCATGTACACCCCCCCACACACATATACACACAAAGGGAGAAGTTAGGACTCATGGGGAATAACGGGGAATGCATTTATCAACTTCAACTAAACAAGTTCAAACATCTAATTCTCTTCCAAGTCTGCTCAGGGTCTGTCATCAGTTTGGGTAGAAAAGGGACAAATGCTGTAGCTACCAGTTAAAATGTGTGGATATGTATCAGCAAGAATCTTCCATCACCAGAGAATATGGCCTTTGTCTTTGGATTCGAGCCCAGCTCATATACATTTTTTAATGGATAGGATCTTTAAAATTTAATTTGTGAATGGTCTGGAGTGCGCATTTGTCAGTGCTCTGTGTAGTGTCATGCTGTGGTTAACTTGCGGCATGTACTGCTGGAAATCCTCATTTCACATCAAATTGTTCAGTTAACAGATGTATGCGTTGTGGCTAAAGGAAATGTTTTACTATTGATCCTCACTGCTAAATCTAAATACTCTTCTTCTGGGCATCACTTCTTACAGTCTGGTCACTGAACACTGAACTCCAAGAGAGGAGTGGGCACAGACAAACTAGGAGGAGAACTGAATCGTTTGCTCAGTGATTGGGGCCACCATTGGCTTAATAATGTGTGTATTAATGTGATGTAATGGTGGGAGGTAGAAACTTGATGCCATGAATTTCCCTCCCTGGCCTTATTTCTGTAATTTTGGACATTTACAATTTCTACAAAGGTCTAATTCTGATGTCACTGAAAGCAGTTACAGAACTGAGTTTGCAGCGTAGTGTGGCGGTGACGGGAGCCCATGCAGTTCCCTGGCATCAGCATCTGATGTGCTGAGGTTTATCCTCTGGATACCCCCTTGATGGAACAGAGAGTAAGTTACAAGGTGTAAACACTTTCCTAATGCTTCATTTATGTGTAAGGCGCTATTTAAAACGTCTCCTAATTTGGTGAAAAATAATTTGCACTGGAATACGCCTTTCCACACTGGTGGCGTATAGGCATTCCTCAGGCATGTTGGCGCTGCAGCAGGGCGTTGTGCCCCTTAAGGCTAATATATTTTCTTTCCCTCATACTTGGATATAGGTGGTCATTTTTACTCAAATAATAATAGCAAAAAAATAAGAAGTCCAATGTGTAGCAGAAAAAGAAACAAAATTCTGATTGCTATAGTCAGCTGACAAGGAGAAGGGGTCATAATGGGTTATAATGGAGATGTTTATGCTCCTTTAACTGCAGCAATTGCTGCTGCTCCCACTCTAATACACTCTCTCAGTAGCCAAAGCCTACACTCAGTACTTGAAAAATTAATCTTTGATGCATGAGATTTTGTCTGCCTGAATTTTGCTTGTCTCATTTTAAATGGTGATAGAAATTGCTTACTTTAGTAAAACACAACATTAACCTCATAGTGTGTTGGCACTTTGTGATTTATACGGGTTTAGTCTCTGAAAAATACGCAGCCTGTCTCCCAAACCTGGATTTAGCTTATAAAATATGTTGGCACAGGGTTGGGGTTTGAATTGGAACGCTAACTGCTGATCCTCCATCTCCCTAGGGTAGGAAAAAGGTTTAAAATTGTAGCCTCTCGGAGGTCGTTAACTTCATATCATTTCTTCAGATTAATAATAATTATATTATTGTAGCTGGAATGTTTTAAAAACATTACAGTCTAATTTTCTTTCTTGCAAGCAAAGTATAGGATTCCTTTTTGTGCTGAATCTGCGTATTCCTCAGCCAAAAATATGGCAAATTATTTGCAAATGGAAATAATCAGACCATAGGTAATAAATAAGGACATAGCTATTTTTGTTCTATTATTTTGAAATAAAGCAGAAGGAATAACATGGACATGAAAGGTGCTGTGATTTTTTTGAGTTATCCTTCACTCACCCACAAACCTCGCTGTTTGCTTGAGGTTAAAACTGCTAATTTTATATTTTCTGAATATATTTTGAAAGAATCTTACAGATGAAAAGCGAGACTGTTTCAAGAGGAGTTCTTTACCTGTAATCTACTTCCTTTAGACCAGTCTAAAGTGGATAGGATGGGAAGGTTTTGTAAAATGGTTTTAAAAAGATTTTTGTCTCCCTGAGCAGAGGAATCTTGAGGCTCTTTCACATAAACTAAGTGCACAGACCAAAACATGTTTCTTTAGTGAAAACTGAGGTCAAGCATTCAAAACATTTCTCTCCAGGAAGAAGACATCAGGTGTGAGACTGCAGGGCGTAAATAATGTTTTAATTGCTGTAGGAAAGAATCTAAATACTGATTAACCAGATAGTAAAAAAAAAAAAAAAAAAAAAGTTGCCGAAGATGCTGTTTTACTACTGGTGAAAAGAAATCATCATCCGGGACATTTTGCCTTCAAGTACGGGGATCAAAATCACATGGATTTTTGTTGTTGTGCAGCACTAGAAATTTATGAGAAATTAGTTCCTCTTTTGTTTTGTTTTGTTTTTGTTAGCATCCCCCTTTTCTTAACATTGTCTTCGCGCTAAGACTTTTTTTTTTAGTTTTATTTGAAAATTTCTTACAAGTTGAGAAGGATACATTAGGTTTTATTTTTGCATTTCTTCTTAGGCTTCTCAGATTCTTTCCTTCCTTTCTTGCTATTTGTGGATTTTCAATGATGTTTAGGAAGATTCTTGAGTTATCATCAGTGATCTGATACCATTTTACCAAAAAAAAAAAAAAAACCCAAAACCCAAACATAACCAAGTGATGGAGGGGATACATTTACATCACTATATATCTATAGCTATACATCTGTCTGTCTCTATGTGTGTTTATATTTTCTCTGTGCATGCTAGTCAGTTTTGCAGATTATTTCCACTATTGCGTTGACTTGCAAATGTTCTACCACTTATTCTCTTCTGAATGGATGGCAGTATCTTTTAGTTTGATTAGCTGATAAGAAAAAATAGGTTCTGGGTGTCACTGATTTTTGGCCTTTTTCAGAATACTCAAAGAAGAAATGTTGCTAGTTTTTAGTGGTTTCAGCACGGGGCTCATCTTGCTGGTTTTGGAGTGAAGTTTCACTATGGGAATACAGAGGAACTTTGAAATGCATCATCTCCAGGGCACAGCAGTCGCTCTGGTCTGGGCTTTGCACCTTTCTGGAAGTCTTTGAGTATTAACAAAAAAAAAACCAACACTCATAACAAAAAAGACCCAGCGATACTCCAAGTGACTGATAATAGTTCTATGACCAGGTTTAGGAGGAAAATGTATTACTGCAAGATACGGCACTTTTATGGTAAACTTTTTTTATAGCTGTTTCTGCTCACCTGCTGGTTTGTAGGTGAGTGTAATTTGTATAAAATAATTTCCACAGTAAGAAGACAGAAGAAAGTGTTAATTAAACAACTGTCACCAACTTCAAATTATATCTTCTTACATACTCTTCCTTAGCTATTTTTCATGCTACAAATCTCTCTTCTGGCTCCTTGGGAAACTGAGTTTACACTGAATTCCCTTTAACCTCAGCCACAGTGGTCTGAATTCTTTTGTTTTCTACTGATGTATCACAGAGATGGACGGAGAAACGTCTGACCATTTAATGTTTCAACGTGGCAAAAAAGAATGTTTGGTACATCCCTGCACACTTCTAAATATGCTTCCTATTTAGTTTTCGATAAAAATAGTTGGTAGCTTTCCAAGGCTTTTCTAGGCTTATAAATAAATAAATACATAAATGAGAAATGCTTTGCAACACTAAGAATAACCCTTTTGATATCTAATTATGTCTGTCTGGATCACATTTGGTTTTTTACAACTGTCTTACTATGCTTTCAGTATAATTTTATACGGTGCGTGCTAGAATTAAAACACGTGGGTTGGTTTTGAGAAAGTAAGAATACAGTAAGAATATTGTTTAACATCGCGTAGCCTGCATGGGCTATAAACAGCAGATCATCGAGACTGTAAACTGTTTAAAGTACCCATGAACACAAAGAAGAAAACAGTTTCTCATTGAAGCTTTTTGTTTTAACAGTCACATTATTCATTTTTAATTCTCCAGTAGAACTGGGGGAACTCTGTACATGTTATATGTGAAACAAAGAGGGGGGAAAAAAAGCCCTGAGACATTGAGAGGTGTCATGGATAGCAAATAATGTCGCGTAATGTGCTCTGAGAGCCTGCAGTTTTGAAAATCACAATTCATTCAAGTAAAAGACTGCATTTGTGTCAGGTGTAATCCTGTCAGAGGTGTAATCTTGTTTAAAACAACTTTTTGTTCACAAAATGTAGCAGAAACATTTCCAAGAAAGACTGTTCATTTAAACTTAATTTGTTGTAATACAGCCTTATTCATGAGAAGCTGAAAGTGAAGTTAACGCAAAATTGACCGGGGAGCCATAAATATTGTTGGATTTCTTTCAGTTTAGAGAGTTGAACATAAACGAAGACGCAAAACAAGTCATTTTAAATTAGAACCTTACATTTGGCAATGAAAGACAACTTCAGAAAATGAGTGTTGGCTTTGAACAATTGGCTAGAACTTAAGAATAAAACTTCTTCCCCATCACAGCCAGGATCCCCTTATTGCATGTTTTTTGAACGGCATAAAAACTCCCCACCTTTTCTGATTTATTGGTAAAAAATTTTTATTACCTGTCTTGCTTAGGGGACTGTCTGTAAATAGAGACGGTGTTCAAGATAGAAATTAGTCTTAGCCAAGACTGATGTTTGTCTCCAGATTACAGAAGAAAAACAAAATAACCCACCTCCCCTCCCCCTTCACCCACCAAACAACAACAAAAAACCTTGTTGGGTTAAAATTTTTACAGTGGTGTCATGTTAATATGCTTCCGGTGTTGTCCTTGACTGGTCCTGAGTTGGATTAGCTGTTGTGTGGCACTGCCACCACTTTGGGCTTTTTTGGATTCGCTGCTTTTGGTAAGGGAAGGGACGTATCTGACAGCCCAAATGGGGATGTGAAAGAAAATCTAAATTATGTTTGATAAACTGGAATGCCACTGTATTAGCATGGGAATAATTAGGGTAGCAGTAAAGAAAACTTGTGCACAGGTTTCCCCCCATGGGGAGTTCAAAGGCGTCAGAGAAAAGGCACAAGACCTGTGTCAGACATCTGTGAATCTTCCAGATACTTGAATGTCCTATTGCAGCTACAGGTCCACGAGTCCTCATTCTTTATAGAAGTTTAATTATACAATTGGGATATCTGAGTTTTTCTCCTTTTTAAAAAAATTAAATATGGTAGTATATAAGTTCCCCAGATAGTTTTTGTCAAATTAATGTAATTTGTAACACTTAAAGGTCTCTAAAAGCACAGTAAGATTTCATTTTATTTTTTTCCCCTGTCTTTTTGTTGTTGATTTTAGACAATGCTTTATTTAGCTTTTCCACCAGATGGTTTTATCAAAAAGAGCAGTTAGTTCACGGGTCAGAGAATCTCTTGTGATCATACACAGAGGGTGAGGCTGAAAATGAGAGAGGACTCTTTTTGGTCTCTTCTTTTTTTTTTTTTTTTTTTTTTGGTAACAATATTTTAGGGGCACAATGACTATGAATAAGAAATCAGGGCGGCACAAATGAGTAAATCCCCAGTATGGCAGACACAGCATGTTCTGAAAGGAAATCCTCTAAGGTGGGACAAGTCCTCACCTCGTGCACCAAAGAGCTTGGGGGACTTTGGCCTTTTTCAAATGTGATGCTGTTTGGGGTGTCGTGTGTTCCTGTGGTGTATGAAGAAATCGTAGCTGCAGAGCTCCTTCCGCTGATGTTGCTCTCCTCCCAGACAGCTCATGCCTGCAGGGATGAAGACTTTAAGTGCCTGTTTAAAAATAAAAAATAAAACTCCCCTGTGCGTAACCCCATTAGACAGATAGGTTGGCATGACAGCGATGGGAAAGAGAAAGTTTCCAAATCTGACCTAGGCTGACTGTCTTTTAACAAGAGAGAAACTTATTTTTTTCCAGGGCTTGGAATATTCTGTGCTTAAAAAAATATTTGTTAAATTAGTTCCAACTGTGGATGTGAATTTTATATCAGAGTAACTTACCCACTCAGAACAAACTGAGAGTATCAGCGCATTTCCAGTAATCTGTTGAACCGGCATCAATTGGTACTAATTTTCTGTCACTGCTATTTGGTGGCAGATTTGAAGCAGAAGCGTATAGGCAAATGGCTCTGAAACCCATTATCTAATCTAGTTCCTCATAAGAATCCTATTTTATTAAATAAATGGAGATTCATATTAGACGCAGGTGTGGAAACTCACTGTCTTGTGTTTTTCCAGCAGCCTGCCAGTGTGAGCAGCCTGAGATTTCCACGTATCACTGTAAAGTGAATGAATTGTTTCCTAATCTGCTCAGTCTTTTGGGAGGTGAATTCAGTGGCTTTAAAACTCTGGGAAAGCTTTGGGCAGGGCCGATCGCACTGAGCCCTTCTCTGAAGCCTCTGGACTCTGGTCCCCTCTCGAACTGCCATTTTTGGCCACACGTGGTACACATTTGCTCCCTTCTCACACTTCCCTCACTTTTCCAGATTACCCAACCAGCCACGCTTATCTCCCTGCCTATAGCAGAGGAATTCAGTGTGTTTCTTTGATACTGCATTTAACTATTACCTCCAGGCTATCCTTAATACAAACCAGTGGTAATGCTTATTTGGATTATTGTGTATTTATTGGAGAAATTGTAATGGAGATGTGCAGTTGATGTTTAGAAAACACTGTATTTACCTAACAGTGTTTTAAAAAATAAAATCACCCCTATTGGCTTTTCAACAGCAGGAGCTGTGATTTGGCTCCAAGCCCAGCATCCATTATATCTTGCACCTTTAGCCTCCAAATTGATAAAATGGCAGGCATACAATTAACAGATTTAACTACAGTGTCTCTTATCTAAATGCTGTGCCTGGCATATATATTATTCCTCATTTACCCTTGCATTTTTCTACTTCTTCAAACTTTCCCCCCTCTTCCCAGCACTTTCTTGGGCAGTCATTTTTAGTGGTGATCTCTCCATATTGTTATTGTGTCTTTTCATAGACCGGCAGAGCATCCTTGATCAGTTTAGTGTCTTCCCAACTGTCTCGCACCCTTTTTCAGCTGTCTGTCCTTCTCCATTGTCCAGCTTGCTTCTGTTTGATGTGAACTCTTTTTCAATTTTTTTGATTTTAATGTTTACCTCTATTTCTTCCTTCCACCTAATGAAAGGAACGCTTCCTCTTAGTGCAAAGTTGGGTCTAAATCTTGGGTTTCATTAAAGTCAGGCTAGTTTGAATTAAGGTTTAGGGTTCATTCCTGCTAAATGTAAGAGAAGCATCTGAGCTTGGGCTATAGGGAGATGGAAATGCTACCATCCCAGAAGCAAACCAGTCCTCTTTCATCAGGTGTCTGTGTAGCTAGGCTCAAGCACTTCCAGTTGATCTGGAAATATTATTTTCTCATCTAAACCAATATGTTAATTTAGGCCATAGTTAATTCACAGTACAAGTTCAATAACTAAAGGTAAGTTATTTTTCATCTCGGTTATGCACCTTGTTTTGATGAATGCATTAAAAAGATGATTGACATTTCTTTTTTACTGCATGAGGTGTGATACATGCCATAGTCTCTTCTATACATACAGGGAATACCCCTTCATTTTTAACAATTGCAGCTGTTGAAACACTGCTTGTATATCACTGATCAAACCATACACATTTTAAAACACATTCCTTCTGCTTCCTTCCTATCAGATGTTGAGAAACAGTTGATTGCAACTTCTCAAAGTTGCAAAAACTAGTCTAAGCTTGTCTTCTGATCAAATAAAGTCTTAAGACATAATGCTTTATAACAGGCCAGACTCTGTGATTAAACAGACAGAGTTTTAACTTGTGAATACTTGACCAAATAAATGCCATAATCAACAGGAATAGATGGCATGTGATGATTTGCTGGGAGTGAAAATCCTTCTTTATTAAGGCATTTGTTACTTACTTTCATGACAGGAGTTTCATCTGTGATCAGTCCCATAATATGGATAGTATCAACAAAATTATCAGGTTTGGTTTTGTTTTGTTCTTTAAATAAACTGGCTTTTCACGTGGTTGTGTTTTGGGCCTTCATGGAAAATTATGCATTGAACTGATGGGCTGAGCAAATATTTCTTTACCTTGCCTACTGTAACATCACTCATGACCAGTTATTCTATTATAAATGTCTTGACACTTTGGTAAAAATTATGCTTTTCTCCCTTTTGTTTTTGAAAGCTGGAGAGACTTCTTTGTTTCTTAGCTTTTAGTCTGAAACAGCATGCATTTCTGCAGTCTTTAAAATGCGAGGTTTCTTTGTAACCAAGGATTGTGAGGTCCTTTCCTTTGTACGTGTATGTTTGAAGGTATTCATTTGAGGGTAATTCCAAATAAAAAGCAAGTCTCTTGAGGCACAGTGGATGTCTGCAGGTGTTCTAATCTCCTGCTATATCACTGTCTGGGAGATTTCACCTTCATGTTTAGGGAGTTCATCCGGGCTAATCAGGATTGGCAACTCTGTGCAAATGAGATTGTAAATGAAGGTTGAAACTGGAATTTATTTTAAAGAAAACTATTCGGATTAAAGAGACTGTGATATATTTATCATTCTATTCTCCTCTTCCATCTGAACACTCTTTAACTCTTTTCATAATTTGTTAAATTACATTAAAAATTTAAAAAAAAATAAAAGGAATTGAGGTGGATCATTAATACATCCTGCTATTTTTTTCCTGCCTATCAGTCATACTTAATGCATTCAGAACATAATTGCAATGTATGGAGAATTCAATCTTAACTAACAAGCTGAGAAAGAGACGAGTAAATTGGTTTTCCTTCTTCATTTTGAAGTGTTTTCTTGAGAACAATTTTCCAAAGGGAGGAAGGTTAAACTGTGGGTACAATTTAGGTAGCTTTTTTTTTTTTTAAGAGCAGCAAGAGATGTTGTTAAACACTGCTTCCCCCTGAAGTCCTTGCTAAAATCAGTGAAGTTGGCTTGAAAACTGGCAGCACTTTGCCCTTCATGAGTAGCTAGCTTATCTTTATGTTTCTTAAGACTTGTGGAATTTACTAAATCCTTTAAGGAATAAATGGGATATACTTTATATGTACAGATTTTTATCTATTTCCTTTTCTTTTATTAACATTACATCAGCATGCAAGGTCAGTGAACTAGCTATGGGCTTTCTCTATGACTGCACCATGCTGGCAGCGCTGTTCTGTTCTCACAAGCACTCCCAGTTCTCTTTCTTCAAGTTTCTACTTGACTAATGAAACGTTTGCATTGCTCTTTTGCCCAGTTCCTAACAATTCCCTGAGGAGCTGTTTTCACTTTCTGTAGAGCATTTACATTTTATCTTTGTAAGAGAGGAGTTTTGGCATCTATTCTTTCTTCTACCCTAATGGGATTGATTTCGGAGTTACCTACACAACCATTCTCCTACATTCCTGCATAAGTATAAACCTTCAAAATACATGGAACAATGACCTTTACATATCAGGAGATTAACTAAACTGGAGAACAATAAAACTTAGTGAAGCAGGAAACTTCAAATGATGTGGAATGATTTTTGAAGCTTATGTCAGTTTTGTTAGAGCTTTAATTTTACATTCCTATACTTTTCAGATTACTTGACAATAGTGAGCAAATAGTAGGGTGTACTTTTCCTACTTAAAGGAATGGAACAATTTAAAAAATAAAAATAGTGTCCTGCTTGAGAGGAATGGTGCCTGTTGTTTGAGATTCTAAGACCAAGCAATGTCAGTTTGTTCTCTGTTAGAGATGCCATTTCAGCAACCTGAACAAAGTGGTGGCGGAAAATTTTTGCTTGGAAAACCTTTTCAGGAGCTTGATGTGGTCTGCAGGTTTTCTTGTGATGTTAATAAGAATGTTAGCAATTGCTTAGGTTGTGGCAGTGACACAATCCCTAGTTATGCAAGCACAGATTGGTTTTCTTTTTCTGCCTTGTGCCCTTCACGTTAAGATGGTCACTGTAGACTTAAATATGCTGTCTGCATAAATCTAGTTCGATATAGTGGATAGCACTATGATTCTGTATGTTCATATAGCATATGGTCATGTTCTTCAAATAAGGGAAATCTTAAGAATAGGAGTTTTTCAGGTACATAAATGAGCACAGATCTTCCTGGAGGACAGCAATTTCTGCCATTCAAATAATTTTCCAAATTGTGGTTTTTTTCCTCATTTTTTTCTGGGCTTACCCAGACATGGTTGGTGTGTGTAATTCCAAAATGATGGGAAAAATAATATGGAATGAAATGCTCTCCTTTTGGACAAAAGGAACACAAAGCTGGAATGCTGGAATTAAGGCTGGAATAGCTGGGAAGAAAGGCGGTTTGTTAAGAGATGTATATTTTTGAAGATATTAATTCTTTAAAGCTTGAGCTGTCACACTTAAGACTGCTTCCTACAGTAGGATATCGGAAGTTACCAATTCAGATTGTCAACACAGAGTAAACAGTCAAAATAAATTAAAATTGCACTGTCCTAAGGAATTTGAAAGGAAGTAATGTTACTGAGATATGTTATTTTCACAGCAGGGAAAGCAAACTTGTCTTCCCAAGACTTATCTGTCACTTCCTAAATACCTTATTCAAAACCATGCGTATATTTTCATTTGTTTGTGATAGGCATAGAAGTGGGAAGTCCCCATGCATCCCTACTGCTCTCAACACAGCATCTAACAAGGTTGACAGGTCTTGTAATTTGTTTGCTGCTTCTATTCTTTTGTTTCTTTTTCTTCAATTCACAAAAGAGCCATATTCCAATTCCTGTCACTTTTTGTGTGTTAAATTCACTTCAAGTGAACCTACATTTAAATCTCAAATCTTTTGCTCTGAATTAGAAGGTGGCTGCACTTACATGAATAGATTTTAAGGATGAAAATAATAAGCTTCAGTAGCTTAACATTTTATTGCCTAAATCTGTTACTACATACTAATTCTAAGCACTCCAGTGCTGATTTAAGATCTTACTAGACGCCTTTTCAGAGAGATTGCAGAATGAGTGCGTGGGTACTAGGCGTGTGGGAAAATCTGGCCACTAAATAATTCTTCAGATTAAAAAAAAAAAAAGCACTGTGGAGCCTAAAGAGCCTAAAAGGTGCCCCGGGTTGAAAATTCAATCCAGCAATATCCATGATGGCTACAAGCATCAAAATGCCTTTAAAAAAGGTTGCAGCTACTTAATGTGGTGCATTGCTTGATGGAAGATACTGCTGTCAGACCTCCAAGTATACATCTGTATTGCCTGGGAGTGTCACCCTACCCGTATAGACTTTAATTAAGAGCTTAAAGCATTATGTTGTGGGGGAAGAGGGGACAGAGAAGACCAAATATAGAATTTACGCCAAAAAGTTGCCTCTTAGCTCAATGCCATTTTCAGTATTAAAATTTAGTGAGAAGCAGAAGGAAGAGGAATAATTGAGTGATGAGTTGCTGCATGAAAATTTCAAGGAGGAGTTTCTATTTTGTGGCTCTGTGTGTCAAGAGTTTTCTTAGTAAGTGATTGTTTCATAAAATGAGTGGAGAAGTGGTTGAAAATGTGGGTATATTGAAGTTTACTACAGTAAACTGTTATTAAATGATCAAGATCGTTTGCCCTGTGTAACACTTCTCTGCTTGTGGTGGTTTTCTGAATCCTGTCAGGCTCTGGGTACCTCTAGAGCACTGCTAAAAATCTCAACTTGCTTTACAGGTTCTTGGCACCTTTCAGGAGTAGATGGAGGAAGAATGTACCAAACTTGTTGGAACAGAGCGGTCTGAGTGCATGGAAAAAATTCTTCCACCCATACCATGACTGGAGATAGGGGTGTGTCCCACGAAGTTTGGGATGGGAAAGATTGTTTCCCGGAGGCAATCCTTGTCCTTGCACCACTGCCTCTCCCCAGAGTGAGCTCAGAGGTGTGCGTAGGAGGAGACCCGTTCATTATGTCTCAGGTCTGTTGGAGCCAGCTTCTATGAGTGGCTGTAGGGATCTGCCGTGGAGTTGTGCTCCTTTAACGTGTTCACAGTCTGCCCCGTGGTATGCATCCTTTGCCTTTGACATCGTGGTGTACTGCTTGGCCTTTCATGGAGAGGAGCGAGGTAGTCTTCCAGTCTTTGTTATGCCTCATTCCAATGGGAATAATGAAATAATCCAGTATTTTAAACATTGGAAAGGGTTTAGGCCCATTTATGCATTCATCTTGCATTTCTTTATTTGTGATTCTTCAAGGTGCAAAGTTAAAAAAAAAAGTAAATCAGAAGGTACATATTTCCCCAGTGGGTCATTAGTAATGAAATAGTGAACTTTATTTTTTAATTTATATTGTTAGTAGATCAAACTTCCAGACATTTGTCTTAATGCTTGTTTCCATGTTTAATAGCTGAGCTAAAGGTTTAAAAAAATGGGTTGCTTTATTATTCTTTCAGTGTTTGGGGAAAGTTAGTCCAGCTTTAAGGTTTCTGTACCAACGTGCTCCAACTCTGAGCTGCATGATAGGCTTCTAACCAAGGGTTTTGTGAAGCATGGAGGATCATGGTGTATTGGAGGTACAAAGCATACCTCATCATAACATCTCCTTTCTTTTCCTTTTATGCTTTCACAGAGCAGAGGAATTTTTTTTCCCCTTGCATTTATTGAGGGAATCGGCTCTTAACTTCCGGAAAATAAAATTATTTTCTTGAAAGACATTAAGTGCTTAAACGTAATAGTGAAGCAGCAGGTGAAAAACAATAGTGAAGCTGGTTTTAATGCAGGAAGTGGAGAATGCATAATTGAGACAGTATGATGATGAAAAGGCATTATGTGAAGCCGTCAGAAGTCATTATAATACACTAATTAACACATTTTGCACTCATAGCTTATGCTGTTGTGTGCTAATATTTCTTCCTCTGTTGCCTTTTGTATTCCGTAGCTTGTTCTGCAGGTATTTGACGGCAGGCAGTGGTATTCCCCGTATTTTGCTTTTTTGAATGCTTTTGTTAGAAGACCCTGTCACCTGCATAGTATGGATTTTCCTCTTGATAGCAATTTAATGTGTATGGTTGGGCTTTAGCTTTGTTTCTCTAATGTCTAGAAGAAAACATAGATTATATTTCAACCTAGGCAGAGAATGTCAGATTGTAAAGGGAAAACTTCAGTCTGTGTGTGTGACTGATACCTTCCTTTGCTTGCGGCTTATCTGCCTTGTGCTGTGAGTCTTTCTGGAGAAAGCCGCCTTTTGAACATAACAAATGTAAACAACCCAGTAGATCTTCGTATCTCACAGGACTTCTGGAAATGGTTCAGTGTGAAATCGCCTTGCTTAAAATGCCATCGTAGGGTTTTATGCACCACCTGAGGAAATACCAGCTTAAATGATACGTAGGGCAGGAATTAGTTCCGTGGATCGATTTCATCCATTGCACTGGATTTAACTAGTGATGCTTTAGACTTTTTAGCATGATTTTTACATACTTGTAATTGAATTTTGCCATTGTCACTCTCCGGTTCTCCCTAGTGGGTCTACGTACAGTGTAGTTTAAGGCCTACTACAACTTTTCAGTACCTTTCCAGGCTCCAAAGTACAGAAATCAGGGCATAAGCTGCTCTCCAGCCTTTTCTAACGGGCCCGCGCTTTGCGAGGCTCAGTTGATGAGCCCTCCATCCCAAGATGTCCCGCTTGATTTAGAGCACTGACAGGGTTTCCCTCTGCTCAGATGCGTTTAGCCATCTGAGTACACCTTGCCTCAGTTTATATTTACTGAATGGAAGAACCAAAAAATTAAAGATGAAAATGGATAAAGTACCACTTGTTGCAATAAATCTTGGAAGAGAAGAAACACAGTGAAATCAGACTCCTGTTTCTCTCCCATTTGAGATAGGAGCAGTTCTTTCATTCCCAAAGTAGAGCAATTTTGCTTTTTTCTGAGGCCAGACATGGACAAGTTTAGTCTCAAAAGCTCTCAACAGAAGATTCTGTTTATGGAAACCGTTGTGCAATCCATGACTGCCACGGCTTTTCTTACTCCCATGTGCATGCCCACATACACATCCCTGCTGAAAATACCATTTACAGTTAATGCCTTAGGCACATCTCCACTGTAGCGAACATGTATAATTTCTAACATAATACTATGTGGTAACTGTTGGCAAACTGTTCACTCCATGATGGAAGTCAACTTAGATTAATTACTTTTTGGTGTTAGGAAATGGCAGCTCTGAGAAGTACAAGCTGTCCCATGTGCTTCAGAGGCAAATTACCGTCACGTTCAGGCTAGTTCCTCCAGTAACTCACCACCTTGGACCATCCCAGAACATATGAGCTTATCGGAGGATGATGCTTGGGGCAGGGAGTAGATACCAGGCAGGGAACAAGGTCTGGGCTGTGAAGGGGTAGCCTGAGGCGGGGGGGGTCAATTCCACTTAGAGGCACTGTTGGAAGGGTGGTTTTTCCACGGGCTGTGGTTGCCGTAATCTATTCCTGAACTTTGGCGCCAATTGTGAAATTGCATTTCCTCCTCCTTACATTTTTGCGTAATCATGTGAGAAATCGCTAGATATGTATCAGTCCTAGTGCTGCTTCAGGACTTCATAATTTCCCAAGATCTTGGGGATAAGGTGGAACCTTCCGGCTGTGATCCTTCTTCTCTGAGTTTAGCAAATTATGTTTTACATAGGTGAAATTTTGCAAAGGCACAAAGGAGCAAGTGGCGGGTGTTTGTGAACAGCCATTCTGAAACCCAGGCCTTTTGCTCCATGAAAGCAACACGTGAAGACGCTTTCAGAAAAGTCTTTTGGTTTTGGTATTTAAGGGTTATGTCCTCACAATAGCTCTTACCTAGATTTGCTCTCTTAGTTTACAGAATTACTTGAGCGGTAAGAGAAGTGCAAAAAATTACTTAGATCCCCATCTCCTGTGAGCAGAATGATTTCTGTAGGGAGACAATCCTGCAATTTTAATTTGGAAGCTCTTTGGTGCTCTGAATAACACATATAATCTGAATTATACCTCTAAATTATAACGGTGTTGGAATGATTATCTTTGAAAGGGAACATCTGATCGATTTGCTCAAGTTTCTTTTTAATACAACATTGATTTCTGTGTCTGTCATTTTAGATCGATGGATTTGCTTTTCTGTTGTCAAGGCTTGCTGCTCAGTTATTATTGGCAGCTCTGGAACACTTTTAGATCGGCTCAGTAAATGGAATGTTCATCGAGGGTCATTTTCCATAGCAGCTGATACAGTGTGTCATACCATATTTCCTACTTTTAATGAGTATTTGAGTCAGAAAATAATGGGATTTAGCTGGGCAAACCTGATTCCTTTTCCTCTTGCTTAGTGAATGTACTGTACCTATCAAACTTAGGATATGTCCAAATAAGAAACTGATAAAAAGGACATTAATATTGAGTCTCTGAGATGAAACTTGAAGGTATGTAGTGTGCTGCCTGATGGTAAGCTAACTGTTTGAATGTGCTTCAAGTACAAGAATTGGTTTTTTACTGGTCAGACCGTGTTATCCACTTGTGAAAGATGATTTATTCTTTCCTTTTTTTTTTTTTTTTTGGTAGAAAAGAAAGTACTTAACACTAACACTAGAAGAAGATTTGCACTTATATAACAAATCTATTAGGCAGTCAAAAAGAGCTTTCTAAATCTTACTCTCTATTACTTTCACTAGCACTGTTGGATATTTATAGTAAAAGCAATTATGTTTGGTGGGGGTGGTGGTGATGGGGACAGGATGGAAAGTGGTTATAAAATGCCATTTCTCACAAATGGTAGATGTCAAACAAAATGTAAAATCTAAAGGTGCCATGTTAGCTCTGTGCTCAGAACCTTTGTTTGGGAGACATGAGTTTTACTGACAGCGTATGACAGGAAGCTTACATTTTTCAGGGTGGGCTGAAATGTGTCTGAAACCGATGGCAGTCAGTCTCAGCCATTCACATCTCTGGCTTTCACGTTTTCATGCAGCTAGAATGAAATGAAAGAAGCACTAAAGAAACACAAACGAAGTAATTGGAACCTAATCATGCTTAATTATTAGGCGTGTGTTTAATTTTAGGCATATAAATGGGCCTGCTGAAGGGAAAAGGACATATTCTTTTCATTGCCTAATACGACTTTTAAAAGTGTATGCTCTTCAAGTAGTTGATGTTTTTGATGTTTTTACAGAAGAATCCTTACAGTCATAGAGTTACACAAGATTTTTTGTTGCATGGGATTTAACTCTTTGTTATGTTTCCCTGAAAATAAATAATCTGACAATAGCATTAGCAATATTGAAAATGTAGGCATGTTTCATTGCCTTACGTAAGTTTTATATCCAGGTATACAATTGCTTGCTCTCCCCTTTTTATTTATGTACAAATTTGCAGTCTGCTGTCTTTTGATTCTGTCTTTTAGAGTCATCTTGCCTTCATTAAATAAGAAAGGTTAAAATATCTTCAATTGTAATGCCCCCCACCCCCCCTCATTTTTCTTCTGAAACTGTTCATTGTTTCTTTTCTTTTAAATTCCTGCTGTGGGAAAGATCCATGTGCCTGGGCAGCATGACTAGCATAGATCCGGATCCCACAAAGCTGCCTGCAGAAAGACAGTAGCAATGATTATTGCTGGTGCTGTCAACTGCTTGAAGTGAACAGCATTAAAAATGAAGCATGCACAGGTTCCAGAGTCAGACCTGCCAGTGGATGGACACCTCCGTCAACTCCTATTTTTTAAAAATAAGAAAAATGTTTTGCTTTCGGGTTTCTGCTGAATTGGTTTTGTCAGCTCATCCAGCCCTTCGCTTGCATGGGAGGCCAGTGACGAGTGGCCCACAGAGGGAAGTGGGTTGTACAGAAGCGGGATGGCTGCCTTTTCAGCTGGCACGCTCTGATTTGAACGAGGCAGTTCAAGAGCTAATGTCCTGAGTTCCCGCAGTTTAAGCTCAGCAACCAAGGTCCCCCTGACAGCATCTGTAACAGCATCCCTTCTGCACGGCTTACATGTAGTCATCCATCACTCTGCAGAGGCAGGACTCTGCTGCGCCAGTGGAGATGCTGAGAATGTGCAAGATACTGATAACACCAGTATAGTTTATTACTTCTACCTGCTATCTCTAGAAAGTGTTTTTCCTAATCTGTGCACTCTTCCTGACTGTCCAGTTAGTCTTTTGGGTAGTCTTTGTGCGTGCATTAAGTGGTGGCATTTTCATCGGTTAAACAGATGTATTGGACTGCATTACTTTCTTTGCAACACTGTGTGTTGTGTTTGGCCATATGCTGGGTTTTAATCTTTAAAAGCTTAATACCATCTTTCATATGCCCTGTGTATTGGTCCATGCGCAAACGCTGCGTAAAGAACATGACGGCACTAATCCAAGGACCATGCAGAAGGACCCCGGGCTGACACCCAGCTCAGCCACCCCTCTCTGTGGTTTTGCTTCATTGGTTTATCTGCATTTTACCAGTGGCATGAGACGTAACAACGTGTTTCTGCATTTCCTGCATTTGTCTCTTTCATACTTTTTTTCCCCACTGCAAAAGGGAGCATATGTTCCTCACTGTTTGCATTAATGAGCCTTTGATGCCATTGCTAAATGTAGCAGGTGGGCGAAACTTATCCTTGATTTCTGTTAATGATTACACGCAGTAGTACTCATTTCTCATTTAAAGAGGATCCGTTGATATATTTTTTTATATATATATATATATATACACACATATATATGTATTTCCTTCAGGCTGGATGCTCAATTTTGCCCAAGTGGGCTAACTTTTGTGGCACTAGATGTTTGAAGCTACAGAGAAGTTTTTGTTCCCATGACATATACTGGTACAGGTAAAACTTTTACATGAATGCAGCTTTTGGCTTAGAGTGTCCACATCAGAGTTAGATTAAACAATTACATCAGTAAAAAGATGTATCTTCACATTTCATAGGAAAAAATACTTAAACAATAAAGAGCTGTATTTTTCATCATAAAGGGTAAGAGTTTTAAATGTCTTTCTGTGTATTTGGTACTAACTGGATGGTATTTTACATGGATGCTTTCTGTTTGCAGAATGTATTATCAGAGCAGAAGTTGTTGCATTTGAGTTTAGGCTTAGGTCTGCTTTTTACCTCTAGAGATGTATAGCGTAAGTTTTCACTTCTGAAAGATCATTTGTGCTGACATTCTCATTTTTAACTCACTAGGAGCCCCTGTAGCAGAGAGGCTGAAGTATGCTTTGCCGTCCTGAATTTAAGTATCACTGGTGTAACAGTAGAACCTTGAAAGCTCCAGAGAACTGAGTTTCAAAGAACGTGGCAAGCCAAAAGGTTGCCTAAAATCATATGTTCCTGCACCTAACCCCATCACCCCAGTCGTTTTCAATTGTTCATAGTCATATGCTTCTCAGTCTTGTTCAATAGCAGGTTTGCAGACCTTTGACATCTCTATTTAAAAATGAACCGACAGCTTTCCAACAACAGCTGGTAAAGGGCACTTTCAGCTGTTCATTATGAAATGGATTTTAAAAAAAAGCACATGGTTTGATATTTCATAGTTTGTCTCTAAGTTCAAACTAATATTTACTGAATTTTTTGTATCTGCTTGACATTTAGCTTATATATAATATGTGCTTTTTACTTTACTAAACACTTCCTTATGTGGGAAGTGTGAAACCAACAGCGTTGGCATGGTATTTCAGCATTGTGAGTAAATTTTATAATTGGCTGAATTGCTTTTAAAATGTTAGCTATGTTAATTTCCTCAGATGGTGCATCTTTGATTTTTCTATACAATTCAAAGAGGCCATGCAGTTGATTGCAATTTGAATTGTTTTTGCAATTTAAGCATAGCAAATGGAAATCTAACTTGGGGCGTCCCATTGAAATACTATAGCAACTATTGGTAATCTTTCTCTACAAACTTCTCTATAAATAGGTCAACTTTTCATTAATATTCATGGTAAATCCTAACAACTGAACATAGAGGGCAAAGTCAGGGTTTTTCTGGAGTCAGCTGGCAAAGGTTGTACAGTTCTTTTAAACAAGGAAATAATTTCGTAATGTAAAAGCTCATCCACATGCTTACACATTCCTAAATGCAAATTTTAAAGCTAATTTCCATTTCAGTATTCAAATATTTCCCTAGACTGATGGCTGGCATTTTCTTGATAGTCTGAAGTACAAGGCTGTGTGTTTATGAAAAATCTGAAGGCTTAAATCTTCAGTGAGGGCAGTAACCGTCTTCTAAGCAAAAACCCCTCACCTGACTGCTGTGATCTTCAACCACCGCTGTCACTCTATTGAAAGCTCCCCAAATATGTCAGTTTGCTTTCAAACTTTGATCCCTGACTCTACTCTTGAGTTCCCCCAGGGCAACATTCCACTTCCCTGACCATCTTGTATGTAAATTGTTTTCAAATGAGTGAATTAATCAACATTGCAGAACCTTAATTGAAAATACAACTGATGATGCATGTCAGTTCATTCAAGTTAGAAATATATTTTAATTTTCATGTTCCCCAGAGAAATTATCATCTCTTACTTTAACATTTCAACCTTTCAAAATTACAAAGACATTTTAACCTGAAAAATGCCAAAATTACCATTGTCAAACACCAACTTTTAACTTCCCTTCTGTTAACCCCCCCTGAAGACATCTAAGAAATATCCATCAAAAAATTTCAAAGACAGCTGGAAAGTCAGGAAGAAGTTCCTAGCAGAAGATAAAACGCCTGATTTTGTTTTAATCTGTGGCCTGAGATATTGAACCTTAAAACGCCAATTTGGGCATATTCCCAAAAGAGTTTTTAGGTGCTGCAGAGAATCATTTCTGTAGTGATACTTTTCAGGAAACTAATTGTGGCAAAAGTGGGACGTCATGAAAATAGACTATCCATTTCTGACTGAGGAAGACTTGAGCTCTAGAATAAGTGCTCGATCCAGACTGCCCTCTTCCGTTGCGTGCAACCTGTTGGTTGTTCACTCGTGCCCTTCGTCGTTGGGGGTGTGCAGTCCTTGGTGCTTCAGTTGGAATATACACAACACATTTTTGGGTCTGACTTCAAATAACAATCTAGCAAGACTGATAAAAGCAAACAAAAGAGTTAATTAGTCCTTTTTTTACTCCCCTGCCCTTTAAGAGAGGGAAAAAAAGAATCATCTCTGTTAGCATGTCTCTGCCCCTATGAAACACACTTTGATTTCTGTGCTCAAAATATTATTGTGCTTGCAACAATTATGTTTGCTATTTATTGAGTGTAAGGTATAGATGCTTTGTTGATTGAGCAAACACCCACGGGTAGGTATTTTGTTGTCCCTACTTTTTTCCAGCAAGATCTTGCAATGAAAATACGAAGTATCCAGGTGATAGCTGTGGGAGGGATAGGCTGGTGACTATCACAGACAAACATTTTAGGTCAAGTATTTGACTTTTTTTTTCCTGTACAGTTGTACCTCTAGGTCGTTGCTACTATAATTGTTACTGTCAGCTTCAAATAATTCCTTCCCCCACCTCTTTCAATATATTAAATGAATAGAGTGGTTCATGTGACGCGAGCAGCTGTACTAGGAGGTTTTTTTTTTTTTTAAACTATTCTTATTTTTAAATTGAAGAGCTTATTAAAAAAGAAGTACTTCAGTAAGTTAAATTACTTAATGCTGCACATCCTTGGAACCCTAATCACTTCCAGATGGAGCAATTCATGCTTCTAAGAGAGCACTAATTTTAAAGTGAATCAGGGTTTTGGGTATATGCGTCTTAGAGCACCCTTGTACATTGCAGAGCCGAAGCCCTTAAAAAATTAAGCAACCTAGTTTTGAAAATAAGTACTTTATTTTTAAACTTTTTTAAGTAGTTCCCATTGAAAATAGATTTTATTTCCTGCTGCTGTTCATTTAGTACTCGTACATGTTCCTCTGAAACTGCACTAAACGCAGAAGACAGGAGAGTAGGAAATCTAATTTGCTGAAATACCTTAACCTTACCTCTTGAAAGGTAACTTCGGTGTGCTAACTTTGCTAAAAATCTTACATTTCTCCTCACACATCTTGTTTTTAAATTCTCTTTTTACAGTTAATTACTTTCACTAACTAACCCGTGTCTATTTTGTTTTGTGGGCTTGAGGATATGAAGATCTGTTGCACCATTGCAGTATTTGGACATCCTCTCTATGAAATGGATGCAAAATCACAGTGCCATGACTTGCTTCTTGCCCTCTTGGGGCACTTTCTTATGACAGGTACAATTTCTTAGTGATCTAAAGAAGATGCAGCTGCATCCTTTCCTCGAATAATAATACACAGGCTAATATTCACTAAAAAAGAGTTAAGTATGTAGTGGTAATTCATCCTAAAGCGTGCACTAGGCTAACTTCTTGCTCAGAGCCGTAACTGTCACTTAAAGAGGGGGGTGAAAAAGTCTGTCTCTGCAATTGGAAAGAAAACATAGTAAATGTGAAGCCAATACAACTTGTGTAGTCACTTCTGTTTGAAATTTTAGGTATTTCTAACTGGGAATGTCATATTTATTTCAGTGCGTGTGATTTCAAAAGGTAGATGCCATCATGGTTAGCCCCACCGCTCGTTGTTTCGTTGCTTAGGAAAGGAAACGAAAGAATAGTGTAACTTCTCTGACACATAAAATACATCTTGCAAATGTTAAACCACATGTTCATTTTGCCGTACAGATATATTAAAAAATTCTTAATGTGGAATTCTGCATAAACTGCTTGATGACTTTTTATGTTGGGGTCAGCAGAGGGTAGGCTGGGAACGGTGGGAAATCATGGGAAATGATAGGCATCATTTTTTGTTTTATGCTCAGAAGGAGAAGGGGGAAGCAGCAGGAACCTGAGTTGTACTGGGAGAAACCAGGTTGCAGGGACCAAGTGAATCATGCCATATTCACTAGCACCTCGATACTGAGATAACACCACATATATTTTGTCATTTCTTACCTTGTGACTTTTTCCGTTGGTGGGGTGATCTCTTGGACAGCCGAAGGCAGGTTCCAAATGTAGCTCCAGGCCCAAATCACACCGCTTTGTCCCTAAAGGGGATGCGAGAGGTTGGCACTGAAACCTGCCCTGGACATTGTATCAGCTCAGTCCTTTGAGTGAGGCTTTTCCTTACGCCAAGGAAAAAAGCTGCAGCACAGGGTTTGTGGCTTTAAGACCAAGCGCAGTGCTTTCCAGTGCTTTTTTTAACATGCAACATGGTTGCTTTCCCCAGGAGAGAGAGGTTTTATTTAATAATGAGCCCTGTTTAGAAAAGAAAAAGGTGCATTTTATCATGTTTTGTGCTTGTCAGATCTGGGTGTTTTTATTTACTTTGAAGTCACTTGCTTGAATCCTGAAACAAGCCTGGATTCTATCTGTGTTTTCTCTCTACCCACAGCCTCAGTCATTTGCGTAAAGATTTTATGGTTAAGTATTGAGAGATTTTAATTATCTGTAAATTTACATTCCACATTTTCCTCTCACAAATTGTCACATAAAAACTAATTCTACATGTCAGTGGGTCAAAATATAGCGTGTACGTTTCTCAATAAATTTCAGGAAGTACAATTTTAGTGTGATTGTAGGCTAAGAATGTTTCCTACTAATACAACCATTTTCTAAGTTGTAGATATGACATATTTTAATAATAATATTTTAGAAAATTTCTGAAAGTTACTGTTGCTGTTGTAACTATGTATCTATAACAAATTCCATGTACATTTAGTGGTACATACACATGGAGCATTTTTTCTCATTTTGAATTTGTTAAATGTAACTTGAGCAAAGCAGGAAAAATTGGTGATAATTCTTTCTACAATAATCGGGTGATAATAACTTTAATATTGTGAGGAGTAAAGGAAAAGAGCAATGTTACAAAATGTTACCATTAAACAAATAACCAGCGCATTATGAAAGCAAGTAAACCCGTGATGTTAACATTTGACAATCTCAGGTTATTGGAAATACCCCTCATTTTTGCGTTGTTGTTGAAAGCTGTTCTCTTTCAGAGGTTTATAGCTGAACAGAAGTATGTGCCATGATAAATATTTACCAAACATTTTTATAAAAGCTGACACTGTAAAATGATCTAAAGTAAAACCATTTTTTTTTTTTTCTGGAACAGGTCATACTCTTGGGACACAAGATTTTTCTAGTTGAGTGTGTTGGTTCAGCAGAGAATTTACGAACTTCAAAATTTGCTACTGCTCATTTTATGAAAGCTAGATTACAAATGAAAGACTATGTGTTCATGTGATACGCAAAGTCTAGGTCTGCCTTGCCAACTGGTCAGCTGCCAGTTATAAATTATGCTGTAGGTATTTGCATGTAGAATATGGATAACACACTGCAATTTCTGTGTTTAATTTATTAAAGTACAGTGCAAAGCAATATATAGTCAGCATTTGCGTACTTTAACTGCACAGTAGGCATATGCTTTTGTTCTAAATGTAATCAAAATTATGGTATCTCACATACCACTTAGTGAAATCTGTTGGCAAAGGCTACACTTTTTGTTGTGATGACTATATTTTTTACATGTCTTAAAACTAAATGACATTGCTGTAGCTGCTGCTTCGGGAGGCAGCATTCTTTTCCTTGCAGTGCAGTGCGCAGCAGCTTTGTGAAACAGGTAACGCGCCAAGGGTGATGGTGCTCCCACCTTTCAAGTCCATACTAATAACACAGGGAAAGAAATCAAAATCATTACTCTAATGCTCTTCTACATATTTCTAGCACCTGCTCCAGGAGTGGCCATGGATACCTTCACAAGTAGTCCCATGACTCAGATTTAAGTGCCTTGGTGTACGCTGGCAGCAGTTTTCTTGTGTTGAGAGGAACATCCCACAGGCATGGGTATAGTCAGCATATACTCTCTTGGAAGATCGTTATAGCATAGGATATGTGGCTTAGTATAATTTTTAAAAAATTCACATACCAATCTTCCATTTGGATTCAGTACAAGTAGAGGGAGTAGAAGATTATTGCATGATGACAGCCCTTCTTCCTTCATAAATTAGTTTAAAAGTTGATGCAAAGTGATCTTTGAAGATTCATAATGCCAATTAAGGCAACACGATCAGTCATTACAGCATACTGTATTTTAATGACCCGAAGAGCTTAAATCTTCTTTTCATCTTTGACCACACCTCCACATATTTTATTTCCATCTGAGAATGTCAGACATTCAAATAGTTTTCAGAAGTTGGATGTCTATTCTTGAGGGCCAGAATAATTTCTTTATTTTAGCTATTCTGTATAGAAAAATTGAGTTTTAGGAGAAATATTTATGCAATAAATATTTATGAAATGTCTATTTATACCAATATTTATATGTAACTGTCATTGTCTGATCTTCTCTGCCTCTAAAGAAGGGCTTGTTTCACTTTTCACTTTCCTTTAAAATTTGCTTACTATTCCATTATAGAGAGGGTATAAGCCCTGTCCAAAGAAGAAGTTTTACCTTGTGGTCCTGACACATAATAAAAAAAAAAAAAAAAAAAAGAACATATCTTATTGCTGTCAGGGCAAATTTTGGGTTCCGAGCCAAAATCTGTGGGCTTCTCTGGATGCTGTATAGTGAATTAAAACCCCAAATGTTTTCATAGCTATAACCTTGAGCAGTTGTTTTGGGATAGATACCAATAAATATAATGGGTCCACTGGGAAGAGACAGAGCATTTTCAGATTTATGAAGGGGAAAAAATCAATAGTCTCCCTGAGGCTGTATAAGTCATGAGTAGTACCAGCAGTTTTATGCAAAGTTGACAATATCATGAAATATAAACCCTTGGTTTGGAATTCTACCAGAAATGAAAGTGGCATTAAAAAGAAAAGTAAATGTTTTGGCATATGTATTAAGAAGGTGGTTTGTATTTCTTATCATTTTGCACTGCAAATTCCTTTCAACTGAGCAATAAAAGACAGTTCAGAAAAGATTTAAGAAGAGTTTGATTCTCAGTCCACATATCTCATCTGAATTATGTCTCTCCCCAATTAAATGTGTCTGTCTCTGAGGAATATTCATTCTGTAAATGACAGGTCACTGGGACTGTTCTTCAGCAAACTGTATGTAATCGAATTAGGAATAGATGCTGGTTTTAAAAAGCTTGTACATGCTATTCACTTATAATAGCATTTAATTGCAAATACTCATATCCAAATACACAATAGTTTTGTGAAGTCATCTGGTTGCTCCCAAGTCTCCCTGGCTGATGGTCCCACTCTGCACTTGCTGGTTTGGTTTTCAATATGTTGGGAAAAAGAAAAGAAAGGGAAAAGAAAAAGAAACTGCACTCAAGTTGTTACATATATATTTGGGGAGAGGGTTAGGCTCTTTTTGAGGCAGAAGGAAAAATAGTTCTTTACAGAAAACAGATCAACTCAAAGAAGTTCAATACATGAGTAGCATGAAGTGCACTGGAGCATGAATGGATCTGTACGTACTGGAAATTGTACTTCTGCCTTCAATGTATTACTTCCATAGGCTGACCGTAAGGTATTTGTGAATGAAACAAAGGGAAGATAATTCTGTACTGAAAACATTCTGGTTCGGTACTGTCCTTATGAGTGCCAAGTCCACTTGCAAAACACCTCATCAATATTTTTAGAATGGTAATTTTTCATTTTCCCATATACATTGTAGTATGTCTAAAGAGTAGCATTGTCCGTAGGTGTTTCATTACTAGCTGCTTTTATTGGTATGTTGGTAAGGAATTTGGGATGACTCCCTGATGGTACTCGGTCACGTTGTGAATGTGGCGTGTTGATGAAGGCCATGCAGACTGCATTGTGGAAGTTTTGTATTTATTTTCCCCTCAGTATATTACAAATTTAGACAGCACAGTAAAGCTCACAGAATAAAACCATAGGGGATGTTAAATTGAAAAGTACTAGTACTATGTTTCTGCTGCCCCCCCAAAAAGAAGTGTGTTGTTGCTACTGGAAAACTGAGAAGCTTAAGAGCATGTGAAAGATTTTTTTTTTGTTGTTCTTTATCTACAGTGAAAAAACACTTGAAGGAGATACGTGTTTTAAGTATGGTCTGGAAGAGAATCCTGCTTACTCCTTCTGAGTTATGCTAATAGAGGTATAAATAAGAAGAACCTATGTAATCTATACTGGCATCTGTGCAACAGCTCTCTGGTGGAAGCTTTAGTCTGGGTTGCCTAACCGGCAGCCAGCCAGCTCTGCCTGCACAGCTCGATTCATGTGGGCTGCCTCCTCCCGCTGCCTCCTTCCCCCAGCAGCCTTTGAGGTGGGCAAAGATGGCTCGATATTGGACCTCTTCGCCTCCGTGGTCCCAGACAGCTGTGTTGTGCTGGGCTTTGCAGGGCTGGTTATTCTCACCACGAGCGGTGAAGCTCGCCCATCCTTTCTGCCTTGGCTTTGCAGAGGGGAAGGGGAGGGGAGTTTTGCACTGTCCATCTCAGCGTTTGGCTTTGTCTATGGTCCAGAAGATAGAATTGCACCAGGCTCTGTTTTAAATGTAGTACCTGCCTGTAATTCTTTTATTAAAAAAAAAAAAGTTTCAGCTGTGTGGGACGTGCACGCTGTTTGGATATGCACAAGTGGAAATAAATTTAAACATGCAGCTCCAAAGTAAACAGATATGACTGTGAATATACACAGGGAACAGATCAGTTGAGCTTTACATAGTCATTTTTCAAGTTAAACATGCTTTAATGTAAGCCATAAATTTCATCATATGAATATTTTTATGAGCTGCATTTCATCCATTTATTACTCTGGAGTTCCAGATAGTGACAGCCGGTAAATACAGTGCCAGTTCGCCTGCATGTCGAGACACTGGGAGCCTTCTCTCTCCTACACGTTGTTTAAGCAAGGGTAACAAATTACTGGTATGATTTCAGATGTATTTCAGTGAGTTTTTTATTTGACAGTGCAGCTGCCAAGAGTTCTTGTGTAAGTCCAGACCATGGTTTCTGACCTCCAAGATGGAGGTTCTAGTTTTGAGGGATCAAATGTGGTAGTGTTGGCAGGTTCTTCACAGTATTTTCACCTGTTTCGGGGCAGATTTTACTTTTACTTTGGATCTTGACTCTCAGTTTTTAAATTAAAATAACAATTTCTAAATCTGTAAGACTGGTGCTCATGAAGCAATGAAGTACACTAAAAGCAATATACATTAGGATAATTTGAAATAGATTTTAGACAGATTACTGTGCAGATGCCATATTATATGCACCTGTGTTATTAAAAAAAAAAAAAAATTCTGTTTTACTAAGAACCCTTTGAAAAGCAGGGTTATGAAAGGGAGCCATGCCATAGTCTGCCTCAGGCAAAAAAATAAAAATCTCAATTCCCTAAAAATAATCAGGTGAGGACATGGCATCTGCTGGGGAGTCTGTGGCCTGGTAAGGCCGAGGGTTGTGCTACCTGTCTTTGGGTGCTCAACTGGGGGATTTGAGTTCAGGTATCTGCAGTTACAAGTGAAGGAGGTCCGCTTCCCCCTCCCTTCCAAAGAGGGACAGCTAAATTGATAATTTAGGCATATTTATTAAGTGATGGTAGGACGGGATAAATGCCACCCATAAACTGGGCAAAAGACTATTTGTTATTGGAAAAGTCTTTTTTTTTGAGGACGGCACTACATCTTGGACATCATGTATTTAACCAAGCCTGTTTTCTGTAATAATTAATGTAGAATAAAATATCTTTTCTGATACATAACCCAGCTTGGAAAGACATCTTACATTCATCGAAGTGTGGGGAAAGTGGAAAAAGCTGATTTACAAGTAACTTATTTTCCACTATATTAGAATCATAGAATCGTAGAATCATAGAATGGTTTGGGTTGGAAGGGACCTTAAAGATCATCTAGTTCCAACCCCCTGCCATGGGCAGGGACACCTCCCACCAGACCAGGTTGCTCAGAGCCCCATCCAGCCTGGCCTTGAACACCTCCAGGGATGGGGCAGCCACAGCTGCTCTGGGCAACCTGTATTGAAATTTTATACATACAAATAAACACGCTGTATATTTAGAAGGTACTTTAGTATTTTTCCTACATATACCTGAGAAGTAATGATCTCTTTTGAAAGTTTTACTGCAGAGAAGTACATCACGGAACAGTCCTAGAGCCAGTGTAGCTCCCTAAATTTGCTTTTCCTATTTCAGTCTTATTAGTATTTTCATCACTAACTTAAAATTGATCAAGGAAGACAAGTCCTTGCAGCCATGAAATAAAGTGCTGGAAGCATTCGTTGCCTTTGTGAGTGCTGTACCATAGCAACCCTATCAGTGGCATGTACCAAAGTATTGCAATTTGAATTTTGGTGGATGAAGGAACCAGCTATAGTATTAGCAGACCTTAATCTGCAAACGGTATAGAGCTTTGAATGTGGAGTGACCTCGTTTGCTAGGCAGAGCACCGTGCCTGATAGCTGTATAGTAGCTTTCTAATTCTTCTATTTTCCAAGAGTAATGACATCTCTCACCCGTGTATTGATGACAAAATTGTGATGTTTCTAGAACGGGATTGCACTGTATCATGTCATCTTTTTCTCTGTCTCCACTCAGAAAGAGATTATATTTGCTTTAAAACATCATGGTAACAAGAAGCTGATTCTGTAAATTTGAGAATAATGTCCTTCCTCTGCCCCAAATATCCAAACCTTTTTTTTCTTATTGTTATTCATTTCTTTATGCAGGGGAATCCACTGTTGCCTTTGGTCATTGCAGCTTCTTATATCTTCTACTAGTTGCTACACTTAAAGACTTTGTCATACCAATTCAAATAAAAATTATGTGCTGAACTGGAAATGCTTTATGGTCCTTACAGTGGATAAAATATGTTAATTTGCGTAAATGCTCTTCTGAGTGCAGATGCTTGCACTGAAAGCATGCTTATCTTAAAAGCTGCATGTCTTTCATTCTGGTCTTCTTTTATATGCACAGTTTATTTTTTTTTTTAATATGTTTCTTAATATTTGAGAAGAGTTTTAAAAGGAGACATTTGAAGCTGAGTGGAAAAAAACCCAACCTCCTAGCTTTTTCATAAATATTCATGGTTTCATAGAAAATCTTTTAACTGAATTGCTATTTTCTTTTGAGGTTTTGTGTGTTCTTCCCCTTTCCCCCCCTTTTTTTTCCCTTTATGCTTCATTTCATTGCTATGGATTAGCAAATTAAGAATGCTAAGTTGGCTGAGCCATTATATGCTTGACAAGTCTGGTATGTGAAGTCTGCTCACTTTTGTTACAGAAGTTTTATGTATCTTAATAACATGTGATAACACACAAACAAGTGAATTAAGCAGAGTTAATACGATGGACTATGTGCTTTCAAGGTTTAGAATATAAGCTGAAGTATTTATTTGTGTGTCATAGCTATTTAGCTTATAAATAGAAATATATGCAAGTTGCATTTGAGGTCGACAACCACAATATTGCATTATATGTTAATTATATTATGAAGGAAAATTTAATGAGGGGTTTTTTTTTCCCCAATTACTTCTGGTGGAATGCTTCTTGTTGAAAAATATTTACTTCAGAACTCAGCTGTTAAATTCATATTCTGAATCCTGTGGTCATTTAATTTGAGCTAGACGACAGCTTGGGTCCTAGGCCCAGATATGAAAGTAGACTAATTCTGATTCAGAGGAAGTTGCTTTTGTTTTATCAGATTCAATCATTTTTCTCATTGAAGAGATGCCATCTTGCTCTTCCTATTTTTAGTAGAACCTCTTTTACTACAAAGAATTTGGTAGAAGTGATGCCGGGTAAAGCAGAAATAAATGTCTGGTACCAGCAGCTGGACAATACCATTGCAAATACTGACCTGTTAGAAAAACATAACAGCAAAATACACTGATACATTTTTCCTTACAACAAAATACAGGCATATATAATGTTATAATCATTAAATATTCATTTTTCAGGTTTTCAAGGCTACACCTGCGGTAAATTGGTACACTGTATAATACATAAAAGATGAACTGTGTAGTGTGATAAGAGTAATGAATTTCACATTTCCTGCTATGAAACCCACAGAGCCTGGTACCATCTGATCATAAATAAATGCCCAGTCAACAGCAATGTCAGTCCCTGTAAGGAGAACATCAGGGTAAATAAATCAAGTGTTGTTTAGGACATTTTTCTCAGTAGGAAAGAAATACACAAGTGCTTTCCGGATGTTATTCACTGCTGATTATTCACTGCACACTTTTATTCCATCTCATTCACTGAATTTCAATGTGTTAGACATTTAAAATTCAGTCAAATGCTATGGAGAGAGGGTAAAAATGGCAAAGGACGAGGATATTCAAATCTCACTGGAGAAGTGAGTATATAAAGCTGAAAGCTGGCAGCACACTATAATAGCAAAGACCTGTAGTCCTTTTTCCCTGGTCAATAGCTTAGTCAAAAAGACAGCTTTGCATATATTACAGAGATATCTTTTAATAATGTATTTCCCTTTTAGAGATTTACCCTTCTTCCCCTGTCTTTTTTAGCATTTTTCACCATGTGCAATTTGCATTCATATTACATATTCCTGTTTGAGTAACATATATGCGTGCTGTCATTTTTACAGCTTAGACCCGTCAATGGCTTTCTTTGGGGTAGAAGGGGAATGGCTTTTAAAATCCCAGTCTCACCAGTTACTGCTCACCATAGACTGCACGCGATTTGGAAATTATTACGCTGAAAGCTGTGTTCCAGTTTTTTGCCGTACTTTAAGTTTCTAACACCATTTCTAGGAAAGCTAATTATAGCAGAAACAGAGGTTTCAAATTCAGATAGTTTCTTGTCCTTCTGGTTCCTTATTTTGAGTATGGCCTTGGGAATGGAAAATCCAGTGATTTGGCCCTCGTCACATCTAGAACTGCAGTGGAGTGAGGCGCCTTGAAGAACTGAGTGTAGGGGAAGGTGAATATACAAATATAGTGTGTGTGTAGTAAAAAAAATGTTTGTATGTTATATATGCTGACCTGAAATAAAAACTTGTAGAAGTTATCCCTAGAAGGAAATAATTTTTAAGAAGTATTAAGCACAAGCTTTACATCCTCTGGGCTTGTGCAGCCTGTATCTGCTGGCATAGAATTTAATGATGAAATCAGGAATAAATCTGAGATTCCGGTTTCTTCCTCTGTTGCAGATGAGCCACAGTGGAGCACAGGGCTATTGCGGTGAAGTCTGAAGTTTGGCCATACATGTGTGTGTTTTCTTACTGTTTCAGTTCATCAGGGTTCTTGTTTAATGCCTAGGGGTTTAAGATTCTTCCCATTCCCCTTTTTGTTAGCGTGCTTGAAGCTAGCAGAGAGCCAAAGAGATGAAGAGCTTCCAAGGTGAGTTATGTATGTAGAGAGTCGCACCAATGATGGCTTTGTCATCAACAACAACTCTCTTTCAACAAATAGACCAAAGTATATAATCAATGTATATAAAGAAATTGCCGCCTCCTACTTCTTTCAAGTGCTTTTGGGTAGAAAAGGTCCACCAACATTTACGTGAAACACTTATATAAAATGTCTCTGGCTGTTTGCGCCCTAGTGCAATGCTACTAAAGGAGATGGTGTTGAAATAGCTTTGGAAATTCTGCAGATTGTTTGTTCTGCTGGCAGTTTAAATGCTAGCTTCTGACTTGTGAAATGCATGGCTGTGCCACGGCCACGGAGGCTGTGCCTCCTCTTTCTGGTTATTTTGGTTGTGCAGAGTATGCATCCGTGAAACAAAGATAAATGAAAAATACGTGACCTAGCTCACTGTGAAAGCCAGATCTATGGCCTTTTATAATGTTGAAAACTGCAAGTCTCTGGAAGCTACCAGTGTGAATTATAATATGAACTTAACCTCCATCTTCTTTCTGTTTGTTTGAATTCACAGCTTGCTTTTCGTTGGAAACATATGTTACATCACCTTTACTCGAATTTAGAGCAGGAAAGAAGCATTTCCCCAAAGTCAGCAGATCTTTGCCATGGAGTACATGCAGGTTATGACCTCCTGTACCATGTTGTAATCAGTACACATGCTGCTGCTCTAGCACAATGTTTGCTGGATGCCAGAGTAAAATAATAATAATATCAACTTCCAGTACAATGCTTGAATGCTACAATGGTGCTTAGGTTGATGACACAGTTAATCTCTGTCTTTCGGCTATAATGATAGTACAGGTTAATGTAATATTAGATAGATGAGTAAAATGATTAGTTGTACTTTGTTTAAATACAGTGACTTTCTTAACTTTGTTAAAAGTTAATAGCTAAATGTGGATAAGCATAAGCTGGACATAGCCAAAGTGACAGGAGAGGTGACATGACTTGAGTAGCAATAATCTGTATGTATATAAAAGGAATTGTAGCGGATATGTGGAAGCTCAAGAATAGGAGGATCCTTTCATCTTAATAAAAGATACTTAGGACCTGAATGGGGAACTTCACAATTAAAAGGGTTGAAGAGATGGCAATTAAAAATTCTGCAACGGGTAAATACAGAAAAAACTGTTGAAGAGACTGTTGGGAAGGAAAACAGTACTGAAAAACAAGAAAGTTTGAACTTCAGTTGATAGCGGAGCAGTGTCGATGTCACTGATAGTAGAACCAGAAGGGATTCAACAAGAGGAACAATTGAATTTTTTCCTGGTAGTATTTGAGATACTCGTCGCCTATCCAGGGTATCATTATTGGAAATATGTAAAGTGGCAAGGAGATGAAGGGGAAAGGGATATAAAATGGTCAGAGAAAAAATTAATTCTAGTTTATTCTGATTTAGTATGTTACATGTAGAATTAATAAACGAAAAGGAAATCATGATATAAAATGAAAGAGCAAGGCAGACATAAGTTAACACATTTAAAGGACTTGATCCAGTTGGTTTAATGTGTTTAAGAGCTTAGTGTATGTCCTCATGTGTCTCAGATGAAACACTCATTGATGTGCACTAAAAGAAAATAGATGAAAGACTCTCAAATTTTCAAGGCAGGTATTATTTTTTAGCTGTGAAATCTGACTGCCAATGCATAAAGATTAAGTGAAAACAGAACAAGGGAAAACGGAGATAAAATCTCATCCGTCAAACTCTATTGTATCAAAGCATATAAGGTGAGTCTTCCTCTCACTTTTGGTTAGTGAATGTTAGTGTTTGAATCTTAGAGGAGGCCCTGGCCCACAAAATGTCATCACCCTTTATTTTTGCCAATACTATACTGTAGTTTTCAGGGGAGAAGCAGAGTGGAAGTAAGAATGGCCATACAAGTAAGTAATGGGAATGCGTTACACTGTGGCAATAAACCGCCAGGCTTCAGAGAGCCCCCTAAAATCCTGTCATTGCCATCACACCCTTTAACCCTTTTATGCCATGACTCGTGGTTTTGTGCCGTAGGACGCATTGACAATGGAGCAGCTGTCATTTGCTGGCTCTCTGCTACTGGTCTTTGAATCAGAAATGTAATTGGAAACAATGGCAGACTGAGTGGTGCTGTTTGGAGGAAAGAAATCTGACTGGTTCAAAATTCCACGCCTGGTTTATTAACATTAACAGGGGAAATACTGTAAGCATTAAGGAATTCTATAGTTAATAATACCATATTGTATACACATCTGCTTTAAATGTCTTAGGCTACTGAAAATCAGTCTTGATTTTAGGTCACAAAGAATTGTAAACTTTTTATTGACAAAAAATAGATTGCAATTAATATGGAAATATTTGGATATATTGCATATACACTTTTTTTTTTAATGTTGTAAACAAACGAGGAACCAGGGTATTTACTTCAAAACTATTTTAAGTTACTAAGGTGCTGGATTTTTTTAGTCAGTAGTGACTTTTCTACCCAGAGTCTCCACCCAGATGATCTTGGTATCTAGGTTAGATATGAGGTGACACAACAGAGAATAAGAAAATATTAGGCCTGGGAAAGGGAGAGGACATTTACATAAAGTAAATGAAGTTCTTTGATTGCACTTGGTTACACAAGATAATAGGTTAGTGTGGTCATTTCTTTGGGGAAGGATTTTATTTTTTGTTTATGAATAGATTTAAAGAGCAGAAGACTAATGCTATGGCTCAAACTGTTCAAACTGAAAGGGAGGATTTGGCCTAATACAGTTTGATAGAAGCATCTACTAAAATGATTCTAAAGGCTTTTTCTGAATTCCTTTGATCATGTAGCTTTCAAAACATAATCAACCTGCTCTTTAGTTCTAAAGTAGGGCATTATCAAAGAATATGTGCTGCATAACATCTTGCTTCCCTGTAGTCAACCAACTGCATCACTTAGTCTTCACTTGGAAAGATGCAACACGAGCTGGTATAGTTTGTCTCAGTTTTTTACACCCGTAGCGTGTTGCATTACTAGAAAAAAGAGATACCCCCCCACACTTGGGGGACGGTCGTACCGCTGCCTCTGGGGATGACATTCCAGTACTGAGAGAAATGCAATGCCACCTGCATGGAAAAGTAACATTCCTGTTTTCAGTACACCAAGATCTTGGCTTTAGCTGCCTTGTGCATATCGTTGTTTTGTTGTGTTTACAGCTCCGTTCTCTCTGTAGGCTCTTTTTCTATATGCTTCTTCACAGCCTAGCATTCTGTAGACCTAACCGTGTCTTTGTGACACAGCTTTCTTTGCCTTGCCATCCCCTGGGTTGCTTCTAGCCTCTTGAGAAAAGAAGTGTTTACGCTCCTTATCGTAGATAGCAGTGAACTTCTGCTTAAGCAGCTAGGTTGACTGCTGCTTGTGTGTTGTGCAGTTGGAAATCATAGCCATCTGCAGTAATGACCTCTGTGTCTTGGGTGTTTAATTCATGCATTAAATAGAAAGCTTTTCTGTGCTTGCTTCAGTTTTGTGATCTTACCACATGAAAGGGATTCTTTGCACTCATGAGATCCCGTGGGCATTGATCCATAGTCTTTATCTGTGCACATAGTTGCTCTGAGAGAATACAAGAGTTGGAAAGCTTGTCCTTTAGTACAATCCAGACTAGCAGGTATGTTTGTGTTCTTCGTGGATGTGTTTGTCTGATTGCCTGGGAGAGATAGTAGGTTTGTAGATAGAGTCTGTATCCAACATTCAAGCATGTTTGCCAGGGATAGTTAGCTGATCCTGCCTGTCTCCAAAGTAAATGGACTGCTTTTAATTTCTCTTCAGCAACTAGGAATGTGGGATTTCTGAAACGGTACGTTGGGTTCAACTTTGGAAATAATCCAATACATTTTTGTGATTTGTTAGAGCTAGTATGCAAACGAGTGGCTCAGATATGGGTGATTTAGGAAGTGTAGCAGCTATTTTGATTAGGAAATTGGGGATCACTGTGAGGGGAATATGCTGGCAAATTTCAGGAAACACAAAGAAGCATTTATTTATGCTAAACTACTATGCTATTTATCACTTAACAACTAAAAATCAAGCATTAATCAAACATATTAGTCAAGCTGTAGCTGAACAGTACCATACATCTGATGCTGTGTTGTTGGCTCTGCTGGCTGCAAACCGTGATGGCTCTTCATCCCTGAGCCTGAGCTGGCTCAGCATGAGAGCTCTTTGACAAGGAGAGCTAGTGGGTGTCACTTTTCTTCCCCGACCTCCACTGCCTGTTACTGGTGTTTATATACACTTTTTTCCATGCATCGGGACCAGTCTCATCTAAAGGATTATGTCCTCTCTTCATAGGTCAGAACTAGTCTGTTCTAGCATGTCCGGAGGGTTGTTGCCTTCTGAGTGCTGATCCATTCTGGCCTCTTCAGATGCCTGTTACCTATTTTCAGACTGGGTCATAGTCATCACATTTCTTCAGGGTGTTGCAGACTGCGTATGACTTATGACTGGGTATGATTATCTTAGTCTTACTACTTTTTCTCTCAACTCTGCCAAGCACAGACACTACAAAGTATTTAAGTTCCTACCCTATGACATGCCCTCTTGTGGTATTTTTGGGGTAGAGGGCAAATGAGATGTGTTCCATAAATAAGCCTTATGCTGCAGTTGAATGGGGATGGCCCTGAAATTATATGCACCTCATGTCACCTACATCAAGATAGTATTACAAAGGGATTTAGCTGCAGCATCAGATCCTTTCTAATTAAACGGATATCACTTGGGACTCTCTTCCTTGAAGACTACCCACACATTTTCTTTGAGATCCAATCATGAGATCATTTACTGAGACGACACCCGTTGAGTAGCTGAGCAGATGCCTTTGTAATCTATTTGGCTGTCTAAAGTCATCAAAGGCGTGAACTTATATCAAAAAAACATTTTGCCTGTGTTAATTTTATAATTGCATGTGTTCCTAGATTAAAATATAACAAAGAATCTTCTGTATGGTCAAGACAACAAAACCATGCCAACCTCAAGTTACTCAGACTACTGAGCACGTTCACTAAAAGGCACAATGTGAGATTTTTTTGCAAAGTGTACGTATCTGCTTATGCAAAAGAATTTTGCACAGAAAGAATTTTAGGAAGGCTCTCTGGTGGGTGATACCTTCACGTAACTTGTTTGATGAGACCCCCTCTGTTTTGCTGCCTCCAAAGTATTTGGTGTAAGCGTACAGCATGTTGGACTGATCTCTGGACATGGCTTGTGGGCAGGGAATGGAGCACAGCAGGGTCCCATCTGAGTCTCTGAAAGAAAGTGACGCTCTGCACCCACCTATCTTCGACTCAACAAAACACAACTCAAGTTTTATCAGCTGTGGGGAAATCCTGTCATTTCTGCTTTCTTACTTCACTGAAATGGAAAAAAAAATATTTTCAAAAGCAATCTTTTATCTTATTTGGCAGATATGGCCAAGTTCTGCCATAATGGGGACTAAATTTCATCATATAGTGCAACCTGTTGTTTAAAGAGGTAGATGCTATATGCATGTCAACATCATGGCTTGCATATATTATAGTCAAGGAGATCTTCCCTCATGTGGACTTCTCCCCTCTCTGGGGCTGTAGCATGAGTAGAAGCCTAAAGCACGAGTATCAGGATTCAGAATACATTATTGCAATCCTACTGTAAAGCACAGACAAAATTTTGTTTTCTTTGTTTCTCCCCTTTAAGGTAAAACATGAGAATATTTTTTGAGCAGTGAAGAAGCATGCCCAACTACGCTATCCTGGCTTGTTAGTCACTAAGCCTTACGAAATGTTGCAGGACTTTAGAAAAGATTTCCTATCATCCTCTGCTTAAAGAACCTTCTCTATTGAAACATAAAGCTTCTTGGTTATTATTAAATGTTTCAAAGTGGAATGATTGAGTGAATCAGAAATTGCCATTTTCCCAATGGAGTCCTTTGAGAATTTCTGAAAGAGAGTATATCTTATATGAATTAGATGCACTGCCATAAATTTGGTCATTCACTAATCAGCTCTGTGTATGAACATAAATTTCACAAAACTTACCCTCTAGAATGGTTTTTCACAGGATCACTGCTTCATTGAGGTTGTGATACCCTGAAACATGAAGACAGTATGTATTATACAGTAAATATTTCCTTTGCTTCATAAAGAAATCTAACCTGCTCAGCGTTTGCATGTCATTACCCCGCTCACAGCTGTTTATGAGCAGTGCTGCTGTCTCAGCTCTGGGAACAAACAGGTTTGGGCATGCATGTGAATGACATGGTTCGTTCCTGTCTCTTTTGCAAGCCAGAATTGTGGAAGTATCTCCCGTTCTTGGCTTGACTGTTATTCTCTGTAGCAAGCCTCATTTTCCCAGGCAGATTGTTGAAATGTGCTAATGAGCCTCCAAAGAATATAAAATATGTGCTCCCATGGTTGCGCGTTTTCTAGTTCAAAAGCTACTTCTCGTGGCAGACCCAGGTATAACAATCTGAAGGAATCTGAGATCATTTGCTATGCTGTTTGTGTGTCCACACCCAGAACGCACATCTAGTTTGCTGTTGTCTTCTAACAGTAGTGTTGGCTGAGACCTGGATATTAAAATAAAGATTTGGACTGATTTTTCTTTTTGATAGACGCTCATTTTCCTTCCATAGTAAACCAATGTTAATATCTTCTTCCAAAGTAGAACATAACGAACTAGAAAGCAAATGTATGTACGTAGCATGTTGCTCAACAATAATCTTTTCAGAATGAGGTAGCTTTCCTTTACAAAGGTAGTCTAAGCCATAGCAACTGCAGTTAGGACCCTATATGCTATATATACATTCATTCCATTTTGCTATGTAGCAGCTTCCTTGCATAGGGTGAGTTCTCTGAGGAAGTGGTTATGGAGGCTCACAGATGTCCTCTATAATTTTAGTTCCAGGAAAAAAAAAAGGGTTCCTCAGATACAACTCTTCTTTCCCATGCCACAGACATTATCTCCAGCATAAGTGAACACCTGCCAAATTGTCTGTTATCCTTATGATCAGAGGAGCCTGTGCCTTTTAACTTTATGCCTCAATAACACATGTGACTTGCTTGATTGCATGTCAGCTGGCTCGCTGTCCCAGCTCCGTGCCTTTTCTTGGTCTCCCCACATTCCCCAGGGGAACGTGAAGGAGAGGAGAAGGTGTCGCTATTTCCCACCACAATGCCTTGAGTCCTCTCAAGCCCCAGTTGGATAGTATAAGGTATTCAAATAAAATTTTGAAAAGTAGGCGGTGACTTTTTTTCATATTTCTACAATCCTAACTTAATCGCAAAATAAGTACTGTTTGTGCTTTCCACTAGTACACTCTTGGCTCTACACAGCCAAGCAAATGTTGCGTATACTTGGCTTTGGAAAGCTGAGGACTTTGAGACATTTTGCCACATTCCTGAATGGAAAATAGCTAGGTGATTTTAATGACAATATCCCATATCAACTGAGCTTAATTCTTTGGCATTAGTGCTCCATTTTTGAAAATAAAATTTCCAATGGAAAATTTCAGAATTTTTGATTGTGATATTTTCCAGAAATGCGTTGCCCAGCTCAGTTCAAAAACCAAATGTTCAATGCAATCAAAGACACAGTGGGTGTTTGTACTTCTGTGGTTTCACAGGAAAACTGGATGACTTCACTTTTTGTTGTTTTTGAAGATCTACAGTGCTTTATTTTTATAATGTACCTGTGATTTAGGGCCCTTTCTCTGCTTGGGTAGAAAACAAAATTCACAGCTTCAGTAAATTGGCAATGTGGTTCTTACTTTGTCACCTATTTGAAAGTGTGAAATCATTTTTGGCAGAAAAAAATAATGCTTAAATATTTCTTACAAAGAAGCATTAAACTTCATCTATGAAGTATTATGAATATTTGGTATTAACCAAATCAATACCATGTGCTGCTACACTGTGGTCTTTTAAAAACAAGGTGTGTTGTTTTTTTCGCTGATCAAGATGAATTTACCTACATTTTAATAACTTTGATGACTTGGAACGTTATACAAATTGTCATTTATAAATATTGTTTATACAACCCTCTCCTTAACTGGAAAGGAAGTGCATGATAGTTGTGCTTGTCACCAGAAGTCTGTCCACATGGATCCAGTTCATGGGAGCATCTGTACTTGCTGGCACAAGGCAGTAGTTCACTCAGACAAAACTCGAGGTATCAACTTCAGTTGTTGCTATCAGGAGTTTATCTTAATCTCTCCATTTCCGTGGTGTCTCTTCTCCTTTTAATTCCCACACCTTGGCTGCTTTTTATAGTATTCTTTGATCTGAGTTAGCTACAAACAGGATCAGATCACAACCTCATGTGCATCACACTTGCTCCTTGAAATGAATTGGAGAGCTGGACTTACCTGGTCACCATCTGCTTCTTCACTTGTTGCACATGGAGGAGTACTTCTGCTAAACGCATTCACTGGGGTTTTTTGTTTGATTTCTTCAAGTCCCTGGTATATCATTAAATATGGATCTAAAAAAAAATCTTAAACAACAAAGGAAAGTGAATTGATTTTAAACATTGACACAAAACACATTCTTTGTTCTGTTAACAATTTTAAGTGAATAGGAGTGATTTTTTTTTTGGGGGGGGTGTCTACTTCTACCTCTCCAAATGTTCTTCAGAAATGGTAAGAGAGAAAGAAAAGTTTCCTTGTGGGAGCTGAGTGCTCTCTCTAGTATAAACCTGATGTATTAGTATCTCATGAATAAAACAGAGTGAGTGTCTAGTGAAAAAACTGCTCTAACCAGCCATGAATGCACCATGTGTCAGTTAAGAGTGTGAATAACTCCATCGATCAGAGATCCAATATAAACTCTGTATACATGACAGAGTAAAGTGCACCACCAATATGTAAATGAAAGTAGAATTCTTGTCAGGGATGACTGTCTGTCTGTATTTCAGATTAAAGCAGTTTATTAATAAGGCACATACAGTTAAGAGTATCTTCCAACTATCTGTAACTTGCAGAGATGTCAGTTCATAATGATTTTGCCTCTATATGCAATGGCATTATAAAATGTCTCTCCAACACTTCTAGCATTAGGATGCGTGTAGTCTACAGTCAAAGTGCGATAGCTTGAAAAAGAAGTGTGATGTTTATTAGGTCTAATTGTGCATAATTTTGAAAAGCTGTTTGACATCTGAGAAGAGATAAATGTTTTCACACTTTTAACGTTCAAACACGGCACACTGTCTTCACACCAATTATGCCGCTATGTCCTATGATATGACCTTCTCTTTAGTTTTCAAGCTTCTCCTTTTTATTAATTTCCATCCTAGAAATTAAGTAGATACTCTTTTGTAAAGCATTGGATTTTTCTACGTTTGTACTATTTTACTATGTGTTAAGTAAGGTACAGGTATTTCTGCAATTAATGTGCCTTAACATCCTCCTTGAACCTAGAATTCAAATTACATGCACATCTATACAGAGTAATACTTGTGATGAAAAATTTCAAATGACTATGAATTTTTCAAAGCGTGTATACAGTTGAGGTTCACTTATTATTCATTGTACAAATTACGCGATGGATCATTAAGTGTTGTTTTTTATTGCAGAAAAGCATGGAATTTCCTTCTGTATTATAAGGAACTGGCATTTATTTGCTTTCTCATGCAAGTAGCATCTTTCTTCATCAGATTTTCATATCTGATCCAATAATTTGTATTTTAATGTCTACACAATAATGTTTCTGTTTAGATTTGTATCTCTTTTAAATGGAATAAAGAATAAGGATATGATTGTAACATGTTTTACATACGCTATGAATACTTTAAGGAAGGAAGGAAGAATGGTAGTTAAAAAAAACCCCAAAACAAAGTGGTAATGCAAAATTTTGTAGTGAAATTTAGGTGACATTTTTAAGTTGTTGGATCTGGGTTTTAAGCCTCTGAGGTTTACTTGTCTTAGGCCCTCAAATAAATATTTTAATTCTCTCTCACAACTAGTGACTTTTAAGAAATACTCATGCACTCTCACATTTTTAGCATAACAAACTCCACTAGTCCTTTGGGAGTAATGATTCTCTGAAGGGTGTTTTCTCAATTGTGTTTTCCACTGATTGCTTTCCCTTTTGAGTGGGCAGGTGAAATAGAACTAAGGAAGCAGAAGTGACTGAACGCTGTTGGTGGCTATGGTTGCAGCAGGGAGGGATTTTTAGGAAACAGATGGCTTTCCGCCAGCAATGGAAGAAAAGCCATTCATTTGAGGGCATAAAGAGCACCTCCCAATTTCGACTGCAGCTGAGTGTAAATGAGGGGCAGAGCTCTCCTGTGCAGTGGGTGGGAAAAGTCAAACCGTGAATGAGAACCAGAAATTCAGATAATGTGTGTTGGGTAGGTAGAGAAACCTGGATGAAGTCCTTGTTTTTTAAATAGGAAGGCAGTCTGAAGAAAGGAGAGGGAAAGACAGGCAACTAGATGCAGGAATGAAGAGGTAGTATACAATTAATCAAAAATTCAGCTTCAGTGGTAGAGTTCAAACGGAAACCTAGGGAAGTGATGGAGGAAAGGAGACTACAAGAATGTTAGGGACGTACCTCTCTGTGTTATCCACAGAAGTATTTGATCTGAAGGCAGGGGAAGAAACCAGTTAGAAGATGTCACATTTTCAGTGAAGAACGGGAAGAGGAAATTGTGCAAGTGAAAGGATGCAGCAATACCAAAGTGAGAGGCATCTCTGTAGTACAAATATTGATGAAAATGGCAGGTAGTGGAGCCTATGGAAGAACATAAAGTTCTGTTAGTGAACAAAAAAAACCCTTTTTCTCCTTAAATGAGACCAGCAATTTTCCTTGTAAGCCACCTCTTCAAAACTGAAAATAATGAAAGGTGGAAAAGGTTATCATACATTCAGTGAGTAGCAGAAAACAGTTAATTTTGGAGTATATCAAAAAAAATAATGCCATCAGTTTGTGTGTGTAGTGGTATGGTAGTGGCTGAGAGGATTCAGTTAAGGTCAGACGGAGGAGGGGAAGGGGCGAGATGGAGGGGACCAAGACAGGAAGGAAGAGATAGCAAAACTTTTGATGGAAAATGCCCAATTTTCTTAAGGCTACCTGCGGTCTTTGATTTGTCAGTCATGACACCGAGTGTCTTAAACAAACACTAGATGGAAACCTTAACTGTTCTTGAAGAATAAAAACATCGAAGCCTGAATCTGTCAAATTGTAGCATCCAATACACTAAAATAAATATCAGATTCTCACAGAGACTGAAGAAACATTTAGTGAAATATAGCACCACTGAACAAAAAACCAGACCCAGTAGATGAGTGCAGGGGACAGCGTAGCGTGCATGCCCAAACATGTGATCTCACAAGTGCAAGTTAAAAATTGCATAGTTATGAATTAGAGAAAAACTTGAAATCTTCCATCTTCAGCTTGAAGACTTAACGCAGAAAGGATGTTCCCTTCTTTTTTTTCTTTGAAGGGTAGAAATCTTTTGTTCCTCACGACAGAAATGTCAGCTTTGCAATAATAAACCACTAACAAATGGGACTTGCCATGGATTCCAGGGGACCATGAGAAATACTGTCTGCGTAGTTATTTGCTGAAGCAGATACTAAGTGATCCATTTCTACTGCTGGTTTCCAGGTGATGTTTTAATGCTAGCCTGTGACAGCTGCATACTTAAAATAAAATGTAAAAAAGCAGTCGCAGTAATGAATGAAAAAAAAAAAAAGGAAGTGGCTTATTCAGACCACACAAGTATGAAGAACATCTTGGTTAACAGGAAGACTAAATAAAGTGGCACCAGTGGGAGTTCAGAAAATATAAAAGGGATGTTCTTATTGGGTAGCTTGTGGACTAAACCACAATATTTAATAACGCCTCTTCCTAACATAAAAACTTAATGAGAAAAACTTGTATGAGAGCCTAGAAGAGGTTGTTTTAGGAATGTCTGTGTTTTCACACCCCATTCTCTTGTTAGGCGGATGGCTTTCAATTATCTTTGTATCACAGAAATGCCATATCAGCTATAAATACCAAATATTTTTCTATTAAAGAAGTCTAGTCGCCAAGAGGCAACTAGAAAAGAAATGGGAAAGACCTTAAATAGCTGTTTGATATTCATTTATGCAGTGCCGAAAAGCCATATAGAAAGTCTAGGAAGAAATTATTTAGAGTCCCATAAAAATAAGTAAGATTTGTTATTACAAGAAAATTGTTCTTATATAATACTCATTCCACACTCCATTTGGTACAATTTCAGTACTGTTCTGTCTTAGTTTCATTATTTCACGGTTAAGAGGGTTCTCACACCCGGTAAAAGTTGGGTGTGCCTGTACTTTTCCGCAGGATCAGTAGACTTGAACTTATCAAATTCTCAGGCCATCATGGAAAAGGACTGTTACAAATTATTATTTTTTTTTCTGTCTCTAGCAGCTAGAGAAACATCTAATATCTTGCATCAGATAGTTTTGCTGTAATAGCTAGTATGTTTTATTTAACCAGCTAGCTTCTGGCCTGGAACAAGGCAGAATAAAGCTATATTTTTTAACTTCATGCACTGAGAGTTGATAGGGGCTGTCAGTGGGGCAGGGCCAATTCCCGCCTCTGAGCAATTAGCAACTTCTCAGCTGGGAATAATTAGCAGAATGAAATGCATTTGTGCCATCCCTCATAACGGTCATCAAGATTTATTCAAGAGTCAACGGTGTGGAGCAGGATGGCTCCAGCAGAAATCTGTGGTTTAGGGAAAAGCGATGGTAGCTTTTGTGGGGGACCTGGCTACGAAGGATTCTGGGGGAAGCAGATTGAAACTGAAGTCATCCCTGAATCCTCTCTTTTGTTACTCAGTTTTGAGTTTTGGCTTTGGTTGGTTGGATTTGTTTGGGGATTTTTTGGCTATAATAGAGATTTTTCGAATTTCTTAGTCAATTCATCTTGCCCTTTTTCTGTCCTTTGTTCAAGAATAGCACATGTGCTGTGGTTATGGCAGCAAGGATGGGATTTTTTTCACTGAGGGTCCCTGTTAGATCTCTGCCAATTGTCCAAAGATTATTTTGATTCTCATATTTATAGATTCATTTGTTTGTAATGCTCTATACATTAGGAGTTTTCACTTTCATCTGAAAACTAATTTCAGATGTTGAAACCAATAGCTACTGTATTTCCCAACAGTATAACAGAAGAGATTAAAAAGAAAACAAACCAGTACGTTGCTGAGGGACCAAGGTGCTCTTACCTAGCTAATCAGTATTCAACCATTAATTCTGTTCATTTCCAGAAAACAAAATCTCTTTCTTCAAGGTTGCAGTTAGAAGATATTCACATATCCAGATGTTTATGGGCATTATCATGACTTGTGAATTGAATTAGTCTTTATGTGGAGTTCCATTTTTCTTATTTCCTGATCTGTATTTGCATAATTTATGGCAAGGGTGCAGTGACAGTGTGCTTCACTTGAAGCCCTCCTTCTTTTTTGTGTACTGTAGTAGTGACCAATAACAATATTTCAAGAGTCTGAGAGGTGTTCGCTGTTTTATACGTTGTATAGACTTTTCCTCCAAAACCAGGTTTTCATCGTTGGTACTTGGCATCGCTGATAGGTTGTCAGTGGGGAAAAAAAGAGTTGAACGTGGACATGATAAATGAATTTGAAAGTGCATGATGTTGCTTTAGAAGCAGTTTCTCCTGGGTAGATTACACTGTGGATACCAGTGTTTTACATGTTATAGTAATAAATACAGATGCTCCATCTTTATCTCTATTACACACACTGACATCTGCCATAAGTATTATATTTGCTCACTGAAAAAGAGCTTTTTCCAGCACCTTAATGGTGCACAGCTACATTCTGAAATGAGTCTTTTTCCACGTTAGCCACATTTATTAATGACTCTGGCAGAACTTTTTTCCCATCTACCAATTCAGAAATTTAACATGTTCACCTGCAGCATATTGTAATTACGCAGATCACTGCGGGGAAATTGAAGCTCAACATTTGCAGATAGTCTATTTTGCTGAATGTGATGGATGTGGATATAGATTCTCTGTACACTGAATAGGTTGCAGGTAAAAGCAAGTATTCTGTCTTGCACTGAACGTGATGAATGTGAGACTTGAATGCCTGGATACTGAAAACACACATTGCTTGAATGGACAGGTATACCGTATCCACGCTTCTGATCTCTGCTGCATGCCTATCTGCACTAGTTATTTTCTTTGGTGCCTGCCATGTGCCAGATTGCAAGTCTAGTAGAGGGGGAATTCTAATCCCCGGAATCTAAATCCCAGCGTTTCTGGGCCAGTAATTGAGACAACACAGGAAATATCAAGGAGCATCTGTTACCTGTGCGTGCATATTTTAAAACAAAAAAAGCAGGGGAAGTTTCATCCTTTCATTAGTTTGCTAGCCCTTGGGGTAAGAAATAAATATAGGGTGGTTGTTGGCGTTCAGAGTTCATTATCTTGAAGGGACCAGTTGTTGGCAGCCACCTCGCAGTGATGCAGGATACCTGCTCTGCTTTTCCCACTTCCCTGCTGGCCATGTTGAAGGTGAACGGACCACTATTGATTGATCGTGGTCCAGGAGCTGCTTCAAATTTCTTACACTCAACAGCTTGGAACTGGGCAATTTTCCTTGGAAAACACTAGTGTAATCTCTCTCGCAGCGAGAAGAGATTTGATAACATGAAGCTGTGTGATCTGGCGGACTGAACAAAGGACTACTTTTGTCTCTGATGTGGGGCTTCTTTTTGGAGCATTGTCAGAGTCGCACAAGCCAGGCCTTTCACGCTGTACAGGCAGAGTCTAGAGAAGCTGGGCACTCGCAATTTCCGCCGGAAACAATGAAAGCATAGCAACTCTGAGAAAAGCATGCCGGTTTTAATTTAGGAAAGTAAATAGAGATTATGGGGCTATTTGGGAATGGAAGACTGATCTAGAATCAATATCCGTAGCCTTTGAGAAGGGGCTTTAATTACTGTTAAAATCCAGGATGGAGCAGAAAGACTAGTACTAAAAGGATGTGTAAGCAGGGAATAGCAGACTTTGAAGGGCTGTTCAATTTGTCAAGAATTATGCTGTATATTCTTCTCCCCAGCTACCCTGAGGGCTTTCACACTGTCCCCTTGCATGCTTTTGCCAACCAGGTGGCATGACCTTTTAAAGGTGAAAATGATCCAAACAGAGACTAGCATTAGCACAGAGTTTGAAGAAGAAAAATTAAGAGATAATTGATTCAGAAGAGAAAAGGGAGTTGCAAAAGCCTAGCTGCTCTGAAACAGAATCTCAATTTGATTACGTGGAGTAGATTGCAGTTCTCAGTAACACACCTCTGCTTCTTTTCTGACTTGAGTTTCTGCAGTCATTTCTGATAAAATAACTAAAAAATCGCTTTTAAGGCCCTCAAGGGGTGATGAGGGACTGTTGGAATTTACAATGTTGATTAATAAAGTGTCAAATCTGAAAGGCAGCTATCGAGAAATGCCAGGAAGATCCCTCCAACACACAGAGTGTGAATGCACGTGAGCTGCTTGTAATGTTTGTAATAAATAATAATAATAATAATAATAATAATAATAATAATAATAATAATAGCGTAAGGCTTAATGCAGTCTGCAGCGTAGTCCTGTGTTTTAATGTGACAGCATTTTTCAAGTTGTTCTTGACAAAGCGTGTGATCGTGCATTGCCACAGCACATAGTACTGACTGAATACATTTCATGACGTATCAGTTGTCTTAACAAGCCTCCTACCTTGTAATTCTTCCTTCTGCCTTGAAAGCAAAGGCCTGGTACATGCATCTTGTTTGGTACCTCACCACTTTTCATGTAGCTTTTTGAAAGAACTGTTTGGATTTTCAGAATCTCCCTCCATTTTAGGAACAGAATGTCCTTTATGAATAGCACAATTCTGAATTTAAATTTATACTGCAGTGAAAGGGGCTGGCAACATCAGCAGGTGTTTCACAAAAGAACAGCAAAAAACTACGTAAGGACTATGCCAGGCAAGTACACAAGGATAAGAAGTGCCAAGAAGTATTTCTTTCTGTACTCTTCAAATTCATGTAAGCTGGTGTTAGTAGTCTAATTTGTACTGTGCATATGCAGAAGTATAAAGTTGTGCTGACCTTTCCCTAATTATTTATCCTATAATTTTTCAGTGCATAACCTCTGAAGCCTAAACAGTGGGATTACACAGAGTGTTTTCCTATTGATTTCTTCACTAGGAGTCTGATGGTGTAGTAAGTACCGTACTTGTGACATTCAATGTAAACTTCAGAGCTGCAGATTTAACAGGTCCTGCTAAGCTAAAAAGGAGCCTGAAAAGATTGCAGACTAAATATACATCCCTTTCCTTGAGGGGCTGAAACAGGTATGTAGGTATCTTTGACTCAAAATAAACATTGTGACTAACCTAAGTATCTATAATGATTAAAAAAAATCCCCAAACTCCAAAAAAACCCCAAACCCTCACCCTTCTTCCCACCTGCAGCTTCCTCTAGGTACAGAGCAGACAAACATACTCAGGAAAGAGAATTTCTCTTAGGAATGTAGCATGGATTCTTGCTGTGAGAAATGAAGGGTGTGGTTTTTTTTTCCTTCTACAAAGAAGAAGGTAATATAAACATAGGAGTATTTTTGCTTTTCAAAATCAATCAATAAAAATTGATTTTGCATACAGCATACATTTGTTTTAATGGCTTTGTGTGTGTAAGGAGCACATGCTACTGGAAATAACAATGAAGTAAGAGAGATCTGGGGAACTGTGGTAAAAGTACTTCAGTAGAACTGTTTAAAGATGATACAATTACAGTTTTGTAAATCTCGTGATGTTTTCTGAGACGCTTTAAATTTCCAGTGTAAAAGAGACATTGAATTATTTGTTTTTAATTGTGTTTTGCTAGCGCCCCATGGAACAAAGCTTGCTTAAGGCTTCACAGAGCAAAACAAGAAACAGGAACAGTCTCTCTTCAATAAGAATTAGAGTAACTGCTGATTTGCTTAGAGACATCTCCAGCCGTACATGGCTGTCATTATTAAGAAATATGTAACCTATTGTAAGTTGTTTTTCTTGATAAAGTTTGAAGTTGACAGTTCAGCATGTGAGATACGATGTGAATTTTAAGCACGAGCACCCTGGGAGGACAGGCTGCAAAAGGTTTGGTGGGGCAAGAAACATTAGCACTTTTATCTGTTGTTTAGAGATTGTCCTTTTGAAGCAAAATACCTGGACATCTAAACACATTGGGAAACAAAATTTTGTCTTTAATGTAATATATTAATCTTAAGCACATTCTATATTTTTAGTAACTTAACAGTTTTTTTTATTTTCTTCAAATTGTGCTTGGAACTATTTAAAATGCATTATTCAGACCAAAATGAACAAAATCCCCAAACTGAAAATCTCTTCCATTTTGAGGCTTGTGGGTCAGAAAACAGAGAAGTAGAATCTCTTAAAATTTCATTTCCAGTAATGCTTGAGCCGTAGCAGCTAAATACAGTTCACTTTCTCTTTGCTTCCAAAACTTTCAAGCTGTTTTACTACAGCCATCGCAGTCTGTGCTTTATGCAAATATACAGATTGATAAGAGGGAAAATTGCAAAACTGGAGAAGATGAATTTTGCCTTGATTGACCTTGGACTCTTAATTGCTGGTTAGCGAAGGAACACTCCTTTGAAGTGCAAAAACAGTCACTGTGTTTAAAGACTTGGACTGCACAAGTGGGAAAACAACCTCTTGGATATTTTGCATTGAAAAAGTTGATCTGTAAATGATAATCAAAGAGCAAGCTATTTAAGAGTTTCTTCTCCTCTTGCTCTTTTGAATACTTCCTATTCTTATTCTGCATTCCTTATGCTGCGCTTTGGCATTTGGAGATGAATGCCATCTCATGTGGTGACAATAAGGCCAATTCAGTGCCCTTCTGTAGGACATTAGGCTGCATGTCCTGCTACACGTAAGGGATTAATTAAATAGCTGTGAATAGCATATTTGAGACAGAAAGGTCACTGTCAGCACTTTGTCTGCTTATGCTAACCAGTTATGTTGGGAGAATAAAATGATGCATTAAGCATAGTTAAACGTGAATTTGAGATGCTTCAAAGTAGAACCAGGATTGTCAATTAATTGACTTAGTGGCGTTTTGTGTAAGTGGTTCACTTCAGACTTTGTTAATGGCAGAGTATTTTTCATATTTTTCTCAAGGTATTTATTTTCTTAGCAGCCTGGTTCAGAGTCTTCTTGTCAGGTGGCCATCCTTGGTTGTATAACTGTATTTATAGCTGCTTTATATCGGTCTATATTACCAACCTGTATCTACTCTAAAAAAGAAAACATATCTTTGGAAAAATGCCATGTCTAAAATCCCTTTTGGAAGAAGGTCTTATGTCAGTTGCTACCATTTTGTAATGTCAAGATGAGCATAAAAAGAGAGAGATGGGTAAAAACTACTACTCCTAGGCACTGATGAGAAAGTCGACCCCTGCATGTATGTCTGTGTCTTGGCCATATTGATCATGCTGTGATGTTCTCTTCCTTCTTTGTTGTCTTGTACAGCACTCAGGGCAAGGGGAGCAGAGTTGGGGCACAAGCCAAACCTTGTACAATTTTTTTTCCCCTTCCTTGATCTGAGTTTACTGCAAACGTCAGCAAATCTCTCTGGCCTGCTCTACCCCAATGCTGCAACCTCTTCTGAGGCTTCTTACCTGCTTACTAGCCTTAGGTCAAGAGGTTAAATAACAGAGGGGCTCCACCAAGAAAGGGAAGAACATCATCTTCACGGTCCTATGTGCACCAGGCTTCTTCTCTATGTGGCTTTCCACGTGCCCCGTCATGGCTGTGTGAAACTGTGGTTCCCAGCATAGGTTCTTCTGTACATCTTTTTTGGCAGATGGGCTGCAAATTGCAACCCCTCTTGGACACCAGCTCCCTGCCACAAACGGGATGCTTTTTTTATTATTACCGATATAAATTGAATACTGCTATTCTAGGCGCCGTGAGAGCGGGTAATAAATGGCAGTCTTTGTCAGAAAGAGTTATCAGTCCAGATTGTTTCGTGGGTAAGTGATGAGGCAATAGACTGCTAATGCACAAATTGTTCAGGCACATGGGAAATATTTAAGTACTACTGTCATGATGTTTTCTATGCTCAATTTACTGGTATTATTATGTCATACTGGTGAGTTCATCACCAGGCCTTCTCACATTGCTCTGTATTTATAATAACTAATACAATTTAGTTTCTGTGCTTTTCTTTGAAATGACTTCATATTTAGCGTATTCTTTTGGTTTTGTTTTTCTCAAAAAAAAATGAAGAGAGCAGAAAGCCTGACTGTTGTTTGGGAAGGTTGTTTGCCTCAGTTTTTAATATGTGCAGATGAAGATACTTATTACGTGTATTCAGCTGACTTTTTCTCACAAGGACAGGTTATCACTTTAGTACTGTAGGGTAAGACTTTAATTGCATTCATTATATTAGGGGGAGGATTGGCTGGGATAGCCTCTAAGGATTAAAACTGTGTATCTGGGTATGAAAGAATCATTTGGTAATCTGCCAGAGCACTCTTGTTGTAAGGGGAGGTTTTCCTGTCAAACTGAAGAACCACTCAGATAAACAGGCTTTCAGTGCAGCTATCTTCGGTGCGTGGAGCCCTTAGCTTAGGACACCTGTATCTCAAAACACTTGGGTTACCTGGGCTGCATCAGATACTTGTGCTGACGTATTAAACGTTCGTATTTTAATCCTTGAGGTCATGTTAACATTCTTTCTTACCATATTTCAAATACATCATCAGAGGTTGTTTTGGACTTTCTTTTCATGGTTTTCCTCTTCAGTTGATAAATGAGTCTCTGGAAAAGAACAGCTCATTCAGTGCATTAGAACTAGTAGCTCTTCTTGGTTGTAAAACAGGAGCCACGCATATGTAGAGCTGTTCTTCATCTTCTGGAACTTCATAGGTTACCCCAAAGTATAGTTTAAATCAAAATAAATCCATAATGCATGCAGTGCATTCATCTTTTTTGTGCAAGGGAAAGCAAAGAATTACAAACAATTTAGTGAAGCAAGGAAAAAACAAATATAATAACTAATTAATGTGTAGAATGTGTATAATTAAATAATAACTAAATTAATAATTAAGACAATGGCTATTATTTAATAGTTCATTTTGGTTTTGTGTCTGTTTTGTTCTCAGTACAAGAGAGGAATGTATGTGCTCTACTCATGCAATGGGAGATGATAGTTTTAAAACTTTAAATGCCTTTTTAGCGGAGGAGGAGAGCATTTGATATCAAACAGTGATGAGCTTCACTTAATAAATCTGAACTTGTTTTATTGAATACTGCTGATAGACAAGTGAGAAAAACCTTTATATGTAGAAACTTGCTCTTATAGGAAGGTTCTGCAACTGTGCAAAGCCAGGCTCTTGGTTTGCCAGTTACTGGAAAAAAATTATTTCATTTATGAGTTTATGCTGCGTCTTTGATGCACCATGTAAAATTAACTTTTATCTCTAGACAAGATCTAAAACGTTTCCAACAGTTCACTTAAAAGGGTGGGGAAAAAGAACAGTGTGTTAACTAAGAAGATGACATATTGCCTGAGGCAGTCTGCTTTTCTCTTGGCTCTAGAAGGAATTCGCTGTCTCCTAAAGGTCTAATTCTTTATAAGTGGGTTGGTTTGGTTTTTTTTTTTCTTTTTAAATAATACCTAGCTGTGGTCTTCTCAGATATTTTATGAGTGCCAGTTGACAAAACAAAACAAAACAAGAATAAAAATAACCCATATTTCTGGATAAGGTGAATCACCTGCTAGCCTGCCTCATCTTCGGTTTAAGTGCAGTGTTTGATCCGCGGAGCTCTGGGGAGCATTCTGATCCTGAAACAACTGGAATCCAAAAGAGAAAATTGATCTTGGTTTTAAAACTTGGGAGGCGATGTGTCTCACAAGTGCTTTTCATTGAGAAAATGATAATCGAATAAAGTTTCAGTAGCACTGGAGTGGTTAAGCTCTCATGTGTCCGACAGGAAGAATCCTAACAGACGTCTGTCCCAAACAAAGGGATCCTTCGCAGTGTTTGTTTAGGGCCATGCTATCTATACCACAGATCTCAGCTTTACGAGTGTATTTATGGACAATAAAATTTACTCTCCTTCATGACACTTAAGAATAGGGAATGGCAAAAAATCCTAATCTGTTACCAAAGCACTTTTCCGCTGAAAAAGTGAACTATTTTAAATATAGTGTGACTTCATGTGTGGTATCCCTCTCTATTTAAAAGGCAGTCCCAAGGACTTTAATTTCAGAGTGTGCAGCTAATCAGAACCCTGATGCTATTTTGAAAATCACCATGGGAATGTCTACAAATAATAACCATTTCTGCACAAATTAAAATATAAATGAACTTGTACATAAACACTGTCATCAACTTTAATGTTGAAAATGCTACTGAGCTTTAATGTGTTTTTCTGTCCACTTAGACAGATATTCTGCCCTGATTCGTTCCCAGGCATAATACTGGGCCTCACCATCTGTTTCGTCCTCATGCAGAAACTGATCCAAAGCCCACAGAAGTCTTACCGAATTGTGAAATTTGGGTCTGATATCCATCTTATTTTACTGGTTTTTAATGAGGATTATTGGGGGTGAAATTCACTTCCTTGCATACCACAGAAAAACATTTTAATTAGGAATTCTGTGTTGTTTTTCTCAGCTTTGTCTTCCATGCGAACTTCCCATTCCCATGAGGTGAGCCTAAGATTGGAGTGTGGGAATAGGTTCATGTGCCACATCCTGATGCCTCCAAAGGTTACGTAGGGGGAATTAGACGTATGAGGCAGGCCAGCAAAGCTGGGCGTATCTATGATCACAAATTCTACACATCACTCGTGTGTGGAAAAAATAAAATCATCTAGTGATGATATGATAAGAGCTGGAAAAGAGTAGGAAGATGGGATTGTATAAGGGAAAAAGGGAATCAGAATGGGAGTATCTGTACTTTGTCTTCCCTGTGCTTCTGTAGCCCTTAAATCTGACACTTGAAAGGTCTCTTTCCTTTCTTAGGTGATGGAATGAGCCATCTCTACATCTCTGTCACACTCTTCTACTTGCAGCCCACTCTGGCTGCTTTGACACTCCTTCTGTGGCTGTATGTGTGTCTAATGGGTTTGTGTAGCTTTGTTTTAAAATAGGGTATTATTATTTTTATAATTTTTATAGAAGCTGAAATGTTACAGACTTCAACATATTTCTTTAAAATTGGAAATCAATTTTATATATATATATAATATATATATATATATCTTTTAATTCCAAATCACAGGAATTCCAACTTCTGGGGTTGTGAAATCCCAACCAGCCAGCACTTGAGTTATGAAATCCCAGTGCACCTCAGAATTCCTGTGCAAAATATGTAAGATTGCACTTGCAGCCAAGTTCTTGGACTCAGGCGCAGTCTTAGTGTCATGAGTTGGATTTTAGGGAAGGTGGTAGCCGAAATTTCAGCATACCTTAACACGGTATTCAGCACCAAATGATAACAATCTTACTGTCCTTGGAAATGCCTTCCTCTTCCAGTGATGCTGTTTATTGTGGTTTAAGGTATTCTCGCTGCGTGAAAGATTTCCTGTTCAGTCCATTGTAAAGCAGTCAGAAGAATGCATGAAATCAGTGAAAAATTGCTTCTATCACCTCTATCACTTTAATTTGCCTTGCTCAGAGTACTTGTTTATCACAAGGACATTGTTTTTAACTTTGAAACATACTCTGCAGGTAATGTAACCATGCATTCTTTTTGAGTGAAAAGGGACCACCACCATTTTTTAACCACTGTTTTGAAGAGGACTGTTTTCATTGGAAGTTTTGTTGATCTGACTGTTTGTGCTTTGCAGTGTACAAAATTAAAATGTTCCAGTGTATGCCTTTTTTTTAGGAATAATCTGTTGCATGAGATGATTAAACCAACGGGACAACTTGTGAACCTTCACCTTGGTGGTGAGGTTTGGTCTGTGCTCAGCATATAGACCTAGGACGTTTTTCAAGTACTATGGAGCCCTTACTTGCTTAGCTTACCTATAGCTTAGGGTCTCAGAGGGAGCTGAGCTCTGTTTGTTGTATCTCTATGAACCAAAAGGCCATTAACTGGAAGGGTCAAAGGGTTAATGGAAGAAATAGTCTCCACTTGCCATTATCTTGCAACGTTCTGCGGGAACTGGGGAAAGATAACACTTGCTCCCCTATTTCTGTAGGTGGTTTCTAAAAAGGTGACCTCACTCTTCTGTGACTAAATAAAAGATTAAATGCAAATACAGAGGCCAACAGAAATGAACTTGCTCAAACTGCTAGCGGAGAGCCATGCTCCATTAAATGACCACTTTGATAGCATCAGGTCAAATTCTTCTTAGATGAGTAAAGGTCATAGAGATTGTATTACTTAATTGCCTAACTTTCTCTTTGTACGCGCTGTTGTTATCCTTTCATGTGCTCCAGGAGAAGAGCGCTTGCTCTCTCTTGGACTTGGGTATATGGAAGATGGAACAAAGAGACAGATAAAAGGAAAACTTCAGCTTAGTAACATATCAGTGATATACTGACCAACTAAATAATTTTCCAGAGTGTTTAAAAATGCTTGACAAATACTCGAAAGCCTTAAAACCGAAATGTGTAGCTTTCTCCAAGATACACACATGGTTCTTTAAGTAGATAGGAATATGTATATCTTGTCTCTATGAAGGATTTCTGTTCTGAAATCTCGTGAAGCTTTTTTATGTGTTATAAATTCTTTTAATCATTATTAATGCTTCTTATAACCTCAGTTACGATGCTTGGTTTGTCTTTGGAAAAGCAGAATCATAAAGGCAGTCCATGATATGTTGTATAAACAGGTCACTCACTGATAGAGCAGAACGTAACTAAGGTGGCATTATATCAGAAAATTGGAGAAGATGCAATGTGAGAAAGATTATGTTCACTTTTTCACATCTGCATTGCATTTGGTATCAATTCTAGATACCCATGTAACAGTTGTGAGGGAGAATGACAGAGGTGTCCAAAGCCAAAAAGAGTAAGAGGAGAGCCCAGACTGAAGGTTTAAAGAGATGATATGCTCATGGCTCGGGGTTTTTTTCCTTCTTTCGTTTTAGGCTCGTAAATCAGATTGTGAAAGCCAATGTGAACTGAGTTATTAGCCACATGAGAGAGCTTCAGTGTGGATGTGAAAAGTTGAATCGATGCATGAAGTTTAAGTTTCTTGGTTCAAAGGATACCAAGTAGCACTTTTTAATGGAATTTTTAATACTGGGCTAAACATCAAGATAGCCTTGATAGCCTCAGTTCAGCTTCCGAACTACATTTCCTGTATTTTTCTCCATTTTATGTTAAAGTTGGCTTAGAACTGAATTTGGGGGAAAATTAACTGATTGCAATTTCATTTTAGAATGCATATGCAAAAGTGGATGATAATGCATTGATTAAAACTACATATATGCACATATGTATATGCAGAGTGAGTTTATCTAAAGCGTATTTCCAAGAGGAGTCTAAAAGAGGAGTGTCCTTTGGTCTTTTTGAGCCTAACCCAGGTTGGAGTCATCACTGATGATGTTGTTCACAAAACTGTATTCTAAGTTGAAGGAAGTACCAGTATCCTTTTGATACTTCCGGCTAAAAATACTTTATGTGCATCAGTCTGTTACAAACCAAATACCAGCGTTACGCCCAAGGCATTATATAGATTCCGGCCAACTGTGTAGCTGTGGTGTTCATCCCCAGACTATGTGATTTTGAAGGTAGCTTGAGGTTGTTGACAGCGTCAGTTACTGCTGTCACTTGATTTCACTAATTCTGATAAGAGAACCAGGTTCGGATAAAACAAAGGGAAGAAGAATTGCTCTCGTCTTAAACGTTATCCCAGACGGCTCTATCCTTTTCCCCTTTGGCTTCAGTTATTTTGCATCATATAGTAATTCAGTTTTCCATTTATTTTTTTCATCTCCATTACAGTAAGATGCATTAGTGACCAGGAGCACCCTCATGTTTCTAAAAGCCCCACTGTGGAAAATATTTGGCAAAATTCTGCGATTGTCTTTGTCACCTGTCTCAGGTGGTTTTGTTTTTTTCAGTTTCTTTTCAAATTACACCATTTCTTTTCCAATGCATCACTTGCCATATATTAAACACTCCAGTTCTTAAAATTGCAAGTGTCTTGACTATTTCATTCCTGCACAATGAATATGGTGATTAAAGGGACATGCCACACATGTTAAACTTATGCTGAGCACAGAAGACACTTTGGGGAAAAGCGTTAGACCATTCCCAATTGCAATTGAGAGACAAGACTAAACTTGTAAAATTTAAACAGTTGTTGAAAACTCTGCCTTCAGTTTGACCCTCATCATAGGGTTTCTTACTTCATTGCACTAAACTAAAATTTTTGCTAAGTCCTGTTAAACAACTGAGCATTTTTTAAAAAGTTGCTGCGAAGTCTTTACAACAGCTTCCTTTTTTTAGTTGCTGCTGTTGTTGTTTTCTTGTTTTATTTATAAATGAATGCTGCTCTTTTTCTTTCAGTATTTTGATTCATAACGCTTCTTGTGACAGGAAATTACATACAGCTTGTGAACGAAAACACATAACTTCTAATAACTGTTTAGTTTAATTGTTCAAGGGAAAACAGATTTGAGGTTTCTCTGTTATATTCACATCCGTGAGTTACTTCTTGCTATGCCTGCCCAATTGGAGTTGCATAAACTTAACTAACAAAATCATTTTCTGTCTTTTCAGGTGAATAAATACTGTTCATTAAGATAAACAATTAACTCACTCTCTTATTCATTGCAAGAGAAGAAAAATTAATTTCATGTCACTGTGTTGGTGATTTCATAAATAAAATCCACGCCAAGTCATTCTTGACTCTTTAAAAGATTTTAAACATTTCCTCCATTCCCCTGTAAAAGATCCTTTCTCACTTATTTTGGCTTCCGTGATCTTAAACCAGCAGACTTTGTCTTTTTTTAAGGTTGGAGGTTAATTGGGCAAAGCATTTCTTCATTCACGTTTCAAAGTCTTCTATCTGATTTTTCACTTTGTGGAAAGCCTTTGAACTTCTGTTGGAATGTCAGATCTCTCAAAAGACTTCATTCAGGCAACCCAAATTTTTTTTGCCCTACTTCAGGGCAATAAATGATTTTTAGGCCTGTCTCTGAAAACTGTACAGCTAATTCTACCTACTTCAATTGTACTGGCCACGAGTCTCCAATAACTTGCCTTCTCTTTCATAGCAAGCAGGTGACCTTTTTGACTGATGCATAAATGAAGGAATAACACACATGAAGTCTGCCAAAAGTATTGCGTGTGGCCGCCAAAGAGGACCTTTCTTGGGGAAAATGAGAGAGAGAACTGGGGATTGTAAAGGCCGGCGCTGAGGCGGCTGCGCGGAATGTCTGTCAGTGAGGTGGATCAGAGCGTTGTGCCTTTGTAGCCCCATAAAGGCGTACTGGGGGAGCAGGGGCTCCTGGAGGATTACCCGTGGCCTATGACGTGCACTTGAATGTTGATACCTGTCAACAGCCGTGGAAGAGGGGCCAAGGATATGGCGGAGCATCCAATTAGCTTTTTGCAGCAAGAAGTAGAAGAAGATAGTATCCCTTAAAATGCTGCGGAGGGGATCGCAAGATTAGGCAGGGGTGGAGCAATTTACTTTTTTTTTTTTTTTTTTTTTTTTAAATACACTGCTCTTTAAATGCTGAAATGGAATTTTTAAAACCTCAGGAAATTCAGAATGAATCTTTACTATGTTATGTATTTTTCAAAGTTTAGCTTGTGAATAAACCCTTTCACACAAAGTTGTCAGTTGTTCTTGTAGGAGAATCATATGGTTTGGAAATAATTTTTTATTATCCGTACTATTTTTAGTCTTTGTCACAGGCTAAATCACAGATATTTTGAAGATGCTGTACGTTGTAGCTGTGAAAGCATCTGTCAGGAGACCTGTTAATACTCATGCACTTCTCTAATCTGTGTTTTCTGACATGGACCTTTTATCTTGTCTCTGAAATGATTTTTTACGTATTATCTGGTATGCTTTTTTGCCGTACATCTGTGGCACCCAATAACCCATAGAGAATTTCGTTTAAGACAAAATAGTGACTCCAGCAGAAAATAAGTGGAGCCTTCTCCTGTGTAAGTTGTAATTGAGGTTATGGCACGGCATATTGCCTTTGGCAGAGTTCTATTACTGAGAAACTGAAACCACGATTTTTGAGGCTGCTCCAGTGTAAGCAAAATGAATTAATTATTAGAGACATAGGAAGAATTAGAGGAAAAGAGAATGGCTTCTTGAGCGAAATACAATGTATTGACTTTTGGAAAAAGAGAGGAGCAGAGCAAATAACTTAGTAATGAATAATCCACTTTCAAGTAACTAATGACTTCTTTGCAGATCTGCAAGGGTTTTTCTCCTAGTTGGGCTGGCTCTCTGAAGTCCATCAAATGTTTCTTAGAAAATTTATTTTTGTTACAAAACTCTTTTCTTTGGATTTAACTGTGACTCTCATGAGGGGCTTGTTAGATGTGAAGCTGCTAATATTACTGTCTGTAAGTTGGTTTTAAATATATTTTTAAATTAATTGCAAGAGCTGTCACCTCAAGAAAGGAAAACCAGTGGAAAAGAAAGGAACTAGATAAACTAGAGGAAAATACTGTTCTGATTAAGAAAACATTCTAAGTTTATTATTTAAAGGACATGGAATATGCTATTGAAGTAAATCTTTACAGGTATGTGCCTCAATCATTTGCGCAATCAAGTCTTTCTTTCGCAGAGGCAACACAGTACTTTGAGTTTTTTCTTATTATCTGCTTTGAAAGAATGTTTGTTTACAATCTTGGATGGTCTTTGTGTGAGTTTAGGTCTGTATACAAAAATAACCAATCTGTGTGTGAATTTTCTTACATCTGCTCATGTAACTTTATACCCTACGAGCTGTCTTCTAGAGATGGTAAGGAGGAGGGTGGATAATAGGGACTATTTGACATGTATCATACGTAACAAACCTGGCCTTTTCTCATTTTTGTCTGTCTTGCACTTCATTGCTTTGTTGTTTACCTGTTCTTTGTTTCTACAGTTTTATTTTACAATTACTTGTTCTAAAATACATTATTTTGATCAGACACCAGTGAAGCCGCTATTCATTATTTCCTGAGGGTGAGGAATGCTATAAGTCTCCCTGCACTGGCAAAAAAGTGATTTATTATTGTTTTTTAATCTGCTTTGAGTATCCTCACGTCTCATCCATCTCTTGGATCCAGAATGTTCAGTTTTGGTCATAGGAAGGTGCTGTGTGAGTATCACAGATGGATGTGGTCAGTTCAGTGTCTGGTGAAGGAGGGTGAATCTGCTGTTGTACAATGTTATTCAGCAATCCACAGTAATTGGTGCTTATAGTTAAGCCCGCTGCCTCTGCACTTAGTGTTTTTATAACGTGAGAAAGATTTTGCAACCATATAATTAGGTCACAGATTTGCATGGTGCTTTTAAGAGTTTGCAGTAGTACCCTTATCTCCTTGTTTTGCTCATTAAAGGAATTTTTAAATAAAAGAGGGATGTATGTCTGCATCTCTCATTTATATACAGCTGTAGTTTTCACCTTGTAAGAAACCCTAAGTTTGTCAGAAAATAGGAAAGGGCAAATGTTATGTTTTAGAATCCCTGATATGTCAAATAAAACCGTGGTGGTATGAAATCTAAGTAACTGTTAGTAAAATAGCTAAGATCCATGCTAGAGCAGCTAAGAGAAAAGGCAGGCTTTTGAACACTCTCATCCTAAGGTCCAGCCTTTAAAAACCCCCAACACAGAAGTCCTCTATGAGGTTAGAATATGAATTTTGTTGAAAGTCAATTGGACTTGTGCATTTGAAAAAGATACCTTTAAAATTGTATATAGCGTATAATGAAATAGCGTAGATGTTGTAAATGCATGTATTAATATATTTAAGTTGGATTCAGATTAAAAGTGTTAGAATGATTGAAGTAGTGGGGGAAAAATGATCTCTCAAGTTCTTTCACCGATTTTTTTTTAATATGCTTGATATTTTTATAACAGACTCTAGCTTCCCTTTCTTTTGGTGGTGCTAACACCCTGAATTGAAAGTTATAGCATAGCTCAAGGATGAGATGGATTGAAGTGCTTTTTATTACTGACTGTTCCCAGGCAAAATGTTTTAAGCAAACTGGGTAATGGAGGTAAATTACATTATATGGGGTGCTGGCCTTAAAGTGATCTTTCTATTAAGCCTTCTGACAAAACAAAATTGCATTTGAGTTGCGTAAAATGATAAAACAAATGAATAATTGCAGTGTGTAAACAAGAAAAAAAAAGTTCCTTTTGAATGGTTAAATAAATAAAACAGAAAATCCACAAAGTTGAATAGGTTTTTACTTTAAGATATTTGATAGAGGACATCCAGTCTCCTGAAAGGCTGCTAAAAGAAAACAACTTTAATTTTGAAGGAGCCTGAAAAACTGACAGATACAAGGTAACAGCTCACCAGGGGTCTACAGCCTTTTGTATCAAAGTGCTTGTGTCACAATTCTGGAAGCAGAGTTCAAAGGTTGTCCCCCACAACCATCTATGAATTTTACCAGTTTTGAAAAAAGAAAACGATACTGACTGTACTGGATCAGACTGGAGATGTGTTTGGCCCGGTGTCATGTCAGGGGCCAATGCGAATATTCGCAAATCTCAGAATATTCTCCCATCTTCCAGGTATTTGTAACAGGGACTTCCTCAGCCAACAGTAGTGTTATTTTTTTTAATAACTCTTACAAGGTTTTACTTTCCTGAATGTCTCTCGTTGCTTTTGAACTCCCATAATGCTTCACATTTGCAATATTCTGTCACGTTTTTTCACTGTTTTATTGCACATTTAATGAAGAACCGTGTCCCCTTGTTTTCCTTCTCTTTGGGTTTTTTTGTAACCTCCCTGCTGCCTCCTATATTTGACTCCGGTTCTTGCATGTGAAGAGGGGATGAACAGCTGCTACTTAATCACCTTCTCCGGGCTGCTCTATGACCCTTCATCACCATTTTTTAAAGTAATAATTGTTATAGTTGGTATTTTAAAATATTTTATGTTAATTAATGAGAGTGGGGGATTTTGTGTACTTAATGGTTCCTGCGTATTGGCTAGGGCTACGTGCTGAGTTCCTCTAGCCCTTAGTGGGGTCTGAAGGAAAACCTCCTGGAGTTCTCTGTAATGAGAAGAGGGTGGTGTCCATGGGTTCATATAAACACAGGTAATTACTAGGTTGCCAAAGGGGTGTGTAGAGCTGCATTTTCTTTGTTTTGATTTGTCTTTTTTTACAACTCCAAGGTAATACCTTTGATCTGCTCTTGTGGTTTATGTTGCACCCAGGAAGCAGCCAGCGCTCTGTTCTCCAGGGTGAGTTGTACCTCTGCTGCTCCTGGGAGAGAGGTCCATCATCTACGTAGCAAGCACCCCTTTTTCTTAATGCACTGCTGCTGCTTGTGTGGTCAGATAACTCATTTTTCAAGGGGCAGTACACTGTAGTTTGTTCACATCTATTTTACGTCACGCATGTTTTGCTTTACGTCTGTAATTTGCTTTACGTTTGCCTTAATGTGGTGGCTGTAAGAGAGGCAGGCATCCTTCTTAATGTAATTATGTTGTATCTCTTGGGGTAGGACTGGTAGAGGCATACTGAAACCGCCATTACTGGATAAGCTGTTCTTTGCAGCTGACATTAAATAATTGGCACAAGAACCTGCCTTAATAAATTGCACATTAGTCAGTAGTCATAGCAGAGAGGTCAGTGCCACATGCGTGCCTCTTTCTGACCTGTGTGCTTCATCCGTGTCCTGCCTGGCATGTTTAGACAGTGTTGATACAAACTTCAAAACCTTCTCGGAATCCCTCTCTGAAGAGTAAACTTTAATCACCTGTAGGTGACTCGATCTGGCTGGTTTTGTAAAGAATGGAAACGAGCAACAGGATAGGATAAAACAGTGGTTTTCATAAAATCTTCATAGCAGATGATGATCGTTTATTTGAGAAGGATGGCAGGCAAAACAGGAAAGGGGAAAAAAACACTGAGAAAAAGGAATGCTAGTCTATGGTTCATGAAACGGACCTCAGAAGTTCTCATAGTTGTCTTCCTCATCCTGTGATACTTTTCTTCTCATAAAAGACTGCCCCTGACAAGGATATGGTGTCTTATTTCATAAATAAACTTTTTCAAAATTGCCCCTATGTATTTTTTTTTTTTAACGTGAATGTGATTGATAAGGTGACGTGGCCCCAGTTCACCAAAGCACTTAAGCATGGGCTGAAGAGTCCTGGAGAACAGATGGCCGATAAGGGCAGTTCTCTAGTGGTCTTATTTAAAAATCCATTTTCTCTTTTGCTGGTATTCCATTTTCCTGCTGAGTGCCATCTTTTACCACTGACATTCCCTTGCCTTCAATATAACGTTGTAGCGTTGGAAGAATTCGTGTTTGGGCTGGCTTTGCGGGATACGGTTTGGAGGAATTTAGTGCCGCTAAGCTGCAGCACTGTGCACTTTCCTTCTCAATTTGCTTGTGTTTAGCAGTTTGAAAATTGGTCATTGGGCCCCGAGGATATGTATTTACTCCGTTAATTTTGGGATACCCACATTGTTAGAGCACGGTTGGTCTTTACCACCTAGGTAGAACATGTTGTATTTAGCAAGGCTTTTGAGCTCTCTCTTACTTGGATTTTAGGATGTCACGCCTTGGTGGCCAGATTGAGAGGATCTTCATTTGCCTTTCGCAGTGAATTTATGGCCCTCAGCCAAATTAAGCTCACATATTCTCCTGATGCAATATGTGCATGGGCATGGAAGCACAGATAGAAGTTCTGGCTTTCCTATAATGGGATAATGGAAAGTCTGTAGGGAATGGGACAATAATTTCCCCATTATGAATGGGCCTAGGAAATGAGTTTTCAGCTTCACTAATGTAAATCTTCTCTATGCCCACTCAATTTACTGTCCGCTATGCCTCTGGGTCTGCACTAAGAAGTGCTTCTGCACTTGTCCAGACTGATTAAGATTCATATAAATAGATGCTTTCTATATGAAATGTATTACTCTCTTAGCCTTTAACAGTTGAACAAATTTAAATAAAATGATGGTTCATTTTTACAAGGTGATAAAATGAACATAATTGGGTTAATATCTTAATCTGGCAGCCTGGAATTAGATTACACATACCTGTGTGCACAAAATTTGATTAGAGAAAATCAGATTTTCCATTCCACCCACTCCTTTTGTGACCTTTGGATATTCCATCTCGTTGCCTAGAAGGAGCTAGTTCAGACCAGCCAGTCCAAATCTGGTGGTGTCACTCATTCCTCCCTCAATTGCTTTTTGTCTGTACTGTTTTCTTACTCTGAGAGAACATTTGTTTTCCCTTAATGTTGCTAAACAAATTTCCTGTAGAAATGGCAGTAACATGAAGAGGGTTTTAGTACTACTTTGGGAGGTGGCTCTCTCCATTATTTCCTGACAGAAAAAAATAATACTGAGATGAGTTTTGGGATACTAGCTGTGGTCGGTTTGGCTTCCTAGTATTTGCTGTGTGGACTTATTTTGCGTATCAGTCTTCATTTTTCTTCTATTTGTTTTTTGGTTGTGTTTGTTTGGTTTTTTAAAAAATATTATTTTTTTAAACCAGTTTTCTATTGCAAGGAACACCAGAGTGGGGCTGGTTGCAAAAGCCTGCCCAGTCACTGAGAGGTCAGTGACTTCTGTCATCAGGGCTTCAGGAACAGAAAAAGAACTGTCAGAACCTATTCCCGGACATACTAAAATTATTAGCACTATTTCCTTGTATGACTAGAAGCTGCAGTATCATCTCTCTCTGTTTCGTATAAAATAAATCCAGCGACAGAAAATAACAGATGAGATACCAAAGCTTGTTAAGTTTTGTGCGTGGACTCATAAGCAACGGTCATTGTTTAACTACATTATATCACTAATTATTGCTGATCTGCACATTAGTAGTTTTTTAATGTGGGGTGGGATATAATTTAGAGATGATACTTTTGTGCTGAGTGTCCAGGTCCCACAGTAAACACTAGATACTTGGCTGACTAGATAAAAAGGTAAGTAACCCGGTTTGCTGTGTCATATCAGAGCCTCATCCCTGCTCTCTAGTAACTCTCACTGCAGGTAGTGATGGGGGCAGGTCCAAGAGTCAATGTTCTTAGTGCATCCCTTGACCTCTCTTTGCTGCTGCTGGATCAAACGCTGAGAGGCAGTGAGGGGGCAGTTTGGTCCCCGCGTGTTAGTCACGGAGCTGGGTTCTCACCTGCTCTTTCAGACACCATGAAGTCAGGCTACTCTAATCAGACATGTTTGGGTTACATTTTGGTCTGAGGGGACAGCCATTACAAGAGCAAATTTTTGCCCTGTAGCTTCATCCCAGTGAATGTGAATCATACGCAGTCTGATAGAGAAATAAGATACTTGCTTTCAAAAATCTTATGAAAGGAAGGATGCATAAAGAGGCATTTTAAAAGACTTCCAGACCACCTCCACAAAGATCCAAGAGTCTGGTTCCTCTCAGGGGAAAGGGATTTTGCTCCATCGATTATATTTTCTGTTTGTTACGGAGCACTGCCTGGATGCTGCGTCCACCTCCATCTTATCACACACACACTCTCACAGACTTTACTGTCCATCTCCTCGTTATTCTAACAGTTTATTCTGGTTTCGGCAGAATTGGTGTCTCTCTTGGATTGTGCTGCGTTGTGAACCACGACAGCCTCCACCACATGCTGCTTTGTAGCCACTCCTTTTCCTCTCTTAAAATATTAAAATACTGCCCTCGGACCGCCAGGTTACATTTCTGACATGTGCTCATGATAAGGCATAGTAAATGAATCCTAATTAATTATTGCCCCTTCAGGTTGAAACACTTATATATGACTAATTTAAATGTTGACAGCAGTTTAAAAGCTTAAATACCAATTGCTGTTCCAGGAGAAAAGTTGTTTTAAATTAATCACTTAAAATTCAAATTTAATGTAGTCAAGTTTAGTAACTCAGTAGACTGTTTAAATAGAGCATCAAATTAATAGATCTGGAAGCCTCTAATGTTCGAGTGAACAAATTAAGGCACCAATGCTCTTTATTTAGCCTTTTAAGGATAAAATAATGTCAAAGCTGAAGGTTGCCAAAAGTTTGGTTGTTTTTTTTTTTCTAGGACATATTCATCAGCCCTTTGTTTTATGGTCAGGAGGTGCAGTAGCGCTTCCCCTGCATTATGAATTGTGCTGTGTTTTCAGTGATCTCTGCTTGGACGTATCGCAGTGGCATGTGTCATTCAGATGCTACATGAAGTTGATCCCTGTGCCCTGGGCTTATCTTCTGGTATGGGTGAACAGTTTCCTCCTGTTCCAGGCCTTTTTCTGCTTGTAGGTCTGTTAGTAGCAATTTTATTCAGTAGAATCAGAGAGAGTAAAATGCTCTGGCGTTGTTCACTTCCGCTTTTACTTTTTAATTTGCTTTTTCTTACTGTCTGTTGCTGTGCAAACTCTGTGCGTGCGTATCTTCTACCATAAAACTGGTTTGTGATGATTATTTCATCCTTGAAAGTTTACTCAAATTTTTAGTAAATATTTTTATTGTGCTTGTTCACAGACAGTATATATTACTGGTACCATAGTATAGTATTATGTCTGTCACTGTAACACCTACAAGGGAATGCAGATGAAATTAATCTCAGAATTCCAGCATTTCTAAATTCCTTATGCTGTACAGGTTTGTATTGCTGATATAGTGCCTTTCTATGTAAACATAGATTGAATCTCAGACATCCCCCTTTTTAAAAATGTTTGTTATCATGGACGGTTGACCAGTGTACGATTGTAGCTAAAAAAACTGAACCAAATGTCAGCTTGTCTAAGGCACGGACTGCAAGTGTGTGCAGAAGCTACTGTAGTGATGAATTAATTGCGTGTTTGCACTTTGGATGCTTCTAGACATGTCTTCTCAGAGAAACACTGTCACAGAACTTTAAAATGATCCACATCTAGGCAGAGAAAATAATTTAGGGGCACAGAAATAATCTTATACAGAAAGGCTCAAAAGGTTGTTTTCTCTGTAGAGGAAGATGTAGAAAACATTGAATAGTTGCTACATACAACACGGAGGTGAGAACTTGGTTTGCTTGTGGCGCATGAGGAAAAAGGTGGAAGAATTTTAATGAAACTGAAAAAGCTACAGAATGCAAGAGCTGATATAAAAAATACATAATGTTTGATTAGTTACAGCTCTAAAATATTAGGCCAAGCCTTTAAAAGAAGTAAAAGCAAAAGATGGGAGAGGAGGTGCTGGGATTAGATCTTTGTAGGGTCAATAGTTACACGTGGAGGGAAAAGCTGCTCAAGTTACTTGGCGTTCAGTCAAAGGAATGAAACCACGTTTCCTCTGGGTACGTGTCCTTTGTCACCTGAATATCCTAATGAATTAACAGCAGCTCCTTTCTTTCTCCGCCCCTGGTTTGCACAGGAGACCCTTACCTCTACTGCGTCAAAAGGCTTTGGCTTGGGTTCGGCATGATTTGGTTGATCGGCCTGTAAGTGTGATGTGATTGATTGGCGGGGTGCTGTCAAACGCGATGTATAGCTGCAGGCTGTGGCCTGTCTTCCCCTCAGCAGATGCAGGAATTTAGGCATTTCTTTAGGCGTGTCAGCTGGCTTTCCTGATACTCTGGGAATATAATTGTCTCTCAGACTTTCGTGCCCTTTCATTTTAGTTTTGATGAAGTTGGCCAAAAGGTTCAAAAGTCACGTTTTGGTGGTGGAAGAAGGGAAACTGTCATGGCCAAAGCAGTCACATAAGCCTTCTTGCTCTGTGAAACCAGACCTAAATGAGAAAACCTGGGTCTTGGAAGTAATTTAAATGACCATGCTTCAGGGCAAAAGACAAACTCAGATTACATTCACAATGTGGAGAAAACGTTTATCTTTAAGCATAATGTTGTCCCTTAACTGTGTCCATCTGGATTTCTTGTATCTTCCTTGGAAACATCTGGTATTGGCCACAGTTGGTGAAATGACACCGAAGAAGTTGAATCACTGAGGTGATCTAGTCTGGCAATTCCTAGACTCTAAGTCATTTCACCTGCCACTTTGTCCTTAGTTATCCTGATTAATAAAGCTTAAAAATACACTTCTTTTTCTAAGCAGTTTTGTTGTATGTGTTGTTTATTTGTTTTCTGTGTCAAGACGTTTTTATTCCTTCCGATAGATGCTAAAAGGTAAATTTCAAACCAAAATGCTCTTGCATTTGAGAGCAGGAATGGCTTGTGACGGGATGGGAAAGTGCTGCCTTGATACCTTCCTTCTTAAACGTGCCTGAAGAGCAAATTGGAACAGCAGTCAATGACGTTGGAACGTAACATATGTTCTGTGTGGATCCAGCTCTCTACTCTTATAAAAAGGGGGGGGCTAAAAAAGATGCTGACAGGCCAGCATAGTTTTTGTGGTGTGTGATATGTGCCAAATTTCCAATGATCCAACAAAGCCATCTGCTTTCACATTTATCAAAGGTCAGTACTTATGAATTCTAGCAGCACAGCTGAATTGATTCACTGACATGAAGGTAATTATGAGCTCGGGTCAGAGCCGGGATGAAGGTATAGCAGTGAAAAATTCTGTATTTTCATGTCAATGCTTTATACTGTCTAGACCATACTAAACTGAACTGTTGCTAAATCCTGTATTTTCTTCAGGGTATAAGGACTTAGGTGTCCACAAAACCACCAAACTTTTGAGAGATCATTGACTTATATGGAACATCTATAGGATATTCTTATTTCTTAACAAAACTCCTAGAAATTAAAACAAAAAACTGGGAAACTGGCAACATTGCTTTGAAAAGGGAAGGATCTGGTAGATGTCTCTCTGGCACAAAAAACAAGAAAGCAGCTCTTGATTCAGTTCTTAATTTTGGTGCTTCCAGATGTATAGATTGTATAATTACATTTGTCTGTTAAAATTCATCGATACAATTAATTTTCAGGATCTTTATGAAACAATATTTTTTCAGTTAAATTTTCATTAGCTCCTCATATAAAAGCAGCAGAATAATTTTTTGCTCCACTGGTTCACACATTTGTCTCTAGTTAGTCTAGAATTTGAAGAACTACAATCTTTTTATGCACATTTTAAAATATGAGGTTATGTGGTTTAGAAGCATCACAGCCGTATGACAGTCTCTTCTTATAAACAGAGCAATTGTAGCTTCATGTTTTAAGACCGAAGGGATGTACTAATACCCAGATCTGTTCTGCCATCCTTGTATGAGAGGCTGAACCTAGAGCATTAGAAGTTCCTTGATATTATTATACTATTATTCCCTGACATTATTCCATGATATTACTCTGTTGATATCATTCCCATCTTACAGATGAAGAATGGAAAGCAAGTTTCACCTACTGGACATATCATAAAGGTGAAAAGCAGCATATTGGTGACCACAACATGACTTTTCTTGATTTATTCGAATGCCAAGCAAACTAGATGAGTTTCTTGTATCCTTTTCTCAGAGAATCTCCTGTGCTAGTTTGCCCATGAAGCCTCAGTTAAGTGCTTTGTAGACATTATTTTCCCTGTAACACACAGTTTTTCTTGGAGTCTTCCAAGAGTAAGGCCCAAAATCCATTAATTTGCTCTTGAGCTTGAGTAAGTATGACATGTCCCACTTCTGCTTCTTCAGGAGGAAGGAAGGGAGAGATTTGCTGACACACTAATCTTTACTGTAATTCTTAAAGCCAGAAAGGAAAGATTTTTTTTCTTTGTTGTCCCTCATCATCATCCTTTGAAGAGAAAGCTTATATAGTCTTGAAACTCATGAAGAGCTATTCCTCCATCCCAACTTGAACTCTTTTAGGAGAACAACCTTTGCTAAGTCAGCAACATCCAAATTCTTCCCTTTCGACAAGAAAACATTCAGAAGTATTGATTACTCTTCTTCCTTTCTTTTTAATTCTGATTTGCTCTTGTAAGGCAAAAGTTAAATCTGTTGCTAAGGCTCATGTTTCCTCAGCAGACTCAGATGCTTACTGTGGAAGCATATCTCATCTTACAACCTAGTCGACCCCAAGAATATTTTGAAAGATGAACACTTAGCAGCTCACCCATTTTTGTCCTTTACATTGTAAAAGACCACCCGTCCCTCTGATCAAAGTTTTCATTTTGGCACAGAATTTGCTAGCTGACAACAGTCATTTGGCATACTTTAATTACTCTTCTAGAAAACCATTTTACAGTTTGGAAGACTTCTCTGTGTAAAACTCCCATCAGTCAGAACTGAGTGGAAGTTTTGCTATTGACTTCAGCAAGGACAGGATTGCATCCAGGATTGCATTTAACACTGTTAAGTGCAAAGACAGAAACTCTTCCTGTCAGTAACCATTAGTTGTGCAAGTGTGCTGGAATTATTACTAGAACTTTAATGGCCCAATAAATCAAAGTGGTTCAAGTTATGAGGGCAGACAAAGATACTGTCACAATGTCTGACAAACCAGGGGATCATGATTTCTTTCACTGGTTTTCAGCATTTATTTCTTCTCTCCATACAGCTGACGGTCTACCACTTCAGGGGGAGGAGATGGGCACGAAGGGGGAAGAAACAAGCCAAACCTACACTGCAAAGTTAAAATTCTATCATGAACGTTTTTTACAGATTTAAAGGGTAACTGTTAAACCATGGTTGAATACGTTGCTGTAAAATATAGCTATTGAGTGGTTTTGCTTCTTAGCTTTTCCCTTTTCTCCATAAAATTTCTGCTTGATGGACTAGGATTCACTGAAACCTCTCATTAGGCCACCATGGTTCATTAGAGCTTAAAGAGGCATCACTGAAAATTGAATTGACTGTGCTGTGATTCTCTAGTTGCTGTGATTAGTAATCGCCTGATGTTATGCTGTGTCTTGTGCATGTGTAAGTTTTTCTAAATTCCATACGGTTTGTTAAAGAGTTAACTTGTTTAATAGTTAAGATCTGAATTGCAGAATCGTCAGAGAAATTCTTTATGCGATGTCAAAAAATATAAGCAATGATCTTTCATTATGAAGTATTTTTCGTAAATTGCTCTGATAATTTGTACAAAACACAAATTTCCACACTTGGGCTTTCTTCCATTATTTTTGGTTTGAGAGATGGGAATCTGACAGTTCCTTAGACTTGCTACTGCCATTAGCCAGACTGATAGTCAAAGAGGAACAAATGCCATCATGAGAAATCAGTCTTTAAAACTTTTCTCCCCATCCTCCAATAATAGAATAATAAAGCATAATTATGTTTTTTTAATCAAAGTTAGTTTCACATTTGCCAGAGCACCAATGTGATTCTGCATGTGTAACTCATTGACAGTAAAATTAAGTCTGTCCTGATTTGAATCGTGAAGTAAAATACATGGAATGGGATGGGATCTAATCTAAGAAACTAATGACTCAATTGGTGAAAACAGCAACAACAGAGGCACAGAGAATCCGATCTGCCTCCCCAAGAGGACAGTTGTACCTATAAACATGGTTTGCTTGTGAAACAGGGAGGGGAGACCATGACATGTGAAACGATAATAATTGACCTTTGCTCTGGGGTGATGATGATGTGACTATATTTGACCTAGGAACTGGTTCCTTTTTGCACTCCAGCTAAAAATCTGACATTATCTGAAGTTACTGCTCCTTGAAACAGCGGTGTCGGGGATTTTTGAACAGGCAGAAAAACATTCTTTGAAGGAACAAGGTCTTCCCTGTCTTGCTTTGGAGGTGCAGAGGACCTCTGCAGACCTTCAGTGGAAGAGAAATAGGAGTGAGGAGGAATCTTGTTGCTCTGTTGGTCTGTGTGGGACCTGGCTGAATGTGACACCAGTCCAGGGCTTGACTCAGATGTTACTGCAGTACTGGTAATGAGGGCAATCAAGCCACACAGTGTCCAGCAGGGCTGACATCAGTAGCTCAATATTACATTTCACGCTTCTTTACGAGTTGCTAGACCTTGTCCTGCCCTACCTGGTAGCTCTTTGCTGCAATAACTTAATGGGCAACGGCCGGATTTCCCTCCTTGATATGAAAAGAAATATTCATTCTTTTATTTTCTTGGTTTTATACATATAATAGTCTGCTAATTTCCAAGAAATTTAAGGGTAATACATAGCTGTAGATAAAGTGGGGAGTGAGTTTTTGAGTCTGAACTAGTTCCAGAAGAGCTTGCAAGCCTCTGGTATAAATATCAGTATTGTTTAAATTTGTTATTATCAAGCCTCAGAAACAATATTGTAGCATTATTGTCAGTATCACATAAACTCGGGTTTATCTCTATAAAGAGCAAGAAGCTATGATAATCTCCGTTTTAATCTGTGTATTCTGAAATGAAACATCATGCAAAATTACTGGGTTTTTGTATCTGAGGGGGAAGAGCACGCTGATACAATGGCATATATTTGATCAGAAGGAATATATTTAATAAGAAGGAATTATGTGACAAAAAATGTGACTAAATGACACGGTGACTGCTTAGAGATAGCAAGACACAAAATTTACACTTTCTATTCCATTTCTATGAAATGAGCATTTAAAGGTCAGGAAGAAAGGCTAGTATTTGCATTTAAATGGAGATATTTTAAGTTCAAATGGTGACTGCTGACCTCTGTACTGACTCAAGTGGATTTTTGTTTTGTTTTTAGGAATTAGAATGAGGCATCAAAAAAAAAGTGAAAATACTATAAATCAGTAAAATGCTAAGACTAGCTCTCAGGCTCTACTTTATTGCTACTATTTGCACATACTTGGTCTTCATCAAACTGTTCTGTGCTTGGTGTAGTTTTAAATAGATGTTTGGCCTCCACAGCATAACCGCTGCAGGTGGTGAATTCACTGAAGGTGAATATGTTACAAATTCAAGGAATCTGACTAAGAAAATACTAGGGGTAACTGCAAATCCACACACTTAAGCTCTCTGTTCTCTTGGAGCGTGCACATTTCTCAGTTCGTGCATGAGACACCTGAGCAGTTTATGCTGTTTGATAGCCTGAGAGAATTACAACGTTTTCATCTTTTATCGATGATGCACAAACTGATGTTCCAACTTTGGAACTACACAAAAGGGTCTCGAGGGTGCCGGTGTGACTTGAAGCATATTGTCCTTTCCGCTTACTCAGTGATGATGGGTGGGATGTTGGTAACTTTTAGCTGGATACCTCTAGACTCAGCGATGCATTTCCCTCTGGAGCAAGTAATGCTTGTATGGCACTGTGCGGTTGGGAGATGAGCCTTGTTTCTTGCATTAATTTGTGCTGAATGGAAATATTAATGCAGCAAAGATCCCTTTTCCCATTCTCTTGATCTGTGATAGGTGTAGGCTAGATGAAGGATGATGATGCAGCTGTGACTTCTCTGCTGCTTCCAGCTTGGGCCAGGCAGTGTTAATACCAAAGTCACAATCGTCCGATTCATATTTGCTATTGTTATAATGCTGATAGCACTTGAGGTAAAACTTGAAGAAACTTGTCTGCGTACAAAGCTCTTGAGGGAATTTTTACTTAGTTTCAAACCGCCTACAAGTGTGTGTGGAAAAAAATACCGTGTTACCTTTTGAGAACTGCCTCTAAGGTGTCACCTGCATCATCTTCTGAGCTGTAAAGATCGGCAGCAAAATTTTCACTTATTTATTAAAGATCTTCCTCACTACAGGGGTCTGCTGCGTTGGAAATAACGCACGGTAGACAGGAGAGATGCATATAAAATGTACAACTTGAAATAGATTTAAAAGATACTAATATTTGAAGAGAAGCCTGCTATACTTAAAACTTTGATAAGTAACTACAGTTTTCGCATGCAATATAGTTGTTGTAGATAATCTCTGCAATTAGGTAGCATTTAGATTTCCTGCATATTTAATCTCTTTAAATACTCACTGTGTATTTTGAATTTGCTAAAGAGGGAGTTTGAGCAGTTTCAGAGATTCCACTGACAAGATCTTCTGGAAAATTTCTAGCGTTAAAACCACATGATTGTGGCCTGTTTTTATCCCTCTGAGATTTGAAATACTCATATGAGCTATTGCGAGCTACCTGGCCAAACTGGCATGCGCATGTAGTCAGAGAACTAGAGAAAAACCACCACAGCAGAAGTTGTTTTCATTACCCTTTGGTAATGATAATGTCTTAAGACTTATTGGTAATAAAATGTTCAGCTAGAAATATGAGTTTTTAATTGATCCTGCCCTTTTAATAAATCATGTCCAGTCCTAAAGATACCTGCTCCCACAGACTTCAGCAGGGGTGAAGGGTCAGCCCTCTGCCACTGCTCGCCTTGTGAAAAAGGAAGAAATCCTTCTTTGCTCAGTCCCCAGTTAGGGGCAAAACAAGATATTGAATTTCTGGTTCCATCTGTGCTGCCTCATGAGTGACTTCCAAAGCTGCCAGGGTGACTTTTGTTTTTTCCCGAAAATACCCCATTGTGGTATACCTTGGTCTTGTGGTACTGAGGTGTCAATACGTTTGTTCAGTCAGAAACACCCTTTGAACATGACTTTCTGAGTCTTGCTGCTCTGGAAGGGAGTGTTTCTCGCCTCATGTCGATTCTTAATTATTAATTATATTTATTAGTAATGATTAATATTGATCATCCCTCTTCAGTTCCTGATGTCAGTTTTGTTACAAGAACCCCATCTCCCCACGATGGGCTTTCTCTTTCCTTATTAATGCTGAGAGATGCCAGTGCTCATGGCTGAGCAGTCAAGCAAATGAAAGTTCACAGCTTCCTGCGGTTGCGTTCCCTGGTGACAAAGTTCTACCTAAAGAGATGCTGGTTGAGTGCTGGTATATTAAATTTTTCTTTTAAAGGAATGGTTTTAAAACGAATGAGTTTACTTCGCGTGTATGGACCATTACATCTGTATGTAAATAAAGTAATTATTTGATTTTCAGTTGTAAGAGGAGTCAATCTGCAGAAGAAACTTAGAATATTTTGATAAATATATATGAGCTCTTCCACCTTTATTTCATCAAAGATTTGTCATATTTTGGTACCTGTTGATGTGGGTTTTGGGATAATATAAAAAACATACATGTTTTTGATAGTAAACAATTCATTGTCATAGCAACTGGAGCCAGCATAAGTGTTATTACATGAACAAGACTGACATCTCCTGAATAACAATTTTAATTAGTTCCACTTTTCAAGTTTTGAGCACCACACGCTTACTTTTGACCTTGGGCTTAACCATTGTGAGGGTTTTTTCTGGATGTTGTGCATATTAGACAGTGTGTCTGCAGACCAACACATTTACCTTAATTGTGTGACAGGAAGTTACATTGGTCTTACTAAACAAGGTGTGCTTGTAGACATAAAATCTCTATCTACTAAAACTGTAAGTACATATTTCACCGTCAGGAAGTAACAACATATTCTGTCTTAGCTGAAGAAGGTGAGACAATTTAAAAACCAAGATTATTAGTATAGATGCTTCTAAATTCAGGGCTCATTAATCAATTTTACAATCAGAGCAGCAAAAATAAGAAGTGTGTCATCTGGAGCTGTGATTATTTCCATCAACATCAGCAGTTTTAAATGTGACTTGTGTAACTAAGGTAGTAAGTAGGAAGTATCAGGGAAAAAAACAAAGATATTCCCCAAAGACCATAACATTTTAAATTGGAGGTTACATAAGAAGTGGGAAGCAGCCAGGAAAACTTACGGCTCTTGCTTTTTGCAGAGTGAAGGGTGAACTTTCGACACGCTGACTCTAGACTCTTTGTCTGAATTTACCTTGTTGGAGATACGCTACCTTCATATCTTGTGACACTCAACTGGGACCCAGTTACTTCTTTACAGCTATGGCCAAATTCATGAGTCGGAGGAATCCTTCCATTTATTTCAGCCAAACCCATTTTTTACTAGCAACACAAGCATTTTCACATTTCTATTGGGGACATTCGCAAAGGAAGAAAATAAATGGAGTAATAAAAGTGAGAAGATAATTGTCAGGAAAATGAAATGGGAAAAGAGAAAAAGTGATTTAAACAAAAGAAGGGAGAGACAGCTAGGAATTACTTATGTTTTCTTCAGTCTGCTTTTGTTGATGGAATGAGAAACTCCTATGTTAACCCACAGAGAGGAGAAATAGCAGAATATATTTGCGGTGCTGTGAATTTGGTCTTGCTAGCTTCATTTCCATTTCCCTAGTGCTAATAGCATAGAAAACGGCAATAAAGATAGACTGTCTGCTGCCGCATCTTATTAAGCACTCTGCTGTTTAAACCTGCATTGAGCAGATCTAATTGATACGTCCGGGCACTAAGAGGTTACGCTTGGCTATGAGTGGGGCAGCGGCATTCCTGGACCCCATAATGGCCTATAGATTTCCAAAGGAGACAGTAGCAAACTGGGGCTTCTGACAGCCCCTATAGTACATATAGTACAGCCCCCTATTTTTTATGAAAACAACCTAAAGAAATACAGTATTGGAGGAAAAGAGTTGTATTTTCTTGGTATCATATGGAAACAGTGAGGTTGGGAAGGAGATTCTCAGTCAGTTTTAGCATTGGAAGCAGATTTCTGTCCATCAGCCACAGGTACCCAACAGGCTCCTCAGCCTTCACTCAGATGCCCAAGTCCTGAGATTGTATTTCCTAGAAAATGATTCTCTATCATGCACCATATAAAGACATATTCTAGGGTATATTTTAAAATGCATTTGAAACAAATTGAGATTCTGATTTGTACTTCTTTTTTTGTGGCTTTAAGTGGTATTTTGGAAAACAGATGAAGTTCACGGTGTGCCATCAAATTATGGTACACTGTAGTAGATCTGTCTAACATCAGTGAAGTCACTGACTTTAAATATGTGATGTAGAGGTTTTGAGGTCTCTCTAAAGGCTTTTTTAAAGAAATAATTTTTTATTGTCCAATACTTAAGCATTTTCCAATGTTGGGAATATTTAGGCACAACATTACCTGCGGCTGGATAAACACGTGTACCAGTTACAGTCAACGCCATAAACAGCACAAACATGGCAGTCTGATTGCTTGTCTATGTAACGATAGGCAATTTCAGAATTTTCTTTTTACTGATGTTTGAAAAGCATAAATAAAGCAAAACATAAAGCTGTCACAATATACGATAGCGGCAGCCTACTGAAAAGATAACTGTGATGCAGTTAAGGGTGTTCATAGTGCTTTTTGACCAGTAAATGTTTGTAAATTGAAGAAAGATGCAACAGCAAGAGGGACGTGAATGTTATAAACTCAGTCAAATAAGCGGCAAGCACTCAGTTCACACTCAGCTTCCTGAAGTGTGTATGACATGCTGTCACGTCTGCAATTATGAAGGCTGTACCAGTCTCATTTGCTCAGATATATTTATTTTTTGTTACCTTGTACGGACATGTGTTTCAAGGAAGAGTAGTCACATGCTGTCAAAATAAACCACTGCAAAAATGAGTCCTTTTCCCCTCTGCTGATATGAAGAAATTCTAGCTGAGTATTCATCTTCATAGCCTTGTATTTCCAGTTCCTTTTAAATTGCACTTTAAAAAAATTTTGACAAAGCTTACAGATTAAAAGATAGATATACAGAGATGTATAATGATGGTTTAAGGTGACAATTTCCCGCTATATCATGTCTTCATTGTGCGATGTCAAGAACCATTTGTTAAAATGTTCTCACTGTGAATGGATTTAGGTCCCGTGAAGTTTGAAGTCTCCTTTTTACTTTGTGTTCAGCTTTGAAAAAAATCTACTTGCTAAGATGAGGATTCTGACTTAGTCTGACACATCAATGGAAATTTAAAGTTGTCTTTTCTGTCCTTTTTATGTTCCTTTTCTGCCAATGAAAATATTGCCGCATGGAGATTGTCAGTCATCAAATAGCACTAGGATGGGTTTCCTTATGAGTTTTGGCTGTCAGCAGTGTGTATGGAGCATAACACAGAATGTTTCAAATCCCTCAGTACCCACACATTACTCGGTAAAAGAATGGGTCTCCATCCCTCCCCCCTTTAATTTTAAATAATGTTTTCCCCAATACATGCCAGATCTTTATAGATTTGCTTTTAGATTTACTTACAGCACAAGATCCTGATGTGTTCACTTGTGCTGCACAGTGTTTTCTTACGCATGGCATAAATTTTGATTTAGGAGTTGGTAAGTTGGAATGAGGATGTAAGATTGCAGCTGGCAATTAATGTTTAATGTCATCAAAAAGTTTCCTCTAACTATTTTTGCATGGACTTGCAAGAAGAATGGCACACACTAAAGAGTAGATTTAATTAGATGTCAGCTTTGCTAAACTAATTTGTTTAGAGATGTATCTGTCAAAACGTTGCGTAGCACACTATGGGTTCCTATTCGTATCTGGCAATTTTAGTCGGGCTGCCTTCATCTGCTCTCCCTTCCTCATCTGATTTCTCTCTGTGGCCGGTCTCATCCCTGTGACAGGCAGTAGAGACCAGCCGGAGTCTTTAACTTTTGTCGTCTTCACCTTTCAACTGTTATCAAGGAACCAGACTTCCAGGGAAAAGGCGTTCCCCCTGGACATCTGCCGCTTGCTAATTGGTTTAGTTTAAGCAGCAACATCCTGATCTGCCTGCATAGATGCTGAAAGAGGTGGTGGTGGTGCTGGTGGGGAAAGCAATTCGAATATGCAAGAGAGAATCATTCCCTATCCTGACAAGCCCATTAAGCACAATGAAATTGTATCTTATTGTGAGCCTGTGGCTACAAAAGTGGATTGCACTTGAAAAGATACATATGTGTACCCTATACATTGTCAGCTAGGACAGATGATGCCCTGCCTTGCTGACACCTCTTTCAAAACCAACTAACTTAAACAGGACCTGAGCACACGAACCGTAAACCAGAAAAGGTCCGTGACCTCTTTCATTTTGCTTGACCAGCAAGTGCTGCCCTGTCTCTGAGGCTGCGCTAATTATACATTCTCATTTCAGCTTTGTATTGTGTTAAATGTTGTTTTAATTAAAAATAAATAGGTAAAATGACTCCTCAGAAGTGGTATCCCAGAACAGAATTCTTCAGGATATTTTGCTAAAGTTAGGCTTGTTTTCATCAATTTTCCTGGAGGACATGGAGGATAGATGTCAGTTCTGTGATCTCAGTTATGTATGTTAAAGCTAAAGGAATAGTTAAAAGGTTACAGCTAAAATTGACCTTAAACTCATTTATGTTCAAATCTTTCCTGTGTTGGCAAGTCCTCTCAAGTGAAGGTTGTTGCTTCAAGTGCTGCTCAAATGAAGGTCCCACTTCTGTATAACGCTCACCCGCCTCATAAAAATACTACATTCAAAGTGGTAATTACGGGATTGTTCAGTTTCAGCTTCTGGAGAAGTCAAACTGGGTCCCCCTAAATAATCCATCGATCCATTTCCCAGCAAACGTATATTTTAAATCTGGAATAGGTGTTTAGACTACTTAGTAAAACAGGATATCTGCCCACTGTGTTTATTTTTTTCCTCAAAAGTTATATGACTACTTCTATTCATAGGTGATTTGTTACTTCTTATTAGACGTGTATTTTATGTTGTTCAACCCATTACATCAAATAATACATACCCTCAGATAAACCCAGTAACTTAGCTTTGTCCTTTCCATTGATAGCCTTTACAGTATAGAAACGGTTAAACCCCATGACTAATTGTTCCTTAGCCAAGGAATGGGTTGAATTTTTTCAAGTGTTGTTAGATTTCTTCAAGTGTTGTTATTCTCTGTAGGTCTTGTGCTACACCAAAGTATGTCAGAAATGTCCAGCATTTCATAAAGAACTGAACTGAGCAGTCTGACCAATTCCTGTCACTCTTGTTTGTTCCCTTACTCTTGCACCCATGGGAGAAATGTGCGCAGGACAGAGTTTTGTTTCTGCTGCGTCTTCTGCTGCTTTTCCATAGCGTGCGTGAGCCGCTGTGTATCTAATTAAGTGCTAGAGGTCTGGTGTGCAGTTATGAGTTTGTTCACTGTATCATGAAAACCTGTGCCAACCCCATTCCTTTTTCAAAATCTCATTTTGTATCTTAGTCTTGCCAGCCTGGAGTCTTGAGGTTTTTTTCTTTCTGAACTCCCTGTAGTTTGTCTACTTTGTTCTCGGGAGTCAGCGTGGTGTAGAGGTTAGGTAATAAATCTGGGTTCCTGGCTCTGGCTCAGCCTTCCCGTGTGATCTTGATAAATCATTTACCCTTATTGCCTCAATTATGAAGCAAAAAGAGGTAATATTTACTTACCTCAGAGGCACTGTACAGTTAAAATGTTTGAAAGCTCCTCTGCCTATTTTTTTGGCTACTTGTGTATCTTTTGTCTTTATTCCCTTCCATATTGAACTTTGTATTTGGTGTTTTCCCCCGTTTTTTTCCCTCAATGGCCACTACCCGTTTTCTACCATATTTTCTCTGTGGTGGAGGGAGGGTAAGACTCTGACTCGTGATCTGTCACTGCGTGGGACATCTTGAAGCTCTCCTCTTGGAAAGTCTTCTAGAACATTTTGTTATGCTGCAATTTTTTGGTGGTTTTTGTCCAAGCTTTTGCAAAATTATAGCTTTGTAATGTGTTTCTGCTTTGTTACTACCATCTCATCGGTTTTAGTTAAGTTTTTATATAAAGGTTCAAAGAGACGGTGCCCGTTCCTATATTCTGCTTGTGCTTTCGTCTTTTACTTCACCTTTTCATGTTGATGTAAGAAGCATCGCTAGGAAACTGAACTATATTCTCAGTTAGGGAGCAGTAAATTGTTCAGGAGTAATCACCTTCTTACAACTACAGCTGTATTCTTAAAGTTTTGCGGTAGAGCAGAGATGCCTGCGTACCTGAACTACTTCAAAATGTGCCTGTTTGTGCAGTTGTATCGCCAGTGAGCACGTATTTTATGTTCCTCCGTGAGTGCCTGTCATGGGGATTATGTAAAAGATGAATAAACAATTGTGTGAAAATGAATATGCTTGAAATTTGAGTACTATTGTTATTTGCACATTTATTTTGCATAATAGATTGTTAAAATAACAAACCCATGAGATTTTCTGCTTCTTTTTGTTCATTTTGCTTGCGACATGAACTGCAATCTTTCAAGGGTATTTTGCAGTAAATCTGGCGCTCTTCCCCCTGCATTTGTTTTTGTAATAAAATATTCCAAATATTTGTAAGTTTTAAGGAGATTAACCAATGCTGCATTTTAAATGAGGGTTATGCCTATTTAAAATGTATTAATGATACCTAGAGACAGATTAATCAGAATTGCAGGTCAAAACTTCCTTGTTCCTGCTCATTCAGTAAAGGGGGCGCGCAGTCAGGCAGATACTGTGAAATAGGCTGCCTGGGTGTTTTTTTCATCTCTCCCCACTGCTAGACAACTTCAGCCTTCATTTTTTTGGTTTGCACTTCATACTGTCCCTGATACAACTTAGAGAAATGTTCCTTTCAGTCCAGAGCCTGTTACAAGTTGCAGGCCTAATCGGCAGACTCCACGAGAGATTATTAGAGAAGTGATTTAAGGTCTTCTCTCAAGGTTTAGACATTTTCTGCAGTCCTTCAGTTTCCAGGGCATGCGGGAGAGCTTCTTCTTAACCCCAGTTCTCTCTGCCTCCCTGTTTCACGGGCTTTAGGATTTCGATGAACATACCTTACAGTTTCAAAGGGGTTTGAATCTCATGGAGCAGATTTAGACCTATGGAGTACAGAATCATGGCAGGCGCTTTTTATTTTTAGCAACAGGTCCATTCGGGGGTGGTTCGTTTAATGATCCTGTCTCTGGCTGGAGTTCCTGTTCCTCTACACCTCTCCCACAGCGAGGAAGTCTGATGGTTTAGCGCTGGGAAGCTAAATCAATAGCATACATTCATGAGGACAGAGATCCACAAGCATTAGTGGGAGCAGTTCTTGTTCGCATGCCAGGAACTCTTGTGCCTTAAACGCTGAGTGAGAGACGCTTGCTTGAACTAAAGTGTATGTGGGAGTTCAGCGCTCGTCGTTACTCCCTCTGCTGTAGCGTTAACTATAAGGTATCAATTAGAGTAATGATTATGCTGTTTAAACAGCACCTGTTTTTCTATTTTGAATTGTCACTTTAAAAGCCAGTGATCAAGTTATTGCTTTATTAATGTAGATCTGGTGAATATACTAACTAATGACTTTGGAATTTGATGTGACGTGAATGTTCTACTAATGCACAGGAAAAATCAGGCTATCATCGCTGTCAAATAAGAAACAAAGGAATGACAAATGGGGTGACTAGTTATCCTGGCTCCATGCAGTTTCACGCAAGTTTGAGGTACCACCCTGAGATTATCATTTGAAGAGTTATTTTTAGAACCAAAAAAAAAGAATAAAGCGAGGTAGCACTTGCCATGTGTTAGATCCCCTAAATGACAATATAACGGGACTTTCCTAGCCACACAGCACACAAAAGCCTTGATATTTCATCTTCACTACCCATCACTGGTGGTTACTGCAGTGCAATGTTGTGAATGAAAGTTAATGCCATGATTTTCAGTAAACCTGAGCTTTGTCTTATTATTTTTGTCACTTAAAAGGCAGTAAAGTCCCCTGCAATGAAACTACATCTCCCCAGTCATAGGAAGCTGTTCTGCAGCACCTGCAGCATTTATGCTAAGGTCTGGCTTAAGGTCTTCTCTCCTTCAGGTACAGTTTAAGAGAATGAATACTGCAACCATTTGTTCCAGAGATATATTCTGCCAAAAGGTTTCTTTATTGACTTCTTTTTTTTCCCTGTGTTCCCTTTCTGTAATTTCTGTGGAGTTTAATTATTAGCCCCAGGTATCCTGGTTGAAATCCAGACTAGAACAAATGGAGGTTTAAATTGAGACTTGTCTTTTGAAGTGCTGTAGAATAGTTTTAATATAGTTCCTATAATGTATGTTTTTCTGTTTACACTGTTGGGTAAATGAGACAAAAATGATAGCTTCTGTTTGAATTTTGGTATATGAAGTCAAAGTCCCAGAGCAAAAGTCTATGTGATTAAAGTGGTATTGAAGCATTATTAAAAAAGCTGTAATTTCAAATATTTTATGCTTTGTTACGTATATAGCCAATCTACAATGAAGACTACTTACTTAATGTAAGTCTGCTGCTTGCACTCTACTGAAGTTGAAGAAACGAAGAAACTTTTCATTGGTCCCCGTTGGCTTTGGATCAAGCCCTTGGTTTAAAGTATTGATTAAAAGAGAAATTCAGTATGAATGGGAAGCCAAGAGAATTAATACAGTGAATGCAGTGAATTAGCAAAAGGGGGAAAAAAAAAAAAAAAGCAGCTCCCAAAAGATTGCATCCACAAATGTAATTTGTTCCTTTGATTTGATGAATCTGGTTCCAGGTGCTTATTCAAAAGCCATCTAAGTAGTGGCTTTGCCTGTACCTACCCAAATGCTTTTCTTCTTCCTCTTTATTCTTTTTCTAATAACTCTGCTGTTTAATAGATTTTGTTTTCCTAGTACTAGATTGCTATGCAGCCAAAAAAAAAAAAAAAAAAAAAGAACAGGAGGAACAGGAGAGGTTTAATTAAGGACTACTACAGCTGTTGAACCTTAGAAGACAAAATACTGTAGCAGTGAAGGTTGTCCAGTACCCCCATAAACAATGAAGTGCCCACTGGAAGAACCAGTGTTGTCACTGCAGTAGCCTAAGAGAGGAAAGTCAGGATGGTTCACGGTGTCTGCTATAGTCTTGCCTTTCCTAAATCACAGTCCTCAATAATACAAATGCATGATTTTAAAAGGAAAGAAAAGGAAAAACAGAATTGAGTAGCTTCTCAAACAGGTCCCTAAGGCCTGCCATATCTAAATACTGTGAATGGAAATTGCTGAATAAAATGAATGCAATGTCTGTTTGACAAATCATATGCTGATTTAACCTGGGTTTTGATATCCCTGGGAGGATTATGCGGCAGAGAAAACAACTGAAAAATAATATAAATCCAGGAAACATATTGCAGAACTTTGTCGTGCGAGCATGCTGTGTTTCAAGCCACCTTGATTGGACAGACCAACGCTTGTGGTTTAGAAACTAAATTTCAGTTGAGTAAATAATGTTTCATATATCCCTTAAGGTGTTTGACATTTCAGCCATCCAGATTTGTAAAATAAAAGCATATTTGAAGGCCATCTAAAATTGCAGTCCAGGTAGAAAGAAGAGTAATGAACGTATTATTCATCACAGCACTGCTCACTGGGGATACGGTAGTTTTTTATCTACAGGCAGAAATACAGAAGAGAAGAATGCATTTTAGAGATGTACTTTTGATCGTGGTTAGCTCTCTGTCTCCTACACAAGGCCTACACGTGGCCTTTTCCCTGTGTGCCTTTTTCCTTTGTCAGACCTACTGTGTCAGGAAAATCTCTAGCCCTGTTGGCAGAGAAGCAGACTGCTGCTGGATCTGTCACTTTATTAGGCTGCAAGTGAGAGCTCTTCTTAACACGCTGAGCCCAAATGATCCTTGGCCTGGTGTTCAGGTAGGGAGAAAATTTTGAAGATTCTCATTGTGCAGAGAAAGCATCTGTGACAGCAGAAGATCATCTATTTTGGCTTTTCATTAGGTCAGCTGCTTCACTGGTGAAATTAAAATGATGGGGAAATAGCATTTGGGGACAAACAGAGGAGAAGAGGGAAGAGTTATGTACCCCTATGTACCCTATGGTTTAGTCATTCTCAAATCACTATCCATATCTTCAAAATGCATTTTATAGTCTTAAAGTTCAGCCCTGCTCATGTGAAGGGCCAACGTGAGGCACTATTTTACTAATTGCATATGCTTAACAAATTATGAAACCCATCACTAAGTGTGGGTCCTGGTATCCCTACAGAAACATCCACATTTTGGCTTAATGGAGACATAATTGTATGCTCTCCCAAATAGATAAAATGCAGTTTAATACAGATTTATTTTCCTATCCCTGAGATTAACCTTATTTCCAAAGAAACAAGAAAAATATGCGACTAATAATAGATAGGTAGATGCAAAAGCTGTCTCACTGGGTGCATCCACGCTGCTAAAGAGAGAGGGTGATGCAGCAACCTTGAGCATTCCCTCCGCTCTGGCTTGCATCGCTCCAACTTGCTCTCTCAAAGAGCAGGTCTGGTGCAGGCTGGAGAGCTAATCTGCCTCAGGGGCTGTTCCAAAGACACATGTGCAAGACTGCAGCAGGCTGCGCTCCTTCTACGTGGCATGACAATTCCTGCGGCGTCTCCAGAAGACTTGCGTTTCATGATTTCAGTTAGTCCACCTTTTCCCTGAGAGAGCTTGCTCTTATTATCTAACATGTTTGTAAAAGGGATCTTTTTTCACCATTTTGATACCCATCAACATTTGCTGGCTTCCATTCCTGAAAAGACTGTGTCAACCTTTGGTCCTCAGGTCCTGCTTTCTAAACGAGCACACACACAAAAAAGAAAGATTAATAGGTATTTCTCTGTTCAGAAGTTGAGATGAGCTCCCCTTTCCTTTCAAAACATTTGTGTTTTAAGAAGCAGTTGTGTGTGTTTGCTGGTTTTTAGCTGTTTTATCATTGCATCTGATCTATTCAGTTTCAGAGTCGTAGCCAGAGAGGATGTTGATGGTCAGGTATCTTTTAAAAATGTTCTTTTGGTTTGAGTTTGTCTGACCTCACTGAAAATCTTGGACATCACATTTTATAGTCTGCGTTTTTAGGCAGAGCTGGTCAAGAATTTTCCGAGATAATGTTTTTTTCTTCAGAGCTCACCAGTTCCTCAAAACAGAAATGTTTTTAAGACATTTATTTTATATGCAGCTGATGGAGCTAAATAAGTAAGTGAGATGTACCAATAACTTGTTAATTTTCTGCCTGTTCATAGAGGTGATCAGCGAGGCAGGTCTGTTTCCCTGAATCTCTGCAGTTAACATTTCAGAGCTCTGTGAGAGGGAAGAATATATACTCAGCAATAAATTGTGGATAAATACTTGATAGATAAACTGACTTAAAAAATTATTTAGTTTTTCGTCATATCAACTTATCAAATATATGCAACAGCAAAAGAAGTATTTAATTCAGGGATGAGTGTGTGAAGTTTTGATACGCCATCAAAAGTACATACTTCAGATTTTTCTACACTGTTATTTTATTTTTACTGGAGAATAAAAGTGTCTCTGTGCATCCCTCACGATGTTGTTGAATAGAAGACCGATGAGAATACATCTAATAAATTAAAAAATAAGTTTCATTCCTGTATTCAAAGGGGAGTTTAATGAGTTTTTCACACAGTAAACAGTAGTGAGTTTATGAACAGTCCTACCATGCTTATGGTGAAGGCTATGTAAATTACACTGATGCATATTTATTCATGTACTTCTTGTGGGAATATATTTAGGGACCTATAAGCATATATCAGAATTTGTTACAGGGAAGGAAACTTATGAGGAAGGCTTATTATCCCAAGAGTAGAATTAAGGTGAAATTAACAAGTAATTGAAGTTATCTTTGATCATGATTTTTCATTCCCTTTTTTCCCTGCTCTAAGGAAGTGAATATTTTTGATGTTCAGTAGAGCAGCACAATGCTGCACAGAGAAGCATAATGCTGAATTTTCATAATAATGTTTGTAATGCAAATGAGGGATACTTCAAAAACAGGTTGATTAGCATTTCTTAATAAAATGCCAGTCTTCTCCTTTTTCTTCATTAATTCTATCAGCAGATCACATAGCTAGATTTTAACGTTAGTAAATGTGAAGTGTGTGGTGGCTTCTCGTGATATAATTATTTGGTGGCTCTAAATAGTTTCAGATTGTGCGTTTAAAACAGTTCCTCCAGCACTAGAGCATTACAGTGAATTAATGAGCAGCTTGTCACCTCCGGGACCTTTCCTTTGAAATCCGGTCTGGCTTAAAGTGAACTCCTACCATTTCAGGCCAGCAGCTGGTAAAAGGTCAGAAAATGAATGAGCTCCAGGGACATCGCTGAACTTCCACGGGAGCATATATTTACTTTAGTGCTGTTTTTCAGAGATCAAACCAGGGGAAATACAGAGCTGCTGTGCAGTTCCTCCCACAGACTGCATCAGCCAGCCAGAGTATCCCCGAAACGGGCTTTGCTCTCCTCTCCTTCCCTGCCTTCTGCAAGGGAGGAGGCACGGCAACATAGCAACTTGAGCAAACGAACTGCGTTCTCCTTTCTATGTGTCATTTAGGCTTTTTCCTAATTATTTTTTGTCATCTCCTTTTTAATTGCCACAGCTTCCTCTTGTTCCCTGTTGTCTTTTATTTCATTTTTGAAATAATTTATGCTCTTCCTTATCTCCCAAATCTTGCTTTCCCCCAGTGTGTGTTTTTTATTCTCCTTTTTCTCCGTTGTTTCCCAATGGGAGACCCAACAAGCTATCTCACACTCCTCACCGGGTGCATCCTTCCTCCCCTGCTAGACACCTGTGAGGAGCTTCTGTTGCCCTTTTTTGTTCCCATTAAAGAGACTTCAGAGAATGAAATGCTTGTTGTGCTGCTTTGATTTTAGAGGAGAAACGGGAGTGACATGGTATGAGCTTTAAGTTCAGAGCATCAGTAAGAGCAGCTGGTGAGCATCAGTCTCTACCCAGTTTTGATTCCAGGTGAGCATCGCTTTACTGGTCACATTTCTTCTCCTAACTGCATAAGGCAACAACAAACTGAGTTTTCAGGGATGGTATTTAAATAATATGGGCAATGTATGATACACATTCAGATTGCACAACTGAAATTGGAAATTTAAAAGCCATGGAATAATAGAATCCTAGAATAGTTAGGGTTGGAAGGGACCTTTAAAGGTCATCTAGTCCAATGCCCCTGCAATGAGCAGGGACATCTTCAACAAGATCAGGTTGCTCAGAGCCCCGTCCAGCCTGGCCTTGGAAGAACTGAAACTCCTTACGTCCCTGGAGAAGCGCTGAATTAGGGTTACTTTAATCTGTTCTAATTTTTGTGTCTCAATGCTGTCTTGCTAGTGGTTTCTGGCATGGAGCTGGATCATTGTGATCAGGCTGTGTAACTACCTAACATAACATCTTGTTTCTTCCAAGATTTTAAGCAGGATTTTTTTTTCTCCAAATTTGAATGTAGAAATAACGTATAACATTTCCTATTATTAAGATGGTCCTGGACTCTCATCTTTGTTAGTAAATCATCTTGACAATCTTCTTCCTTTCATGTGTGTTGATTTTGATTAGGTAATTCATCAAAAGCCTGTTACTAGCCATTTCTTAGGCCTTCTGTCTCAGACAGCCACTTGTCATTTTATCTGGTTGTGGGTTACCTCTCAGCAATCAAGCCAAGGCTTGCTGCATGCCAGGCAGCTCCATCCTCTAATTTCCCTTTCAATACTGCAGGAAGTCGTGTGGAATTCTCCTTTTTCAGTAACGGAGTTGCTTAAATCTGGCATTTAGCATAAAACAATGATTCACACTACTGATGATTGCTTAAGCTTTTTGCTGTTGATGTTGAGTTGGATCTTAACTATTTTAAAAATAAATGTAGCTCCAACAAACTGCATGGTTTTACAGTCCAGCACTTTAATTTGTGTGTGACAAGTTACGTTGATGGCTTTTGCTCTCCTCTTTTTTTTAATTTGATTTGAGAGAGTTGTATTATTTGAAAAAGATTGTTGCTAAATTAATTGAGTGACGGAAATTAATTTGTGGAAAAATCATTTAGAGAAAAAGTTTGCTTTTTTTTCCCTCCTTTGTTTTTGTTTTGAATTGGAACCACAGAAAAGTATGTTGGAAGGGACTTCTGGAGATCGTCTGGTCTGAAATTATGTTGCAAGCCTTAGATTTCAGGCTTCAGATTAGGTTATCCAGGACATGACTGAACTGAGCCTTAATTATTTCCAGCAAGGAGATTCCACCACTTCGAGCAATCTATTCCAATCCTCAGCGGCAGTCACAGTGAAGATTTTTTTTTTGTCATATCCAGATGTACTGAAGCAACTTGTGCCGATTACCTCATCTTCTGTCAAAATGCATCCTGACGAGAAAAGCACCTCTGCTTTCTCTGTAACTACTATTTTAAGTATGAGAAGATTATAACTAGATCTTCTGAGCCTTTTCTTTTCAAGCCCGGTTCCTTCAACTTTTCTTCATATGATAAGCTCTCCAATTTGCTAATCATCCTGGTGGCCCTTCGCTGGACCCCATCCAATTTTTCAATGCCACTCTTGAAGCGTGGGGGGACCAAGACTGGACACGGTATTCCAGGCATGCCCTAGCAAGCCCTGAATAGAGCGCAGTAACCACATCCCTTGACCTGCTGCAGTCCGGGACATGGTTTATCTTCATTGCCTCAGAGGTGCTCTGCTGACTCACACTGACCTTGCCGTCTGCCAGGACCTCCACGTGCTTTACAGCAGAGCTGTTTATGGTCTTATATACATCCAGTTTGTACAGCTGGTCCATAACTCAGCTCTCCTCTACAACTACTGGCATCTCTGGCCTTTCCAGTTGGAATTGTATTGGGTCATGACTATCGCAGCGAGAGGTGCTGGGAGGGAATTACTTTAACTGTGAGTGTCTTCTGGAAGGAGGATAGGATGTGTAGACACACGCACACACACATCCCCCCTTCACCTCAGTGCTCTGACACTAATGGAAGGGAACTGGTGTTTTAATTTCTTTATGCCGACAGAAGCAATCTGGTTTTTGATCAGAAAGATATTGTAAGAGCATGAACTGTTTCTGCATTTCATAAAAATGCCTGCCTGGCCTCAGACAGTCACTACTGGAAGTGCTCTTTGCAGGACATTGAGCTTGCCAGGCTCTCATTCTCTCTGGCTTTTTTCTCTGTCTTTTGCAAGCTGGCCTGCTCGCTTAACCTCTTCTCCAAGCTGGGCCTCCAGAACCCAGCTCCAAATCCAGAGACAGGGGGCCGTGTTAGCATGACCTCAGCTTCCTCAGCAGGGCCCAGCATCAGCACTGAGGGGGTTTCCAGGCCCACTTGGACTGGAGCACTGAGCAATCTCCAGTCTGTTGTGAAAGACCTGCTGTACTTTTCGCAGGCCCCTACCTAGCAAGACAAAATGAGAGGACAAAGCGAGAGGATGCGCTGCGCGGCTTCCCTAACCCCCAAGTGTTGTGTTTGTTCTCTGCCACTGCCTCCAGCAGCTCCGTTATGAAGGTTTTCTTGGGCCACAGGCAGCAGACTCAGCCTTTATGCTGCTCTGTCAACAGTTACGTCACAGATGAGTACTGCCAAAATTTTGTTCCTTTACCGAGTTGACAGTGGAATGCATTTGCTCAGTGGAAACAGGGCTGCACAGTCTTCCACATGAAGGCAAAAGAGCTGAAAAAGCTCTGGGAGGATCAGGTAGCTCAGAGTACAAGGTTGGGAAGGGAGGACTGCCCGGCCACCACAGCATCTCCACTGACTGACCATGAAGGAGCAGTGATGTAGCTTCTGCTCTTGCCTGTCCTTTTACTTGAAACGTAACAGCTACATGTCTTGTCAGGTATCTGGCCAGGTCTCCAACATGGGAAAATAAATAAGGATTTTTTAAATTTACTTTTTAAAGAGATAAATAGTTGCAGTTATTATTGATCGTGAAGTGCTTTATACCTGAACTACTTTCAGGGTCTGTGGCTCTATCGATGCCCTGTATTACTTGACAACAATTACGTAGGACTCTTGATAGATGGATGATACGGGGCCAACCTCTCCGTTAAGCCTGTGGGCTCTTTGCGTGATTGGATTAGGTCAGTTCCTAATGGGATCTTTTTCCATATCACAAGCCAGACTCAATACAATGTAATCAGAGAAGAGCAGCTACAATGCTAGCAGGGCTAGTTGTAATAAAGTGAAAAATCAACTTCACTTTTTCTTAGGTTGTTGCAGTAATTTATTTTAACAAAAATTAATTAAGTCAGGAACCTGCTATAAAGTGATGACAGTGTTGCTGAGAGTCAGAGCTAAGAAGTTTTCCTAGCTCCTCTTAAAGACAGTGGAGAACCAAGAGATGATCAGCATGGAGTCTGATAAATTGAGAAGCACTCAACATATTCAAAGTCTGAATTCTTATTAGATGTTCAGAACTTGCCTCTGAATGGCTTTCTACTTGTACGGAGTGGAAAATAAAAGGAAACTATGTAAATATGGTAAGTTTTAATTTAGGCTTGAGAGGACAGTATCTTACCCAGGTTATTCACATTCACCTTTCATCAAGAGTTTGGTCATACTGCTTATTTTAAAGAAATCTTCAATGAGTAAAGAAAAACAGAGACCGTTCCTGTGGTAATGAAAAAAGCTCAGTGCCCTTTGTCAGTAACGGAGCAGAAACTGTCCTTCTTTTTTGCCATCACTTTAAGTTTCCAATTACTTTTCCTTATCTTTTTCCTTCATTCTGAAGTTGAAACACATTCAAAATTGTGCTCATATTGTTTAATGAAGGTGAAATTTCAGAAAGTGAAATGTTCAGAAAGAGGACTGATTTTATTTATGTTAGGTGTCCTCCTGGGAGCATTGCTTTGCTTCCAGGTATAAAGACTAAGGAAAGTCAAACAGTTCCCATATATTCCCAGTATTCTACCCCATGTGTCTGATACTGCAACAGAGGTTGGCCCAAGACCGAAGGGACTGTGTCCTTTGCAGGCTACTGAATTCTAGTCCAACTTGTGACTGGTGGGAAGGAGAAGACAGATGTTGTCATATTCCTATCATGACACCAAAAATGATCTGAAATGCCTTATTTACCCTGACCATGCCTTTACCAGAGCCAGACGGGGATCTATTAAATGAAGGCAGTAGCTAGACCAAAGCAGGAAGAAAGCAATGGAAGTATGGTCATGAGTTTGATCCTAAAGTTACAGGAATGCTGGAATATATTGAGCAGTGATGGATAGTAAATTCATGTTAAGAATAGATTTTGGTAAGCAAAATAAACCCCTCCAATTAGTTTCCTCCATGAATCACTGAGATTAAATTTTCAATGGGACTTATATCTGGGCTAATGACAGCACTGGAAGATCAGTTTGCCACTGGTGAGTAGGAAATTGTATCTGGAAGGGGCATGGTAGGAAGTGGGATCCATTGCATCAATTTCTTAGGAAATTAAGTTTTCAATTAAAATAAAATGAATTTATCTTCCTAGAGATAGGCCTGTAGAGGCTTACATTTGGTAGATTATCATCAAACATCCACAAACAGATGGCTCCCATGCTTCTTTACTTATAACCTACCCAAGCAGAGGTGAAAGAAAAATAATAATCAGTACTACTGGAATCTTGCTGGGGAGCTGTAGAGAGAAGACTCAGGTGTGTATGTGTAAGTGGGGTTCTGGTGCTCGAAACTATTGGAGTTATTCATGGAGGGAAAGACCTGGTGGAAAAAGACAGATGGGGTGAAAAAAGTTCTCAGCTAAAGTCAGCAAGTTAAACTGGTTGCCATATCTTTTTCACAGCTGCTTTTTTCTATTGGAAAAGTCAGGGGTGGGGGTGGTCTTTTTTTTTTCCTTTTTCTGTTTCCCTAAAAAACCGAACACACACACCCACACCCACACCCACACACACCCACACCCACCCACACCCACCCACACCCACACCCACACACACACCCACACACACACCCACCCCCCTCTCCGCCCCAGAAAAACCCCAACCTCTCTGTAAAATCAAAACAATTCCCTGGAACAGTACTGCCAACTGAGGATACTTATATTGATTTCATTTTACCTCCGTTGTGATAAGGGAAGAGAATATTGAGAGCAGCTCAGTGTTTGGTATTTGATACTCGAAAAGAGTTAATATTCTGGAAGCTATCGTTGAAGAAGCTGAATAAATATTTTTTTGTATGTATGTTTAAGTGGTAAGTGCTGTGGTCTAGTTTGGAGGAAATTACTTGATTTCCTGTTGAGTTGGAAGCCCCCAGCAGAGCTTGGGAAAGGTGTGAAGTTCTCCATTTCAGGATCGCTCTGCCCTTTCCCCAGAACGTTCCTGTCATGTGTGTTTCCGTATTCCTTTTAAAGCACTTGCTACAATGAGCAAAATTTCAAAAATATCTAGTTCTATTGAAAATTATTCTTTCTAAGCCAGGGTTCAATCTTTTCCCACAGATGCAGAATTTGATTTATGTGTGGGGAGGCAGGAGTTTTATAAGTGAAGGGTTTGTATTTGCTCTCAGGTGGTGCTAAGTAGACATTTGGGAGTGCTCGAACCCTCCCTCTCTCTTCATCCCATGCTTTCACTTCCACAAAGCCAGAAACACTACAGATAGGCCAGACAAACGGAACCTGCATCTTTAAGTGGGGAAGGAGAAAAGAAAAAAAGCTAAGATCAAATAGCATTCACTACGGTAATTCAGTGTGAACAGCTGGAGGTGGCAGAGAGAAAATGGAAGAATTCAAATAATCCTACATTTGCATTCACAAAACCATGGAAAGAGAATTTCCCTTCAAAACTACGCAGTCCTGAGACGTGTGTGACCAGGACAGAAAATAAAGATTTTGAAGGCAAGGCAGAGCGGAGGCAAGCACTGACCAAGAATGTCAGTTTGGTTAAAAAAAAGAAATGGTGGAGGAAAAAGTAATGGAAGAATATTTAAAGTTAACATGTTGAAGGATAAAAGCTGGCACTGGAGAGCAGTCTAATGCATTGAGGTATTGATCCAAAAAATGCCCTGTAAGCTTTGCAAAGAAAGATGTGATGCTTTGGTTTCCCTGAAGCATACAGGGTATGATAATTTTGAAAGAATTCAGATCAAGGGAAAAAAACGTATCTTAAATCTAGTAGAAAGATGAAGCTTCTCTCATTTTCTTAACTTACGTTATTATGCATTTCACCATGCTTGAAATGCAACCCTAATTTGGGAATCACTAGGATCTGGGACTATAGATCTCGCTTGCTGTGGTCGTCTACGTTCTGAGAATGGAGTTCTTCCTGTTGGGCAACCAAATTTAGGAAATGCCCCCAAACTGACACATAATGTTTTCTGTGTTAAAAAAAAAAAAAAAATTGTAGAGAGAAGAATAGCAAGAGAAACATATCTTTTATAAAACAATATGAAAGTGTTATTTGAGTTTAATCTCAATCCAAAAGAGTTGCTGAGTATTGATACTGATTTAACAAGAGCTGAATGGAGCCATTTGCAGTGTATAATGTATTAAGTAGTTGGAATGTGAAGTGTTTACTAAAATAACAGTAATTACACAAACCAAGCTAATCGCAGTGAAGTTGTTGGAAAGACTGTGGAATGTGATACGTTGGTTTGCTGCAGTATGAATGCTGTGGGTAGGGTGTTTTTTTGGTTGGTTTGTTTTTTTTTTTTATGCAATTCTTTGAATTTTTAAAGGTTTTTTGTTTCGTTTTGTTTTCTAAATTGCTTTTACATAGGAATAAGGGAACACCAAGTAATGCATGTTTTTCACTGATTCTAATGTCGCTTCATATCATGTTTAAAAACGCCCACATGGTGCTACACGCAACATGCAGAGAGTTGAGATTTCCTTTCAAAAAATTTCTGAGTTTTTAAGTACTGTGCTGAGATTGCAACTTCCTAAATAAGCTTGCACCACAACATAATGTGATAAAAAGGAAAAAATGAGAATGGTTCTTCAGCATCTTCTGTCTGGAGGTAATAGCTGACAATATATTTGATTATGTCATTACGCAGATTTGCTGTTTATTATAAGGACTGCGTCTATATCACTCACATACAGCTAGAAGCCTATTAAAGAACTTTGTGTCTTCAACTGCAAAACTAAACTGATTTTGTGCCCACTGGCAAAGGCTGAAGTTTCCATTGACAAATGTGTACAATATGTAGAGACTTGGATTTTGTGTTTTTTTTTTTTTTTACAGCCAAAATTCATGCTTTAATGTTGTAAAGAGTATATTAGAATACTGTCAAAATGCCCTTTTAATAATTTTATTTATGACTAAACATGTTTTCAAATATTTAATCTGTCTTTTGCCTTTTAGTGTGAAAGTTAATCTGTTATTAATATCTCTTCAGATATACAAATAATCTTTTTCACAGATGCACACATGTGCAATGGAACAGAGAGTTCTTTAACTGTAAAACTTGGAATCCAACCCCAAGCCATACATGCCAAATTAGAATTAATTTTTTTTTCCATTTAGAATAAAGGCAACAAATCACTACCACACCATAATTTAGAAAGATTTTTATGAAAAATGTTTTTAAAATTTTAGTTATTCACCGTTCCTCATTTTGTTAAACTAGGTAGCAACAAAACCTTTTGTCCGCATATTGCAGGTAGGACGTGTTGTGAGAAGCAAGGTGGATTTTCTTCTAATAGCCTGCTTTGTTTTGTGTGTAATTTATAGGGGAAGACGTATAAAGTAAGCTAATGAAATAAGTGGAAATGGATTGGCGTGTCACATAGAGGAGGGCATACAGCTCCTTTCCGAATGACTGTGATGAATGGTGGGCATGGGTAGATGAAGTGCTTGCTTGTGCTCAGTTTGATCCATAACCTCAAACTTCAGAAAGCATCCTTAATCATGACAACCAGTGAAAAAGAGTCTTCTAGATAGCAGGGCAAAAAAAATCTGAGTTTTATCAAAATTTCTGTTGTTTCCTGAACCCCTTTGGTGTTCTGCAACTAGCTCAAAGGTAGGAACCATCTGAACAGCTGTCCGGCGCCTATGGGATCTGCCCGGCAGGGACCTCTTCTTTTGTGTGGGCATGAATTCAGGGGCCTTCCCTCTGCCCATCGGTTGATTTCCCAAACTGAAGGGAAATTAATTGCCTACCATTTTCCACCCCTCTCCCAGGTCTGGTTGAAGCTGACTAACAGTTTCCAAGCGCGTTAGAAGACAACTTCCATAGAAAAGGACGGAGAGGCAGGTAGACGGGAGGAAATTGCCTGGGCCTTGTTTATTTTAGGGAGCCAGGATCAAAACAGAGCCCATATGTGCATTGTAAGAATTATCTAGGCTTTGTGTCTCATCTAGGGATGGGTCCCTTGCAAACACTTCCCTCTCCAACAGTATGAGTTGAAACCTTTGCCTTATGACTTCACAATTTGAAGACAACTGCTGTAGACTCAAGACTTAGCAGTGTAAGAGCATGTCCCATGCATGGTAGGAAACTCACTCTGAACTGCTTTGCTCTCTGCTGAGGGTTGGTTATTGAAAGTTGGGCTTCCAGTGAACTTTGGGTCAGATAAATAAGCTGTTCTCGTTACAAGGAAGCATCTTGTTATTGAGGAATTGACTTCTGAGTAGTAAGAATTGTATAAATTAGCATTAATTAAAAAAAAAAACCACAACATAGTATCAAGAGATTTTGCAAAACTGTTTAGCAAATGTTGTATGCAAGAAGAATGGCCTCAGAGGTTAGGCTGGGTGAAGCAGCGAGGAAAACCCTTACAGTAACTGCTACCAGCTGTGATGGAAAGTGTTTTGGCAACTTGGCTTTTTGAACATAAAAGCTGTGTGTGGATAAAAAGATCAAGATACATATCTATGGGAAAGTTGCTTCTCTAATTGTTCCTGTAGTATAGATGATAATTAATCAGAGTATTCAGAAGTTCTGAAACAGAGTCAAGGTGAACTGAGCTGATTTGGTTTAATGCATATCCAACAAGTTGTATACGGCAGAAGCCAACCCGAGCAGAACTCCAGCTTTGACAGCAAAGATTAATGACCCACCTCCCTTTAATTAATGGTATCCAAAACGTGCTCTTCTCCCCCTGCCTGGGGCAGCTTCCAGAGGCTGCATCAGGTAGATGCACTCCACTGGCTTATTTCATTTCTTTTTATTGGCATTAGAAGGAATGTTTAAAAACAAAATCTGCCATCTGTGAAACTCTACATATTTTCTGTGGATCTAGTCTCTTGGTGGCCATTTATATTTTAGGAACTGACATGTTCAGTTTTATTAAAGCAGACTGAAAATGGAGAGCAACTGTTTAAGACCAGAGCTGTTGACCTTATATTTCAGAAGTAATAAGATTTTATTTACTGTAGTTACTGCAGGCTTGCTAAAAACTGAGGATTTTTTTTTTTTTTTAAATACTTTTCCGTTTCTGGTACATATATGTAGATGCACACACTGTTCTTGCACGTCATTCAAATGAACAACCAAAAAATAGTTTGAGAAACATGAAAGTAGACTGAAAAACATCTGAATGCACAAGTGCTGTTTTCACTTCAGAGTTTTCCATTGGAAATGTGCACCAGTTTCACAGAACACTTTTTTTTATTTTAGTTCGACATGTAAGTCCTTCAGGATGCAGGTGGATTTGTGTCATCAGTATCAACCTTAGAAAAGAACAGGATCCATTTTAGCCCAAGAGTGGTTAAACGTATTTCTTTCTGTTGTGTTAATTTTCATGTTTATGTCCATGATTCCTGCCTGTAGTTTTGCTGTACTGTAATGCAGCTTTCACACTGTATTTTACTTACAGTTTTACTTAGGCTTTAGGAATCAGAGCTTTTCCTGTGTTTGACTATCTGAATCCTCCTGGTAAGGGGAAAAAAATCCCATATTATTCATAATCTCAAATGATTTTTGGTTTAGGTAGGCCCCAAAAGATTTTGAAAACCATATTAATATTTTGTACAGGACTTGATTGTCTCTTGAGTTGTATTGACTTTCTTTTCCCCCCGCCTTTGGACTGCATTATGCTTCCTCGCCAAAGTTAACAGATCTGAGAGAGACTGGATTGTGCTTGCAGATGGGAAGTTGCTTGTAGCGTTGGGTTTTTAAATTTGGTGGGGTTTTTTGTTTTGTTTTTATGAGAAAGTAAAGAGTATGAGGAAATACACTCAATTAAGTCATAAAATAATTTGCAATAAAGATAGGTTGTTTTTTTCTCCCCCCCCCGAATGAAAGATAAATACATGAAAACGAAACCTTTCATTCATTTGAAATGTCCATGGGCAATTGTAGGGAATCATAGAATCACAGAATGGTTTGGGTTAGAAGGTAGAAGGGACCTTAAAGATCAGCTAGTTAGGGTGCTTCAGTTACAGACTTGTACGTGAAACTAGAGAGTCTGTATGCCACAGAGGGATTTTGGTTAGGGCTTTGGATATGTCTTACAGGAGGCTACAGTATACGAGGGATCCACCATCTTGCTGTCGCCTCTGGGACATAAATCTTCCAGAACAAAGCAAAGGGAATGTATTTACTTTAACAGCCATGGCAGATCAAATAACTTAAGACTGTGGTTGATCAAATAATTCTTGTGACTAGGCGTTGTAGTCCTGTCTGAAGGCAGGGATTTCAGAAGAGTGGAAAAGCCTCATTGGCAAAAGTGTAGAAAATGGTTTGGGTGAGGTAGGATGAGGCATCAGGTGGAAAAAAGCAAATGGGTCCTTTTTCACAGCAAAATGTCTTGTTTGAATGTACCAGCAAAATCATGGAACAGGGAGAGAAACCAACGCTCCACGAGTTATGGTGAATAACAAATAGAAGAAGAAAACAAAGGATTTGGTTTGGTCCAAAAATTATTTACTTTTTCTCAATGATGAAAACTGACCCAGGAGGACACCTACAGATAGGCTTATTTTGTGTATATCTGCCTTTCATGCTGCCTGCATGCAAAGTACATACAGAATAATTTATTGCCAGTTTCACAACTGATCATCCACATAAGCCTGTGAAGAGCACAACATTGAGCATAGAGGGGAAAATATAGTTTTGGTTTGATATTTCCATGACCTTGCTGGTGGTGGAGATAAAAATATAAATTGTGATTTTTTTTTTTAAATATATATATTTTCTTTTAATTTGATATCTCTTTAAAGAAAGAACAAATGTTCCTATGGCATGACAGAACTCCGAATTGCTAAAACATACCTGTCTACAATTCTTTTTTAAATCAGAAAATTGTTATTCTGTGTAACAAAATGACTAAAATTGAAAGTTTGATGGAGAAGCAAAGGAAATTGGCTTAAAGGAGTTCTTTATTATACTCATGCAAAACCCATGAAGAATGGCTAATTTTATACCTCAGTCAAGACACATGCCAATAGTTTTGGTATCTCTGTCTTTTAGAAGTCAGGCTCTTTAACATCCACAGTGGCAGCTAGATTTTAACTCAACTCTCTTATTCCTGAACGGATTAATAATTACTTGCCAAAACAATATCGATGTTACATTATGGACTAATACTAGGTTCTATGATGCACAGATTTTTAGGCACAAAGAGGCAGGAGGTCTAAGTTCTCTCGTGAAATATTTTAATAGTTTGCATTCCCTCGTTCTCTCTCGTTGGCACATAAGTATATGCTCCCTCTCTTGACGGTGAGCTGGAAGTGACACTTTTCAAAATACCTTGACAAAGATACTTTCAAAACTGTCACTTCCTTATGATAATTTAATTATTCCTTTTTTCTTCAAAGGAAACTTCAATCTATTTGCAACTTCTCGTGCACATTTTTATCTACTGCTTTTGGAACTGGGAGCATAATCTTACCGAAAGCTAACAGTATAAGAAAAATCGAGAGGTTGGCACTTACAAATGTAGTTTTGGTATTACAAGTGTGCAGTTTTTTAAATCAAAAAGAAATATTAAAATCTGACCAAAATGCTGGTTTTTGCATTGAAACTGTCAGATAGCCATTTAACAATATAAATCGCATAGCCTACATATTCATGTATAGCATCTTCATGAATACTAATAATAACAGGATAGATTATAATTTTGTAAAATACAGTGTTGTACTTCATCAAATTATGTGTTTCAAGGAAATAGTTGTTTATTTTAAAATAATTTTTATTGTATGAACAGCTTTACTTCTTTTATATGGTCCTGGAGCGCACAGTTGGGACTATTAAGAGAGAGTTTCGATAGAAGTACAGATAGGCTTAACATGCCTTAAGTGTTGTGTGTTTTAATTGCATTTTTTTCAAGATTTCAGGTTAATTATGCGTAACACTTGGTAGTAGCAACACCTGGATAGGTAACCATTTTGATGAGGTAGTTCTCTTCAAGAATACTTTCTATTTTAATACTGTTCTCTGCTTCAGTGGCAGTATCTATGGGTAAAAGAATATATATTTTAGAACTTATCCAGACTAAGGATGTCATGTTATGGGAAGCTTCTCACAGTCCTTGCTGCCCTCTTTGCAGGATTAACTGAAAACCTGCTTTGGGTTTCAGTTTGAGCCCCAAGTTGTAGGTTCCTCAAGCACCTTTACTATCTGAAGAGTTTTGTGATGTTGGCTTTTTGTTCTTTTATATGTATTTGTAGACCGGCTGGTTACATTTAGTGAAATATTTGCAAAAATTCCATTCTAATTTCTAGGACAAGAGCATTATTTTGGTGACTTTTAAATGTGTGCCTTTATACTTGGTTTTATCTGTGTACACACACGCACAGACACCATGTATCTTCACATTGCATTCTATATGGAGATACCTGTATTTTTAACATCAAAGTAGTGATGGCCCTAAAATGCAGCTTTTCTTCTATAATTTTGATTAGTTTTAATTTTAGTTTAATTTTCAATAGTTTTAATTTATAGAGACAAACACTTGAGAATTGAAATGAAAAAGTGACAATTTCAGAAAACAGTAATGTCACAGTAGTACAATCTCCAGACCGTATGTAATACTGTATATACTGCATTATAAATATTCCCCTCCAAGGGGAATGGCAATACGCATTTGCTTAAAACTCCATGATAGTTAATGTCTAGCGCAGCTGAATACTGTTGCAAAGACCTTTTTAAAAATCTCCAATATTGGAGGACTCAGCTGAAAATAGCTGTGTGACATGCCTGAAACAGATTCAGACGTCTGTGCCGAGCATAAGGGAAGACCTGAATACCAGGATTACAGATCCCATAAATCCTCGGCTCAGTTTTACAGAAGGCTCAGGCAGTTTATGTATTCAGTTAATCTATTTTCACTTCAGTGTAATGACTTGCAGCTGTAGCCCACTTCATTGGCAGAGCAGAAGCTACACTGTAATATCTGTCCGACCCATACCATTTGTCTTGGAAGGCTAATTATTTAGCTTATGGCATGTTTTATTCTCCCAGGCTACGCTTAAAAATAAACAGAGCCCAGGCAACCCGGACCCTGCTCCCCTGCGCTAACTGTGCGATGTCCGTGGCGCTGGCCGTCCGTGCTGCAAATGCGGGCAGAGGAGCCCGGGCAGTGCAGATTTATCTCACCAGGCCCTGTTTGCATGGTCTGATGGGTGGTCAGTTCACCCGTCTTGCGAGAACTCTTCCACAGATCCTGCTCAGATGCTTGCTAAAGCCCATGTTTGAAAACCCTTCAGCTCACCCTGGTTGGGGATGCTGAAGTGGACTGCCTTACTTCTCATTATCCAAACTTAAGAGAATAACCTAGCCTGCAAAACCACGGCACTTCTTTGGGTCTTCAGCCTTTTGTTTATTTTTTAAAACATCCCTCTCAAGCTGTGTTGTTTTGTTTAACAAAGAGCAGTTTCCCTTCTGTCTAGGATTTCCACCTATCAAGGGTCAAGTCTCTCTGGAAGTCTGGCTCTACATTTCAGCGAAAACGACATCAGGGCTTGGCTGCTGGTGTGCAGCACCTACAGGAGCCGAGCCGTCATTTCTGAACCGTGTTCTGCAAAGTTTCATAAGATCATAGATGCTCTGATGTTTTGCTGTGCTAAGAGGAAGTTTGTTGGGGAGCTCAATGGACTCTCAAGTTTTCAAGTCATCAAATTACTTGAAAATGAGAAGATTCTTCTTTTCTGGGAGAAAAAATGATCAAACCTCTCCAAGTATGAAGTGACCTGTGTTCATAGAATCTGAGGTCCTCTTGGCTTGCCCTAATAGGTTGTATGACTTTGGAAGATGGGACTAAGTTATTTAGCCCTTATGAAAATTTCACATGGAAGCTTCAGTTTGCACTGGCCTACATAGACCTACTGCAGGTGGAGAACGGGGTGGGAAGGCAACAAGTTCGTCTGCTTTCTGCCAGGAATCAAAAAGCTTCACTTCCATTGCGCCAGCGTGCACCTGAAGGTGACATGAACTTCCTACATCAAAATGCGGTGCCTGGTGAGCAGGGCTCACCTAGTATTTATTTGGGTGGAGGTTTTAATCGCATCCATCTTTCAACGCTTGCTTATGCAAACGGGAAGACCTGACTGGTAACAACTGAGAAAATACACCTAATGTATGCACTCTGTGTGCAACCTTGGGATGTGAATTTTGTAGAGGTTAAAAAAATTACAAGCACGTGCACATAGACACACTGTCATGTTTCCTGCTTTGCTGTGCATATTTTGGACTTCATTAGCCTCTGTCCACAAGTAATTAGATGTACAGTCCAGAAATACTTAAGAGCGCTCTATTTCTTCTCCTATCACTTCGAATTCAGATCAGCTCGCTTGGAGCTCAGCATTTAATGCAAGCTTCAGCAATTAAACCCTTCCCCATGGCATTTTACCACATGGTGTCACGCTGCAGCGCTGTTTACTTAATCGCCTTACTTTGCTGGATGGCAAGTGTTTCATTAGGAACTATTTATGAATTTACAACACAACCTAATGAGGTCTTGTCTCCAGCCAGGACAGGTTTGCCTTACTGGTTGATACAATTATCTAAGTAAAGCCTCAGTATAAACTGGACTCAGGAGTCTTTTGCACACGCATTTTAAAATACAATTATGTTGTCACTAAATGACATACCTGCAAGACTTGGTAAGATTCATTTAGGAACTCAGCTGTGAAATACTGCGAAAGACTTTTCATTTTAAAAGTTCAGACAATTCATTTAACATGTAAACAGTAATTGTTTGGAGAGATACCACTGCTATGTAATATTAGTGTCATTCTTGTTTTATTGTGGTAAACTTAAATTTAGCATTGTGTTGTAAAGGCAGAAGCATGCTTTTAATTTGAACTATAAAAGTCAGTTGAAACATTGCCTTCCGGGTATTTGAATTGAGTCCTCGTCTTTGATTTTACTAAGAGAAAAGTTAGTGGTGGGAATTGTTTTGGAGCATGTGATTCAAATTCATTCTTTGGCAAGTACCCTTGATTCAGGTTTTAATCTACAGTTTGGCACTGCTAACAAAGGTGAAGTGTAATTATTTACCAAACGGCACCTAAATTAAACATGAAGCACATGCTGAATTATTTGTATAAAGATAACCTGTGCTTTCAATGTTACTCCATAGGAAAATGCTGTGGCTCCCCTATGAGAACCACAGGAATTTTCAGCTTTTGTTTCCCCATTGAATCTCCTTCGTTTCCTTCTTCAGACTGTAAATTTTTGAGTCAGATTTACTGTATCTTACTAGGAATGAAATGCAGATTTCTAGGAGACTAAGATGCCTGGCAAATGGGCAACTTAATCTTTGGAAGTGTTTTTACATCTTATTAACTGTGTGTCCTCAAGAACACACATTTTTCCATTTTCTTTCTTTTTTTCCCTTTCTTTCCATTTTGTTGACTTTTTCTTGTCTTTTGCACTATTTTCCACCCCATTCTGCAGCTTGCATGTTTACACTCTGATGTCCAGCTTCATCCGTTACTGGCCTCCGACATGCAGCAGAAGTAGCTCTACACATGAAAAGGCCCTGGGAAGGACACAGAGTGCCACTTCAGTGGGTTCCCCTCAGCAACCCTTTCATGTGTAGAGCTCACACAACCTACTGCTGAGAGAAACGACTTAGCAAATCCATTTCTCTGCAGCAGACTCGGCACGCAAAGAGCTGGCGGGGTTGAGCTACAGAGAAACCCAAGTGTGACGTGAAGGCCAGAGTATTCATCATCTGGGCCAGAGTTTGGCACCTCTTTATGGCCTTTTTTTTTAAAAAAACCAACACACCAAACAAAAAATCCCCCCCAAAACCCCAACCCCCAAACCCTTATCTCCCTCTGCCTGAGAGCTGCTAACTTATTTTCTAGAAAAATATCTAAAGTATTTGGTGCTAAACTTCCTTCTAGATGAAAGTTCAAAGGAGCTTTACAAGATTTGTGCAGAAATTAGTGTTAGCGACAGATGTTTAAGCTTCACCTAAATTAGGCATTCTTTAGCTCGCTGTTATGCTGAAATACTGACCTAGAATTACGAATTTCTAATCCCTTCCTCAGGCTCCCAGTGCTGGATTCCAGATGTGGAAGATAATGTGTTAAAACAGTGCTGCCTTTTTTCCATCCCTCTGAGTTCCAGTTCTTTCTTTTCTGTTTTGAACTCCATCTCCTCCTCTAAGATACGATTTGTTGATTCGTGAACCTCATCAGTAGTAAGCAATGCCCTGCCCCAGCACCCTTATTTTGATATGATTGTATTTATACACAGAACTAACAATTCTTTAGCAATGTGAACTCATCTTTTTCTCTACTTCTGGCGTACATCTTTTTCTCTACTTCTGGCGTAGTAATGCTTTTGAAGATCAATTAAAAAAATGCAGTACAGGCTGATTTAAGAAGTATCAGAAGCATTAGAAAACAGATATTTTGAAGTTCCCTAGATGAAGGTGCTACCAAACCTGTGGTCAAGTTGTTCATTGTATGTATTTGATTCCAGTTTAATTTGCAGGCTGTAATTCTATTAAGAATTCTGAATTATTATTAAGTTTTGGGGTACTTATATATAATAGTAAATATATTAGATTGCTGTAAATTAACATTTATTACTCAGAAGATTTTCCCCAAAACAATGGAAATATATTGCCTGCTCCGGCCTAATTATAGGGTGTGGATTCTTTGTGATGCTGTTGAGGGATTAGTTAGTAGGAAATCAGGTGTATCCCCACTCCAAGGTCACCTTTGTGCTCAGCTATGTGCACACACACAGGTAAGGTGGGATTCGAGAGCTGTTTATATTTGTTTATAGCCCATTCTGTAACATGCTGCACAGACTAAAGGAGTACATGATATATTTTTTTTTAACATACGGAGTTACAGTGCTAGGTAACTGTCTGTCCTTTTGTTGCTTCCCAGTTCTTCCAGGAGGAAAACGCAACGTAACAAACAGATGGCAGAAGTACTCATTTGAGTTTCATACTGTGGTATGGATGGTCTTAAAAGGATCTTATAAATTTATGGCCTCTATCATCGGAAGTTCTGCTCTTTCATAGCATTACAATAGGTTGGCTGCCGAGTTGTGCGTTTCCATGCTCTACTTGAGCTGTTTGGAATATTACTTTGAGAATTGGAAGGGCTCCGGGGTGCTAAAACTGATTATGGGATTTTTCTTTGCTTGACAAGATGAGCAGGTCCATGTGAAGTATAAGGCAGTTATGTGGATTGACGGCAGACAGGTTTCAATCACAGAATCATGTTGTGTTTCGCTCATCTTTGAGGTGGGATGCTGGCGAAATTGAGTTTCAAGAGGATAATTACAGCCCAATCAAATCCTCAGGTTAAGTTTCGTGAGGTTTTTTTTAATTATTATTTTTAAAGTGATTCCTTCCAGTGACTCGGTGCATTCTGAGAGTTTTTCAGAAACTTTGCTTATAATTTGTCTTCCTGAAAATCAGAGTAAAAGGTAGTAAACTTAGCAAAAACTCCAACTGCCCAAAAATTTTCAGTTTAAAAGTTTTAGTAGTTGAACAATGTCAAGGGTGTCCAGTCCTTATTGGTAAGTTTGTCCATCTGTTAGTGAATATTATTCTTCAGCATGCGTTTGACAACAGTTTTGTGTGCTGATACCTCTCTCAGGTAGGAGTCTCAGCAGGCTGGTTAAGTGATCCCGGCTTGTAATTGCCCACCCCAGAGATAACCTCCCGTAGTCAAGTACCTGACCCTCTTAAGAAATCAGGAGTTAACTCTATGAATGGGGACTGTTTTGAGTGGTAAAATAATCCCTTTAGCTAAGCAGGATAAGCCCTGAGTCCAGGCAGAGCCCTTTTAGGAAGTTATAGTTATACGTTCCCCAACAATAACACAACATTCACAGTTCCCCTAGTGTCATTATACAGTTTATTGGTCTCTGACCACAGAGGTTGGGCAAGGGCTATGACATTCCTTAATCTGCTTTCTTGAGAACCATTTGCTGCAGGCTCTGGTTTTCATTTGTATGCTGGAAAGTCTCAGTTCAGGCTCCTGTTGCTTGAACTGCCCCTCTTGCCAACTGCTTTGCACTTCCAAGTTGAGTCAACTCAAACTGCTCCACTGGGGATCGGGTCGGACTCCTGCTCAGCCCCAAAATCCAACTCCTCGCACAGCAGGTTTGTCCTTTCCAAACCTCCCCAGAAGACCGTCTGGTGTGGTGGAAATACTCTGGTAACACCCAGACATTCCCCTCGATTTTGGAAAGACTGATGTCTTCCACTGAAGTCCCCGGTAGCTGCCATCCCACCTCTGCTCGCTGGGGCTGCTGTTCATCCCGTCCTCTTTTCCAGTGTTGGGCAATTAGTTGGGCAATTAGTACAGTGTTGGGCAATTAGCAAAAAGTTATTTCAGATGGGGAGGGTTATGCATGAAGGTGCTCCTCACCCTTACAAGGCTGCAAGTGATGCTTTAGGTTTTGATACTGTAATACACAGTTCTGTCATTTAAGACATTAACGTTACTTTTTTTGGTAGTAATCGTTCTTTTGTACCATTCTGAGTTTTTTTCTACTGTTTCTACTTCTCTTATTCCTACTTCTTGAATTGTAGGATAAGATAACTCAGCTAACCCATATCTGAGTTGTAGAAAGCCGAGTTCTAACTCTGAAATGTAGCTGGGGTGATTCAGCAGTGCCCTAATATATTAATTGATAGGTTTTATTATGTTGAAGTTCACTTTTGGTGTGGAAACCAAACTCCCAAGGTGCCTGTGAAGGAGTTCTACTAAATTCCTTGAAAAAGTTTTGTTGCTTAGAATGTCATCTTTGTTCCTTTTATATACCCGAAAGCACCGTTCATGTTCAGAAGGTGTCATTGAGCCATCTGAGCACTTGCCACCTAACTTGAGGAGAAAGCGAGGGGTTTTGAAACCCAACTAAAAGAGAAAAATGAGCTGCTCTTGCTCAATTACACATGTCCTCTGCTTGGGACTTTGATCTCACCGCAGCCGAAGGCAGCCCCGCTCTTGGCTGACACCGTCCCAGGCATGTGGCTCTGCCCCTTTGGTGGTCCAGGTCTGATGCACTTTGGAGCTGTTTCACACCGCTGCATCAGCAGAGAAGTATTAGATAAATATGAGATTTTCCAGTAACCTGCCCCAAACCGGTGGGATGGGAGCGTGGCATACTGTCTGTAATAGACAGAGAAACTTCTGGTGTCTGTGTACGATGATGAGAACAGAAACGCAGCATCAGTGGAAAATAATGCAGCTTTTCACTTTTAAATAATCTACGGTGGTTGACACTAACCCTGGGACAAAATGCAATCGAAGCGTACCAGTCAAGATCCAGTTTAAGCAATTTTGATGTTTTTCTTCCAAATTCATTGTTTGGCACCGTGTAATTCTTTAATACAAAACAGTTGTTTTCATTTTTAATGTTAGTTACAGGAAAATTTATGGTGTATTTGCACTTCTCTGCAAATATTCAAGTGCTCTTCTGGAAGAAGGTATGCAATAAATAATGCTGCTTCATACACAGAGTGGACGTTAAATCATTTAATAGTATAATAAGAAAGCCTTGAACTAAAATCCTTGTGGACTTTCTGAAGTTTTTTTTTTATTAGACTTCCCAGTATTATATTCTTTAATGGAAAACTTTCCCTCCTGCTAGTATATATTCAGTCTTGTCTTAAAATTAAAATATGGCAAAATATTTACTGAAACTACAAAACAGAGATATACAGAAGAGTGAAAATATATCTATATTACATCATTATGCTATGATTTAACATATTTACATGCCTTTTAAGAATACTGGCAAGTCTTAGTGGTTGAAAATATATAGCGGTGCCTGCGTTAGCTCAAGTTTGCAAATACCAAAATAAAGAAAAAGGTTTTTTTCAGTTTCCAGTGATCACTCTGAATTACTTGGAACTCAGAGTTTCTCAGAAAATGGGTTGTTCGTTTTATTTCCTCAGTGCTACTGTGACATAAAAAAAAACCTTAATACTATAATTTTCTTCTTAAGTAGGGTTAAAAAACACATGGAAGCTTTAAAGTTTAAACCGACACAGATACTTATTCCGCAAGGACTGAGTACAAGACTGACAGTACCGAAGCCTTTGAGCTGAAGGGGTGACTTCATTAGCTGGCGTCACTGGCAGCCTTTTATGATCTCCTTAGGCCTCATCCCATCGAGCGGCCGTTTCGCACACCTGGACTATCATCCTTGCAGCCCCATTTTAGCTTAGTAACAATTCACTGCATCGGAAAGCACAGTTCTAAGCCTTTGTATTTCAGGGGCATACTCGTGCTCTGAAAAGTGAACGTAGGGGATATAATTGTAGATGTGAAATTTTTGCATTTCACTGGTCTCAATGAGCAATGATTAAATGTCATGTGCACAAATAAAAATACTTGTCAGTAAGCTGGCTGTTTTCCCAAGAATTTGTAAGTCAGGCTTCATGCTTTCTAACCAGCTAACTATCATCTCCCAATCTAGCTTCAGACTAAATACTGAAGGCACATGGAGAAGACCTAAAAGTAGGAAGAGCTATCTTCAAATTGTCACCCCTCAGGATAAAATTGCGCTTAGAAATTTTGAAAAACTGAGAATCAAATTAATGTTTCTGCTTTGATTCAAACAAGGGGAGAAGCCCTCTGTCCGTTACAGAGAACCTGGCCCCAGCAGACGTGCAGGTAAGAATTTTTTCCCCGCTCCCTAACAGGGCAAGGCTGGCACTGGATTCTGTCCGTGCATCACTATATAAAAATACCTTGTCAGAAATGATCAAAATTAGATCAGATTCTTGGTCTGCAGGGATGACATGTCAGAAGATGTGAAATTTCCAGTGAAATAACTTGTATATATCATGCAGTGAGATACGCCTGCATACATTCTTTGTGTATAGTGCGAACACCCACAGATCTGCTTTTATTGCCTACTTTCCTCCAGTTGAGATTCTGTGAAATCCCACTCAGAGAGGGGCACATTTTATGACTGGATTTTATCTTACTGCTTCTGCTTGTGCATTTGCTCTGTATATTTTTGAACTTCCTATGTATATCTGTGTTTGGTGTTAGAAATTTGGGAATACATGTACAACCAGTCTTGAAGAAACCATTGCAGTGCAACGCTTTCCTTCAGGAAGGCTCTCTGGTCACATATTTACTTTTATGAAAAAGTGGAAATAGGTTGAAATACTTGTAGAAAATATTCTGGTGAGAATTTATCTTGCACTTACTGTTGATTTTAAGCTGGGGTTAACAGAACCATAGTGCCTTATATACAGCACAGCAGCTACTTCAGCCATACACATATTCACTCTTTCAAGACATTCCATCAAGAAGACTTTATATATATATATATATATATATATATATATATATATATATATATAATTTCTGTGTCTTTTAGTCCCCTCTTTGTTCTGAAAATGTGGAGTGTGGTATGTTTCAATTCCTTTGCTCCCTGGAAATGTTAAAGCCATTTGCTGTTCTAACTGATCCCTGCTTGGAGTGTTTCATTACTGATGCAATCTCGAGGTGAGCATTATAAAGTGAAGTATTATTCTTGATCTTACTGCGAAGCAGTAGGGAGTCAAACTGCAGGCAGCCAATGTCAAAATGGCCTTTTCTAAAGGATTTTTTTTTTTTTTTTTTTTTTTTTAATGTGGAGGTGAAGTGCATTTAAGGCTGTGTTTGCTGATCTTGAAGCTCGGGATGTAACTAGTAAAATGACAGAAGAATATGACCTTGCAAAGAACGACAGGGATAAAATCTACGTGAGCTTTGGGAATAATGGAAATGAGGCACAGTCCAAATGAATAAGACCTTTAAAGGTTGCCTTTCCCTTCAAAAAGGTTTTTGATACAATATGAAGCTTCTAACAAACCCTTAAGAAAAGACAATTACAGTACTATCCATAGGGTTCAGAATTCAAGGTGTTCAGACTGGCTGCAGCTTGACAGCCATAGAAACTATTTCCCATTTAATCTATTTAACAAAAATGAAAGAGTGTTTTCTTGCTCTTAGTATGTAGAATATTTATTCATTAATTTGCTTTTATACTGTTTTCACTGCTGAGATTTGAGCATATTGTGGAAAATTAATTATCTTAGCGCATACCGTACTTATGAAGTATTGATTTCCCTTTTCCAGTTATAGAAAATTGTACCTTTTTTTTTTTTCCCCTCTTAAATTGAATTTACTTCTTCAGAGGAGTTAGACTGGAAAATGCTGTATGAAAAGCCAGCATTTTGAAAAGCGGGGTGTATTGAGTGGATTTTTTTGAAACTAATTTAAAATATTTTGGGCAGCCTTCTTTCACAACCACCTCTTGTAATGTACCGGTTCCCAAAGAAATTACGCAGCGCATCTTCAGCTGTTACAGAACGAGGAGTGATTATGCGCAGATCTGAAAGACGCTGATGAAGGTGTCTACGGAGGGCCCGGCCCAAGGAAAGGCAGGTCAACAGTCTCCCCTTGGTAGCTTAGGCCCTACGAGAGGGTGTCCTTCATGACTAAGGTAGCGGTGAGGTTTCTGTCAACAGTCACATTTCTTACGCTTAGTTACAGTTTTTACTCTGCTGGTGCTCCTGTCTTTTGCTTTCTATGCAGTCTTGTCCCTGATTTTCACAATGGTCAAAGCTGCTTCCTCTGTCCCTGCCTTCATGTAACTGAACCAATTCTTTTTTTCTTTCATTCTAAAGTTGCTGGTTTTAGAAAAGGGAGAGAGAGATGGAGGTGGAAAGGAGGTTGGTTGGTTTGGTACGTGACCTTTTTTTGCTGTGGGATTTTTGGTCGGGGTTTGGTTTTTTTCGTTTCTTTTTTTCCTACTCCCCATTTTCTTGGAACCGAAGTCTTTAGTTTTAGGAACTGTGGGAAAAAGATACACGTTCACTTTAATTTTTCTGCTGTATTTTTGCTTTCTGTGCCAAATTCCTCTAGACACCTCTCATGACTAGCCCCAGTCACACACTGGTGCTCTTCCTGCACGTCCTTTTGTAGTTACTCTGCTGCTGTGGGTAATGGACCCCCCTCTCTCCCCACCTCCGTGCTGCGCTTTCCCTGTCTCCTTTTCTACCAGATTTCGCTTGTGATTTCTTTAGCTGACATATGAATGCTCAGAAATTCAAAACAGCCCACAGCTGCAATTAGCCATTTGTCAAGGTGTGCATGACCCAACCGGCCTCCTCGCTGCAGTTAAGTCCTTTGGTTGGTCTGCTGACGCACCACAAAATTGTCCTCTTAGCTCAATGAATGAGAAAAGTCCCATAGCAATAGAAGCCTGTCTGGGTAATATATAAAAAAACCATTGTGTGCATTCACCTCCCCCCGCCCTGCTCCCCCCCCAATATAGAGTTGTTTTTCCGTTTCATTTTAGTGTTTCTAAAGGCAATAAAAGCTTTGTCCACCAGCAGTTACAAATTTCTGGTGTGCCACACCCCCAATTCAGTGCTATTATGCTTAGGCTTGTACAGCTGGAACCCCACGAGGCATTTTCAAGTATCTTCTCCATCCAACTCAAGCACTTCTCATCACTCCAGAAATGTCTTTCTTTAGCTTACAGGACAGAAGAATGAGCTCCCTTCAGAGCTTAATATACCTCTGCTTCACACGGAAGCTGAAGGGGTGCTGAGGTAATGTAACGATAGCACAGGCAATCTGAGTTGGAAGTAAAATACATTTTCTCTGTGATGTGCTCAACCTTTTCTGCCCTGGGGCTTAAAAACTGAAATCTACTCTTTAATTTAGCGTTCTCCGCCTGTACACTGAAATGCCACTAATGATTCGAGAGAGTTAACAAGAGGGTAGCAAAAATGATATGTCAGATATATCTGAAACCATAAAAATTCTAGAGGCAAGACAATTTAACTCATGTCAACGGATTTTGAAAATATAATTTTCTGTCTACTGGAGGCCAGGGAAGAGGACTGAGGTGTCACAGTATTTTTACAAACTCCTTATTAAATCAAACTTGAAGTAAAGGTTCGTTTTAACAACAGTCAGTGTGCTGTTATGCTTATTTGTTTAGAATGGCTAAACAGAATCATTTTGAAATTTAAAAATAGTCTAAAAAAATCTAGATTGCTTCAAAACAGAGCCATATTTTGTTGCAGAGGCTTTTTGTGGTTTGTGTTTGGGTTTTTTTCTGCCTTTTTTTTCTTTCTGTAGAAGCAGTGCTCCCGGCAAAAAGGCTGGGACTTCGTGATTCACCAGCTCGATTATTCTTACGAACGTGTCATGTGTGTCAGTTCTTCTGACTATTTTTTTTCTTTTTTCTTTTTTTTCCATGAACTTCTACTAGGCAAGCTTGCCATGCGTCATGAGTGCAAGGGCACGTGTTCCAAGGAGATTAATATCCGTTTCCAGAAACATGGCAACTTCTCATGATTTGTGATTCATAGAGGTGGCTATTTACACTGTCTAAAAATGTTGAATAGGGCATCTATTATTTAACCTGTCTAATTTTTTTTTAATGCTGTAAAGGAGTTCATTTATTCACTAAGATAGTTGCTTTTCATACCAATTTAACATCTGTTTCTGAATGATATCTTCAGCTCTCTAGTGAAACTTAAATCTACTTCGGAGTTGGAAGCTAATGCATGTTAGTGATGGCATACGATGCAATTTTAAGCTGTTCATGTGTATTTAAAATAAGATTAATTTACAGTAGTTTCTTTCCCAGGGAAGTACAACTTAAACTAATTCTTAATGATCTAAATGCATTTAAAACTGGTTCATAAACTCCTCAAAAACATAAAACTTGGAAATCTTTCAAAGCCAGTTTACTCCAGCATTGCTGTCATGGCTAAAAAAGCACGCTTTCTTGACCACTGACTGGTTGGTCAGCTTGTTTTTTCTTGGCATTGCCTTTCCTTAGCTCACAAAATAAGACAGGAAAATACATTACATCAATATATCCTTTCGGTGCAAGTCAGCTGGAGATGCACTTGGGAAGATGCATTTCTGAGAAAATAGGTGAGTTTCTTAGCAGAACGCTGGAATTAAAAGCAACGCCCCAAACTAGCCTGTACGCAACTATGTGCCACGCAGGCATTTGGGGTGTGCGGCCAACTGCCCCAATAGTGCTTCACCCCCAACCAGTGCCTGGCTGGCTTTCTAGCAGTCCTGAACTTTGTCGTCATCAGGAGAATATATATATATTTTTTTAAAATTATCATTGTTTTTTAAAGAAATGTACTCTTGGAGGCTACTCCCATCCCTTCATGGCCCTTGCATTCTGCTGGTCATCACATCTGTTCCATGTCTTTCTTCTTCCAGTTAGGCTGAGAGCCTTTTCAGATGCAGCAAAGCGGGAAGAAGAAAGGAAGAGCATGAAAATTCGGTTAATTGGGCAAGAGATGACCTAAGCTTTTCTCCTGTGCTGGCTGGTGGGCCTTCGTTATTGCAGATGTCTGTTTTTTGGAGGAGATATTGCAAAGGTAGGAACACAGGATGCTCCGACCATGCTTTGGGAGCACCAGCTCGCCTGATGGCTGCCCAAGGGCTTCATTTTGAGCCGCAGCTGGGGTTGAGTCTGTGTCAAGTTGTGACCAGCATTTTACAGATTCACGGTGTGAAGCAAATGGAGGCAAATGTCGTATTAGATCACCCAGTCGAGGCAAAGCGAGAAGTGTATCAGTGCTATCTGATTAACAGCATAGGAAATTGAATCTCTTAAGTCTAAACAAAATTTGCTTTGGTCCCTAATTTTGAACATACCTTTATTATTTTTAATGGATTGAAGCCGACAGGAGATTTGTGTAAGAAGATTTCATGTAATTCTAATGGGAATCTGAGCCCTTTATCAGCGCACAACAAAATCCTCCATCATTCACAGAATTTAAGATGGTGTTAATGTTATCCAAGATTATTTATAGGATACTTTTGAATGCCTAAATGGTTCTTTACAACGTACTGGAGACATTCACGGGCTCGCATACCGCCTTGCCCATTGGGTTTGTGAACGGGGCCGAGCCCTTCAGCCTTCAGTCACCACAGTATTAATTACTGTTAGTCAGCAAGGAAGCAAAATGGCAGACTTCTGAACTTGTGTGTAGGCGCTGCCACCGGCTAGAAACAGCTTCGATTCGGGAGAATTTTTAATTTTTTGGTCAGTTGAGAAGCTTTTTATCACCGATTCCGCTACTGAGAAGTAAAAGCGGCCGCCCGCCCCGGCACCGTGAGCACCCGGGAAGGCTCCCCTCAGCGGCCCCTCGCTGCCACACAGGCGGCGGCCCGCGCTCTCCTTCGGCCGCCCGCCCTCCCGCCTTCCCCTCAAGGGGCCGGCGGCCGCTGCGGCCTCAGGTCCGCCCCTGCCGGGTCCCCTCAGCCGGGGCCGCCCCTCGCCTCCTCCCGCCGGCACTGCCGGGCACCTTCCGCGGCGCGGGAAGCCCTTGAGGCGGGAAACGCGCCTTTGTCTGAGGGAGGAGTCTGAGGAAGCTGGCAGGCGCCCAGGCGGGCTGTGGGGAGCGCGGAGGCGAGCGCTGGATGCCGTGCCCTGCCGAGAAATGGCTGGAGGACAAGTGAAGGAAGCCGGATGAGAGCTTTCTGAACCAAAAAACCAAAAGCAGAAACCCTCGAGGTCATCTCCCCGTTGGCAGCCCCCGCCTGGCCCCGCAAGCCTGCTGCCCGTGGTGACGCAGCTGCTTGGAGATGGCTGCCAGCACCCATTAAGTTGGGGCCTGTGCCAAAAGCAGCACATGAGGTGGTTTCTCCCAGTGAAAGGCAGCAGCTAGGTATCGCAGAATCATAGAATGGCTTAGTTAGGAAGAGACCTTAGAGATCATCTCATTCCAACCCCCCCTGCCCTGGGCAGGGGCACCTCCCACTAGACCAGGTTGCTCAAAGCCCCGTCCAGCCTGGCCTTAAACACCAGCTGTGGATGGGGCAGCCACAGCTTCTCTGGGCAACCTGGGCCAGGGGCTCACCACCCGCACAGGAAAGAATTTCTTCCTGATATCTAATCTAAATCTCCCCTCTTCCAGTTTGAAGCCATTACCCCTCGTCCTATCACCACATGCCCTTGTAAAAAATCCCTCCCAGCTTGCTTGTGGGCTCCCTTGAGATGCTGGAAGGCCACTATAAGGTCTCCCCGGAGCCTTGTCTTCTCCAGGCTGAACAACCCCAACTCTCTCAGCCTGTATAATTAAGGAATTTGTGTGGACAGCTGTTCCTGCAGATACCTGCTCTTCCCCCAGCAATTGCCGATGTGTAGTAACCAGGCCGAGCTTGGTTAACTCCTGCTCTTTTCTGTGGGGATAATTGCAATATCTTGTGTGTAGCCATGAGCAAATGTAAACTTTTGCAACGGCAAGAAATACTGCATGGAGTATTTAATCCTTAGCACATATGTAGCCTGTTTTCAGTATCTTTCGCAAGGCCTTTTCTGTTTTCTTTGAGCATATGGGCACTGCTGAAATAATGTATTAAGAAGGAAATAGAATTTTCCTGCTGTCTCAGTAGTAGTCTTCAATTTGTGGGGTTTGTAGACTTGTATAAAATTTATCTTATCTGTGTCTCATGACCTGGTGACTATTTAGTAATAACAGTGACCCACACAGTGTGCTGGGACACCATGCTGTTCGGTAACGAGAACTCCTGGAGTTCTGTGAAGGCACCAATTAATCATCATAGTGCCAATTAAAAAGGCCATTAGAAATACTGTCTGTAGCCATCAATCCTGCATAGGTATTCTTTCTTGAAGAGATGCATGTGTAGTGCACTCAGATTTGCACACATATGTGTACTTCTTTTTCCAGGTCAATATGACCTGGCAGAGCGATTGGGCAAAATGTATTGGCAGCAGCAATGAATTTATATTCTGTCTTACATCATATTATATTTAGATCCTAAATTTATTCCAATCTGTTAAATCTTAAATCAGGTTTTGTTTTTGTAAGTGGGACATAATTCTTCATGTGGCACGGTTACACTTAAGCTCTCATTGGAGTTGCACTGCAGTATTGTCAGGGTATGATTTTAAGGCCAACATTCATTAAATCCTTTCAGAACAGGGACTTGGTTGTCCCACAGTTGCTGTTGAGGTGCTGTGCGCCAGTTTGGGTCTCCAAGCAGTCCAGTGATATAAGTAATTGTGGGTGGAGCAAGTAGCATTTTTACCTTACATTGTTTATTATTTTTCATTTTAAATTATTTTTCTCAGCTGGTTATAAGTTCTTCATATTTCACTTGTTTGAATTAGAGACATTTTTATACACGTTGTGTGTTCCAGAATGTTTTTTTGTTTCCCCAAAAAGTCCATTTGAAAACAGTTGAAGCATTTATGACACTAAGAGTAAAGTAGAATGCTGTTTTGTCTACATTTAAAAAAAAAAAAAGTTTTTTATTAGGAAGCAGAGCTCATGCTTTGAGCAAGGGTTTGAAAATTCTTAAGGGGTTATGTTTTTTGTTTTTTCTTGTAAAACATTTGCCTAAGTTATTCAAAGTTACAGGGCACTGAAAACACCTGTTGTCTCATGCTCAATAGAGGTGTTAACTTTTTAGAGCTGTGTTCTGCAAGAGGAAGGGAGCTGGATGGGAAGGACCTGTAATAAGTGGAGCACCTTTATCAAGAATCTGGAATTGAACTCAGGATTTTTCTCTGCTGTTAGCAAATACTTTATGAAACACAGTAGCAGATACATATGTTATCATCATGTTATCACAGAAGATAATCTGCTACCTCTTTTTACTTCAATTGCTTAGGTACCAGATTTTTGGTAAGTGGATCTTTGGAATTGATGATGTGCCTGTCGGCATCAACATGCTGCTCCATAATGGCAGATCAGTTTGGCTTTCCAGTTTACATTTAAAAAAAAAAAAAAGTAAAAAAATTCCAAACAACCAGTTTACATTAAAAAATAATAATCAAACAAACCACTTTCAATCTTTTTTCCCAGCCGCAAAATCCCAGAAATTACACACAGAGGAGATGCGTTAAAAGAAGGTCAGAGAGTTATAGTCACTTGCACACTTTTGCTTAAGTCTTCTCCTTTGTATATGGTCATCGTCATTCAGTTATTAATGATGTGATCATAGACCCCAAAAGATTTTTTGATTGTAGAAGATGATACAGCTCTAGGAATCAGGCTTGTGTTGTGAAGGAGCTCCCTGCCTCATTTTGTTGCCAAAATCACGAGGTGGGAGTCTTGTGAAGGAGAAGAGACAAGCCTGTTACTTGTCTCGTTGCATGGCCACCATCATTGTCTCCTCCGTGGAGGACCTGGCATCACTGCATCAAGCAGACAGCACCTGCCAATGTCCCCATTCTTGGAGCAAAGAAACAGAGGCTGCGCAACTGAAGCTCTTACAGCTGCCACTGAAATCAGGGGAGTGACACTCTGAACCCCATAAAACACAAAGAAGTGCTGAATACCCGTAGTGGGTGGACCTGCTGGCTTTTCACATGGGCATGCAAGGATCTTGGAGTCAATTGACCTTCATCTTGCTGTGTCCCCATATCCCAGCTTTTATTCCCTATCCCAGCTATTATCCAGGAGAGGATAAAATGCCTTTTGTCAGATGGGAGCGGGAGGGTTGGCAAATAGCCTTGTTCTATTTTAAGTAGTGACACGCTAGTGTGCTGAGCACCATGAAAACTGGATGATGTTAAGAATTTTGCAGTCAGAGCAAAATCCAGAGGGTGTTACAAGACAGCCAGAAATGACAATAAAGCCAATTATTAACTAGCTTCCTTTCATTCAGTGAGAGCCCATGTTTGTCATTTATATTGGGGCAGGGGGAAGATGCAGCTTGTGAACAAATGTTGGGAGTTTAGAAGGGTGAAATTTTAAATGAGAGACTTTGTAATAATAAAGGAACATAAGGCTTGCGTCTGTTAAAAGCAAATTTAAAAATGAAGCCTCTTTCCTGCCCTTCAACTTAAAATCTTACGATTATCTTAAATCCCTAAATGTGGCTTCATTGTTCATTTCCTTCTTACCAGAATGTAAAATAACAGGAGCCCGAGGTTTCAGTGTATTAAAAAAAAAAAAAGTAATCCTTTTTCATTATAACTTCTGGTAGTGTTTTAATTAAAGGTATTAGGAGAACCGTCATGTGCGACACATGTTAAAATTCTTGTACAGTGTGCTAGAAATATCTAGGAAAGGGATTATGTGCATAACTTGTTCACTCGCCGTGAAGTAGACTGGATTTTGTTATTCTTGACTGTTTATCACCTGCAACTTGGTCATGTGTTTTTACGTGGCTAAGAGGAAGAATGTCTTTGTGTCTTGTGTGTGTTCATTGTAGTTCATAATCTATTTAACAAATTGAGACAGGTTTTAGCAAAACTCAGTGTTGACTCTTCATACTGAAAGAAATCTCGTTAAAGAAAGCTACATAAAATTTTGACTAACAGTTACAGAGGAAACCAAGAAAATTATTTATCTGGTTTTGTGAGTTGCTTTCATTTCTTCCTGGTTTTGCCCCACCACCTTTCCCCACCTCCCTCCCAAGTGTGCCCTCGTAGCGTGTTTTCAGCCTGTGTTTGTGCCACCTTCAATGAAGGATTTTGAAGATGCACTCTGACGGGCCGTGCTGTTCTGTCGGAATCATGTGGTGTTATCTGCCTGGCTTCCTGGGCTCACACTGCGCTGCCCAAGTGGCAAGGTGCAAATTCCATGAATTTAAGAGAGTAATCCAACAGAATTCTTTGGTCAATCTGCTGACTGATGCTTTATGCCAGCATTTTTCCTTTTGTGTTTTTCTCAAAGATTTTGCATTATGTCACTACACTGTAAAACTGGCTCTAAAGTATATTATGGCAATGAGCATGAGCAACATAGAGCAATGTACGAAAATTGCACTGGCTGCTGTTCAGAGTGAATGGTTTGGGGTTTTAACCTCCAACATTTTGAATGAGAGAATGGTGGAGGAAGGAATTTGGGAGGTTGTCCCCAGGAATTGTCATGTAAACATGTATTTGTATAAATTTAGAAAAATGCAAAGTGTAAGATTTTAGGGAGATATTTTAAAAGTAGAATGGTGTTTCCACCCACTCCTTAGCTTCCGTGTAAGACAGGAGTGTCACTTCTTTTAACAGCTGCCAGTGCAGCTGACCTGGGTTTGAATGGAAAGATTTTGTTGATTGACGTTTAAACAAAATGTTAATTTGTTTACGTGCCATGTGGTCCCAGTGGACTTGTTTAGATCACCAGATGCCTTGAAAAGCCAAAGTCTTTGGCCATTATAAGGAATTTGTGCAATTTTTCTGTTTATCCTTTGTTGTATTATCTTCTTCCAGGGGATCTGATTTACTTGCAAGATGCCTTTAAGTAGGTCTTTTTACTTTCATATTCAGTTAAAAAAAAAAAAAAAAAAAAAGAGTTAAACAGGTATCTAAAGTTACTGGGTGTAAGCACATAAAACTAATTTATTAGGTGAAGCAGCATTACTGTTCAGAGAGACAAGTGTCCCCCTGAAATAATGTGTATGTTGGCTTCTCTACTTGGACAAGAGGAAGATTTGTGTGGTTTTGCTACTCTTGTGCTCTTTTTGAACAGTTAGTAAATAATGTCAATTAACTTTTTTTTTTTTTTTGAGTTCTTTAGCTGACAACTGATTGACCAGCCATTCTGAAAGCAGATGGGAAAATTTGTTCAGATGCTTCTTTTTTTCTTTTTCTTCTTTTTTTAAGTCCTTGGGATCTCACCTAATTGTAAGGTATGTAGAGTGCCTGTGGCCTAATTCCTCTTACCCAAACAAGTATCATCCATTCAGGAATCTGGGTGTTCCTCACATGTTTTCCCCAGATGAATGGATCTCAAGTTTAGTTAGCAATAATACAATAAATCTAAATTTATATTGCTATGAATATATAAAAGGGAGCATAAAATAAATTCATACTTCTTCCTATCTGTGCTTTGTACAAGCGCTGATATAATGAAAATTAGGTCCAAGTGTTTCATCAAAACCAAAATTTTGTCATTTCTTATTACATAAAAGTGAAGTATTTATCTTGCAAGTATTTGAAGGTTTATAGAGTCCATGTGAAGACATTTCTGCCCATTAACACACGTTATTAATTAATGCCTCTGGTTTGTTTGGTATTTTTGTATATAGGAAACAATATTGAGAGACTTGTGTGCATGAATTTTTCTAAACTGTCTGCAACAGTATTTACCAAAGTGTAAATGTCCAGTGGAGGTTTTGCAACACCAGCATTTCAGCAGAAAGCGCACGGTGCAATTTTATGGAGTGTACTTGGGGTGTCTCATCTAATTATAACATTAAATAACTAGAACATCATGTAAATAATGGAATTATTTGAAAAGATATAAAATAATGCAGTATGTGAGCTAACGTTGTCACTGTAGTTAACTGTGTTGGTTTGGCTGCACCATCTAATTGATCCAAGAACAGAATATATAGACATCTTTTCAAAGAACCCTCAGTTACATGGTTTCACTCTGCTAGAGAACGTGTGTTTGTGTGTGTACAGCCACAGGCATACTCTTTTTCTCAGACATCTTAAAACATGAAACTAGAATACCGATAATTTTTTTGATTACATAGCCATTGTAATTTCTCAGTTATTAGCAGTTTGGTACCCATCAACAGCAGCTCTTGCAGCCCATTCGGTCACTGATTGAACTGAAACTCTTGGCTTGACAGAAGATTTCGGAGAAACCCAGAGAGCCGTGTGGGAACTGTTTTCAAATCCCAGATAACTGGGAGAAATGACACCCCCCCAGGTGTCAAGGGTCCCGATAGCGAATTTAAACACGCTTTTCATTTCCTTCTCAATGAGATGAAAATGGAGGTGTTTCCCAGAGAAAGTGGAAGAAAGCAGCCACACAGTGCAATAGCATTTTGCAAGAGAGGTCGGTGAGGATGCTTGTGACTGTCACCTTCCTCCCCTCCACAACCGCACATTAAACGTAGGCAGCCGTTGATAGAGGGGGAAGCAGGTTTTAAAAAGAACAAAATAAGTGGGGAGAGCAAATAGCTGTCACTGAGTTCATTCCTTTTATTCCTTCTGCAAAACCAGGGGAAGCTTCTCATACTTTACTCCTGGCAAAAATATTTGTCCAATTCTTACTGCCTCATGTGTTTTCTTTTGATATGTTGGGCAAAGTGAACAAGCATAAAATTGAAGCTGGGCCAGAAGAGGGGATGTGAAATGGAAGGACCAGTCCTAGACAGCAAGTTATACAATGCTAGCCCTTAAAGCCTAGAAAAAAGCTGTTTAAAATTGCTGAGTACGAAGCAAACATCGCGTGGGTCAGCTTTCCAGCTTGACAGCTATAAACACATGACCAATAATTCAACCCGACAGAAGAGGCGTTCAAGAATACAAATATCATGAATGCTCTGTTCTGCTTATGCACTCAAAATGCAATCCGTAAGCCTGGACTTCCCTGTCAGAGCACTGTCTCTTCCCCTCCTCTCGTTTGATGAGCGTCTTCCATGTGAAAGCGCAGCCTTTCTGATCCCATTAGAAGAGAGAGGCTCTGTCTCTGCGGTCCTTTTTGCAACCTGTGCAGTCTGCGAACCGCACCGTGCGTGGGGGTTTTGTTAGGAGATGCGTGGGGACCTAACGTGTCACAGGCGGACTTGTTACGGATGAAACCCTGTTGGCAGAAAGGATTAGCTGCAACCGAGAGAGAAAAACAAGAAGTCATATTTTTTAAGGGAGATCGTGGTGCAAAATTTTGATTATTTATTGGGCAAGAAGATAGTCAGGGCTTTGTGTTTTTAGAGATTCTGTACCCTAGGAAACTGGCAGTGGATTCAGCCTGGTGCTGCCAAACTGTACTTCAGAATCTGAGGTTTCATATGAAAAAGGGGGGAAAAAAGCAAAACAAACAGAAAACCCTCTATACCCTGCAGCTGCAGAGAAAATACTCAGAAACTCACTGTGACCAGAGTTGTGTTCTTGTCTTGAGTCAGCAATCAGCTTGAAGCAATACCTTTGAGAAGAGCGAACTGCGCTGGTCATTTCAATGCATGTGAGCTATGAAGTCTGACATGTTTACACAGCAGCTAGCTCATTTCTGTGCTTTTTTTTTTTCTTTTTTTTTTGCAAAATCCTCAATGTAATGCATGCTGCTTGAGAACAGATTTTCTTGGGACAGAAAAAGAGAACCAGAAGGAACGTTTATTATTTTTCATGTAATTTAGAATTAATGTTAAAAAAGTAAAAGTAAAAATAAGGAGAAAAAAAAAAGCAAGCAACTTTTCAAAATGTGGAGAAACAGAGAAACAAGGGATATTTTCTTTGCCCACCGGAAAAAGCTTTAGTCATATCCGGACTCTTGAAAAAATCAAAACAAAACCCCCTTCTTCCCACTAACTCCTACATTCTCCTTAGCGCCACATGCCCCAACTTACAATTATCCAGCTTTTAATACATTCCACTTCTGCTCTGACATCCATACAATGTACAACAGTTGCACAGTCAGAAAGCAAATCTGTGAAGCACAAAGAATAAAGAATTTGGTGACAGTTTAAAACAAACGTAGTGAATATGGAAGTAAATGACACGAGCAAAACAGGATACTGATGGTATTTTTTCATTTCTGTATGTCTGCCTAAACCTCCTGTCTGGAATGTGCCCACACAGTACCGTGAATTTCCCTTTTGGTGTCAGCTCCACTGAATTTACATTTAGCAGGCTGCAGAAATACAGGGGATCTTGTACTTAGTGCTCACGATCACCCTGAGGAACCTGTTAATCAGTGGAACAATTGTGTGGTTCTATGGCTCACATCATGTTTGAGCATTGGAGCTCAACATTAGAAAAGCCCTGTAATTGCTAATAATTAGTACTGGGTAAGCCTCACAAGGTTTACTTAAGAGTCTCCTCGTGTCAGATTCATATCCAAAGCGTATCTGAAGTATCTGAAGCGTTTAAGGATCTGGGAGGTAATACTTTGTCATTGTGTAAGGCAGAAGACCTGTGTATGAAAGGGCAAGGGGATTGTGAAATAATTACTGGCTCTGCATTTAATTTGAGTCAATGAAAATGCCAGAATGATTGAAGTGTTTATGCTGAAGATCAAGGAGTTAGATTGAAATAGGGTAATCAAAACCAGGGACATCTTTCTTAAGTTTTTTAATATTTCTCAGGGACGAGATAATGGAGGACTGTGAGAGTATGGCAAGGGAGTGCTGGAAGGAAAAGCAGGATCAGAGGTCACACCTGTGTGAAGCGATGGTTTGAAAATGACAAGTAAAAATAGAAATATGCTCCACTTGATGGTGATGAATGGGTTCCTTGACCTGAGGAGGAAGACTAGAGGTGGCTTTGCACTGTGGAGATGGTAATTTGATAGTGGCAGTTACAGGTGAAAAAGTTTGCTGTTAAAAATGTGGTGGAAAAAATGACTGCTCTTAATTATGTATGGATCCTTGTGCCCCTGGGCCTCAGTTGCCGGGGTAGCTGTGCTTTTCTGCAGCCATGGCTGTGGCACTTTCAGTTTGCCATTTTTCCATACTTTCAATGCGATTCTCCCATCCCTGTTTTCTCCGTCTGTTCCCAGTACACTTTTTACTTGGTGCTTGTCTATGCTTCACTTATCTTCAACGCTGGAGTGTTCTGCACCACTCACCTGCCTCTTTCCTTTGGCACAACAAAACTGTTCAGCTGGTCTCGTTAAGTTGGCAGACTGATGAGCAAGGCCCATAGAATCATATTGCTGTACCTGTGTGTATAGTTTCCACCACGTGGGAGGTGGGATCAGTCATATCTTGCTTACAGATCGCTTGTATCCCAAGGGCAGGGAAACTTTTGCTCATAGCCTATAACTGTGCCTCTCTGCAAGCAATAAATGCCAAGAGTCTTGTCAGGTTTTTACATACTAAGACAAAAAGCATGTTACGGGCAGCTGGCTGCTTCTGTTTAAACATGAAGCGTGGATTTTGAGGTTAGTAGAGGTCTGTTTGCTTAAAAGAGGTTCTGATGGAGATGAATTATGAAAATGTCAATAAATACCACATTTTAAAAGGCAATAAACTGACTATTAATGTTGAAGGCAGAGCTCCAGGCAAACATTAGCAGCAGCCTGAACCACCTATCTTTATGTACCTTCTTCCTCCATAGCACTCAAGAGCCCTGGACCCCGGAAGGGAGTTCTTAAAAGCCCAAATAGTCAAAAGTGTTCCACAGACACCACGTTCATGGATTTTTTTTCCTATGTGTGGGGGTTTCAGTCATACTTAACCACACAAGTCCCTTAAGCGCATGTGACATCAATCCATTTCGCGGCTAAAAATACCGAGTACGCTGCAGTTTAGTATGGTGCAATTAATCATATGTTTGGGCACCGTGATGCCAAGTTTTATTTTGTTTTGAAATACCGTGTGTGGAAAATTGGAAAAAATAAATAGTCAAATGCATTATTTAGCATAGTTCTCTTCTTCATAAAAATGTGCCAAAGATTTCTTTTAAAGACTTCAAGTGAAAAATAAATAGTCTTTTCGTACGTCAGGTCAAGGTTTAATTGCTTGCCCACCCAGTCAGGAGTTACCTGCTACTTGCCAAGTTCCGATCTCTCCACTATCATCACAACACCAGTTTGGAGATTACCAGCTCAAACGACCCACTTGGGGAACACTCGTATCCGTGGGTCTCCCCCTTCCCCTTCGCTGGACTTGAAGTCTGATTAGTGTTTAGACATTTCCTTCAGATAATGATAATGTGCCTTTTAATTAGCATCAATATTTCTAATCTTTTGGGAAATAGTAATGTGCTTCATTTTACTCCTTGACTGCTGACAGATGGCCACTTATTAAACACCATTAAATTCCGCCATCAGTCATTTTTGTGCTTTTTAAAATATGTTTGTCATTTAAATGAAATGATATCTAAAGGAGGCAGGTTTTTCACACCGGGGTGTTTAGACTTTGGTGCAGTGCTGAAACAGCATTTGGTGGAGGCCTTGTTTTTTAAGATGTTAGAAGTATAATCTCCGAGGCCTTGCGAACTTGTCATTTCAGTGTACGTGCATACGTTAAAAGGGGCTCTTGTATGGAAGTAGCCCGAGTGCTTTTGAGACAAAGCCACTATTTAAACATTTAGAAACTTGAACTTTTGAGAAGCCTGTGCTCATACGCAGCAAACATTTCATGCATTTACACAGGAATTCATATTGTATGTGTTTTGTGAATGCTGTGAAAACGCGAAGATGGATTCCTGTGCGTTATTTGCAGCAATGCTTTATTTGACTCAGTGCGTTCTTGGCTAGACCCTCTAATTTGTTATTTGTGAAACTTTGTTTAATGGGTACAATTACGATCTGCATTGTGTCCTTGCTCATCTTAATAGCAGTATTAATTTGCAGGAAGGGACAAAAATTATCTTGCAGAGTTATCAAGCGGTGTTTAGGCTTTCTGAATGCTAATTAATTCAGAGCTCAAATGCTGTACCTGCTGTTTAAAAGGCTGGCAGCTTGTATTCATCACCTGAGTGACAGCTGTTCCCAGCCTTTTTTACTCTTAAAAGAGTGGGGAAGATTAACTCCTTCCATGCTAATGACTGCCATATTGGAGTAACAATTGCTGCGTTCAAAATTTAAATTTGCAAATATTTGTCTTCAGCAGATTTGCTGATTTTGACAGTATATTAGAGAAAGGACTGGTACCAGTATATTGTTAAGAGAAATTGCTAAACATTTTTCCAATACACTGTTAGTTTTTCTGGGCAGGAAAAAAAAAACAAACCTCTGACATTTGATGTCAGAAACAGATCCTCAGTGTAAGCTAGAAGGGAAAGAATTAAAATATTGCTAAGTCAGATTTGAACATTTATAGCAAGTGTGGAATCTGATGAATATTTCTCTTGGAGTCGAGCTCTTTTTAATATTTACTGTCAAGGAAAATATTTATTAGTTGCAATTCAATTAAATGTTACGTAAGCCATTTAAATGTCACACAAAATAGTAAATAACAGTTTTATATTTTATATGCTGCATTCAAAGATCACTGAGTTGTTATTTGTTAAACTAAACTCCTCCGCGCTAGGAAGAAATGGTAGCCTTTGGTAATAAAAAAAAAGGGGCTTAAAGGCATGCAGGTAATTTAATTTAATCTGAGAATGAGTATCATCTGGTATAATGCAGATGTTCACATGCAGGTTTGAGAGGATTATGCAGTTTGCCTGAATGATTGAGGAAGTGGGACACTAATATTGGATTACATTCCTTCTTTTTCACAGAGGAGCCGATAGCTAAAATATGTATGTTAACTCCATCCCTCCATTCCCTCCTGCCCCCAATCAAAACATTTTAATTGTACTGCATTTTCTTTTTGGAGGAAACATGAGACAAATCAACAGTTGTCTCATGTCAAAGGGCATTGCTTAACTACTGATACCAAGCAAAATTCCACAAAAGCTAGTATTTTAGGGTAAATTCAAAGGTTTTTTACTCTTCCTACTTTAAAGACCTATGAAGTCTGGTATGTGTTTTGCTATAGAAGTATTTCAGAAACACAGACATACAGTAGACGTGTCATAATAATTATAAAATTTTCAGTCTCATTTTGGAGGCCCTGTATCTTTAGGGAAACTCAGAGTGGACTTGACTAATGCCTCTGGGCTTTGATTCTGCTCACATCGGGTTTTACGCATTCTGATTCAGTAAATCTCATTAAGCACATGTTTAACTTCCAGTATTCACTGAAAGTTCTGTTGACTTCCATAGCGAATTAAGCACATGCTTAAATGTTGTTCAGAGCCTTAGGGAAAGGTGATTAAAGAACAAAGCTATCCTATTAAAATATTTTAACTCATTAAAATCCAGTAGATTTGCAGATACCGATTCACTGAATATGCTGTGTTGAAAGTAAACCAATTACCTTCTAGTTGGCTGGCTCTCTTGCGCAGCTTGGAACACCAGCATCAGTATATTAGCTGCGTATTTCTGCTGTGACAATACATTTCCTTTTACTTTTGACCTGCTGTTCTATTCTTATAAATAATTAGTGATTATAATGAGTGATTGAAAATATAATGGGAAATAAAAAGCTTTCCAAGCTTGTTTACAAAGCGTTGTTGAAATTGAAAATAATTTTTAAGAAGTTGTTATCTTGTTCCAAGTTACTCAAATGTCTCGTGTTATTAGTCATTAACTTCAAAAGACATTTTTAGTCTCCACGCGCAGGGATGATTTTTTTGAAGCTTTAGCAGTATTGTCTTAGTGTTCTTTGTGTGTGGACATTTTCTGTGTTAATTTATTGTGGAGTTTGATACAGCGTAATTAAAAATTATGCTTTGGCAAGACTGAGATGTAGTCTTTGAATTAGCATGCAAGATGCTCTAATGAGTCCAGCAAGCATTAGGAAAATGCACTGCAGTGTGCAGTTGTGTCCTTAGTATGTTATTTACTAAAAAGTCCCTCAACTTTTTAGAATTTTGTGAAATATTTTCTGTAGAAGAAATCGAATCCAGGGGGAGAAGGTTCTAAAATAACCCCGTAATGATTCAGAAACCAGAAGATTGCTGGAGTGTTTGGGGCAGGGGGCGGGGGGCAGCAGGAGGTTAGAGGGAAGGTTGTTGGGTTTGTTTGGGGTTTTTTTTGTTTGTTTTTTTTTTTTTTTTCCCCAGTTGATCATAGAGGAAATAATCAGGCCAAGACTGGAATATTTTGGGAGGCTGGACATGGCATTGTTATCTTCCCCAAGTTCCTGTCCTGGAACAGTTACTGTATGTGGAAAATCATGAGCTCATTGAAATCCTGGAGTGAGTTATTTGAGGTCTGTAGTCTGTCTGCAGCTTCTTGAAATAAATCTGAGTGACAAAGCTACATAATGGTTCCGCCTGTGGTGTTAAAATCTTAGACGATTCAGTCTCAGTGTGCTCCCTGAGCCAGACCGAGAAACCATCAAATGCTGACTCGTGTTTGCTTCTTGACCTTTTGGCAAAGATCAAGTGTAGCATACGTTTTTATCAGTTTAATATCTGTTATGTCCTTAACTTGAGGATTTTATATTAAATGAGTTTAGGGACTGGGAAATGTACTAGGAGCTTATGCCATCGTCTCCATGCGTGAAGCCGGCTATTGCTGTGTTTCTAGAATGGTGGGAAAAGAAAAAAAAAAAAGAGTAACAAGTCCCCTAATGACCATAAATGAGTGTGAAGGGAAGAGCAGGAACAGAGCAAGCATAGATTATGCTTCTTTAAAGCATTCTCTGAATCTCCAACTATTTTCAGCTCAGGGGTTTTCCTGAGCCTCAATATAACCCCTGTAAAAATAAAATAAAATAGAACTTCTGATTGCATTTTAATCTTGTTTTCACTGTCTTCTCAATCCATATTAATATCTGTTTTGTTACATCCAGTATTGTAACATCAGATTAGCACCTTCAGGACTGGGCATTACTTTGTACTTACCGGATACAGTGAGCCTACACTCAGTCTCATCCTTGTTGTTCCCATGACAGAAACCCAGCAGGCAGATAGTACCCCTGCAACAGAGAGCTCCCTATCCTCTGTCACCTCAACTGAAGGCAGTAACCTGGAGGACAGGGGGCAATGGCAGGAAGTTCCTGCACGACGCAACAGGCGCCGCACTCAAGACTGCCCGGCGACTACCCCATCTTCCCAGGTGCCATTATTTAACAGGTACAGTGCTCTACAGAGGAACCTGGATGATGATGAGCACAATATTTCTCCTACTTCTTCTACCTTGGAGCCGTCAGCAAGGTCTAGTCAGACCTCCCCCTGCATCAAAACCTCTGCGGTAAGGAAGAAAAGACGGGTCCTTGTCATAGGTGACTCCCTACTGAAGGGAGCGGAAGGCCCAATATGCAGGCCGGACCCGGTACATAGGGAGGTCTGCTGCCTCCCTGGGGCCCGGGTCAAGGACGTGAAGAGGATGCTTCCTTCCCTGGTACGGCCCTCAGACTACTATCCACTTTTGCTCTTTCAGGTAGGCAGTGACGAGGTAACAAGAAGAAGTCCAAGGGCAATGAAGAAAGATTTCAAGACCCTGGGACGCCTGGTCAAGGGATCAGGAGCGCAAGTGGTGTTCTCGTCTATCCCCCCTGTTGCGGGGAATGATGAGGGGGTAAATAGGAGGAGCCAGCAGATCAATGCCTGGCTTCGAGCTTGGTGCTGCCGGCAGGACTTTGGGTTCTTTGATCATGGCCTGATCTACAAAACGCCTGGCCTGCTGGTAACAGGCAGGAATACCTTGTCCTCCAGGGGAAAAAGGGTTCTAGCACAAGAGTTATCAGGACTCATTGAGAGGGCTTTAAACTAGATTTGAAGGGGGGTGGGGATGGTACTGGGTTTGCTGGTGAGGTGCCAGGGCGTAGTTGCTCAGCGCTTGTGGGCCAGTGTGCCAGTATTTCTGAAAGCCAGGAGGCACACCACATCTCAAGGGTCAAAACTACACGCACAACTCCCTCTCTGAAATGCTTATACACCAATGCACGCAGCATGGGGAATAAGCAGGAAGAGCTGGAGCTCTGTGTGCGGTTGCGGGGCCACGATCTCATTGCAATTACTGAGACGTGGTGGGACAACTCGCATGACTGGAATGCTGTCATGGGTGGCTATGTCCTTTTTAGGAAAGACAGACCAGCAAGGCGGGGAGGTGGAATTGCACTCTATGTGAGAGAGCATTTGGAATGCATTGAGCTCTCACTAGGGGCGGATGAAGAGCGGGTCGAGAGCTTATGGGTGAGGATTAAGGGACAGGAAAATATGAGGGACACTGTTGTGGGTGTTTATTACAGGCCACCTGATCAGGATGGGGAAACTGATGAGGCTTTTTACAGACAACTGAAGGTAGCCTCGCAATCGCAGGCCCTGGTTCTCATGGGGGACTTCAATCACCCTGATATCTGCTGGGAAGACCACACAGCCAGGCATGGGCAGTCCAGGAGACTCCTCCAGTGCATTGATGACAACTTTTTGACACAGGTGGTACAGGAGCCAACAAGGAGAGGAGCACTTCTAGACCTGGTACTGACAAACACAGAGGGATTGGTGGAGGACATTAAGGTTGGGGGCACCCTAGGTTGTAGTGATCATGAAATGATTGAGTTCAGGATCGTGGGCACTATCCACAAAACAACAAGAAGTAAAATTACAACCTTGGATTTCAGGAGGGCTAACTTTGGCCTCTTCAAGAAACTGCTTGGAGAGATCCCGTGGGCTAGGGCTATGGAAGGCAAAGGGGCTCAAGAAAGCTGGTTGATATTCAAAGACCACTTCCTCCAAGCTCAGGATCGGTGCATCCCGAAGAGAAAGAAATCGGCCAAGGGACGCAGGAGACCTGCATGGTTAAGCAGGGAGCTTCAGAAAAAGCTCAAGTGGAAGAAGGAAGTTTATAATAAGTGGAAGAAGGGACTGACCCCTTGGGAGGATTACAAGAATGCCACCAGAGCGTGCAGGGATGAAACAAGGAAAGCCAAGGCCGCCTTGGAATTAGACCTGGCTAGGGATGTTAAGCACAACAAAAAGAGCTTCTACAAGTATATTGGAAGCAAAAGGAAGACCAGAGAAGTTGTGGGCCCACTGTTGAATGAGACAGGAGTCATGGTGACGGAGGATGCGGAGAAGGCAGAGTTACTGAATGCCTTCTTTGCTTCGGTCTTTTCTGCTCGGCCCAGCCCTCAGAAGTCCCAGGCATTGAATAAAGTAACAGGGAAAGAAGAAGACTTCCCTTGGGTTGAGGAGGAGCGAGTGAGGGATCAATTAGATCATTTAGATATTCACAAGTCCATGGGCCCCGATGGGATGCACCCGAGAGTGCTGAGGGAGCTGGCAGAAGTCATTGCTGGGCCGCTCTCCATCATCTTTGAAAGGTCCTGGAGAACAGGTGAGGTGCCTGAGGACTGGAGGAAAGCCAATGTCACCCCAGTCTTCAAAAAAGGCAAGAAGGAGGAGCCAGGGAACTACAGGCCGGTCAGCCTCACCTCCATCCCTGGGAAGATGATGGAACAGCTTGTTCTGGGCGTCATCTCAAGGCACGTGGAGGAAAAGAAAGCTATCAGAAGTACTCAGCATGGATTCACCAAGGGGAAATCATGTCTGACTAATCTGATAGCCTTCTACGATGGCATGACTGGATGGATAGATGAGGGGAGGGCGGTAGATGTGGTCTATCTTGACTTAAGCAAAGCGTTTGACACGGTCTCCCACAGCATCCTCATAGGGAAGCTTAGGAAGTGTGGGTTAGATGAATGGACAGTAAGGTGGATAGAAAACTGGCTGAAAGATAGAGCTCAGAGGGTTGTGATTAGGGGCACAGAATCTAGTTGGAGACCAGTGACGAGTGGTGTTCCCCAGGGGTCAGTACTGGGTCCAGTCCTCTTCAATATATTCATCAATGACCTGGATGAGGGGATAGAGTGCACCCTCAGCAAGTTTGCTGATGACACAAAGCTGGGGGGGGCGGCTGACACACCGGAGGGCTGTGCTGCCATACAGAGAGACCTGGACAGGTTGGAGATCTGGGCAGAGAGAAACCTTATGAAATTCAACAAGGGCAAGTGTAGGGTGCTGCACCTGGGGAGGAACAACCCCATGCACCAGTACAGGTTGGGGGCTGACCTGCTGGAGAACAGCTCTGTGGAAAGAGATCTGGGAGTCCTGGTGGACAACAGGATGACTATGAGCCAGCAATGTGCCCTTGTGGCCAAGAAGGCCAATGGCATCCTGGGGTGCATCAAAAAGAGTGTGGCCAGCAGGTCAAGGGAGGTCATCCTCCCCCTCTACTCTGCCTTGGTGAGGCCACACCTGGAGTACTGTGTCCAGTTCTGGGCTCCCCGGTTCCAGAAGGACAGGGAACTGCTGGAAAGGGTGCAGCAGAGGGCTACAAAGATGATTAGGGGACTGGAACACCTCTCTTATGAAGAAAGGCTGAGGGATTTGGGTCTCTTCAGTCTGGAAAAAAGACGGCTGAGGGGGGATCTTATCAACACTTATAAATACTTAAAGGGTGGGTGTCAGGAGGATGGGACCAGGCTCTTTTCAGTAGTGCCCGGGGACAGGACAAGAGGCAATGGGCACAAACTGGAGCACAAGAAGTTCCACCTAAACATGAGGAGGAACTTCTTTACCCTGAGGGTGGCAGAGCACTGGAACAGGCTGCCCAGAGAGGTGGTGGAGTCTCCATCTCTGGAGACATTCAAAACCCGCCTGGACGTGTTCCTGTGTAACCTGCTCTAGGTGACCCTGCTCTGGCAGGGGGGTTGGACTAGATGATCTCCAGAGGTCCCTTCCAACCCTATGGTTCTATGATTCTATGATTCTATGATTCTATGAAGAGCATGTTATTGCATCACTGTTGCTGTTTATTTTCACTGACCACTCTTACAGGTGCTGTTTTTCTGAAAAATGAGATAAAATAGCAATCAGAAATAACTGCAAAATCCAAAAGAGAAGAAACATCCTGCATCGTGGTAATGGTACATATAGGATTTGATTTGGTTTGATTAAAGAGCATTGGAAAGAAATAGGTGTGATCAATATATTTGAGGAAACACTGCTGTCACAAGTGTTTAAAATACGTTCAGAAATATGCCGAAAACTATGGAGAGTTGGTGTTCACTCAAACGTTTTTGATTGATTAAATGCCAGCTCATGCCATTTTCTAAAGTGGAGGCCCAGAACTGTTCATACATGTCACGATCAGTGGGTGGCTAACAAAAGCTGGTTTTACTTGGCCTGTGATATAGTTACCGCTGGGGTCTATGTAATGCAGCAGGTGACGACAAGTGTGGTTTATGACATCTTTTGAAACAGAATCAAGCCCCTAAATGCCAAGTTGATGTGACAGAGTGAAAAGTGGAAGTTGTATTAGAAGCAAAATGAATACAGTTCAGAGAGTGATCAAAATAATTTCTAGATGACATAAGAATTTGACCCTTCAAGGATTTCTTACTAAGTATGTGAGGTAATACAGAAAGGAGGAACCTGTGTCATTGTAAATTAATGTCCTTGAGTTAAGTCTCATTACCAAGACACCTTCAGTTTTTTAATTATTTGACCTGCCATGGTTAATAAAAAGAAAGTTAATCTGGTGTGACATTTTTGGTGGTAGCTTGGTGCACTACCAAATTAATTGCAATAAAATAAAATAATAGTTTAAAAAAAAAAACCCCAGACTTCCTGTTTCTTGCATTTTGAATTGGTTGGTGATTTCTTAGTTGTTATTTATGGTCTCAGTATTTAAATTAGGACATGTTAAATAAAGCTGATGTTTGGGGGGGAAATTAAATGCTAATGAATTGTAGCCATTTTAGTGTTGCTATTTAATGGAAAATAAACAATATTTTGAATCTTTAAGATTTCTGTTTAGAATCAAAAGCTACAAGATAGAAATCCACTGCAGCAAAATACCATCTTATTACTATGCGTACTATGATGCTTACAGGTTATTGTCAATATACAGTGTCTACTGGCAAGGAAGCTTTTGTTTGTCATGGGAACAAAATGATTGCTCCTCATTTTTCTTGACTGCTGAGTTCTTTAAGCGAAAAGCGTTTTGATCCTGGAATAAATATTGATTCTCTCTTTTCTCTCTTTGAGAAAATTAATTTAGTGTGAGTTATATTCACCCAGGTGAGGTGAGGGCAGCTCAGGACCCCACAGGCTACTTAAACCTGTGACACAGGCTGGCATTCAAGCAGTGTCTTCATTACCCCTGGACCAGCACGTACACGCTAGTTCTTTTGAAGAGCGTCTCCTGGGGCAGAGCAAGGCAGGATTAGTGGGCCACTTGTCTGTAGCAATAGGACTGCACACTTTCTTCTTTCTAGCCAAAAAGTAGTAGAATCTATCTGCCTTCATTCGTGTCCTCCTCCCCCCATTTCTGAGTGGTTCTGTACCGTAAACCCAGGTGGTGTAGGTGAAACCAAGGGCACTAATGCCTTGTGCTTTCCAGAGACAGCCTTCTGAGAAACATAAAGATCTGCATGTTGCTATACTGATTTTTAGCACTTGGAAATCCTTTTCACCGTGCATTGGGGGAAAAGTAGAGAGGTTGGCTATAGTCAAGTTTTGCCTTTGGAAATAGGCTGAAAACATGGAAGAGAGAATGCAGGCTGTTGAGATAATGCATGGGAATATGTTTGTGAAACTGAGCGTTTATTGCTATGACTACTCTTCAGCTGACGGGGGACATGCTCGTCCTTGGAGAGGGACTCAGTGGCATATTCTTGATACACAAATTGAAAGAATAAGCAAGAGCATTGGGAAGAGTTGGAGAGATTTCTTTAAAGAATTGCATGCTTCCAGTTCCTTCTCTTTGCAGCTCTCTTGACAAGATGCTGTGAGAAACATCTGAGCCTTTGCAGATGACGTGTGCCTGTTGCTATCCTAGTGTCTGATAGCAGTCTCTGTCCATGTGCATCCCTATCAGATCCAAAGCCGGTGTTACTGTAGAAATTAACGTTTTGCAAGTGTGAAATTTCCGCTGCCCCAACTTAAAAATTAACTTTCATTAGTCAATTAACAATTAGACCAGATTGCTGGGTTCCCTTTAGAGAGTGATACTTACGGTGTCTTGATTTTGCCATTATAAAAGCGACAATTAGCATTCTAAGAAAATAGTTTAGTGGAATTTGTTGCAACACAATAAGCTTTGGTATTTTTAAAGTCTATGTAAGCTTCTGACATGCTGAATCACTGGATATTGTTGTGAAACTTTTTTTTTTTTTGATGTTTATGTGCTGTACACTGGTACTTGTATTATAGCATCAGCTATTTCCTTAGTAAAATGTTTTGAAGAGATGAAGAAAAATGATAGGGATCGTACATCTCTAGCACAATGTTAACTGTACTTCTCCAGCACAATGTTGTTATGTTTTTGTTCTAGTTGGTACTATTGAGTTAATGTTGAATTCACATTGAATTTCATTTTTTATTTTTGACTTCTTTTTTTCCTTAAGAAAACCTCCACCACAATAAAAAAAAAACCCACCAAAAATGAGCTAACATATAAGTCCACTCACTACTTCTGTGCCTCAGACAGAGCATAATCCTGCCATTGACTCTTTGAAAGCAGTTAGGATTGTTTGAGAAGGTTTTAAGCTAAAATGGGGACTTTCATATGGCCCGTGTTATCTTTCCTCAAAGGAATGCATTTGTTAAAGTGACGATTTATGAGATTCAGTACTAATGTCAAACTTTGTTCTGCTGTATCAAGTAACACAATTAAAACACCAAAATAGCAGAACACAAGCAGTGGAACGTTGTTGAACTTGTAGATATTTCCACACAGGTGATTTAAAATTTGATGGAACAGTGATATGAGTGTTTGAGGCGTGTCCACATGAGATGTAAGAAAAACAAGCCTTAAGCAACTTCACTGTGTCCCTCAGAAGGATTTTATCCAGAGAGGAAAATGAAATATTTATGTGCAATAGCAACTGGGTATTTTTAGAATTATTTTAAATTCCTTTATAGTAAGTCTCTGCCTGATTAGAGATTAGATACAAATCAGATAAGGTCACTGTTTGTCCCATTTGTGTGAAGTGGTCTTCCAGGATAAAATTACAGTTTGTTTCCTTCTAAATGCTGTATTCATTTGGGAGTAAATTAGTTAAGGCTAAGCTGATAACTATCTGCTTTTGTTCTGAAGTCATGACATGGCAAGACACTAGGTATCTACATGCAAAACATTTATATACATCAAAAAAATAAATGATGTGCCTGTGCCTCTTGGTTTTAGACCTGTTATGCGATACTTTAAATAAATGACTTAGTTCTATGTTCAAAATACCCAGAGGTATAGTTTTTTATCATTGTTATTGTTAACTTAGATTGCATTAGTGTAACAGCTCGTTCCTCGTTTGAGAGCCTTATCTCACGAGACAGGAACATCTTTTCTGTGCACCGTGCCCTACCTGGCGTACTACTTTATCCATGCTATGACTTGAACAAATAAAGATGAACATAATGTAAATCAAATGACTCTCAGTTTGGGGTTCCCTCAGTGATCTTCACTGATGGGCAGGACATATTTGGAGGTTTTATCGGTGGGACCACAATACAAATTGCTTAGTTGCACTGTACCTGCTGGAAAACTGGGCGATTTCCTTGTTTCTCTTTTGAGGGCAGATCAAAAACTCATGCAGCAGAAATGTTAAGACTACCAGTGTTTGAAACAGTCATTAAGACAACAAAGAACTGCACATGAACTTCCCTTTGCCTTGTAGGAGATCCTTGACTTGATGTCTAAATGCATTTAAACACAATTGCTTTCTGTGCTTATTCCAGTCATCTTGTGTCATTTTCTGTTGAATTATTTTTCTGCCCTAAAACTAAGCTAATTGCAAAACAGTTTCATATAACAATATTGAATGTAAAGGTATGTTTTGCTACACAAATGTTCTTTTGTATGAATTCTCTGCAATATTCTCTCAACGAGATGGATTGGAAATCAAGTGCTGAATTGCTCAGTCTTTTAAAAATGCTTCTGAATGCTATCTCCAAGCAGATATTATGAGGAATTAACATAGCCAGAGTTTAATCATAAACTTTTCCCTTTCCTGACAGTATAGACGTTTCCCTGTTTCTAGACAAAAAGATGAATCATAGCTAATGAGTTGTTTTGATCATTTGTGGTGTTAATGCAAAACCAAGGCTCATCTATTGTGACCCCGTACCTCTGCACTAACTGTAGAAGTCTGAAAGCCTAAAGCTGATGTTTTGCAAAGACTTATAAACTGCTCTAAAAATTGCTTCATTCAGCAGGCTTCAGCCTGGGGTGGCAAACCACTGGTGAGCCATGGGTGACTGCATGCGGAGGCAGACTGCAGGGCAGTCCATCACACAGTGGACATTTGCTGGCACGTAGCACTGGAAGCTGAATATTTAGCTAAATATTTAGTTACACTCTTTTTTTGCATGTGAAGCTTTACCTGTGGCTCTTGCTGTGATTGCAATTGAGTGGTAGCCTGTGATCCCAGTGAGTCTGATTCGCAGCAGGCTTTTTAGTTAGAGGGTTTCCCGGCACTATGTCTGCACTGCTTACTGTCTGCTGGATTGTCCAAATATCCTCCATTAGAGCAAGAAAAGGAAATGTGGGTATGTGAAAGAGGGAAAGAGGATCAAACAGGGAGATCCTAAATATAGAAAATGGAAACCTTGACCAGATTGAAGTTCAGAATACTTACTCAGTCCCGTTTTAGTAGCCCTATATTTTTGTATGAAGAGCAACGCAAAGGAGAATGGTGTTTCAAAGCTTGGGGATTTGCATCTGCGGCTTGCTGTTGGATACTGGAGCAGGATTTTGGTTCTGAAGTTGGCTTCCAATAGTCAGTTTGGGGAGCATGTATTAAGTATTTCTCTGGGGAGCAGTATTAGACTTTGCATGTAATTCAGCTAAGGTAGCAAATTTAGTCCTTGAACCTTAATGTTTCTGTGATTTTAAAAATATTTTGCTGCGTGTAGGGCTTTTCTTTTTAAAAAGTGGATTTCTAACTCAAAGGCCATGTACAAGCCTTCAAGTTTAACCTTTTCATTTCACTTGACGCTCCAGAAGAAGATAAGGCGGGGAGTGCTGTCAGAGAGTTTACACAGAGGATGCGGCATGGTGGTGGTGGTGAAAGGGTAACAACTTCAGCTCTGATTTTCTTCTTCCTGCTGCAACAAGGCATCTGTACTCTCTGCTGGGTGCAACCAGCCTGCAGGAAGCTTTTGCTCCTGCAAACCAGAAGTAAGTCAGCAGATCATCTGGGAAATTAAAGAGACATCAGAGCTGGACTTGTGATGACCTGTTTTGAAAAAAAAAAAATTAAAGCGTGGGCCAATGGTGAGGGGGAATGATGGGAAGAACGCGAGGAAGGACTTAGGTATACTTCCATGTGCAGTATTGTAAAGATAATACTGCTATGGTATCGGGTGCCACGAGCTGCCAGCCAGCCGTAGCAACAGAGCTTTGTCTTCCATTTCACATACAAAGGGGAGAGCTCAGTCAAAAATCAGCTTGCAGCTGGCTGGCACTTCAGGGGGATCACTGACAGCAGTGAAGGAATAAGACTGAATGTTTCTGGGCTGAGATTAGCTAAAGGCTTCTCTTATCATATAATGACTTATTATACCGTAGTATTCAGGCAAATGTGTATAGTGTAACAGTGTGTCAATTATTTTGTCTAGTAATCAGACTCTTCATTTTGCGCTGCAGAAACCAATGCCTTTTTCAATTGCTTTAATATGCTACATTCTTTAAATTAGATGGTCTATAGGCAGCATATAAACAGCACTCTCCAATATTATTTCAGAAAATGAATAGCACGTGTGATGCTCACGCTCATCTGCAAGAGAAACTGCAGAGCGACATAGGTTCTTGTTATTTGCTTCCATATGAACGGCTCTGAGTAAGTGTCCGTTCTCAAGAAATGCACATTTGCTGCATTCTGGATCAGGGAAGGCCATGTGTCTATTTGACATGCTCTCAGTGGAGAATTGCTTATCCATGCCTGATCCTGACTGGTTTCACCTTCCAAAAGAAACTAGCGTAGGTCAAAAGTTGGCAAGATGGATTGAAAAGTGTTTCCAGCTGATGGAAATGCTTTTGGTAACCAAGCGGGAGAATTTGAAATCTAATCTATTCTCAACGGAAAAACAGCAAATAGTCCGTGTTTCAACACGAACAAGCTATTGCAGTATCTGAAGTGCTGACATACATGAGTTTTTCAAATAACTGAGACTGTGAATCAACTACTTTTGCGTGAAAGGTACAAATACACAGTATCTTCTTTAGTGGACTGCGGTATGCCAAAAGAACTTCTTGTTCACTAGTTCACTGCAGTGCTAATGGCCACACCTGTATGTGAATGTCTCCAGACTCCCCTGCCTCCTCCGGTTCTTATGTTCAGTGATTTTGGCATTCCTGATTTCTCATTTCTTTCCCTTTCTAAATTCTTAATATTTTCCCTTCTGTATATGAATCTTTCTCTCTCTTATTTGAATATTCATAATTTCCATTTTTGCCTTTTTTCTCATCTGAATTTCTTTTTCCTGTTTACTTTTTTCACTCTTGCTTGTTTGCCATGTTCTTCCATATGCCATATTTTCACAAGTAGTTCCCATATTGTCCAACAGTTTGAGAGAAACACACGTTCTCAGTTGTTACCTGTTCCTCTACGTGAAAGAGTACGTGCTGTGAGCTTAGAAGGAGAGGAGCCTGTCTTGTTGGACAAAGATTATTTTATTCCTCCTTGATTTTCTTAGCTGCTTTTCTTTGCCCTTCGTTCCTTCCATCTGTCTCTGACTGTAAGCAGAGTACAAGGCAAAGGAAGGGCCAAGTGTCTGTTAGGTTTCCTGTTGAAATACAGAATAGTGATGAGGACGTGATTCAGACTGAGCAACACTGCGCATAACAGCATAGTAGTACTTTACATATATTTATTTATTGTAATTTTCCCTTTTTGTATTCCATTATTTGTCATTCCTTTTTTCCTCTTTGTACATCTCCTAGCTCATGTATACAACTAGCTGACTTATTATAAAAGATCTTTAATCAAACATGGTTACCTTCTCGTTTGCTGGGAACAGGGAGCTCCTTAGGTGTAGGAATTGCACCGGGAGTGCTAAGCTGCCCTTCATGGCTTCGCAGGGCTAATGAAACTTTTTGTTATACCCATACCCTCCCCACTGCCCTTTGCCCAACACAGATTCCATAGACAAACTGGTGTATGCAAATTTCTAGTGTAAATTCAGAACTAAACAAGGCAAGGAGCCCTTACAGTTGTTTTGTTAAAATCTTTAAAAACAGTTTCAAAATGTAATTTCTCATGACGAGGGCAATCAGCAAAGACAGATTTCTGTAGTACAGAAGCAGTCTTGTTTGACTGTCTTGAGCAAATTCTCCCACTACCGACTGACTACGGAGATTAAGTGGAATTTCTAACAAATTCTGTTACAATGGGTCAAGCACTGTCTCTCTAGTTGTACTTATTTGTTGCAAGCCTCAGTAGAGGTTTATTTTAATGCAGCCATTTTATGGTGCTTGGAATATTTTTGTACTCTGGATTGCTGCTGCTATAGATAATGGATGACCAGTTGGTTAATATTTGACGGCAGTTACAATGCACACCTCCCGAAGTTAAGTGTCCTTATGTCTTTATACAAGAACTGACCTTCAGGGACAGTAAACATATTGTTTGGCAACAAGTTAATTACAGACTTTATCTTCCAAAAACATTCATGTCACGGACGGGATAATTAAGATGTCCTTGCAAGTGAAAAAAGTTCTTGAGTTATAGTAATGATCTGAAGTAGGTGTTAGAAAGCGAGGTCACAACGGTATTACAAGTAGCTGTGTACTCATGTTATTTTGACTAAATAATTCTTCTCTTCAGGCTATAAAAATGAAAGATGGACTTAACTGATATGTATGGCGATACATTCTGTAAGTCTGTGAAAAAAACAAAGGGATTTGGGTTGTGCAGGGGTATGATGGGCAAGCAGAACTGATTGTGTTTGATTTACTGGGGGACTGGTTGCTAGGGTTTATTGTTTCTCCCCTTTCCTCCTTTTAAGGCCTGTGTCTTTTGTTAAATAGTTTAGGATCATGTTGGCCCTTTCTGATTTTATAATGTGAACTTCATAGAATCATAGAATCATTTAGGTTGGAAAAGACCCTTGGGATCATCGAGTCCAACCATCAGCCCCACTCTACAAAGTTCTCCCTTACACCATATCCCCTAAAACCACATCTAAACGAGTCTTAAACACATTCAGGGATGGTGACTCCACCACCTCCCTGGGCAGCCTATTCCAGTGTCTGACCACTCTTTCTGTGAAGAATTTTTTCCTAATGTCCAGCCTAAACCTCCCCTGCTGCAGCTTGAACCCATTCCCTCTTGTTCTATCGCTAATTACCTGTGAGAAGAGACCAGAACCAACCTCTCTACAATGTCCTTTCAAGTAGTTGTAGAGAGTGATGAGGTCTCCCCTCAGCCTCTTCTTCCTCAAACTAAACAGTCCCAGCTCCTTCAATTGCTCCTCATAAGATTTATTCTCCAGGCCCTTCACCAACTTCGTTGCCCTCCTCTGCACTCGCTCCAGCACCTCGATATCTCTCATATTGAGGTGCCCAAAACTGGACACAATACTCAAGGTGTGGCCTCACCAGTGCTGAGTACAGGGGGACAATCACCTCCCTACTTCTGCTGGTCACACTATTTCTAATACAAGCCAGGATGCCATTGGCTTTCTTGGCCACCTGGGCACACTGCTGGCTCATGTTCAGCCGCTTGTCAATTAGAACCCCCGGGTCCTTTTCTGCCAGGCAGCTCTCCAGCCACACTTCCCCCAGCCTGTAGCAACTGAATTAGGCTATGAATTTAAATGTGACAGAAACAGATGTACTGGTGATTACCTTCAATGCATTGCACAGGGGATTTAAGTTTAACATAGTATAAATAACTTCCAGATAAGTTATTTCTGAAATGCAGCAGTGCAAGTATTGAAGAATATTGTAGAGATGTTAATGAGTTCTGTGGTACATGAGTATCCTCCAGACTGGTGTATCTCAGATATGACATGTGCTTTGGTTTGTTTTTTCCTGGAACAATTTGGGGAGGAGGGAGAGTCCAGACGTGAGATCTGAAGTTCCAGTTCTGGAGTGTTGAATCTCTAAGCTGGAAGCATGTCATTTGGGTGAAGTTGTGAACTATTTTTTTTTCACAATGTACATTCAAAAGAGGACACTGAGCATATCCCAAAGATGGAGCCCCTAGAGGGGCACGCGGCAGTGCTGTTTTGTGGGTGCCATTTAAATGAAAGTCTTTGTTGGCTGGCTGAATTATGACAGGATGCAGCAGGTTAACTAGCCCTGCTTTTGTATTAACATCAAATTAAGAATGAATACACACACTAATGTAATTTAAATGTTTGAATTGTAATATCTGAAAAAAAGCATGAACTCTGCACATGTTCTCTTTCTCAACACTTGATTCAGGAGATTGATAGGTCTACTAATTGGATAATTCTGAGCTACTGTTTCCAGTTTCAGTTTTTCTATTTGGAAATTTATGTTCCAGCAGAAATAAGTCACTCCTTTTTTGATAGGCAGCACAATTTTGGACAATTGGATAACTTTAGAATGAGTTTTATTTTCTTCAGTAGAAGAAAAGACATTTAAAATTAACAAAACATTCCCCAAGTATAGCCACGATACATGGCAGCTGATGAGTCAAACCTTGCCAAAATGCAGCAGGATTATGAACGATTGAAACATACACTTTGAGACCTCTTTCCATGGTTTGTGGTTAGAATGGTAATATCTAAGGATCTCAATGTTCGAGAACAATAGAAAAATGGGATCTGAGCACAAGGACTCAGATTGATGGAACGATGTCATTCATGTCTAATGCATCACTGTTAACACGCCCATATCTAATTGATACAGTAATACAGAATGCATCCAGGCTGTGTTAATACAAAGTGCAAGGCAATAGAGTAACACCTACAAAATGGTTAATTTTGAGGCTGTCTTGGTGACTGTCTTGAAAGTTAAATCCCTGTATCTTTGCACTTATGAAAATGTTGTCCACAGATACTTGGGCATGGTGTGCTCAAGAAAAGTCAGATAATCTCTTCCAGATTCCTTCATTATTAAATGGCACTGGAATGTGATTTTTACTGTGCAGATCAATTCAGGAGTTTCACATTTTGAAATTCATCTCCAGTCCTAACCCGAAAGCTAGTTCATATTTGTTTTACCTTCTTCTGTACATGAGAGTTGAGCATGTCAGTTGATCCCTTAGTCAGGATGTGGTATATCTTAAAATGAAGTTACCAATGAGCTTTGCATGCACTATGTAATGCTTTTATTTTCCTGTAAACTAGGTAGTTTTTGGTGAGCAAGCTTTTCAGTTTTGCATGTGCTAACTTTTTAAATATGCGGTTTCCTCTTTGATTTCTTTTTTTGGAAACTTCATAGCTTATTTTCAAGTTGTCTCAGTTGTTTATCAGGTTTACTTGTGTATTTTACTCAACGTAATGTGTCTCTCTGAATTTCATTTCATTTTTTATGCATAACTGTGTGCGAATAAGTGTTCCGATAATCCCTTTCTTTTTAAATCAACAGTTTAATACTTGCTTCTGTCACTGTTATGTGGAGATGAGAGACTTGACCTATTTTTAAAAATGAGCTTTTTAGCTTTGTTAGCTACAGGAATGCAGAATTTTAGAATTTTTAGAATTTATTTTTTAATTTGTCAGTTGCCATTAGGATTACCTGGGGCACACGTGGATGGTATTTTCCTTTTAATTGTTACCTTTTGCAATGGAACTTAGTGGAATTTTTTTCTTCTCGTACCCCCATAGCGCTTCCTAACCTTGTTAGTGCTCCTCAGCGTTTGACTGACCTGCTGTACAGGCTTCAGCTTTGTTGCATAAAAATTGCTTGGATATTGCTAGAATGTATAGATTATTCCATTTCATGTGCATTCAGGCAATAGGCGTGAAAAGTTGATTCGTATATGATTACAGTTATTTCTAATGTGACATTTACCCCAGAACTGTATTAAGTTGTTAGCCTTGGAAAAAAAGAAGTATTTTCTTAATGCTATTCTCTGTTCAATGGCTTTGATGGTACTTGTTGCAGATGTTTCAGATTACTGTCAAAACTTCATTATCAGTGGGAATATACTAATGCAGTAAGTTGACATAGGGGTTGACTGAATGACTATTGCAATATATAATTAGGTTGGTGTAATATGATACATTTCCACTGATCCTACACAGCCTTTAAATGAAATCTGTTTGAGACTGAATTCCCTTGCTGCGTTGTTACCCTTCCCAGAGTGACTGCTACCATTTTTTTAAGGATTCTTGCAGAGTGATGTGAGTATGTAAAAGAAACTCCCTGTTATACAGCTACAAATACATTTTCTTTCAAATTTTCTTTTAATATTGCTATCACTGGAAATAATAATAGTACTATTATAGAATTAGCAGAACATATATCTCTGTCTAATAAATCAGATCAAAATATATTGTGTTTATCCTATATATAATCCGTATACTGTATATTACTAGTATTTACAAGTATTAAGCCATTTGAGAGCTATGGCAATTTCTAACCTGTATAAAGAAAAATATTGTTTGCAGAGACGTTTGCCTGCAAAGTGAAAAACTGAAATTTTAATGGAATCCTTCCAATAGCTGTCAGTTTCTTCCTCAGAGTTTGATAATTGAAAGGTTTGTTATTTTTTTAGAAAAGGAAGATGGTTTCAATTATCCAAAGCTAGTGGAATGTTTAACTACCCTTCTGCTATCAGTGGACTTGTTTACATTGGGATTTTGACTAAATTGAGATTGCACATATCCAGATGTTATCTGCCCGGGTGACTTTTTCATTTGCTTTGGCAAAGGATTTGATGGTATATTGCTACCATCGCTTTGTCAGTTTTCACATTATATATTGCAGGCTACACTTAGACTTTTCTTTTATAAACTACTTTTATAAACTACTGCTAAACTGTTAAATCCTAAACTTTGCTCTTCTTTTCTAAGGGTGAATCCTCATTTTACGATAGGCTCATCTGACTAAAGATTATAGGATATGGAAAGTTCTATGTTGAATCCTTCGCATGGCTGCACGCAGAACTGAGCAAATGCTAAGTTTAATTTTTCAGTTTTGATAGTTCATTTCTTTTGGTCTTCTACACTTTGGGAATGTTGCTGTAAGTCTAGACTGCAGCCTTGCATTTTGCCTTATGTGGAAAGCATGGTGTTAGGCTGCCCAAAGGGCAGCACGGGAACTGTACTGAAAGCAAGTGATGGGATTTGGTTCTTACTGCAGGTTTTCTCATAGGTTAGCATGAAAAAAGCCAAACTCCCAGACAAACAAACCTGAAATCCAAAAGAAACTTTTCACGTTCTTGATTTTTATCTCTGCTTTGCTGTGCTAAGGGGCAGAGATGTGTCTGAAATGCATCCACTCTGCAACATCCTTCAGTGAGATGGGAAAGGCAAAGCTCTCCACCAAGAACTGCTTTCTTCCCAGCATCCAGTGACCTATCCTGCCAAAGGCTTGCACAGAGGAGCAGAAGCTCCTCATAAAAGTAGCTTACAGCAGGATAACACTCCGCAGAGCATCAGCGGGGAATTGTAGAAAACATTAGCCAGGACTACTCAGAAATAGAACTGTAGTACTGAATAATAGGAACAGTTGAATGTGAGTATCATTTAATTCATTACTGTCATGTAATTTTTCAGCACTGATGGGGTTGGGAGCGGGTGGGGAGGGAGAAATATCCTAGCCCAGAAACCTGCTACTTAGGATCTGCTCGGCTGAGAAGCAGCTTGAATAAAGAATTCCATTTTTTGTATCTTTAGAGTGCTAAAGATTTAAAGTGGGCGAGTGCTCAAGCTCAGCAGTGATCAGACAGAGCTGCAGCCAACAGAAAGAGAGGTTTGAAAGCGTAAGATCCTAATCTATCTCCTAGTGAACCTTTCTGTTGAGTTATTTTACCTCTCTCAACCTTCTGGTTGCAAATTAAAGAGAGTTCACACCGGTGCTCATGTGACTCACAGATGCATACATCTTACATTACATCGGAATGGAGCTCCACTTATTAATGTTTATACAGACTGGGTAGATCTAATCCTATTTGCAGGCCTTTAAAATGCCAACTTTTTATTTTAAGCCTGGTTTACTTTAACTGTAGTATTTAACCTCAGAAATGTGTTTGTGGGTTTTTTCCCTCAATGGTATTTAAAAAAGTGTAAGGCTTTAAATCAGTAAAAGCAATGAAAATTTATATGCTCTTTTGCATGTATGATTTAAGCAAATCTATGGTGTAACCATATGTCGTGGGATTTGGATCAAGCAGATTTAATTGTTGCTAATGCTGTTTATTTTGGTAATGCCTAAAACCAGCTTTGCTTGGTAATGTAGAAACACGTGGGAATGGGTTTATAATCTCTTGTAGTAGCTAGGGGTGAATGATACTGGTAGAAGTTTGCGGTAAAATCCATGAAGAGTTGATATCAGCAAATATCGGACTAGTTCCAGTTTGAATATGGGAGAGAGAAGAGAAAGGGAGAAGAAAAATTGGTTGTGAAGATGCAAGATAGTTCAAAGGAAACGTGACACTGAAAAGGGAGAAATGAATAAACAGTGAAACTGAGTTGAATGGTAGAGGCAGGGAGGGAAAGTAAAGATGATCTGCTAAGCGGAAGAGCAGTTAGCACAAAAAACATATCAAAACTTCAGAAATTTACGAATCACCAGAAGTACCTCTTTTTTGGCAAATTTTGGAGCTGCTTTTACTAATTGGAGAGTGGCTAGGTTTCTATCAGAGACTTTTCCTTCAGGCCAAATGATGGCAAGAGATTGGGCATCTTTAGTTAAGTATCTGCTGTTAATGAATTATTACCAATAATTAGATGGTTTTGGATGTGTGCCTACAATATATGTGGGGCTGTGCAAGAGGTGAATGCAAAGCTGTCCCGTCCAAAGACTTCACAGCCTACATGAGAGCTACAGAGAAAAGAGGTTGTATATTACGGTGGTGGGAGCTTTTAGGGTACCTCTTTTTCTTCTTTTTTTTGAATTTTAGAAGAGAGCAGGGGATTGCTCAATATTGTGAATGAATCAGATTTTCAATAGGCAATTGACTTACTGTATAATGACCTGATATCTCTATAAGACTTGAGAGATCTAAGAGAATTATTTTTAAAAGGTTATGAAAGCCATAACATGAAAATAAGTCTTATGTGTATCTTACAGCATCTGCTGGGTGGGGAGGTAGCCTACAGTGTTAGCTTTTGTATAAATTTGAACAATACCACTTTTAGGTACAGAATACAACAGCAGAGTATCATGAAAATCTGAAAGAATCTGTTATCCCATGGTGCCTACTTTTTTCCATTGGCCTCTCTGAGGACAAGTTTGTTTTGCATAGAATTTTTTTCTTTTTTTTTTTAGAGCATGATGTTTAAAAGGTTGGAGTTTTGTTTTTATAGGATGATTTTACACAGGAAGAGTAGGGCTGCTGCTTCTGGGCGAGTGAACATGAGGACAAGTATTAGAAACCTGTATCTTCGCTCTCCCTTAGGTATTTACAATGGCACTGACCAGGCGCTTAGCATTCAGTTGCATTGCTACATTGGCAATTCTGGCCTGGTCAGAAAGAAAGGGCAAGGGCAGGGGAAAATTTACCAGTGCTGCTTTTTGGGTCAGCCAAGCTTCCTTCAGGAGCTCCCAGTAGATCATTCTTCTTTTTGCTCCTTGCCTTGTCTATAATTAATTTTGGCTGAGTGACTGCTTTTTAATCGAGTTCAGCATTAGCTGCTCACTGAGAGAGTGGGGCCAAGCTGTCAGCCTCTGATCTGTTTACTGTTATCAGATGTCTTCTCAATCGCTGGTAATAATTTACTTAGAACAAAAGAAAATGTGGGCTCTGCTTAAAACCTGAGATTCCCATCTGGGAGTCTTGAGAAGAAAGGGAATTTAGACAGGAGCAGAGCAAAGAAATCAGGATTAGTGGTAGAATCAAAATAGTTCAGAAGTATTTGGAGAGGTGGAGCGCTCTGGCTGAAGGACAGAGGGATAGCATTATGTAGAAGGAAAACTGTGTTCCAAAGGACATCACAGAGGGTTCTGCTAAATTCCAAAAGGAGCATTCAGGAGTGAAGAAAGTGAGGCTGCGGGATGGAGGGATGTTTGTTTTATTTTTTTCTACATTCCTTTATCTCTCAGTGTATCTAAAGTAGAGGTTCATAGGACCTCTTTACAAAGCTGTATGTTACATATGTCATCCAGCCCTGGTCAGTGGAGAGAGAGAGGCACTGTAATCCAGGGTGCCCAGAAGGAAGGAGCTGTGAGAAAAGGGTAGATTTAAGATATCAGGTTGTTAATTTTTTATGAGAAGTGTTGTGAAGAACTAGGGAAGCTGGGGATTATGTGTCTCGGTAACTCTTGCCAGAAGAAAGAGACTGAGCTGGTACTAACTTACACCAAAGGAAACTTGAGAGCACCTGGGTGCATACCATGCCTAGTTATAACATAAGAACTGCAGCTGACACTATTTCCCTGAAAACTTGACAGGTTGAAATAACAGTGGGAGACTTATGAAAAGAGTGGAAAGAAATATTGTACAAAGAACTGCATGGCTGATTGCATCGGTGCCTTTATGTCAGTAAGTCTTCACCATGAGACGTGCACGAAGGCTGTGGAGCATGTATACGCATATGGTGGCATGTACAAGTCTTGTGAGGTGTCATTAACAATAACAGCTGTTTCTTCTTAAAGATTTCTAGGAATTTTATTTAAATAAAATGATCAGTATCAAACTCTACCTGAAGCATGCCCAGATTTTCAACCTCTAATATTCAACTCGCTATGTTTCATTTCACATTTCATTCCTGTTAACAGGCAGACAGGATTAGTTGGAAGCAAGAAGGCGCAAACTGTTTTTATTTGAGGAAAGAAGGTAAATTATACAGTATGAAATGAGCAAAATCCAAAGAGATTCAAGCCTTAGAGTCTCAGTTATTAATTACGTCGCCTCTGGAGTCTCGGAATTGTAGCTCACAAAAGCAAAATGAAACAAAACTCTGTTACCAAAACTTTAATTTATCAATCCAAACAGAATGTGCAGAGGTTAAAGGAGTGCCAGAGAACAGCAGCCTTCAACCCCTTGTAGATCAGTGAAGTCCACCAACTGTAGTTCACTAAGTGCTGCTCTATTGATTTGACTGTGCCCCAGTCCCATTTCACGAAATGAGATCCCTGGTCCCAGGTGGGCCTCAGTGCAGTTGTACAGAGCTGTCTGCGTGGACATCTCCAAGCCTTTGACTAGCAGCTGCAAAAAAGAGTGTGCTCCTGGGTGACTTCCTAGTGTCCCCATTTCCCCCTCTCTCATATTACTTTAATTTGGGCTTTTTATCAAAATGCTCTTAATCCACTTTCTCTAGACTAGATTCCATAATCGGTCCACCATTACACGATTTCATTTACCTATATTTAATAGTATTTCCCAAAGTAAATCTGAACTCTGAACAGTGTAATGCAAATGCAACAAGGACAAAATAACATGTGTAAGTTCACTGTCTGACATTTGCCTTTATTTCTAAAACCAGAGCATAATTTCTTTATCCTTTAATCCTTCTTATTTTAAGTTTCATGCACCAACTTTTATCCTTTGTCGAAAACACAAAATCGGTGCATACCAGGAGGTATTCATATTTTTCTCTTCAGCTCAGATCCTTTTTCACCTCTTCCTAAAAGGGCTTCCTTAGTTCGCATTTGCTATGCTTGTCTCAAGCGTGCGAATGTTGCCTTGGATCATTTGCAATGAACAGCTGCAAGGAGATCTCAGAAAGAGAGAATATGCTAAGTAAATTAGTAGTTCTAACTGCACAGCAGTCAGCAGTCTTTCATCTGCGATATTGTGTGCTTCTCTATGAATTCGGGAGTAAGTTTCTATAGTTCCAGAAAGCTCCTGATTTTGATGTGTGGAATTCCAATGAGCAGGAACTTCTGACAGCAGCTTTTCCCAATATTTAACCTTCACAATGTCAGTGAAGGCAAGCTCAGATATTTTTTTTTACCCCTTGTGTCACCCCTAAAATACTTTTTTCTGCACAGTTAACGGTTAACAGTCACCATTAAGAAACTCGCTGCCTGAAGGTAAGCTTTAGTGATGAACTTGTGCTCATCCAGAACACCTTGGTATGAAAGTAGCATCCCTTGACCTTTTTTACACCAAGAGGGTAGGTGTTACAGAAACCATATTTTATCCGTACAGCTGTTGTCTTGGCTAGCGCTCATGCTTTAACACCACGCTTTGATGTTGGGGAATTTTGGGGTAAAGTGACAGTCATAAATCTTAATATTGGTAAAATTCCTGAAATGTAGGCGCTACATGCACTTTATTATATATTCTGTACTTCAGCCTGTCGCCTGCTGATGAAATTGCAGGCATTTGGGAGGGGAAGTGGGGGATTTTGGGTGGATTTTTTATGTTCTGGAAGTTAAAAGACATTTAATACATCAATGTCATTTTAGTATATGCCATCATTTCATGGTAACTCATGTAAGGTTGTAAAATATGTTTGTTCCCAACTGCTTCTCCATTTTAAAGTAGCATGAACTGTTAGGATAGCTATGTGAAACAGGTATGAAAAAAATGATACTGTCAAAAAATGGATTTAAAATGTGTAGAAAACACAGGTTATTTTGAGATTGAGTTTGGTACAAAATTTCGTTGCTCCCTCTTTAAAACACTTAGAGCAGAGAAATTCTGAATTCATTTGAGAGATGATGAAAAAAATCTGAATTGAGCAAAACTTGTCCCACTACCTACCTTGCATATTGTATCCCAGGTCAGAGCAAAATTAGTCACTTATGAATAAGATACTGATAATAAAAAATATATAAGATTTATTAATTTGTGCAAACTCTCAGAAACATAGTAGTTGCCTAGCCACCCTAAGAAATGGCACTTTCTTCTGCTAGAAAATATGGGTAAATCATCTTGTTTAACCACATGCTGAGCTATAATTTATCATACTAATGTTTATCTGTCATTTTACGTAGGAACAGCAGCATGCTTCCCACAATATTTTATCTGTAACCATCAGAAAACAAGCTGATTTTCATTGTCAAAACTAATATTTTCATTATGTTGGTAACTAAAGGGAACAACAGTTTCAATTGTGTATGTCTCTGGAGAGATGTCCATTGTTATATATACAGTTTATACTTATTGAAAAGTTGTGGCTTTAATAGAGGGATGTGTTTTGGAAATTTCTTCTATCAGAGTAGTGGATGGGATGGTTCTACACTAGCACTTCCGGGATTTATGCTGTATTTTGCACTACAACTGTTAAAAATTACTCATACAAACACGTGCATCTGTGGAAGAAGAATTATCCTGGACCAGTAATAGCTCCAAAATCTGTAATTTTTCTGCTAAGGACCAGGATTTGAATGCAGCATTCCAGCTGTTAGTGGATCTTCAGGGTCCTTCCGGATGGAGTCTTGATTAGTAGATGACAGATTAACAGAAGAGCTGTGTTTTATGGTTAGGGAGGTTAAACAAAACCCACGTTGCCTTTTGGATGAAGGGGAAGCAGGTTCATTCAGAGACTTCGCAGGAAGTCACGGGAGGAGAATGCCATAGTGATTGATGAAGGTGGTCCATTATGAAACGCTTTGTGAGAACTTTGATTTCCTCTAAGTAAATCACATCGCTTGCACAGGGCACAAGTAGAGAATTACATTTGTTGCGTTTTGCTGGAAATATGTCAAACAGTATTCAAGCCAAAATTTAGGAGGGGAAATTGCATAGTGTATTTAAGCCAATCACGTAGTTGATGTTCCCTTTTAATTTAGCAGCTTTTATTGTTTGGTTAATAATGTTCTATTGGAAATGAACTTTTTATGTCAAGGCTTTTCAGATCCATATATCCAGGTACATGAAATAGAGCCACATAAGTTACAAGCTTTTTCTGTAAAGTAGATATGTAAATAGGTTGATTATTTTCATCTAAGTTTGAATATCACAATTTTCTTTTATTCTTACCGAAACAGTATTTAAGGAAATTACATTTCCTCACTTGCTATTAGCGTTTGAGGCAATGTCAATCCCCTAGGTAAGGAAATCCAAGCTTGGGGAATAATAATTTTGTACCTGCCACGTATTGTGAAAGTGTTCTTTTGGATAGGAAAGCTGCAAAGATGTTCCGGCTCAAAAAAATCATTTGACAAATCCTTCCAAACAAGAATGGTACATGCAGTCATCCATGGGCTTCACAGACCGCACAGTCCCCAGGGACTGCAGCAGCCTGGCATGTAGAAAGGGATATATTATCCCTGGTTGATATAGGTAGGACTTGTTCTGTTGAACGGCCCTGGAGATCAGGATCAAGGTTTTCAGCTTGAATAGATGTGGGCTGGAGTGTACTAGAAGCATAAGATAATATCCATTATCCACATTTTGCACAAGCTTAAGCCTTTGTATTACTTGTAGGTATGCCTATACATATGGCAGGAGAATCAATATGGTGCCTGTCTGAATAACCATTGAGCGGACACCGCCTGTGAGCTAAGGATCGAGTTTTAAGCCATGTGCAGGCTGGAGAATAGCTTTCTGTAGACAATTTTAGTCAATCATCTTAAATTATGATTTAAGCATGATTCTAAGCTTCCCATCACACTGGAAGGGAAGGGTGGGGAAGGTACTAGCTAGAAAGGGAAGATGTTCCCTGGGAAGTCCTCTAAAAAAATATTCACATCAACCTTGTTCAGGTTTATTTTGTGCCAGGTGTTCCTTTGTGCAAGAAACCGATACTCCTGGCAGTCCTGAATACTCAGGATTTACATATCTCCTTTTAGACTCTGGAATAGCTTGTAATCTGTGAGACAAAGGGGAGATCAGGCTTAGCTCCTTTTATCTGACACTGTGTTTCTGTGACGTACATGTCTTATAGCAGATAGCTTGAATATCCTAATGCAGTTAGCCCCTCTGTAAACTGAAGGGTGCTATCAACTGAAGTATACTAAATGAGATGTTGGTTACATGGGTCAACTGTGTAAGGATCCGAAGTAAGCCAGAATGCAGGGGTTAAAGCGTGCCATTGCTCCCTTAAAGCATGCCAACCAACCAAAAAGGTGCAAAAATTCAGGTAATGTTCAGTACTGGTCCACTGTGGCTCTATACAAAAGTTCCCCGTATGGCTTCCTGACTCATGTAACGCAAATTGTGCTATGCAGTCTGAAGTGTTGTAAAGCTCCTTTAAAATTTCAGTCTAATAAAAATGAATAAAATGAAATAATCTAAAGTTCAAAGACCTCAGAGGCTAATACAGAAATTTTCCTTGCATATATAGGTACTGGAAGATAATCTCGGAATAGAGCACAGTTGTTTGTCAAGAAATCTACACAGAAAATCTGTGGTGGTTAAAGAATTAAATATATCTCGTATTTCCTTGTAAGAGAGGTTGAAAGGATGAAGGAAGGTAGGCCATTCTTTCCAGTCCCAGTACAAAGTACTCATCTTTTGATTACTTCCTTAAATACGAACTTTTAACATTTAGCTCCAAAATTTTTATGAAAGAGACTCTACTGAGTCATTAACAGCCTCTTAACTGACTTGGGTTTTAATAGCTATGCTTCTGCCTCAGAAAGAGGTGTGTGTTAGAAAAATCTAAAAATTGGAAGTTCTGATTTGCCTTTCCTGCTTTTAACTTCAGATTGGATGTAAAGCCATTTCCTAACCTCAGTCTAATGCAGCAAAAGTTTCACAGGGAGAGCGTCTACCCTCATATCCGTAGACAGCATCATTCAGGCTGGAGAGTTCCACTGCATTCCTCTGTTACCACAACTAGATTCAAGGTAAAAATCCCTGGGTTTCTGGTCCCCAGGAAGTTCAGCAAAATGGAAGCGTATTTATACTTAATTCTGTTTGCAGCGTGGCTTGCTTAGTTGTATTTTTCTCTCCATCATATTTTTTCCCAAATTTCTAATACAATTTATTTATTTGACTTTTCTTGCCTTAATTGACTTTTTTATTTTTCTCCTATCTTTCCTGTTCTTCATTTTTTCACTTCTTTGAAAAGTAGCTGCATCTCTCTTGATGCCAGTCTTCTGCTCGCCTGTGTACTCTCTGTTGTCTTTTGCTTTTTGTCCAAGTATTTTTGTGGTTTATTTGCTCAGCCTTCTGTAGGGCTTTTGCTCTGCCAGCTTTAAACTACATGTTCAAAATGATTCCTTTTTGAATGATTCGGTTAATCTGGTCTCCGCATATTCAGCCATACTCCGTTGTCTTTCAAAGGCCTATATTTATCTCTAGTAAGACTTAAATGGCACTATAATGCATTAATTGTTAAAGCATCATTAAATATACTTAAGCAGATAGTTAAGCAACTAGCAGTATTCTTGTTTTCTGGATGGAGAAGCGCAGATAAAGGGAGAGACTGTTCATGACACAAGATTTTTAGGTGATAATTTCCTGTGGTCTTCCTGCTAAGATTCCTCCCTGCATCCACTGAAAATTGAAACTGCCTTTGAAAATTTTGCTTGAAACGATTTGCCTAGCTCAGGCTGTAAATAATGCAGTGAGAAAGCACCATGCTCAATAAACTGTTCTGGGTTTCCTTGCCAGGGGGCAAGCAGCGTTGCTGGTGGTCTGCTCTGGTAGGTTGTTGGGGGAGCGAGGAAGATGCTGGAGCTTCCCTGACATCAGGTGGGGTACTAATGGCAGAACTGGTCTTCCCTTGCTAGAGCTGTGTAAAGACCTTTGTAAAATCAAAGTGACAACAGGCGGTTTTCAAGAGGCTGGCATGGGCTTATGCGGCATAACAAAGGTTTTCACCTGTTATTAACTTCTATATTTTTAAGGTGCTTTTAACACTTTAAAGGAGAGATGTGAAGATCTGCAACAGACATCCCCAAACCAGTGGGCCGCGGGACTCCCTGTCCCTCCCTGCTCACTAGGCATCCCTACAAGGGTATTTCAGGGTCCTCCTTCATGTGGAGTGAAGATGTCGGAGGAGGGAATTGCAAAGTTGCCTTTTTTTCCAGTGGAGTCCCTGGTTCCAGTCTGTTCAAGTGGTACAAAGTGCAATAAATGAACTTAAGGTTTTGAAGAGGCCACAGTTGCAGGGTGATGGCCGAGTCCGCTCTATTGTGTTGACCCTATTTGACATCTAACATTTATTGGGGCTTTTTAAATTTAAGTGAGTTTGGCCTTTTAATTCTTTCTCCCAATTAAGATGACCAGGCCTTGAACTTAAATATCTTCTCTCAGCTTATGCCAATTGACGGTCTTCTGGGTAACTCTCCTGACTAAATTTCCACAAAGGTTTTTGGAGTGGGGGTAAAGAAAGCTTTTTAACTTATCTTTCTTGGTTCTTTTAAAACTGACCTCCTTGGAGAGCTGTCTTTAATTTCAGGAGGCATGCAGCATAAATCCTATGTGTTTTATTGCTTGATGTAGTGGAATCTCTAATGCAAATAGGTTTTCTCTATCTTTGAGACAAAGTGTAACAGCAAAACAAGGAGGCTGTTGTTGTTATTTTATCATTTGGTATCAATGTGTTACTAAAGCTTCCAACTGACTCAGGCCATTAGGACTGTAAAATTACCTGATAACAGACAACGCAGGCCTGAAATCTGTGATAAGAAAATGACAGAAGGTTTTCTACAAGTAAATATTCAGGACTTAAGAAGCCTCTTTAAACTCTCCAGCTTTTCTGTCCAAACTGATTAGATCTACAACCTACAGAGTCTGCAAAATTACTCTGCTCCTTCCCTTTATGACAACTCTTCCTGCCCATACCCAACCTAACATCCTTAGGCAGCACAGCGATTTCTTAAAATTTCTCCTGTGCCTGTGTTCCCCACCAATGCCGCTTTCAACCTTCACTCAAATAGCGATACTCTCTTCTATCTCCCACAACTTCTTTGTAATTCTTATAATTTCTGTTTGGTAGAAAAATACACCTGGGGGTAGCGCTGTAAACGGATTTTCCACAGTGGTCTCTTTATCCTGCTTCTCTGCATCTTCATAAAAGAGGCTTCCAAGTTGAATGATTTTTTAGTAGCAAAATCCTTTTTCAGTTAGATTCAAACTGTTTCCCATCTCTCAAAACTCTCCATATATAACAAATTTTGAACATTTTTTGCACCCATTTTGCTATGTTAGTAAGAAACTTTCACAAATGGTAATGAAGTAATAAAAGTCCCTGTATAGAAAATGTTATCTAAAATAGAAATACAGATTTTTATTACTTACTACTTCTAGCAGTAAGTAGCTGATCTGTTGCTGGTGTGAGGAGTTTTTGGTGTAGCTTGATGGTAGAATGATAATGTGCACCTGAAGAAGATCCAAACATTAGTGCTTTAAATTGCCACCTGGTGGTATTGCACATTGAATGTACTACTCGGGGTATAGCAAAATGCTTAGTAGATTGAAAATAAAATCTTATGTAGATGACAACTTTGTGACTGACAAAAGATGCTCTTGATGTTCATGTGAAACATATCATCCTGGCTCGTGATTTGAATTTTGTTATGTTCAGAAATGCAAAAACTGCAAAGATTTTGCAAATCGGGGACTGTTTAGATTTATTTATATGTGACATATTTGTTTCCTTTGTTTTGACAGCTATCCCTACACATTTGCTCGTAAATAATTTAAAAAAAATCAGATCCATATGACTTCTTTCAGACAACTTTTTTAGAATCTGCTTAACGATAAGCATAAGGAAGGTTCAGATGGTTCGAATATAAGTTCACTTCTGAATAATCATGTATTTAATTGCGTTGCTAAATTGAGCAATGGCTTCCAATCAGCAATAGCATGTAAGCATGTTTCTGCTTAATTTCATGTTCCGATGGTTTTTGAGTAGGGATATTTTGTTGGCTGTGGACCCCCCATACCCAAAGGAGGTCATAGATCCAAAAGAAGGAGGTGGTATGAAGAATTGCTTTTCAGAGCAGGACTGCGGACTGTTTTTTTCAGCATTACTGTTTCAGAATGCGGTATCTGCTCTGGACACCGAGGCTCTGTACTGTCTCTTGGGGCTGCTTTTTGGGGTCCACAGGTACAGTCTGGGCCACGTCCAAACCAGCACCCTCCTGAGTGGCGGCCCAAGTCGTTTCGTTTGTGGCCCTAACATTGGTATTTTGGGGGCTGGTTTTGGTTTGCCCCAGAAATGCATCTGACTGGGACATTGTTTGGAGACTAGAGATATACCATAGTTTATCATGTTACGTTCATGATAATGAAAGTCCTTCCTTTTTGAGCTTGCGCGTTTTTCACTTTGACTAATTTAGTGGAAGGTGGTTTAACTACTAGCGTGTAAAGAAGTTTGATTTCTTCATTGTGTGAATGTTCAGTTAGTGCAATCTCTGCCTTTCGTATGAGGGAAGAACAGTTGTGAAGAATTTTAAGACTTTGATAGTGGAAGTCCCACTTTTTAAAGTATTTAGATGGGCTTATTTTCAGTGTTTCTTTAAAAATCAGCAATAGGTTTTCCTCCTTGTATGCAATGATGAAAAGAATGGTGTAGTATATCTTGTGAAATCAGAGAATGCTGAGGGGTTTTTGGTATTTACCACGGGGCTTTTCCATTAATAGAAAAAAAAATCAGGGAAAACCCCAGATTTTGTTCTGTTACTTTGAGCTTATAAACCCTTTGCATGATATCCATGCAGCTGAGCTCCCTGGAAGTTTTGGAAGGTGTCTGCAGGAGCCTGGGAGTGTCATGAGTTACATGAGACGAGCTAATTATGGGGGCGACTTGGCAAAATCTGTTACAGAGTTCTGCAGTTGTGCGAGTAAGAAGAGATAAAGGGGGGAAATAGGTCTTCTGTGGAATGGAGGAATAATAAAAGCTGCTGCCATTTTGTGGGGAGTGGGCTACTTGGAGAGAGTGGTGAGGAGAAGGGACCCAGATGTGCTAGCTTCACAGGTGATAGCTGGGCAGGGAGAAGATGACAATCAGCAGCTGATGGTGGGCAGCTGTGAAGAAAAGAGAAGAGCAGGCTGCAGTGCTTCAGGGAGCAACAGAAATATCTGAGGGAAGGTGAGTTCCTGGAATGTTGTGTATGATTCTGCTCCTCTGCCTTCAAGAGAGATCCCTCTGGGAAAGGGAAAGAATTATTGGACTATTGGAGGAGAGAAAGGATTGCTGGCTTGGAGAAATGAGAGCTCTCCCTCAGTACAGGATGGACATACATCAGGTAGGGAGGTGGAAGAGAAATGCTGAGTATGAGCTGGCCCTGTTTGTGTGAACCTGGAAAAGACTCAAAAAATTAGGTTTTGGTGTTGATTTGGGGTGCTGAGGAGGGAGTGAAGATGGAACTTGAAAAGTTTATGAAAGAGTTTATGTGATATTATTCTTGAACTAGTAGGTTTTGAGAGGCCCCTCTTCTGTAACTGGATATTAGTACTCTCTACTACTACCAGTTACCATGTTAAGAGTGAGAAAATCATGTGAGAGGCCTTTTGTACATACTGCAAAATATTTAATGAATGTGTTCCTCAGGTGTGTTTTTCTGCCATTACTTTTGCTGAGGAATCATAGAATCATAGGGTTGGAAGGGACCTCTGGAGATCATCTAGTCCAACCCCCTGCCAGAGCAGTGTCACCCAGAGCAGGTTGCACAGGAACATGTCCAGGCGGGTTTGGAATGTCTCCAGAGACGGAGACTCCACCACCTCTCTGGGCAGCCTGTGCCAGGGCTCTGCCACCCTCAGGGTAAAGAAGTTCCTCCTCATGTTTAGGTGGAACTTCCTATGCTCAGGTTTGTGCCCATTACCTCTTGTGGTGTTGCTGGGCACCACTGAAAAGAGCCTGGCCCCATCAAAAACTTAAGCTTGAATTGGTTTGGATAGCATAGTAGGATGGCTTGAGTTTAGTGAGCAGAAGATAAGGTGAAGAATATATTCTAAAAATAACAAATGGTGATGTATTTATTTTTGTAGGTACTGTTTATTGTTTTCTGATATGGTGGTGAAAGTAAATTATATATAATCTAGTGCAGTTATGCAGATTCATCTGCTTTTTCATACTGTACTTAGAGTTCTAAACAAATCATGGAATATAACAAGTGTTGAGTAAAAAAAAACAAAACCCAAAAAACCAACAACACAAACCACTCCAGCAGAGTTAAGTGTGTTGTTATGCCCTTAATTCTGTATTTTTCTTTCTGCCTGCAATCATTTCTATTATTTGGCAATCATTATGTGGTGTAATGGAAGTGAGCTGAAACACTCAAAGCACAGAGTTGTTTTATAGAGAGATTTTTAGAAAGAAATGGGTTGTGCCAGGGGATTATTATCTGAAATACATCAGCATACACAGATAGAGTATCTTCCATATTTAGTGTCACTACGAAAATATTCATAACTGTGGGATGCATGGAGTAATTCTTTTGGGAGCCATTTCATATAATTAATTTCCAATAATTGCATTATTATGTAATATCATATCACATGAGAAGATAAATACTCTGAATGGTAGTTGGAAAATATAAATGGCTAATTCTTCAGCTCTTTAAAGAGAATAGGTCCATACAGAAATGGCTTCTTGCAGGGGGAATAATGGAGATGAAATGTTGCATGCTCTTTGAGGAAACAGTCTGGGGCTTCTTTCAGCAGGTCTTTATTAGGAGTGTGAAAGAACTCAAGCCTTGGGTCAAGGTATCCTTCTGTTTATGGGTTTGGAGCTTACTGGGTCCAAGTCACAGAAGAATTTGACTTTATTTTTTTCACCTCACTTGAAAACCACAGTTCATGAGAATTCTTTGAAGTAAGTTCACTTATGTAAGCTGCTGAATATAACATTTTTTTCATTAAAACATAAGCCTTCTGGCTTAGAGTATATTCAAGTTCCTTGTACGTTCTGTAATAGCTAATAGGAAGCCTGATTGAAAATGCAGAGGGTCTGTCAGGCTGTGAGAGGTGATTTATACAGCTTTTCAGCAGCTTCCTACAGAGAAAACCGAGACCTTCCTTTCATGGTGTGTTTTTAAATCTTCCATTTCTCCCCACCCACTTTTCCATTATCTTGTATAGTGCTAGTAATAACAATGAATATATTGTGAATGTCAGTTAAAAGCCAAGTCTCTGTCTATTACAACTAATGAAAATATATTAAATTTAATATACTTGGTTGGAGGTATTAGTTTCTGACAGTAAATGATTGCTCGCACTAATTATGGTCATTATCATGCAAGTAGAGTGCATTCTTTAAGTCTTAGATGTTACTGGTATTTGAAACTCAAAAAGATCTATATATATTTAAAGTTTATAAAAAGATGTTAAGCTTATTTTCAATGTTGTGTCTTTGTTGGACACTTCTAAGAGAACTGAGTTCATCACAGCTCAATAGTCTGGCAAGGAGGCTCTGATGCGTTCAGAGTTACTTGGCTTGCGTGGGAAGGTGGAGAAAGGTGGCATATTGACTTCTTAGGTCTTTCCTTTTTCCGCATCTTTTTCTTTTTACCTCTTTTAATTTCCACCATCTCCATTTCGTATGTGTAGGGAGTATCTCAGGATAAAGGGAGTGTCAGCACAAGTGATTCAGTCATTTGGGATCATAAAGGTCCTCTTCAGGCATTTGGGAAGAGATGAAGGCTAAATAGAGGAGAGAGCTAAAAAAATACAGCTTTCATAAGCTGTTAGAATCTAAACCAAAATACTTGGGCTTTTTTTGTTTTGTTCCTGTAATGGAGAGAGGAGCTCCCATGAAAAAAGCTGCTATTTTCTTGAGATAACAGCTAGGAAAAGTCAGGCTAACCCAAATTTGTGAAAGAAAAAGAAAAAATAGTCTTTAGTTCCTCTTTTGAAAAGTTCACGCTAACGAATTGACTGTGTCTTGGCAGACAGGGAGAGCTGTGCCAGGGCCACCCCTGCTCTGTTGGTCACAGCAAGGTGGCTGAACTACATCACTGTCCTGCTGAGAGGCTTTTTCCAGATTTAGTTTCTCAAGCCTCCCATGGGGAGATGGAGAAGGAAGCATTTAAAATGCTCCTGGACTGATTTTTTTAAGTGAATGCTTATTAAAGTTGGGCACTGTGGTTCAGCATGCAATAAGTGCGTTGGCTGTGCCCGGTGACACTCGGTGTGCGGTGGCTCTCCAGTGTGTGTGTGTCCCCAGTGCTATCCCATGTCATCCAACCAAAGGGTGCTGTAAATCAGCTGCTCTGTAAGGCTCCTTCCTACATGGAAACAAAACCCCCCCAAAACTACAAGCCTATTTCTGTTTTAAATCCAGAGACAGAGCAGCACAGCTGTCAGAGGTTATTATATCTTTAATTATTCCAAATTACTTTATATAGTTGCTTTCAGTATATGATCACGTATATGGCTTTCAGTATATGATTGAGCATGTGCTTTTCCATTATGCTGCTCATTTCTTTCGGAAAAGTTTGTGTCTCATGTTAGCAGTGTTATTGCTTTGTGAACACACTGTATCTTAGTAATACTTTTCCTATGCTGTTCTTAGGAAAGTTTCTATATAAGTATAGATTTCTCAATTACTGATTTTGAAGGTTGTATTTTTAGAACACCAGACATATTCCCCTTAGGATGCTGCTGCTGTTTGACGTTCTGCTCCTTACAATATGTTAAATTATTTATTTCAGAAGTGTAGTGGGAATTCCTAGGGGTTCTATGGAAAAATGTTATCTTGAAGCTGAATGTAAGCTGGTTTTCTGTTTAAGAAGCCATGTGGCTTTAAAAAAGTGCAAAACATTTTGCATCATGTGACCACTCAGAGTTTTGTGCATCACCAGTCCCATTCCAAATGGAATTACTGTCTTTAAAAACAGCATTGGCTAAAAATACAACTAAATATTCTGAAGTTTATGGAAAGCTAAGTAGTATTTAATCTATGAATACATGTGTATGCATGTATGTTTGCTCATTGGCTTGTTTGATGGTGATCAATGGAAGTCAACAAGTAAAGGCTGAGCTTTCCCCCAAAGTGCTTTTGACTGAAGGATGAGGCAGGTGGTTGCTTGATTGTTTCATTACTGTTGTTTAGGGTTAACAGGAGAAGCTCAATAATTAGAAAAAGAAGGAAGAGGAGGAAGAAGTAAGTTTAAATTAAGAGGCAGAAAACTGAAGGAATATGCAGGGGGAGGCAGAATGAAGTTGAGATGAAGATAAACTGCAATAGTGAAGGCGGGGTAAAGCTAAAAGTAAAGTATGTTTTTCAGTGTGGGAGAAGGTAATGCCTGGGCGTTTGTAAACTGTCCTGCCACCTTCCTTCTCCTAGCTAGTACCTCCACCGATTTCTTTACCAAGGACCAAGTCAACTTGGTGGGCTGACACTGCATAGCAGGGGAGAACTTAATTTCCTAAGGGGAATTTAGTCTCTTCTATCTTGTTATATTTCCACGATGCTGATGGCAGCTCTGGCTCTTCCAGCTCAGGCCCCAAGCTGTGCCTTGCTTCTGTTGTGTGATCAGATATTCTGAAATAAGCTTTTGAACACAGCTGAATGTGCTTGCTTGTCACTCATCCTCTTGATTAATTGTGCCTGCTGGGAATGTTACTTGGTTGAGGGTTGTCTGCTATCAAGCAGCTCTTGGGACCAGAGTGATAGATCTTGCCGAGATTGCTTGTGAAGTGTTGGAGTTGCCTTCATAGTTGTGAAAAGCACTGGAAGGCAAGCAGTCATAAGGCTTGTGCTTGCATGTGGTTGGAGGGAAAGGATCAGGTTCGACATCTCTTCAGCCTCCCTTTGCAGGGAGAGGTAAAAAGGGGAAGAAGACTTTGAGGATGGGAGGCAATGAGCTCCCAGGAGTGAGAAGATACAAAGCACGTCTCAGAAGTAGTAACTTCAGAGTGTTTCCATTTGACTTGATAATATCCTGTACTAATGATTCTTCGGCTTGATATGAAGTCCATTGGAAGCTGGTGATCATTTCTAACTTTTTTTTAAATTGAATTCACAGGGCTTTGGAACATTCCCACAGTCACAGTTGGCTTATGATGGGAATGTGTTTGAATTATTTAATTTTCCATGTCCTGTAATATATTTAAAACTAAATATTTGTGAAGACAAGTAATGGTAGAGACTTGATACATACGTTCATTGATTGTTTTCCTGTGAGGATGTATCAGAAGATAAAATTAAGTACTTCAGTCAGAACATACTCGCTTTATTTTTTGAACTTGAACTTCTGCTTCCAGTGTGGTGACAGATGAAACAGTTCTCTTTCTGCGAAAACTTAGGAAGTATGTGCTCCTCCTGTGATAGTATGTTTAGGTTTCAGCTTCACATGTGGTTGTCTTCCTAAAAGTACAAAAATAGAAAGGAGAACTAAAAATCCTTTAAAGCTTAGACTTTTTTAATCCTAAAATAATGGAAACAAGAAATGTGTATATTGTAGAAAACAACTGTATTTCACAAAACAGTAGGAGAGTAGAAGCACAAGAGTACAGCTTCAGCTTAATATACTTTTTCGTTGTTGCTCTTTGTTATCTAAGCAGCAGTAATACTTTCAGCTGGCATCACAGTAACTTCTGGGGTATTTACAAAAGAAGAATTTGTGGGATCGTATCTTAAAAAATCCTTGGTATGTATCTCAGTTACCAAGACCTGTGGTCCCAGTCTACTCATAGTTGCTGAAGACAAATGCCTGAATATCAATGTCTCTGCAAATGGGGGCTTTTGACTATAATTTTTTTCTTATTTTTTTTCTCCTTTTTTAATCAGTTCATGATAGCTGTAATTCACATACAGCAATGTACCACTCATAAACTGTCAGACTAATTGCATTCTACGTTATTCTAAAGATTTAAAAGGATGAAAATATTTAACAAGCATGGAGAATATTTTCAGGATACTATCGTGCTTTGTCAAAGCTCCCAATTTGACAAAATGTCTGTGTGTGACTAATGGAATAGATTGCTATTAGAACGTGAAAACGGAAATTCTGATTATTTTTCTTAGTGTGTTTCACTTATGTATGGTAATAAAATGCTGAATTATGCAGTGAAATGTATTGTATGTAACATACTTGCTTGAAAAAATCTGTTAGCTGCATACAATTGTTCAATGTAACTGTAATTGTCGTATGGTAAAAGGGACGCATTTTGGAGATGAAGTCATAAGAATATTTTTCCTTGCCCCTTCCCTCGAGGCCGTGGAAATTCAGAAAAATTTCCGTTCTGAAGTGCAGAGGGTGCATGTGTGTGCCTGGTTTAGGCAGTCAGATTTTAAATAAATGCAGAATGCGAGATGAAACCGTAGGCCATGCATTTTTAGGTATGCATCATTGGCTGTGCTTTTGCAGTTTTATTGCTCTGAAAGAACAGTTGCCTTGATTATATCTAAGTCATGAGAGCTGAATGACTCTGGCAAGTTAAAAATGTAAAAGCGACATTTTCACTGTTAAAAAATGCAGGAGTGCAGCCACTGATATATTAAATTAAGGTAACTGCATGTAAATGCCCAGTGTGTATTCGTTTAGCATGTTGCTTGGACTAACTGTTGGATGACTAATGGCTTGCTTCATATTAGTCAGCAGATACAGACATGAAGAACAGAAAACATCTAGAAGCAGTTAATTCATCTATTCATCCAGCCTGAGCAGCTCTTAAAACCTCTGCAAGGCTTAGCTGCCGCTCCAGTTTTTGTAATGCGAAGAAAATGTAGCATCTACATTAATTAGTATTTTTGGTAAGAGGCCAATGCATTTGTTTATTAATAAGAAAATAATTATTGTGCGATTTCCTTTGACTACATCAGCATTTTGCAGTAGTTTTCTTACTAGCTAATGATAATCTCTTGCAGAAGAATAATCTTTCGTCTTTCAGTGGGGAAAGTTGTGTGGGGGTGCAAGAAACCTAGTAGCTGATGTGTTTGTAATGTCTGAGGCATTGAGTATGGCTCAGAATATATGTATTCATTTATATTTATTTTCTAAGCTTTTTAGGAATTTGGTGTTGGTTGTTTACAGAAGTAGTTAATGGACCAGCTTTTTTATTCAATGGGAATGGTCCCTCCTGATGTGCTAGAAGGCCATCTTCTAATCAGTTAAGTCCATAAGTCTAAGAAAAGTAGTATGTTTGCTGTACACAACTTAAAATTCTTTTAATTTTTATTTAAATATATTAAACTGCGATTTTCCAACTACCACCCTTCTTTATGTAATGGCAACCTGAGAGTCTGAAGGAAAGTAGGGAGCTGGTGATACAAGATTTTTGATCACCTTTTTTCCTATAGGTAGTCACAATTCTGTCCAAACCTGTTTGATGTTAAATTATTGCTCTTTCTCCCCACTGCCCACCACCCATTATTTGTGAACAAATCATTTAGCAAATGAATATCTAAACCCTGTGGCTATAAAAAAAAAATAAATAAAAAAAAAAAACAACCCAAACCACCAAAAAGCCAGCTAGCCAGGAAAGCCTATCTAAATGTAGGGCAATTAAGTGCTTGATACTGTCAGTCATGGTGTGTCCATCACAGGGCTGACATTTCTTAGTTGACAAGAAGATGAAAAGAAAAGCAAGCGTTTTGACCATCTGTACGTCTTTAAAGTGATTTGAGATCCAAGAAGACATCTGATTTCACTAAAGAAACTAAACATTCCCAAGAAGATAGTAGTAATATCGGGAGCTAAGAGGTGATCCTATTTTACGTTTCTTGAGGATAATGGGAAACAGCTCATCTGAGATTGTGTCTATTCTTAGAGAAAACAGAAGCTAATTGCTGAAACTGGAAGACTTAACTGCACTATTTTCTGGGCTTAAGATATTTTAATTTTCTTTAATGAATTTTCCCTTCTGCTTTTTCCCTATGCACTCATACATTTTGGCTTGGAATGGGTCCCAGGGCAGTGTTGCTTTTTGTACAGTTAGCCTTATTGCACCTACGTATTTTTCTCACATGTGTGCTATAAAGATTAAAATGAAATTGTTGTTTGGAAGAATAACAGGGAAATGATGTTCCAAATAAAAAACAATTAATTGTGCCCCGCAAGGGTAAATATCACTACTGAAAATACTGCAGTGCTTTCTTCTGGTCAGACTGAGCTCAAACATTGAGTGTATTTTTTAGACTTGTGAAAAATAATTTTGTGGTTGCCCGATATCATTATTTTGCAGTGAGATGTTTTGACTTTTACTGTCTCTTTCCAGCTTATGGATGGCTTATGGCTTGGTATTCATAAAGATTCAAGTTTTGCAGGAGTGAAGTTTACTTTGACTCAATTTCTGCTTATGACATGGCTATGAGCAGAAAAATCTTCTGTATTTTTTGAGTAGGAGGTAGCTTACCGGCTTATACATTGATCATGCCTCTCAGATCATCCAGCACCTAGCTGATCTTGTTCTACAAGACTCATGGTGGCACCTTTTCCAGCAGCACCCAGCAAACAGGAATGATTTCCCATGTGTCACATTGCATTAGGGAGTTCATCTGTTCTAGTAGAGCACTATGCAAGATGGAAGCTACTGGTGGCTCCTCACCACTACTTAAACTTTCCAGCTCAAAGGACTGAAGTGTCATCTGACTAGAAATTAAAGAGATTCTCCAGCACTGTCTGGTTTCCTTTGGATGTTGGCTTCTGGTAGTCTGCAGATGCAGCTTTTGAGAGACATATATACATCAACTCAAAGCTACAGATTTATCTGATTGTGTAAATTAAAAATCCTTACCTAGCAATGCTTGCTGCATCAATTTAGGATGTTTCTGAACTTCACGTAGGTGGATAATAGTTTGTGGTTGATTAACAAATAAGTGTGTGACTTGTTGCTGTTCCCTGTGCTGGCACATGGAGATGAGTGAAGCAAATGCTCTCGAGAGATCATATCTCAAAGGTGATGAGTGCAAATAACTTTTCCTGTTACTCCTAAATTGGTAGTAGCAAATTGGGGTGCAAAGAAGTAGGTCCAAATTTAGCAATCCTAATAGTATGATCTGGTAAGTGCAGAGAGTGACTTGAACTAGTGACTTTAGCATCTGCACATATATAGGTCTGTATAAAAGGTCTGTAGGTCCTTTTGAAGAGGGATCAGAATTTTTTTTATAAAGAAAACTCTGTTCACAAGTATATAAGTTACTTTCTCTACTGTTAAAAAACTACTTGAATAAATGCAATAGTTCCTGGCAAACAGGTTTTACCCAATTTTTCAGTGCAACGTGTGGCTGGGAAGAAGGTTGTTGGGATGATACTCTGACTCATGAATGTCACCACGGAATGGAAGTTGGGTGTGTTGGGTTTATTTGTCTGAACTTTTTGACACCAGCAAAACTATCACAGTCTTCAGCTGGATTATGCTATTTTAAGACACTGTTCAATTTGTTACACTTGTCTCAATTTCTGACCCAATGTTTAAAATAATGGACCAGGTACACTGGCAACTTCTTGAAGGGCTTGCTTATATGTATTGCTGTTTATCTAGATTAGATCGCTTTGTGTCTGTTGTAGCTGATAGTTAAAACAGTTTATCTTACAGTTTAAGAAGGAAGAGCAACCATGACATTATATGATATTTTAAACCATTTGTAGTTGTGTTCTCATTTTCGAAGGTATAAATGTATTGAGAGGGGAGAACTGCATCTTAGTGAACCTAATGATATTGATAGAACTTCTCTAGCCTTAATCAGTCCCTGGAGAAACTTAAATCTGTATATAATGAGCATTCTGGAAACATTGCGTCTACCTCTACTGTTAGAAATCAGAGCTTACAGGTTTTTTTTGCTTTTGTAATTGGTGTAATGTTCAACTTGAGTAAATTTCATTCACGTTAACCTTGAAGTAAGGAGCTTCAAGTTGTTATTATTTTTTCAAGTCTTGAGTGTTTTCTTTCTCGCTTCTTGGTGTTTTTTATCATAGGAAAATGAAATGGAGTTAATAAAACTTATTTGTAACATCTTTTATGTTCTTTGGTTACAAGGAAGACTTTTATTTCAGTTGCTTGCATAAGGAAAGAAAATTAAAAGCAGGTGATATCAGCTCTATTGCTTCCAAATGCACTTTTAAACAGACGCTAACAAGGCTGCTGGCTTTATAGGCTTATTGACAGACAACAAATGAATTTCATCCCTTTTCTTTGCTGCTTCTTCCTTCTTTGTCCTCTTAGTTGCACTTTTCTGGGCAGGCATAATAATTGAACTGTACATAATAATTGAAGTGCACTAACTGGCAGTGTGGCAACATGATACAGTCTGTACATGGCTCCTGGCTTCCTTGCATATGAATTTGAGTCAGTTGTTCTGCAGATTACATTTAACTATGTTAGAAGATCCTGTTTCAGGAGTAAAATATTCAGTCTTCATTTAAGGCTCTGAAAAATACAGTAAAAATTTTAAATAGACTATAACAATTGCTGTGTAACTTTTTGTCACTAATGTTATCCAATGCACTGTATGAATTGTTTCTTACATCTCCCTCTTTGAGCAATAACTCAAGATCAGGTTCTCTTCTGAGGTATGTCTTGCTTTTCCTGTAGTTTTTTTGTGCACTAGTCCAGGTGTATGGATTGTGGAGCATATCAAGCACGTTGGTTGTGTGGTAGAAAGCAGTCTGGCTGACTTCACCTGATCCCTGTACGTTTGCTGTGTTACCTAAGAGAATTCCGTTTTCTCCTTCACTGACTTGTTTTCCACTTTCCCTTCTCCGCATTCATTTTCTATGCCCTGATATGTTGGTCTTCCCCCTAGTGAATGATCTTGTTTTCTCTTTTACATCAAGGCATTGTTTCACATTTCTTCATCCTTTCAGTTTGCTGTTGTGTGGTTTATTGGTTTGTGGTTGTTCTTTTTTCAGGATGGTGTTTCAACACTTAAAGCGTATCTGTGTGTACGTCCATCAAAAGATGAGCTGTGTCCGGGTAGTTATTTCTACATAGTAAAACCAAGAAGAATGCTTGGGTTTCCTTGCAACCAGCTGTTGAAAGATTGTATATGTATTGTCTTAGTTCTGTATTTTCAGGCCCTTTCATATGGAGATGGTATTAAGCCAAGGAAGAAAACAAATAGCTAAAAGGGAGGCAGAGAATCTGCTTAATTTTTTGTATCATCTCCTAAACAAGGTCTCATTCTGCTGCAGGCATTCTTGGCCATTTTAGCAGTGTCTCAGCTAGTATTAAGTATTTTGTCTTGTGTATGTTTCCTTCGCATCTATTGAGCTAGCATTTTTTCATCACTGCCTCTGTGATTCAAATGGAGCAGGCTCTTGCATTGGTCCTGTTGCAAAATATCCATGTGCAAATGTTAATTATTACAGTCATCCTTCAGACAACAGGAATTATTACACTGGATTGGCTTATTACCCTGTAATATAGGATATACTGTGTTCTGGTTGGTTTTGATGTTTAGTGACAAAAGTATGCAGAAGTATGTAAGAGATCTAGTATATATTTCATTTGCAATAGATGCATCATGGGTTTTTTTTTCTGGATTTATCTTGTTTTTGTCAGTTTTCATGTATGTTCTACCAAATCAGTGATCATATTTGGAAAAAAGCATTAGGTGGGAATTGTTCTTTGTCATGAGTTAAAATATTGTGAATAACTCTTCCATTGAAGAATTTGTTCTGAAACAGACAGGTATGAACTTATTTTATAGTTGAGCAAGTCTTGTAAAACATACATTTGCTTAATTTTTAATGTTGTATGATGGCATATTAACAAGTTGTTATCTTCAACAGGTAAAGTCAAATGCTTTTACTGATTCATACATCGTGTGATAGTATCATGAGTGAAATTTGCATATTACATTATAGGAAGCTGCAATTTAATGATGTTTACAGCAATCTGAAAGATGCAGATTTTTTTCTGGTGGTGTCATGCCATACTGGAGAGCATTTGTGCATACAATTATGCTATTAACTTACTAAAACTGGTATGAAATTGAAATAAAACAGAGTTGAAATTGTACTGAAATGTGTTTAGTTGTAGAGGTTGGAAAATTACAAATTAGGTCTACTAAGTTGCTGGGTTTTTTTCAGTTTTACACTTAGTCACATTTATTCCCCGTTCAGCCACATTATTTGCTTGTTAAATGCACAGAAGAATATTTTTGGTAAGTTACATGCACTTTTAATAGCTTATGCACACACAGATACTAAAGAAAATTAGCATTGCCAACACAAATACATTTTAGATGGACTGCTAGTAGAAATGTATGGATATAGAGGTCAGGCAGTTATTTGATGTATACTATAGAAATGTCCCCTGTAGCAGATCTGTGAGCTGTTAAGGTCCCCTGATCAGTGTGCATTGAATTGGATAAGAGATTTTCCATGTGTTTCGGGTCTGTGTTTGCAAAGACAAGTGGAATTGTTTAAAGCACTATTATTTTTTGTGCAGTTGATGTGGTATACAAAACCTATTAATGCTTTCTATAATGCCAGGTTTGGACAAGAACCCTTCTTGGTCATCTTACTGGCACTACTCCTAATTAGCTCTCTGATTACGGAAAATAAGCAGTTGTTTTGCCTTCAGAAGAAATACCTGTGGGTGAGCCTGGTGCCACTCCTAAACGTGAGGTGGCCTGTTCATTTCCGCGCTGTGGGCTGCAGTGACATTAAGCAGCTCCCACATAAACTTGCGATGGAGAACAGAGGAGAAGTTGCATGAATGTAGCCACAACTCATTATCAAAACAGAAGAGAAAAACCAAAACAAAACACCAAAATGTTTGCTGCAGAAAGCTGTTCTTTCATCTTGGGACTTCTTGCCCTTTCTCAGCTCATAGAAAGCCTGGCTTATTGCACTGTAATTCTTTTCTTTTTATTTTTTGTGTGTAAGGAATGTCCCAGTGACATTTCTGTCTTAGTTACTCAACTTTCTTTAAGTATCAGTCAACGGAGTAAGGACATGGCTGGGTCTAGACAGAAATTGTATTTCAGGAAGAAAACTGCAAGTTCCCAGAATATTAAACCCCAATTCTTTCCTGTTTCAAATAATGTTTGTTGGAAAATTATAATTAAATTAACAAAAAATCTACTTGAGAACCTGACAAACTAATGCTCATAAAACACTTTGGAGGCATAGGGTGCTGTTTCCAGTAGTAGCCTTTTAATCTGTTGGGGTTTTTTGGCATAGGAATACAGGTTTGTGTCCTTATTATTCAGAATAAGGTGTTGCAATCCAAGAGGAGATGTGCTGGACTATGTGGTAGCCGAGTGCTGATTAACATCCACTTGTGCATACCGAAGGTGCTTGGCTTCACCCGGGCGCCTCGCTGCCCAACTGGGGAGATGTGCGTTATCAGCACTACTCTGTCTTGCTGCTTAATTATCTTTGTGTGCAAAGCTGGAAAGAGAACACAGGAAAGAAAAATGTCTTTGCACAGCGATAATCAATAAGACCAGCAGTATTTTAGGCCTCTGGTGATCACAGTTTAGTTGTTTTGAAAACAATCACAAGAAAGACTAATGATGTAGAACTTGTCATTTGCTGATTGTTCCTGACAACTCAGAAGAAATTGTGCTAGGAATGGGATTAATTAAATATTCTGTTTATCTGATTGCGTTAGTGAAGGTTTGAAATATTAACTGTAAATTATACTACGCAGTTTTAAATCGATGGCAAGCTTTACCTTCCAGACTACATCTCTTGAAGAGCTTGGGGGTGTCCACACACCCTGCCATGTCCAGTTCCATTGTAAACTAATGTGAGTTGAAGCAGCTCTGCAGCACATGCTTCCGGGACGGTACTGTAGAGTTTGGTTAAAGAGATTAATGACCTATGTTTGAAAAATTACTTTTTTTGTGATGAAAGTGGGTGAAGCTGAAAGTGCCAGTTTTATTTTTTCGTACTTATGTGTAAGGTTGAGAGGGAAATACTATATAATTTCCTATTAGGTTTCTGCTAAACAGATTGGTTGGACTATTAGAAAGTACTAGAGATTTGAGGTGGACCAAATAAGTACAACCTATTTTTGTGGAGTTCAAATATTTCTATTAGGATAACTTTTCGTTGTTGGCTTTCTAAGGTGAGTGAGCTAGATGAGCCGTGATGGGTGTTAGTAGTTTGTATGGTAGTGGCAAGTTACAAGGCTTGCTCTTGGGAATAAAATATCTAGATCGATGGAATTACATATTGGTTAGCATACATCTTGTCCAGCAAGTCATATGTTATGTTCAGACTGGTTTATGTGAAGAGCTACACGTAAATAAGTTAAAACTCAGAAAACATCAAGGCTGCTTCCTTTGAGACCCCAGATCCCCAGGTCTGTCTGAGGACAGACTTGGGAACGAAATATGATCTCCTTTGTGAATTTGTAAATATGAAGTAAAATTTATTAAGAAGTAATTTTTGGCTGAGCTGCTGAACTGCATAGCAGCTGCTACGAGGACAAAAGCAACAGAGATGTGAAGTGCAGAAATGTCCACCTCTCTTCAGAGGTGTGGCATGAAGTTGTCGTGACAGCCTGTAGTCTGGGAGCCAGTGTGTAAAGGCTTCTAAAATGAACAGTATTGTTGGAATTATTTTTTGACTGACCCCAATGTCATCAGTGTGATGAGGACACAAAAAAGTCCACAACTTGGGGAAATAACTAGGAATTGCATGCCTAAATGTGGGGAGGGGAACAACAGTTCTGTTTCAGCGCTTCCGAGTCTGCTTGCTCAGAACTACGCTGCCTATTCCAAAGAAGAAATGAGAGTCTGAGCAGGTGTAGAAATCATGACTTATGAGGGAAAAAAAGTAGTAATTGTTTCCATTTTAAAAAAAAAAAAGGTAAGACAAGGGCAGGGGGACAGCTCTTTCATTTTAAAAGGTTTCTATTTAAAAATATAGTAATCATTCATTTTCTATGTCTTGTTGGAGAAGCTCAAGAAGCAAGTTGGTTTAATTTGAAGCAAAGATGGTTTTCCTTGGATGTCAGAAAACCTTTTCTAAGTCATAGGCTTAAAATTGTTTTTAATGGAATTTCCTTTATAGAAGAGAATTCTTACGTACTTATCTATCTATCTAAAACAGCCTTGTAGATATGCAAATGTGTTTCTGTAGAAGTTATATGGAAATGTATTTCCTTAGAAGGCTTGGGACTACATAATCTCTTCCAGCTCTGTATTTCTCTGATCCTCTGGTGATTTTTATTTTTCTTGCTTTGACCAAGAGAGCTACTTGAAATGTGCATTAGTAGTTATTTCTTGTGGTAGGTTCTTGAGAAAAGGTACTGAAATTCATTTTAAGCTGCAGATACTACAATCAGCAATTTGTAAGTCTATTGTAATTTTTGCTATATCCTAATAAAGAACCGGTTAAACAGACTGTTTGAAAAGACAAAATTGTAATGAAGCAAACCAATCTTCTTCCAAGAAATTTACTCCTGAACTTTCCTTCTAGTCTTCAGATTGACTAAGATCACCTGAGTAAATAACAAAACTTTAAAAGTGGTTTTTAATAATAGAAAGAAAAATTGACAGTGTCCGAGCTGCTGTGTAAATAAGCATTGCTATAAGCGTTTATGATGTGCATTTACCTGGACTCCCATGCAGCATGTTTTCTAGGCAGGTGTCCTTTTCCTGGCAGTCTTCTGTTTTCTCCTCCTCTGGTAAGCTATCGACTTCCAGTTACGCGATTCTTCTGCTCCCTAATAAATCTGGGAGGGAAGACAGAAGGTGAATAATGTACCTTAAAATGTTTCTTGTGCCTAAAATACTAGGAAGACCCTGATATTTCATGGAGAACCTTGGCAACAATTAACATAATGTGAGTTAAATATATTTGGTTGGATCATTGTGGGCTGTGCTGCACTCAGTTCTGCTGCATGTGGAGTTGTGCCACAGATGTTTTCTGCAGATCTTGTGAGCACTGCCATCAGGACAGAGCGGTCTGGGGTCTATATTATTGAGGGTATGTCTTCGTGGTCATTTGCAATCAAACTTGAAGAAGCTCTACTGAGTCGGCTAGAAGCTCTCTGACAGTGCTAGTTTGCTGCTAGGGCCTGATCTGACATCCTTTTCTTCTTTCCTTGGGAAGTCAGCTTGACTTGGAGACAAAGCAAGGAGAGCAGTCATTACTTGGCATGAAGAGTGAGCTCACCTGTACAAAAAAAGCTTTTTTCCACTAGTTGTTTAGAGCAAAAAGTTTCTCATCTTCCCAATTGGAAAGAACACTTTTAGAATGTAAATCCTAAAGGCTGCAAGGTCAGGACACTGTTAAATGGGATTTTATTTTTTACAGATGTTCTTATTCATTGACTTAATCGGGATTTTTTAATTATTTTTTTTTTAGTTCTGAAAACTTAGTAGGAGGGAAAAAATATGTTAGGACTTCTGAGCTGTAGTTTTTGCCTTTTGAGATGTTAAAATTCCCAGGGCCTGGTAACTTGGAGATTGAAGTAGCGCAAAGGGCTGTGCGTGGAAATGGAAGCCTCAGGCTATACCCGACTGCTCTCCTAGGCTGGTAATCATGGCACTTGGGGTCAGGGGAAGAAGGCTCTTTTCATAGACTGTATTTACTGGTTCATAGACTGGGTTTAGTGATCAAAACCTAACACATCATTGCATTTCAAAACATATTTGTGTAATTGGGAAAAATAGCTGAAGGAAGATACCTGGTCTCGTGGGAGGTACACCTGCCCATGCAGGAGGGTTGGAACTAGAAGATCTTTAAGGTCCCTTCCAACCCAAACCATTCTATGATTAACATACAGCAACCAAATTTATTTTACCTCTGCAGCTTCTTATGCAGCTCTTTGATATCCTATTTTTTTCTTCAGAGTGAGTCTTATAGGAGCTTTCTGAAAAAGAGGCTTTTTTTTTTATCTGTTTTTCAGACAGTGGTTTTAATTTTCATTAAAATCGGGCAGTATCCACTTCAGTGGGACTTCCCAGGATGTGGCTCAGTCGCTGGTTGGGCTAGAAGTGTGCGTAGCACTCAGCATCCCTTGCAAACCAGTCAGAAGTGAATCTTCCCTCTACTTGCTACAGAGCTAACCATTCTAAACAATGATGCTTTTGTGGCTTCTTAGGAGTTTTACGGGACCAGTGGTCACTTTACACAGTTTATAAATCACACTTTTGGGCTGCTCTTGTTCCTCCATTATATAGAGAGAACCAATAGAAAGTTTTCCTTAGTAAAATATGTAAATATCCTAAATGACCTTTGCTCATCACTTAAAAGGCTCCATTTCCACACAGTGCAGGGAAAAAGTGTTGTGTTGGGGCTTTTTCTGCAATTGTACATGGAATCAAATGCAAATTTGCAGCATGTGGCAGGTGGAGAGCTTAGGGAGGAGTGGCCTGTGCTCGTCTAGGTCAAGAGGCCCCTTCTCTGGAAGCCTCAGTCTCTTAATAAAAAATATTTTCCATTTTTCTCTTAACTAGTACCATTCTAGATATAAGACAGTACTTCCTTTTACCAGGAAAGACTACACATTGTATTAAAGAATGCTTTTTAAAAAAAAAGGCAGGCACCCTGATAATTATTTTCCAATAATCTGCCTTTAGTGTTATGGGATTTATTCAGAGGAAGTTAACTTTTTGTGATACAACATAAGCTACTGAACAATGCTTAAATATTTAAAATGTTCTAATTTTAAAGCTCTTTAAGAGTTGTTACAAGTGAGGTTTGGTTTTTTTTTTTTAGAAATTACATACTGCTGTGCATGAGAACTTCTTCTAACGTAATATCAAATTCAATTATTAAGGTTTTAAAATAAGTGGAAAGAGTCACTATCAATTCAGTGGAAATATAAATGGGCATTATGGCTTATCCAGAAACTTTGGGACTTTTTTTGAATTCTAAATGTTTTTAAACTGCTGTTCCTGTCTTCTGTTTCTTGAATGTGGCTTCAGGACGGTAGTAATGTATAAGACGGCAGTATCTCTGTAGTAAGGAGAATAAAAGCAGAGTGGAAGAAAGGGCTTTGACATGCAAGCAAAGTGGTGGCTTACAGTTACTGTCTATGTTTATCTGTACATGTGGGAGAGGGAGAGTAAAAATTTAACTTACCAAATGAAAAGGGAGATGAAAGGCAGGGATGGAATTTCACTGATTGAAAATCATGGGCAGGAAGCCTGCTGGGCTGGAAAATCCAAGGGAGCAAATCTCCAGAGTGAAACATTGGGAAGCAATTGAAGCCTTGTACTGGTGTTAATGTTTGAGAGTGTCAGTGCTCTTGTCTTGGTTTTTCTCTGATACCTGATCTAAGGGTGAGTTCCCTCTCTGGCATGTTTATCTCACCCCAGTCCACAGACCCTGAGGACCAAAAGGAGATTTACGTGCCCCAGATCTTTCCTTGTGTGGGGTTTGGAAACCAGGGAAAGCAGCAGGGCAGCGTTTGGGCCAGACAGGTCCATTTTCAGCTCTTCTGTGCTGCAGCGCTGCTTTGGCGCCTTGGAGGTGGTTTCTGAGCCATCTGTATTGCTTGTAATCATATAATTTAACAATTACTTTTCCATATACTGCTGTAAACTTTGGGTTGAAGTTTTAGTGAAAATTTTAGTAGTGAATTGTATCAGGGACATGGTGAAATTAGAGGTGTTCTGGGCACCTCACTTCTGAAACTTCCAACGTGAATACAAAGTGTATTTTCCAAGCAATGTGCTGTTGGCTTTACATATAAATATTAGCCTCCGCAAATATCTTTAAACTTTAATTATTGGAAAGGTATTTTTTGGATTTACTGTTGTGGTTCAGTTAAGGCCAGGCTGCTACCAATATGGGAAAAGATACATTTACATAAGCCTCAAGTGTTTGCTTCTGTGCTTTGACGTCTAATGTGTGCAATATCATTTATCGAGACAATTTATGGCTTGTCAGTTTGGGAAGGCTCATGTTGAATATTAAGAATATATTTTAGGAAAATTCATTTCAGCTAAAATATTTAGTCAGTCACATCTTACGATGCTCTCTCATGACATTCTGTTTTTCCTGATGCATAGGAGGGGGGGGGAGGGGGGGAAATACCCAACCCCTTTATTTCTGAAAGTTTTCTTGAAGCGTTCTGCTTCTAAACCATGTCTTTCAGAGTGTGAAGACAGACAAGAAACTAACTAGTTTCCTGGAAAGTTTGCATTGATTTTAATTTAGCAATGTGACTAAATCGGGTAAATTTCTTCAAGGGATTTATTGTTATTTGCTTAAACGAAAAAGCTATTCAATCTCAGTGTGCATTTTAAAATCCAGTAATAAAATAAGTAATATGGCTGAAAAATGCAGATTGGAATTAGCTTTGACACTCTATTTGCTTTATGTCTAGCTTTATCTTATGATGCATTATTCACTGGTAATGTACAGACTACTTTATTAAGTCTTAATCAAATGCATTTTATCATAAGTGTCAATTCAATATTCTGCTATTGTATTTCTGTTTTAAAACACTGAGCTTTTTGTAGGAATTGAGGAAGCAAAGTGGCTGATACATGTTTATCATGCTTAAGCATGATAAACATGTATCTGAATGTGAATTAAGCCTTTTTGATCACTGCAGGTTGTGTTTGTGTTAGAACTAAGAGGAGTTACACGTAGGTGGCATTTAGGGTGGTGTCTCCAATTTTTTATCTAAAAATGGGAACCAGGTAATGGTGTGTGTTGCTGTACATAGCTGTGTAATGCAATAGCTAGAGATACGCATGGCTTGCATACGTAAGTCTGCTCTTTGGACTCTTTAAATGTTTGGGCTTGCATAAACTGTTCTCAAAAAGATCGTTTCGTCTGCCTTGAGTTGACTGGATAATGTACAGCAACAATTAGTAGCTGTTTTAAATCAGAATCTTGGCACTTTTTCCTGCTTTCCTAACCCAACCTAGTTGTGCTCTGAAAACTTAGTCTCGGTCAATTAGCCCCATGTAGGGCTGTAAGGAGACTGTAGTTTTGCAGGCAGGTTAAAATAAAAGATGATCATTTAGAATTTTCATCATCTCAGCTGAAGGCTTGCAGTATCTTCCTTACAAAATGGTTGCTTAACTGTCTCCTGTATGGGAAGCAAGAACTAAGTGGTTTCCATGTCACTAATCAATTTGTTTTGTTACTCTCATAAACTTACATTTCTCTGCAGAAACAAAGGCTTGTCTAACTACAAAGCATGCTTAAAAGCAACTGCTATTTTTGATTAAAAGGGACCAAAAGATAAAGCGAACCATTTACTTGGGCTAATATAAACCCTTCATTTTTCTCCGTGAAGTCTGTGTTAAGCTTCACTAATGCTGATGGGAATTAAGCACGTGTATGGTAAAGAACAGACCTCTGAGCCTGCAAGAAACTCTTTCACAAACAAAATAGATGTTCATTGCTGATACCTCCCCCCCCCCCCGCCTGGCCTGCTGAACTGTTTGGTAGGAGCACACATCATGACAAACAAAACAGTATTTATAGTAGCATTAGGAGGTTTATAAGCTCAGAATCAGTGCAGCAGTTTCAGTGTTACAAGTTCTGGCTCTTTCATCTCAATTTTATGGCCCTGAAGATGCGACATCTAGGAAAAAACTTAGGACATACATTCTCAAAGCAGGGTTGGGAAGTGTGTAAGTATAATTTCTCATTTCATTTGTTTATAGAGTAGAAGTTAAGGTAGGGGATAACTGATCTGCCTAGGGCATGATGGCAGTTACGTCACGGAACTGCGAAATATAATCACATATCCGAGTGCTTCCTTGTGTCTCAATCAGGCTGGGCTTTGCTGCTGACTGTATGTGTGTTTAATGACCACAAAAATAAAAAGCTTATATAAAAGCTCTACTGTACTAATCGGATTTGGTCCTGCCATTCTCAAATACTTAAGTCTGTTCCAATGAAGTGATGTCTGCGTGCAGAAGTGGCTTTTAACTTGTAATAAAAGGTAGTTCAAATATGTGGCCTGCTATTTCTTGCATATATGCTATTGGATGCTGTTTTTCCACATGTGCTTGATTGAATGAAATTAGGCCTACATAAAAGAAACACAAGAACCTTGCTTTGAGCTATGAATAGCAGATGGAACAGCGTTAGTTGACACACTTGACCTTTTCAGCCTTCTTACACAATATTCACTCTCATTTGATTGCTTTGTAATATAACTTTAACAGGTCTGTAGGGTTGTCAAGACAATAGAAGCTGTAAGAAACTTGGATGGCTGTAGCTTGAGAGTAGTTAGAAAACCATAGAATCATAGAATCCTCATGGCTGGAAAGGACCTTTGAGATCATTGAGTCCAACCATACACACACAAAAAACCCCAACCCTACAATCTCTGTCACTAGAGCATGCCCTGAAGTGCCAAATCTAGACGTTTCTTAAATACCTCTAGGGATGGTGACTCAACCACCTCCCTGGGCAGGCTGTTCTAGTGGCTGACCACTCTTCCAGTAAAGTAATTCTTCCTAATATCTAATCTAAACCTCCCCTGCTGCAACTTCAGACCATTTCCTCTGGTTCTGTCATTATTCACCTGGGAGAAGAGGCCAACACCCACCTCTCTACAACCTCCTTTCAGGTAGTTGTAGAGGGCAATGAGGTCTCCCCTCAGCCGCCTCTTCTCCAAACCAAACATGCCCAGCTCCCTCAGCCTCTCCTCATACGACTTGGTCTCCAGACGCCTCACCAGCTTGGTAGCTCTCCTCTGGACCTGCTCCAGCACTTCAGTGTCCCTCTTGTACAGAGGGGCCAGAACCCTTGAGGTGAGGCCTCACCAGTGCCGAGTACAGAGGCACCATCACTTCCCTACTCCTGCTGGCCACACTATTCCTGATACAAGCCAGAATGCTGTTGGCCTTCTTGGCCACCTGGGCACACTGCTGGCTCATGTTAAGCTGGTTGTCCACCAGCACCCCCGGGTCTTTTTCTGCCGGGCAGCTTTCTAGCCACTCTTCCCCAAGCCTGTAGCGTTGCTTGGGGTTGTTGTGACCGAAATGCAGGACCCGGCACTTGGCCTTATTAAACCTCATACAGTTGGCCTTGGCTCATCGATCCAGCCTGTCCAGGTCCCTCTGTAGAGCCTTCCTACCCTCAAGCAGATCAACACTCCCACCTAGTTTGGTGTCGTCTGCAAACTTACTGAGGGTGCGCTCAATCCCCTCGTCCAGATCATTGATAAAGTTATTAAACAAAACTGGTCCCAAAACTGAGCCCTGAGGGACACCACTGGTGACCGGCCACCAAGAGGATTTCACTCCATTAATCACAACTCTCTGGGCACAGCCATCCAGCTAGTTTTTAACCCAGTGAAGAGTACACTTGTCTATGCCATGATTCACCAGCTTCTCCAGGAGAATGCCGTGGGGGACAGTGTCAAAGGCCTTACCAAAGTCCAGACAGACAATGTCCACAGCCTTCCCCGCATCCAGAAGGTGGGTCACATGGTCATAGAAGGAGACTTGGTTAAGCAGGGCCTCTGTTTCCTAAACCCGTGCTGGCTGGCCCTGATTCCTTGGCTGCCCTGCACTTGCTGTGAGAGCTCAGTCAAGATGATCCTCTCCATGATCTTTCCTGGTGTCGAGATCAGGCTGACAGGCCTGTAGTTCCCCGGATCCTCCTTCCAACCCTTCTTGTAGATGGCGTCACATTAGCCACCCTCCAGTCATCTGGCACCTTCCCTGTTGACCAAGATTGTTGATAAATGATGGAGAGAGGCCTGGTGAGGTCTCCCGCCAGCTCCCTGAGTACTCTTGGGTGAATCCCATCCAGCCCCATAGACTTACGTGTATCTAGGTGCAGAAGCAGATCATTGACTACTTCCTTCTGGATTATGGGTGGGTTGTTCTGCTCTCCATCCTTATCTTCCAGCTCAGGTGGCTGAACACCCTGGGGATAGCTGGTCTGACTATCGAAGATGGAGGCAAAGAAGGTATTAAGTATCTCAGTCTTCTCCTCGTCCTTGGTTGCAAATTTCCTCCCCGCATCCAGTAAGGGACAGAGATTCTCCCTGGCTCTCTTTTTGTTGATGTATTTATAAAAACTTTTTGTGTTGTCCTTAATGTTAGTGGCCAATACACCTGTGCTGAGAGCATTGAAAATATGCTGAAGTTCAGTCTCAAAATTTTAAAGGGTATTTAAATGGTACAAATGGTGAATCTTCACTTTGTGTTTTGTAGCATTTTTTCATTTAAACATATTAAAATACATGCCAAAATGTATTCTGATTCAGGTTGTAATGGCTCTGACAGTATTTTTTTGGGAAGATGCACTTGTGATTGAATTAGGAGGCTTTCCTGAATTCCTACTTGGACTGCTTGGGTTTAGCTAGTAGGTATAAAATTTTGCTTTGCTAGCAGTGCTCTGGACTGAGTTGTGTGGAAATTCTACATGTTGTCCTCTGTGAAAACACGACAAACCCCCCCAAGCCTCAGTTTGGCTCCGAAGCTGCTGGTTTCCTGGCCCAAACACCAGGGATGTACTCTAAGGTGCTCGAGATACCTTTCTGGATTAACTTTGTGATGCTGAATTTGGATACTAGGATATGTTGATATCTATTCTGATTTCTTTAAAGACTTTGTTATCATGCAGAAGCTATACAGAAGCTTCTCAGGCCTTGATAAAACATGTATATAGTTGTGATAACCAAACAACCCATTCATAAGGCTGCTACTTTTGGTGGGTGTTGTGTTCATACTTAATCCTTCTGTGAAAAGTGCTCTCAGAAAACGTTAAAGGGAATGGGGAGAGACATGAGCATAACAAGCCATAGAATTATATGGAAAAATAGTTTTTTTTAGTTACATATGTAGTGTGTTGGGTTTTTTCCTGGCAGTCATTAGATCCCTTTGTATTAAAAAGCTTGACAGATGCAATAACCGTTTCCTTGCTTCACCTACTTCATTTTTATAGCTTCCAAAAATTCAGTTTCACTGCTCTTTATAAGCTGGCACTGCAACCCAGTGTTTAAAGTCTCTAAATAGAAGAACATATGAAAGCTACCGCAACCTTTTGTCTGGCCGTGCATTCCTACTAACAACTAATGTACTTTAGCCTGCTCATTGCTTTTAGTGTTTTGCCAGTGGGATTTACAGAGGTTTTTCTTTAGCTTTTCTTTCTCGACTTGTAGAAAAAGATGTTTTCAGATCTAACTATTTTTAGACTTAAAGGTGCCCCTGGCATTGCCAAATGATTTTTTTTTTTTTCTTTTCTATATTGAAGTAAAAAGTAGTATAAAGCTAGAAAAGTGATTGACTGAAAAGTTGCTAACGTTTCAGACTTCTGATTCGGGTTCAGACGATAGAGATCTCTGCAGCTTGAGTGAGAGGAAACAGTATGGAGTTGTGTTTATTGCATTAAGTTTACCATACTGGTTTCCAAAAAATGTGTTATTTGGTGTTTCTCTGTGCTTTATTCTGGATCCATTTTGAAGAAATGAGAATACCGCTTGACCTGTCTTGCAGGGAAATTAACGGTTCTCTTTTGAAAAATGTATACAATGCCCATGAGTGAATATTAAGTGTCAGATCTATGCCACAGTTGCACTGGAGGGCTGGGAAGAGAGAGCTTAACATCACTTTATGTGGCTCTGCCAGCCTCTGAAGTAGGAGTGATTTCTAGGAATTTCACCTGTTATGCCAGTATTTTCTGTACCCTTATCTTCCCTTCCTGACCACCACCTATTTTCCTGTACTCCACAGTTAGCCCTTCTGTGGGAACTGCTCGTGCTGCTGTCTACCCATGGTGTGAACTGCGCGTGTACACACGGATACGCGCACTTCTGAACCCTGTATTTCAGGTCCCCATTATTATTAATTGTTAATAATTATTATAATAATTATTAAAATTAATTATTAATACTTAATTATAAACACAAGTATAAAAGGCTATAAATATCAAGACTATGGCATTTAAAATAAACCCCCTAGAAAACATCCTTCTTGGGAAGGCAGATGGCCTTTCAGAGCAAAGAACCCTGATCTTACTTCCACACATGTCCTGTGTTGGGGATCTCTTTCAGGTCTGCAAAACATGAGTCCTTAGATCCTGGAAACATAATCTATTATAAACTGTGACAGTGCTGCCCTTTAAAAATGTGTTTTAAAAGATATGTAAAAGTCTAGGAGTAATTTGCAAGTGAAGTACATGTTCCCTTTGGGATATCGTAATTATTTTGGAGACTTAATTTGTCATGTATTCCCTGCTGACTTCTTGAAATATTAGTTTGCTTTCTTGAGGTTTCTCTGAAGTGCAAGGGTGAATTTGGATATTTGATCCTCTGGCTATAGCTGCTATTGATATGACAAATAGGTCAATTTGTGTTTCTAATCATGCTGATAATGTAGTAGTCAAATCCTTGATGACAAACAAACAGATATGTACATTGTGGAAGAAAATAAGTCTCTTCAAGAAAAGCAGGATGTTTATGTGAAATTTTTCAGTCATTATACTTTGAAATGTAACATTTATCTTGGCATTCAGTTTCATTCTGTACTCTTGAAGGCCCCTCTCTCATTTATTACTGTTAGCATACCAGAACAAATGTCTTTCAGATGTGAAAAATCAATCATCTCAAAAATGTCTCCAGTAGTTATTTGGGTGGATTAATGCAAGGTGTTGGGAGAGTAAGGATGAAATGAAATGTCATAATGGAGCAGCACAAGTCACCAGAGAAATAATAGTCAATTGATCATGGCTCCAGCTTGAGAAGCTTTTTAAAAACCAAAACCAGGGGGGAACCTCGCCAAAAAAGCATAAGAAAGAAACTCAGGTAGTGATATGTGGTACATTAGATGCTGCAATGAGCATACACTTTGTGAGTTAAGTTCACTGAATACAGCGTGCGGTTCTTTACTTTTCAGACTTTTGGTTGTTGGCCCTGAATATGTTTTCAGAGCTACTTCAGTCATCTGGAAAATAGAAAACGTAGGCCAGTAATAGACTTATTCTGTAATATCTAATGCTTGAGTGTGAAGTCCAAAATCTTTCTCATCAAGTCTCGTGGCCTCGGCACCTGTAAGGGAGAAGATAAGTAACGATGGTCTGTCTTGTCAAATGATTGTTGCAGAGAAATATTCACATTTTTTTTAAACTAACAATTTAAATCTGTTGTCTAAAAATACTATAAGTTTTAGCTGATTTGAGGTAGGATAAATCCTGTCTGTGTAGCTGGGGGGAGGTTGTCCTGACAACAAACAAATTGTAACAAATCTTTTTTTTCCCCTGTAAAATGTTAAAGAATAACTCTTGTGGATAAGAGATCACCCACGTGTACGCTATTCTCTGCATAGTCAACTGAAATTATGGAAAACACATTGCTAATTCCTGACATGTTCTGACTGTTGTCTTCAGTGACTTGAAGCTTCCATGAGAGGGAGGAGGAGTATCATTAATATATTATTAATAGAGTGATGTATTATTGATATAGCATATTTTGAAAGCAGAGGAATGTTTTATTGTACAAACATAACCTCTTCCCCCGGTATTCCGATGGTCTTAATTTAGTATGTAGATGACTTTCCCTTTGCAGCATACAAATAAACTTGGAGAAATGAGAGATGTGTACCTGTGTTAGGGTTTCTGCTGCATTTTCAGTGAAGGAATGTCTACGTTTTCTAGTATGTGTGGATCAAACACTGAAGCTGATTTTGGGAGAAGAAATATTTTTGAAAGCTAAATGGGTTTGCTTGGGGGAGGGGGGAAGGTTCAGTGCTAGTAATGCTTGGAAACCTTTAGATTTTGCGGCCAGAAAGTACATGATGGTCTTGTAATACGTAAGGCTCCACTGTAATATGTCCATTACAGTGAATCTTGGAGACCCATGAGGAGGATGTTTTGGATGTGGTTTGTTTTTTTTTTTTTTTTGTAAGAATTTATTATAGCCCATGACATGGGTTAGCTTAATTTGCATTATAATGAGCCATTCCTTTTCCAGAAAGCGTCAGTGAGGGTAAAGTGTCTGTATGCAAACTACCCACAGGTCATATTCTCTGAAATCTGAGTGCTTTTGTGGAAATTGGGAAACTAATTATTAAATGCTAGTTGTCATTGCTGCAAACTCTTAAGACTGCAGGAGGAACAAGATTCTGATATAAAACACCAAGCAGGACATGACAGATGTTTCAAAGCTAACCCTGAGTTTAAAGGGAGTAGGGGGAAAAAAAAAAAAAGCATTGTTTGATAGTGTTTTGACATTAAATTAATTCATAGAACTGAGTTATGCCCTGTGATGTTTTTTAGTGCAGATGCAAAAGAGGGTACTGAGGGGGAAGGAAAGAAAACGGCAGTGATGCAAGGCTGGGGGAAAATAGAAATGATGATTTGGGATTTCAGTGTTCTATACCTTTTCTCAACCCAAATTTCACAGACCTCTAATAACTGTTCTGGGGAATGGGCATTTAGGTCAAAATTCGATGTTTGTCCAGGTGAATAAGACAGTGTTTTGTTGGTGATTACATTGCCAGTATTCTGCTTATAATATTCCCCATATTAACTTGAATGGGGAAAAACTTTGGAGTTTAGCAGTATTTAAGCTATTTAAGGTCAGAGATATAAATTAAACTTTTTAAAGTTCCCAGGCTACTTCCTCGTTTTACCAGGCATATTCAGGGGGAAACCCTGGTCCCATTGAGTAAAACGGCAAAATTCATGTCAAGTCTGAAGTCAGAATTTCATCCTCTTTTTTTCTTTTTTTTTTCTTGTATCCTTCAGCAGCCGTAGAAAACTAGGCTGCAAATACAGTGTATATTAAAACTATTGCAAAAGATTTTACTGTGCAGGCTTTGCTTGATGATAAATGATTAAATTAACTGAGAAAGATGTGCAAGTTTGCTAAATGGCGATTTTCTCCTTCCTTGCCCTCAATTCACTTGAATGTGGATGTTTAACTGTGATATGCCTGCTCTGACTTTGAGATCTGCATTCATTTGGGAACCTCCTCAAAAAGAGAGCACCAACTGATCTGTATTTAAATTCTGCATATTAATTTGGATCCAGCATTGTCCTGCCAGCATGCCTAAGCACAGCGGTCCTATGCAGCCATACATCGCGCTTGAAAGTATCTCCTTCAAGGTGAACTGTAGCTTCTGTTTACGGAAAGCATTTACAAATTAGCGAAGATGAAACAACAAAATTCAAAAACACTAACAAATTAAATAGTTTTGTTTAGATGGTAAGTAATTCAGCATGGATCATTAAAATTAATTAGGACTGTGTGCTTATTTTGAAGCTGTAAGAATTCAAAGCAGATGGGATTTTGAAGGAAAGGATAATCACCCTTTCTGTATCTTTCAAGAATTTTAAAAATAACTAAGTGACTTGAATAACACTGAGTCCAGTAAGGTTCCTTCAGCTGGTATGCTAAGATGATGGTGTTGTGTTTCCCTTCTATATAGCATCCCTTTAGATGCTTCACTGAGTTTTCTAACTTAAAGGACAAAGCTTTTGAAAATATTAATCTTCCAATTAATAAACATGGTAATTTTGAAGTTTTATCAGGAGACTCCAATTAGAGAATGCTCACTGTTATGGGAGGAAACCATGGCATGTGAGCTGGAGTGATGATTTAAACTGTATAATAAGTGACTAAAAATATAAGAATATTAAGATGCATTGCTTTGTGCCTTAGTTGGATCTGGTGCAAACTTGTGCTTTCAGTATGCCATTGCCAAGCCTGGCTCGAGAAGTTGAAGTTGTAAGGTTGGATGAAGGCCAATGTGCAAATTGTACATGCGCTTAGTAAGCGAAGAAGAGCAATAAAGAGCATCATTGAAAATACCCACTTAATTGTTTTACATTTTAGCGTTCACATTGCCCTTACTTCCAAATGGCCATTCTGTAATTTTCAGATGTTATTTTGTCCTGTAACTAGTCTGGCAAAGGGCACTGAGATTTTGTTCTTGATATGTTAGCAAAGCTTGGTATCTATTAATGAGTCTTGGAGGTAATGGGTGTCTATAGGAGTATGAAAGTCCAGACGAAGAACATCTGGTCATCCCACAGTCAGGCGGTGTCTGGGAAGTAGTGTGATCGTACTGGAATACATTCAGTGGACTGGGTGTCTAAGGAAGCCTTTGGTTTGAACCTGGGTCCAATTTGGACTTAGTCCACCAGTTGTTCCATTTAGTGGTGTCCTAGTTTATTTGCAGAACATTCTTACACTTCCATGATTTTAAATTTGAAATATTGAGCCAACAGAAATAAATATTCATGTCATTTATACATATGCCTCAGCAGTAATGTCTCTGTAGTCTCTGGCCTTTCTAAACAAATAGCCTATGGTCAAGTGGTTTTTAGGTGAGCCAAACTCCTTGCTAGAAACCCAGGTACTTGAAGCTCATGTAGTATTTTCCCTGCCCTATTCAGTCTTATCTCAGTGACTGTAAAGGAAGCCTTTGCTGTAGGCTGCGGAGGATGTGAGCTGTCACTACATGGGTACCCACGCGCTTCCCAAAGGACCGGAGATCATAAACTAGAACTTTAAAGGTAAATCAATGGCTCCTATAATCTATTAATTGATACCATGTTAGTTTACAGGGAACATTCTGTGAGTCAGCTAGTCAAATATTAGTGGTGAGCCCTTAGAAGAACAGAGTTTTAAAATAAAACAGCTTTTACAAATGAAGCAGCAGGCTAGCCCAGACTACTTCTTTTTCAGTGTGTTTGTTCTTTTTTTTCGGTGGTATGGGGCAGAAATCTAAATTCTTCTGTTTGAAATAATATATGCAGTTATAGTAGTCCTTTAGTATGTTGAGAAATAAGTCTGCCAAAACAAAGTTCAATTTTAATATAGCTTTTTCTAAAAGTAGAATTAAGGTACTTCACTCCAACTGTAGGCTTTTTAACTTACAGTACTCGTAACCTCAGCTGTCCGTTCACACTGTGGAATTTTACAGGAACTTAGCCCTACTTTGGGTTGGTATTTACAAGTTCTGAAACATTTCTAAGACCGGGGAAAAGGGATTTGAATTCCACGTGATTTTTTGAGGGTCTGTACTTGGCACAGCATCTTTTGGGTAGATACTGGACCAATACCGCATTTCCTTATTGCTTTATGGGGCTACATAGTGTAAGCGTGACAGAATATTGGTTATGATACCCCAAATTCTGTTTATGTGAGAAGGGTTGTAAGGCACAGTACAGTTGGACGGTACGCACTTGTAAGAGTCAAGGGTTGGGCACAGCTTGTTCCCTGTTGATCTTTGGTGAATGTGTATCATCGTGCATAAACCTGTTCAGTATTTTCCTTAATGACCTTGATGATGGAATGAAGCATGTGCTTATTAGATCTGCAAATGTTTCAGGCTGGAGCATGAGCACACTGAAGGGAAGGAGTGGAATTCAAAGTCATCTTAAATTAGGGAAACAAACCCCAAAAGCTGGATGACGTTCAGTGTTCATGGGTGTAGTGCTACCAGCTTTAGCAGAAATCAGCCACCCAAATAGTAGATAGGCAGGATGGATACTGGCAGGAATCTTGGGATTACAGAAGATCACAAGCTGCTGAGGAGTCACTGAGATCCTGTTGTTAGAAAAAAAAGACACCTGATTTGAAGGTATAAAGAGGGTAATGGCCTGCCAGAGGAAGCAAGTAGTTCTCCCAAACTATCTTCAGCTTTGGCAAAGTCTCAGCTTAGCATGCTGTGCCAGTCTGGAAAAAGAATAACCATTTGAAGAAAACCCAAAGGACACTCACCGAAGGTGTAGAAAACATGACTCCACAATGTACGAACAGGAGATGTTTAGACTGAAGGAAATAATGAGATGTAATAATTTTTTAAAATATGTAGTCTTACAGTAAAGAAAAAGGGAATGAACAAGATGAGCAGCAATAGGGTAAAAGCTAGAAAGTTAAAGCTGAGGAAAAACTGCCTGGTTATAAAAATAGCAAGCTAGTGGAATAAAGCAAAACGAGAAGATGGCGGACTTTCCATCTTTGGGAATCTTAAAGGACAGTTAGAAAAACATCTTGTTTAGTTGATCTTCTTTTAAAGCTAGAAGATAACTTCCCAAAGTCCCTGGCAGCCCTACTCCCAGGCTGGGTGCTATATGCTGCCTCTGTCTTGTGCAAATGGGATTTATGCACTGGCAAACACCTGGGAATGTGAGTAGATGACTGGACTTAGACTTGCTGAGAGTTTGTGTATTTAGTCACTTTGCAGGTCAGATGCAGGAGAAATGCAAGTGCTTACTCCTCTCGTAAGTGGTAACAGCTTTTTGCACAACTAGAGGAGGAGGGTTTTTGTACCTTCATAGGAGAGCCTTCTGCTGCTAGCCATCCTGAGGAACTACAAAACTGTCACATGCAAATGCAGATTAAATTATGAAAAACTGGCTTTTGAAATATTTCTTTGTTAACACCAAGAGTATAGTAAGCTACAAGAGTTGTGAAGAAGTGCTGACAGAATAAATTTAATGGTCTTGCCCGTAGGTGAGCTCCTGATGGGCTCCCCATAGTCAGTCAGATATTCCAAAGATAGCTTGAAATGGATTGTGGTTTTATTTCACTGAAGAATATGAGATGAAGTTCACTACAAACACAGCAAGTAAGAAGGTCAGACACCTTGCTGCTTCACTGAAGAGTCTGATTAATCAAGTGTTGATCTATAGTGAGAGAAACAATGTAATTAGAAAAATGGATTAACTGTAAGTAAGCTTAAATCACACAGTTTAAAAGATTGTGTCACAGGAAATCCTCCCTCACAAATTAAAACAAAAATAAATTTGGTTTTGTGAGCAGGTTATTTTTCTCTTTAGAGTTGAAGCCTGTCTATGTAAAAATGAAAAAAAGGGGTATGTGTTAGCTAAGTGAGGTGACAACCATGTCACCATTCCAGACTTCTGCAGTATGGATGTTCCTGTGCTGGCAGGAAGGTGAGTAAGCTGTGTCAGTGTAATGTGACTTCACAATACTGCATCCATTATTCTAGAGATAAAGACAAAACCATTTCTGGTGGGGAAAAAAAAAAAACCCAGCCCAACAGCAAAATACCTTCTAGCCCAAACCGAACAACCAGCAGCACAGACAAATGCAGTGCTACCTGGGATCCAGAATGGCTTTGTGTGCCCGTAAGTGCTGTGTGTCTTCGGAGCAGGAATAATGCCGCGCTGTGGAGGCCGGGGAACAGCTTAATCGCTGTTCTCTTGGGCCTGGGAAACATGCGATTTGAGGTTACAGTTTGTGACTCCAAGTTGCTATAAATGTAGAAGGGAATGTAATATGAATAGTGTGAGAGCGCAACTTATAAATGAGTCTTTTCTTACCTGTTCTCTACTTCACTATAAAGCATCTCCTCTCCCTCTCCAGCAGAGAAAAGAAGTGGCTTTTTCCTTTGCCTTCTCCTAGTTTCTTTTTTTTTTTTTTTTTTTTCTTTGCCCTGTTTAGCTTGAAGCTTGCTGGGCTTAGGAAGGCAGATAGGTGTCTCTTACTGAAAGAGAGAAAAGCTTTCATTTATTTGCCTCTTCTGAACAGGAACATGTGGACATAAATGCTATCCTACCTGACTGAGAAACAACATTGTGCTTTCTCTCCTCCCCGGCCCCGAGGTGATCTGGCATGTTATGTGCCGAGCCCCTCCCTGACGAAGACGTCCATTATGCAGCAAGCAGCCCAGCTGTGGCAAATTTAAAGAGTCACAGGTGCAGCAGTTAAAGCAGCCAGCAGGAACTGAAGCACTAATTTTGCTATATGAAAGACCTGAAGGAATAGCTGCAAGCCATTTAAGCTAAAAGCTGTAGGAGGCTCAATTGGCTGTCTCTCCATCTCAGTGCTCGACTTGTATTTTGGTAGTGCTCAGTATTTTTGGAAGCTTAGCCCAAGTTTGTTTCTGTTGTCAATAAATGTTTAATTTTATCCATTTTGCATTTGATATGCATCATCTCTTCTCAAGCCTAACCTACTTACTCAGCCAGTGACAACGTCCAAACCTTTTAGTGTGTTACTTTCTCAGTCATCAGCACAGAAGTAGCTGAGGACTGCAAAGCCTTTCTGGTTACTAACGTGTGACTGAGCTCTTGCAGAATAATTTTTTTTGTTTCTGCTGGTCACTTGTTCCCAACTATCTTCCAGCAGGAGCCTTGTTTTATGTGCTGATGGCGGGACATCTTCCTCACAGCCTGTTTCCTCATATGCTTCACTTATCTCACCGCTTTCCCAGACTCTCTTGCCCTTTTCTTTCTTTGCCTTGCAATGACCTCCTCATCTTCCCCCCCCCCCTTTTCTATTGTTCTTTTCTCTTTTTTGGGACTTTTTTCCCCCTGTTTTGTTACGTCTCCCTTGGCTGTTCCCTAGTCCCCAGCGGCTCCATGTGTTTGTGATTGTTTGCCAAGTGCAGGACATCCAGTGGGGTTGGCCAACATGTGTTTTTGCAGCTGCTGTGTGAATCCAGAAGGGACATTTTGGGTATAGAAGCTGCTGTTTGCTCGCCACTCTGTATGCATGAGTTACCATCTTGACCGTAGGCCCCCTACGAGAGCTGAGGGAGAATCGGAAAGGGATTTTGAAGCGGTCAGCTCTTTATCCATGGTTTAGGGATTATGCCCACAGTGGGTGGGTTAGATACACAACTTTCCAGCTCTACAACTTTTATCTCCCCTGTATCTAACAGTGCTAAATTCCAGTAGGATTTCAAACAGTGAATACACTTTTGTACCGAAGTTTAAGTCAGTTATAGGTTAGATTAAGCCACTTTCTGTAGGGAGGGAAAGTATGCAAAGATCTTCAAAGGTCACAGAGTGGGAGGTGATCAGAAGAACAGACCGTGCTTGCAGCTGTGTGCAAGACAGTTGTATGGGCTGACTCAGGGCAGTGGGATTTCATGGTTCTAGATTTCTGTTTCCTTGTAGTTCTAGTGGTTGGTGGATTAATGGTGAGAGCTCACAATATTCTTGTTACAGTGTTTTTCATTAGTTCACTGCCCTGGCAGGTCTGCGCTTTGGGAAGTATTATGTGTTGTTAAGGTGGATGATTTCTGAGAGCTTCTAATACAAGGGGAAGCCATCCAGTACATAAGGTGGGGTGGGGAGGAAGTGAAATCCAATGAATGGTTCTGAGACTTGAGCCAACTGATGTTAAATGGCATTCTGTTACACCTATGAGCTGGTTTTAAAACCACACAGTTGGAAATCCTCAAATGCAGTGGCCATGGATTGCTCTTAAGTTGGACATTTTTTTTGTCCTGGTCTGTTTTACAGCTGAACATTCCTTATTTTGCAAGGGCTTGGTAGGGAACCGTTGCATTTGCTACTTAGGAAGAAACTCTGGGTGGTTTCTGACAAGTGGGTCTGAGTCTATGAAGTTAGTGACATGACTGGTTGAGGTCTACAAAGGAAACTACAGTGTTTGCAGGGAGCAGTTGGCTGCCTCAGGGGAGTCTGGAAGAAAGAATCAGTAAGCAGCTCAAAATTGGAACTTAGGGGGAAGAGTTTGGGGAGGGCTTCAGGTTCAGAGTCCCTTAAGCCTTATTTTGCCCAGCCCTACTGTGAATCTTTCTCCTATTTTAATTCAGAATTAAGACACCGAAATTTCACAATTATCTGTTATCTAGAATACAGCATGTAACTTACTTCTAACTCAAATACAAATGAGCCCAGCAAACCCAGTGGCCTTTTTAGTGTGAGATTTTTGCTTTTTTTTTATGACTATAGAAGGTGTCTGAAATATATTGACAGATATACAGCTGCTTAAAACTTAAAAATTTTGAGATGCATTTTCTATGAAATGACACTTGTTATCTTACTGTTTTCTTTAGCTGCAGACATTATTTGAAGTGAAATCTGGCTGTAAGTCTCCAGAGCTGTAGGTATTTAATTTCTATTTTCAAGACATCCCACTAAAATCAAAATTCAGTGTGATTTGTGATTGCTTAACTGTGCAATGTGCTGTATTCAACAATCATGGTCCCTATCATGCTTTTCAGCCGGGAATTCTGTTTATGGTAATAGGGATAAAGTAATTGTGCATCCTAAGGGGTTATAGTACTTCGAAGTTGATAGCTTCTGGTTCTTCCTTCCTATTTCATGTTTTTATTTTCTTTTGGAATTTAAGGTGGATAGGCCAGAACAGCTATGTTGAATCAGAGATTTTTCCTACCGTTTTTTTTGGTTTTTTTTAAATAGGAAAGTTTTCTGTTTCTCATTTTCATCAAAATGTGATTCATTGTGCAATTGACACATTCCACTGTTTAGGGAAGGCTTTTTTGCAGTTTTGGTTAAATACATCATGTTGTCTTATGCTGATGAGTTAAAGGAAAGCCTTAACATCACATTATTGTGTGTTTGGGTTTTTTTCTGTTTCTTGATCGTTATTGAAATAGAATTGCTGGGAAAAGCGCGGAAATGTCATGTCTGTGCAATGTACACCAAATCCGGTGCACGTCAAAAAAGGCTGAAGTTTTGATGTTCCAGAGAGTTAAATTGCTCAACGTATCTGTGCAATTATTGCTGCTGCGTTGAGGGGGAAGAGGGGAATGTTGGTCTGCTGACCTTGCGCCTGCAAGGTTAAATCCCCCCCTGTGCTGACTCAGACAGGGGATGGTGGCAGCTGATGAGTCAGTCATGTGTGCCAGTCCACCTGTAGTGTTACAGCTAGCAAATTAAATCACACTGTGTAGAAATGACAGCGGCTTTGTATTTTAAGCCAGCAAACAGCAGCTTTAATGGAAGCTCGTGTGAAAGAAGCCAGGGCTTTTTTTTTTTTTTTTTTTTTTTTGCTGTGTGTGTGTAGATTGGGGTTATATATATAAGGAATATATCACTGATATATTCCTTAAAAAAAAAACCAAAACAAAACAACCCCAAACAAAACCCCTAAACATTTCCGTATCCAAGGCTAGAATTCAGGCTGGTTTTCATTTACAAAAAGAATTTGATCAGCAGGTTTTTTAGATAATGGTAGGAATAGCAATTTTGAGTATGCAGTGCTGTCTTCCATCTGCTTTTGCTTACACAGTAACATACAAAAGATAAGGGAAGAAATCAATGCAAAACCATTCCAGTAACTGAATGGATCCCTATTAGTTTTCAGGCAATTGATTTTTAGTAGGCATTTGTATATGTTAGCTGTTTTTTTGCTGTGAGTGGGGTGGTATTTCCAATTAGATTTTTAACTGTCAATGATTTACCAAGCATGTTACGTTACTATGTTCCACACAAGGAATGGGGGGGGGTGGGAAGGTAGGGGGGCAGAGAAAAGAAAAAAGTCTTTTTCTGGTCCCAGGTGAAAGCTGCATTTTTCTGTTATGCCATTGTTACAGATGACTTTTCTAATATGTTGATTTTTTTCCCAGTGCCATCGCTTTTCATGATTAGATTTGGGTTTCTTGAGAAGTTTATGCTATAATCAGTTTGGCTTCATGGAAAATTCTCCTGTATCATTTTAGTGATGCACGGAGAGCTCATATAAAGCGTAGGAGAGGAACAGTTTCAAATTTTATATTTGAATTTTACTGCTTTTCAGGTAGTAGCATCAGTCCTGATTAGATTTGGTCAAATAAACTCAAGGCTACTGTGTTGGAGCTGTGATGCATAGTGTAATGCATGAGATTAATCCGTTTTCCTACTGTAGGGCACAGCTACTAACTCTGCCCATTTTTAAGACTGGTATTCATAATATATTGTTAAAAAGAAAATCCCACTGTATTCATATCTTACTTGCTAAGCCATTTGAGTTCCAGCAATGAAACTGAATTTGTAAGCCATTAAAGGTGACTAAAATGAGTGGGCGATAGCAGGAAAGTCTTGCATTGCAGTAAACTGAGTCTATTGATCTTGAAACGAAAGTTCGGTGGAAAAGCTGATGGAAAAAGTAACAGAGCACAAAAAGACAAGCTGCACAACTGATGAACTGGCTGGCTGTGAACGTCCATGTGAAAGAAATGCTAATGCAGAAGACGAAACCATAATGGGGAAAAAAAATGCCACCCAGTATTGTGACTTCTTGAGTATACATAAGACATTTTCTTATGGAAAATGAAGTGTTAGTGGTTAGTCAAATAAACTCAAGTGTTCTGGGATGTCTGTGAAAGCAGGAACTGAATACTTAAGGTTGCTCTGCAAAAAACAGGCTTGAGCATGTAATGACCGCAAACCCAAAACTTCCAAACTATCAGTGTGAAAGTGCTACTTGATCATAATGTGTATTGAAAGGCAAATGCAATCAAAGTCCATTATAGTGTTTCACTGGGTACAGTAAAACAATGTCAACTCCAAAGAAATTTTGAAAATAGCTAAAAGGCAGCTGTAGAGAGGATGCAAATTCCCGCTACTCGTTACGCGCCCGTGAACATGTGGCTTACAGAATGTAAAGAATTTGACTTATGGGAAGGATGCCCTTTAGAAATATAATTGACTTTCCTGGAGTGAGATACAGGAAAAACTGACATGGCATCTACCAATTCCAGGCAAGTCAGTTATACTGATGAGTGAATGAGGTGTGCTTTCTCAGAGATGTGCTTCTGAGTTTACAGTCTCACTGTATATGCAAAAGGATGGAGGAGTATTCCTGCAAACTTGACTGAACAATCAGAGGATAATTCTGAGAACAGTGCTTGAAGTCGGTCAGGGAAGATGTCCATCAACTAAGAGATGCTACATGGGGAAACTCTATGGCAGCCTGTCAGAAAAAGGTGGCAAAGTGCAAGGAACCGTCGGAGGAGCCTTTTTGTCATCAGCATAAAAATTCAAAAAACGATGTATTCATTCTCTTTCAAATTGGTCATGTAACATAGCTTGTCTCCCGTAACGCTACTGAATTTTCTGTCTTCAATATTGCAGGTAACAAATTATGGAGATAGATAGGAAAGATGATACCCAGAGTTAACACCAAAAAAATGTTGTGTCTCTACCCAGTTACTAGAAGGGTAGCATGACACACTTGTAAAATCGCATGCATACATACAGACTGCCTGAAAAAAATATATATAAATAAGTTTTTGTAAACAGTTAAGGACATATTTCTATATGTCCTATATTTGTGATTTCAATTCAGACTCTTATACGGGCTTTAGGAGGTTTTATGACTGAAGTTTGAATTTTAAGGGGAAAACTTAATTGCAGTTGGGAAAGAAGTGATTGTTCTGAAGTGTTTCAATTCACCAGTCCTCTGACCAGCACAAAAGCCCCCTGGGGCCCCAGGATTTTTCAAGTGCTGATCTGCTTCTGTTTTTCATAAGTGCTTCTTGATCTTGTATGTATTCACAATGAACTTCATTTGCACCATACATAAACTACACAGCCACAAATAGTGGAGAAATGTGTCAGGATTTATTTATTTATTTTTAAAAATGCTTTTTGCTTTTCATATAAACAGCCTGGGATGATCAAACTGAAAGACAAAGCGTAACCCAGATGAAGGGTCAGCATCTGTGTAAACTTGAATGCCAAGCACATGTGTGGCTGGATTCTATCCTCCACAGGAATATGTGTTGTTTAGCATGTGGTTTTACAGCATTTAAAAATACCCCAGAAAACCTTAACCCTAAATATCTCATTTTGACTAGTATAAATACAGCTGCATAATGAAGAATTCAAAGTTGATGTCGGATTAAGTATAGTCAGAACTCCTGAAACAGCCATCCTAGGGCTGAGTCGCATAACTAGTTCCTGGCTTAAGACAACCAAATTGGTAGCAATAATGTGTGTCCTATTGTGTTAGAGCTCTATAGTGTACATTTAACCTACCCCATTCTGTGATTTCACTTTTCTGTAGGAATTTAACCTGTGTTTCAGCCTCTGTGTTGTGTATTTATGTTGTCAAGCCAGTAGCTTTAAGCAGAGAAAATACATAGAACATGTTAGGGAAATATTTTGAATAAATTCTCTTTTAATTGGAGAGGTTTGCAGCATGAAAGCATGACAGCAGAAAGTTCAGTGCTTTAATATCTAAAATTAGATATCACTGTAAGTGCTAAATGAGTAGAAATGTATTTTCAAAAAGCTGCTAGAAAGTATATATTCCTACGATGATGACTCCTCTTAAACAGCTCTGCTTTTATCTTTGAAGGGTATTGCATCAGCACAGATCAAAGTCGTCAGACATACGTTGCTTTACAAATAATGTATCTGCTTTCTTTTTCTTCTAAAAGATATGCCAAATAAAGAGAGTTATTAAGCTTCTCAAGACAATTTGAATAAGATGAAACTTGTTGGTGGTGTTGAGCTACCAAAACCAAATAATATAATGTCAACATTAGAAGAACAAACTATTCCTCAAACAGTCTGTTGGGCTTTTATGCCAGTTGGGATGCGCCATATTTAATTCCTGAATACGATCTGTAATTCTATCATAACTCCCCCAGACGGTGATAAAAATAACTCGGGTAGATCTCGAGCACTTCAGCAGCTTGGGTGGTGGAAGAATAAGGTTGTCCATGTTACATCGGTGTAGTTCAGCCAGCATCGCCTTTGCTGTTGGTGACAATGGCATGGCCAGTCTGGCTTCTTGAGGAGCCCGGGCTCTTTTATCTGCTGCTTCTGGAAGTGCAGATGGACTGCAGGGCACTGACACGGCTCGGATAAGTGTCTGTTTAACATCCAGGCGTACGAAGTATGGGTGGAAACGGATCATAATAAGATTAAATTCCAGTGAGCTTGCCTTTTATGTCTCTTGCCATGTACATACAAGTAGCAGAAGAAAATCACAAGCCATCACCCTTCAAGGATTTATCTCTCCCCCCCTTCCTTTCCTTGCATTGCATTCAGAAGAGAACTAAGTACCCAGATTAGATGTTATTTACCTAGATTGCCGTAAAGGAAAATAAAGCCTTTGCTGCTGCTGCGTTTGTGAGACTATGCAGTTGCATTAAGACATCTGCTCTTCTTTACAATACAAGACTGGAAGTGAAAAGATGAGCCGCTGTCTCGTGCAGAACTGTGCTAACATGGTAAATGTGATGGTTATCCAGACAAATCTCATTTTAATTCTTTGCAGAGATTATAAGGAAGCATAAGGAATTTATAAACTTTGCTGAAGTAATACAGCTTGAGTTTATGCTGGTACAAATTGGCAGTTGATGCTGATGAGCTGTGTAGCTGGACAGATGAGAAGAGAATGAGTAGAGGGATGAGGGAAATGCATGGCAAAGCATGTGGGTTTGTACGGAGATGTGTTGGTTTCATTTCCCAGCACCAGTCAGTTCAGAGAAGCAAAGTATTTCAATTACTCTATTACAGATGACTTCTGAAACTGTCTTTAAAAATTTAAGAAAAATAAAATAAAACCCCAAAAAAACCACCAAACCCCCCCAACCCCCCCCCCCCCCAAAAAAAAAAAAAAAAAAACCAAACCCCAAACTGATTGATTTAGTCAAACTCTCTGGAAGCTTAAATGTGACATGTGTTACTCTACAAAGTTTCCCAACCTCTGTCCTGTATCCATAGTTTGTTATTGTAGGGTTTCTGAAGAGATTTAAGTCACTCGACTGTTTTGCAAAGTGGAAGACGGTGTGAAAACATCAGCTTTTCGAAAGAATCTCTAAACAAAATCAGACGGAATTTTGGGGCGGGGAAATAAGAAGGCAGAAATTATAGCCTGGGCTTAGTATCCTGAAGGCTATAATGCTTGTTTGGCATTTGGTGCCTGTTTTTCTGGAACAGAAGGCAGAATGGGTTCAGAGGGGGCAGACCTGACACTGGGAAATCTGACCTCTGTACTGTGATGGTAGTCTGATCCTTCTCCAGGATTACAATTTTTAATCATACCTAAAACTTTCTGAAATACTAGAATAGATGTTCCCAAACACGTAAACTGGAAGAAATAATAGTTGAAGTCCAGATTTTGGAGTGCATAGTCAGTCCAAAACATATTTGCTGTAGATCCCCTGCTGTCTATTGCTGTTTGTGCAAGTTTGCGCTCTCTCATCCCAGATAATTAGCTCCTATTTTGCAATAATCTCAGAAAGCATTGGGTTACTTTTATATGTTTGAAATTTCCATCTGACTTAGTCGGACAGCTTTATGAAACATCCAATCCTGAATCTATGGCTGAAGAGTATAATATGAGAGATGAATTGAGAGGAAAGTCTGAAATGTGTCACAAAGTAAATTTTTTTTAAAGAAAATATTATGCATAGCTCAAGTTTAGTTCCTTTTCTGAAATGGTACAACATTTTGCAAGCAATAATAGAACTCACAGTTTTGCATAGTTTGCAGTTTGACATACTTGGACTCTGGTAGTTTCATAAAGTAAAACATCCCACAAAACCAGTTGAAAGCGATTACTCAGATTGTAGCTGCAGAGGAGTTGATTGTGCTTATGTGTCATAACGTGAGGGGACATCCACATCTTCATTCCAGCAAAGTCTGTTTGCGATTACTTTTTTTCATGTTTCACTGTGGAAATGCTTTTTGGCTGTCCCAGCACACATGTGTATAGTTGTCTATGACCATCAATACCATAGTAAGGTTTGGGTTTCTGTGTGTAGTGAGATGGATAAAAAGTTTTTCCATATTTTTTTTTTTTCTTTCTTTCATCCTGAATGTTGATAAGATTCTTGACCCCTTCTATAAAAAGGAAGGGAAAGTCTAAATCCACAACTTGAATTTGGGAAGAGCTATAGGAAAGAGTAAAGGAGAAAAGCAGTTAAGAATTTCCTTAATGCCATGTGTGGGAGAAAGGGATCTGCACTCCTACTAAAAGAAGTAAGTAGTGTATCCCTGTTCATTGCGCTGATCTGCTTGCACGCAACCTTGTTAGCTGAGGACTAACTTTCCTGTGATGAGGACCTGAGTCTTCTTATGTGATTGCACTGTAAAACCAAATCAGTTATTATATGGGAAGTTACAAATAAAGCAGGGGATTGCTAGCCTTGTGCTCTTGCAGGAGTGGATGAGCTAGTTCAGGACAGTCCCTCTACAAGGTGCATTTAATACTATGTTTACTTGTTATGCAAAGGAGATGTAAATTTATGTAAATATGCACACGGAATAGCTTTGACCCTCAGGCTGTTGGCAGGATGCCAACGCGGTCCTGGGTACTCCAGCATTTTCAATCTCTATATCCTGGCAATTTCCTGGGATTATATTATCATTTGATTTTTAATGTGAGTTTCAGCCACTTAACAGTCTGATCGGTTTCCCTTTTACCACCAGCTTTGCTCGTGCAGAAGTAAACAAACGTATTTATCACCCCTGGGATCAGTAAGTGCTAATAAAGTTGCTGTTGCTTGCATTTTAGGCTTGGTTTCATGACAGACGCATTGTAAACAAACTAGTAGTGTTGGACTTGCGCCACAGCTCAGCAGGAAAGGTAAAGAGGGGAACGCAGCATCCGCCCCCAGGTAAAAGCGTGGTGATGACTGGGCTGGCCGAGCCCACACGTGGTCCCTGTCCCATGGGTGAGCCCTGCCAGGGGTTTCTGCCTGGCCTGGGGAGCTCCCGTAGCTCACGGGAACCGGTCGTGTTGGTGGCACTTCAAGAGTGATGTTTCCGATGTCCTCATTTTGGTTTAATTCCAGTAACTGTGCTTACAGGGGAGTAGAAATGAGTGTGCCAAAGCTGGCTTCATTTTTAGAAGGAATACCACCTGTCTTGTTACAGGTGGAAATCCTGTAATTATATTTTTGAAAGCATAATTGGATGTCTGTCTTAAGTGTGTTTTTTCTAAGAATCCATAATAATACATTACCCTCATTTAAAAAAAATCACTGTAGCACATTATGTCATCACAACGCAGGACACACTACCATCCGTGTTTAAATTTTTAGGTTTTCTAATTCCTGGTCACTACTACACCTTTTAAACTAATTGTTTGTTGTTTCTGGCAGATATTTCCAGTGGACATCCTGTGTTACAACTTTTAGGTTTGGGATTTTTGAAGCAGTATTTACAGATGTTAACTAATTCCTGAAGATCACCAGGAAGTTACCTTTTGCAAAAGCAGCACTGATTCTGTGGCCCCTGAATTTCTTGCAAGATGGTATTTCTTTTGCAGTACAGATTGTATTAAAATATAAAAGTAATTTCCACACTAATGTGAGATGCTTGATTTATAGAATAAAATGTTAGTCTCTAATTTGCCCATGAAACTATTTCAATTGTAGGCTCCCACTCATGTAATCAAGTATGTAAAATAAATAAAAAGACGACAAATAAAACATCTCTTCTCCCTGCACTTTCTTCAGCAATTTAAATTCCTTTTAAATTAGCAAGTCCACTTGTATCTTTTGATTTTTCATAGTTTCCCTTGACAGTAATGTTATAAGGCTAACAACATTTTCTGAACACTGACTATTAGTTCTGTATATCAAATCATTCTTCTTGCATTGTCACTTCCCCGTTGTTACTAGTGAACTTGCTGTTCATCAGCTTCTTACAGGCCTTGGAGATACAACCAAACCTGTTCTCAGATGTGTCAGAGTACGTTGTTACTCAGGAACACACACACGCGGTGGCTTTGTGAAGCAGAAGGATCACGCTGCCTTCATGCATGCATTAAAACAATGTACTGAATATCAAGTCACCTAGAAAATATTTAGGAAAAACTTTCATGAAATAGTTGTGAGAGTAAAAAAGCTATTACATTTCACAGTCACGTTTTTCACCTGAGAATACTTCACAGATGCATTCTCTTCACATTGGTCCTTGGCTCCTGACCTTCACCTGTTTGTGACGTGGTGACCCGTTCTCTAGTTGAGAATAGGTCAAAAACGCTTGAAGTGTCAATCATGAACCTGATGACTGGGGTCATGAAGAAGAAATTCTTTAGGAAGAAATTCTGTGAGGGTGGTGAGCCCCTGGCCCAGGTTGCCCAGAGAAGCTGTGGCTGCCCCATCCCTGGAGGTGTTCAAGGCCAGGCTGGATGGGGCTCTGAGCAACCTGGTCTGGTGGGAGGTGTCCCTGCCCATGGCAGGGGGTTGGAACTAGATGATCTTTAAGGTCCCTTCCAACCCAAAGCATTCTGTGATGATACTGGTGTGCCTCTTCCCACAGGATCTAGAGCAGGAATAATACAGTATGGGATTCTCTGGAAGGGTTTGTCAACCTATGTGTTGGCTTCTGTTAAGCCTTGTCACAACTGTCATTGGTATTTACAGTATTGAGATGTCTCTTAGAAAAAAGATCTTGTGTGTACTCGTGTACTTGGATGAGTGTCACTTCTGTGCATCTAGTAGCTGTAGGTTTTCTTGTTAGCCTTGAAGGTCACTTTCTAAGGAAGCAGCAGCTTCCTTGTTTACAAATGGAAAAATCTGTTGATAGAAGTGGGGTACAGAAAATGAGTAACCATTCCAAAAAAAAAAAAAAAAGAGTGAAAAGTGTAACACCAAGTAGCTTTGAGCTAAAGATTTTGAGGTCGTTTGAAAAGGCAGATGACAAGATCTGTTAGATTTTGAGCCTCCTGTTGGACTCATTATATTTGTTTAAATGTTTTCCAAACGATGAAATTGAAAACAGTGTTTCTGTCAGGCTTTTAGAGCTCTGATGCTAACAATGACATCATAGTAGTGTTACACCTTAGACACAAAGAGCGCACAGAAGCACTGAACAAGGACTCTGGCACAAAGAGAGAAGCCCACTTTCACTGGTTTAAAAGGGTGTTTGATGATGTTTACTGCCCTGGACTCTGATTGCTGAGTCCTGTAGCATTCTGTGGGCACTAAGTCCTCTGTAGTGCTAAAATATCTGTTGTAATGAAGAATATTAGTGATTGTTAGTAAATAACTTTAGTTTCCAGTCTTGTTTTTTATATTAAAAACATATTGAATTTTCTTATATTTGGACATTTCATTTTGGAGTGATTGTTACAGAAAAAGAGGATTAGGATTAGCTTTTTGGGTGTTTTTTTTTTTTGTTTGTTTCCTTGTAAGTGAACAGGCTTGCAGAGGTAAGTACTTGATAAGCAAAAGTGCCATCATCATCTGTTAATGTTGGTATGATCTGTCTTTGGAGCCATGTTGAGCTGAATCAATGATTATGATGGAAAAGGGATTATTTAGATCAAAAAAAAATATTGATTTGGTTGTGTTGCCAATCAAAGTTGTCATTGGATCTCAGTCATAAAACTATTAAAAAGCTGTTGCGCTGATCTTTAACTGTAATGTATAATATTGCTTATTTGTAATAGTATTAATGCAGTCACTTAATTTGGCTCTGTGACTATTGATGCCAGTATATCAGCCACTCTGCTGCTTTCTCAAAAGAATAAAAAAAACCAGAGCCCCAAACTACTGACAAATAGGGAATTTTTGCCTTTTTAGTAGGATTTTGTTTCATCAAGGCCTCCAGGCGCGTTTTAACTTCAGTGATCTTAGTGCATGGTATTGAACCCTTGGCTTTCCAAAAACTTGTTTCCACTAAGGATTTTCCCTCCTGTTTCAAGATACTGCTTACCATTGCTTCTATTCCTAGCAGGACAGTGTGTGCGGTGCTTGACTCTGGACTCTATTACAAAGGAACACATAAGTTGACAGTGTTTTCTCTTTCTTATTCATTTGCTTTCATGTCACCCTCTCTTTCAGTAGCTCATTTTCTTTTAGACACCAGGGGAATTGCAAAAGAGGGGGGCATGTACTTGCAGTGAAAGCCATGCTTTGCTCTTATTTGAACACATTGTTAGGACCAAAAGTTTGGGTGGTGTGTTTTGGTTTTGGTGTTTTGTTTTTGTTTTTTTTTTTTTTTTTTTTTTTTTTTAAATAAAGCAATACAACAAAGTTATTTCTCTGTGGTAGTGTCTTTCTCATAAGAGCAGTGAGGTTTTTTGGAGTCCTCAGCTTTTAATGACCGCAATCAGAAGATGCGTGTAGGGGTCAGTGTGTTTGCATGCTTTTCATTGGTGATTTTTGATCACGGTTTGCCCTGGTTTTTAGCTGCAGGATTTTCTTTTTCACCTGTGCAGGTATGGTCATGTTAGAGCTTACAGAGATCATCCATTCCTGTTCCTCTCCTGTCATGTTGCAGTGTCTGGGCAGGAATGGGAGATTTGGTCTTGGAGGACAGTGGACAGGAGAGTCCAGAACACAGGCTCTGGTGAGAGAGAAACCTGGGGTTAAAATGAGATGGTAACTCTTGGTATTTTTTCCAGAGCTGAATAAGTCCCCTTTGAAATTGGTGTCATTTATTTAGTTTCGGCTCTTCCTTATTGTTTATGTAGACTTTTCTTACCCTGGTTAATGTGAGGTGATGTGTATTATAAAGAAGAAGAATCTCAGCCTTTGTTATAACACCTCTGTAATACTCTCAAATTAGCCACAGTCTGCTTCGTTTTATTAAAAAAATAAGGTATTCCTTGTGAACCGCTGGCAAGCTGCTCATTTGTCTCTGAGATGCATGTCAGACGGCCTTGCAAATAGAAATACTAACCTTCTGGGTTGGTTCAGTTGCGGTAGAGAAATGTATGTTCTTTAATTGTTCACTTCAGGATCACAGAAACAGAAATGTGATCTCATCAATATGCACTCGAGGCTTAAGAGCTCCATGCTGTTACATCTGTGTAATTTAGGAAGTTTAAAATAGGCTTTGCAGATGTTGGGAGTAATGGAGTATGTTGTTTACTTTTTATTCATTTCCATCGTATGTCATACTCTATACATGAATAGTCAATCGTACTGGAGTATATCTTCTCTAAAGATTTCCTGTGCTTTCAATGTGTCTTGTTTATAAATATTTAACTTTTGTTTGTTAAATTTGGGTTAGGCAATATTTCACAAGGGTCTCTTTTGTAAGCGTGAAATGTAATTAACTTGTTTTATAGGTACCAAATCCTTGAGTTATTGGTGGTTTTTAGCAATATGGATGTGTTGCAATAGTATCATACTGCTTCTAAAATAAGGTGGGTTTGTTTTGTTTTTTTTAAAAAACGTATTGAAACAGCCAGAAGCCAATACCAAAGATCAGCCATTGCGACTTGGCTTGTGTTGCTGTGATTCATTTAATGTTCAATGTGCTGCAATTTACAGCTATAGTGATACCCACAAAGTAAGAAACCTTAACTGTAAACTGGTAAGTTATTGCTTTTCTCAAAGCAATAGAAGAATAGCTTCTTAAAGCAGTAGAAGAATTAATAGAAGATCAATGTGACATCAGTTTTGCTGGGCAGTGTGTCTTTTGTAATGCTTGGAATTTTGCTTCAATATGGACCCCAATGTGCAAATTAGTTATTATTCATTACACTAAGACAAGTTAGTGTGTTATGCCTGTTACACGAGTAATTGGTGCTTCTTTCATTACTGCCTGAATACGCTTTTACTGCTACAAGAATGCATTCTTCTCTTATGTGAGTTCCTGTTGCAGTAGTTTTCCACCTCTCTGTTTTATGTACATATGTGCTGTATTAAAGAATAAAAATGAAATCAAATTCAGCCACAGACTTCATCTCCAGACTTACTGGCTGCTTGCTCCACCAGTTGTATTTTGATAGGCAAATTGCCCCTGTAGCTGAGCGAGGAAAGCTGAAAGGATGCTGCTGAGCTGATACGTTTTCGAGAGAGTTCCTTGCACTACTTCAGGAAAGAGTAAAATATAAAACAAGCACTTGCTGTAGTTATGATCAAACTTTCTATACTAATTTTACTAGCAACTGCAGTTTGGGGAAGAAACGCTTGTATCTTAGCCAGCTGGAACTGCGTTGGACTGTAACTTAGCATTCATTCTGGATTTTTGGTGTCCATGTGTTCATAACCACAAATCTTGTTAAATTAGATCCGGCGCTTGCATTTATGTGTGCAGTATATTATCTTTAAAAGATAAGCTGTTATGCATCTACATATTTTAGTGTACAATCAGACTTTAGCATATAAATGGTCATCCTCAATGCCAAATTTTACGTATTGATTGCAGTGTTGAACTAGCTCTAAACCATAGTTTTTTGATTACATAATATTATCAGTACTAAATATGAAAACAAAGAAACGTTTGGCTTCCATTTTCCTCCACATGCACTGCTTTGTTCACACATCCTGAAACTAAATTTTGGGGGCTTTTAAATTTCTAAGCAACATGCTGCTAGCACTTAATATTTAAAATAGGCACAGAATGTAAGTAATTGTTGTATTGCCATCAACATATGTCTCTCCATAATTGTTTTGGCTTGTGCCTTGGGTGAGTTAGGAGGTGGCAACTGTGACTTTTAATATTGTCATCCCCGTGCCCCTTTTTCTTTCTTTTTTTTTTTTTTTTCTTCTTAGTTGCAAAGAATTTGGGCTTTAAACATTTTTTAGGCTAAGCTCTTACTTGTTCCCTACAGTCTCCCAATTTTTTTTTTTTTATTGGAATGTGGCCTGGCAAGGGAGGGGAAACGATATAAAATATACATTTTGTTCTTCAGTGTGGAAAACGGCCCTAGAGAAGTTAGTGGGTGACGGGCAGTCTTTTTCTTATATAACCTAAAGAAAGGCATCAATGGTACCTCTCTGGTCAGGGACCCAAAAGTGAAGGGGGTATTACCCTGAGGTTTATACCATAAAGAAATCCTTACTTGAAAGGAGGAGCCCAATTCCTTGGGCTTACCAGGAAAGGAGCGGTAGCCTGGGTGGTACGGAAAGATGAAAAAGAATTGCCAGCACCTTTAGAAATGAGAGGTGTTTGGTTATTGGTTGAAGATAAACAGTACTGCGTTGCACAGCGTTGTATTCTGCCATTCATAGACTTCCCAATGAAGTTCACGGAGCTGGTTTCAGCTTCTAACAATTAGGTGGCGCTGCAACTTTCTTGTAATCCCTCCCTTTACCTCCACAAATTATTACATTTATTATGTTATCCAGCAGAAGCACGTCAGCTGGAGGGCGTTTGGGTTTTGATTTTTGTTCTGAGCATGTGAGGGCTCTGTAGTGTGTTGCTCTATCAAGACCTTTGGTTTTGGAGCTGGTTCCCTACGTGGTCCTTCCAGATGTGCTTGAAAAGCCGCCTTTCTCTGCCGCTGGTGAGGGTTTGTTTGGTAAGGTGAGGTTTTTAGAAGGGGTGTGGGATATAGGAATAGGGGAATGGATGGCAGCGTGGTGAAGCTAATGGTCACACTGTGCTCCAGCTGTGCAGTTCGCAACACGTGATTGTAAGCTGGAAGGGTGAAATGTATGGAATTGAAGCTCATGAAAACACTTTGAAGAAGCGATGGTACAGGGAGGTGAGAGGAAGAGGGGCAGAAAGCTCTGGGCTGATGTTTTTGTGAAATTGACTTTCAAAGCCTATTTGGCACGGGGCGAATACCTGATGTTCCCATTATGTGAATGGGAGTGTGCCCAGGTCTGCTCTGGTAAACCAGGTTGCGCTGGGGGGCTGCTGCAGAAGTATCCTCCGCCACAGGAGATGGAATGTCACTCTTAATATTTGTAATTACAAAGTGCAATAGTGACATCCACAGACAGGAGACATGGCAACAGTAGATTTGTGAAAAGTACCTTTGTGCCTCGCAGTGATACAATGACAAAATACCGAAGACCATCTTCAGCTTCGCTTGCACTTAAGATGGATGACAAAATAAATGTGTAAGGATGCTACTTATTTCCTAATTATAGATAAAAAAGGGTTTAAATGAGGGATAGTAATTTCTGCTTTTAGTCTGAAACATGCTTCTGAAGATCAAATATTTCTAATGTGACTTCAAAAAAAAAAAGTTTATTAGTAGCTGGGGAAACAGTGCAAAAGCTCAACTATGCTTAAAATGTAATATATGCCACGTTGGCGCTAATCATTTTGTGAAATGTGGCATGATTCCTTTAATCACCTATGAGAACTTTCAGGAGTTGTTAACATTTTCTTTCATTTGTACGGCAATGTCATTCTCTGTTTTTTTGAGGAAAGAATAACCCTCTGTTGGCTTATGCAAATAAATCATCTCTTAATGCACTTGAAACAGAACGATTCCCAAAGGAAGATGAGTGGCAAATCAAACTGGCTGCAAATGAAAGTAACCTCTCAGACCAGAGTTACAAATGTTTTATTCAGATGAACAAAGCGTCTTTATTTTAGCACTTTAATCCATTTTCCTTTTGCTTTTTTTCCAAATAGTACTGTCATCCCGAAATGACAAGGATTGATCGTTAAATTACCGTTGCGTAATTTGCCTCATCCCTCCTCTGTAGACAGTGTTTGATTGAAAGTTCAAGTCTTTTGACGGGTATTGCTAATATGGAATTTCTGAAGTTTTGGGCAGTATATTACAGTTTTTGACAAAAATGCAGACAGTTTGTTGCTTGGATGATTAACATTTAATTAATAGCTTTGCAAAAGAATCAAATGTGTTGTTTCTAATTAGTTAAAGGATTGTATTCTTACTGCATCCCAATGTGATAGATTTTTCCCAAATTGCTTCTATAACTGCTTATTTAAAATTCTGAATGCTGCCTTTAATGTGGATAGCTTTTGCAGTTAGTGTTGTCCAAGTCACTTAAGTTTTGCTTCTCTGTTAGTCTGCCGTGAATTATCTGGGGGATAATGTTTTGTAAACGCTTATATAGTATTGCCATATTTTTTAATGCTATAAGAATGTCATGGTTAGAAAAAAGGCACTTTGGGGGGGCAAAAGTTCTCCAGATAAGCCAATACCTTTCTGTGAAACTACCCTCTGTCATCTGTCATAGTTTATGTAATTGTATTTCTACCTGCAGTACTTATGGGGAAAGTTTTCCCGGAAAGGAAGAAGTCCAGCAGGTATATTTTGTATGGTTTTTGCCAGTTTGTAAAGCTGAATGAGAGATGATTGGCTGCTTTTGACTGTATGCATGAGCTTTTTTTTTTTTTTCTTTTCCTTCCCTGAACCTTGCTTTGCTGAGTGTATTGGATCACTGTCTTGCTGCCAACACTGCATGTGTTTCCATGTTCAGGAGGATTTTTGATGATCCAGCTCTCTGCTGCCAGAAGTGTAGTCAATGAACTGATGCTCCCAAGGTCATCCATAATGCGCGTGGGTGTATTTCCTCGCTGTAAATTCTGTTCACAGCCATCCTAGGAAATAGAACTGGCTTTGGTTTTTGGCTTTGGCTGTAGCTTCAGACAAATCTGCCTCTTCTCTTAAAGCCGAGGAGAGAGAAAGCTGACAAATTTGGGGGGGAAGGAGAAACAATGCAGTTTATAAGGCTGGTGGCTTTAATTAAAATCCAAGTGCAAAGTTTACTGAATGCACACAACACAGTTTATGCTAAAGCTTAGTAAAAGCACATTTAAGCACTCATTTGTTAAGCAGTTGGTTTTTTAGGTGAGGGATAGTTGATGCTGGTAATATAAAAGATTCATTTGTTTCTCTAGATTGCAGTCAGCACCACTCCTTGTTGTTGGTTTTATAATATTTCCTTTCGATGCCAAGCAAAGGAAACACTAAATGTAATGAGGGATTTTTAAAAGTGTTTGAATGAAAGAGAAATTCCCATAAATTAAATTCAGTTCTCTGTAAGGCAGAAGATTAAGATCCCCGTATCTATGAATGTTTGTATATGTGTGAACGTAATGCATATATATTTATTGAGAGGAGCTGCATTTTTTTCTATGAATGCTCATGCAGATGGCCTTTGTTTGGTTTTTTTGTCTTTTAAAAGACAAGGTAGTTCTGTATTTGGACATATTGAGGGCAAGCTTTGTGCTTAGTTTTGCATGAATGGAAGCAGATACCAAAATCATTGTAGTCGTCTGGTCTGACTTTTTATGCGTCTTCTGTGCAACATAGGAAGTGTTTGGGCTGGATTTCCCTGATGTATAAAATCATGTGGTGCAGGGGCACCACTGTTGACATTAGCTGCTCCATAAAAGAGAGCATTATATGTGTCTGCATGTTCTCAGTGGGTTGCATTTAATATACAAGGAACAGCCTCATCAGTGGGGCACCCAGAGACTGGCAAGTCGCGTCTATCTCAGTGGTGCTTTGGCTACAGCCCCTTCAAGAATCCAGATAAAGCCAAACATATGACCTACTCTCATGTGAACCTTTTGTCCAGAAAGTAAAAAAACTACTGAAAGTCCCCAATGCGAGCCTGTAGGTGGCTGGGGAGATGTAAGCAGAAGCTGTAGGCTGCTTTTATTGATTTCTTCTTTAAATTCAGGACCTATGACCGTGCTATCACCCAGTCAGCAGCACAGAAGGACCATGACCTTGTTCTTGCAGAAGTCAATGGGAGTTTTGCTGTTGACTTCAACAAGAGCACGAGTCCAAGATGAGAGAACTGGTTGCAGATCTTTAATATAAAAAGCCTAACATTTCTTATTTCTTTTGGGTAATACTTAACCATTTAGGTTTCTCTCTCTGACATCTACACAGAAAAGAGTTCTTCCCTGTGGGAGTTCACTACAAGACTAAAGTTGAAATTATATACTGTTGCACAACATTGCTTGGCTGCTCTCGTAAGGATTTTATTAATTGGCATTATTATTTTAGGTGTTATAAATGAAGGATGCAGAGAAATTGTGAGATTTATTTAAAGCTTTTTTCCCAACAATGTAGTATTCTGTTTCTAAAGATGCTGAGCACTGATGGTTGCGTAGTATTCCTGACAATCAGGCCCATCTCTGTGGCAAACAAGTTCTTTGTCTGTGCACTGGAGCTGTGCATCAAGGGCAGAAATCATTTTCTGAAGGGGGTTTTGAAGATTTTTTTTTTTTTTTTTTTTTTTTTTTCAGGTTATGAGGACATGCTACTCCCAGGGATTTTTCCCTGCAATCCTCTGGAAACTTCTTAAACTTTTAACATGGGGAGTCTCTTATATGACCCTGCAGGGGCCTGTTTAGCAGCAAGAACAAAGATTGGGTTGTTTTTTTCCAGATAAACCACTGGCAGAGATATGGTCCATTGAGAGAGGAGTTGAGAGCTGGCTAGGTGTTGTAGCTGTACTGACAGTTGTTCATTAAGGGTCTAAATGTGCCACCTGAGACTTGATAGAATTGAGAGCGCAATAATTATAATGAGACCATGATTTGTCCTAGGTCCTTATCCTGCTGCTAGAGCATGGGGCCATCTATGACTAATTTGTGGACTGAGGACCGGATATTGTGTGGATCGCAAGATTGGGGTTTTTTTAAGGTGCAATTCGTATTTTCATATTCTGTCTTTATTTGGCTGCATACAGACCTGCTTTCTGAGTTCATGGTGAACACAAAAAAACAAAAAAGGTTTGATATGTAGTCTGCTCTGTATCTGGCTTAACTTTTGTCTCATTTGGTTACTTGGTACACCCCTTCCTTTGCCTTCGCATCCAACTGGGGCAGCTCCTCAGTGAACAGCCATCTTCTGTGATCAAATACGCTTTCGTGCCTTGTGAATGGAGGAGCTTCTACAGTCTTTAAAGAGTAAGAAAAACTAGGAAAAGCCAACTTTGTCCCATGCAGTCTATTCACTGGGTTTGTATTTTGAAGATGCCTTGTCAGAAGGACTAGAACTTGATTTCAACCAAAAAAAAAGGGGGGGGGGGCGGGGGCAGGCAGCAGGTCACAGAACTGTGCTATACCTAAGAATGTGATGTTAATCTTTCTTATTCAAAGTAGTTTGCTTTTAATCATGTTTGTCGTAGCTCAGAAGGACTGTAGAAAGCATCAGCAAGCGTTACATCCTGTTGCTGCTGTGACTTGATCAGTAGGACTTGATGCTATGTAAAGCACTGTATTGGGTTTGCCTTTCCTTACTCTTGCTGGTATTTTGAGGAAGGTGAATACCATTATAGCGTTTAATTTATTAGAAAAATAAGCAGGTCTATGCTAAGTGACTTGCCCAAGACATGCAACCCGTCAGTGCTAAAGACTGGGACAATAACTGCATTGTCTTGTATTCTTTATGTGTGCATATATATGTGAAAAGTACTGCCTAAGCAGCTTGAAATTAAATGCAGGGGAGGGGTCTTTCAGACTTCTTTATTGATAATGACCTTTGCCTTTCGAGGACTTAACTTCTTCCAATTCTTGTTAATCCAAGAGAAAAGAATGAATAGAGTAACTTTTTAAAAAATGTTCCTGTGTTTGAAAAATGTGGAACGTATCCTCTGAAAAATTCTGGCTGTTCAGAAATCCACTTTGGTTTCAGTAGCTGTGTCTGATCCATAGCTTTCCAGTTTTGCTGTAAGGATGTGAAGTTATTGACAATCCTACACATCCGCAAAAGGGTAAGTAAATGAATTGTTATTAAGGAGTGTTGAAAGAAGTGATTGTCATTGAAGAGTTAGAAAAATGTGAATGTCAGGATTGACAAGGAGGTAATTATACTTCAGTAGCTCTGTATTCAATTGATGTTTACTGGCAGGAAATCTGGAGAGTATTTCAGAGGCCTGTTGCTTGCCTCCTCCTCATGTACATTTTCTCCCTCTCTCTTCTCTGTCTTCTGGTCTCGTTTGTCCCTTTCATGTATGCACACTTGTATGCATATTCTCTCGGTGGGGTGGGTTTAAGCCTCTTTCTCCTTTCATGGGATGTAAGAAGATCGTTTCTTTCAGATTAGAACTGAATTTAGTTCATTGGAAGTCGTTATCAATTATGAGAATAATACGGGCCATATTCTGACATTTCATGTGGTTTCTGTGCCTTCGGTTATCTGCGGTTTAAACGGCAGGGGCAGGAGGGAAGTTCTCAGTTTAAAGTAGGCAATATTGGTGTTCTCTCTCATTGATTTCCTGGGCATTTGTTAAGGCAGTTGTCAGAAAACTGTAAGTGTTGGGCTTATTTCCCACAAGGCAGTAAAAATAACAGAGGGAAGAATTGACTGGGGAATCAGTCTGGTGGTTTTGGTTTCATTCATTGATTAAAATTTTTCAAGGATGGAGTTTGCTGTGACCGGGAAGTTATGTATGCCATCTGGTGCAAAGCTGTAGGTTCTGACACCCCAAAAATCTTCCCAGGTTCTGTCCCCGTGTGTCTAGGAATTCATACAGTTTCCTTCACTACCTAGTAAGAAGGCCATCTTTATAGTACTGTGTCAATGAAGAGATTTTCCCCAGGGCCATCTACTTATTCCTCTTTTGGAGCTTTTGAGGTCTTAATTGGGAATACCTCGCAGCTGCAAAATGTGTATGGGCCAGCATGAGTAGCAAAGGAACTTGGACATTTTTTTTTTTTATTTGACACTGATATCCCCAGCCTATTTATGGAGGAAATCGCAAAGTGATTTTAATATGATGTTGCAAAAGTGGGACTTAAAGTTCAATGGCAAGGGTCACTCTATTCATTACTGCGTGGGAAAACATACAAAGGAAAACTGAGTTACACTGGATTTAGAAAGATTCACAGAGAGACTGGGGACACAAAGGGTGAGGGAGGCCCTCCTGTTGAGTCGCGAGGTGCAGAATGGACCCCCTTGCTTTCTAAACTCCTCAGAGAGGGGTCTCGATGCGGCTGGATCCAGACTTAGTCCCAGACTTGGTCATTAGCATCAATTCAATATACAATCCATGTTACCCAAGCAAAATCAAAATTGTTGTACTGCAGGGTTATGAGTGGTATTAGTCAGTTCCCTAACATGTGCTGTTGGTAAAAGGTCTCGCTGCCTCGCGGATGACCCTTGAGAGATGTCCCAGCTCAAGGGGAGATCACTGCCATGCAGCCACGCTGCCTAGCAGGGAGAGCTCAAAGGAGGCTCACCGAGGCTGTCATACTTATGGGATAAAGTAGTTGACTCGTAGTAAAATTATATGCGATGGAAAAAGTATGCATGAGACTCCTTGTACCCATAACTTTCTTCGGTTGTTTTGATGAATGAAGTTTGGAAAAGCCACCTATTATTTCTGTGTTAATCACATGATCAGTGTTCCAAACTCATCTGTATTGACGTTTACTGTCCTTCGTGGGTTTTTGGAGAACAGGTTGAACTAGAGGAGTTCTTGGCCTGGCTACAGCTTAGGCCTTTACCTCCTTTAGAGCCTGTACCAAACTACTGCTAGTTTGGTTAAGGTTTTGAGCACATCTGTCACACTGTCTCAGTCCTGAGGCACTTTGCCCTATCAAATGTGCGTCTCCTATGGCAGAGGTTGGTTCTTGCTGTATTTGGTCAGGGCTAGCTGACACAGGAGGCTGCGTCCTTTGCCTTTAGGAACTGGGGTATGAAAAACAAATGCCAGACCACGCTGAGCACCTGTAATTTCTGTCGATGGTGCCAGCAGCTCTCCATAACCGGCTTTACGAAACAATCGGCTGGCAATTTAGAGACATAAATAGCTGCGCTGCTAATTTTTAGAGGTGCTCAGCACCATCTGCTCTCATAGGACTCACCTTACTGAAGAGAAGGTTAAGTGGCTATTTAATCATGGTCTGTAAGTACCCACTGAGGGATAAGATGTCTGGAGCAAAGGACTCTTTAAGCTAGCAGGTAAAAACACGAGATCCAGCGGCTGTGAGTTGAAGTCGGCAAAGATCAAACAGGAAATGCAAGACATATTTTTAAGTGAAGGTAATTAGTCCTTGGAACAACTTGCCAGTGGATGTGGCGAAACTGTCCATCACTGCAAGCGTTTAAATCGCATCTTACGCTCTATTGCAATCACAAGTATTTGGGCTAGACAGAGAGGCTCGGCAGGGAGAAACGCTGTGACCTGCATCATGCGGGAGGTCACACGAGATGGTAATGTAACCCTTCCGGCTGTAAAGCAATACACCTGGAGTCCGAGGTGCTCCACAAAACCCAACGTGAGAGGAGAATTCCTTACAGTGCCTCTCCGACTTTCACAATTGGCTTTCATCCTCCGGTGAACTACAGAAGTCTCTTTGTGTGCAGAAGATGTATAAGCCCTACAGTCAGACAGTTACATTATTGAGCTGGGAAATAAAAATTCAAGTCCCTGCTCTGTGGCAAGCAGGGCAAGCTTTTTCATCACAAGTTGCAAAATTGGACAATGTATAGAATTGAGTCGAGCCCTCCCATCTTCTTAGCTGCTGACCTGTTGACTTAAATACTTTAGGTCTAGGTCCTTGAAAGCTAGTTGGGGGAGGGGGGGTGGGGTGGAAGTCTGTGTCTATGAAATGATTCAGCTCTAATGAAATGTGGTATTTTCATTAAGATTTCCAATTAGATCATATGCTCAGGACCTGTGTAAATTAGCTTTGAGTGAACAGGAAATGAAACAATCACATCATGATTCGGGCTGGAAGAAATTTTGCTATTTCATTGAAGAGAGAATGCAGTTCTGCAAGTGGAGGATTAACCATGACAATCTTCTTGGGGGGTGGGATGTTTTGTTGGGCATTCAAAAGAGAGAGGCCAGCTGGGGCAGGCAGTGAAAGGTCTTTCAGTTGCAGGGCGCGCTGTGAATGAAGATGCAGAGGATCACGGGAGAGCGTGGCGGCGGAGGGAGTGAGCTCACCAGCTGGGATGGCTGGACATGGCTTATCAGGCCGTGCCATAGATGGGTTCAGATCAGTGCCTGCAGCCCTCCTTTCCATCCAGGGAATGGAGCCAAAGGGTATGAACAGAAAGACAGAATGAGATCCGTACCCTCTTGCTCCCAGTACATAGGATGCTTTGTGCTAAATTAATTATGATATGTTATTGCTGGAGTCCACATCAGTGCTTAGATTTGTGTGTGGTGTTCTGTAGGGGGTTGTTGCCCAGGCTTCGTTTTAGTTTAATTGGATATTTTTTGGATTGCTTTCATGACACTGAGGAAACATCTGCAATCCCAACTCCCTGAATGTGTAACGGGAAGGATGCTTTCTGCTTGTGGCATGAGTGTTTGTTAGCTCTGTGTTGATAGTGATCACCCTACAGAAACACCCTTTTTCTGATGGTGAACCATTGTGTTTCTGTCCCTTGTATCTGGAATCTTCGTACGTGTGGCTAGCGCTTCAATCGGATCCAGTTTGGTGGGTCAGCATTGCCTGGGATCTAGTAATGCATCATTCACACTTTTAAGTTAAAATTCAACCCCAGGACAGATTGAAAAGAAGAAGAAATGCCCGTCTTGGGCTCCTCAGTGTTTCAGGTCTGCCAGTCACTGCTAATTGCTGCCTACGGAGGGCTTAGCCTCACAGGCAAAGCATTTTCCTTATCAATGTTGCCACAGAGCACAGGGGCTTTCTTTTAAAGCTTTAAAGAAAATTGAGGGTTTTTAGAAATCTAAGCTTTTCTTAGAATCAACTGTCGCTTCTGTGTTGCGCTGTTAATACTAATAAGTTAATACTGTATGTGCCTGGAAACAAATGCTTTTTCATCGATACTGAGAAAGTCCGGAGGCCATTCAACTTGAATGCTTGTTTGATGAAATTACAATGTATCAGTGGTCAAAAGGATCTTACATGGTAATTTACACCACACTCAGGGCAAATCGGAGAGCAGTTTTAGCTGACATGCATGGTAAAATGTGCAGCAGTTACAATACTTTTGGTTCCTTAATTTGTCTCTGAAGTATTACATGGGTTTTGATTTTGCACGGGCAATTTAGAACTCAAATATTTAGATTTAGCCTTTTGAATGGCTTGGTGTGCATTTTTTCTACGTTTTAACCATTTATAAACTTCATAAAACAATTTAGAAACTGTGTGTGCAAGGAAAGACACAACTCTCAACGGAGGGATGATTTTGGACAAGAATCTTTGCATACAAGATTTGTCCTGTGATCGTCAGAGAGGAATCATGGATGTCCGCTTGTCACAGGAAAACTCTGTTGTGGTCTTGATGTCCAGACTGAGCCAAATTTGGCCAAATCCTATGTTTTTAAGAGCACAGCTGTATTATTTAGCAGCATGCTGTTTTGCCTCCTAGTCGAACACAACCCGACCTTATTGAATAAGATGTGACAAGTGTAACAAGATACAACAATAACAGAAGATCAAAAATAGTCTCTTCAAAGCTTGTGCTGGAAGTCTCCAAAGAGGTCTGCAGTCTTCTCCTTTCCCTCCCCCTTCCACATGCAAATATTAGAATAAATTGTTCAAATAAAGTGTGTCGAGGGGCAGGGGGCATAGATGGCTTCATATCGAAGAAGAATATACATGAACAAACTCCATCGTGGTCAGGTAACCACAAGTAATTTGGACTAGCATCTGGTGTTTTATACGTATGGGCTTCACCTGCAACTATTCTTAGGGGACTGGGGTGAAGAGGGAAGGAGGGAGAAAGGACTAGACTTGATTGGCTTCTGTATTTTGGCTAAGAAGATTTAAAGCTTGTGGGAGACATCTGCTTTATTTCACAGAAACAAAAAGCAGACGGGGAAGAGGATATAAACCAGACACCAATAAGGTGCAAGGTTGACAGGGATAGCTATGTCTGCGGTTGAAATACCTCTGTATTTCTTTGAATAAGATAATATACAATCACAAAGATTTAATAAGGCTTGTATTGTTATCAGTAATGTAGTTGTGATTGTTCTAATATTGTCTCTGTACTGCGCTTACAGGAAAAGATTTATTTTTGCTGACGTATGTTAAAAAAAAAAGCTGGATCAGCACTAATAGGATAAACGGATCTGTTTTGAAATATATGAAAAATATTAGAACATTGCCAGTAGCATAATTTAAATGGGTGTTTCCATTTTAAAGTTGACTGGGTGAGAGCTGCTTCTGCCAACAGATGCTCGAGTGGACTTAACCCACCCCCGGTGACCCTGATAGCTGGGCTTGCTTTGCTGAAGTGCCCTATGCCTACCACCAGCGATATCAAACCCTTGCAAAGTGAACGGTGCCAGGGAACTTTAGGGGCTATAGATGAAAGCTTCACCCACCTTATTTCGGCAAGAATTTTCTCTGTTTTGAGAGAGAGAGAGATATTTCTAGCCCTTTCTCTATTGCAAGACCAAGTAGGCTGCTATTCAGTTGAATCTTTAACGATATGAGTTAAATGAGAAGAAAGCAGCTGTAGTCATGCTCTCTTTTGATGCCAGGCCAAATACAGTATTAGAGTGACTCAAAGCAATAAACAGCCAGTGCAGCGGTAATTCAAGTTTGGATAACTTGCACGTTCTTTTGAGAAAGATCCCTCAAATCTTAGCTGTAAAGCCTTGGGTATTCTTGCAGCTTTAGACATAGTTTGAAGGAGCTCAGAATATCAGGATTTCACAAACATTGAAATAATTAATGTAAGGTAGTTTCTGTAAACATTTTTTTTTTTTTTTTTTTTTTTGACAGGGTAAGTGACACATAAAGTTGCATGCTTGCTTGTATGTTGTCTGGAGGCAGCCCCTGTGTAGCTGTTCTTAGTAACTTCGGGTCCCTCCTGCAGCTCAGCTCACTGCAGAGCCACAAATCCTCTGTTTCTGTATCTTAGTCGCTTCTGGTACCCAGCCTAGCAGGCATGGTCACACCGTGACCAAAGTCCCGTGTAAAACACAGCGGCTGCCCATGTCTGTGTGAGAATCACAGGGAAGGAGGAAAGAAATATCCTGTTACTTTTTTTGGATGTGGCATCCCTGGATTCTGCATGGTCCCAGTTTAACTGTTAGCCCCCAGCCACGCCGAGCGCTCCCCATCACAAAGCTTTTAGGTTATTTATCCCCTTGAAACTGCAGATTTATGGCCCCAAACACAGCCTTGCATCAAAGGGGGAACTTAGCTGAGACTCAGTTGCCTCCGGCCAGGTATAACACTGTCGTCTCCCTCAAAGCCCAGCGTGGGTTTCACCTGCAACAGTTAAATCCTTCCAGCGCCCTGGGCAGCTGCAGTCACTGCTCAGAAATTTTGGCAGCCTGATGTTTTATTACTGTTTGTGCAGAACTTTAATGGGAAACATTTAGTGTGAACTTCTGGCATGATGTTTGCTCAGTCATATGCAGCAAGGCTTTTAGGAAGAAAAGTCTTTATATATCTTCATAATAAATACGTGTTTGTGTGTGATGAAGAATAAACGCACTTGTTTGCGGCAAGCGCCCAGGCATATATTTATATGCATATATATCCTTTTTTTATGTTCTGATACTGTCATGATATAGTTTGGGATGAGATAGACTTGCATGGTTCTGGACTAAATTCTTCGGTAGTTTTTAGCAATGTCTAAGCATATTTATAAATGTAGCCACTGAACTATGCTTTTAAATTATATTTAAATATTTATTTCTATGTTTACTGGCTTTTTTATATACTAGAATATTTTAGTGACAGTTTTCCAAATCTAGGTGCTTTGCTATTCCTTTTAAAGAAGAAAGAGGACTTAAATAAAAAAAATTCAAAATACGTTAATATTAGAAATGTGGGGGCTTTCTAGGTGCTCCCACTGATTTCAGTTGTTGATTTTCTAATGAAATACAAACATCCAATCTCTATGTTCAGTGTGAGAATTAAATATGAGTATGACAAAATCATTTAAGTCAGATGCTAATTCTAGCTCTTGTCTTGTTGTAAGTAATAGATTCATCACGTTTCCATTGCCTTGCAATGCTTTGTAGCAGGTTTTTTTTTTTAACGTGTGGGTTCTTGGTAATCTTAAAATATTAAGTATATTTGCTACTACCGGAAATACTGTATTTCTGGCATCGGCAAAAATCTGAAACATTTGAAGGTGAAACATTTCAGAGCTATGGGAGGCTTTGGAAAATGCAACCAAGTTTCTTTTTAGGCTTTGTAAACTTTAAGGGTGGTTAAATGTGCCATAGGCTTTGACAGGATATGCAGCCTGTGCGTGTTTCCTTAGTCAAAGACATTTCTAGTGGTGGGTGCTAATTTCATTTACGTTGTAACAGCTAAATTATAAAGCTAGGACACAATTCATGTTAATTATGTCTCAGTTAAAACCCTAGTTCAGGTATGAATTGTCAGGATGACAATAACAAATAAAGTGTATGCTTTGTGCGTTAAATCTTTGTTGGACTCTTGCTGTGCAGGGAACCTGCATATTAACTCCTGAATTGCACCTTTGTAGTGACAAAAGTGGATTCTGTACGTGTGGCTTTTTTACACCTAAGAATAACCTGCTCGGTAAACTGAGAGCCTGACAGAAAATCCCTCAAGTCTGGGGAGGGAGAAGGGGGCAACATGTTGTCAAGTAACAGGGTGGGTGGGATGGGGTGCTTTGAGAGCAATGGTTTTTTGTGTGTTTTCTACTTATTATGAGCAAGGCGGTACGTTACTAGAGCCGGCAACTCAGAAAATGATCTTCCAGTAGAAAAAAGGGACACGATTACTGACTATGGGTGAAAAGAATGTCATCAAATTAATCTAATTCTGCACAACACAAAGTTCATTCCCGTTCAGGAGAATTCTGGAAACTGGCTGGATTTCAAGCTATGTTTTAATGCAACTTTTTGGCTGCTTGCCTCCTCAGAAAGTCAAGGGTCACTGCTCAATAATTGTGTATAAATACAGTCAGTGCAGTAGGCCTTTGTTTCAGTCAAGCAGAACCAATTTTTAGTTTGATGGTATCACTGCTGCATACTTTTAATTGAAACTGTTGTGAGAAATACTGACATAAATCTCATTGATATTCTGTTTTTTCTGTAAGCTTATGGTGCTGTCTGATTTTGTTTTGTATTGCTGTGATCACCAGCACTAATATTCAAACATAGATGTATCCGCAAGTTTGGGAATTGGGGTAAGAAATGCCTTTGATGATTAAAACCACAGTACCAGACAGTACCAGTGTATTCATTAGGCTGTTAATCAAATGCTTCTACTGATGCCAGTTGTTATAAAGATTTAATAGGTTTAATGTGGGGCTGTGGCACAATCCCAGCAGTCCTTAGTGCTCTTAGACACGATGTTTATCCCCTAGTGATCGCTTCTCCCTGCTTCCCAACAAAAAGAAGCGAACCTCTAGTGTATGTTGAACACTTCCCTCAAAACAATGTATTTAAAAGAACAAGAGCTTTCCTGATTTTCTATCATGTTAAAATTAACAGTTCCCATTAATAAGTCAACTCTAGAAGATAATTATATCTTTTTATAAAGAGATTGTTTTAATCAGTAACTATGTTGTTAACGGCTCTTATACAGAGACACTTAGATGCCAAAAAAGATGCTGTCAGTGTAGTTATTTGTGTCCCAAAAGGTGAAGTAATTTATACCACGTCTGTGACTTTTGCTGGACCATGAGTTTGGAAAACTCTTCCCTCTGGCCCTAGCAGGTACCCGACTCCCCAGAGGAGGGTGAAAATCCTAAATAGGGAATTTAGAAAATTAATGCAGTCAGAGAGAAAGGAAAAGTTCTTTTTTGGCAAGGGTCAGGTTTTGAAATTCATCCACCTCGGCTTTGTGATTGAAATGGTTATATGGACTTATATAGTTGTTATATCTGTGTGACCTCTTCCAACCCCCTCAATCTTAAAGGTATCTCAGGAAGAATTTCAAATGCAGCTCTGCAATACCATTACAATGCAGAGAAACGTGATTTCCCCCCCCCCCCCCCCCCCCTCTGGTTTTTAAACCCTGATGCTGAAGCACAGGGGAGACAAAAGGACACAAGCTGTTTGCTGAGTGTCGCTATTTTGAGGAAATCTTTTTCCGGTCTGTGTTTTCAGACAGCCCCTGCGGGGCTTTGGGGATAGATTTGTTCAGTGACCTGTCCCTGTAAGGAGCCCAGCAGAGTGAAAACTGTATTCTTTGCCCCTTTTCAGTTGGGATCTGACTACAGATGGGTTAATTTTTCTTTGGGTATTTATAAGTATGAAAATAAGTCTGTTCCTTAACTGATGTATAGGTCTTTTATGGACTACTGTGATTTGAGCTCTTTAATTTGTGAGATAAGGTAACGGAATTTAATAGCAATATTTAGCTCAAGCGATGGCAGCAATAATGCCTTAATACCAAAACATCTTGCTGCTTTTTGTCCTCCATGCATATCAGAGTTTGCTATATTGTCTTTTATGACTTTTCCCCCTTTAACAAACCTGGCATTTCAGAACTGATGCAAGAATGTAAATGGTTGAGTTTTATGTTCACCTTTGGGTCTCCTCCCTTTTTTAACTGATCTCATTGTGTCTGCTCAGGGAAGATCTGGTTATTCTCTTTACTTTTTAATACTCATATGTTAGTTAACGTTTTTGTCACCTCCTACTGCTTCCTCTTTACTCTAAATATAATTTAAGATACTAAAATCCGCTTGTAGCTCTTCACCATCCTATTCACTTTAAATGGGTGACACTCCCTATTGGAAAAGTAAATTTCCAGGTTTCTTTCTGTGGGCTTGAGTGTATTGTTAAATATTTGAATGTTCTCAATATTTAATCACTTCAGTTTTTTTCAAAGGCACACAAAAAAGCTGGCGATCCTTTTGTTTATTTATAGGTAGTAGGCGCAGGTAGGGTGATTATATGTTGTGTCAGCAGCGGCAGGGAAGGAATGTTTGGGAAGACTCCGAAATGTAAATTTGGTGAACAGCCTACCGGGAGGGAACAAAGGCGGGGATTATAGGAAAGAATTTGCAAGCAAAGACAGATTAGAGGGACTTTGGTTTTCTCATTAGTTTCTGTTCCTTCAGGAGATCAGCTACAAATCACCCAAAAAACTGAAGAGTCCACTTGCAGGCTCTGTGCACTTGAAACTGTGTTGTGTTCCCCCTGCCCCCACCTCCAATATCACACTAATTGGAAGGAAAAAGTGTATCTGCTGTGTGCGTGCTTGATGGTAGTGTAGATCTGTTCGCTTTATATAACACTCCAATATTGTTAGTGTTCCTCTATAGGGAAGTCTTGGCCCAGACTCTGCTCTGGCCTGTGGGAGCTCAGATGCTATGTGGGGAAGCACAATTCTCTAAAATTTGTATAGTAACTGCCTGGGAAAATACGTACCGATGTGAATTTCCTGGATGGACTCAGTTCCTGTAGTTGGGAAAGCAGTGTTGGGATGTGAACAAGCTGCAGTGGTTGGCATCTTGCTCTCCCTTCTGGCTCCTGGGTACCCTCAGGCTGGGGAACACCTTTACTTTCTGTGGTCTCTGCAGGTATATAGTCTTACATCAAACTAAGCTCCACTCTTAAAATTATCTCTCTTCTTTTTTTTTTCTCCACTGAAGCCTTTGGCAAAGGTTCCCAACATTTGTAGGCAGTGCTAGGTCTGTTTTCTGGGAAGTGTTGTAACCAGCTTAGTTAACAGTGTGAGAAAGAAATTTTGCTTCCAGCTTCAAGGAGCTGCAGAAATCTTCACTTCTTGGCACGGGAAACCCACCAGGCCTGAAATCTCCTTTCCGACTCAGTGTGGTGATCAGGCAAAGCCCCATGTCGATCACTGAGGAACGCCCAATTACAGCACAATTTCCTAATTCCATCAAAAGTAATTTATCCAATGGTTTGGCCAGCAGTGCAATTGCAGCTTGAGATTCACATTAGATTATCTGAGCAGACAGGTAGAACAAATTAAAGAAATAACATGGTGGAGCGGGGTAGGTTGGTGGTGTGTAGCTTGCAGCTCCCTCCTTTCCCCTCCAACTGTGTGAACACCAGTCTGAATTTCTCCAGACCCTTCCAGCCCCATATTCTGGTTCCCGCTATTCCTGCTTTCATCAGATGTTGCATGGCAAGTAGTTGTCAGGACCCCTCAAGCCTAATCTGTGGGGAGACAGGGGCTTCCAGTTTATCTTATTGGTGATTTTTTTTTTTTTTTAATGAGTCTGCTTAACTGTTGGTGTCTGCTGGTGTGTGACCAGCCCCTCAGTTTCTGGTTCTGCAACAAGACCGTCATCCTCCATCACTGCAGAAACAGCACATTCCTCGTTACGGGTCTACCATAGGGTCTGCCAGAGTGAGAAGTTCCTTTTTGAAATTGTTGATAAATTTCATGTGGTTTGTGTTCTGCAACAATCCCTATTCTGGTTTCTATTTTTTTGCCCCCTTGCTGTACCTCTGAATGCAGTGTGTGTTGCAGGTGAAGGTCTGCCATTCTGTGTGATACGCACACTTGCAAAACTTCTCGTGTCTTATTGTACTTGGACGTATGCAAGATATACTCCAGTCTTGTTCACTAAATAGCATTTATTTTGAGCAAGCTTTGAAATTTTGGGTTTACTTTCAATTTGTAAGACATAATTAACTTTTTTTGGTTCATGTGTTATCAAATTAGTACAGCTGAATTTACTATAAATGCAAATGAAGTTTCTGTTGTAAGATATGTAGGAATTGAACGTAGTATTTCATGGCCATGTAACATAAGAGGTAATGAATACAGGATAGAATCGGGTGGTTTGGCATAACCAGAGGTAATATAAAGGCGAAACTGAAGTATTTGTTAGTGGGAAACCAAGTATTTCAATCTTTCCCTGAATGAAGAACACAGAACAGCACAATTTATCTTAAGGGACTATAATTTAGCTTTCAGTGGTCATCAGCCTCTCTACAATCTTTTTTGCAAGATATATTTTCTATAGATTACTTTGCTACTTTGTTTGCAAATTGGTATTTACTGTTGGTAAATATACTTTTGGCATATTGGTAAATATACCAAAATTGGTATATATGTAATTGGTAAATTTGGTAAATATACTGTTGTTCCTGTTAGAGAAACAAAACTTAACAAAAAGTAAAGACTTTATACAGATTGACAAATTGGTATTGAATATAGTTTAACATTCCAGTCCTGGAATGCTTAACTTGGGATGGTTTAAACCAAAAAAAATACTTTTTTTTTTTTTTTTTTTATTTCCAGCTTATAGTAAGATTGGATTTTTGGCTCCTTGTGCTTGAAATGAAATCGTTCTTTGCTCAAAATACATGAGGCTGGCTGTCTCAAAAAAAAAAAAAAAAAAAAAAAAAAAACAAAAAAACCCAACCCAAAACAAAAAAAAAAAACCAAAAAAAAACCAAACCCACAAAAGGTATGAAGATACTAACTGATGAGAAAGAGGAGAATAAACATATAATTAGGTATTCAAAAACATTAACCGTGGTTTGCCTTAAGCATTGTAATTGTCATTCACTTTCTTTTCTGTTGAAAAGATTTTATTCATCTATTGTATTGACTTTATGCCTGCAAATTATACTTTTTGCTGATAATATACATGAATTCATGAAATCTGCAAGTAAGAGACGTATTTGCAGGCAACAGTCCCATGCAATGCTTCAGTATTCCATTTAAAAAAATTAAAAAAATCTAATAATTGCAGACTATGCTACAGTAGCTATTTACATTGAATATAAATTTGGTTAGACAGATTTCCTTTGACCGTTAAGTCCTAATTTTGGATCTAGATTGTTCATAATGTGATGTTTACAAGGCAGTTGTCATGTGGCATGGAGTTTGTTAAGAGAAGCCTAGGATGGGGTCAGGACTTTGATGCAGAGCTCATAAATATGGCGATATTATTTCATTTTTAAGTGTGCTGGGACTTCCTGGAATTTCCACTAAATCTACAGCACTGTCAGAATGCCATCATGTATTGAACTTGCAAAGACAGTCTTTTACATGATGTCTGAATTGGAGTCCATCTCTTTGGCCTTAAGGGACTCTTGACGTTATTCTCTGTATGAGTGCATTGTTATGGTTGGATTTGCAGGCTCTCCTTGGATTTCAGTTTGCGCTGTGCTTCAGCACAGAGAGTAACTGGCCAACTTTCAACAAAGCTTTTGCCATTTTGAAGCATGGAACAACACTCCTCTCTGCACCTTGGGATCTTTCGGAGTAAAACAGCATTATAATCAAAGATCATAATCATCCCTCTAGCTCCAGTGGCAGGGTTTGGGGGATCTTAACATCTGTGTCAAACTCTTCCCAATAATTTTGGCATTGAGCGGGGCTCGGTACTGAGCAGAAGCATAGTGCAAGACACGAATAGTCTGGAACTGTGCGCCATCCAGAGAGCCTTACATCTAACTGATGGCACTGCTGACATGGACTTGCAATAGTCATTATTTGTTCCACTTATTCACAAAATAAATCGTCTTAGCTTCAATCCATCTGTGCTGGAAATGTCCACAAAACTTTCTCCAATGTGAACAGAACAACAAGCTCTGCATTTGCACCAAGGCAGCTGGTCCTCTAAATTTGCCTTTCATTGCAGCGCTTTGAGTTTTGAAATGAAAATAAAAAGTCTGCTCCTGACAGCAGGCGGATGTATTCTCTGGTAACGGCTTAAAGTTCTGGAGTCTACGGACGTGGCTGGACAGGGTGTGTGGATGTTTTTAAATGGTTCTGCTAAAATTGATGCTGCTGGTGCACAGTGGTTCACTTAAGTAATGTAATATAAAACCAGTCACTAACTACTGCTCTAAGAAATCTTGCACCAAAGAATTATCTCATTTGGGTTATTTTTGTAGTAGAAAATATTATTTCTTTTCCCAAAATGAGGAAAAGAAGTAACTTTTCAGGTTCTTCCAAAGGGATGGACAAATGATGGGGAATGGGAAATGAATGGAGGATATCTTCAAAGACATGATAGCACTAATACCTGTTTCTACTGAAAGTCAACGGATGTTTAGCTCTTCCCCAATACCAGATGTTTTTGCAAATGCCTAACTGAAGTCAGAGAGGGACAAATCCGGCTCGGTTTCCAAGTGGCGCATGTTCACAACATGTGAACACGTGAACTCCCGCAGAGAGCCCTCAAAGCCAATGACATCTGCCAAAACTGCTGCCAGAAAGCCAAGGAGTAATTGGTACAGAATTGAGCCGAAACTCTGGTGCTTGAAGTGAGCCCAGCTGGGACGTCGACATGATAATAAAGCAAAACATCTTCTGTCACTGGTCATTCATTTTGCTGTGATTCAGCAAAATGTCTCTGTCCTTTTGTGAGCACTGAAGTTCACGATTGAAAATCTTCCCTAAAAATAAGGGAAAGAAATGCTTTTTCTCTTTTGTTTTTGGGCATATCAACATTTTATGTGATGGTATTTTTAAATGTTTTATGTGTTTACCATACTGGCAACCTTTCATGTGTTATATGGTCAGTTCCTGATGTCTGAACCCTATAATTAAGCATCTGTCAACCCTGTAACCATGTCATCATCTCTAGGATGGCATTCTTTTCCATGTGCTCAAAAGGTTTTATCTTTAAACCTCATTCTTCTAACTGCATAGTTCTGTTTCTCATGGTGAAATTGCCATGTAATTATTTATAATAATAGTATTCTACAGTATTGTTTTGAAGTGAGCATAAAAGCACAAGGGTTTAAAAAAAGGGTTTTTGTAAACACCCTCAGTATATGTAGTCTAATAAATCAGGTGGTGGGTATCAGGTTTTTCTCAGTTCGTTCAGTTGAAAATTGAGAGTCTGATTCTTTGTAGGTTGTGGGAATGCTATAACACTAGTTAGTGCCTCAGAACAGGAAAACTGTGTTGTTCATCACTGTGTTTAATAATGGCAGTTCGCCTTCTGTCCAGGGCTGCTAGTCCAGTTCTGTTAATCATGTCAAGCTTCTCTGATTTGCCTTCAGTGTAACGCTTTTTTGATGCAAAGCTTGTTAACTAGTCAAAAAGACAATGGTTCAAGAATGGGTATTAAATTACTAGGTGCTTTTGAATGGTTTACTCTTATTTTGCTGCTGTTGAACTGCTTAGAAGCTGGTACAAAAATGCTTCTCTCCAGAAACTTATTTTTATGAATATGTAGTCCGCAAAGGTGTGGGGTGTGGTTTATTTTATTTTTTAAATTGTATGAAGCTGATGTCGAAATGAAATTCCCTGTTAAGTTTAAAATCCAGTTCAGTACTCAATAATGTCACTGGCAGATGCTCAGACTTGCATCTGTTTGACTCTAGTAGAATTTAAATGAAAAGACAGGGTTACATGCTCTGCCGGACTTAGGTGTGTATTTACAGTTGAGCACCTATTTCAGTGTGTGGATGAAACGTGGGGAGCTGACTGGTTTCCATGTTGCTCGCAGTGTCTAATTTTGGTTGTTCTGACACATAAGCAAAAAGAAAAAGTAAAGAATTTTTTTCCATTTTTTGTTATTTTGGCATACAGATGCTCTTTAAACTAGTTGAATTTGGTTTTTATATTAGATCTATACAAAGAAATAATGTTCTAAAATGCATAACCCTGCTGGCTTCACAGCATCAATGAAAAACAATATCATACCTGATCCCCTGGTAGACTGCCCTGCTTTTACCCTGCCATAGTTAGCTTTATTTTCTCTGCAACAGCTTTTTAGGCTAATGTGGGTAAAGAGCTGGTGAGACATGGTGGAGGATCAGGCCCAGATCTGAATACGGTGGTGGCTGCCAGAGGGTTGGTCATGCCCAGGGTCACTGCTGAGGTCCTGGTGGCCTGGGCCGTGCCACGCGGACTGAGGCGATTTTTCTCTTGATGCACCAGCCGGGGAATTATTCTGTGGAGGTATTAACTCAGGGAAGAGAATTGACCCCCTGCTCTTTAGCAGGAATATCAAATCACTGGATAATAGTATTGTGTGCTTCCACTAACAAGGAGGTTGATTTAAAGTCTTATCAGTTGATGTTCCCGTGTGGACCTACGCCAAGGAGCCTTTGTTGACAAAACTAGCAAGCTAAAATGGAAATAATATGTGCTAGGGCGAAATAGCAGCCATATAAAAATATTCATAATGGCTTGTGTTTAAATAACACACTGCAGCATCTTTCGATGGATGCATATTGTGGGTAATAAAATAAACACATTAGGTTAACTGTTGTAGATAGAGGTTATGTGCCACTGAAGCAAACCTTTCTGTCCTTCGTGTAACTCATTTACATGGCAGCGCTTCACGGATGCAATCGCACTGTGTTACTTCACAGGGTACTATTCAGCCCTCAGGAGCAGGGATTCATCTTCCTAGTTAAAAGGGAAGAAAAATAGTGACTCTGCCCACGCGGTCCCTCTCGCAGGTTGCGGGACAATGGTGGTAGAGCCGTAATGATGGAAACGGGGCGGTTTGGGCAAGTCTTTCAGAGGAGGTAGCCAGAGTGACAGCTGCTCTATTTGTCAGGGACTTGTCTGTCTGTAACAGCATCCCATATATCGGATGGCACGTGGATCTTGGTTTGTACTGGATGCCTGTTAGTTCTCCGAAGGTGGTGTTTGCTCAGCTGATATTACTGAGTACACCAGCACAGGACCCAGCAGGGCAAACCTTGCCTGACTATAATCGGCTTTGAAGGATCAGGACCCACAGATTAATCGTGGCTGCAGAAGAGTGAGTGTCTTCTTTTCTCTTACTGTCACTTCTCACTTGCTTGGGAAGGTGGTGACTATTCTGATGGCCGCGTGCTTTTTCAGCATGCTGCCTAGTTTCTGAATTATTTGCTTGAAGTATGTAATAGCTTACTTTAAGCCGACAAAGAGTTCAACAATTACATTATTCTATGTTAATGTTAACTTTTAACTTTTCTGCTTCTCCTTAATCTCCCAATCGCCTTGTTCTCTCATGTAGCTTTGTGAGTTGCGTATGTTTATAACCATGTAGTAATAGACATGTAGTAGATACTGTCAAATGTTTCCTCAGACAGTATGTCATTATTTCCCACTCTGTATTGTAGGGATAGCAAGGATAGGTGTCAAATAATGGCTTGTTGATGGCACTCGGTCCTCTGCCTGCATGTTTGCAGAGAGGCATAGGTTGATGGTCCAGATGTGTGTGTTCAAACCCCAGACGAGAACTGCTTTAATTGCTCACTCTCCTTCATTCATCTTCCTTAAAATACTAATACAAAATTCCATTCCTCTGCTAATCTCTTTACCCTGTATTAGATTGCAAACCGCTCCATAACTTTTACAAGAGCTAAGAGATCATCAGACATTTGAATGAAAGCACTGCTGCTTTCCAGTTGGCTACACAGCGCAGTCATACGGCGTGAGTGTCGTAAAGCTTCTAACAGGCTGATGGAAGGGAAAAGGGAGCAGCAAGAAAAGGTGCGGAAAATGCACCGAGTGCAACAGAAGTACACCTTAGTCCAGTGCTGCGAGGGGTAAAATACTGCGCCTTTCAGCTAATAATCTGGAATCCCATTATCACTGAGCCATAAACTGAATTATTGGTGACGTACAGGCTGGATTATTCTATCTACTTTTTGTACCGTACATCCAAAAGTTGACACTTAATTATGTTGTCCCACAGTAGATCAAGTTTTACAACAGCAACAAAAGATTAAAACGGTTTTATATTGGGGACATTCAGAGGATAAACAGCGCTGTATTATAGGAGGAAACGGCAGTCAGCTGTGGTACCATCTGGGAGAGAAGCATTTAAGTGCTATTAATATTTAAACCTTTTAGATTTTTTTTTTTGGAGTTGGTAGCATTCCTAAAAAACTGATTATAACTCTATAGTAAATTTTAGTGGCAAAGAATGCTGCAAATAGTGTTACAGCAACAATTAACATGGGCAGAACTATAATCTTATTTGTTTTTTAAGGTATCTTCTTCAAACACTATTACAGTGAGAGTAACGCATCAGATTAGGTTGCGTGTATGGCAATAAATCTACTGCGTTGCATAAACACTCTCTATTTGACACAGATGAGAACAGTGCAGACTTTCTCTTCTCTGTCTCAGCAGAGCTTATCCATATTTATTTCAGCTAATCTTTTGATTCAATGTGGTAATCACTTAAATATCCTAATTGGCTAATTTTATTATTACATTCACTGCTAATGTGCTAATTGTTTTATTTCTGGGAAAGTTGTAAAAAAATGCTATTCAATATTGATTTGTTTATCTTTGCTACATTTGTTTTTATTAAAACATGGCTTGATTTAATTCTGTATTTCAGAAAATCATTATCATACATAAGCATGTTAGTGAAGAAGGGTAGGGGCAGAGTGAAAAAGGCAGAGGCGCCATTATACAGCAGAGAGATGAATACAAGGTAGAAATTTTGGGTTTAAATGAATTTGCTGTGCAGTCAAAACATGTCTGGCTGCATTTCATTCATCTAGTTTCCTTGCAATGAAATGCAAAAATAAAAAGCCAATCAGTACAAGCTCTCCAGGGTTTTACTGTCCTGGTTTCTGGTCAACAAGGCCCAATTGCCTCTTTACTTTCTTGAAAGCATCATCCCTTTGAAAAGGCTTGTGTAGCTGTGCCTAATTGCTGAGAGTGTCTTTCTGCACAGCCTTGAGCTATGGCAGGGAATTAGCTCCCCAGAGCAGGGATGCTTTCCTTTGGAGGGAAGCAGGGGAGGAACAACTTCTCATCAAGATGATACCAGGTGAGCGTAGAGAAACTTCTAAGTCCCATCTGGGATCAGCTCCCTCCAATACAGGCAGAAAATGCACGTAACACTGTTTGATCAGTTTGTTTGCTACTTTTTTGCTATGCTAATTATTGTGATGGCTGTGTTAGTTACTCTGTAGGCCAGTGGTGACCCTCTTAGGGATCAATAGCAAGTAAGTGCTAAGGATACGCTGCACTTGTCTTTTTGCCTGCTAGCTTATTCCCATTGAAGTCGCGGAAACACTGCACAGAAATAGGATAATGCTGGCACTTAAAATTGAGCCCACGCTGAATGTAGGTGCTTACCATTTTCCACCTCTAGCACTTACTGCGTCAAAACTGGGAGGAAGACCCATGGTTTTGAGTCTCCTCAGCTGTAGCTAATTCTGGAAACTTTGTCCAAACATACAACTTGTATTTGCAGAAGGTGCTCATGGGTCTGGTGTCCCTGTTTCTCTTGGTTCAGAGCTATTAGCGACTATCAATATGGTTAACAGTTTGTTCTTTACTCTTTCTGATATGGGGGAGAAAAAGAAAGGCATTTCCCTAGATTTTGTTGCAACAAAACCTAGACTCTACACATGCTTAACTTATTGGTAATCCAAATCTTTGGGTTTTGAACTTACCTTTTAGTTATGGAAATAAGGAAGGAATTTGAATTCACTGAAACCACAGATAATATTAAATAATCAAATAAAGCATTTGGAAGGGTCAGCTGGATAAAGACTAGATTTGAATATCCAAATAACACTGAATGCTCTTCTCAAACACTCTCTTCTTTAAGAGGTTACCAAAGGGGCGGGGGGGGAGGGAAGCCTCCTTTAATGGGAAGTTATATTTGGCAATTTTATTACTTATTGGTTAAATTAGAATAGTGTTTAGAGCGTGCTACCTGTTTTCTCGCTCTATGGCCCAGCTGATGCATCCCCCTTTCCATGACGTTAGCGGTGCCTCGTTGACTTTCTTTCACTCAATGGACTTTCCGTGTCATCTCTGATGAATCTCTAAAAATCCTTTGCCTTTTTTTGCTCTTTCTAAGGGGTTTCATTCTCTGAAGGGGAATATTTCTCCTCTCTCTCTCTCAGAAGTCCTTTCCAGCATTAAAATGTAGTGTTATGTTTTCCTAGGAATTGAGAAATTTCTAGGTGAGAAATTTTCAGGCTAAAATAAATTGCTCCGTGTCTTGATAAGTATATCAAGCACACATCTAGCCATTGTTTTTCTTTATCATTATGCTTTTTAATGAAATACGTAGTTTCTAAATTCTCAAAGGAAAGGATTTGGGCAAGGACACAAAAAAGTTCACTCCTAAGGCTATCGAATCTCCCTGTAAACCTGTCTGCAGCTTTTAGCAAGACTGGAAACCTGTGAAAAGGATATTGTTAGTTCGGAGACTTTCTGAGGAAGTTGGGTACTAATAAGTCTTTTCGTGAATTTTACAGAACCACCTGCCTGCCCCCTCCTTTCTGTATTGCAGTATAAGGAATATTGCTTCCATGGGAGCAGTCCTCCAAACTTATTTCCATCCAAAGCCTATGCACTTTGAGAGTTATCTGCTCCTAATGTGAAGTTTCAACAGTATACGCAGCTTACATCCACAGTAGCCATCTCTCACTTGAAAGAAAGCTTTAATTAATGGAACCCTAATTTTAATGAGGTACTGAGCCATGATCTTGTAAATTCTGCAGCACAGAGAATCACTTAGTTCAGGTTCACTTGTAACAATCCTCAACAGCACGGTGCTTTTTATGACATTGTTTAACAGATTTTGATGTTAATCTAGGAGCCCTTTTTGGAGTAACGGTGTTCTTTACCTTGTAAGCATATTTTAAATTAATGGCGTTATGTTTTCCAAGCAATGATACCGTTGCTTGTCTTCTGAACAAAAACTTGTGCTGTGTCTGAACTATTCACCCGGTCCCCGCCCCAGGACTCCAAGGGGATTCACCGCTCTCAAATCACTTCCAAAAGCATCTTTGCTGCAACACCTAGGCCAGTCAAATTCCATTATTGTCACAGAAACCACTCATGTTTAACAACTGCAGCAAAGTAAACAGGTTATGCCACTTCCCCGACCCTCCTTGTCTTGCAACTGCAGGAATGAGAGCTGGGTAGGGAGAAAGGGCGTTTCTCAGTGGCATTTTATACCCTGGCTGAGATGTGCTGCTTTGAACATGCTGCGCTTGACACGGGACCAGAAGGTGGGAAGTGGGGCAGGGAGGGTTTGGTGCCAGCTTTCTCTGTCCTGGCGTCTGAGCCAGCCGGTCGCCAGCCCTTGGCTGATCGCCTGTGACAGCAGCGCGTTGAGCTACTTTAACCTGCGACGAGCTCTCCCCACTCCTCAGGGGTGATTCCAGCAGTGCTGGAGATGCTGGGGACAGAACCATGTATCCGTGAGAGCCCTTTCCCTGAAAATGCTGTGTGGGACAATGACAGTGGCTCGGCAGAAGTGTGGAAATGTTCCCTTTGTGGGAGGGATGGCCCGGGGGCAGAGCACCTGCTGCCTGCCCTGCTCTTTCCTAGAGCACGGTGGTGAATTTAAGAGTGAATCCCTATGTGACTTAATTTTTTGAAGTATCATCACTTGCAAGAAGCCATTCAGGTTTTTGTGAATGTTATTTTAATAGGGCTATTAGAAGGACAGGGCTCCCACACAGAACCAAGAACCAGAAATGTTGAAATAGTTGCCTGGCAATGGGGAAAAAAGATCATTCTGGCAGATATTAAGCACTAAATTCCCAATGGCTTATCCATAGAAAAATGTGAAATTCGGAAGGCTCAAAGCATGGGGTCAGTTTTTCAGATAATAATCCAAATTGTTTATTATTTGATTGTGAATAATCCAAATGCCCTAGTATTTACTGTTCTTTAGCTATTTTTGGACCTCTAGTAATATTTTTTTAAAATAAATACTATCTTTTTAACAACTTGATCTGTCATTTAGTATCATACTGACTTACCATTCACTTCCTCGTGCAGGTAGTATTATATTCATCTCTATACGGCCAGGATTCACACTTGAATTATGGATTTTTGTTTGCATTTTTAGAGAAGTGCATTTTGTAGTACTTCAGCATAACTGTTCAACTTCGCCACCAACCTGTATTTCATATTAACAAGTAGCTCCACTTCCAGAATTTAACTACTGCTTTTGTTCTAATTATTAGTAAATTGTTTTGTACTAAAAGCAGCAAACGATGAGAAGCAATTTTGTTTGAAGCTAAGTAATCTTATTATTCAAGAGCTTTTAAAAGAAAACTTAAATCAGCATTCAAGTTACCATTCAGACTCTGTTTATTTTAACTGATGATGCATTTTCATTGTCTTGTTGTCCTACTCGTGATGAGAATGTAAAATTAGACCTTCTGGTATCTGTGGTTCTTACCACAAATAAATTCTACCTGACTTGTTCATCAGCTGGTAATTGAAAACATCAGCAATGGTTTCCATTTTAGTCTCAAGCTCCAACAGTTTTGTTTGTGGGTTTTCTTCAGAAGTTAGCAGATGTGAATGGGCGGTTACTTCGGCCATCCCATTTTAAGGTATGTTACTAAGAACTTCTTTTTGGAAGTATCAGTGTGTTCTTCTTGGACCTGAACCACTGTTGAACACTTCTAACTACTCAACTAGTTTTCACAATCTGTTGTCCTGTAAAGTAATAAATAGCCCAAATTTTCTACACGCTAATTAAAATTCCATTTCTCATGAATTCCTTAATCGAGAGCAAGTCATTATGTGCTTTGTTGATTCTTAAGTGCAAAGATAATTGCAATGGGCAGCATGAAAGTGGTTTGATTATTGCCTGTCGACTCTTGTGAATTCTAATAGGTCTAATTGCATAGCATCAATTCATCATCTCAGCATCACTTCTTTTTATTATTAGCTCTCTGAATTGTAATGTGCTCGTAAAGAAGCGTAGTAGTATATCAGGGCTGACGTGGTACCTGGCCTATTGTAATTTTCCTTCTTTACCTAATGTGTTACTATTGAATTAAAAGTTTATTATATGGTGCCCCTTTCCAGAAACTAGTTTAAAAATTTGTCTCCATAAGACAAGAAAAGGATACTGTCTTCCTCTGAATTTGCATTTTTAATTTCTCTGCTAAATGATAGTCCTATTTCTTGCTTTTACAAGTCGTTCCCATAAATCCTGACTGTAATGTGTTGGCTGCAAAACATCTATCAAAAGCTGTATGACAGGGTTCTTTGTTATTGGTGAACCGTTATTTAGACGATGAGGGCTCTGAGGTGAAGTTCTCAACAAAGACTTCATTGGTTGAGAAGCAGGAGAAAAGGAGCACTCAGATGTATTAGAATTGAATTCTGTGGGAAATCACAGAATTGTAGGGGCTGAAAGGGGCCTTTGGAGATCATTTAGTCCAAAATGAGGAAGGGGGATTGGTTTTGTTTGGTGTCCTTTTCTTTTTCCCTTTGCTTTTTTGACCCTTAAAGCAAGGGTATCAGTTTAGAAAAAGTTATCTTGAAAGCAGCTGAAGATAGCTGTAGAGGAAACCACAGTCTTGTAACTAAAGGTTACAAGGTTCTAGATTGCTAATTTTTAAGAGATTTTACTGCAAACCTGTGGAAAAATCCTACCTTCTCCGAAAGATAAAGTTTCTACTAAGCCAAAGCATTACAAATATTTAAATTTTAAAATGTTTCCTCCAGAGTTTTCTTAAAACTGGAAAGATGCTTTTGTGCTTATGCGGAAGCTTTGCCTTTTTCTAAAACTTCATGAGTGTAGTGAAGTTGTCATCCTAGACTCCTCATCCTTCGCCTTTTCCATCTGCTGCTGCAGCACCAGGAGCATCTACAGAGCTCTCAAAGCACTGGTGGCCATTGCTGCAAAGTCATCTTCTGGCTCGTACCGCAGCCCAGGCACGGTTAAGCACTTTACCCTGGAAATGGCATTGGGTGAAGCCATTGGATTCAGCTTTTGCCAACGCATTGCCTTCAGACATGGCAACTACATGGAAAACATTCATGTGCCTAAGGTCGGGATGTTTACCATGACTAGTATCAAGCATTTGGCTTGCCTTGAAAAAAATAATTGCAGTGGTTTCATGAAAACATGCGAAAGCACATCACGTCTGTGTTTTGTTTTCTTCTGTCTTGCCCAATGTGTTTTTGCTTGTTTGACTGTGTATTGTTGAGCTGGCAAGGTCGGCCAAATTGTTTGCTGCGTCACGTGCTCCAATTTCTGGCTTTCTGTAAACAATAAGAGCTGATATTATTCTTGAAGCAATTGCTTTCACTGTGAAAATATCAGTATGTCTTTCCGACAACCCACGCAAGGGGATACAATGCTGTGAAGTACAACTTTGCACACAGACTTCTAGAAATTCCACCTAATCCTCAGGCTGGTGTTAAAGTGGATAATGTGAGTTTGCAGACATTTCCTCTTTCTATGCAACGATGCATTGAGCTTGTGGGCACTGCAGGCGGCAAAATAACCATTTTGCTTCAATAACAAGGGCGATAAAATCTACAGATATTTTTCTTGATAAGGTTTCCCAGAAATTGAGCAGTTCCCCTCGGTGAGGCACAGCCTCGCGTTTGGAAATGGCATGTTGTTCTGATACTTGTCACCCTTGCAAGCTTTGCCATTGCCATGTTAAGGTTTTTTTCAAAGGCATTACCGTGTTTACAACTTACTGCTACCGTTTCTAGCCCCGCTCTTTCTGGTTTCCAGTTCCTAAGCCACGAATAGCCTATTTAAGAGACTTGAGTTTGAAACTCCCCACTTGGGCTTATTGTGAAATGCTTGTGACAGCTAGCAGGATGCTGCGATGTTACTTAGAGCCTGAGTTGACTGTATTTACATCTGTGTTTCTTCCACAGCAAGGCTAAGCTCAAGACTGTTCTTCAGCAGCTCTTTTAGGTCATTACATGACTTTCCAGAAGGTTGTTTAAGTACATTTTCTCGATTGAGCTGAACAAGATATGACACCAGTGTTTTTCCAAGGGCTGTTCCTAGTGACATTGACATGGAGAACATTAGCAGTGTAATAAGCCTCTGCAAGTTGCTAACAGTTTGCTTTGCAATATGTGGTGTTTTGTTTTTTGTGGTTTTTTTTTGTTTTTGTTTTTGTTTTTTTTCTATTGTAGCAAGAAAAATAAAGGAAAATTGTTTCTCTGCTTTTTGTTTTGGTACGTTTGCTTCTGCTGCAAATTCAACTGTTTACAACTTCCACTGATGCAAAACACTCTCAAGATGTTTGTCAAAGCTTGTTTTTCACTTCAATCTACACGAGCATTACATGTTGTACAAAATACCATACCACAATTTTTGCGAAATATCCTCGTTGGATGCATTTCATTTCTCTGCTCAGCTTTTGTATCTGCCAGGGCTTCTGTGCACACTTGCTGGAGACTCTTGGCTCCTCTCCACTCCAGTGGCGCTGACCCATGTCGTCAGAGAGCTGAGCTGTGATGGAAGCAGGCAGCTTCTGTCCCACCATGGGCTGGGACGTGGCCGAGCTGGTCACAACCCATGAGAGGGTGTATATATGCCTTAATGTGCAATATTGCCAAGTTAGATGTTGTGACCCAATCTTGGACAGCACATGGAATGAAGATGGGTGGTATTTTCTTGTCAGCGCTTTGTTGGTATTTTGTTGTTCCTCTCCTCTGGTCCATGTATCTCTCCCAGCTAGAAGGGAGTAGAGATCAGAAGATTTCCACGTGATATTTCTATAAAAAAATATGTGGTATCTATAAAAGCTCAGTTCTTCGTAGGTTTCTGAAAGAAAACTAATAAAAGCAGGGCCAGCATTAGGGAGAGAGCGCCATGTTCAGAAGCAGCCGTATCAGCCAGAACAAAGGTTTCTTTTTCCCCTTGCCTGCTGTGAGGCGCATCCTGCTGCCCCATCTGCGGAGGTACAGACTGAAGTGCAAAGTGTAAGCTTGGGCTCACACTTAAGGAGTCCCGAGACTGAGCAAGATGTAGTTGGAAAGTCATGGGCTGTGTCCTGTTTGCTGTAGGACAACTGTACCTTGACCGTACCCTTGCTCATGTGGGCAAAGGATAAAGGATCTGCTCTCAGTCTCCATTAATGTTTACTTAGTTCTGCTAAAATAGTTGCTGGTTTCATTAATAATATAAATTAGTCTGTTTGCTCATTTTTTTTTTTTTTGGAAGTATTTGGAGAAGTAACAGCTGTTTATTAACAAAGCATGCAGGTAGCAAGGTTGAGGCACTGAAGTTCTTCTCTAAATCTGTTATTTTTTTCTTAGTCTGCATCTCTACAGTACAGCATAGTCTGTGTAGATTCGTGTCTTTCCATTTTCCCTCCCCCGCCTTAGGTTCGGGCTTGCTCATGCCCCCATCATCTGCTGGCTTTGCATTTAAGACGGGTTGCAGAGCAGTGAATTCCAAGTGCTAATATTTGTTTCGTTGCCAGCCGATGAAACTATCTTTCAAACTAGAAAGCATCTCTGGGGAAGAGACTGGGAGGAAACGGTCAAAGGAATTTATCGGGATGCTTGGCATGCACTGCATTCCCACAAGTTGGTATCTGGAATATGTTGATATCAGGAGGGCGCTTTCAGCCACCTAAAATTAAAATAAAATTGATGATAGAAAGTGAGATTCCTCTTCTAGGCATGAAGTCTCATGTTACGGTTCAAAGAGCTGTCCAGTTATTTCACTTATCACACTCACATGAAGCAATTAAAGTGGCACTGCCAATCTGGAATCTAGTCAGCTTTTAAAAATTAGTTGACCTTAGTTTTGGGTACCGCATATGTCCCTGTTTCCATTAACTGTGTGTGTTGGGTGAGTTGGGGAGAGAGGGTGGCAATAGCAAGTTTGATTTTTTCCTTTTTTCATTGTTTTGTGATGGGCTCATAGGCACAGCAGGGGAAACTCTCTCTAAAGGAACTGACTGTAGACAAAGGTCTCTGAAATGCAACTTGCTAAAAGTACAGAAGATGAATACTTAAGGTGAAGTAAACGGAAGGGATTATCTATTTTTCTTGTTACAATAAAAAAGTAGTAAAAGTGAGATTTTATTTTTTTTTTTTTTCAGTGATGACACTTAGTGATAAAGATGCATTCCTTCATCATGGAGAAGGTGTGCTGTCGTTTTCCTTTGCTGGTGTTTGGATCCTTGCAATGGTCTCACTGATTTCAGTGGGACTGCTCCCAGGCTTGAAAGTAGTTTGCAAATTCATATTTATTGCTTATGAGGAAAATACGGCATCCCCTGTATAAAATGCAATCCTGTAGCATGGTTCGCATGTCTCCTCAGCTCTGTCTTTTTGAACTGCGGGCATATATTTTAAAAAAATATTTAATGGTTTCAGTCTTTTAATTTTTAACTTTCTCCTCCCTCTGCATCCACTCTGCTTTGAGAGATGATGAATGGTACCAACAGGCCGTATGAGGCTCTCCTATCTGCATTCCAGGAGCAGTGTGTTTGTGGCAAGGGGAATATTAACTTCCCTAGCATGGTTTCCTAAGTTTTAAGTGTGCAAACATTGAAGTTAATCAGGCTGACTTAGCTACCACTGGTTTCTTTAGGAGATACGTGGAGAGCCTGTAATTTTACCACCTTTTTCTTAAAGACGATGCTCAAAATTCTTAGCAAAGCCTGCGTTTTCTACTGTGAAGGTTATCTAGATTAGAGAAATGTCACATGAAAAGATGTGCTCTAATTTTTGGAGGTGGAAGAAGTTGGTTTATTCTCAAGAAATTGTGTAGAAAAGTGAGCCCTGTTGCTTGACACTCACCCTGCAAACAATTTGGGGACCTGCTTGTATTCACCACCCAGTTCAAGATTTCCCATGGCAAACATGGTATGTTAGGGGTATGTTTGTTAATCCTTTTACTGTAGCTCCCTTCAGCTGCCTTCCTTTGTTTCACCATCCCTGCAAAGATCTCAACTGAATAATAAAAGACGGTTTAATAAGAAACGTTAGTAAAGTTATTGAAACAGAATTTGCACATAAAAAAATCCTTGAAAAAGGAAATAAAGAGCTTTTCTTATAGCTTGTTGTTAAATTACTAGAGCACTCTTGTAGCACTGTTCGGCACTCAGAGGAGGGTGGAAGAACTTCAGTTCTGAGTAAATATTCTCTGGATAAAATTACTCTGGTGCTAAGTTTTGTGGTGAGGCTGGGTGGGGTGTTTTTTGGGGGGTGGGGAGGTGGGTGTAGTGTTAGTTTTCTGCTCCTCTAAAAGGCATATCTGTGCTTTAACTGTGTGATGCACCAGCAGAGGTAACTAAATCAGCTTTAATGGAACTGGGGTGGACACCGAAAACAGCCCAAGCATGGCAGGGGACTGTGCTGTAAGAAGCTGAGAGCATTATCTTATTCCCAGTTTCTGTGCCCCTGTAATTAATCCAATTCCAAAATTAGACCAGAGGCTAACTTAAACCCCAATGTATTTAAAATATTTTTTGCTTAATTTATGACTTGGTTTGTGTAATATTTGCAGGCTTCTCTTTTGAATCGAGTGTAGTTAAATATACCTTGAATTTATGTGGCTAGTGTTATATCCTTCACCCTGCTGTGTATTTTGGTTTGAAAATTTTGTGGAATGGCAGACTGAAATTCTCTATTACTTGGAGTCTTAAGAATAAGCACTCTCAATTTAAGGGCAAACAAGTTTATATTTGAGTGATGAAAAGCTGACTGACCGAATTATTAAATGAGTTAAAAACAAACGCCCTCCCAAACATCTTTTGCTGCTCAATAAAGAGAGAGTCGTCGTGGCTCGGGCTTTCCTACATGTAGCAAACATAAACCAAAAGACAGATTAAGCATCTTTGTCTATAGCCTTGTCTGCTTGTGAGGAATAATAGTCAGAGAAAGGTGGAGAGCATTACTTGGGTCAAGGGGGTCACTTGGTATGTGTTTCCTGAGCCAGTCAACAAGGAGGGTGCTTGGCCAAGCTCCTCTGCTGCTATGGCAAAATGAGATTTGCTGTAGTGTGATGAGGACAAAATCCGCTTGGGGCCACATAATTTTGCCTGTTCAGTTTTCCTAGGTATATTAAAGTCTTTATTTGGCTCAATGATTTGTAGAGGGGAAGGAGGATAATATTTGAGCATTTCTGCTGCAACTGCTTTAAGTCCAGATTAAAAAAGAAAACAGAAATAGCAAGTCATGGATGTCATAATTTCATGTTAACTCATGTCGCGTTCGTTTCGTGTTCATTCGTATTGCATCACATTATGAATATCCCAAATTGGAGCCATTGCCTTTTAGCTTTACATGAAGGCAATTATTTCCATCGAAGTTGTGGGGCCGTCTGTCTAGTCGCTGCTTTGACATCTGTCAATGTAGTACTAAATTGCTTTGTAAAACCTATTACTTTAGGATATGGTATAGTGTCTCTTAATTGCACCACTTGCTTCTCCTGTCTGAACAGAGCCTACTTTTGTTTCCGATGTTAATGGCGAGGCCCTGATGGCAGGGCGGTGCTGCGAGTTCGTTGATGGGAGGGGAACGGCTCTGGGATTACACGGGCATACTTGGGCCTTGTAGTTTATGACGAGCACGGGTGCCAAAAAGGCTTGGGTTTTTTCGCTTGTGTGACTTAATTCTCTGGCCGGCTGTTGAGGCGGTGGTATAACCATTGCGAACAAGCTCTCTGTGTTTTTTAGCTTCCCACAGATGCCGAGCAATTGCTCTCTGCTAAATGCCGGCTATTGAGCGCAGACTTCTGCGGCTCCCCAAAGGATCCTTCGGGCTCGGCAAATCCTTCGCCCATCTCCCTTTGGGAATATTGTTTTCTGACTGTCTCCACTGTCTTGTACTTAAAATATATGCCCAACCCACAAAGAGAGGGATGCTGGTTAATCGTTTACAATAAACATATTCTTTACCTTTTCTTGGGTTAGACAGTGCTATTTAGGTGAAAAACAGCTTAAATATTTTACACAAATGACTTCTAGATATTATAGCTTTTGCAGCTAATGGAATGTTTTTTAATTCCCCCAAATCAGCTATTTAATCACTGAAGGCAGCTATAAAAGGTATAAACTTCAGATTGAGTAGTGTTTATTGTTTCAAGCCTAAAAAACTGACACTGTCTCTTTAACCGCTTATAAATGCCATATATATCTGTATAAAGCAAAGAAATACTTCCGAACTGTCATACGCAGTCAAGTTTAGCACTGCATGATCTAGAAAAGATGTTGTCTTGCATTTAAAATATTCAGCTCAGCTAATCTAGTTTTCGAGATGCGTATTAGTAAATAACTTAAATTAGGCTGTAGTCCTGTGGGATTGATTTAAGTTGAACTTAAAGTAACAGTTGTTTGTTACACACTGAAAATGCACATTTTATGTGCAAGTGCATGTACTTAGAAAACGAACAAGCTGAGCAAATTTGTATACCAAAGCATTAGGTACATGCATTCCTTAATAACAGGGATATTCAGTATAAGTATCTGGAGGTACTTCCACTTCCTATCAATTGAACCTTGGCTGTCCCTTTTCATCACCAATATGGTGGGTGTTTATTGCGTAAATCAACTGATAAAATTTACAAATGGAGCCTTAAATGCGCTGACACTTTGTCAGGGTTTGTTTTTTTTTTTTTTTTAATTCAATGGCACACGCAGTGTGGTAGCTTCCTTCTTAAAATTCATATGGTTCCTGCTGTGATTGACAGTCTACAGCTTCATTATGCAGTTGGCTAGATGGGCCGATTATGGCTATGAATGTGTGAATGGGATGAAGGAGAGAAATGTGTAATTGATTCTAGCCGTGGTCGGCTGGTTCATTAACGGTGTGAATGTGCCGCGCTCCCGTCTGTGAGGGAAGAAATGAGAAAAACTTATTTGTACTTTTTCAGTTGTTGGGGAAAAAATTCATTATGCCAATATTTTTGCCATCTAGCGTCACTCTTACAAAGAACAAAGGAAAAATAAATTGCATCAAAAGTAAATTACATCAGTCTTCCAGGTTGGTTTGTGAGGCACAGTCACTTCTCTTCATCCTTTTGCGACAGGAAGCTGTGTTTTGCCTTTGCCCATTTCTCCGTAGCAGTGTAGAGAAAAACTTGCGAGACAAACGGTGTGGTAATATGTATGGACTGACTTCTTCAATAAAAAAGACCAGAGAAAACAAACCTCACTGGCCTTTTTACACGCAGAGTTTGTGTGCTACAGCAGACATAGTGTCATTTTTGACTGGCCCATATGGGAGTTTGAGCGGAGAGTCGCTGTGCTTTTGAAGTGTTGATTAAATGTGCAAATTATATTTATTTTCACTGGTGGCTAAGTAGTGATGGGGGTGTTTTTAAATGCTTGAGCGCCTGTTATGTCTCCAGATTAGTTTGTGGTTTGCACGAGATTCAGTTCTCTGCTTTCATTCTTGAGGGGACAAAGAGGAAAACACTGAATGAAAACAAGCAGAGATGATACAGAGAGTGCGCACGTGTGCAAATTGGTGTGTGATTGTCATGGGCCTTGCTTTGGCCACCAGAATTTCTAACCAAATCCCTGGAAGTCAAATGACCAAAAAGGGAGCAGTAGATCCAAGGCCAGGCTGGATGGGGCTTTGAGCAGCCTGGTCTAGTGGGAGGTGTCCCTGCCCGTGGCAGGGAGTTGGAACGAGATGATCTTTAAGGTCCCTTCCAACCTGAACCATTCTGTGAACCTGTAAACTCTTCTTGGATCAACCACGTGTTGCAATGCAAACCTCAGAAAAGCCAGCGTAACAATAAAATGTTGTGTCAACCCTAAAGGAGCTTCAAAACACGGTTGTACAGAGTAGATATGTGCTGCTGCTTTCTTTCGACCACCCCTACCTTCTCTTTTGGAAGACTTTCTGAAGGGAAAAAAAAAAAAAAAAAATCTCTCTTCCCTTATAAATATCACTTTAAATTAAGCAGCTTCATTAGCATTAAAAGCAGTTTGATCCATTGCTGTGGCCTGATCCCAGATGAGAATATACTTTCCTCTGGAGCTCTCTGCCTCTGTGTACTGTTAAAGCTGTAAGCAAACATCTCTGCTCTGTGTACACAGAGAAAGTGATTTACAAACGCAGGGATTGCAGCTTTCTTTTTAATGAAGTTTCTTATCAATGTACTTGGCTGGAAGACTGACCATAGTAAATCAGAAGCTTCAAAGCAGTGCTGGCAGCTTCATTTGACATGAAAATTAAAACACTACAAACGGCAAGTGTGGCGTTCTCTGAGAGCTGACTGTTCCCAGTTTTACTCTGCTTACCTGGTTTTGAAGAACAAAAAAAACACATTAGGGGACAGTTTAGGGAAATGCTTGTATCCCTTGCTCCAGTCTGACCTCATTAAGAAATGCTCAGGCCGCGAAGGGCTGCAGGAGCTCCAAGAAGGAACCAGGAGCCTGTTTGGCAGCAGGGATCTCTACCAGGCTTTTTCAGCCAAATTAAGTCTTTTTTTTCTCCAGTTTAAAAACTTCTAGGTGATGAGACCATTTGTTTCATGCCATTGTGCCTCTGCAGGCATAGTGTACCTTCAGCCTGTTGCCATGCTTGTCCCCATGGCTGGTGCTCCTGGCTGCATTGCCCTCTGCGGTTGGTTTGCCTTCTCCTCCAGTGAAACTCGTCCCTGCGCATGTCCTGCGATGGTCCTTTACCATTGTTGAAGTCCAACCTGGAGGCTGTGTTTGCTTCAGAAAGGCTGTGTGCCTCTTTAGGGTGGATGCTCGTTTTGGCCGTGGGTAGATTGGTGTGGAAGGTGGTCAAGTAGGGCTTGCGTGTCCATGTTTGTCCTCTCCAGCGGTGCTGGAGGTTTGCGTTTGGGGCTGGCTGCTGTAGTGGGTGGCAGGAGCGGCAGGGGCAGCAGTTCTGCCCCTTCATTTTCTGGTAGAGAAAATGCCTCTAGACTTTCCCCCTCCAGCACATCTACCCTCCTCTGTCCTCCAGCTCCATAGCACGCGTGTTTCTCTGGCTCTGTGCAGCTGGGTGAGGTGGGAATGTACGAGCCAGAAGGGAACTTTACTGTGACAGACAAGCTGGAAAATTGACACAGTCTTCATAGATGTATTAAAAATAAATGGCTCTGCTTCAGCCTGTGAAGTCTGATCCTCATATATAACTGCATGGGCTGGGTGGGAGGAGAGCTGTTTTATTTTCTGGTTTGTTTGCTTTATGCTTATATAATCTCAAAGGGTTTTACCTGCCTGCAAACCTTACCGTATTGGGGAATAGCTTGGGCAGAATAATGTATAGTTTAGGCAATGTATGGATACATTGATTTTATTGACAATGTGCAGCAATGAAATTATTACTTCCCTGTTTGTCTGCTGACTGTGAAACAGACTGGCACGTTACTAATGCTGCTCTGCTAGTAAAATCTTACACTCATATGTTTCAGAATAATAATGTGCTAATGATAAACTCTGTAAACAATTACAATAGTTTTGATATTTTTATAAACCAATTCACAGCTATCTTTAGTGTCTTGTCTAAAGAGCAGGTTATTCTGGGCTTGTAAAAAATTAAAACATAAAAGCTAATAACTGTACTAAAGGTTACCTATTTACATGAAATGTCTGGTGAGCGATAGAGGGTTGCTAACAAGGCACCATGAAAATGCTAAATCAGGAAGTTCTGAAAAAAAGATGACAAGAAAAACAATTCCCATTCATTGAGCTGAGAATTTTTAAAATTAGTGTTTAAGAATGGAAGACTAAAGGAATGGAGTTAAACATTTAATGAGTGAAATGCATCTAGAAATTATACCAAGGGGAGTTTCATACAGAAAAACCCAAGGAAGAATTTGGTACTTGGGCTGTTCCCTAATACTCTGTCTTGTTGTTAAGTAATAAATTAATAATTTAAGCCATTAGGCTTCACCTTCTAAGCAGCTGCACCTTGAAATGGAAGTTAACTTAGCCCTAGTAGAAAGAGGGAAATCTTTTATGATTCTTTCTTTTATTCATCTTTTACACTTTCTTTTGAAGTTGCTTTTATAGTCATTCCTTTATTTACTTGTTGGCCGCTGGGTGTTATGAATCTAAAATGCATCACCGTACCTCTGATCTTAGTGTCTATAAATGTAGAGTGACCTTGATTGAGATCAGATTTACTGGTATATTCCATCCCCCTTGCTCAGTAATTGCAGTTTACCTCTTTCAAAACAAAACCAAAAAAAAAAAAAAAAAGAGAGAGAGAGAAGCTTTTTCTTTCTCTGAAGTTGCCAACAGCCTAGTGCCAACACTTCCAAACAGAAACCTTCCTTGGAAAGTTTCAACCTGAAGGAAACTGCTGTAGTCATGGTCTGAAAATGATGGTCTTTCCTAATGGAAGTACTCGCACAACCTTATCTCCGCAAGCAGAAGCAAATTTTAAACTAGCTATGCTATTTCTTTTTCTTCGAGGTCTTAATAGTTCTCAGTTTATTATAGTAGCTAAAGCACATGTAAAAAAAAAAAAAAAAATAAAATAACTCTTTCCTGAACTCCTGGGTGAAGCCATTCTGCTTGTTTCAATCGCCTGCTATCATTCCGCTCATCAGTGGGTAAAGACTCCACACCGACGTGATGGTTTGGTTGCCTGAAATGCTGTAGGGAGGGTTTGCTGGAGTCACTGTCTGGCAGCTGTGACATTCAACAGATATTATCCAATCTGTCTATCTTGTTCCCACAACTGGGGGGAAAATTACTGTGATTGAAATGGAAAGAAGAGTAGTTAACCTTTTATTTACTTCTCAGTGGGGTGGTTTTCTGTATCACTGGGGAAGTTCAGCTCCTGTGGGTTTCAGTTTCCATCCACGCCTGATTCCTCTGTGTTTTCTGGGCACTGGGTTCTCTGACATGCTTTTATTTGCTGAATATAGATGCTTTCTGGCTAATGTAAGGAAGAAGTTTTGGAAATGTTTGAAACATGCCTCAGAACATAAGCCACCTTTTTGGTAGAGACCAAGACTCGACAGATGATGCCTGGATAAATAAAAAAGCACATATTTTAATGTTTGACCATTTTCGCTTGTGCTTTGGTATGGGTTGGAGGGAAATAATCAAAGACAGATTGGACAAAGAACAATGGTGTGAATTCTGTAGGATTTGTGAGTAAATTCAAATATTCTGGAGTGTAACAACAGCAGATGTTGCTTGGAAACCTTGTCCCATATGGGACAGAAACACAACCTAACCAGTGGGACCAGCAGAGCAGTACCAGGATTGAAAGCATTGGCCTAATCCCTTTTTGTGGCAACGTTGCAAAAAATAGTGCCACTGTTTATTGCTGCTGCTGTACATCGTAGGGGATGATAAGGAAGGGAAAAGAAGAAAAGATCTACCTGCCACCATAACTCATTCTTGTGTGTTCACACATGCTGTACAAGAATGATGTTTGAAAAGTAAATATGCTTCCCTACTAGTCAAGTGGGGGGGGGGGGAATGAATTAAAAAAAAATGATGACACTTTTTAGTTTGTGGATTTCTTTTCAAGTTTTTTTTACTTCATTTTTCTTACAGTTCTTTAGAGACTTTGATTGAGGCATCTGATTTTGATGAGTCCAGGGGTGTCATACCTAAGACGTTCTCTTTTTCTTCATTCATTTTTTTTCAGGGTATTTTATTTTATTGCATGGTGTCTCCATCTGGTCTGATGTGAGAGGAAAGCACATTCTTTGGATAACTAACACGTTCATAGCTCACAACTTTTCTCCTCTTAAAATGACTGCTGAGAAAAGACTTTAAGTATTAGACAAAAAAAGATGACCCTGTGTATCACCATCAAAGTTCTGAGGTTTTGTGTCATGAACTTTCCCAGTGAAGAGGACCTTCAAGGAGTGAAAACAACTGGGGGTTTCAAACAGTTGTACAATATTTACAGCCATACAGCCCTAAAGATTAGGGTGTTCTATGAAAATATTTCATCTATCCTGCATGTGGATTGCAGTACGTGTATAACAAGTGTTTAGTGCATTTTCCTAATTTTTCCTTCAGTGCAAATACTTCAAAATTTAGCCTTTACTGTTTTTCATTTTTATTTAGTTATCAAAGCTGTGTCTTATTACATGTCTTACAGTTATAAACATTTTCTTCCAATATTATTCCTACCTTTGTGTCTAGATACAATGCCAGAATGGATTGACTTGTGATCAATAAATAAACCACATTAAGAACTCCAACTTCTTTATTTTTTATTTCTTGCAGATGTGATCCATACTGTTGGGCCAATTGCAAGAGGCCATCTCACCGACGCTCATAAAGAAAACTTGGCAAACTGCTATAAATCCTCTCTGAAACTGGCAAAAGAAAACAACATCAGATCAATTGTAAGTACTCTGTGAGAACACATTATTTTTTCTAATTTGGATCTTTGTTTTCTTGCTGTAGAATAATTATATATATAAAAGTAGGCTTCCAGAAGTATTTCTTGCTGTACGTGATGTGAAAAAGCAAGAAATTAGATATCATTTTGCCAAAATAGTTGCTAGAGGAAAGGGATAAGCTTCTTTTAGGAGCTGGGGAAAGTTGGCCTGGCAGTAGGGGTACAAACAACTGCCGCCTTATGAAAGGGAGGGAGCTGTTCCTGTGGCTCATTCTTAGACTGTATTATTTATTAATAAAGATCTAGGAAGCCGCTGGTCAGGAGGATAACTGTATGCAATATTGCCTCCTAAATAGCTGAGAAGTGATTAATGCGGTGCTTATTTTGTCCATTAATGTTTCTTCCTAAAAATAAAGGTGTTGGTCACCTGTCACTGTTTACAGCACTCCCTTACCAGAATCCATCAAAAAATAGCCTGTTATATGATATTCCGTTGAACGATAAGGTTCTTTGGTTGCTTGAAATACATGTTACATTTTTCTGCCTCAAAAGACTAGATTTTCAAAGTCCACAGAGAAAAGGAGCTGTTCCTTCTACAGCTCTGGACCTTTGATTCTGTAGCTCAAACCGTTGCAGCTGAAGTCTTTAGATATCCATAGGTTAGTTCCCTATATGTTTAACCAAGTTATCACCCGGGCCTGACTTCGCACCTTTTGGGTCATTTTGGCTTGTTGTGTGATAGCACTTATATTTGGCAACTTAGAACACACACGTTTAATATAAGAAATGTTAGTTGGACCAATGGAGTTACAGCAGAGTGAAATATTCAGTAAGGGAAAGTTATTAACATTGAGAAGTCACAAATGGAGAATAAAGCTTTTTGAGGAGAGGGGTAGGACAGGCTTAGGGCTTTGAGCCCAAGTTAGATGTCCCCTACAGAGTGAAACCTGACGAATATTGCTTATTTCTTTCTTTTTGGTGTCAACTGTGCTCTTCACACTTTTTCTGCTAGTTAAATCCTCTATGTACTTCTCAAAATGGTGTCCAGTCAGTCCCCTCTTTGCCATTATCCAGCCACAAAAGAGAGGTGATGCCCAATTTAGTTTTTACTTGATTTTTAATTTTTTTTTTTTTTTTTAATGCTAGGCATGTAAGTTAGAACTGAAAGCAACCTTTGGGTGGGGGGACGTGTTTTGAACTTCCCTCTGTGATTGTTTAAACACACAAGGATATTTCTGTCCTGCTGTGTTTCCCATTGGAGGCAGCAAGATCTCCGTGCTGTTGCTCCTACATTCTTTCTTGTTCCTGCCTTTAGGCTCTGGGTAATAACATGCTGCTTCTTGGGAATTCAGGTTGGTGAGAATAAAGTTCCCAATGTGAGGGGGCAGGAAAAAATAAAAGAAAAAAAAATGAAATGGTGTAAAAAAGACTATTGAAATAACAAAGTAAAAACTGTAGTGGGCATTGGTCAATGCTGGTGACACTTGCATCCATAGGGATTCTGTAATTTCAGGATGTTCTAGGTGGTAGGTTTGTATTTAACATGGAATAATAAAGAGCGGTCATGCTCGTGGCTTTCATGAAAACTAGCCTGATATTTTAGTAAGAAAAGGTGACCACAGGAGAAATCATCCATGGATTATTTCCTTGCTGGTTAAGAGCTGTTGACTGTGCACCTGTTTGAGATAAAAAAAAAAAAAAAAAAAAAAAAAAAAAGTCAACACCCAGACTTGCAGAACACAGCTGCACAAGCTGAACAGGAGCCAAGAGCCATTCATTCATACCAGCATTAAGAAGCTTAGTGAGCAATATGGATTTTAAAGTCCACATGACAGATCATGGACTGTTCTGAAAAGCCCTAAGTCCAGTGATTTCAGTGATGCTTTGGGAAGTGAAGGCTACTTGAGTGTCTACCCTAATGAACAAATCAAGCCTGGAGCAAAGTAAAATGTATAATTCATTCCATTAAGGAGCAGTAGATTATTGCGAGTCGGAGGGGGGGAAGAATACAAAGTGCAAGTGGGTTTTCTACGATCCGGTACGGTAGACATAGAGGGAAAAGAAAGAAAATGAATAAAAATAACCCTACAGACTTGCAGAGACCTGGTAGAACAGAAGTAGTCAACTAAGCAACATGCAAGTGTAGACTGGATTACGGCAACATATATTTGCGATAGGGAGAAGATAAACAGAAACTGGGGGGAAAAAAAGGTTACTGGTGTAAAATAAGGAAAAGAAAATCAGCTGTGCTGATTGACAGCATATTTTCGTGGCCTATTTAACAAGAAGGTGAAATGAGCTTGGGAAAGAGGAAAATAAGAAATTTTAAAATAGTTACTGAGTAAAAGCAGTATACTTATGACATAAATAGGTATTGATGATAATAAGTTGTAGTATACTAAAAGAATGAACTAAACCAGAAAGCATCGGAGCATGAGCAGTAGTAGCAAGTGAGAAGGAAGCAAGAAGGCATGAAAGGATTGTAACAACATGAATGTGTTACTTATCTTCAGAACAGAAAGTCTAGGAATGAATGCAAAAAGAGGGGAAGAAACCCCACCACAATTCAAATTGTTTTGAACACGAATGGTGTCATAGGAATTTGAGTTGCTGGAGGCATTATGAATGAAGAGTAATGACGAATGGCAATGTATCAAGTTGGACAGAAGTGTGGGGGGTGACTCAGGGTGAGCCGCCAAACGCAGTTTAATTTAACATCTTTATTAATGATTTTTTGAGGAGTACATAAACAGGTCATTAATTACATTTATAAATGATGCTACATTAGGCAGTGTTGCAAACACTAGAAAAGGACAAAGATGTATGATGACAATTGATTACAGAGACTGCGAATAAAACCTGATCCAGCATCCGCTACAGCACCAGAAGGGAGGTTTTTTGCCTCCACTTGAGTGGAAGAGAGGTCGGAACCGGAGCTGACAGCTACAGTGTACCTCGGCATGGGAAAAGATGAAGTAGCATATGGTGGGGAAAAATAACCCAGTTCGCAAGTAGTCAAAGGCGGCAGCATGCTGGAAAACCAGAATAATGAGGAAATGGTGTTGAATAATAAGCCTCAAATTAGATGTACTTGCGGCAGTCACTTGTTTTGTTTCAGTATTACATATTGTCGAGCTGCCTATAGAGAAATGATGGATGCCATAGAGATTGCGGTTTCTGTTCAAAATGGACTAGGGAGAACAGGAATAAGATTTGGAATAGATCAAAACTCACTTACCCCTATGTGTATGTGGATGTTTTACATACTGAGCAAGGGAAGCAATGATCTTGGAATACTGTGTAAATTGCGAGATGCAGCTTTATGGAGGGGGGAGAGAAGAATCTCATTGTGTATATGACAAAATAGCAATTAAATGTTGCAGCTGATATTAATTTGGGTTGTGTTCGCATCCAAAGTGTCCAGGCATGGATGAGAGCAACTCTGTGCTAACTCTTGGGGGAGCACTGAAATCTCATCTGAAAATGTTATAATATCAGTATATGAAAAAAAATGTGATGGGTAAAACCAGAAATGAGATGAGGGAATATAATGAAATGCCAGTCAGCCTGATTGCCAAGGTTCATAATTCACCAGCAGCCCAGCCATGGGCGAGGATTTGCATAGCCATTAAGGCAGAAAGAAGAGCCTCAGGAACAAATGGGATCGTCCGCGGGATTGTTCAGAGAAATGAAACAGTCCCTGACACTTGTCTCCTGTTTTCTCAAACCTTTGATGCTCGATACGAGGTTTTGAATGCCATATCAGCTCTTTTCATACGGGAGTTTGTCTCTCTCGGATCATCTGCTCCATCTACCTTTTGGGTTACCAAAGTAAAGTTTATGTTGGTGCTTATTATCTGTCATCCCCAAAAACACTTGTCGCTTTTTCCTTTGCGCTTGTTTACGTAGCTGTGCCCGCTGTCGGACACTTGAGCTGCTCCCTGACTATTTGTGTGGCCACTGGCGCTGGGTGAACCTTTTGTGTTGGATGAGTCTATTATTTACAAAATCCTCTGTCTGGGTAAGAGGATACTTGAGGCATTGTTTCTGTTTATCTCCCCTTGAGTTGGTACAGATCAAGTGGAGAGAAAATATTTAAGGTAATACAAGGTGTTTATTTTCAGAGTAAATAGTTGGTATTTAAGCAAGTTAAGTTTCTCAAATGTTTAGAATGATTTCCGTATGTAAAAAATTGTATTTTGATGTTGGTCTCTAACACACTTGTAGTGATTTGCTATTCTGTGTCAATTAAATCTCTGCTGTCTGAACCACTGGGCAATACATCACAGGGACCAAATCTTCACTGAAAGAAGAAATGGTAAAAATATTCCACCAGATGTTTTTGCTGTTTTCCTGTGGTTTTCTAAATAAGAGTCCTACAGGCCAATTAATTGTTAGGTTATCAGGCAGGCTGGGGGAGTTGTAATCACTGTTTTGGGGGATTAAATTGGTCCCCTTTTTACACATTGTTTGAAGTTATTTACTCTGTGTGCTCTGACTTTTTCGGAGGACCTCCTGTCCTGCTTTGCTTTGCATACACTGCTTTGAAGCCATCTGATACCCTGGAAACTTTTCTGAACTTCAAGCACTTCCCTGCCACATGCTTTGGTTGTGGTTGAAAAAATTCCCAATCAACTGATGTCAGTCGAAGCCGGGATTGTGGTTGAACAGACACTTTTTCAACTACATAGAAAATAAACCCGCCTGGACGTGCTTATGTCCAGCCTGCTCTAGGTGAACCTGCTTTGGCCAGGCGGTTGGACTAGATGATCTCCAGAGGTCCCTTCCAACTCCTATAATTCTGTGATTAAAAAAAAAAAAAAAAAAGAAAAAGATGCTGTGCATTGTTGTGGCTGGGATGCGAGTCAAAAGGGCTGTAGTGTGTTTGCAGAGAGGGAAGTTGGTGCTGATGTTTCAGCCAGAAGGCAAGGCAGGCTTCCTCTGCAGTGGTTAGGGAAATGGAGAAGCTTCGTCTGGGACTACAACTCTGCTGTTGTTCAGGACTGCGTTCGGTATTGCAGTCTTCACAATCGCTTCATGTTGGCGGGAGGCGAATTGTAAAGCTTTAACAAGGAGCATTTCTTCAGACCGCACTCTCTGACCTCCACCTCTAGGGAGAGTTATGGCTAATGTGTGGGAGCTGCAGGAAATCCTCAAAGAATGGGGCTTTGTGAGTTGCAGAAGGAGGCCTGCTTACCACCCACAAATATATTAACAGGGAGGAATACAAAATACAGACGTTTTTCTATCGGATCCCTAGAGTCAGGTAGGGAAGAGTTCATGCTATTCTAGAGCTTTACTAGATTAGCTTGCTGTTGCATAAAAAAAGCCCTACACACCAAAAATATCAGTCTTACTTTCTGCCTGGATGTTTGTGCTATGAATGCAAAAGCTTGTCCTGCACCAGGGAAAGCCTCTTAGCTGGACTTTGCTTCTCAACACAGCTACCCTGCTCCTTCTGTCTAAAGGCTATAAAGGCAAAAGGCCATCTAGAAATATCTCAGAAGTAAGAGGAACTATTCAAGGGCTGACTTGCTTGTCTTCAGGTCGAGTGGAAAGCCATCATTTGGCGGTGGGGTGGCTGGTGACCTGTAATGATGGGATATTTCTGGAAGAGTGGATAGTCTCTTGACTCTGGACAAAGTGGGTCTCTCCTGTGCACGCAGCTTATGCTGCACTTGGGTTAGCGTTATTAGAAAAGTATGCTAAATAAGGTTAGGACATGCTTTTTGAAATCCACATTGTTCCTCCATTTCTGGGGTCTTAAATGAGTGTATACAATGCATATTACTAGCTGTGCATGTGCAGTGCTTTTAAGTTAAAGTACTATTTGAGAATTTAAGACTTTGTTAGATAAATATTCCTTTCATATAAATATTAAATTAATCTACAGGGATTTTCAACTCATATGCTTTTTGCAGGTGTTTTTCACAAACGAGGGTCATTTAATTTTATTTGTTGTGTTGGCAAAGTTAATATTAATATAACTCATTTGTACAGAAGCACAACCTATTAATTATTCAGAGCAGGATATAAAAATACATCGAGAGGCATCTGCCACTTCATCCATTTATAGCACTTAAGAAATAACCGAATTGACTTTTAATTGGCTTAAATATTTGTCCCCACCTGTAATTGTGGATTTTAAAAATAGACTTTGCAGCTATGCACTGATATTCTTGGTATTTGTATTTACCTTTAAAAGGAAGATGTACTTCTGATAGGCTGCACTGTTTCTTTGAGCTTCATTTAAGTGGAGACATATTTATATTTAGCCTCTATGATGCCTGAGTCTTCAATTGTAACTCATAGACTTAAATTCTTAATATCAATTTCAAACTCCGAGTGTTGTCAGCTCCTCTTCTTCTAAATGTTGAAATTCATCAGAGGAATTTTGCTTGAATGGTGGAAAGGCGCATAGAATGGTGTACTATAACATATGGGTCTAACAGATTGTTTTACAGTCTTGCTGTTACCTGCCTTGTTCTCTCATGATGCAGAGTTATGTTTTAGGGAAAAAGTAAAGCTTTTTTTTTTATTTTTAAGGAAACTTATTTCCTGCTGAAAATGTTACCATAGCAGTGAGTTATAAGTCTGGAATTCCTAAAGGTTGACTTTATTCTATCATCTGGTTTTCTGATATAGATTCATATCCATCAATCAGAAGAGTTGCTTTGGAAGGGAATTTCTGCAGTATCATAAATCCATTTAATTTGTTTCTTTGAAACACTTGTTTAACATATAAGCTATGATATGACTGATCTTACATTTTCAAACTGAGTTTTCTCTCCCATTTAGCCTTCCTCTTTTTTTCTTATTAACTTTTTTCTTTTCTTAGGAATTTTCCAGATAATATCTTTAAAAATTAAGCCACTACATTAAGTTTTTAAGTTTGCTTAATTACCACGTTGGCTTTTTACATCTGCATTGGATGAGGAGGTTGTGATATTTCCTTTTGGTTACAGAAATTGCTATAGCTGGCCATGCTTTTGTTATCCCAAGGTGAACCTGCTGCTGTGTGTTGCATGTGCTCCCAACCATTTCTTCCAGAATGACCTTGGCAGATTGAATCGCAATCCTGTTTCTTCAATAAAGATTTCATTAAATGAGATGTATTCGGCAAGATCAAGTATAAATCGTTACACCTAAACAGAGATGCTCATTCAACCAAGAAAAGCTGAGGACTGATTGTAGCTGGAGGCAGAGGTTCCTCGGAGAATAAGCTGGAGTTTGCAGTTGGATCATGCACTGGAAGTGAGTTGACAACATCACCCTGTTGTGGGGAAACTCAAGAGAGGAGCAGCTGTAGAGTGACAATTAAGCAGGAAAGATCTGTGAGTTACCTATTGCGCTGCTTGAGTAGAGTGAAGGAGACTGTTGTGTCCAGTGTGGGGGACTGGAGCCAGGGACGGTGAGGGAGTTAGAAATGGCACCAAGAGTAGAGCGAAAAAAAAAGTTTAGGTCTAGAGAATAGAAGTCTAAAGGTGAGGAGAGGAAGACAGAGAAATAATTTAATGTGTAAAAAAGAAAAGTATTGAAGAGTAAAAGCTCATAAACTGTTGTTCCTGGAGACAGGACAAGAAGTAACAGCCTCAATTTTTAGGAACGGAGTTTTAGGTTAGAGATTACGAGCAATTTCCTAGAGGGAAGAATGGTAAAGCATTGTGAAAATTGTTTAGGAAAGTTATGGCTCCATCAGGGGCTGGATGTGGGCCCATCACTAGCACTTGTTGAAACTTGGGTTCTTAATGCATGAAGCACTGCCAAAAGCCCAAAAGTTGAGCTCCGGCAGCTGCAGCCTTGGGCAAATCGGCAGGTAGCCTCCTCGCTGCGGCAACTGGCTCGACAGTGCGGAGGCTGGAGGATTGTTTTATGTTGCAAGCAGATTTTCCTGAAAAAAAATTAGTTTTACTGCTGTTGTCGTTTTATTGTTTTGTTTTGGTCACACAGTTGCCCATTTTTTAAATTTTTTTTTTTTCTCCTGGACAGTCTGTTTTTGCTGCCTTGCCAGTGTGTCACTGGGAATGGTTTTCCTCTTGAGATAAATGCCTTTGTTTTCTGTTTCTCCTGCTACCTGGCTACCCTTCTTTCTCACCATGGAGGGTTTTGTACAGACACAGAGAAGATAACCAGCTTAGGGTGCACAGGCAATAATGTTGCAGCTTGTATACGCTTCTGGGTTTTTTTAATAATCTATTTAAATTTTGTTTCTGCTACCATGCAGTTATGTGTTCAGTATAAATTTCCATGGAGGAAGCAGATTTGTTTTATTTGATGCTTGAAGCGTATTTGCAGGGTTTGTTTTTTATGGCCAAGAGTGGCAGGAGCAGCTCAGAGGGATGCATGGATCAGTTGTGAATATGTTTGATGGTAACAGACCACATAGAAATTATTTGTGGTAAGGATGATGGTGTGACCTGATGTGACTCTTCCTTTTTTTTTTTTTTTTTTTTTTAAGTATGACATGAAGACTCCTTGATAAGGGATATCCCTTTTTTCTCCCCTACCAGTCCCAGGTGTCCAGAAGTGGTTTGAATATGGACAGGGTCAGATGCAGCCCCAAGCTGAGCGAGTGCTTGAACTCCTGCTGACGGACAGGATGCTGGGGCTTACATACTGCACCAAGTGGCATTAACAGAGGGCAAAAGCCACTATAGCCCTTCCATCCGCCTGGTTCTACTTCTGTCTGACCACAAACAACTGTCTAGATAGTATAAAGAAATCACAGCAGTGCTATAATACAGGGGTTGCATTGCTAGGGAATCTCAGTTCTTCGTTTTGCTCTTTTGTGATATTACTGGTCTAGCTGTTCTACAACATGGTGATTTTGTGATGGGAAGAAGGAGAAAGGTTAGGTTTTTTGGGTTTAATGAAACACTGAGTATACACTTTAAAAAAAACCTGGTGAAATAACGGAAATGGCTTGTTCACGAATAAATTCTGCAAGCTTGTGTATGTGATGAGTTTAACGTGTGACAATTTTCCCATCACCCTGTGGGGAATCCTGTACTTAAAAGGATGAAACTTTCTAGAACACTGCCTGTTGGTCTAATAATTGGGGAACTGTCTCATTAGGGAAGGACAAAGTACAAATCTATCAGACAGTGGACCAAGATGCTAGTTGTAAGAGACAGCTCATAAAAACTAGAGATTGCTGGAAAGTCTACACCATAAAGTGCAGGGGAAGAGAATGATTTGTGTTTCCATACAGAGGAAATTGTACTGGAAAAAAAATAATCTTCATTTTGATTGGAAAAAGAAAAAAATTGTAAAAATAGACTAGAGGAATTCTTATTTGCATGCAAATCTTGGCTATCCGGAGTCAAGGGTATAAGATGCTTGTCATTATTTGAATAACAAGTTCTTGTAATGGAAATTCATAGTAAAAGTTGATGGCAAATACAAATGCCTAACAAAGCTCATATTGCTGATGGGCTGTGGCCTTCAGGCTCTGTGCAAAGGCATCGTTGTCCATCTACTTTGCTTCCACTGACCTCAGTTCCCTGTCATCTTGTTTGCAGTTTGTAGGCTCTTTGGGAAGGCTGCTATTTGCTCTGTAAAGACAGTCTGTGTGCTATGAAGGTGCAATCCGTGTTAAGACTTATGGGATTTACAGCAATAGCAGTAATAGAAAATAATAGTTGCAACAGGGTCAATTTTTTTTTTTCTTTTTTTTCTTTTTTTTTTTTGGACACTGGCTCTCTCCATCACCAGAAGTGGAGTCAAATTCTGCTGGAGTCAGACATTGCTTATTCACAGGTTTTCATGCCGGAGGTACCCTCCGTGATGCCTAGAAATGTATGCAGGGCTGTCTGGCAGATAGTGACTTGTCACTACCAGGCTTTTTTCCTTGCAATTTCATGGCGAGGAAAAGAACGGGTGGTGCTGCATTTTAGCACTGCATGGTGCTCACAAGGTCCCTGTCACTTGGCATTTTTCATCTGATAATTTTGAGACATCTTCCATACATCCTGTTTGTTTGCTTAAATATTACCTTAATTTATCTGTACAAAGAAGGAGCTATCGTGAAATTTCTATCTGCTTTTTACCTGAAATCGGTCCATTTTTCAATTAGCAAAGTAAAAAATATTTTGAATGTTGTTTTTGATATTTACGTAGCTAATAAAAAGCAAATAAAAAGAGCATAAATTATTCTGCATATCAGATGGGCAGCATAACACTTAACTAGATTTAAAAAAAAAAGTTTTTATTACAGCATAATATCTACTTAGGATCAGAGTAAACATATTGAAAAGCAGTTCTGAAAAATAAACAGAAAGGGCATGCTTTGATGAGCCTTGTTTTGCAGGTCGTTAAATATGTTTTCCCTGAATTGCTACTAGTTGCTTGGAGCCATATACATTATACAGAAATGATATATTATGTCATAGCTACCTATAAGAAATAGCAATTACGAGTAGTTAGAAAATTTATACCCTTTCCTGAGAGGTGTTTAATATTGTTCCAATATGATGATGTCACACTATCTTTTAAGGCCTGTACAGAGTAAAACTGATGTAATTTGAACAATCTAACTGAAGTAATATGGCTGGTACTTCAGTACTGTATTCTGATGAAAAATTCATTTCCTTCATCTGAAAAACTGTTCTCACCAAATGTAGACTACGTGCAGTCCATATTCAAATAAACAGTTTAGCAGCCTTATTTTTTCAAAGCTGACTTGCTTATCAACTCCTAGCGATGCCTGCAATTAGGATTTAGAGGTTTGTTCATAGCACAGATGAAAGCAAATATAGCACATGGATTTAGTAGCTTTGGTAACGAAAACCATGAATGAAAAGATGTGTGTTGTAGCATGGCTTCCCGTGGTTTGCTGTAGAAAGACATCACTGCAAGGGGGAGAGAATATTTTTAAATTGGGATAATTACAGGTAGATTTTTTTTTTTTATTTTACCTTGTTATGCCTTTCCTTCCCAAAAGATGAGTACCTAAATTAAAGCTATAAGCCAATAGAACACATTTCTGTAGACTGCAGTTTGCTTGAGCGTTTACATTACTTAGTGGTCTTATTAAAAACTAGTATTTATTCTTTTCAGATTGGAACATAGAAAAATCTTACATTGCAAATCTTTTCTTTTTCTAAGAAAAGAAGTCAGCGCATTACTAGTTTTTGAGTTGCTCTACCTTTCTAAACTTTGTGACATACACTGGCTGGATTAAATCTCAATGAATTAAGTCTCGACCTGTGTCTGTTCCACACAACCGCATGCTTCCAGAAGAGGAGCAGACGTGACACCATGGTTTTTGTTCATACCAAGTGACATAGTTTGGACAGAAACCTTGGAAGATGATCTCAATGGAGAAAACTTAGATGGCGTTGGGGCAGAATTATCCGCTAACATGTCCTGACTCTGCACTTGCATAAACACAGTGCAGTTCTTTCCCCTGCTTGTGCAGAAAAGAGGAAGACTGCAGGGCCTATATAAACGGTGAGAGAGCATAAGCCCAACGAGTTTTATATTTATTACCTGTTGGTATTCCCTGCTGTGGAATGCATCCCTCCCTGAGTCAGGCATAGACAGTCAGGCTTTGTGCAGGAAATTTTGCTGGTATAGTAGTGATGGGATTGATCCTCCTAGTTTGTAAGCAGCTGATGCTGTTTCCATGTGACCTCTCTGTGCTCTTCATTTTTCCCTGCCCTGGATTCATCTCAGGCCACCCTTGTAAATGAGCTTCTTTGTGTTTTGGCATGTTGGAACCTAAACGTGCCCCTTCCTCATCACATCCCTGCAGCTGAACGTCTGAGTGTTTGCATTAAACAGAAAGCTTTGTACCTGCCCGTCTCCTGCAGGAGGAGGGGATGTTGCCATTAATGATTCTGGATTACCAAAATGTTTTTGATACTGAATCTCCATCTCCTATTCAGTTCTCATTTACGTCCTTTCTAAGTCCTTGTGTGAGCATCTTTTCCACCCGGATCATTGCAGATCAGAATTTTGTTTTTCAAAGCGAAATACACAGTGGTGCAAAGCATTTCTTCATGCATCTGTCACATGCAGGCATTCCTGTTTGACCTTTTCTTATCTATTCTTCCATTCTCAAATACACCAAGACTAAGTTTGGTGACAAGGACAAGCACAAGACAAATGTAAGTCATCAAACTGTCATTTATTTCTTTCTTTCTGCTGAATTAATGTCTCCCTTGCATTCTAATTCCCCTGTTTACGTACTGTGGTGCCATATTTTCTTTCTTTAACAGAGAAACAGTGTTCCAAACATCACATTATTATTACTTACTGCAATCTTGAGTCGTTATGTTTGTTGTCTGTAGCTCTGTTCCTTTTAAGTGTTTACATACATCCCTTCTTTGATGCCTCAAAGTGTGTTTCATAATGTTTGAATTCTATAGGACATTTATGTATGAATTTCCCTGATCTCTCTCTATTTCCCTTTTGTTCTGTATTCTCACATGTCTTCATTAGTTCACCCCTTTTGAATCATTTGCAAAATTACAAGGGTCTTTGACTATCAGAGCTGCTGAGTTGCATTGTATAAAAGCAAGGTTGTATCCAGACCTAAGACAGTAGATGCAGAAAGATTATAATTTATCTCACACACATGTCTTTTCTCTGTGGCCCTGGCACAGAGATGAGGAGTGTGGCTTATAAGCTGAATTTTTGATGCGGTGTTAATATCTGAATGTTTGTAATTCACCAGTTCAGAAAATGCAGCTCCCAATTTTCTTAGAAAAGCAAGCCTGTAGCACCGTACGCAGGTGTATTCAAAATGAAATATAAAAATTTTGCTGAAAGATGGGAGTCCTAAAAAATAGTTTCATTAGGCCACCAATCATTTGGTGATCCAAGAAGTCTAGTGGGAGGTGTCCCTTCCTGTGGCAGAGGGGTTGAAACTAGATGATCTTTAAGGTCCCTTCCAACCTAAACCATTCTATGATTCGAAGATGATCAAAGGGCTGGAGCACCTCTGCTATGAGGACAGGCTGAGAGAGTTGGGGTTGTTCAGCCTGGAGAAGAGAAGGCTCCAGGGAGACCTTATAGCGGCCTTCCAGTACCTGAAGGGGGCCTCCAAGAAAGCTGGGGAGGGGCTGTTTGCCAGGGCATGTAGCGATAGGATGTGGGGCAATGGTTTTAAACTAGAGCAGGGTGGGTTTAGATTAGACATTAGGAAGAAGTTCTTTACAATGAGGGTGGTGAAACACTGGAACAGGTTGCCCAGAGGGGTGGTGGAGGCCCCATCCCTGCAGACATTCAAGGCCAGGCTTGATGAGGCTCTGAGCAACCTGATCCAGCTAAAGATGTCCCTGCTTACTGCAGGGGGGTTGGACTAGATGACCTTTAAAGGTCCCTTCCAACCCAACACATTCTATAATTCTATAAGAAGCATATTACTAAAAAACTGCAAGGTGGCGAATGCTGGCTGAGATTGGTTCATTCAAATAAGCTGCAGTCTGAGAGGATGTATATCCATCATATTTAATTTTAGGACTTCACCCCCAGAAGCTAATGACGTTAATGACAGCTAATTCTACTCAGGCCTGATGGTGGTGGTGACTACAGCTTGTAATCAGGTGCTAGAAAAAACCCAATTTGAGGACGCTGAGCCAAATCACCTACTGCACTGTTGACTTTAATTAAAATTGCTAGTGATCGATGTTTTTAAAAGCAGGAACTGCTGGTGTTATTCATCACCATTTATTGTGCATCATTTCAGTGGTATGTCTGTTTCCTCCATTTATAGTTGAGGGGAGTATTTTGCCTTTTTCCTGTGTACTTGGCCTAAGCTAGATTCCTTTTTGGAAGGCCTTTGTCCAGGGCTGTCAGCATCATCTAAAGGATTTCTGTAGGTACCAGAGACAATTGAAATAACTTATCCCATTCTGGCTAAATACTTGCGAATCTCAACCAAAAAGAGCTCTGTCTTAGCTGCACCACCTGTAGTCCCTGAACTGAGTAGCTCGGATGCATTAGTACGATTTATCATCATACCTTTCCTTTGTAGTGCAGACGTACTTTAAGTAAATGAAACCATTTTTCTTTATTATCTCCTTGTTAAGAAAACCAGCCCTTGCGTTTTCCCCAAGCGTAGGCCTTCTCTGAATAAATATGCAAAGTATAATTTCACAAAATGACGTTCTACTGAATCCCTTTGTACTTAGTCCTGCCAGAGGAGGGAGAGCTGAGATGGTTTATGAAACAAATGCCTGCACCTTGCAAGTCTTTATGAGGTAGTTGGGGGAGAATAATGGAATGCTACACAAGTGTCAAGGAGACTTTGGTTAAATGACGGGCTCCCGAAAAGCCTTTGGAGCATAAAATACAAAGTTAAATTCTCACCAGTAGCTAAATAACAGCCTGAACTTAATAAGAGCATTTCCAGCCAAATAAAACATTAGATAGTTTGGGCCAAATTGTGAAAGATTTTGTTAGTTAAAGATGACAGTTCCCTTGTAATTCTGGCTTGTGAATAGTACCTATTTCAATGCTTAAATCCAAAAGGGAGAATAGCAAATTGGCAGGAATATTCAGGCGTGAATGTGACATAAGCATTAGGTCAGGAAGAGCTTGAAAAATCCTACCCAAGGCAAACCTGCAAATTATACAAATGCTCGTGGAGAGGGCTAATTAGAAGCAGATGCTTTGTTCTTTGGAGTTACAGTGGGACTGGTGGCATGTGTTGGGAAGACTGAAGTCAAAGACTTCCTAAAAGCAGGTATGTAATACATTGGCCATATAACTGTTCCATGTGTTGTTACCTTGTGAACATACAGGTGATGATGTTTAATTAAACTGCTGCTAGAAGGAGTTACTGGGTGCTTCTTGTTTGTGAATGTGTGTTTTCACCTTGGTGTGTGCTGAGAGGGTGAGAGTGCCGAGGTCAGCAGTGAAGTTTTCACCGAGATGTTTGCATGTCTCATCTTAGTGTCTTCTGGTCTGCAAAAGAGGTTGAATTTCATTAGAGAAATGGCAGCTGATCAAGATTAAGTGCTCCTCCAAAAATTAGTAAGCAGTAGTAGTACTTTTAGTAGTCCTAGGATCTCTCTGTCATATATTGACAAAAACCCGTTCACTGTTATGAATTCTTGTCCAGACCTTTGCCTTAAAAACGTCTCTGGAAACCTTCTGTGCCTCTAGACTCTAAGTTGTATTTTTTTTTTCCTTTTTCTTTCTTTGAATGGCTCAGGAGATCTTTTTGTAAATCCTGTGGGTTCTGTGGGCATCAAAGAAAGCAATGTCCTTAGTGACTTAGAATTACAGTCAAGCTGAGTTCATGTCAAATGATAGCTCACTTGGAATAAGAATGGGTTTTTTTTTTATCTGTAAAATTTCAGAAGACATGAAATCTGTAGGTAAAGGATACATGTCCAATGGGCCACTTTCCTATTTTCCCCAAGGGTTTTCTAGTGTGTTTCTAGTGTGTTTATTAAGCTTTTCCAGAATACATTGTTCCGGTGTTTTATACTGAAGAATAAATAAATCAAACCCCTTTAATGCAGGAGGCTCTCTTAATGGTGAAGAGTAGGCTTGCAGCTATACCACTATCCTCTTCTGAGGTATTATCAGGAAAAATAAAACCTTTCAAGGGCTCTTGAACACAACAACGTTAAGCCGTTGCTGGGTACACGTTAGGAAAACAAAACTAAAAAATATGAAATTGTTTGACTTTCAAATTGACTGATGGTAAGTGTGCTTTTTCCCCAACCATTGTGGACGAAAAATTTGGACTTGGCTGAAGCTATTGTAGTCAAGCTCCCGTGTTCTGTCTCTGAAGTAAATCTCATAAACTCTCAGCACCTAAAACAACTTTGGTTGGCATAATGACTGCAATTCATAAGTAATAATCAAATCTCAGACTGGAGGAGGGAAGGTTCTCTAAATGTCTTGGTACGTCTTGCATCACCGCATTGATGTCAGACAATGGCATCAGTGGAAATGATCAAAGTGAGGCAATATTCTGCAGAAGAAGAATATCAAAAACTTAAGTTTCTGCAAAAAGATTTGTATGATTTCCTGTAAATTTTCATTTCTAATGTGACATAAATCATTGTATACTTGGGGTTTCACTGCAGAAGCGCTCAGCTGTTGCTCCAAGCCATTTAAATATGCTTATTGCAGCTCATGGTCTCTGGCTTCCAATCAGTTCAGTGTAACAAAAATGATGAAAAGCTTATGGAATGTAATAATTTAAAAGACAAAAACGCTGGTATACTTTGAAAGCTAATAGGCAACTTTTGCCATAAGGAGTAGCGATGGGCAAAGCCCCAGCAGTGGAAGAGTTGCAGATAATTGGATGCGTACTGAGGGCTAACGGCAGGAGCGAGCCTGCCTGGTTCAGTGCGATGCTCGGTCTGCAGGGAAGTGTTTGACCTGGGTAGGTTTCAGATTCATAGACTGCAGCAGGTAATACAGCGTGCACAGAGAAGCAAGGCTGCTCTTATCTTTGCTTTATTTTGCTTGCCTTGGTTTTAATGTTTTTTTTTTTTCTAGCCAAGTAACATGAAAACATATATGCTTGGTTGAAAGGTTAGCATCTGAGAGCTCCATGGAGGAAGTTTTGTGCCCTATTTTGATTGACTGAGAAGAGGGTTAAAAACCTTGTCACACTGTGAACTTGGAGACATTTGTCTAGTAATGTCCATCATGGAAAAAGACACACTTAAGGGGATAGGAAATTAAATCTAGAGGGGCTCTGATTATGAGATCACTGACAGAAATAGGAAGAGTGAAAAAATAGTGTTAACTTAAAAAAAATAAAATAGGTTATCGGATTAGATAGATGATCTGGTTGCAAAATGTGGTTTGAGTCCCAGTACCTTGGAACTGGAAGAAGGCAGAATAGATTGCAGTTGTTAATTTATTAATTTTTTTTTTAAATGAATTTTGGGTCAAGGTAAAACAAAAGCTTGGCTGTTTTGTGAGAAGCCTTGGGAGGTGACCTGAAGGGTGCAGCTTCTATGAAAAAGGCCAGGATGAGGGGCTAGTGAAGAAAGAAGAAAAATTGAGCCTTTCTGAAAAGGAAGGGGGAAAAGACAATATGGTTTTACCAAGTAAATATTTTCATGGTACTACTTTGAAGTTTGGGTTTTTTCCTTGGAAAAGCAGATAGGCAGGTGTGGACAGAGGCAGGCTGGAAGAGAAGATGGTTCCACGCAACGCAGTGGCAGGAGTGCCTTGGTGACCATATACAGGCCATGTACGTAAATACATAAATATTTACATGGAAAGTGGAGTTTACTCCTCTGTACATGATGCAGCTGTTGTGAAATAGGTATCTCTGAATCCTAATTACTCACTTTTCACCTGTAACTTAACTGGTGTGGGCTGAGGGAGTGTGGAAGTTCTTTTACATGTGGGATGCATGTAAAAATAGTAGGGACTGTCAATGGAAATCATAACCCGACTCATTAATGCAGCCTCCGTAGCAGTGGGAAGAAAACTGTAACTTTTTCCTGGTACATTGGGAGCCAGTAATTAGCCAGTGGCACTGTCAGTGTTGCACTGGTATTTTTATAGTAGCTACAGATGAGCTGGTCTTGGGTGACTCGTCACTCCATTGTAGAAACTTGCACTTTAGTCCACACGGAGTTTTGAGATGAAGCAGATGGATGGGAAAAGCCTGAGCGAAGGGGATGGCACATCCCGAGCATCAACTACTGTGCGTGCTGCTGAGCAGCGGGGCTCTTCCTTTGAGTAAGAGGGATTCCTCTCGGTGCTGCTCATACAAGCCCCAGCCCAGCATCCCGGCGGTGTCATAGACTGCCAGTGCCGCGGGGCTCATTCCTTCCCCTGCTCTTGAGGCTGCTGGAGTGCTGGCTGCTATTTCGTGGGGGAAAACTGTTTCCTACTTCCTTGTTCCCCTTCTCCCTCTTTCCTTATAGTTGACATCCAGGAGGTTGAAGGAGAGATTACAAATGCATTAGGAGTATGTTATTGTAAGACGGCTTAATGCATCTTACGTGTTTTCCCAACAGATGCAGATTTCCACATTGTTGTTATTTTTGTCATTATACAGACAATGTTTAAAATAAGGATAGGCTTGAAAAGTCTTTTTATGATATTACCAGAGTTTGTAATGTGAGCGCAGTAGCTTAGCCTGAAGTATTTTTAATTAGGGCTTTTTTTTTTTTTCCCAACATTGTTACCCAGATAAACTGAACAAATAGAGAAAGGCTAATTGACTTACCTTGCTCAATTTATCGGAATGCTTTTGATAACGTTTGACATCATTTTATTAAACATGATGGAGAAGGGAGAGCAGTGGAATGTTTTGTTCTTCCTGATGTGTTATTTTTGGTAAGTGTCTAGAGTGCACTTAGATAAACTACAGTGCTAAGTCTGAGCAAGAAAGGCCTAAATATCTAATGAATTACTCCTATTTGCATTGAGAAATTAACTGTAATTAGCATTCAGGTTTTAATGATATTGTATTTGTGAAGCTGATAAGGCCTCTGGGAGTGTGGTTGCAAGAAACTTCAATTGTTTACTACATGCAAATCTAACCACTTAGCTTTAATTAGAGGTTGAAACCTGGAGCAATTATCAGCAGTTGCTTTAGTATTAATGAGCTTGACAGAGCTGTCCATCATGGTGTTTTATATGATTGAGAATTAGAATATTGAATCCCAGTTGGTTCGCTGTTCAAAGAACTTGCAGCCTTTGTCAAGCAAAACCATTTCATTTAGCATGCCGTACATTTCGTTAGTTCAGTCATTGGAAAGACTGAAGTCCTTATAAATTTGTATAGCTGCTATTTTCTGCATGATCGTTTGAGAATATGTGAGAGAATAAATTTTTAAAAAATAAATGGTTCTAAGAGCAGTTATATGGTTGCAATATAAAATTTAGTTGCTTGACGTCCAAATAATACAGTTTACAATAACTGTTGGCTGATGAATTTCCTCACAAAATTAGCTGATGTCTCCTCTTATGTGATGGAGTTAGATACTTCCATTCACACTCTGGTTTTAGTACAGGACAACAAGAGAGATGTAAGGAAAAGAGAAAAAGCTTACAGTGACTAGCCACTTAAATGTTTTTTATTTCACTCTTGTTATAATGGAAGTACTAACCATTAGTGACTTCTGTTGCTGCTCTTTAATGTTTTTTTTGAAAAAAAACAGCTTTTGTGTCAAAGAAATAAAAAGTTTCCACAGAAGATCTATGTAGAGGAAAAAAAAAAAACCTAGAAAATGTCACCTGAAGTTAGTACTTTTGGTAGACACTCTTGAGAGTTTTCTATTTTTGGACTATTTCTTTCTGAAACGATTCTCCCTTCTACAAGCCTTTGAACAATTAGAGTAGATACTTTATAAAAGTACATTAACAATGTTACATATAATAGACGCTTTGTATTTGTAATTTTTTATTGTAGATCGATAGACAGCAAAGTAGAATTGTGAACTTTCTTGTGCTCTGACAAGTGAAGCTGAAATAAAACCACTAAAGATGTTTTGAGCATCTGTTGGTGTTCCCAGGGATGTAAAAAGCTTGACAGTATTGAGTGACAATGAAATGCCATCTGAACCGCTGACCACTGGGGCATGAAATGCCATGTTAGTCACGTGTATTTAAATACTAGAGATTGTAGGTTTTATTTCAACAGAGATGGGAGCGCTTTACAGAACATCATGTTTATGGAGTGCTATTGAACAGCCCCACGTTTGAAAGTTGAGCTCTGGGAATGGCTTAGGGCAGGGGTGGAAGCATCTTTTGGGGGGTCCTACCCTGCCATCGTGAAGTGTGTTTGGTTTCTTGTGTGGATGGGGGCTGCTGCCCTCGCTGCAGGGTGGCTTTTTCCTTCTGCTGTGGGTTGTGGTTCCCTCCTGTCCCCGTGTGGCTCCAGACCGGCTGCCACTCACAAGACAAAGCCTGGTGATGCCCTCAGCGTTGGAAGGATCCTATTGGAAAAGAAAGCCCTGTTTTTCAGGGCAAAGGACAACTATAGAAAGTTTTAAAAGGCTTAATAACAGTGCATGTTCTAGATCAGTATCTTTGACAGCTAAATACTGTGGGGAGAATAACATGCTGCATCTCAGTTGTTTGTAATTCAGAGTAAGCCGGCTAGAGCTAGATGGAGCAGAATTATGAATCAGATATGGAGATGCTAGTACCGATTTATTCCTCCAGGAAAACACAGCTTCTAAGCCATGTGCTTTTAAATTCATTTTATAGGTGAATGGAGTTGAGGTTAAGGGACTAATGCTGTATCACGTAGGCAATCAGTTGTTTATATTATATCGGTTTGTTATGCAGCCATGTCGTATAGGAAATGTTCTATATTACGATATTCTTAGCAATTTCACCTTTGGGAAAAGGCGAGTTAGGGATCATCAAATAAGTAATCCAGCTGGCTAATTAGAAGCCATTAATTACTACTCTCAAATCATCACCCTTCCACTTCTGGCCTGTGAGTTACTGCTCAGATTGTCCATGGCGGGACCAACTTTGGCATAATCGTATATAATAGTAATCTATAATTCACACAGTGTCTGGTAATTTGATTTAAGCAACAGACCACACAGGCTACTGAAGGATAAAAGACAGCACATAAGTTACTCACCTTAATGAGGCTAGTTTGAGCTGTGCTTTGCCGGTTTATTATTAAATAGTGAAAATGGGATCCATTTTGCCCCTTACCCGCTGGCGTAAGAGGAAGTTAAAAAATTGCTACATATATCATTTCCTTATTGATACTTTCCCTACAATTAATTTTATAATAATATCGTGTGCACTTTTCAGTACCTAAATTACATACAATGTGCATTCTTCAAAGGTTTGTTTTCCCCATGATTTTCAGCTAGGAAACTGTGATTTAGTCTTGCCTTAATTCGTGCTGAAGGTTATATGTGGTTACAAGAAAAGGAGAAACTGGGGGGGGATGGGGGGGATTGTTGTTGTTTTTAAATGCTGCTAAGCTTTTAAAGTATTTTTGGCATGCAGACCATTTAGCATTATTATATATTAATTTTTCTGTATAGCATAACTTACAGTAATACATATTTAACATTTCTTATCTTCTATTTATGGCTTCTATTAGTTACTATATTCATAAAGATAAAAGACCCATAAATTACCAGTGAAACAAAACCATGTTAAGCTGTAGTTGCTCATCCAGTCGGGCAATGTTTCTGTTGTTGTTTAGGGATCTTGTTTGTGTCCCATTACTCTTTCATATTTATAGCCATTTGTCAGCAACAGCTTTGTTAAAATTTTGCAAATAGGTGACACATTTAACATTCCTTAAAGCCTTCCAGTGGCAGCATTTTTTGTTGGTGTTTTGTTTCGTTGTCATGTTTCACCCACTTTATTTGTACTTTTGTTGTCTTGGTGGCAGGAACCCGGAAGGGGGGAGGTTTGGGGATTTTTTTATTATATATTATTTTATTTGGAAATTGGAAATAGGCTTAACATTAACATTTCTCTTGGGAAAGATTTTGCCTGCTCTCTGATCAGACATGAACCATATCAAACAATCATCACTCTGAACATAATAAAGTTTGGAAGCAGGGAATGCATTTGCTGGGGCGCCATCGGCGTTTTGGAAGATACGGTATTATTTGTTCTAGATACAACTCTTTGGGCTTGCTTACATCAAAACTCTTTTGCGCTCGCCTAAGTGGTAGCTCTGATAAGTTCCCCAGTAAACAACCCAAGGTCATTGCAATTCATTCCCGCAAGTCGCTTCTCGCCATGGAGCAATCACTTCAAGGCACGCGTTTGTTATTTAGCAGAGAGCAAAAGAGAGATGGGACCGTGCGGCTGCTTTAGAGCGGCTTTGATCTTCTCTTTCCTAACAACAGTGCACAATAGTAATTACAGTTCCTTTTAAAACTTATTAGAGAGGTAGGATAATAAGTGAAAAGGGAATTTTCAGTCATTTTCAGTGTCGATGAATGCGTTATTAACTCCCAGTGATTTTGCAGATGCTATTTCTGCCAGATGAGCCTGAATGAGTGGCGCCTGCCAGATCAGCTATTTAAGGAACCCTGTTTTCTGCACTCAGCAAGGGATGGTTCCAGTCAAGTCTAGTTGTAAATCCAAATCTGGGAGACAGGGTGTCTGTTGGGGCTGCCAGGATATTATGTTACCCAGGCTGTGGCTCTTTTGTCTAGAGCAAGACCAAAAACCCTGCTAGAAAATTCCCTTTTTGATTAACGCAGCGCTGGCTGATTTCTGCGTCATGGAAGGGCAGTTAGCTTTGCAGATGTAGCTGGGCGAGACAGTGAAACTGAGGAAGGCTGCAAAGACAAGACAAAGGCTGCCCCTTCCAAGAGAAAACGGACCACCCCATATGGATATTGGATCACCCACACTCACGCAGGGAAGTCGCGTGTTTTGTCTTTGTGCGACTGACTGCGGTACCTTCTCGTCTCCTGTATGGTTTGCAGTATGTGAAATTTGAATAAAGAGCTCGCATGTGACTGACTCCCTCAACATCAAAATATTTAAATATAGCAACCCCCAGGCAACTGGTATGTTTTGGGGTTTTTGGTTTGTTTGTTTGTTTTTGGTTTTTTTTTTTTAAAAAAGGAAAAATTTTGGCTTTTCAAATCTAAAAAACTTAGAAGTTTTCAAAAAATTGTCCTAACCCATAGGTCTCCATCATTTTTGTTTGAAATTATTTTGACTTTTTAGACCAATTCCATGTTTAGTAAAGGCTGTAATGGAATTCCTGAGCTCATAAATAGTAACACAGCTAAGCGATCAGTTTTAATAATCCATTGGCAGTATTGCTTATCAAGAAAATGTGTACATTTTGAAATGACTTCAGCAGAAACTAATCAAGCTTAGTCACACTCTTTGACTGACTTCTGCCTAGCAATTTTGCTTGATTTCTCATATATTGTAAGAAATACAGTTTTGCGGTTTTATGGAAGATTATCAAAACTAATAGCTTTTCAAAAGAACTCTGCTGTTAAAAAATGTGATAGGATTTCCATGATCTTTTTTATTTTAATTTTTTTCCTGGACAATATTGCAGGACTAAATCTGTCTTTCTCCATTTCGGTTGGTCTTGACAATTGCAGCTCCTTAATATGCTTTAGTTACCATTCTCGATATGTCTGGTTGGATGTGGCGAAGGAAAAAACCATGACAGCCAGTCAAAATGTTCATGGGATGTTGCAGAGTCTGTGTTCTTATTACATTAGAAATTTGAATCTCAGGTTCGTAATTTGAGATTTGTGTCCTGTGAAATTGGAAGCAAGAAAATAATTTCTTGAGCAAACAAATAACGCAGCAGCACCTGTAGCAACAGGATGACAGCAAGCTGTTTCCCATGTTATCTTTAAAATGCCGATTTTCAGAGATCCAGCAAAACCTCAGTTCCGAAGAGATTTTTTTTTTTTTTTTTTTTATCAGATCAGTCGTTGATGTGAATGTTTCCAAGAGGGCTTCCTTGGTTCCTAAGCATTTTCTTGTATATCCTGACATAAAATATTTGGGGAACAGGTAAATGTAAGGAAAATTCACTTAGTATCACAATTAAGTCAAATAATTGCAATAATATTTTTTTTCATATTCAAAATAATATTAAAGATACAGAGTAGGTATTTTCTGAAGGGAAACTTTGTTTGATCAAATTTCTCTTGTGAAGACAGTGCTCCTATTTAGGATTCACTTGCAAAATTATTTCTACTGAAAGACAACAATCAAGTGTTTTCATAGGACCTGGAGTTGGTCTTCATGCTCTTTTCTTGAGCACTAAGGAATTTAAATGGAGTTTAAATTTAAATGGATTTGAAATCCTTCCTCTTCCATTTTTAAAATTTTCTTTTCCTGGTTATCTTTTACTTTGATTTAGTGTCTCCGTTGTAGTGTTGTTATTTTACTTTATTTCTTTTTTTTTTTTTGCCCCTCAGTGTATCTGAGGTCTAGAATCCACAGAATTGATCCAAGGGGTTTAAGGTCTAGAATCCACAGAAGTGATCCAAGGCTTTTACAGTACAGTGGCTACAGTAGAGGAAAAAAATTACTTTTACAGCTACTGCAATTAGAATTCAGCATGCTTGATGTGTAATTCGCTTTTGGTTTGAGCTGGTAGCCAGAACATGTACAAGGAAGCATGCATGTTCTCGCTGCAGTGGTCTTCAATGCCTAAGGTCAGAATTGAAGCCATTAAGCTGGTAGTGACATACCGGAGTCAGTTGTACGCTGGGGAGCCAGTTATTTTACTACAGTTTTAGTTTAGTCCTCTGTAACAACATTTTGGATGTTTTGAATTTTTTTACAGGTAGAAGAGTTTCCCCACCTCCCTTGTTGGTGGGTTGTTTTTGTGTTTTTTACTTTTGTTGTTGATGGTTTTTTTGGTTTTTGCTTGGTTGGGGTTTTTTTGTTTGTTTGTGTTTTTTTTTGTTTGGTTGGGTTGGTTTTTTTTTTTTCTTTGTAGGCAGTTCATGAGCTATTCCTCCAGGATGGCCACAGTGTTGGTGCTCAGAAACAGTGATGCTCTCTGGAACTTGACTTGTAGATGTGAAATTTTGCAACTTGTATTTGGATCAGGAGATTGGCACTAAAATACTATGTGTTCCCCTCAAGATGTTCTTAGGTACCACGTTATTGTGTAGTATGGGATGGATGACTTTTCTGAGGTGGATTGAAGTTGCCTGTTCCCTGTATGTCATTACTATTAACTAAACAAATGTCAACATTGGAGTAGAAGCCTGTTTCATTAATGGGATTTTGCTGTTGACTTCAGTGGGATTTGATTTCAGGCCATATTAAGCTAAAAGTCCTTTTAAAGAGATCTGCAGCCATTCTCTTCATATATTTATTCCTTATTTTGATCACAATGAATAAGCACAGTGTTAGATTAGGGTGTTGAGGCATCTTGAAACTTAACATGCTTTATTTGGCTTCCTTTAGACCTGCAGTGGAGATATACAATAATAAACCTTTCCAAATTTGTATCAGTTTTTGTTGAGCCATCTGGCTTATCCTGTAAATAAAATATGTAACAATCGGGAAGGCATTTATAGCCTATGTAGTGCTGATGCTATTAAATTGAAATTCTTGTAAATTTAATAATGTTTTAATTCATAGTCCCTTTATCAGATTGCACTGTTCTTGTAGCGGGAGCACCAGGAAGGTGTTACTGAGTCAGACCAGAGATCTGGCTGACGCTCGCTGCCTGCTCTCCAAGAGTGGACAATCGCAAATACTTGGCGAAAAGTATGAGCAAAGCAGAAGCGTGCAGCGATATGTATATTTTTGATCTTTGTTTGCTTTTTGTAATCTCTGCTAAGCACTGAGCTGCTGTTTTTGTAGAATTACATAAAACTCCAAGCTCTTGTTTCTGAGTTCTAATAGCTAAATTACGGCTTATCATTGTGTAAGTAAAGTCAGGAATGTTTTTTCAATGCATGTTAATTTACATTTGTCAACATAGTATTGCATCTGCCATTTCATCACCTAAGCAGTCAATTATTGTGGCATCTTTCTGCAGCTGTTTGCAGCGGGATCTGTTTTTCAGCTGTCTTGAATAGCTTCGCCCAGGCGCAGGTCCCTGCCAAAGGACAGGGCTGGTGGTGGGCGTATAGACACTTTCTGGGTGGCTACTGTCCATCTGTGCTGAGCTTTAGAGGAATCGGCAAGTGGAGGTGGTGGGTGGTGGTGGGACTGTCCTGAGACATTAGTCTTAAGGGTTGTAATGCTTCAGAATAGTTCAGTAAGGGCTGGATTGCATCTAGCACTGTTAGAAATGCTTTTGAGCTTTGCTCAAGGTTCCTTTGCTTGCTTTTGTTTCTTGGCTTCAGTTTTTGAGGTAGTTCATCAGAACTTTGTTATGGTGGTTAGAAGGTGGATCACTGGCTTCTCAAAATCCTTGTCACTTGACATGCCCATCTGAATTTACTGCTGCCTTAGTCGCATTTTGCTTTTACAGGAAACATGTTTAGGATCAGAAACAGTGCAGCCTTGCAGATGTTGTGGGTGATTTTGTACGGGTAAAGGCTTCTGATATCAGACACTCCTTTTGACAGGTCATAGTCCAAATCTGCCACATTTTACGATTTAACACTTCTTCCAGAAGTTGTACTCCCAGCCACGCTGCTGTTGGCTCTGAAAGATCAGCATGCCTTTTCCCCTCTTATTAATGTTTGTGCTGTTATTGTTGTCTATGCTTTTTTCATAAATGGTCTCTTCTCATTGGATTGCCAAAAAAAAAAAAAAGTGTTTGTTGGCACATCCTTCTTCCATGGCACTGGCTGGAGGAGTCTTTGGTGAGCTGCTTATAGCAAACGGGCTGTGGATTTTGGTAGTAGGAAACTAAGCTAAACTGCTGTCAGCTTTTCTTAGATGCTGCTGAGAGCCACTGGGGTACCTGGCTCCCGACGGCGAGTGCGAGTCAACGAATGAGCGCTGGTGTGAAGATAATAAAGGGGTTCTGCTTAATATTTACTTCTTTGTCTTTCATTGCTGTCTTAAGAACATACTGTCAAAAGTTTTTTATTTGTCTCCTGAGAAGAAATGCCACATATTAATGGTGGTGTATTCTTGGAGAAAAAAAAAAAAAAACGGAACTCCATGTCTTAGGCAGCATAGTTAATTTGAATTGGGTTTTTTTTTGGGGGGGTGGAAGAGGGAGGAGTGTTGGGTTTGGGTGCTTAGTTTTGGGGGGTTTTTTTTGTTTGTTTGTTTGGTTTTTTTTTTAATTAATTTTAAATATGACCCAGTAGATGTTTTGTGTCAATCTTCTGCCCCGATATGGCTGTTTCGAGCAATGTGTGCCTGGGGAGAAGCAGTGCTTTTTTGTCTCCCTAGAGAAAATTCTTTTAGTCTGAGGATTGTGAGGGGTATTTGTATTTTTAATTATTTTATTATGGGCCTTCCAAATAAACTTCCTCCTAAAGGAGTATTGTACGGTGTGGTTAGGAAAGCGTATGAATGGTGACAGGATATAAAATACAAACAAATAAGAAAGGATGTGACTGAGACATTGGGACTGTGTCAAACTGATGATGTCTTGCTCTTAAACAACTAATTACGAACGAAAACCAGAGCCCTGTCCTCTCTCTTCCCAGGCTAAGTGATGCTTCAAAACACTGTCAAGGTGTTGTATGAGGTTTTTATATGTAAGTTGTTTAAAGAAATACAAAGAAAGTTTTAACAGAGGATTTGCTTGGGAGAAAAAAAATGAATGAGTGCTTTAGTCATTTAAGTCACTGCCGTGGGACAGCTTATTTTCTCAATAATTATTACACTTTATTTTTTCGACAATTTATCTTTTGCCAGAAAACACAATTTAAATGTCAGTTTTAAATAATAGTTTTAATAATTTTCCGGTTTTTATTCCTGTTACTGGGAACTTTTAATAAAGATTTTTAATCATTAGCAGTTACATGTCTTGATAATTAAATGCAGACTTCATAATCTTACCGCTTTTAATTTGTCCTGCAACGATGTGAGAGAGTTCGGAGGTTGGTGTAATGCTCATAGTCAAGGACATGCTGTTTTAAATCTGTCTGTATCTTAGAAATCTTGTAAAAGTGGTGATTGGGCGGCTTTCTAAGATGCATATAAATCCTTGCTCACTGCCGGAAAGTGATAGACAGAAGGTTTTGAAGTAGAAACAGGTTGTGACAAAGCAGTTGGCAGGAATATTGGATTTTGGAAGATTCATTAAAATCTCAAAATCTGATCTCACAGGCAGGGAAAAGCTGTTCTTTATTTCTGAATGATTTTTGAAGGACCACAGAATGATGCAGCAGTTTAACTGCCTTATTAATCACACTTTGCTGCTGCTTTACCCATTGGAACTAGGATAGTTAGAGGTGTCCTGCTGGTTTTGCGTTACAGGCTCCCGTTTCGCTGGACTCGAGTGTTAACAGTTAACATTTTGGTCCAGCTGAAAGCGTTGGGAGTTTTAACTGCATCGGGATTCTAGGGATGGATAGATTTGCAATTCTGTGTTGAAAGATTTGGGAGGGGGTAGGTTTATGCAAGCCTCATTATTTTTTAAAAACAACTATTTCAAGTTCTAATTTGGTTTTGGGAAGGAGAAAAAATGGTGATTGAAAATGTCATGCTAGTTCTTTGAGGTCTCTTACTGAAAAAATATTGAGAATGAAAGTGGTTGTCAAGCAGAGTAAGAAAGACATAATGAAAATGCTACATAGTGCTATTTCATGAATAAGCATCACAGAAAAAATAATCTTCTCTACTAATAATGGGGAGACCCATATGGATGTGTTTCTCTGTCTCATTCACATGTGAAAGAGAAACAGTCAGCACTCTATCCCATTTCAATTCAGAAATGCCACGGGGTTTATTATTCCTTGCCATTTTGAGACAAATGTTGCAAATACAACTTGAGAGATTTCTAATTCCTTGACCTCCAACAGAGACCCCATCCCTGATTTGTTCTCAGAGCTCCCATCTAAACTTCAAATCTGATGTACATGTTGTCTCTTATTTAATATTAAGAAAATTCAAGCTTTATTGAAACCATTGGTGGGAAGGCAGTTAAGTCATGTAAATTTATTTCCAAACTGTCCTGTGGCAGTGAGTTCCGTGGTTCCATCGTACGTTATTAGGAGTGCTTGTGGCAATATGAAAAAAAGGAAAACAAAGTCATAATTTGCTTTTTCTGTATATTAACCACTGTTGTACTTCAGCCTTCTTCATTGTTATGCACCTTCCTTCCAACATATGAGCACATGGAATATTTAAATCAGTTTAAAAAGAGCCAGCTGGGACACCCACCGCAGCACAGCCCTGCCGTCTGGGCAGTGGCAGAGGCTGATTTGCTCTGCTCCGTTGCACATAACCCTGTGCCATGCAGATGCAGCCTAAGGTAAATGATTCCAATCTTTTCAGTTGCTTTTCATGAGGACTATTTTAAGCAGTTCAGAAGTCTTTGAACCCTCTCTAATTCTGCAAAATACTTTTGGTGGTACTTGGTGTGCTCATAACCTCTCAAATCATCCATGCTGACACCTGTCTGCTGCATGCCCCGGTGTTTCCAGTGTCTTGGGCTTTCCTTATGGCAGTGATCCCAGTTAACACTCTTGCAATATCAAAATACATAGGAACTGTTATGAAATATTTGTTATCTTTAACTCTGGGTTAACTTGATTTTATTAATGTCAGACCATGAACTTTAGTCGAATGCTTAATGTGGTCTAATATCCTCAGATAGTTGGTTTTTTTTTCCCCCCCTACTTTCTCACCCTTCCTTAAGGCTAAATGTACTTTCTTTCCTATTCTGCTGTGTTCAAAAAATTGTTTGGAAAAGCTGATACTCTCCTATGCTCTGATGTCAGTGTGCGCTCACACATGCACAAAAGTCTGCAGGGTAGGACTGGAAACAAAGGGAAGATCTTTATCAAGTTAGGGGTTTTTAAGATTTAGAGAAATTTGAAATACAGAGGAAGCCTTTGTTGCAATTTGCAGTATTTCTAGAATGGGAGTTTTCCAATGAGCAAAAGGTGAAACTATGATTTAATTGAGGACAAAATTGCCAAAGCAAAACTCTTCCAAAATACCATCCCTCTTGGTTTGTACAGTGGTGGCAAGTGTTGTTGAGCTCCCTTGTCCCTCAAAAATCATAGCACACATTAACTTTCTGTGTGGACATATATTTAAATGTACTTAAAGCGTAATGATCATGTGTTGCACTGGGAGGGGGAAAGGTACAGCAAGAGTAAGTAAGTAGATGGTCCACCAAATTCCTTCTTTTGTGTGTAGGCATTACAATATATTGATTGTTACTCGGAAAATACCATGTTATTTTAGAGTTATGATACTACAGTTAAGTTATCAGAGAGCATTTTTCATGGAGAGGTGGAGAATACTTGTCCGAGTTGTTTCAATATTCTAACTACTTTGAAAGCAGGGAAGATGAGGTTATTTAAAATGCTGTAAGCATATCCCATGACGAAACATTTTATGGATTTTTATATTCAGAATCTTTCAAAAATATAAAAGAACAATGTAAAATGCTAATACATAGGTTTGAAGGATTGTTTGTTTGAAGTTGCAGAGTGTTCTGTACGAATAGATAGTTTGGAAGAATTACACTTGTAATTGTGATTTGTGGCCACTTAACAATATGAGAAACATAAGAGTTGCATCGGCATGATGTTATTGATGATACACGTTAGAAGGAATAGATCATTCTCTTCATTAGTTATATCAACACGGCACAGCTTAAGATGACAGAGTAGGACAGAATGACTGGTTGCTGTAACACGGGAGGACTTCTGAAGAAGCTGCAATAGTCCATAGGAGCTGCAGAGACAATTCGTTCTGGGAGTGGGCCAAACCACAAAAGTTTCTGTATGTGTTAGGGTTTTTCTCCTTTCTTTCTCAAGCTTTTTTTTTGGCCTGTTTTAGTTTCTTTTGTCTCCTTGAAGCAGCTGATGATTGTTGTTAGGTTTGCCATGTAGAGTCGCTATCCTGAAGCTGGGAGCCAGGGGGAAAATTCTTGTTACTCCCAGTTTCATTTTTGGATTTTCACAAAGGCAAATGCCCTAGGCAATCTGCAGGAAGAAAAACAAGAGTCTCTGGGGCAAGAGTAGCAGGAAGCTGAGGCCGAGGTAGTGGCATGTCTCCTTGTAGCACCTCAAAGCCTTCCTTAAACTAAATTAAGAGCTTAAAGGGTTGTAGTGCTTTTGGGAAGCGTGCAATGATTTAGGCTCTTGGGGAAGCTTCCTCTAACATTTTGTATTCATTAATTCATAAATAAGTTCTTAAATTCATAGTTGTTTGCTGTAGGCATAACTGGTAACTGTTCCACAGTGACACATTTGGATATGAACAAAGTCATGTCGCTGTTGTGTGTCTGCTTTTCAGCTCAGTGGGTGCATCTGGACATATGACTACTAGGGTAGGTATGTTCATTTCTCCTCTGTCTTTTGGAGGGGGTGAAGAAGAGGAAGAGTGGAAGCTCCTTCCTATGTAATGCATAGAAATACAAACACAGTAAGCAAAATAAAGTGATTAGAGACATAAAATTACACATTATTTACTGCTAATCTAGAACGCATGAATGTCTGCACTGTGGAAGTTTCTCTTCTTGAAGGATAAACCAGATTTCTGAATTGACTGGGAACTATAAAAAACCATGGGTGGGATCAAGGAGAAATACAGATTTATTTATTTTTTTCCTTCATGTTCCTGGGGAAATTTTTTTCTCTAAGTTGGGTACTGCATGATTTCCAGCCAGTGACCTCTTGCCTGCGTATAAGGAGTGGAGAAAATGAGGCTGGAGGTACAAGGTAGCAAAAACTGCTTTTGGCTATCATATCATACCTAGCTGTGCAGTATACCGCTCCTTCCTTGAGAAAAAACACTTCACCTAATTTGTCAGTTTTGTTCTTAGGAGTTTTGTACATCCTCTATGAATAATTTCAAAAAGCTTACTGAAATCAAAATAAGTGAAAGCTTAATTACTTATTACTGAAGGATGCTTTCCAGAAAAAAAGTCATTTTTCAGCTCCCAGTTGTTCCAGTACTGAAGAAGTTGAACAAAAGGACTTTTAAAATTATATTTTTATGAAAAATGTGTTTTGACTTTTCATGCAAAAAAATGGTTGAATCAATTTCTTCAGAGTACCTGGAAAAATTCAGCTTAGAATGCAGCCTGATAGGTGGAAACTTAAGACCTTATTGGAGCTGAAATAGTCTTAAATAGAAATGCTAGGTTTTTAGACAGTCTTCAAGCTACTTCTCTGCATGCTCCTCCATCTATTATAAAAAGTCTGAGAGAACTTGGTGTAATATTAATCTGTAAAGATCCATTTAGCAAGAGCGTAGGCCTGTGAAGGGATTGTATTAAGCTAAATAACTTGCTGAATCAGGGACTCAAACATTAAGTAAAACTAGCTCTTTTAACTTAAATCTGTAAAAATGAACAAGGGCCGTAGGGTAGGGTAAACTCTTAAACTCAGATTTTTAATGCTTTTTGCCCTCTTCCCTTACTGCCAGTTGCAGCCTGCTATGTAACTGCCAATATCTCTCTGATACAGTCGTTCTGTGGGCAATACAGATTCTACTTGTTTAAATTGTCTAAATTTTTACAGCCTATTTTGTAGCTGATAGTTTCTTGCTGTCGCTAGCATGATTTACGTATCTTGTAATAAGTTGTTTTTCACAGTATCATAGAACGGTTAGAGTTGGTAGGGACCTTAAAGATCACCCAGTTCCCACCCCCTGCCCTGGGCAGGGACACCTCCCACTGGACCAGGTTGCTCAAAGCCCCATCCAGCCTGGCCTTGAACACCTCCAGGGATGGGGCAGCCACAGCTTCTCTGGGCAACCTGGGCCAGGGGCTCACCACCCTCACAGGAAAGAATTCCTCCCTAATGTCTAATCTAAATCTCCCCTCTTTCAGTTGAAAACCGTTACCCCTCATCCTGTCACTACAGTTGTTGATAGAGAGTCCCTCCCCATCTTTCCTGTAGGCCCCCCCTTTAGGTACTGGAAGGCCACTATAAGACCTCCCTGGAGCCTTCTCTTCTCCAGGCTGAACAACCCCAACTCTCTCAGCCTGTCCTCATAGCAGAGGTGCTCCAGCCCTCTGATCATCTTCGTGGCCTCCTCTGGACCTGTTCAAACAGTCCATGTCCTTCTCATGTTGGGGGCCCCAGAGCTGGCTGCAGTACTCCAGGTGGGGTCTCACAAGGGCGGAGGGATCCTCTATCTCAAAAGCTGAAAGTTCATGGGTGCACATAGATTTCTACACCCTAAAAACTCTTTAATCACTAGAAAACCAAAATACTCTGTTTTCTACTCAAGTCTGCAAAGAGAGATTCTTGCTTCTGGGATGTTTATGTTTAACAACAGGAGCCTACACCTCTTATCCCCACCTTTAGAGATATATAGAGATTTCTCACTTCAGTGAGTAATTTGGCCTGAATATACTTTGCTGCTCCCTGACACATGATTAGCAAAGGACCATCTGAGCGGTAGGTTGTGGTGTTACTAACCTATTGACATACACGAAGTAGGTTGAATCTCAGAAATATTTTCTTGGGGGATCTGCATTCACAGGCAGGTAATTGCTTTGTCAGTTACAGTTGGACCACTTTCCTGCACAACTGCAAGCAGCTTTTCTTCGGGGAAAAAAAGTGAGGCTGACTTTCTGGTGCAGAGACTGGCTTCTAGGAGCAAGAGCTGCAGCTTTACTACCCAGTGGATTATGATATGAGTACATTTATGGGATGCATCTCACTATTCTATCCACATGGTCTCAGTGCGGAGTCATTACCTCGCTGTAGATGTTACTGTAAAACCCATTTGAAATGAAAGAGAGCTTGTTTAGTCAACCCCTGGGTTTTTTGTATTTGTAGACTTGTCCTCACAAAGGCGTGTTTGCAGAGTCTCAGTAGAGGATGCCAAATTTTATGGACTCCCAGTACCAAAAATGCATTGTAGGTCTTCAGCATTACCTTGCTGATACTTCACTAAACCAGTCTCGGCATAACTTGCAGATGTCTTGGGGTTGATGTTTGAGGCACTCTTCCAGCCCATACTGTTTAGCATCTTTTCTCTCGTACTTTAACTTCTTCCTAATCTTATTTCTCTTTTCAACAACCTTCAACAGTGTAATGCCTGAGAGATTTTAAAAATCGTTTTTATTACTGGAGTCCAACCAGGCTGTCATAGCTCAGCTGTTGTCCCTCACTCTAGATTCAGCCATGAAATAGGACTTACCTGAACTGCATCAGACTCGATGTCCTTCCATCCCCAGTGCTAACACTTGGCGAGTCTGTGTGCTTCAGAGAAGCCATTCTAGTATTGAGCTACTGAAAAGAAGGCAAAAGCCTTTGCTAATGATTTGGGAGATCAAGTTGAGGATATTGATGCTTCTTTACATTTTATTCTTAAGTAGAGTAGCAGGGGCATTTTCTTCAAACCTGACACTATTTAATGTATAGATCACTGGGCAGCTGGTCTCTGACAAACTCCTGCTGACAAATCTATTAACAATTTGTCTAAGCCTCTTTGCCGACAATTTCTAGCTCTAAGGTTGGGATATTACTACTTTTTTTTCTCTAATTTTGAAGGTTGGTTACTTAAAACACGTGGATAACGAAATGTTAACAATTTAACTGCTCGAAAGACCAGTTTTTCAAAGAATTTCTCTGTCTGTTTGGAATGAAACAAAAATATTTTTATGACCAAACAAACCTTTTCCCCCAAACAAAGCAAGGTGTAGGAACCCTGCTTTAGGCTAAGCAAGAGCCTCATGGGTAGGGTAATCTCCTGAGCTGGGAAAAATGCGTGCTTTCCTGGCACTGCAGCTTTTCTCTAAACCTCAGGTGGTTTTGTCAGCCTCTTCCTCAGCTTCTCCTGATGTCCCTGTTCTACTTATTACAGATAATTAAATATTAATTTGGATGAATGTTTGATACAGATATGGAGAGAGAGACTGATGCGAAAGAGTAGGATTTTTTTTCATTGTGTGGGAGACCCAGGTTCCATGTAACAGTCTGTCCAGGCCTCTCTGAGCAAGTGAATATTGAGTCGTCTATATAAACTGGAGCGCCTTCAACGGACAGACTGATTGAGACCCCAACTCCCCAGTCTGCTATGTAGAGAACTGCGCTTGAAATATGTGGAAAAAGGAATTCAACTGCTTTCGTCACCTTATACCACATGTGGTTTTCTACCACACTGAAGGAACACTTACAAAGAGAATATGCAAGAAATAGCTGTTGGTTCTCACCGGGTTTTAGAAGACCCTTCCTTCGCATTATTTGATTTGTATATCTTAAGCTTCTGGTGAATCATAGCAGAAAGCTGGGTCCTCTGTGTGACAGAAAATTTAAAAAACACATAGGAGTTGGAAAGAGATGTCAGATAGGCCACCTCTGAAATTGGTCCACCTCAGTAAACCACCTGCTGTATGCTACCTTGTGGTTACGTCTGTGGCTGAAAAAAACATCTATTTTTTGTCAAAGGTGGATATAACATGATTGCTCCATGATAGCTTCTCTTTCTTTAGTCTCCTGAGTTCAATACAGTGTTCATCAAACATGCATAAGGTTTTTTGTTAGATGTTGCTTTTTAATTGAAGACTATTGCGTATTAATGGCAGCGTTTTGCTGTCTCATGGAAGTTAGCTTTAAGATGCTAAAATGGACTGTTCGCTATCTCTGGTACTTGTTTAGAATTTTCCTTGGGGGTTAAAAAACAAGCCTTGTAAGTGTGTTTCATATAGTGAATCAAATCAGCCTCTAAGGAATGTTAATGAGTCTAATTACTAAAAATTATGTGATGCTTGATTGTTTTACTAATTTGGGAGGAGCTGGTGTTTTATCTTGACTGCAGTAAGCAGTTTTGATGACATTCAAGAAAACCTTTTCTTCAGGGAAAGAATGAATCCAATTTTCGTTTATTCTTTCATTTGCTTTTGGTTCTGGGCAAATATTTTCAGATTATTGTCAAACAATTAAGGTAGGATTCTGTTGTGGTTATCACAGAATATTAATTCCCTAAGATATTAATTGTACACAAGTGAAGATTAGATACGTTTGGGTAAAGGGCAGATGTCTTAGTGATGTCTGGCATTTTTTTTTTACAATATGCCCTAGAACCTTTGTTCTGATCTTTTCAAATCACATGGAGGAAATATTGAATCTAGGTTAGAGACGGGCAAATAGTTATGACCTTCATTTGAGGCACTAAACCTTTGTTTTGGAACAAAGGTTTTGTTAGGCTGAAGTGCTATAGTTCGAATTTAGAATGTCGCTAGCACTGGAGTTGAGAATAAACTGAAGCAAGTACATGAATTCCCTCTACTTTTGGCTTAACTCGTATAATAGACATCCAAGCTGGTGATTCACAAACTTTTTGGAGGAAATGGCTGCTTTCAGGGTCTCGGCATTTGAGGAAGAACATCATTGTTCTTCATTGTTGAGTGTTTCAGAGCTGAGACGTGGCAGTTTTACTGGTCACTGTGATTTGCCGGAGCAGCTGCAAGTACTGGCTGTGCCTCGCCGGCCATCAGCTGGGAGCCACTGACCCAGCATGTGAGAAGCTTTGGGGACAGAGGGAGGTCCTGCATGGTGTCCTTTAAAGATGAAGATGTAGCTGATATATAGTGTATATTCAATGCTTCTCTCTGGCAGTGCCTTTGTCTCTTCGTATCCTCAATTTCACTGGGTCTCTTTGATGCACTTCTTTGTGAAATTAGTTACCGTAACTCAGAGATGGAATTAGCGATTATACATTTTTCAGTTCTCTTTGTATTTTGTGCCCAAAGAAATAACGATTCCAGTAGCGAAGAAATGTTTTAACAATTGTATGCCTGAAGTTAGCCTTTGACAAATGATACATAACTTTATTTTTTCCCTCTAGCTTGATTGTGCTTGGACTGGCTGTTTTGTTTGACAATGTTATGCTTGCAGAGGCAACTTTGCTGATGTTGCTGTACCTGTTTCTAAGGCCAAGCATCTTTTTCTTTGTCTTCACTTACTGTATATCATAGCTCCGACCTTAACAGTATGAATCAGGTACATAATTGTATTTCATTACTTAAATCACCAGTCTCTGTTAACTACAAAGACTTTTTTTGCCATGACAAAACCTTTTATTATTAGCCATTATCTAATAAGACAAATCTTGACCAAATAACCTGAAAAAGAGGTGAGCTAAAATCTGCGTAAGGACTACCCATAAATTTAGCTGTGTTAGTGCTGCGGGTGGACGTGGATGCTATGTTAAGCAGAACACTGCAGAAGTAAAATTCGTTCCAAATCTTTCTCGCCTGTTTTGAGAATTTCTCTGCCAAGGTTGCTGGAACTTTTATTCTGTTCCTTTTCACTTGTGAAACCTCATGTGAACCCAAAATTAGCAAAGGCTACATTTTCTCTCTTCCTTTAGTCTTTTCAGGCTGAAAAGATGTCTATGAATCCCTGCATCATTATGTGTGATGTATGAATATGAATGTTATATATAACATGAATAAGATTGTGCCTGACGGATTGATTTTTTTTAAACCAGTGTTTTACTAATGTGCCATTCTGACAAATGAAAGGTAACTACTGAAGTATTAAAACACTATTACATAAAAAAGAATATCCTAGTCTTGTAACACAATGCCATGTAAGGTACAGAAATGTTTCAGTGCATACTTGGCACAACGTTCTTGCCTATTCCAGGTTTTTTGAACTTACCTCTCTCTCCTTGTTTAGACAAAGGGTGTGTGTTGGCATCATTTGGAAGCAAACAGAAATGGAATAAAACATTTGGAAGAAGCTTAGCGAGTTTGGTTGACTTGGGTTCCTTTTCGCGAAGCGTTCAGGACAGGAAATACTTTCTGGCTTTATGTGTTTATCATTTACCTATATAACATGAGCAGATTCCTTCTATGTGGCCAAAACATGTGAGTGATTGTAATATTACTTTTGGTAGAGAGAGAGACAGTCAAAGAGGAATATTTATGCTCAATTCAGATGAATTAAACTTTTAATATTTCTTCCATATGGATTTTAAGTTATCTCATCACTACATACAATAGGATAGACGGGGTTGGAAAAAGAAATACCTTTGTGTTTCAAAACTCCTTTGGAAATGGCTGGTGGAGACACACACGTACTGTTCCTGTGTAGTCATGGCAGTTCCACCCACAACCTACCATCTTCCCCTCTAGTTTTGGAGGTAGCTTTCTTAGTAAAGACTTTCTTCTACGTTTTCAAAGATGTCCAACTCCTGTCAAGTAATATGTAAGCATCGTCTAAACAGTCTTGTAGAAGAGAAACGCTTACCTTAGAGGTTTGCACATGCTGTGCTACTGCTAGTCTAGTCCTCGTTGTTTGACTGTTTGTGGTGGTGGTGTTGAAAGTGAAAATACTGGTATTTTAACGAACAGCGCCCTTTCCTTTGAAATAAGGTTAGATGTATGTGTAGTCTGTGTGCGAGAGAAGTGTTTATAGCAAATGGGCAGGGGGGGAAAGGGTGCTGGTGAAATTTTACCTTGCAGGTGTCATAGCACCATATCACTGTTTTCCATTCGATTTAGCTGTGGCTGTAGTAGTGACAATAAATGGCATTTACACTTCATGCTTGGCACGTATCCATCCCCAAACACTTCAGCCATGTTTGATGCAAGCACAGTTAGTTAACTTCTGTATAACTGGCTTGGTCAAACTGTTGTAGACACTACAGATGTAGAGAAAGAAGCTTAAAAATAAAAAATAATGTACCTGGAATCGGGGAAAAATATGCGTGAACATTGCATGTTGCACGTTTTATTCCACTATTAGTAGATTTTAATTTACCTTAGATCAGTATTAGAAAATAATTTTAGTCAAGAGTCTGGTTGAAGGTTTTCAAGTATGTTAAACTCACTGAAGTCCATTGCAATTCTACCCTGACTTCATAACAAACGGATAGAGCGGTGCTCTGAAGCTACTGAAGATCCTTCTCTGAATGTTTTTATGGTCAATGGGGAATATGGTGTTCTTCAGAAATTCCCTTATGGCTATGAAAGTAATGCTCTCTTAGATGTTGCAGCTGGGCATCCAGTTCTGCAGTGTTTCTTGCAGGGCTGGGGTCTTCTACATGCTCCACTGTATACTCTGTGGATATCAAGATGTCTGTCCTTTCCTCATCCTAACCTTGGTCCTTGGAGTAAGAAAGATGGGAAGACAGCAGGGTGCATAAGGGAAATAACTGGATTTGCTGAAATCTCAAAATGGATTTCAGCAAATCTGAGTTTTAGTCTGTTGGAGTGTGGGAAGGAAATCTATACTTCATTTTTCGGCTTGGTTGGTGGTTTGAACTTTTTATTATCTAAGTGGGTGCTAGTTTCTTCTGTTCCTACTGTCAGGCTCCCCTACGTGTACGTGGTAAAGCTGCGATAAGTGAACCGCCCCACAGAGACCCAAGCATGAATGGACTTGTATAGCACCCTAACTCAATGATAAATATGTGGTTTGTGTCTCAATATATATTACTGTGCCAAATGAGCTTGAAGATCACAGCTCTGACCTCTGGATAAACTACCTCAAATACTTGCGCAGAGTTGGTGGGGGTTTGTGTTCGTTAGAGGCTTATGTTATGAGCCATTACGAGAGTGGAATTATTTCTCCACTTTGCAACAGATTTGCTACAGATCATTATTGAGGTCAGTGGCTTGAAAGTTTGCAAAACTATCTGTAGAGCTGTTTGAATTATCTATCTCTCTAAGGGACCATTAAATTAGTTATTTTTAAAATATTTCTGTAACTGTCGCTAATGAAAATGGAGGATTATAAAAGGGAATTCAGTGACAAAATACAAAGTTGGGGAAAAGAATGTTTGTTGAGATAGACATAAGAAATAAGCAACAGTGAGTAGAAGACTTGCATTACCCTTGTTCCCTGATACATTATAACCGTCAGATTCATGTTATCATCCAGAAGCAGTTCTGGCGCTTTTACTCAATCGATGAATATACTACTGCCCATTTGTGCACTTGGACATGTCCAAGAGTTGAGTTGGGTATTCAGAATAAAATTGCTTTTCTCCGTGAGGCAGTAGAAAATGGAGGTGATTTTTCATATTAGCACATTTGTATGCTCCCCTGATGATAATATGGGGGGTTGGGGATTACATAGAAGCCTGATTCCTCAGCACTATCTTGTCTTTCTTTTCTAAAATAAGACTGTTTGAGTTTTATTTTTTTAAAGTGTGGGGGGAATCACCTCAGTAAAGCATAGCAGAACTGTGCTGACTTGGCACAGTAACATGGTTCATTAACAGAGGCTCAAAGTACTCACATTTTGATATCAGTTCTCAGTAATATATTGGAATCTGTAAAAGCAGATAAGATTTACTATTTAATAATACGACCTTATCCTTTCCAGTGGCATATGAAAGATGTTTGACAAAGCCTTGTTCAGTGTTGACTTTTTTTCTATATGCATAAGAAGCAAACTGAAGTTTTAACTGCATGGAGTAGCTTCTTGAGATAAAGAATTGTTTTGTGGTGAGAGGGAAAGATGTTTCTGTGGTGACGGGGGTTCATCTGTATGAAATCTGTCTACGTGTGGTAATTGCAGCTAGTTTTCGATGAGCCACATGCAGACTAAATTTAATGTGATCTTCTGCAGACTACAGCGTAGTTATCTCCCGGTCTCTAATTCATGAATATTTTTCACATAATCATGGAATAGCTGAGGTTGGACAGGGCCCCTGGAGATCATGTTGTCCAACCTCCCTACTCAAAGCATGGCCACCTGGAGCAGGTCGCACAGGACCATGTCCAGTTTGGGCTGGAATATATTGAAGGATGGAGACCCCACAGTCTTGCTGGGCAACCTATTCTGGTGTCTGACCACCCTCACAGTAGGTGAGTGTTGTTATAACAGGTAACCAGTGAATTTTTATGCAAAGTCTACATTTTTTTAGGAAAGTGTTAATTTAGGGTGGGAAGACAAGGTAAACTTTATTTAAAAAAAAATAATCAAAAAACCCCCAGGACTTTGTAAATAACTCTTCAGACCTGTATAACATCTCCACTGTGGTCACTTACTCTAAGCTACCTCTGGCTGAAATCTGTGAACAGCATATTGTCAGCTTGGGTGGACGCTTGGGCGGGATCAGGAGTTTTGAGCCTGTGGAGATAACTGAGTTGTCGTAGTCTTTGGGGGGCATGAAGCAACGTTGCCTCCTTCAGCGAGGTGTCAGTTAATTTAGAATAAATTCTTTTGCTCTCCACTGATGAGGCTGATTAATTTTATTGGTCAATATTGTATTTTAAGAAGAAATCATCAAAACAGTTATTTCTGAGAAACTTCCCTTTTGGACGAGCAACCCAGGTCTTGCTTTGCAATTCTGTACCAGTGTGTTACAGATGCTGTTTGGGACAGAACAATCAACCACAAGTTATTTTGTCATGGAACGAGTTAACTAATTTCTGATGCAAGGCTTATGAGGACCGCAGACTACCAAGAATCATTTCTGTTTATTAGAATGAATCCTTGAGGTCATTCTCAGCGTATCAAAGCAAAGATCTTAATTAGGATAAGTTCCAGGTCTTAAAGAAATTGATTGTGATAGCTTAGGAAATTGGAAAAGATCTGAAGAATGTGCTGTTCTTAGCATTGTCAGTGCTGAAATTTTTGATCGAATTAGAAGAAGAGCTTTAATGGCTTTTTTTGTGGGCAAAAGAGACAATTTTGTTAAGCGTTGGTTAAAGAATTATACTTTTTTTTTTTTTTTAAAGGCTTAATCTGTTGCAGTCAGCCAGAGCGCTGCACGTTATTAAAATAACTACTGCATTCCTCATTTGCATCAATCCAAGGCTTTCCAGTTACTGGGGAGCTATAAATCCACACATACATGGATTTTATCTATGGGTAGATTTATATTGTATATAAATATATGTATAGAAGAACATTTAGTGTAGAATTATAGTGAAACTTGTGCAATATACAGAAAAAAACTAGTTCAGGTTTCTGCTTTACGTTTAAAATTATTGCCTGTAATAATTTTGCCACTTTGCACCCATTTTGTTTAGCCTAATTGTGAGGGGGTGAAACTACCAAAATGATACACAGTACTGCCAGGTTTTCCAGAAACTTTAGGTTAGTTGTTAGTCTTTCACCCCAAGAAACGAGATCTTCTTTTGATCAGAAGAGAAAATTAATTCAGTAATGCCAGCCTGGGCTGGCATTTGTCGACATTGCAGAACAACCACCTAGTTTGACACTTCTTGCTTGCCTGATTTGGGAGCAATTTAGAACTGAAATAACGGGTGTGCTTTAGATCAAGATTTATATGTAGGAGCAAGGCTCTACAAAGAGTTCAGCCATAGCTGCTGGCGCTCTGCCTAGGGCTGTGTAGGAATTGCCCTTACAGATCAGAGCGGGAGTCCGTCTAACTCAAAGTTTGCTGTCTGACAGCTTCTTCAGAAGAGCACGGAAAAAAGCCTGTGGCACACAGTTAAGGGACACCCTGCCTGTTACCTGCTGTTAATCCCTTGTTAGTAGAGGCTAACTTCAGCTCTCATGCAAGAAGACGTTGCATCTCTTCTGGAATGCTTATAATGCCAAATATCTTGCATTCAAATGTATTGTTTGATGTTTTTGTATACTGTTTATCTGTGGTTTTTTTCAATTTAATTCTCTTGCAGTTAGTTCCATAGTTAATTCTGTGTTGCATAAAAACAAACAAGCAGATATTCCGTTTGCATTTTCAACTATTTTTCAGTTTCATTCACTGCCACTTTGATCTCTGAGAGGGACTAGACATTCCAAGTACATATTTCTTATGTAATTTATTCTTATATCATCTTGCGGTTTGCGTGCTTTCATCTTCCTCTCTGCCTCCCGTGCTGTCCAGCCGCATGGCCATCAGAAGAGGGGTCATACCACATCGGGGCAGTGAAAACGATTCCTCTTCTGGCATGTGACTTACGTCATGTACGCAAGTCAAAGCCAACAGCAGGAGTCACTTGCTCAGACAGACCTCTAATGCGAGAAAATGCTTGTACTCTGCTCAGTTCAATTAAAACAGACCATTCTGTCTATTCCCTGCATCATATTTTGTGGCATGTGCTGGTTTTGAGATGCAAAACATCCAAAACCCCTTCCTGCATGATGGTGCCACTTCCCATAAACAGGAGTGGGACGACGACATTGCCTGTGCATTTCCTAGTTGCAGAATAGATATGTGCCTCATATGTGGATCTTTCTTTGAAGTAGTATCTTTCTCTTCAATAGTGTATTACAAATAATTGCTATTGGCAAGGGAAAATAAAGTGTTTCTATTACTATTATGAAATGCAGTCATGCAGTTGCTATAATTATTTTGTACCATAAAGCACCTATATTGTTGAGCTTCACTGCTATTTTCTTATAGCTCAGTTTGATTTATGGTACATATTGAGCCCTGTTGGAATGCTGCTATACATTAGTATGAACATAAATCTTTTTTTTTTCTTTTTGAACTCAATGTTCCTGCTTACCCCAACTTGCCACTATTAAATTCTGCAATATCCTCTGCATGTATTTTCCAAGAGTCAAGCCTGTGGTGGCCAACTATGTTTTGTTCTCGTTAAAGGTGTTAAAATGATGAAAGAGCCTATTCTTGAGCTCTGCTGCCCTGGGTACATCTCAGCACATGTTTGTGTAATGCTTCTCCGGGCCTTTCTCCTGCTCTATAAAAAAATGGAGGGGAAATGACAGTATACTGAACAGTTTACTGAGAGGTTTTTTTTACAACAGTTTATGTCCTGCCTGTCTGAGTGACCATGCAGTAAGGGTAAACGGGTAACCTGGAAAACTCTAAAGCTTTGAAAATAGTTGGGGAGGAAAAGTCTTTGGCGTCTGGAGCAGAAGAGGAGGACAGACTTAACAGACATATTTCCAGCTTCCTAATCGGCAGTTATAGCATGCTGCTGCTAAACCAGCTTGGTTCTTTATTATTTATGGTTTACAAGTTATTTTAAAAGACCTTCATCATAATAGTCCCATTTCGTTTCTGTCGGTTCCATAACTGCTTCTCCTCCACCACTTCATTTTCAGCTCCAGCATTTCAATTGCATGGTGCACTGAGAATTGTTGTTAGTTGCTGTTTTATGGTGGAATACATTTATGCTCAGTGGCAGAAGTACCTTGTGTGTAGATCTTAGGTGATATGTTTTGTCTCACACATTGGTTTTGAATATGTTGTTTTTAAGAATGAATGGAGAGTGAGCGAGCCGAACGCGGCATTAGGAGGATGTAGCAGCTCGGCCAAATCTATCACTGACTTTACTAAGTGACAGAGGCAACACCGAGGCAATCGGTGCAACTGTCTGCTGTGCCTGCCAAGTACCTATGAGTTACATTATGTGCCAAAAATACTTTCCCCAGCTTGCCATGTATTTACTGCAATGACTTGAGTCAAATGTGCGTGCTGGAGGAAAATATCAAGGAGGAAGAAACCCAGTTTGGTAGCTCAATGTGAAGCTGCCACTTAGAAAAGGATCAAATTGTATCGATGGACCCTCTGTTTATGGTGGTTTTGAACCTTTAAAAATATTAAACAGGAAATTAATGGTTTTCTGGCTTGACCTTCTGCTTCAGTGTGAACTCCAAGCTCTTCTCCTGCTGATCATTTGGTCTCTTGTTGGCACTTCCTTACCATTTTAAGGAATTTTATTTTTTCCTTTCTTATATTACTTCTCCCCCTACTCCTTACAATTGATTCTGTTTGGCTAAAAATAATATTAAAAATGCCCTTATCCAGTCCTGATGTCGCCTTTCCTAATGAAAGTGATTGAGGAAGTATTTTCCCTTTCTGTTCCTGGGCACCTTCCCCAAAGACTGATTACAGCCTGGGTTCAGTTTTGGCTGTAGTACAGAAACAGCTTTCTCCCGTGTTTTATGATCTCCCTCACCTTTCTGGTTATGACAGTCCCCCATTTCCGCCCCCTTCTACTTGCCCTTTGAAAATATGGACTGTTACTTTCTCCAATATCACTGCCTCAGCGATTTCTGGTAGGTTTGCTTGTTTTCTTCTGCCGTGCCGGTGCTAGCCAGGAAATATAAGCATTTTCCCCTTTGCTAGCGACTGTCCTACTTTGTCACTCTTGGCAGGGAGAAACTGGTCCCAAATGTGAATACTCCTGGATCTGTAAACTGCCTTTCCCTGGCTCTTTGCCAGAGGGGCCCAGCCTGACACCTGCGTAGGGATGCTCTTCTCCTGCTTGGCTCTTGGGCACAGCAGTCCCCAGCTTCAGCCTGGCAGCTCGTGGGGATGCTGTGCCCGGGGCTCTGGGCAGCCCCATGACATGTGTGGAGTGGCGGCTGCACCAGGCGCTGCCCGGTCGTCCTCAAATAAGAGGAGCCATGACAAATCCCACAGGAGCTGAGGTTTCTCCACCTGTCCCTCCTCCTGGCCGTCTTTGTTGTTATTCAGGATTTGCAAGTAAAGACAGATGAAGTTGATTTGATTGCGGTAAGAATGAAATACTTGGTAGGAGACGGGAAATAAAGTTGCAAGACGACGTTAATGTGAGATGCTGTCGCTGTCAGCTCAGTAACTGGCAAGTCCCTTCCAGGCTCTCAAGAGCGTCCTGCTGCTTTGCTGGCGTGTCCCCACTGCCGAACCGCGGGCTGAAGGGCTCACAGAGTCACATCGCTCGCGAGGGGCCCCCAGCTGCCATCTAATCAAACCGCCAGCTCTGAGCAGGTCCGGGTAAAGCAGAGAATATAATTTAAGAAGGAAGAGTTATGCAAACAGCTGATTAATATCACGCCCTTGGCAGCACACAGAGATAAAGCGTGACAGTTGACTGGAACAAATGATGGGGCTGGGAGAAGAGATTTTTGACCTGCATAACACTCCCTTTGTGCTGATCGCTGGTTCCAGGGGACACCGTCAGAGAGCGGATGAGAAAACAAGTTGGTGGGGATGAAAGATGGGGAAATTGTTAGGAGAACTCACTAAACTGGAAAATTAAAAACAAACTCGTTTGCATTTTGTGTATTATATACTGTGTGCTAAGGAACTGGAAGGGACAATACAAATGAAGTAAAAAACCAAAGCAATGTCACATCTAACTCTAGAAGTCTGTGAGATTTTGGTGCTTGCAGGATTCACTTAGCGGCTTGTTTGAATGTTATTTTCATTTGCATTAATTCTGGTCACTTCCAACTTTCACTTATAGTTTAAATTTGCAGGATTTCATAAAATTGAAAAAATACTGGTTAATCTCTGTGTCTGCACGTCACAGTCATACCCACATCATAACGTCAGGGACGTAAAACTGGGGTTTGGTTTTCCTCCACTCCTGCGCATCAGCAAGAGCGCATGCGATGCGATACCTATGTTTTTGTAAAAAAAGCTTTGTGATTGAAACCAACCATATCTCACTTCCTAAATACACCTAGGGAATTGTGGAAGAAAATTACATTTGAAAGCATTGATTCATTGTGATGTAATATAGAACCTATTTGGGTTTGAGCTTATTGTTTATTACAGAAATATACAGGTAGTGTGTAAGATATAAACACCACAAATTCAGTATAAACACAGGTAAGACCTTGTCAAAACTACTGAAAGAGAATGACATGATGTTTGAAAATGAAGAAGTTCAGCCCACAAAATAACAGCTGCAAAGTTTTTATCTTTAATGTCTCCAGTTGTGTTGCAGTGAAAACGAAATCTTTGAGCAAGGAAACAATTTCAATTAACTGTGCTCAGTCTTCTGCAAGGAATAACTGATTTGAATGAAATATCTGAAAATTACTAATAACCTCCTCCAGATCTCGCATAAAGAAAAGACATACAGCTTCTGCAGTGGAAAGGCACTGATAAGTACAAGATAAGTTACCAAGGAAATATTCTCCAGCAGGGCTTGGGATCCCTTCTCCTGCTGAGCTGTGGGCGAGAGAAGCATTTTAGCAGCCAGTTTTTCCATCTGTACTACAGCAGGCTGGCAGCCAGGGGTAGAGCTTGATCAACAGCCTCAAGGGGATATGGCTTACCAGCCAATGAGTAATCTGTTTGGCCGTTTCGTGTTCTGTAGATTGATTTTTTTTTTTTTTTTTTTTTTTTAAACTGGAAATTGCCAAAGTAGCAGCCCACCTGCCAGCAGGCCAGCCGTTGCCAAATAATTTGTGCTGGCATCCAAATTATCTGGAAAGTCCAATTCAAAAAAAAACAGAGCTGCAGGCAGGAGGAGAGGAGCATTGAAGGCATTTTGAAACTTTTCACTGACAGGAAAAGATGTACTTTACTTTTTTTTTTTTTCCTCGAGGAATACAATTCTGTTTGATTTTTGCCTCCTAGAAATGCGCAGTAGATTCCTGCACAGCGTATGGCCTGCGGCAGGAGTGCAAAGCAGTGATTTAAGCAATCTGAGCTGAAGGGGAGGCCTTGATGGAAGTCCTCCAAGGAAAAAAACCTGTGTACTTGCAGGCGCATGAAGAGTAGGTTGGATGGTTTGGTAGGCGGCCCTCCTTCCTCTGCAGTCTGTCTGTCCCCAGCCGTACGGGCAGCAGGTTTCCACAGCATGCCAAGCTTGGCTTTGCTGAGATCGTGCAACTTAGAGTTGTATATTAATTAACGGGAGAGCAGACTGAATTCTGGATGAATTGAGCATTTTTGCCAGACAGATGAGCTAAGAAACTGGGGTAATGAGAACGGGGATGTAGAGAGATAAGTAAGAAATGGTGTGTAAGATGGCAACCGTAGCATCATGCAGCCAGAGTGTGCCACAGAAACTGGATTCTTCTGAAAAGCAGGGGATCTCAGGAGAGCAAGGACTGGCTTCAAGTTTTCAAGTTTTGGCTTCAGTAGTGAAGGGACTTCAGTCCTGCATTCTCTTTAAATGTCAGGAGTTTTGCCCTGGTGGTGCTGTGAGTCCAAAATGTTTTTTAGAGGAGATGTCTTATAGGAAATCCTAGACAGCCAATGCCTTGTAGTAAGCAACCCTACCCATGACTTGTATTTTGTTGTTCATCCCTTGACATCGAAGCAATAGCTCAAGGGACATTTCCCACCTATGAAAGAAAGAGGATGATGGCAACCAAGAAAGGTGAAGCGTCCAGGTAGAACTGTGAATTCGCATTGAGGTCTCCTGAACTGAATGGTGCTCTGGCTTTCAGGTGAAATGTCTCCCTTGAACAACAGGTTCTTGTGCCCGTGTGATTCGGTACTAATAATCTGCAGGCTAGTGACTGCATTTCAAACATCTCCTGTTCCTGTTTGCTTTGGACAGAGCCAAAGGCCTTCCGCAGCTGGCGAGACCTAGTCTTCGGTACATGAAGTTTTCTAAATAGATGTCTCAGGCTCGCGCTGTAGCAAACCTTCTTTGGCACAGGAACAAAGTTTTTTACGCCAGCTTGTACTAGCTTGGCAGAGTATACAATCTTGTGCAGTTGGGCTTAGCAAAACATTGTATTCGGACTCAGCAAAGTATTTAAGTAGGCGCTAAACTTCATCGCAACTTAGCAAATCGCATAAGAACCTTAATGCTTTGTTCAGCGGTGGGCCGTAGTGCAGGAATTTAAGCCATTTTTACAATCAGAGCTCCTGTTTTTTCTTACCAAAAGAAGAAAAATACCAACAGCAACTTCTGTTAATTCGCAGTTACTCATGATAAATACAGCCATTTCAAAAGACTTATTACAAGAATACTGTAGTTGATAAAAAGCATCTTATATTTTAAATATGGAGAGCAAATAAGATATATTCTAAAGGGACATTTACTTCTGCAAGAACCAATGCAGTTTGGGTTGCAGAGATTACCGTGTTCTTTTCCTCATTATGTTGCTGGCTAATGTAGTTATTCGTTATACCAAAGGAGAATTTGTGTAAAAGGAGACATATTATTGTATGCTGATTTTGACAGAGTTGTTTTTAATGATTTCTTTTGTTTGCATGGATTTATGGAGTGCGCTTCACCAACATTCCCAATCACACTACGTATTGGGCAGTTTTCTTTCAGTGCGTTTCATTTGTATGCCAGCATTGCTTACAAATATTATATCTTGTGCCTTGCTATTCATTATATGATTGTTCTTAAGATTTGGCATTTTCACTGTTTTTTTTTTTTCTTTTCCTTTTGGCATAATTATGTGCTCGTGATTATTACCTGCATAAGTCGGCTAAGCATTTCTTTGCTTGAATGTTAATCTTTCTCAATTCTTCACCCACTAAGTGTGAAGTGAATAGTATTGCTAACTGTTTTCTGTGAGGCTGCATGCTGAAAAACATTTCACGTTAACAGGGTAATTGAAACTGTAGCTAATGTATTGGTCGGAGCTGGTAAGTTTTCTAAAGGCTTCTTGCAGTGATCTTATGGAGAGGTCCTGCAGCAATTATCTTACAGAATAGACAATGTATGTAGTGAGCTATTCAGACTAGAAATTCAATGCCTTATGCGCCATTTGGGGTACTCATTCTGGCATCACTCTGCCTCTTCTGGACATTGGAAGGACTGTTGGTGCAGTAAAGCCTTACTCAGAATAAAAGGCACCATAATTTTGTTTTGTCCTGTTATAAATGGCTCTTGGGATTCAACGCATGGGTCATGCATGCATCCTGTGGACATACTTTGGTTTTCATCTTTTTGCAACTCGAGTATTTTTTTAAAAATTTGTTAAATGTAAAAGTTTTCAACTCAACAGAGTACTGGAAATCCTTACATTTGAATTATTTTTAGCCACCTGTTATTAAATTTAAGGGATAAGTTTGCTGTTGCATTACTAAGGGTGAATTTGGCTGTGAACATCTGTATTCTCTGTGTTTCTCTCTTTTAGCTGTCTATATAAGCCAGTTGTCTGAAATTTTACATGGCTTTGAGGTTTTCCCCTTGGGGAAGCTGGGAAAAATGAGAAAAAGAGGTACAATCTGTCCCTCTTAAAGTTAGCAGCAAAACTTTCGTTGCTGTAATAGCACAATATCATTCTAACCTCTGTGCTGATTCTTTGAGAAGATAGGGCAAATTGGTTGACATAGAGATTGCAAATTGTTTTGATAGATTTTATAAACTAAACCCTCATTCATTACATGAGCCAGAATCACCGGAGGCAACAGTGTGGAAAAAAATTGGATGCTGTCCTCAACTTTTCTTTACGAACAATTCTTAAAGCAAGAAAACTTGTGGAATGGAATTGATGCTGATTCAACTGCCCAGCTGTGGGATTTTACGCCAGACCTTTGCAACGTGAAGAGCTAGAATAATGGGAAGCCACAGGCTGGTGGGTAGGGAGAGGACGGGAGAGGAGTCTCAGATGTGGAGGTAGGGAAACAGAAGGAAAAATGGTATAAAATGAACTTGGATGGCTCCCTGCCAAAACTAGTTTTTGTTTTGTTTTCAAATTAAGTTTTGGGTTTCTCTAAGCTCTAGCCGTTGAAGTTTTTAAAGAAAGATTCAGTATCTCTGCAGAACTATCTTCGGGTAAGCTACAATTACTGAGTAAGTAATAAATATTACTCAGCAAGGTACTATGGATGTGTTGCAGTATGGTCAGGATACATTATTATAGTGGTTATTTCTGGGTTTGGACAGCTGTAAACTTCATAAAAGTAATTTGCTTTGAGGGCATGGAAAAAGGAAGAAATTCAAATGTGTGGTTACTTTAGCAACTATGGTTTTTCCCCCGTGAAGCTCCATAGTTTATTTCATGCTGTGGATGCTGTATGGATCAGCGCCCGAAGTATCTCAGAACTGCCTTCTGGTGTCCCATGTGCCTACTGAACCGCGGCGTGGTGGAGCAGGCTCCGGGGAGCTCTGCAGAGAGGAGCCTCGAGGATCGCGGAGATGCCCGGTCCTGTTTTGTCGGGGGAGCGTACAGAATCATCGCAGCAATGGTGATACTCATCCAGCTCTTCAGCGTGACAGCAGGTTTTGCTTAATTTCATAAAACAAAGGATAATAATAACGTCAGGCGTGTGCAGACATTTCTCAGTGAGCAATAAAGTAAGTAAAAACTTCTAGCACCTGGGTGTTGCCAGGAGGAAAGAGAAACTGTGTTATCTGTGCGTGGGCAGAGATAAAGAGTCACCTGGTATCAGGTGAGGATGTGAAGACTTTCTGTTCTCTCTGCAGCCTTTCTCCATAGTCTGAATCAAAAAAGGAGGCAGTAGCAGTAGGAAAAGGAATTGGTGAGAGTATGGACTCCAGAATGCTACATTTTGAGTAAGGACCAAACAATTATATGCCCAACAACTCTGCCCCATAGAAAGACATCAATACTTTCAATCAACCACCAATAGCCCCAGTAATCCCCTTAAAATTTCTCCTGTCCATAAGGAGCTAGCACCTAACAAGGCCAGAGCTCTCCCAGTGCCTTTAGAAGCATACTGAATAGGACTTTGTCATGACCATAACAAATGTAGTCCGAATCCTGTTAACCTTCTCCACAGGCTAGTTGATGGCTGGAAGACAAATAGTCACAGTCATTAGGCTGACCCTGAATAGAGGATTTTGATCAACACTTACGTGCATTATAGTAAGAGTAATGAAAGATTTCTTTGTCATCGCTGCAGTTCTCAGTTGGACCTCCAAATACTTGTTTTCAGGATTTCCCCTCCCCCTTTATAAAGATCTGCGTTCAATAAGTCCCTTTGGAAGAGCTCAGAAAATATAAGCAACAAGTAGTTATTAACTGAATTTCTTGATGGAGAATGCACATATCACTTTTGGCACTGCAGACACTGGATCTTTTCTCTGTCAGTTCCTAAAAAGGGAAATCTGTCTTTGCGTTGGGCTTAGCAAGCTTCCTTTGACATGCAGTTTCCAAATTTCACTGGGACGACACCTTAAATCTGGGCTTGGGGATGGGAAAATGGAGATTTGGAGTTGTTTTTACAGTTCTGGTGAAACACGGTCTTCCACTTCACTGCAGTAGCTTGTCCCATCAAGGTCAAGAAAGCTTACTGCTTGCTGGTTGTTAGCATATCAACTTGCAGCAGAGCTGAAAGGTAATCTTACAGCTCAATGGGGATTTTACAAGATATTTACAGTATTTTTAGGCAGTTATCAGGAAGAGGTATATATTTAAAAGAGAAAAAGTGTTCAAGAACAAAAACTGGAAAACATAAAAGTGATCTGTGCTCCTTAACTAGATGCTAGTTAACTTTCCTTAACTAAGTGTCTTCATCAAATTAAATCTGATGGTTTTTGGAGAGGGGGGAGATAGGAATACTTAGACACAACACTCTGTTGATAAGCTAACATGAAGTTTAAGACCCCGAAGTCCAGAATTTCCTTCCATTTTTCATTATTGGTTTCAGCTTCTGTTTTGCGTCAACTTTTCTTCATTCTTGCAGGCATCCTTTTGAAGAGCTAATTTTATTCCTAGACGTAGCAAGAAAGAAACTGAGATTGTATCTGCTGGCAGATCTTGCATTAATAAGGGTGTTTGCTGCTGCAGAATGTTACTGGTGCAGTCAGATGCCTGAGAAGCCGCAGCCACGCGTTCCACTGTACTCTTGAAAAAAAAATAACAGTAACTTGGAGCAATTATCCAGCAAGAGCTTTACAGGTTGTGCACCAGTTCCTACTTTCTGCGGTTACTAAGTATGCTAACCGAATAACAAATCCTGGATCCATTGTTGATATTAATGAATATGTTGTCTCCTAAGATGAATTAGGGTGGCAGTCTAAAAAGATCCCAGCAGAACACTGGAAGTTAAAGTCGATACAAAAAGAATGGATGCTTATGGTATGCGCACTCTTGTCTTTCTCCTGTGAGCTTCCCAGCCTGAGTAAACTGTACGTTTTAATTCCTTATACTACATTTACCTTGCGTTTAGCTTTTTTTATGTTAACCAAAACATTGCTGATACTGAAAGAAAATCTAACAGCTGATTATATCCTTACTTGGTAAGATTTTGTTGTAGAATTGTTTATCTTGCAGATCTCCGGTGTTGTTCAACATATACATAACATGAAAAATGTGCTATATTAGAAGCATGATTTTATACACACGCATATAAAAAAAACTAATTATATATCATTGTTAATAATATCATATGCAATTGTTATTTTAACTAGCAATTTATATGATTTCATTATTAATGGGAAGTGGTTTACTGGTAAATTAAATCAGAGAAAGATTTACCATAACTGTTTTCTTGCTAACATGATATGTAACATTTATATAAAATAACATATTATTAGCAATGTTATGTAATCAGCAACTGTAATATAAATTAACAATTATATTAGTAACAATGCTATATAATTATTATATATATGGGAATGCTTCAGAAGCAGAGAACTTTATTTTTGTAAGATGAAGGCTAGAAAAGGCAAATGTTTGAAGTTTATGCTGAGTTAATTTGAAGGCATCTAGTTACAGGTGAGGCTTTGTGATCACTAATAATCTCTTTGATTACTTAGTCTTTTTGTTATAGTTCTCTTTCTTCTCCATGTTATTTTTTTCGTGTTTGTCAAACATGCTTCTGACTTTTACTTGAAAACTTTTTTAATCCTCTTAACTTTTTAAAGATGATCCTTTATTTTCTGCTTCTTTCTTCAACTACTTGCTGGAAGAGCATAGAGAATATGGAGTTAGGTTCTCCACTACAGAGATTGCACTGTATCTCCCCCTTAGTTTTAAGGGACTTCAGCTGACTTTATTAAAATAATAGAGGCAGCTAAGGTCTTCTGTAGAGATGACCCTCTTCCCCCAACTCTAAAAAGCTTGCTTTTTCACTAAAACAAAGGTGGAATCCTTTGGAAAAGGAACTTGAAGGCCTGAGATGACATTTCTTACCCATTAGAGGTGTAAGGAATTGTTTGATGTGTTTTCAATAGGCAGAGATTGAGAATGGAAAGGCCGCTATGCTAGCAGATTAGTCAAAGATGCACTAAGAATACAGAACAAAACAGGTTTGTTATTTCCAGATAAAATCTCAGACGTGATACTTTCAGCAAAGGGAAAGACTGGTCTACAGCAATCTGTTACAGCTAAAGACATGTGGCATCCTGACAGCCAGTATCACAATCGCTCAAAATGTTACCCTGGTAATTACAAATTCCTTCAAAAGATGCCCAGTCTCTCTGTGGATCAGCTGGGGAAATAGGATCTTTTTTGAGGTTCCCTTTTCAAACAGTTCAGGCAAATCCCAAGCTCTAAACCACAATTGTGTACATTTTTAAAACCTTGCTGGGCTTCTGTCCTAGTAGTTTTTTTGGTAGCTTTTTAGCTGCTGATTTTCTAGCTTTACAGTTGACTATGAGCTGCGGCAAACAAACCACACTAACAACTCTTGCTTGTTAGTGGCGTCCATCCTGCACCCTTTGCAGACAAAAGGAATATACACGTCACTTCCCCATTTTGTATAATGAGGCTTTTCTGTCAGCGTTTTCACCACCAGACACCCCTCTGGCTGCTACAGCCACAATCTGTGCAGGCAGGCACGCCAGGGCTTTGTCATAAGATCTCTGGTGTGCGGGTCTTGCTTCCAGGAAAATGACGTATGGGGTCTTTTATTCCCCCTCCCTAATTAAATCGGCCCATGATGGTGATTGCGTTATTGGCCTGAATGAAGAAAATCCATCTTCTAGCAGGTTGGTAAGGTAGCGGGAATGATTTCTGTTGTCCTAGGTATGAACCAGGAGAAAACACCACCTCATGAATTTTGGGCAGCAGTAAGTACACTGGCAAATTAAGTCAGAGTAAGCTTTGGCATAACCATTTCCTTGCTAACATCTGAATGGCGCTGACACAGTTGGTAGAAGAAAGGTAACTCGTGTAACTGTCTTTTAGAGAAGGGACAACTTAGATTAAACTACCAAAAATAGCTCCAAGAGTAACCTACAAAAATAGGTTAATTAAATAGTGAATGGGTATTGGGAGAACAGACAGGGACTAATGTGATCATTAAGTTGACTCTATGCTAAATTTATTCAGTAGCAGAATTCATTCCCCGCTCCCCTCCCCCCCGCCCCAAGGTTAAAAAATGATAATTCCAGGAGTGCAGAGAGCTGTAGCTCAGCTGACGTGAATCCCTGTCCCCCTCCACTCCTCAGCACAAAGTCTTTTGTGATGGTATCTCTGTGTGTGTCTATATATATATATAATTTTTTAATAATAGTGCATTGCACAGTTATAATTGTAGGAACCAGGACAGAATTTCTAAGCACTATTGTAATTTTAAAAATGGATATATGTGTTGTTATATGGGAAGTTATGTCATACAACAGTCACGTTACAAAGATGGGGCTGGTGAAGCCTGCTGTGTCTGTAACTCAAAACAATGGGAAAACACTTCAGGAGGAACGTCAACAATTTGGAGTTATTCCCATTTTACCCTATTCATTGTTAGTTTTTCTGAGGTATTTTGCTTTTAATGGTTGGAGCTGGAGGATGTTGATGGATATGAAGCCTGTAAACTTCAACTGCTGGTATAAGATTAGTGATTTTTACTCCTGTTGTTCTATTTGAACCCATGAGTAGCAGATCAGATGAGGGAAGTGCAGTACCGTTGAGCCCAGACAGCCCAACCTGGCTGAGCTCAAAGGAAAGAGGAGAACAGCAGGAGATAACTAATCATTTTGGCAATATTTTTTTTTTCTCAGCTCGTTTTTATTGAGATCTTCTGGTTTTTACTGTGATCCAGTCAGCAGGACATCAGCTTCGGCTTTGCTCTGTCAACTAGCTGTGGTGCACCTACCCGGCAAGGGCTTGTTATGTATTGTACAGTTACATATTGTTCCCACATCTAAAACTGAAGAGCGCATCTGTGATAAGAAAGCTCTCTTACTCGTCTTTCCACTGACCACAACTCCTGCAAGGAGGCGTAACTGGAGTTTGGTGACTTTGGAGCACTGGTGACGCTTGATGGTGTAGTTAAGGACCCAGCAAAGCCTGGGAGAATTGCTTAATGCCTCCCTGGGGTAGAGGGGGGGGAAGCTTTACACCACGGGGCTTCATAACCAGAGAGGGAAAAGAGATGTTGCCGGTGAGTTTAATCCTGCAGAGATTATGTTCTCCCGAAACCTTATTTTGCCTTTACTTAATATTGTTAAAAACAGAGAAGTGCTATTTGCAAATGGAGGTGGTGACTGTAGTGGTGGTAGACTTGGACGTGCTTGGTGAGGAGAGCTGGAAATGAAAACTGGTGGGTGTGACGGAAAGTGGAAATAGGCAGGTGGCGCTTCTTGGTTTACCAGAGTGGCATCAAGGTTCTGTGGAGAACATCTCATAGTCATCTCTCTGGCAGGTGCCATCGCGTTCCGTCACTGCATCACCTTTTAGTCCTTGGCCCGTGGCTCTGGCTGCATCTTTAGGATAGGAGCCCCCATCTGCTGTGGGGTAGGAGCCAATCCCCGGCTCAGCCTCCCAGCCTTGGCTGACTCTTCACAGGCACAGCGACTGCCGAGCTGAGAAGTTGCCTGAGGCTGTTTGTTTCTGCTTTGTTAGGGAAACAGGATTTTAATGTGTGGGATTTTTTTTGTAAGCTAATGAAATTATGTTAATGATGTACCTGATTCGTGTTGCTGATTTATTACATCATGAAAACGACTCTGCGAAGCTCCAGCTGTGGGCTGATCTGTGAGGGCAGGCTCCTGAGAAGGAGGGCTCTCTGAAAAAGCTGCTCGGCTTGATGCTTTGAAAATACATAAACTCAGAAAACTCTTAGTGGAGTTTTCGGAAAAAACTTGTGTGGAGCATGCAAGGCAAGAGCACAGCCAGTATGGGAAGCTTCCAAAAGGGTTTTAGAGGGCTTTTCCAGACAGAAACAGTGAAGGAGAAAATCTACAAGCATTTGTTTGATAAAACATAATCCAGCTGTGGTAATTAGATTCTAGTAGGATGAGTTCTGGGTCTTTTTTTCTTTATTTGTCTCCAACCAAAGATTGATATACAGCACGATGTTATTGCTTCAAGGATGCAAATAGAAATGGAATATTTAATAAAGATCAGGGTAGCAAAACCAAAAGCAACTTAATTTTGCACTCGGGAGCGTACCAAAATGGAAATGAATTCTAAAGTGTCTTGCCTCTGTATTCAGCCTACAGGTGGGAAGATATCTTCTTTTTTTATTTTTCTTTTTGTAAATAGCTGGATGCTTTCTCCCACGGTTTGTAACCAGACACTGTCTGACCAGAAGCGTTTCGCACTGTGAGGGCTGCTTGTATGACACTGTTCAATATAGAAGGCAGATAACATGACTCCCATTACTGAGCAGCTGATGGACATCAAGTTTTACTAATGAAGAAACAGGAAAGTTGTAGAGCTTCACAGATCCTGTGGAAGAGGTATGTGATAAATGGGTTTACTGGTGTCTGAAGTCACCAGAATTCCAGCTCATGCCGCACAAGCTGCTGCGTGACAAGCAACGGGAACTGGGAATCTGAAAGCAGGACTTCACACCAGCAGAGAAACAAATCCTTCAGGAGGTAGCATGTATGAAACACGTGTGCATATGGAGCTGAAATTCTCCTTAAACTGTTAGAGAAAAACTGTGCTTTTAGGAGAAGGTACAGCAGGGTGACTTGTTTTCTTGTGCTTTTTTGTTTCTCAGATATTTGTCTGTCTCGTAAATTTATTTTTTCTCTGGAAATTGTATTCTTTGGAAAAATAGTTTAGAAGTAAACATTTCAAAGTTGTAAAGAAATAATTCATTTCGACAGCAGAAAATGGGAAAACTGGCTGTTGTTAGGAGGCAGGTGTACAAGGCAGTTGGGCAGAGCTGAGAGCCTGAGCAGCGCTGCGGTGATTTGAGGGCTGCCGGCAGCCTGAGCGTCTCAGGCTGTGTGATACAGCCCGGCTTCGTGAGCCGGGCAGCCTCGGGTCAGTGCTCAGGCTGCGAGTCTGGAGACAAAACCTGGAGCTTGGCAAGAAGCGTGTCTGCTCCGTGTCACCGCTGTGGGTACCACAAGCACGGATTTCGTTTCATCGCTGCTGGGAGCAGAGGAGTTGGCTGGACCAGCCGTCGCGCGGTGAGGTGGTGTGATACGCTGCGGGGTTGCCTTCTAGGTCGGCCAAACTGAGGGACAGCTGTGTGCTCTTTCCAAAATATGTTCTTCTGATCTGTCTCTAAAAGGCTGGGTGTGAGGGGGCTCATCAGTGATCAAAAGAAATAGACATTTCTCCCCAGCAGTAACAAATCTCTAGTATAAAAAAAAAAAAAAGGGAGATGAGTCAGCTGTACGTCTAGCTCTGATACTGATTTCTTTCTCACATGTGAATACCCCACACTGGGGAATCAAGTTGCTCCTATTTCAACTATGGTTTGATGATACAGTAAAATCTGTTTGGGGGGTCTCAGTGCTGCAGTAAGGCTGCCACAGCCATGTGCTGAACAACGCTGTTCTGGCATAAAATCAGCGTGCTGGCTCAGTTTTGGAAACCTGGTCATATTAGGTGTTACCTCTCTGCACCTCACTAATTTTATACTGGATTAGAGTCCGTCTGCTATAGTATAGCCACCTTAAAGCCAACATAAACTTTGTATATGGCGTTCTGGCTCCTCCATCTGAAAGGCAGTCATGAGTCCATCTGAATCCCGGTACAGTTTGTACCACTGCTGGATCCAGACGTCCACAAAACCTTTCTAGTGAGTGCTGCATGGCCACATGCATGGTTTGGAGAGTCAGGAAGGCCAGAAAGTTGAGGCAAGATGCTTAAAGATGCTTCAGAAGATGCTTAAAATAACCTAGTTCACGCTGATGACTTGAATTGTGCTTTTATGAAGTGAACGAGTTCTGGGCTCATCAGAAAGAAATGTGCTAATCATTGAATTGTAAAAAATAAAATAAAAAAAATCTAAGGAAGAGTAAATGAATGAAAAACTGTATGAACAATCTTACTTCGAGAGGTTTGTGATTTTTTTGAATGCCTTGCATTGGCAGCCTTAAAGATTTTTAAACCTATTTTTATATGCAGAGTCTTATTACATTTGTTCTCAGGAACTAAACGGGCTAATTGGTAGCTCAGAGAACTTATCTTTCTGAAAATGTATGTGAGATGGAGACGGCTGAATAAAAATTGTTTTGTGTGCTGAAGGGAGTGCTTTGCAAGCTTCAGATATATTCATGTTTGGTAACAGTCTCTCAGATACTTGTTTCCCCCTCTATCTTTAATGTCATGGCATGCTCTGTAGCAAAGCCTGTTTATATGTAAATAGTTTCTTGATGGAGAAGTCGGCTTAGTCAAGAAAGTATGCAGCAGCCTTCCCAGGGCTTGCAGGTTTCACAGGGCCAATAAAATCTCTTATCATGATACGCTGCAGATAGTGTAATTTGAGTGGCATATTTGTAATATTTAAATCCTTGCAAATGTTGACTTCCCCCCTCCCCCAGCAATAAGGGACTGCTTGAGACAGTAGCTCGCTGGGAAACTGTTCCTAGATTAGGGTATGTTCAGCTAAGCCTAGTGCTGCAGTTCTGGCAGCACCCAGAATATGTTCTTCTTAAAATGTGAAAGATAATGAGCTATTCAAGGCCTACATCTTGGGTCAGGTTCAGCTTTTTTATGTATCTGTGTTGAAAGGAGATATGCGATGTCTGTACTGAGGCACTTCTGCTGGAATTACTTGGGGTGAATGGCTTTTGTGTGCTCTTTTTCTGTGGGGTTTCCAAATGCCCAACAACTTTGGTGTGTTTATTATCCCCTTGTGTTTTAACAATATGTTAGCTGGCTGTACTTAAATTTTGGCTGAATATAGACCAATGCTTACGTGAAGCTGAATTTCACATAGTGTGCATAATCCACTTTCCACATAGTTTCTTCCTCAGTTATTGTCTGTCAGGACAGAAATGAAAATACTGGTGAGATTGAAAATCGTATTTTCTGTGGCTAAACTACCTCTGTATATTCAATAAATGTGAAATGAACACGGTATCAACACAAGGGCAGCTAAAGTAAAATGTTTCACAGAAACTGAATACACCATGTAGGCGCAGCCATTGGCAGTCCCGTGTGTGACAGGATTGACTTTGTCCCCACAGCAGGAACAGTTACGGAGAAGAGTATAATACTACTCTTTATTATTTTTATTTGATCAGATCACTGTTTCTACTACATAAAGGCCAATATTGCAAAACTGGAGCACTTAAGGCTTCAACACAGCAGGCTCAATGTCGGGAGAGGCGAGTACTGGGGATGCTGCCTGTCTGCGTCCCCAGTCATTGCGGTGCCGATCCTGCAGCCGCTTCCAGTTTGGCAAAGCTCTGGGGCTCCTCTCCGAGTGTCCTATTGCCTTCCAGCGCTATGACTCCGAGCAGAGTCTGTGTAAAACATACTGCCAATAGCAGATCCCTGTCACGCGTGGATCCCTTCCTTTCCTGGCTTGTGCAATAAGAGCTTGTGGGGACTTCTTGTTTTGTTTTTTAAGGCAAAGGGTTGCCTTATTCTAGTTAACGATGACAAAACTTGATCAGTTTAGGCTGTGTTTCTCATAGTAATCTGTAGCCTGGACTCGGGATTTAGACTGTTACATGTGAATTTCATGGCAAAGTGTGGCATCTAGATTGTGGTGAAAAATATTATCCATCAAGTTTTTTTGTGGATTAAAATTTACTTATTTAACAGTTTCCTTTTTCATTTAACTAATTAGAAACAGAAGTAGGTATATGTTGTCCTTTTTTGGCTTAAAATACAAAAGAATGGACCTTCCTGCCCTTCAAGAAATTAGGTAAATTATTTTGCAGTAGAACAACATTGAAGTTGTGCTGTAACTTGAATTATTCATTGGCAGTAAAAATTCAGAGATGATACTGAGAAGAAAAAAATTAATTTCAGTTTTGTATACAACTGTCTGCTAAATCTGTGCTAATGTACATCATATGTCTTTTGGGGAGTAGTTATTTCATGACAGTACTGAAAAATAGTGAAACTACTGATTTTGGCCATTGCTTTTTTGATTTAATTCACTTCTTGAGAATTAACTTAAAATGATCAGGAGAAGCTATTAATTACCTTAGAAAGAGCTTGTGTTATTTTTTTCATGGAAACCAGTGACACAGCAAATGCTCACGTGTCTTTGAGGTGCTTTATAACTGCAGAGAGTTTGCGACACTGGGTAAGTTTGACCAGCCGTCACATTTGGAAAGCCGTGGGGAGCGTTGGGCAGGTCTGTGGGAGCTGCAGGCTTGGCTTTGAAGGTAATTTTTAAACGAAAGAACAAAAAAGCCCAAAGACCTCCTCCCATCAACTTTAAGAGAGCAAAGACTACCCTTGTCGACCACTCCATAAGCGTTTAGGCACGAGCAGGCTTTGATGCTCATTCTTTGTATAACCGACATGTGGAGAAGAACATACCAAACACTCTAGGAAGTTCAAACTGTTCTGGAATAACCATCGTTGTAAAGAATTTTGGCAACTTCAGTTGCATAATGCAGTAGTTCAGCGGGATTTGTGTATCGCCAGGAGTGAGATGGTCAAAACATAACAGCAAGGGTACAGCTGGTGCCCATTCGGTGTGATTTGAAAGTTCTTAAAGTTATCAAATACTCTGGGTTGCAGAATTTCACAATAATTAATGATGTTTTGAGAGTATAAGTGTTTATGATAGTTAAAAAGGAAATTGTGGCTGATACTGAAGTCTGCACAAGGAACAAGTCATCTTTTGACCTTACATGCTGCAAATTATATTGCTTTCCTATAAACCTTTGACCTTCGGATGGACCATTTCCCCCCTCCTCCTCCTCCTCCTCTTATTTGTCCACACAGCTACATGCAGTGAGGTAAATTATTTTGCAGGAGGGACATGCTAGTATTTTATGAAGTAGGTTTGCTACTTGTTTATTCTTGGAGTCTTTACATTAAAACAGAATACCAATAGATTTATGGTGTCTGCGATTGCAGCCAAATGCTCTCTGAATCTCTTTGATCTGACAAGTGTTCTTAGAGTAAGACTCGTATCCTCGTCAGCTTTCCCTTTCTACCCTCCATCATCCCCCAATTTTCCTTAATTGGGCATAATATTGCAATTCCCAGACCAGGCTTTTCTGTAAATGGCAATCTGTTACAGATGTCCTGTAACCGACCCTTCACCGTCCTGAAGGATGATGCAGACACGTCCCAGAAACTCTCAAGGCTTGGGACCCCGTGAAGGAGTATTGCAGCTGCAGGGATGGACACAGGAGAAGGGACTACAATTTGTCAGATCACATACATTTTTTTTCCTGGAGTCACATTATGGAGTTGGACACTTTCTGTTCTGTACCATAATGCTAGACTTATGGCTATACTTGTTGTAATACACTAAAACATATTAGTGTTGATGTTAATTATGGGTGAAGTGGCAGCCAAAATCCTGAATTATAGTAAAGTGGGTTTAGCTTAATCTGTATGTTCTCATGTTCTGCTTTTTAGTCCATAAAGGATTTATGGGTTGTCTTTACTGACCCCAGCAGCTGAAGAGACCAAATCAGTCACAGCTGATGCCTTTTTATTGCTGGTGTATTTAAGAGTGCTGTTTAAAGAGCCCGCTGAAGAGGTAGTGTTAGCTGTCATGATTTGAAGTAGGCTCAGCATAACACCAGGTTACATTTTGTTAAGGTTTTTAGACACTGATGTAAAAGGAAAAGGTTTTTAAGGAATAATTTGAAGGAGAGAAATGGGACAGCTTTGTGCCTCGCTTGTGGTACTTTGGTAGTCAGCCAAATTACCCAACATATACTTCGTGTACAGCTTCAACCACAATGTTTTGATATAGCATTAATCAGTGTTACCACTGTTTTTCTGAGTGGTGCTCACTGTCATAACATTTATCAAATAATTTTTTTTTTCTTCTTAAGAAGAAAATCCAAAGACCTTTACCAGTGCTCTCCATCCTGTGGCTACAGGAACGTAGCTGCAGCCAGGGCTGCTGTCACAGTGGTCCGGGCACCAGGGAAGGCAATGGCTGATGTTGCTTGCAGTGCATGGACTAACAAAGGTCAGGGACCACTGCTCAATGATGTGTAGCGTTCAACCTGCTTCCCTCGTTTATTATTAGAACAGGTCAAAACTCGACTGAAATGTTGAGTGTATTGGCCTCCCTCTTTTCTGTTTCCTTCCACTTGTACTTAGTATGGCCATTTTTTGCCCAGCTTTACCTGTCTGTCCTGGGCAGTGCGTGCCCCCCCTTCACCGAGCTAAGGATGGAAGTCTTGACTGTCTGTCTGGCAGCCCCAGAGATAGTCTCCTGCTCTATTTCTGGCAGCATCTAGGCTAGGAAGGCTTGTGCGGCAGTGACAGCTTCCCTTTCACTGCCAGGTATTGTTGAGAAAATAAGCAGCGTTGTTTATTGACAGTAGACACAAAAAAAATAAATAGTCACAAGATGGGGAAGTTGATAGCCTTTGGAAGTTATGGATTAAAAATCAATTAGCAGATGAGAAATGAAAACAAAGAATAAAAAAGCCATTCTCTTGATGAAAGAGGTTAACAGTAGTATTAGGGGGAGCAGTGTCAGGACCAGTTTTGCTCTATATATTTAACAGTATTTCCAGCAGTGCAGTAAAGAGGGATATAATTTGCTGATGGCTCAGAATGACTGACATTATATATAAACTTCAAAGACTTTAGATAAAAATTGCAGAATTCACAATGGAATCATGTAAATGACTAAACCACGTATGGGTTCTTAATTAGTTGTAACTCCTTGGGGGAAAATTGTTCTGAAAGTGATTTTGGATGACTTCTTGGAAACAGTGCTGGCTGGAAAGGCAAATAAAATGCTCAGCTCTTAAGATGTGACTAGGGATGAAACTTCTTTAGGGGGGTGTATAATGTGAATGCTACGATCAGGTGGTACACTGAGTTACCAAAAAAGGATATAGCAGGAATAGTAAAGATCTGCCAAATATTTAAAATATTATGACAATCAGGGTATTCAATATGTTCACGAAAGGAGAGTCTAAACCATACCTCATCTTCGTGTTTATTTTGTCATAAAGCAAGAGGGCTATAATAACATATGACAATGTAGGGTTTTACTTTTCTGATTCAGAGAGCTGTTCTCTGTGCAGGGATAAGTCCTTCCTAAAGCCTCCCGCAGCAGCACGTTGGGAAGAAGGAATGCAGGCCAGAGAGACAAAACTCCTCACAGGGGAAGTGAAAAAGCTTCCTTGTGGCTGGAGGCAAGTCCCGCAAGGATAAGGATTTGCAAAATAGTACCTTTTACGATTAGCACTGACTAGCGTGATCCGTGTTCCTTGCTCACGCCATGGGGAAGCAAGAGCACGTTGCACAGCAAACTCCTCTGCCTACCACCCTCTTTCCAGGTGAGGGTTGTTCTAAAGGCCATCCATGGCAAAAAATGGGATGAAAGACTTGCTCTCCATAGCCCCATGTCTCAGGCAGGGCAGAGGATGCTTCTGTGTGATGGATACATTCCTTTCCCTTTGCAAAAAGGCCTCTTATATAGGTCCTTTTTAGGGTGTTTCTGGTTCTGAGCTTTGCTGACTGTGGAGTCTTGGTAAAAGCACGAGGAGTCGTTCACTGAGTAGGAAGAGTCTCATGTCACTGGAGATGGAGGGCGCAGTGAGCGCTGGCTGGTATCCATCCGGTGTGTGTGCTGTTCTCCTCGATGGTCGATGTCACGCCAATGGTTCCGTGAGCTGCGTTCGCCTGAGCCAGCACTTGGCTCAATGATCCATGTCTGCTGTTTGCTGCTTTAGTGGCTCTCCTCCTATTTGGCAATTGTTATTGTCCTGATGCAATTTTTTATTTTCACAGATTGTAGCCTACAAAAAAGCCCTCCTCTTGCCAGCCTGTCCATAATTTTCTCGATAGTTACGCAGAAAGTTTGTTGAAGACTGTATGAACGGCCACGCTGGGTCAGAGCAAATGTCCGTCTCATTTGGCGTCCTGCCTTTGCCATGGCCAAGAGCTGATGCTTAGTGAGGAGTGTAAGGACAGGGCAAGCATTTGATGGCAGTTGTCAGAACTCTTCCCCAGCCCTGGTTTTTCATTGCTCAGGGGCTTTACAGTCCACAAATTTTATCTTCATGCTTTAAGTTCCTCATTGGCTTTTTCTTAGGTGAATTTGTAGTATGGATTTTCAGCTCCCATAAACGTTTTTCTTTTGCATGGCATCCACTCTGCTTCATGTGAAGAAGCATCTCCTTTTGTTTGTTTTGAACTTGCAGTGCTCTGGTTTTGTTTGATACCCCCTATTTTTTTGTTCACCTGAAAGTTTGATTTGAAGGAACCTTAGTTCTTACTGTTGTAATGTAATGTACTGTCACTGTGTGCCACACTATAATAACCCAGCTTTATTGTGTTGCTTATTTCATTGTAGGGTTTTGCTGATGTGTAAAGGGGACAATGCATACACTTTAGCTGAAGGGGTTTTTTGTTCAATTTTTTTTTAACTTCAGCTGTTGGTTTTTTAATATAGAATTGGTGTCTTGATAATCTGTTAAATTTAATGTAGTGTTACTTAGTGCTATATTGCAAATGATTTAGCATTTTAATTCAAGTCTACAACATGATTATTATCCAAATATATTTCTTCGCTCACAACTGGGTAAGCCTTGACTATACTAGTAATTTTGGAATATCACTTTATTCTTGAACTGATGGTTAATAATGTTAGCTTTTTAGAGAAATAAACAGTTTGTGGATGTGTCTCCATCTACTGGAAAAAAATACTCAAAAGGACCTACAGATTTTGCCTATATATAGTCTCCTCTTTGCTAGCTAACGTGGCAACAATTCAGAAAACATGGGTGGTAGGTCTGTCAGATGTGGGTGGTGGATGAATGAATTCCCAGATGGGGAAAGGGATAGAAAGGGACAGAGAGACACTCTTTCCAACATAAAATGTGCAAAAGGTCAGAGAAAGTGTGGTAATGCCTATACGAACAACAATAAAATCCCTTAACTAGTTAAAGGAACGTTTAAAGGACTGGTAAAACAGATGGTGCGTAAGTTAAAACTGTACAGGAGCAACTTACCTTCTGCGGCAATTTCAGCAAGACAGTTATTTCCGTGGTTGTTACTCTATCATTCAATCACAACATGCAATTACTATAGCAAACCTTCTGTCATATTGCACACGTTTTCACACTTGTCAGAGGAAAAGTCATAGATTAAACAATATGGTTTAAAGTACTGTTTAGTTATGAATTTCGTAACTGTATTTTAATGCAAGACAGAAGTGTTCTGTTGAAGCAGATCTCAAAAGAACAAGAACCAGGGGAATATGCTCAGGAAGGAAAACAAGTGTCGTGGCTGTACAGATCCCATTAGCACAAATGGAAATTTCTCCATGTTAATGCCTTTGCATCAGTCTGAAAACACAAGCAATTAGAGCCCCGTTTTGGAGTCACTGCATGCACAGAACTCTCGCTGAAATCAATGGGAGCTTGGAGAAAAGACAGAAAGAAGAACTGGGGCCTTCATAGTAGCATTTCCCTTTTTCTTTTATGCTGTCCTTACCATAGCACATGGTACGCAACCTTTCAATTATTTCTTGATTCTCTTCATTTGACAACAAGAAACCAGTCTCTTAAACCTTTAAACCTTTACCATCCACAGATGGAAGTTCTTCATTTCATTCATTTCCCTTACTGCTTTGGGACTTTTTTTTGTGTGTTCCCACCCCCACCCCCCTGTGTGCTGTATTTGTTCTCCAGAACTGGTGTCTATTTGGCATACGTAGCTGTTTAGATGTATATATGCTGCTTTTGTCTCTCATGCTAAATGGTTTGCATGAATGATAAAGTATTAGTAATGCAAGCGGTTGTTCCTTATAACGTTTCTTGAATAATAATGTGTCTCTGGTTTAGACCTTCTCATGTCTGTCTTTCCTTTAACAAAAAAAAAAAAAAATTCACAGCCACAGCACAAGGATCTCAATATGCTTTTTTTAAAAAAAATGAAAAGGGCATCTTGGGGCAACTCAAACAGAAAAGACAGGGAAATCAAAGCGATAGCTATATTTTTCTGTTCCATTTTGTTTCTTCAGTTTTCTTCATTTGGGAAATACGTACTTTAAAAAAAGAGAAATCTTTGTCTTTTCTCTAGTTTTGCTGCTTCTGCTATTTTAAAAATATACATACCAGTTATTTCCATACAAACCACTTGAAAATAGGAAGAATTTGAAAAGGCATTAAGTGTTACTTGAATCCAGTACAAAAATCTGTCTGGATCATTATATTAAAGAGGAGGACACAGAAAATCAAAGTCACACTTCCATTTCAAATTGTTAACCTTGTATTTTTGCGGCAGCACCTATTGAGAGAAAGAATAAATGTCTGTAAGAGAATGAAAGCTGGAAGAATTTAGAGAAAATGAGAAAATATACATATTTTCTCACTTGTGGGTTTTTTTTTTGTTTTGTTTTGTTTTTTACTTTTCCAATGTGTGTGATGGCCTTTCTTGCATTGACATTGAAGTTTTATTGAGGCGTATCCTGATGCATTTACTGGTGCCACGTGAAGCATTATGCAAATCCCTTCAACTTGGTGGCAACACTGTTGGGGTTACTCAGAATGAGTGTCAGAACCTGCAAACCTGGATTGGCCTTTCTTCAGGACTCCTCATTTTCCGAGTGCCTTTTTGAACACATAGCCACTGATTTTTCCAAAACCTCTTTCAGACAGTGTGGTGTGTTCCATTTTCTGAACCAACCCCACTAAACCAGAAATGAGGCATCCAGAGTTGTTGACCCGTTTCTGGCAGTACTTGGTGCAGCTTGTTTATTTGTGTCATTCGACAGCAGTTTGAAAGAGGGAAAACGGATAAAAAAATAAAAACGGAAAAAAAATAGGATTTGGATTGCAGTTGAAATGGAGGCTTTCTTGCTGCCTGCAATGGCTCCGAATCAAGCCACAGATGGTGACGAGGTTCCTGTAGCTGCTGCTCTCATTGCTCAGGTGCTCCAGCAATGCCAAATGCAAGGAAGGGCCTGAGGAAAAATCATAAAGAGGATCTGAAAGCAGATGTGCCACAGCTGTAAGGGAAGCGATAATGGAAGCAGTGAATTCCAAACGGGGGGGATGGCAGCAATCTGTCATCTGGGGCAGGGTGGAAGGACGGAAAGGAAAAAGCTAGAGTTGGGGTGACAGCAGAGAATAAATAGGGAGGGGAAAAATACTGCATTGAGGGGACTCACGATAGCCATAGAAACATCTGTAGGGACTGTGCCTGGGAACAGTAGAAAGTAAGCTGAAAAATACAAATAACCTCCTTGGTCTTTAAAAAGAGTCTCAAGTCATCTTTATCGTGATTTATGTTACCAGACCTCCTCAACAGAATTATAGTCGCGTAATCCACAACTGCTGTTATTTATTCTGGATAAAGAAGGCAATTTTGACTGTGATCTCCCTTGACATTTCCCAAGGTCTACTCCTGTCTCATACCTTTCATCATCATGTATTTCTTCAAGGCAATCAGCGCCTCTCTTGCCTCTCTCAAAAAGAAACGTGCGTTTCAGTCGCTCACCCTGGACCAGAGTGACACAGACGTTACAGGTTAGGGGAGATCAATTGCATAGCCCTGCTCCTCTTCACCTGGGAGGATCTTTGATGTGTTGACAAAGTTGGAATCCAAATAAGACATTAACCCGCTGTATTGCAGTGGCTTAGGTGGCAGGAAGGAAATAAAGCAGCGCTTTATTCAACAAGGTATCCTCCCTTTTTCATTTTACAATCTGTGTCAATGGCAGTTGGAACTATTAGACCTGCATTTAAAATTACATATTACTTATATAAATGGGAGCTATAAATATCACAAATAGTAAAACTAAAATTGCACCGAGGTTCAGGAGACAGTATGTCTAAAACCTACAAAATTAAGGACATTTAGAGGAAAGCCTCAACCTCCACCTGCCCTTAATTTACCTCATTATTCTTGGTTGTCAGAGAATGATCTCAGTACTACGTTAATGTCATTTAATGGCTTTTTCTTGCAAGGTTGTCTTGGATCTGAATCAGACCACAGTAAAGGTGCAGCAGTGTTTCCTTGGGTATGTTGGTTTAGATGAAGCAGTAAGGACAGGCTAACCTAGTGTTAAGGATGAAGCAGCTATATCGTCACTGCAGTCGGTAAATAATTTTGTCACCGAATGTCTCCTTTTGAATGTTTTTTATATTAATATAGTCTTGTGGGTCCTTATTCCTTTTTCTTTTCATTTGAAAATATTATAAATGTAAAGCTAGTATTGATCTGTAGATGTGTCACGATATTGATTTGGATCAGGGCCCTGCACGCTGAATTTGAGCATGTTCAGAATGGATTCGTAGTGTAACGACCAGTACGCATTAGGTATGTCCTCTCCTGCGTGGGCTCCGGCCAGGCTTGCAATGTCCACGTCTTCTGAGCGCAACGTTATGTCTCGGCATTTGCATCCCCCGAGGTGGAAATTGCCCTGGACTCCCAGAAGCCTGCGCTGTGGCCAGCAGACCTGACTTTCACAGCTGTGCTCCTGCAAATGGGACCAGTGCACAGGACTGCGGATGCTGTGTAGTTCTTAATTAGCCCTTGTGAGAAACAGAGCGTACTCGCTGGCCCGGAGGTGCCTGCTTAGTGCTGGCGTGTGTGTGTTTCTGTCTGAGGTGGGATTGTGCCAGACAGACCTTTTCCTGGACTGTTTTAAGGTCTCCTTTTGCCATCGCACCCATGAGGCTGACTACCATACGGGATGATCTCATGAAGCTGGAGAAGTCTGGCCCATCATTTTTCATTAGAAGTAATTTTGTATTGAATCAATGGAAAGAATATTCCTGTGGTTAGGACTCAAGAGAAAGAGAGTTCCTGAATATACTTTCTGGCAAACACGTATGATTTCCTGTGCTCAGGGAGAGATTTGTTTCACCTAAATTTAGCTTAAGTATCTAGCTTCACTCTGTAGTCAGCGGTTCCCCACGAGAGCTATTCATTTGACCTGAAACAGCTGAATTACCCTCTTTATTAACTGTAGAGAGAACCTTAGACCAGAAGTCCACCCTCAAAATGGCTTAACTGGGATGCAGCTGGATCCTCGCTTTCCCCTTAGCGCTATGCACATAAGATGAGGTCAGTGGATCCTGCAGGCTCTTGTGAGTGGAAATATGCTGGTGGGGGTGAGATGTCCAAACGCTGTTGTGAACACGGCCTCTGAGGCTAAAGAATTGGAATTCCTTAATACAACAGGGGTTTTTTTTGAAGTGAGTATGATTAAACAGTATTATTAGTCTTCTGAAAAGAGTTGATACCTTTCATTTAAAAAAGTAATAAGGGCTGTATCTGTGTTGTTCTTGTGAAGGAAGGTGCATATTCAAGCTGCTCTTCACAAAATAATTAGACGCTGGTAGTTCAGGGACTCTAGAGGCAAACCTAGCAACCACTCCATGCTCTGCAGCACCGAGAGGCTGATGCAATATGGGGTGCGTAGGTGAATGTCCCTTTCTCTTTTAGAAAAAGGCAAAGGGATTTTTAATTTCTTGCTCTTTGGTACAAAGGAAACTCATAATTGTTCTCTACTGGGGCTAAAAGCACAGCACAGGTGTGGTTCAAAATCAGTTTGTCATTAACTTCAATCCTGTTTTGGCATGGGTTGGCACAGAAAGGAAAAAAAAAAATAACTTAAATCTGTTCTAAATTCTCATTTGATGTTTTATTCTTTCCTCATCATCATCTGTGCTTTTGCTGCTTTAATTGGTGTTCCAACTGCAATGGCTTCTGAACATCCTTGGTAGATGCTGTCTTATATATCCAATTATTATGTTTCTGTCTATATTTTTTGCTGTGTAAGAGGTGGACTGAAAACTTGCCGAGCTGCTGGGATTAAAGGTGCTGGTCAGTGGCACAAAGTCCAGATGGAGGTCAGTCACTAGTAGTGGACCCCAGGGGCCAATAGTGGTGCTGATACTATTAAAGATCTTCATTAGTGACTTAGTTGATGGGGCAGAAAGCACCCCAGGGAATTTTCAGGTGATACAGAGCTGTGAGGAGCATCTGATACACCAGATGGTTGTGCTGCCTTTCAGAGGTGCCCCGGCAGGCGGGAGAATTGGGCAGAGGGGACCTCATGAAGTTCAGCAGAGGGAATACGAAATCCTGCCCCTGGCAAGAAATAGCCCCGTGCACTAGTATGTGCTGGGGGGCAACCAGATGAAAAACGGCTCTGCAGAGGTTGTCCTGGGGGTCCCAGTGGGCAACAAGCTGACCACGAGCCAACAGCGCATCCTTGAGGCAAAAAAAGCCACCAGCATCCTGGGCTGCCTGAGGAAGACTGTTGCCAACAGGTCAAGGGAGGTGATCCTTCCTCTCTACTCAGCTCTGGACTGCTCAGTACAAGAGAGACACGGACATGCTAGAGCAACTCCAATGAAGGTCCACAAAGATGATGAAGGACTTGGACTGTATTTCACAGGAGGAGATGCTGAGAGACTGTTCAGCCTGGAGAAGAAAAGGCTCAGCAGCAAGTTATTGTCAATGTGTATCAATGCCTGATGGGTGGGAGTAAAGAGGAGTGGTGCCTATTGAATGGACCAGAGGCAATGGGTACAAACTGAAAAACCGAAGTCGCTTATTTACCCTGAGGTCGGTCAAACAGCAGAACAAGTTGCCCGCAGAGGTTGTGGAGTCTCCATCCTTGGAGACATTGCAGCCTGAGTGGCCATGGTCCTGGGTAACAGGCATTAGGTGGCCTGCCTTGAGCAGATAGCTTAGACTAGGCAATCTCTAGAGGTGCTTTCCAACCTTAGCTATTCTGCGGCTGTTTGAAACATATGATTTAATTTCTGAGGATTTCTAAATATGAAGGGTTTATGATTTTTAAAAATGTGTACCAAACTGTTAAGTCTGTAGGTCCCCTGCAAGCTTTTCATTCTAATTATGAATGTCCAAATAGTTTAGAAAAAAACCCAGACAACTCCCACCCCACAACTGAGTTTATACTTGGGGAAAACAAATAAATTATTTGACCAACTTTCAGTCCAGGTCCAGTTAATTGAGCTATTATTTTAAATTACTGAAAGATAGTAAATTTGAAAATTTTAAAATAAAAATTTTGTGAGATGCCTCACGTAGTGAATCTTCTTCATTTAATTCCATTTTACAGTGCTCTATTTACTGTCTTGCATAGTTCATTGTAACAGCTGGTTTCAGTGTCTTCAAAATTCTATTTTAAATTCATGCAAAGTTAGAATACACAGCTGCTAAAAATAATTTGTAAATCTTGGTAGTGATTCCTCAATATTTTTTCCCCCTGCATTCTCATTGTTGAATGGATGTTCTTTGCTTGAAGTTTTTAATTATTTCAGTAAGAATTAAACAAAATCGCCACTCATTGTGTGAGATGAGACATGCAATTTGATAATGAGAAGGTTGCAGCTTTTGTAGCAAACAGGTCATCAAAGGAAGAACCTCCCCCGCAGTCCCTTGATCTGTTTGGTTTGGTTAACAGGAAATATTAAAGATGTTCTTTTGGCCCTTTTAACCTCTCAGGTGGCCTCTTTCAGTAACTGCCCTTTTGTATAAATAAACAGACTTAAAGAAAAACTGCAGTCTTTGCGGTAAATATTTATCCAGAGAAGTCTTTAAGTGTGACCAGCAGGGGAAACTTTGGGAGATCCTCTGAAAAACTGACATATGGTTGGTTTGGATTTCTGTATTGTCTGAGTTAAGATGAAGTTCTCTATGCACTTGTTGCAAATCTTTTTTTACTAAATAGGAGTCCTTTAATCAGCTTTCAGTAGCTTTGCGACAGTTTCTGTCTCTCAATAATCGTTTGCCACCCAGCTGTTAGATTTTTATTTAAATTTAGTTACTGCTGTGTATAATTTTCTAAACCTGTTGTCCTTTGATTGTGCAATACTAGCTTACATTTTGGTAAACGAAGGTGCATAGAAAAGTCTTGAGCCGCAACATAGAAAGGATGTTTCACATGGGGTCTGAATCTGAACTTCAGCTGCAGTTGCTTGACAGGTATTTTGTCAGCCATCAGCATCCTTTCAGAGCTTTCAGATGGCTGGCATGGAAACCTTTAGGCATGTAAAATAGCCGACGCTTGTGTTTCTACAAGAAAATTGCCCTCAACTGGTTTTGGCACTTGCATGCCAAGTGTTTCTGCCCCTGCTGAACAGCTGGATGGTGTAGCTTATGAACCTGCCAGTGTGGGAACGAGCAAGCTCATATGAATGCCTGAAGGTTTGTGTGTGATCTGATGTGTTCCAGAGACTCATTTTTGAGGCAATAATTACTTCTGTATTATTTAAAGACAGATTAATAAACACTCTAATATGGTCTGTAATGAAACTGAGTTTAAACATTCTCATATTCAATTCTTCCATTTAATTTTTTTCTTTCCATTTTCAGTATAGGGAATTGCATTAGAGTTTTCTATGAATAAGTTTTCTTTGAATGATAGTTATTTGCAAAATTTGTTGTCCACTAAATTAAAGTTCAGAATGATGATAAATATTGAATTTATGGCAGGAGATTGATGTGGCAATAACACAAGTTTTTATTTTATTTTTCTTCCAAATATAGTAGTATAAGGATTTTTAAAAGGCAATGGGCTAGTATTACAGTTAGTGATTTATGAAATGGTTTGGTTTATAAGTTTAATCTAGTAAAAGTAGCGAAACTTGACTCTGAATGTTTGATGTTACTGATATCGTAAAATGTATGTATGTACCCTGTTAATATTTTGTGCAGCTTAAGAGGCACAATAGGCCCTGAAGTTTCTAGGTTTATGTGCTTTTTTGGAGTTAGGTGGTTTTATAGAGCATGTTATTTTGAAAAGTATCTAAGGCACCCAATTCTTTTAGGAGCTTTGGCTGATCAATGGCAATATCAGTGTAGTGATACTGAAGTTAGTTGATGCACGCTGAAAAATGGTGCCACAAGTGGGTTCAGACTGTTTAGGCTCACAGAAATCAAGTTACAGCAGACTAATGGCCATGGCAAGGTGGAAGGAGCAGTAATTTGCTGGTTCTCCTGGTGCTAACTCGCACTGCTTGATGCTGGACTTAGGGGTGGATGGTTACTGCACTTATGTCCCTCTTGCTGTCCCTGAGGTCTACAGATCATCCTCCAGTTGAACTGCAGGCGTAGATGGTGCTACTTTTGGTTGCAAACCACGAGTCAGTGTCTGCACAATGGAGATGATTTAACATAAAGTGGGTACAGGAGCACTGGCTGTTAGTGCCACACTGAAATACTGTGGGGAGTGTGCCACAGAAGTAAGCAGTACTGTTGTGCACACCCGGTGTTAGTTTGTGGGCATGGATGAGCTTTGAAGAGTTTCCAGTTTTGAATCCCTCTGCTTGTATGTTGAAAATAATGATTGCAATGGGTTTGGAGCATGTGCAACTGATGGTTAAATATCATTTTCTGCCACTAAAAGAACTGAAAGGTTTTCTTTAAGTTCATCTAGGACCATGCGTTCTCTGGCATTTCATATTCCATCTTGACAACCGTAATTCATCTCAAAATGTCAGCCGTACCTAGAGGGAGTAAGCACTACAAAACGCACATCACCAGCCAAAGAAGGGAAATGAAAAACACCTTATGTTGAACGACACCGAGCTCTCTCCCATCTTCCCATTTCCTGGCCGAGGTCCTGTACGTTCCCTGCCATTGTAGTGTCTCAACCACGTGCTCCAAGTGATAAATGTACACTGCTATATTCCCCACCACACCTCTTTCACCACCCACTAGATTAAAATCATAAAATCTTGTGAAAATAAATTATTCATTATTCAAACAATTGACAGCATTTAATTTAGTTTACTGTGTGGTTTAGCTGAAACTTAGCTTTCATAGCGCTGTGCCACAGTTTTGATAACAGCACTTCATAATGCCATGACGTATGTGCCACAGCTTTTTGGTGTTGCATGTTAAAAGATATCCATAGCATGCCATCTAAACATGGATTTTTTTTCTGGCTGAAAGCATAGGCTTTAGGCAGTAAATAACTTTTTTTAAAGTTGGACACATCAAATCATAGAGGTAGTAAAGTGCCAAGGAAATCAGAACATTATTAATCTGTGATGTTCTACAAAGTTATTACAAATATATATTTACATTACAGTGAACTTTTTGAAAGCACACATGGGAACTTAAGGTGCAAAAAGTCCCAAATTGTACTTCAGCTCTACACAGCAGAGCTCATTCTAGCATAGGCAGCTTTCCCTCGTAACCCTGTGCTTTACCTCAGCAGAGTCCCCCTGGCATTCGCCCTCGTGAATCACAGCAGAGCAGTGCTGTCAGGGCTGCTCTTAAACAAGCAATTTTCTCCCTGCCCACTCACCTGCCACTCCAGTTCATGAGGCAATCACCAACTGTAAGACAAACAATCTAGCAAAGGTGCTCACTATACTACTTTTAGAACAAGAATGCCTACTGCACAGAGAAACTCATCTTACTGTCATATTTTGATATAAATGGAGGAAGCTGAAAAACAAAAACTTGGGTCCTACTTTAAAAATAATAAACCTATAACAGAGCACAGTTCAGGTGAGTTTTGGATCAGGTCCTCCGAGTGGCAGGAGAGAGGCCTTCTCCTGTTGAAGCAAGGATTCAAGTTTCTGCATATCTGACATGGAGAGTGTTTTGACACTTAAGGTTTTGGAGCTCCAGGTCTTTTGTTGGTCTGGGTGTTAGTGCTTCTGCAATTTCTTAATGTGGCTAAGGTGCTGTAGGGATAGTCTTTCAAAGCAGAAGGCAAGTTAATTGGTCCATAAAAACCAGGCAAAGAGAAATAACTGCCTGTCATTTTCTTGGCCACTATGGAAAATACAGTTGCACTGGTGCAGTGCTCACAGCCAAGACCCAGGGCAACTTCCCGCTTGCTGGCAAATAAGAGGGAGAAGGTGAGAAAGAGAGGCTGTGAACAGCTAACTCCGAGCAATGTCAAGGGGATAAAGGCAGGTAGCTCAGGAGCTTCTACTTTAAATTTTAGTAAAAACAAAGACTCTTTTAAAAAAGTCCACAAGTTCTTTGTGAAGATTCAGTAATGGAAGTTGCATAAAGGAAATGGCTCTCAAACACGAGTATTAGTTAGATAGTCCGCTTTCATGAGGTGATGCAGTGAAATTAGCGAGAGCTCAATTTGTGTTTGATGTTATTTTTGTCTGCTCTGTTATGTGCTGGAAGAAAAGTGCTTACCTTGGATGTGGCTTGGTTGTGGCAGAAATGACACTGGGATGCCAGTGCAGAATGCCGAGCACTTAATTTGAAGAAAGTCCTTGCTCTGTGGATGCCATTATTAGGACTGCAGTAGGAGGCATCTGGTCATGTAGACATAGCAATTGTATTCATCTAATGTATAGCGGTTAATACATTGCAGCTCAGTGTGAACTAGAACCCCTTGTTGTAGAAAAGCCCTTAAGTATTTAAATACTCAGGTCCCTCTTATTGAAATGTCTTAAGAGTCCAACTCGGCCTCTGCGTGGTGACTATTGTAAATTTTCCTCATGAAACTGCATTACATTTCATCCTAATTAGCAATGCTGCCGTAGCCTTAGTAAAGAAACATTAGATTAAAAAGTACCAGAGGCTGAGCGCCCGCATCCTCTCCTACAGGAATTAAATCCATTTCAGCCTTACAGTATTCACGCAATTGATTTAATTTGGCCTCTTTCTCAAGACGATGGCAGCAGCGTAGTAGGAAGTTCTTGCCATTATTACTTGTATTTTACTCCAGAGTTGTATCTGTTTTGAGTGCTGTCAGGGTGGCATTTCTTATTAGCCCCAGAGTAAAGCAAACACTCTATTTCAGTAGCAAAGAAATTACAGGTTAGTCAATAAATAGCAGTTACCGGTAACAAATTAAGATGAGAAATGTTTTATTGTGGAAATAGGCATGAATGTTTCCCACTGTGAAATTGAATTTTTTATTGAAATCAAATATATAATTAAGATATTATTATGCACAGAAAAGGTTAGAAACCTTAACATCTTTTGTCCATAAGCCAAACATTGTAGTATGTTGATATCCATGCTGTGAGTTCCCCATTACTGCTCTGCCAGTAATTTCAGCCTGGCATCTAGACTAAATTGCCTCCCTAGGAGCCAAGAGGAAACACAGTTGATATGTGATCTTGGGCATGGTCCTTTCTTGAATAAAAGCACTGTCACATTTTATGAAATTACATCTGCTGGTTATAGGCCGTGATCATCTCTGAATGAGTGAGAGGGCAGAGCTCATCTAAATTATGGCACAGACCGCTATTCGGAAGGAGCTTGATGGGATTTTACAGACTTTTGTAGCTCCATACAGATGTGTTTCAGGTGCACGACAGAAACTGAAAGCAAGATAACGATGATGACGTGTCTACGCAGTAATTTCAAAGTAGGTATTAAGAAACACGCACGACACGCAGATTGCTAGCTAAAGCTTGCTGAACAGCCCCAGAGCAGTGTGTTCTGTGAATGGAGATGAACAAATGTGACAAGGGTCTGCAATACCGAAAATGCCGTTGTCTAACCTTCTCTTCCTTGAGCAGAGCTGCAGAAGCAGCCCAGTCCCCTGGAGCTGCAGGTTCCCCTCAGGCACTGGGCTCCAGTGGCCTCGGTAAACACATCTGAGCCATGTGTGCTGAGCCTGTCCCATAGTGCAGCGGCCGGTCCTGTACATCCCTTCAAGATCACCAAGAGCCTCCCCAACCTGTGGTCCCCCAGGCAGGTGGCTTTGCCACCCCTGTAGGGATCTGAAGTCATTGTGGTGCTGGAGGATTGTTTCCCCTTGCCTGGAGTAGTATGGCCAGTAAGAGAAGGAACGAGAATCCTCCCTAATTTGTTCTCTGTGGCCGATAAGAGTATCTAAAGCACATGCTGTTACTTGAGTCGTGGAAAAAAAGGGAAAACAAAACACTGGTTTGGAGCAATTACCTTAATATGTGAAACTTCAACAGTGGTCAGTTTTAAAATCTGTTGCTAAATTGGACAAAATCATCCTTTATGCCTCTCTTATTGCTGGAGCATCTGTTGCCACCTCAGCCTGAGCTCTGTAACCGTGTGTGTTGGGGTTTTTTTCTGCTCCATTCCTCATTTCCTTAAAGAGCTGATTCATTGATTTATTGGGTACAAACTACAAAGCTAAGTATTTTTCAGGATGTAAGTTGGTAGTGGTTGTGAGAAGGAATAAGACTATAATTCTCCCCCACTTTATTTTACTTAAGTATTTTCAGAGGGGAGGGGAGGATGTATTCTTTCCATTAGACCTCTCCTTTCTTAATCACCATTCCCTAATTAATTCCCTGGTTAAATATAAAGCAAGCATTAGCTTTGAATAATGTTTTCCTGTGTGATTAAGTAAAGAAGAATTCCTTTCTTTTGTGTGATGACTCATTGCCAGGGGATCTGGAGGGAGCCTGAGGGTGGATATTTGAGACTTTGGTCCCAGGTGCTCTTGTACCTTTGAGCTGTGTTCGCTGTCAGTCCAGAGGTGGGAGGCAGAGGTGATATCACGTATCAACTGCACACAAAGAAAATCGTCTCTCTTGTGAAACCACGTCGCTAGTATGGCTTTGGTTTCTCCTGGTGGAAAACTGACTCTGGCTCACAAAAATGTAAATCTCTAGACAACACGTACAGCTAGGAGAAATGTAAATTGTCGTTCTTGCTGGCACAGTGTATATAACCATCTTTTTGTTGCACAACGCGTTTCCTTTGGTGTCTAAGCTGACCCAAAAATGTTCCCTTTCTTTTCACGCAGCGCTTTCTAGTTCCTCTCCCTGCACCAGTTTGCCAGCCTTTGACTTGTACCAATACAGCTGTGTTGGGTCACACCGCAAACCACATGTCTGAAAGAACTGAGGTTAAATATGAAAGGCTCTGAAAGAAAAAAGGAGGTTGTAGTGAAGGAGGGCACCGCAAAGTGGCAGGGGAGGGGAGGGCAGGGTTTAAGTTGGCCAAGCTTATTTTACTGCTGAAGAAACATTGTCTCACTCTACCCAGAGAATATGACTCTTTTTTTCTACCGTACTAGCTTATGGCATTAATTTTTAACTCATGGCATTAATTTTTAGCTCAAAAGGCAGTTTTAATAATGATTCTGGGTTCAAATGTTGCTCATAGTTCAAGATGAGAAAAAGAATGTGGCTTTATTAACATGGCAGCAAGGAAAACATATGGAATATGTTTCATGTAATGACACAAAAAAGCCTGTGAATTCAATGCCGTAACAGTGAAGGCTACAACATGTAATCTCTGGGTGTTGAAAAACAGGCATTTAAAAATACCTTTGGTTTTGATAAAAAGTTCAGCAAACAGAAATCCCACTGATTATTTTTTCTTTCTTTCTTTTGTTTTACAGGCATTTCCCTGTATTTCAACAGGAATTTATGGTGAGTAAGACCTTAGATGTCACTTATTGCTAACTCAGTTTTTGTTTTTGCTATTACTACTACTTTAAACAGTGATATTTCATATCAGATGTCTCCTCAGTCATTTCGGCTTGCAAATCTATTTATACTGTGTTAAATAATGGATACCCAAAGCTTTTGACTGTGACTGGATACTGGCGTGCGGCTAAGTGGAATACTGCTGTGCAGCCCTTAGCACAACCCTTAGCCTGTGAGCCGAGGCCCACAACTAGGATTACACTTTTGCAGCTCTGGTGACTCTTAAACATGCTGCTGTGTGACTTCAATAGGGAAAAACAGAGTTTTGGCAAAATTTTCTATCCAGAAGGCAAGTAAGCAAGACTCCTTAATGCCCAAAATGGGCAAAAAGTATGTTTTCCTCAAGCAAACTTGCTAGAATAACATGAAATTGTCTTAGCTCCCTTGAGTTGCGCTTCCACATTTTCAGTTTATTAATTTACATGCAAATTAATACCACCTGAAGAGCTGGAGGGAAAGGGTTATTATAAAAGTTTGTCACTTCCTTTGTTGTAATCTTAAGGCAATTCATTACTAATAGTCAGCTGCTTTATGGTTGACATTGTGGAAGAAGTGGGCATTATATTTGAAGGAAGACAAAGACAAACTGTTCAATATTTAGAAAAAATGTGGAGAAATTTATGAGAGAACATGCAAATTTAAAAACAAAAAATTATTTAAAAATAGCATAGGCTGATTTTTCTTTCATTCAGATTCAATAAATGCATACCAATGGTGGTGGGTTGGATTACTTGTACAATTCAAGGGTTTCAGAGAAACAAGCTAAGCAGCAGTAAATAAAAAAAAATGCAGTCATCACGTACCACCATAGTATGACATTGCTGCTGCTGTGTGAAAATTACATACAGCAACTTTTAGTTAAGTTAATTTGAGTTTTGACTAATCAGGTACTGCAGATGCAGGGAAAAAACAGTGACAGGAATATTAAGAGTTGTTTCTTCTTTTTCAAGGACCTCTTATTTAAAATTGATTGTTTGATGATTGTAAATCTGAATTAGGCTTCAGAAGGTAGAATCTAAATTACTTCGGGTGCTGTATCCTTTTCTACTTGAACTGCAATTTGTTTATTGCAGAAGAACATGCAGATGCCGTTTCCACAAACACTAGAAGCCACTGAATATGAATTGGGTTTCAGATAAAGCTGGGCCTTGGTCCTCAGTTCAGGTCCCCCTCTTGAACTCTCGGGGGAGCTCTGCATTTTAGTTCTTGACTCTTCGGCTTAAATCTTGATCTTTAACATAGACACAGTTTTGGTATTAGATTACGAAAACAGGCAAGATACAGTACATGGAAATTACTAGGAAGTGGAATATACAAATAATAATAGTTCATTTTATTTTAGAATTGACCTAGTTAATAGAAGAGGTCTCAGCAGGTGAGGAATATGGTTCCCTGAAGTCAATAAAGAAAGTTGGAAAGGATCTCTGGTAGGAATCTTGAGTTTTCTTTTCCTGAGGCAACGGATGCTTTTCTTGAAGTTAGCATTGATTTTAACTGGAAAGCTGTGGCATTACTGAAACATTATATACTGTGGCAGATGCTATTCCAGTAATCGTTTGCTGTTTTCACCTTTGGAAGTGAATTAAGGCACATTTCTGCTAAAATACTCTGGTTTTCTGAGGCTGCTTTTTCTTTGTTTGTTTTGGGAATATAATCTCTAATTGATTTTACTGTTTATATTTTAATAAATACTTTCTATTCCACAGTGAAAAAAATACTTAGCTTGGGGGAAAGGAGGAAGAACCTTCTTTCCAGACTCTGACGTACTGCCTGAGAGTAGTAATTAAACAGTCAACCCTGCATCAGGTGTCAATATTTTCAAGAATGTTTGATAGCAATTGCAGTGCTAAAATTAGGCAATGTGACGTGTTTGACGTGTAAAGTCCACCCGAAACCTGCAAAGCTATGCTTTCATCTTTCTGGTTCGTTGGGATTTTCCCACTCTATACATGCACGTTCCTTTATCTAAAGCCAGTGTCTAGACAAGCAAGTGGATGAACTTCATTCCTGGTGGCCTAGCTGATTAGTATTGCGTTATGCGTTGTGCGGTTAGCACTGGGCTATCCCAATAAAATGTTATTGGAGGAACATACAGCCTTGATTTCTCACCTCAGATCTATACGAACAAATGCTCTCCCTTTAGAAACACTTGGCTAAAAACTGGGTTTCACCTCCAAATGGAAAAATTTGCAAGAGATCAACTGAGTGTATCCGATTTAAGAATCTGGATTGCTTTCTGCTCCAAATTCTTGTAAATGCTTAGATTGCTTCCCTGTTCTATTATTATTAGGAGAGAGTAGTCACGCTTCTCTGGAGAGCAATCCTTTCCTGTTTGCATCACTGCAGAGCACTCCTTTTCTCCCATAAAAAGGAAACTGGAAAGAAACAAGCAAGCAAACCTCTTTCCAGAGGTTTTGGCCAAGGGCAGATTGCTTTTCATAAGAGGGTGGTGGATAGAGGAAAGGTCTGCCTTTCCTTCCCAAACACTTCCCTGACGCTCCATCTCCACCCATAGCACTGTGGATGTTCCAGCTTGAACAAGTTAAAGCTCCGAGAAGGCCATTTGCCATTAAGACACTGTGCCAGGAGTCAAAACTTTGATTTTAACGTGCTCCTATTTGAAGAGTGCTGGCAACAAATTCATTCATGAGGGATCTTTCTTTTAGAAGTCTGATAGCTTCAAATGAGGGATGAAATCTTTAAAAAATGAAGTAGAAAGGAACCGATGCTGAATGTTTGTAAGGAGTGCAAAACAAGTAAGGGTCTACCCACAGGCACTTTAGAGAAGAAAAGAAAAGAGGCATTATGTTTTCCTAACAGATCACTGTCACCTCTAATATGCTTATAAACTGATAATCAGGCTAAGAAAACAAAGGTTGTGAACAGTTATATCCCCATGGACCCCTGGGTTACTCTCTTCTGTGGTCATAAATGCTTTCCTTTATAACAAGAGCACGAAGTTTTCATAAACAAAACTGCTTCAGGACGAGTACAGAGGACTTGCGTCACTCCCATATTGTTGGGGAGGTATTGGAGTATCAAGCCATGGATCCTCAGTAGCTGTTCAGTAACACTCAAACATGAGCAAGAGTGAAATCCTAGCCTTATCACAGCTTTTCTGTAGGCCAGTTGGATTTTTAGGGAGTTTCTTACATTTTGTCTCTTTCCTTTTTCAAAGCAGTTTTACTCTCTGTTAAAAAAAAAAAAAAAAAAAAAAAAAATTAAAAAGTGGTAACAATAATCTACAGAAAAATCTGTAGTCCAGAGGGTAAAAAGTGTTATTTTAGGCTGTAGTGTGTCAAATGTTCACCTTATACACAGTGAATCACCATTTACGCATCCACTTTCCCTGTAATTACCGTCTTGTTATGTCTGAGATACTGCCAGAAGGAAAAAAAAAAAAGTTACTTTCTTCAGTAGGTTTTATGGAAGAGCACCTCATTATCATGTCTTTAAGAAGCTGTCCACAAATTCTCGTGTTTGCAGCCTGCAAAGCGAACAGGGATGTTTGATATAGTGTTACAAACCTTATGAGCTGCAAAATTAAAACAAGGCTCTGCCGATGGATATGAGAAGACAGGAATTTTAATTTTTGTCACAATACTCTGTTGAGAGATAATTATGGGGTGGACTACATCTGGAAGGAGTTGAAGATGTTACGGTCTATGCACACCTATTTGTTCTTCTTACTGTTATTTTACAGTAATACAGGGTTTGGCTTCTGTTCCTAGAGACTTATGTTGGCAACATAAGCTGCTCTCTGGCAACATAAGCAAGTATTTAAATGTTATTTCAGACTTAAGGGGTGGGGGGGAAGATAAAACTTAAAGAGAAATCTCCAGTTGGTACTTCTTTGTCTCTACATGAGTGTAGCTGTATATTTTACCTTAGCTTGACTTTCACTAAAATGCTATCGTCTACCCTTTGTGAGAAAAAAAAAATAATGGCAGCTCTTAGGTTTCGTTATGAATGGATGTTTGCATTTCTGCTAAAAACACAGGGAGGAGAAAGGGAAAGAAAAAGACTAAAACCAGTGAGAGTGCAGAATGTCTGTGGTGATTTAGGCAGTGGAAGTGCACAGGTTCACCGCATTTCTAACACCTTTATTACATTGGAATGAGACTTGTTTCTTTTAGAGTTTGGCCACTTATGTTTACTTGTAGCTTTTGGCCTGGTCGTGGCAAAACATTGCAAGGTTAAATTTATTATGTGTTACTGAAGGAGAATCTGAAATGCAAGCTTAGAAAGCAAGGAAAGAAAAAAAAAAAAGGCAAAGTATGCAGTGTGTATAGAAGCATATAATACGTTCTCAAAGCAGGATGCAGGGGAGGTATCGCAGATCCTCTGCTCTGCTTTGTCTTTATGTGGGGAGAGAGGTCCCCTGGTCGAGTGCCAGCTCATGTCACAGCTGTCCTGACCTCCAGCGCATCCTCCTCAGTATCCAAAGAACAATTCATCCTGCCAATCTGCAGAGGGCTGGGAGTGTATCCATTAGCTCGTCCCCTTGTGAGGTGATCCAAGATAGATTAGAACACGGGATTAACTGACAGGTGTGCTACTGAAGGATTATAAAAGGCCTCTGAAAATCTGAATCAGAAGACTAAACCAAACGTTTTCAAAGGCAGAATAAACTCCTGACACAGGGCTAAAGGTTGAGGCAATCTATTTCCATCTTTCCCATCTGTTTCTTCTCATTTTCTGTTGGTGTTTCATTCCTAAGATATGTATTTCTTTAATGAGCAATTCTAATAAGAGTTGCACTGTCATCTTTCCAAGGAAGGAGTTAGCTGCAAATTTTTCGGAGCCACTATACACAAATCTATAATAAGTAACCACGGAGAAGTCTTGGTTTTTATCTCTAATTCTGGTCCTTTGAGTCCCTGTAACCATCACAATGACCTGATGCTGTATGTAATCATCAGCATTTAATATCGTGATGTCTGTGGTGACCCAGGAAAACAGATATTATCATATAAATTCTCTGTGATGAGGGAGGGAAGAAGAAAATCCAGTAGGTCACATAAGGAAAGTTCCCATTAAGTAGATTGTCTCTTATTACCAAGCTAATTTTTTTAACCTGATCAGCAGCTCCTCATCCCTCAACTCAGACTACATCAACTTTTTTGACACTACTGTTTTTTGTAACTCATTGGGAAGTTAATTTCATTTTGTTATTTACTCCATAATTTGTGTAATGTAATATTTTAGCAAAAATTAAGATGTATGATAGCTCATTTTTTGTTGCTTCTTTTGGGACTGATCACCAGTTAACTGAGATTATTATTAAAATTAATAATAGTAACAGCTATGAAATGACTATTATAATATTCAAGTAATCCTAGAAATCTAATTACTACTTGTATAAAAATTTGTTGCATGCATTATTTAACAGTGTTCTTATTTCAGACAGTGCAGTGTCCATGATACTAATTGGTCTCTTCCCATATTTTAAATACTAAAAAAATTATTACTGAAAAGTGTAAATTGATGAGCTCTCAACAGTCTAAAATTAACATTCCTATGACATACTTAGCAGGGAGAAGCTGAAACTTGATTCCGGACGAGAGACTTAATAAGCTCACTTCTTCGGTGCAAAGTGTCATTTTATGGGTATTGTAGTTAGACTATCTAGAATTCTGTCTATTCTGAAGTTCTTGCTGACTGGTCCAACTTGCAGCCTTTCCCCTGAATACCAGAGGACAAATCCTGTCCTTCATTAAAATGGTGTTTAGTGACTGTCTTTAAAAATTTCCCTTCGAAAGCTCAGACTGAACACTGAATACTCAGTTGCCTCATGGCCTTACTTTTTGTCTTTTTCCTTTTCTTTTTAGGAAGAGATAGAGAGTCTACATAGTTACTTTTTTTTTTTTTTTTCCTTTTAAAATGGGCAGAATTATGAAGAACTTAAGGCTTTGGAAAGCCTGGCTCGTTTGTTAGGCTCACTGCCTGAGTTTATATTTGCATATACTAATTGTCCCCTTCAATTTTGCAACTTCTGCCCACAGTCTTTAACCCTCACTGTCTTGGTTCTACTCTATGAGAAACAATTGTTCGTGTGCTCTCTTGCTCTTATTTCATGGTGGCTTACATCTCGAAGCTCCTAGCATGGCTTATGTCTCGTTGCTCTTGCAATGAGCTATATAGATATCTGCAGACTGTTGAAGAAAAGCCAGTAGCCTCTCCAAAGGCATCAAAAACACATTGCACTTCGGGTGCTTTTCCTCTTTTTTCCTTTCTCTTTTTGTATTTTTTTTTTTTTTTTTTCTGAAGCAAACTACTCTGCAAAGCATAAAAGAGTTGGAAAAGATCTCTGGTATTCAGAAAACATATTGCCAATATCACAAACAGGGCTTCAGCTGGTCAGATATGATGTTTGTCTTGGTATTTGTGGTTTTCCATTCAAAGAATTAAGAATGTCTCCGTTACCATGATGAAAGTTAAAACTCCACATTGTTACATACCAACAGTATCACTTAATTGCCTTTTCTAAATTTTCCTGGCTAATGTCAATAAGATAATCTATGTGTTTGTTCTATGGCTTTACAATCAGGAAAAGCTAAAGCTCTTAGAAGCGAATTTGTTAAGAAATTAATTTAGGTAAGAAAATAAAGATATACGGACCTTGTCCTAGAGACATTAAATTAACACGATATATGAAGTACAAAATACTTCTTGGTAAAAGGCCCAATTACCACTATCCAAAAATTTACGTTGATGTAATTTTGCCCCTTCCCCCAGAAAGAAAGCATGTCTCTCAAACTAAACTTGGAGCCTAGTCAGTTAGTGAGTTCCACTGTTTGCATTGGCTTTAATGAGCATGGAATGTCCCGCAGCATCACAAAAGAAGCCAGCAGCAGAAAGATGCCCAAGTTCAAAATTATGCAGTTTCACTTTATTTAGCTTTAAATGTATATAAAGGAATGAACTGGCCCAAGATAACTTAAAAATAACTGTCTCAAAGAATTAAGAGGTTCCTAGCAACTAGTCTAAGCATTTGGATACCTATTCAGATAATTAAATCAACCAGTTAAGTTAAGTGTGTAAATTGCTATTCATGACTACTTTTCTACATTTATATTTCATCTTGAGAAGTCGGCATTCAGAAGTAAAGACGAAGATGTGCTCCCTTGGGGCTCTCTGAGACCCTGAGTAACATCATCCAAGTTTGAAATTGTTCCTGCTTTGAGCGGAAGGTTGGACCAGATGACCTCCAGAGGTGCCATGGCCCTTCCAACCTGGGTTTTTCTGTGATTCCAAGCTCCTTAATATGTTTTCTTCATTGACAAGTGAGATTCATATCAGGGAATCACACCATTACTTTAGATTCCTTGGTGAGATCTTATCTGGTGCTATAGCAAAGCAGGTTTTCTTTCCAAAAGGAAAACACTACATTCTTGTGGGTGTCTTTTAACAGTATTCGTGATTAAATGTAGTGTGACAACTTGGTAATTATAAGAACATCTTTTTCATGCCTTCCCCATTTTTACAGAAAATGTTGTATATGAAGTATGTTACCTCTGAGTTTTAAACACATTGTAAAAAGACAGACAGCTAGTTTAATGGTTTCAGTCAAATTTCATGATGCAACTGAGCTTCCTCGAAAGGAGGAAGTTAATATAAAATTAATTTAGTTAAAGAAGAATAGATATCATCTTGACAGCTGTAAAACTGCTCCTGGGTTTGAAAACTTGCACTAGAGCTGATGTGTGTCGTTTCAGCAGTGATTTCATTTACCCGTGCACTGTGGCATAACTAGTCTTGTATGTAATCTTAGTTACACAACACAAATTCTCACAAATTCTCTACACTTCAGCAGCTAGAAAAAGATCTAAAAAGTGTCTAGGGTAAGATTTTCAGTCCTAGATCGTCAGTCACAGTCATTTTAATATCGAACAGTTGTTTGATCTGACATTTACAAATGAAAACTTTTAAGTATATTCAGTTAAAAATGAATCCCACTCACAACTTAAAACTTATTCCTTGAGAACAGAATGCACATACTAGTCTGTATTTGTATGTCCTTACTTTGTAAAAGCCCTGAGACAGTAAAGGTGACTGGGAATAATATTTGTAGTCTGACGTATATTGGTTAGTTGTAACACAAAGGTATTAACTGTATCTTATTGAAATTCTGTGCCTGCGTTAGCTAGTAAATGACTTGGGAAAACAGCTCGTATTATTCTTTCATTATTGCTAGCACACAGCGATATTCTGGTCTGGCCTGGCCACAGAATATTGTGGACCTGCTTGTTATTTGTCCTATTTTTGTTCTCCATAGCAGACATTGTATCTTGCTGTGTATTTATACAATACTTATCATAATGCACCTAGTTAGGCTTGGAGACCCTGCATACTACCTCAGTACAAATACAGAAAGTCACCATATACATAAATTTTCTCTACGTTACCAAAATCATCTCTCATTCATATGCTTGGTGTCTGAAGGTTGCTTCAAGGAGTGTGGAAGAAGTATGTGTGAGAATTTTGGGGCTTTTAGGCAGCCTGTGAAAGGTAAAAATGTATTGCTGTTAGGGCAAGTACTTTTTCTTTCTTCTGAAATGAAAGAAAAGATCAACCAAATAGACTTGCTACCGAGAGTCTCGCTGAAGTACCTGAAAGACAATTTAAAGGTGTGTCTGCCTCCGAGGGTTGTTCACTGTGTTGTCCTTTTTTCTGCATCTTTGTTAGACAGGAATGCTACCATATATCATTGGAAAGGGCAACTGCCGCTGAGGCAGAAGAAGAATAGCAAAGTCGGATGATTCAGTGTAATGAATGACTAATCCTGTTTCTAAGCCAGGACGCTATTTACAAAGACGTATTCTGCAGTTCTGCACACCACAGGGCTTGGTGGTGGTTGTGGTAATGGAAGGCCACCTCAGGCCTGGAAGAGAGTGGTGCCTTTTTGTCTTCAGAATGTGTTTAAAGCCATTGTGTGCTGCTGACTGCTGGAAACACATTCACCTTTCTTCTGTCTGAAGATGCAATATCCAAGACAATAGTATAAAATACAATGAATTACAACAATGGAAGGAAGCATCTATTGCAGTGGTCTGAATTTTCTTGAGGGAAGAGAGGTTTATTTTTTAATTTCTAAGGTAATAGAATGGTAGGTTTGTATACATGAATTTATACATGAGTAATTTTCTGGTGGTTGTACCAGTGCATAAAATTAATTGTATGCATGCATTGTTGGGAATGAGGCATTATTTCTCAAATTCCATATTAATAATTTTTAATAAAAATCAGGTTGTTGTGGAGTTGTTTTCTATTTGATTAATCTATCAGAATCTGATTATTCAATTTAAGCTAGTTGTATATATCAATGAAATATTAAACATCTTGTGAGAACACATGAGGTTTACAGCAGAGGAAATGCAGCAAAAGGTAAAAATTTACCTTTCTGTGGGTACTGTTCAGGAGAAAGTTTGAATGCTTTTAAGAGCTTCTGTATAGAGAGAATCACTGCTGGTTCTGTTTACTTAGCAGTAATGGTATACATATTAAATTCCCCTTCAGGCTTACTCAGGGTGAGACGTTCAGAAACAAATGTGCACCTTGTTGAAGAGTGTTAAGTCAGAAGTTCAGTATGTCTTAACAAGGTGACTACAAAAATAAATGTGGATGGCCTTTTTGTGTACCTGCCAGGCAGGATGGAAGTCAACCATTTACTGATAGAGCTGGTTAGAGAGGGAGGGTGGGAAAAGTCACCTTCTGCTTTAAAATACACTTTGAGTTAGGTTTCTGCTCGATAGAGCTGAATTCAGTTTATTTCTGAGCTGTCACTACAGCAGAATAGCACTGGTTCGAGGGGTATTCTGAGAGAAGGCTAACTGTAATTGGCAATCCATTTCTTCATTTCCATGCTATAGCCAGCCTTGACAAATTAATCACAATCAAATACAGGCTGCGGGAAGGGGGCGACCTATGTAGCACGGAAGAAAAATGAGGCCTCATGCTGGCATGACAGACTAATCTTTCAATTCACCCTGTTAGACTGAACGAGAGGACTTGTTGGTCTGCCTGTCACCAGCACCACCCATAAACAAACTGTTCACTCTCGGCGCGAGGGTTTGGCGGGTATGATAAAGGTTATTGAGTGCCACCTGCCACCTCGTCGATCACTGCTGTGGGACGGGGATCCACCTGGATTAGTCCTGAGGAGGAAGAGTCACCATGCTGTGGCTTACAAGATGCCTGGAGAGAGCCCAACCTAAATTATGTTGTGAGGAGTCATTTTTTTGTGTGTCTGATTCCATAGGAACCGAAATGGCTCCTTGGTTTGGGTGGACGTGTTATGGCTACTGCACAAGAAGCCTGTCACAGCAGTGATTATTGCTAGCAGGTCTGAGTAACTAGCCTGTGAAGCTGACCCAGGGAATAGGACCTAGGCTGGTTCCAGATGGAAAGGAAAAAACGTCAGCCTAAAGAGCTAGATTTACTCTGTCAGCTATGGAAAAAACTTGAGATCTTTTGGTAAACGTTTTAGTTAGTTTACTTCTTACGCAATTCTTGGAACGGTGCAGCGTGCATGTGGTTCTAGGGTTATATTTGGAATATGAGACCCTACTTTAACTGACCTACTCGTAATAATGTTCTTTATACTATCTACTGCTACGACTTTAGGTTTTCCACTAAAGTGGAAATGGCTAAATTCATGCTGGAGTAAATCAATATACCTTGGTTTCAGAGAAGCTTATAGTGGTTTGTGCTAGCTGTGAAATATTCCATTGCATTTAGAGGAATAGATGTAGGTTTTTGTAATTGACCCTATTTGCTTTGACTCTAACTTCATTGACTTCAGCAGAGAAGAAATCTGTCCAAGGTCCTTTCTTATAATGTTCATTTTGAGCAGAAAAGACTTTGTTATCTTACTTTTCTTGAAAGAGTATCTACTCTGTTGTAAGGAACAATACTTTAAAGTCTGATTTTTAAATTATTTGTCTCTCTCTCTCTCTCTCTCTTTATTCCTTTCAATACATTACTTATATGCGGAGTGCTTGCTTTCCTATATATTACTAGATGATAAACTGTATCTATCATTTTCCAATTTAGTTTTGGACAATGCGGCATGTCACTTCCCCCCCCCGCCCCTTTCCCTTCTCTCTGTGATGTTTGAAAGAACCCTTTAACAGAAATAACGTATAATGCTATTTATAGGGTAATAATTTACTGTATGTGATGCTGTGGCAGTGGAAGACTTTCTGTCCCCTTCTATTTTCATTTCCCTCTGGAATAAGAACATTAAACCTACACTGTCAAGGAGTTGGAAGTATCCCACATGGAAAATACAATCTTTCATCACGTATTGTGACTTGTTCTGTCAAAAAACAAATTCTGGTTTGCTTAGTCAAATTGAGTAGCACTTACAGGTTACTTGTTGAGGAAGGTACTGTTCAATGTGAGTAATGTTATGCTGATCCTGCATGGGGAGAGCCTGGTTCAGACATCACTGAACTAAAGAAGAGCCAGTATAAATGTGAGCATGTTGTTCCAGCTGGCAAGCGGGTAACATGTTTTCCGTATCGATTTTCCTATTTCTTAGTTTTTATGATCAAAAGCATATTTCTAAAATGGAGAAGATGAGTGTGAACTGTTGGGCATTCTGATAAGAAAAATACAGAATAGGGGGATCGAAAACCTAATCTTAAAAAACCCAAACACAAAAAAAACCCCCAAAATATAGTTGCATCCTTAGGATAAGAGCGAATCGATTGTACCAGTGGTGACCAGTGTGTGGTGTCTAGTTTAAGCTTTATGTTCCAGTTCATTATCCAATGTTGGAAAAAAATGAGTATCAGTTTTATGCAGAATGCGTATCAGTGTAAATTGCCCAGTGTAGGCTGTAAGCTGTAGACAGTGCAATTGTAATAGCTTTTCAACCGATGCAGTTTTATGGCTTCAGAACATTAATCATTTTCTTATGCCTTTAATTACTGTAAGGTAGTTATATTTGTGTCCATAATAGGTGCTAAACATTATGCCACTGATAGGTTTTTAACCATTCTTTTTGTTGTAGCTAGTAAACACAATATACAGACCATTATGAGTTCAGAACTTTTTTTTCTTAGCTGAGTGCCATTAGGAACATTACTGCTGTAAGGCCAACAGCATTTTGAGCTTTATTTGCTAGCTGATTGTTGTCTTCTGGTTTTTGGTGGTTTGTTTTTTTTTTTCCTGGCTTTAGGAATGAGAGAAAAGAACAATTTAGTTGCTAAACAGGCATTGCTTAATTAAGAGAAGATGATTTTTGTTCCGTTTAGAGAAACAAAGCCTAGTTCCCAATGTGAGAAAGAAAGGAAAAGTCACTGCATTTTCCACAGTACTAAATACAACACAGAAGAAAACAGTGATGCTGCTTAAATGCTGACCATACTGGTCAGTGCTCTAGGAATCTAGTTTTATTTTGCTGTTGACGTCATAAGTTATAATTTACCACTTTTCAGTAAAGCAGTAGTTTACTGGTGCATAGTAGGCTCTTCACAAAGGAAGATGTGAGATTTAAAGCTCCCTTGTAGTCGAAGCTCTCAGCCATGATGAAGGTAATGAGGGTGCATATTGGCAGTGCTTCCGTGTCATTCCTAATGAGGATTTTGGGTTGTGGAGTCTTATACCAGTCTTGCTTTTGTATGGCCTGTTTAACTGTCACCGTTTTATTCAATATAGGAAGCAGTGATTTTATTTGCCATGCTTGGCAACCAAGAAGTAGAAAATGTGCTATTGACAAACTTGAATGTCCAAGAATCTCTAGCTGTTTAATTTATGTGCATACACAAGGTTTTATCAACTTCCCATGTATATTTTCAGTTGATGTTTTTCAAAATTGTGCAGGTGACATGGAAATATTTAACTTCTCTACTATTGAATTTCTTTAATAATGCCAGCATATTCAAAACTGTCTTACCAAGGCAGACAGTGATGGTCTAGTTGTTGAATTTCATGCATTTGATGGTAAAGAATTAACATCCAAATCCTTTCTTAGCTTGCTTCATGTTTTCAAGCTTTCTTTTCCTAGTGGTTGACCTTCTTCTGAGTTTCCCATGTTGATTACATGGCGTTTATTCTGACCTTAACTAAGCTGAACGCTTTCTGAAAAGGAATAGATAGAAATGTTTCTCCACCAGCACTTATGCCAATAAAACATAGACTTGTAGTTCATAAACATATATTATGTTTAAATTACATATGATTTCTAGAGGTTATATACTTTAAAAAAATTACATTGGATAATGAATTATGTTTACTTAATAGACCAATTTTCACAAATTACTGAAGTTTCACTGTATCAAAGCTTCCAGCTAGGGAGAGGTCACCTTGATATTTGCAGTGAATATATTTCAGCCTTGGCTCCACATTTCATCATTCTTGGTGTCTTAAGTTTTCTCTTACCTCCACAATTTTTTTTAATTTACTTATTTTTATTATTTGTTTTTATGACTCTTACTGTCAACATATTTCACTGGTTTTCTACTTACTAAACAAAATGATTCTGCCTGAATTTCACATGTAGTCTTAATTTTGTAACTTTTAATGTATGATCCCTGCTATTTAGGTTACTCTGTATTTATTGCTTGTTTCTGTCACTGCCTACTAAATACATTAATGTCTGTGGATCTCTAAATTATAAGGCTCCTCTCTTCCCTAAAATGTTAGAACTGGTGATGAAACTCTCTTCCTTTTCCTTCACAACAGATCTAAATATCCACTTAGTAAATGTTCGGAGGTAATTGTGCTTCAATACAGTTCTGAATTATCTGTCTATATTTTTCAACACTTAAGACAATATCATCACATTAATACTAGCTGGCTGCGGTTATTGAAAAGATACTTTGCTTTTTAAAAAAAAACCAAAGCCACCACCACCAAAACATCCAAGCAATCCTATCTAAGCACTATTTGGCTCTTCCAGTTCCACCTGCTGTGAGGGTTGACTGCCCTCCAACAGCTCCCTCGGTCACCCCATGTCAGGAGTCACAACCTCCTCAGGTCTGTCAGTCTGCCTGCTTGACTGCGTGACTGTTTGCTAGTCCATTCCAATCCCAATGAACGTGGCTGAGAAAAAAAAAAAAAACAACAAAACCCCGGCAACCTAGATTGAAGCTAACCCATCCTGCTTGATTTGGACCAAAGCAAAGGATGTTCACACAAACATTTCGGCCAGCAGGTCTGAGTGTGGAGTAACTCCTATGGAACAGAGATGAGCTGTTAGAAGTGGATTTAGAAGGTGATAGTATTCCATACTCTGAACTTACTTTGTTAAAATTAGTGTGTGGGCTTTTTTGTTTACTGAATTTTCAAAAGTACCTCAACCCTTTTGAATCATCAGTTATTTTCAGCTGATGGTATTATCCCACTCTTATATACACAGAACATGAGAAAGGTATATGTAGAATCTGATGGGAACCATCAGATCCATATTAAAATTTCAGCAAAAGAAATGTCCCAGAAGTTCACACTCTCATTGTTTCTTCCATTGACTTAGTACTGTTATTGCACACTACCTCTTTCTTCAAATAGTGTTCTAAGCAGTTTTGAAACTGTTTACATAAGCTAGTCTCTACAAATGCTATCCTCAGCGGTTTTTTTGTCCTTTCTGCTGTCTGTACAGGGAAATTTTTCCCAAATTTCTACTGGGGAAGGGGATTCTTAATTAGAGTTAATTTCCCTTCTTTTGATGTTTACATGAACTCAGATACCTTGTAGCAATTAGTCTTTCTGTTTGTTCAAATTCATTTGTGTCTTAGAGGTTTAGTTGTAATCTCCTATTTTCTAAGGAATACAAAACCTTCTTTAACCCTCCTGAATTTTGGAGATCCTTTTTTCATTTGGATTTCCGTTACTTTTTTTTCTCTATTCCTAGAATACTTTTAAGTTAAACACCAAGTGATGGACATACAGTGGTTTTAACATGGCTTGATTAGTATCTATTACAGTGTTAGTATAATTTTGGTTTGGTTTGGTTTTGCTTAACTATTTTAGATAACGACTGCACTTTTGTTTGCTTTTTGAAATAATTTGAAGTAGTAATGTTCAGACTTTCAGTGGCATAACACTACAAAGTTTGCCTGTTACTCTTTTCCTGTCTCTAGGTAGTTGCTGTAAATTCAGAAGCTTTTATTTGCATAAGCATCAAGCTGCAAGAGATTATTTTGCAAAGCTCATATAAATATGTATAATTCAAATAATCATAGATATTGTTCCCATTGGTTTTGACTCATCAGTACTGTAAGTTTTCTTGCTTTGTTGAGGAGGTCCTTTCTTCAGCAATTCATTCATAAAAATCAACCTTGTTTCTTGTAGAATGGCAGTCTGCTAGTTTTGTAAATCTAACTAGAAAAGTCTAACTAGAATTGCTCCCATATTCCCCCCAAATACTTCTTTGATTGTTTGTGGACAAAGTCTTACGCTGGTCTCACCAGCATGAGTACTCTTATGCCTTGATTTTCCATTCTCTGCCTTTTGTAGTTTTTCTGCATGTTACTGTGACTTCATTTTGCAGTCTTTCAAATTGTGTGTTTTGGTGAAAAGAAAATAGAATAGTTAGGATATTTTATGATAGATAAATCTGTGGTAGCATGGTGGCTTGACCTCAGCTGCCATGAGCCGCTCTCCTCCTCCTCTTCCTCAGCAGGATTTGCCGGGGGTGGGGCAGAAATAAGACAAAAAAGCTCGTGGATCGAGATGAGGACAGGGAAATTGCTTTCCAAGTGCTATCATGTGCAAAACAGATTTGTCTTGAGGAGAATTAATTCAATTTATTGACAGTTAAAATAGGTTTGGATGAGCGACAAAGGCCTTCCCTGTGCCTCCTCTTTCCCAGGCTGAGTCACCCCCAACCCCCCCCCACCCCCTCCTGCAAGGGGGGCTCAAGGGCCGTTTCGCGCATTTTATTTTCTTTTCCTCACTGGTGGGTGCTGTTTTGTCCTTTATAAAACCAGCTTCCCCTGAGGCGCTGCAGGGCCGGCGTTGGGGAGGGTCTGGGCTGTGCCCTGCTGTGGGGCTGCTGGAGCTGCCTGGAACCGGCTGGAACCGGCCGCGTCCGGCTCAGGGCAGCCCCGGCCTCTCCTCACAGGGGCCCTGCAGCCCCCTCCCGCCGGCACCTCGACGCTCGCACGCAGTACAAGAGCAAAAACTTAGCTACGACTAGGAAATATTACAAAGCTTTATTTTAGCTTAGACGCGTTCTTTGCCATCTTCTCCATGATCTCTGCAGTGCGAGGAGGAGAGTTTGTGAAATGTCTTTTTCAGTTTTAAGGGCGTAGGGCTGGGGGAGATGCTTTTTTCCCCTTCCGGGGTAAGTCTTGTGAGAAAAGCTGAGGTAAAACCTCTATAAATCTGCCTGAATTCCCCTGACTTCTCTAGATTTTGTCCTATACAGTGACAGTTTTCCCTCCTCCTTGCAGGTTTTTTTTTTCACTAACTTCTGTCCCCTGAGATGTGGTGAAGACTGTGCTGTGGAGGGTGATGTCTGTATAATGATAATTCACTGAAATAATCCTCATCCAACTCAATATTGCAATGGTATTTTTTTGCAATCTGGAGATGTGCAGCTATCATGTTGATGCAAGCGATCTTGAATGTAATTGTGTATATAGAGAGGACCCTTTGATAAAATTAACAGAAATCACATTTGCTAAAGCAGCTCCATAAGCTCGACTCTAACACTTCCATTCAGTTTCGGTTATGTAAAAAGCTCTTTTGAACGGATGCATCTTCTTTTTACGTTTGCCCTAATTAAAGGTCTTTTATTTTCCTTAGTTTGCTTCATTGCTTAATAATCAATGATATTTTTCCATCCAATAAGTTTAAATGCTCTTCCGTATGCTGACCACTAATCTACCTGGGATGCCATGTTTCTGAGAGGATTGGTGGTGTTTGCCCGCAGTGTGGAGATCTGCCTCGAAAGTGTTGCTTTCCCCAGGCATAGTGTGGGTAATCTCATGCTGAGCATCCACACAAGCTAAATTTAATAAAGTGCTGGAACGAACCACCCCTTTTGCTGCCCCATGGCCGCATTTACAAGGAAATTGAGGTGGGAGGTCAATTTTCACTTAAAGACTCAGATTGGAGATGTCTGCTTTTTAAGTGGAGGTCTTTTAATCTCACTTGTCTGACAGGTGGTAAGAAATTTACATTTAAATTGTCCAGATCAGCTTCTTTATTTGTACTGCGTTGTTGGACAAAAGAAGTTTCTTAGTCTTCCATATCCTTCGCTGCCTGATCTAACCAGCCATACCATAGGCTCCTTCTTTTCAAATATGGACGTTGCTTCTGACTACAGTAACTGTCATTTGCATTGGTATTTCTCTTTCTCCTATATCAATTTGAATGTTGTTCAAAATGACATGGAAAATATGTTTGGTTTTTTTCCCTTGAAGAACGGCATCTCACAAAATGAAATCATTTTACTTTAAAGCTGGATTTACCAATATTGGTCTAACCAGAAATGTTGACTGTTGTTAAACGTTTCTAAACATTAGGGATTTCCATTACCTGCTGAAGTAGAACACATTTGCTTGTATAATGATTTAAAAAAAAAAAAAACTAAAAAAAAAAAAAATCATACTGACAACTTGTCAGAATACATGCTGAAAATGTTATTTAAAACAAGTGTTAATAAGACCTAAAGTTCATATCAAGACTAAATTGGATTTGAGTTTGTGGGATTGGAAGTGACGCTAACTAGTTATTTAATTTCCTTTTTGATTGAAGTATGCAAGACTCAGTAAACGCATAATTGTGAGTGAAATGCGAATTAGAGATATTATAAGAAATCATATTTTTTAAAAAAATACTTGTTTGACAATTAATGCTGTGATCTTTTGAGACGCTGAAGAACCTGATGAGATCTGGGATATTCTTTGATCAACTGCTATTGTTAGGTTTAAAAGGCAGCTGATGGAGGGGCTGATTATCAGTCAAGAGAAGTGTTGCAATAAGGGGTGCTAATGTGGGTATATTTAATTAGCAGGTGAGTGATTGAGTCCTAAAAAACAGAAAGAAGGTAGAAGAAGAGTCAGGCTTTTCCAAGAGATAATATTTTTCTTATTTTACCCTTTAATCATTTGTTCTATTCTCTTTAGCATTTAAGGACTTGCTAAGAGCATTGGGAGTATGAGATGCACAGTTGTAACCAGTCGGGTTTGCAGAATCAGAGTTTTAAATGTCAAGTTTTCCTTTTCCTTGCTTTAAACCAGTTTTCCCATTAATCCAATCCCTAAAACTCTTTCTAATTGCATGTCTCCTTTTGTGTATATTGCTGCAACCTCAGGTAACAGAACAAGCAAAAAAGTTTTCAGTGCGGCATTGGGAGGAAGGATAGAATACCTGTTGGTGGCTTCCGTGTACTTTTTGTTCATCAAGTTGCTGCAATACAGCCTGAAATTAAGTTATGCACTTAGAGTAGATGGGCTGGTTGCTGATACGTACAGTAGCATAAAACCAAATAAGGCATACTGTGACCCTTACTGGGCAAAAAGAAGGATATATATTTTCAGATGGAGCTCATCTCTTGGCAGGCAAATGACTTCTACAGAAATGAAGCAGTGTCTAGGCAAGGAGGAAAAAATGCTTCCTCTTAAAAAATTACTGCATAAAATGTTGAGGTAGTGCAATGATGTGTCAAGTGAAACATCCTGCACAAGCACTTTTTTTGGTAGCATTCACATAGCTGGTGTTGAAGTAGTATGAAGTGCCCTACTGTACAGTGAAGAACTGATGCCATTAAGCATCACATACAAAAAGCACCTCCCTCTCTGCTCCTCCAAAACGTACTGGCATTTTTGAATTCCAGATTAGATGGATATATTTCAGTTTGGAGCTGTTGTAGACTTCCTGAATACAGTAGCTGCTGGCCTGCGTGACACTTTGGTATGGTTTATCACTGCCTGAGGCAAGAATGGAAAAAATACACAGTGTGAATAATATACACAAACCAAGAATCAATAATGTATTTGTTAAAAGGTGTAAACTAAGTAGATTAAATGTGCCTCACACAGTATCTTGCTTTTTCACCCAACCTGCCCTATAACTTTTTTCCATAAATGTCTTTTGGGGAAAAAGATAAAAGAACATCTTTGTTTCCTCTTTTTTTTTTTCCTTTTTTTCATAAGGAGTGAGTATATGTAGTTTCAGCTGATTTTATGTGCTCTTCAGAAACCTTTTATTTCCCTTGGAGAGGAGATAAGAACGGTGCTTCAGCAGAAATAATGTCAGATTGTTTTGTTTGTTCTTGTACGCGTATGGCCTTCACCAAGTACTCTGTTGGTTTTAGATAATCCAGCTAGGTCTTTGGGTTGCATCTGTCAGAGCAATTGAATGTGGTGGAAGTGATTTAAAGGATAGAGCTGGGCTGGCAACGCTGGCTGTTTTCTTTATGTGACTTTGTATATTTGTCCATTGCCTGTGTATGTTTTATTCCTCTGAAGTTTCTCAGTCTTTTTATACTGTCGTGTCCCTTCATTTTGCTGCGGTAGCTTGTCTTCCCTCACATCCCTTATATACATGTGTGTCCCCAAGTACTTGTAACTCCTGCCACAACGTGCTGCCTGTTCCAGACAAAATACTGAGAGCTCCAGCGAAGCCAACAGCCCTGATTCTGATGAATTCAGCCCTCCTCCCCAAAACCCTGCACCTCATCTTGCAGCAAGAGCTCCTGTGCTTCCTCCCTCTCCTCCTCTTCCTCTGCCCCAACCTCTGCTGTACTTCAGTGTGCTTTCCTGGCTCCCACTGTCTGCACAAAGATCCTGCCAGCATGGAGAAAGAAGAGTGAGCCTCTCATAGCAATTTCTCCTCCTTCTTCCCCTGCCCAGCCTGTAGTGGCAGATGCATTAGTAGACATCAGGGACTCCAGTAAGGAGAGGCACGTCGAGAGTATCTCAGCTTCAGGAGAGACTTCAATTAGAGTTTGCAATCAATTGAAAGATGCATTTCCATGGGGAACCAGGCTTTGCAAAGTCCGGGATAGTTACTTCATTCCTACTGCTGAACAGCAGATCTCTGGATGCTTAGGCTTCCCTTTGTGATTAGAGGCACTGTGTGTCAAGGAGGGCCTGGAACAGTGTCAGTAAAGGTTAAGTGTCACCGCATCGGACCATGGTTTTTTTAGAAAACTACTAGTTTGAAGTGGAATTCAGAGGGTGTGAGGGATTTTGTTTGTTTTTATCTCTTGCAGCATTAGCAAAGCACTTGAGGAAGGTAGGATAGATTCCCTACACATTGCTTCAGAAGATAATAACAAGGCATTTTTATTAAAATCAGTGGGTAGAATAAATGTTTAACCTTGTTGGAATTGTAACTACAGTGAAGCCAATATCCCATTGCTGTTCAATTCAGTGTATGATGGGAGATTTCACAGTTGACCAGTGCTTTACACTTTGTTTCAAGTTACTTTTCCTGTGTTACGTTGCCACCCTAAAAAAACAATGTGCTTAGTATATATGGATAAGTAGAAGACGAAATACTCAGCATTGAGGAGCTCATGTACACTTTGAAACCTCTTTCAATTAATGTTTCTCTGTACAGCACTTGCTTCGGGAAGAGCAATTCTGGATATGGCGTAGGGTGTTTTAAGAAGAATGATGTACTTGAGCTCATGAACAGCTGCATACATGTGTCTAAAGGGCTGTGTAAGTTACACAAACATTGCATATACACTCTTATAGGTAGATTTTATAATTGTGAAACTACCTGTGTATCTCTCGCTTGCATTTGCATTGTATATACTTTCTCTTACCACATGAGAATGCTAATTGCCATAGTAGTGAGATCTTCTCCCTTTCAGTGTTGTGGTATTTTTCTGCTGTTTCCCCTATTATGCTCAGCTGGAAAGCTTAATGTTCCACATGGGCATTAGAAATACTCTGACAGAAAAGCTCCATCTCATAGCACAGTAAACAGCACAGCTCTGAAGTAGTTTGCTTCCCAGAGAGTCTCTGAGTATTGCTCGCTATATTTTTTTACAAGACCGTTAGAAAACCCATTTATCCATGATGCGATCCCCCTGCAAGCATACTCCCTATAAATGCTGGAAAAAGAATGAAACCAAAATCTTAACTTAAATCTACTGACTGCTGCAGAAAATTTAAATTCTTGCAAATACACAGCTCTCCTGCAGAATCCCAGTATAATTTGTCCTGCAGTAAGGTACTCGTAGGGAAACTCTATTCCTCTTCAGCAGCCCAAGTGTAAATGCATTTTCAGTATAACTTTTTATCGTTTTTCCTTTTTTTCTCCCAATGCTAACAAATATCAAATCACTTGGTACACTTAAAATCTAGTTTTTTAGTGGAATCCTAGGACCTTGTTAGTGCAAGCCTCTCTATCTGCTCACATGACCTAAATAATTACAGTCTACAGCTATATTCAGCTGATGCTTTTAAGACCATTACATGGCAGGTATTTTCCTGATGATATGAATGTCATAGAGTGTGAAGTGAAGCATGGTATGATACCGTGTGTTTGAGAAACAGCAATGACGTGGTTTTTCTTGCACCTTAGCCACCTTCTTGTAACTGAGCTCTCTTCGACTGCGGACGTAAGCTGAGTCCAGGTTTGCAACTCGTACAGAAAAAAGCGGCTGACTTGTAGATGGAGGTGGATTGCTGTGCTGATGAGACAAGAGACCACTGTCAGTCAAGACAGCACTGAGCGCACACTGGGCATCTTTTCTGACAAGGCAAGGCTGAACCAGCCCTCTTGTCAAGAGATCCGGTGTGTCTCGACCTGCCACTTGTCTTGGTTTTGCTGACTTGCACGAGGTTTATTATGTGCCCTGGTGCCAGCATTGACACTGGTTGACTTAACCAGGGATCACTGAGTTACCCAGCGCACTGCTGTGTATGAAAGGCTCTCCATTTCAATACTCTGACAGCTTTGTGTCACTGCATCATAGCAGAGACATTTGGCTTCTGGCATTAGCTGCTAGATGCTTATTTTGGGTTTCTTCATTAACTATCGTCTACCAGCTGCCTCTTTATCACGTCAGTGATTGAATGCAATTGGCAATCATTCTTCAGGAGCTGTATGTCTTTTCCTGTTGCTGCTGAATTTTCTCACTCAAGGAAAATGAAAAGGCACGTTCCTTGCTTGAGACGAATCGAGATACATATAATGATTTCTTCAGAAGAATGTTTTGTTTATGCATTTCGAAAGTTTCTCATTTTCCCTTGAGGCTTTATGTGCATACTAATTAATTGTTCTAGCATAGTCTATAAGAGATACCGGGAACATATGCAGCTTTGCTTTTTGGGGTAACTGGGGTAACAGAAAGGTTACTGGATTTTCACAGTACTTAATTTCACTGTCTTTCTGAGAGTTACTTTTTGAGAGGACAGCAAATAAGGTTTTCTCTGGCTGAACGAGTTCAATAAGGCAAGGTGGGTTATTTAGCAGAAGATTCATGGCTCTTCTGTTTAGTCTTCAATGCAGCTGACCCAAATGAGGGCACTTCCTTTCCAGGTTGCGAGTGTCCACAAAAATGATCAGCTTGTCAAAAAAGCTATCAACTTGTCAGCTTGTTTATCATATCATGTGGCCATAGTTATTAAAAAAAAAAAAAAAAGAAAAAGAAAAAAGAAATAAAGCTCGACATTAGCAACAACCTAAGCATGTAGGTAGCATACTACCCTCTCTGCTTCCAAGCAGGGCAGATTTACCATGGTAATGGGAATCAACCTAGCACAAGTGATTTCATTTTGACTGCTAAAATATATCTTTGACAAGATGATTATATGGGATTGGTTGCAAGATTATACTGCTAGTTTCACAAGTGAAGGACAAGTGAATATACTGAGTAACCTCACCTCAGGCATGCTGGGCTGTGCATCTCATTTGTTTTCTTTTATTGTCATAAAGCGATAAGGCTGAAGTGTTATGATTAGTGTGTTGTCAATAGCTAGCCTTAACCCATATGACCATAATGAAGCTCAATTATTCACATGTCTGTTATGATTCAGAAAGCATTTTTAGCCCCCGATAATACTATTGAGTTTTGGAACATATATGGAATAAATGCTTAGTGCCTTTTTTCTTTTTTTAAACAAACCTGGGAAAAGTCTTTATTTTCCACACCATCTGGTGCTGATGATTCCCACATAGCAAATACTTGATGCATGGTGGAAATACCTTGTCGTACTGCAGAGATGGCCTTCAGTATGCTTGCATAGTGTCAAAATGTGACAGTTGAGCTACTATTTGAAGAGCTTCCTTTACATATTATTAAATATCATTGACAAATATCTAAAGTAAATAAATAGAAGTTATTACATTTTGACAGTCACATTGATTAAACAGTGGGACTCAGATTTGGTTTTAGAACGTGAGAACAGTCCGTAAGCTATTGCATCTTGATACAGGCACAAACATGCCAGTGTACATATTCCTCTGAGGAAGTATGAGGAACACATAAGGTGTATTTGTGTTGATGAGCATTTGGCTCTTTCCATGGTTCAAAACGAAACCATTAAAACTGGCAAATAAGAATATTAAGATTGTGATGAGCCTTTCAGAAACCATAGAGAAGGGAGCAATCTTAAATGAATAAAAAACCTGTCTAGCATTTAGGCTGTGCTAACAAAAAAACATGCAGAACTTTTTTTACCAGGATGAGTTGATTTACGGAAAACATTAGGCATCTCAGTTAAACTGACAAATTATAACACTCACCCCTGCAGCTACTGAAGTGATTTTCTGGATTGACATTTGCTTGTTAGTATTACAACCTAGCCGTTATAATCTGTTATCATTATCTTCAGCTGTATCATACTAAAGGTTGATTATTTAGTACTTATGTTTTGTTAATGGGCTTTTCATGGGGAGGTGACATTACCTGATTGTAAGTTGGACATTTTTAATAAGATGCAGCATTGGATTGAGCACAGTAAAAGAGAAAGATAAAGCTACCAGCATCTCCATACAATTTGGCAGTCCCTTAAATAGATTTCTATTAATTTTATCTCACAACATCCTTGTTGCACTGTTATTCATTGAAGAACTTCTAGTATACATTTTTTCAGATACTGCACAGACAAATTAGGCATACAGTAACAGATATTCACAATAGTGTGAAAGCTTCTCTGCTAAATCGCTCAAGCACAAAAGGCTGAGCATTTACACTAGAGTGTCTAACAATAGGGAATTCATCACATATTTTCTGTACATTGATGAAACAGGGGGATTTATGTTCTTACTGGTTGCTTTCCAGGGAATAAATACAAAATATAAGGGAAACTTCAACATGTATCTCTACAGTTACTGTCTTTCTCAGTCCTCCTCTGCACTCTCCTCCTCTAAAACATCACATTTATTTAATATCAAATATTTCAAAATAATTCTACCAGATCTTACCATGCCTTCTCTGGAAAATTATGTCCATGATGACTGCAAGAACTTGCACAGTGTACAGCTTGTTTCAGCAGCCATTTCTCAGGTCAGTGTTACAATTTCCAGGAATAAGGTGGTAAACTCCTGGAAAGAGGTGCAGAAGCTCATAAGTTTGAAGACCTTTAAAAGCTTTCATAGGCTGTCACTGTGGTAATATCTGTGCAAGGACATACCGAAAGCATAGAGTTCAGATGAGGTATATTTTATGTGATGGTAGTAGGATAGAATTTTGTAGTGGGGAGTAGGAATGCATAGTCATTCATTTTAGGGAGTGACTGTAGTGGTGTAGGTACATCTACTAACAATACGGGAGAGGAGATTTCAGAGTTTGGCTGTAGCCAGACTGATGCTGGTACCTAAATCAGTGTTAAAGCTGGCACTCGCTTTTCTACAGGCGTATACAAAGGCAGCTGTCCTGTCTAGAGTGTCATTTTAGCTGTGAAGCAACTGGGCAGAGACATGGAAAGCTTTTATAAGTTTCCAAGCAAATTACAAAGATTTTGGAGTAACAAGTGTTTCTGGAGAGACAGCTGTGATACAGCCGTTTCCTATATGGCCAGAGGGACAGGCACGTGGAGACGCTCAACATTGACATACTTTCCAGAGTTGGCAGCATTGAACAACCAGAGGAAAGCTCAGCTGTGGCCATGCACACGCATGGGATCTCCTTCACCCACCATGTCTTTTGCACCCTGAAGGACTTTCTGTAGACCCTGGTTCCTACTACCAGGCTTGCACCTGCTGTAGCATCAGCTGTAATGAATAAAACCACTTTAAAAGAGGGCTCTGGAACCAAGACGGGCACAAGAGATAGTGGTTGCTCGCTTCTAGGATTTGCTGTACTTGAAGGGAGGGGAGTGGACCCTGGTAATAGATGGTGAGATGTGATTAGCAGGCACTGCAAAACGCAGAGGGCTGCAGTACAGTTCCCATTTGCTGAAGCAACTCCTCAGGAACCAAAGACAGCCTGCACCCATTTTGCTTTGTGGTGTAGCGAGATTTGTTGACAAAATGTCAGCTTTGCCACTGGAGGATGTAGGAAGCACAGCCCAAATTAGAGGCCTCTGTGTGTGGGTAGGTACATGCTTCACCCCACGCCTGTCCATGTCATACAACCTGCCAACCGTCCCTTTTTCTCCAGCCAGGTAAACCCAGTGAAGTCCTACGGAAGCACCGCTTGCCCGTACCTTATGGCTAATGCTTGTTTGCCTTTTTGTGCCCTTGTCCTTTTCAGTATTCTGGAGGAGCACTCACTGCAGTAACACGGGCCAGTGTCACTCTTATTACTTTACCTGTTTTATCTTTTGTGAAATTGAGCCTTTAGCCAGAATTGCTTGAGCTGCTGCTCCAGCAGTCGGTTAACTGTGAGGCTCCTTGAGCTCATTTCTCTCAAGTAATTTGATTCCCACGTGCTCACCGAGATTGCTTTTTCACGGAAAGTGGGGAGGGGGGATGGGTGTGTGTATGAGAGCAGACCAGAAATGTTAGGGCAGACAAATGTAGCTTAGAGATAAAAACAACGCAAAAACATGTTAAAAAAGATCCCATCTCACTTTATCTCCCTTTAACCCAGTCCTATAAAACAAAATGTTTTTCTGTTTGAGAATCAGAGACACACAGTCTTTTGTGCTGGTGCAGGTTATGGAACAGGAGGCTAATTCCATTCCGCTTCTGCATAAAGCCAATAAGGTAATCCTTTCATTAAAATTACCAGAAATGTGTGTAAAATATTAATTAGGTATTTTTTTTGGTAACTGGTCATAAAAGGCTCCTATGGATTCCAAGGTACTTTCTGAAATCATACACAGAATTCAAGACTTTTTATTTTGGTTGCTGAACTATTTCTTTGACATTGTCATTACTTAAGAGTAATTGAACACCAGTTTTCTAGATAAGGTTCTATTTAAGACTGGTTAGCATGGCAGCAGTTTTCTAAATAATGTACAATTTATGGAGAGATTTATGACTTTTTAAAATTGCCAGTGCTTTATCACAGTTTTGGGCAAATACCCTGCTGCAAAGGAGTGAAAAGCAAGCCTGAAAAGTGAATCTTGCTGGAGAGAGAATTGTTCTGAAAATAAACCATTCAGTGCATAAACAATGGTATATCAGTCGTCTGAAATAAGCATTTCTCCCTCTGCATGGTGTTCATTGTGTTTCCAGGCAGATACACCATACTCAGGGTACAGAATTTCTATGTTACAAAGTCCTGGTTTGTTAGAGAGGATATTACTAATTTGAGCAGACGGTCTGCTTAGAGGTCTGTTCTTTTATATGATGAAAATTAGGCTGTTGGAAGTCCCTGCTTTGGGTTCTGTTCATGTTCATTAGTTTGTGTCATAAGACATATGCCTTGATGATATCAGCAGCATTATTAAATGTCATAAGAATATATTTTCCCAGCAGCAGTGGAAGTATCCACAGTAACGCTTGTAGGATCTTAGCTAATTTTCTACCTTGGACCTGGAAAAAAGATTTTTAAGAAATTAAAAATATGCTTTACTGAGAAACGCATGCAAAGGAAGCACGTGCTAAATGTCAGTATTGCCCAAACATTGACTTTACTTGCTACTCTTTCTGTATAGTTGTCATCTATCACTTCAAAACGTCCATCAGCATGCGTACTAAAATCCAGTTACAGGGAGTAATGCTTTGGGGATGTGACTCAAAGAGGGTGGAGGGATTTTTTTTTTTTTTTTTTTTTTTTTTTTTTAATCCAGCAGTGTGCAAGTTCTGAAAAAGGATTAAAGGAGATATGAGTCTGGAGGATAATGTGCTAGGTCACAAAAGCTGTACGTACCTACTAATTTTTGCAGTGTCTGCATTTCAGTTTATGGTGCTAGGGTGATATATAATGTAAGAAAGGCTATATGTACGCTGCTGTATGCCAAATTTCATGACACTTTCTGTCTAGCCCTGTTGCTTGCTTGTACACTGTGCCTGCAGTTCCACCTCTTCAAAGACTTCTATTAATCTAACCTGCTGAGAGCTACTCATACAGCTTATGGGTTTTTATTTTTAAGTCCTCACAAAAATGATTTGCTGCCCTCAAGTTAGGAATTTAAAGGAAAATTAAATTAAGGCTGCCTAAGTAATGAAAGCATCTTTAGACTTGATAGATAGAGACCATCAAAGCAAAAAGTCTGTATCCCTGGAAAGATTTCTGATATTGTTTAGTGCTGGGGGGAGTTATTGGTAGTATATCATGCAGCATCAGGCCTTAAATTCATACGCTTATGCTTCATGAATTCTTTAATTTCCAAAGTTGTTCGTTATGTTTTAGGTCATAAATTAAGAGATTTCTAACTCAAAAATTTCTATCCTTGTAAGGCCTATGGCATTGGGATCATAGTGTTGTATAGTTTTGCTGACAGATGGATTAAAGAAGGAAAGCCTTAAGAAAGCTCTTATGCTTTAAGAAACGTCTGAATTTTTCTTTCATGCCATGAAATGTAAGCCTAATATTTGTTACTGTGATGTATGTGTTATATTGTTGCCTGCCTAGTATGACCCATGTATAGCGCTCTATTGTTTCTACTTCTCTTGAGCTGTGGAGCTTTCCTAGCTAGAGTTTAAAAAAAAAAAAAAAAAAAAAAAAAAATCCAATAAAACATGACTGGTCCTATTTTCAATTTGTTTATCGGGGGAAAAAAAGTAATTGATGTTACCTAAACCCTTTATACAACTCTGTGAAGAAGGGAGTTTACCAATTGTAATCCCAAAATAGTCCAAAAAATGGGGGGGGAGGATGAGAGGTAGGGAAATATGAGAAAATAAAAATCTGGATATGTGTAGAAAAATGTGTGCCTTTTATTTATCTCTCATTTCTTCTGTCTTTAGGTTTTCCAAATGAGCCTGCTGCTGTCATTGCCCTTAACACTATTAAGGAATGGTTGAACAAGAATCATAATGAGGTATGGAATAAAACATAAATTTCCGAAATTTCTCTTCAAGATTATGGTCTTTGAGTCCACAACTGTGAGGAGTAAACATAGACTTGAGCTTTGAAATCTTTTATTATTTAGTCTGAGACCAATGAAATCAGGTCAGGACAATATAGCCGGAGGAAGACTGTTATATTTAAAAGCTACACTGGAGTTGAAGGGAAGTACCTTTGTTTGAAACCGTACTATTGTGCATTTCCTGTGCATTTTAATCTTTCCTGGCAAAGTAAGAGACTATTCTCTTCTTAATCTGTTTCTCAGTGTCAGAGTTTTCATGTAATAATGAAGAGATTCTTGGAAAGGAAATGTATATAATAGTTGTCAGTGGAAACAGCCACCAAAGGTCAGTGGTGTTTCAGGGGTCACTTTTACAATAAAGAGCTGTATGATAGTATCTTCTATTTTCATTAATTTTTGGTTTGCTTACAGTTAAGTGTTCATTTTCCCGAGAACACTCATTAAATATGTGATACAACTGTGAATTTTTGACAGGACTGGTCGTCTTCCAGTGGCAACACAATGGTGATTACTTTTACAAGACAAAAAAAATGCTTTCAACAGAACTATCTCCATATCTCCTCTTTCTAGTTTTTGTCTTTCTGTGGTTTGAGTTCTTAGCAGGCTGATAGTTCCTAGTGTTGAATTGGAGAAATGCAACATAGAAATGACAGAACAAATAAAATAATCATGATGTCTTAAACTGAAGATACGCCTGTTTCCTCATGATGACAGACAGCAGATTTCAGACAGCTAGAGTTTTTGTCTGAAGTATTTTTGTCTGAAAATATTTAACAAAGCATCCAGTGGAGAAGCACTGGATACAGGGACATAATTAGTAGTATTTTTCCTCTAGCAATATATTCAGGGGGCCTTATTATCAAAAGAATGTGATGTATGAGAGTATGAATTTAGCAGTTTTTTGTGGTTTGTTTGTTTTTTTTTAACAACTTGAAATTGAAAGGAAATACTTTGTTGAGATGTGAATGGTAAATTGAGGTTTCCAAACCTGATTTCCAATAAATACACTCATGAGTGTGTGTGTGTTTGGACACTGGTTCTTTGTAGTACTGAGCTCTTGGTAGCTTCCTGTGACTTAGTGGTGAAGCAGGAGTTTTGGATGGACAGTCTTTGTTAACACTACGGGTGCCTATGTGTTAGCTTCTCAACCTAGCTCTAGACTTATACTTTTGGGAGTCTGGTCTGTTAATGTGTAATTTTAACCCTTAAGTGTAAAGCTAGAACTCTTACATTTGCACTGCTTTGACATTTTATAATTTCTCTTAATTGCATTTTTACCACATAGTTTAAAAAATAGGCTAAAAATCATTTTTGGCTCCAGAAGTAAGTTTTTGTCCTTCAAAAGATGGGCATGTATTGTATACACATCCCTTAATTACAGTGGTGTTACAGGAAATGTGACTTCATTTGGTAGCCTGCCTATCAAAAGTGTAGAAGTTTTCTCAATAAAACCTATTTTCTGAAGTATTTTGCTCTGTGGTTCAGCCATTGCTTCTCAGCTGTAAGACAACTTTCAGTACACTTTGAGTCTTCCCTTTTTTTCACCTTTTTCTGCTTCTGGTCTGGAAACTCCTGTGCACCCTGCGTGTCACCATTTCCGTCTTTCTTTTAGTTAGTGTGTCGCTTCCGCATTTTTCTGGTTCCCTCCATAGACTTCAAGCAAGATCCTCCCCTTGTCATCTGAAAGCTCCAGGTCTGTTTCAGAAGAGGACTTAAGGAATCACTATTCCACAATAGTGATTCAAGTGACAGTGTTTGCCATATACATTCATAACTCTTATCTGAGTTATAATTTTTTATGTATTTTGACCCGTGTTTGCAAAATACTATTGTATTTGGCATCCAAACAGATTACTGTAAACTATGAACACTGAATATGCATGGTTCCGCCTTACTCTCTGTAACATTCCCTTCTAATCCATGGCTGCCTTGGCTGCCTAACTCTAAAAGTTCTGTCTTCCTCCCATAAACTCCAATTTAATCTGAACTCCTCTTAAATACATAACTGTAGTTTACAATGTTTGGACAGTGAAGGGAGCCCGAGCTTTCCTGACTACCCGACTGAGCTTACGTCACTGCTGTTTTCTGAATTTGGACTACTATAGCTACTAGCTTTTATATTAAATGTTTCCTAACACCCTGAATCCCAAACTCACTGAATAGAGAGCTCATGCTGTTTGATGCACTTGAAGATATACATGGGATGCATTTGATGCAATTATTACATATCAGGTAATGTCACAATTCAGAGCTAATCCCCAAGAGCTTTTGTTTATTTTCAAAGGGAGTACTAGATTTTAGTCAAGATACATTTTGAGGATCCAGCTATCCATAGCTTTGTACTTCCTTGTTCAAAGTTTTCCCATAAGGTTTTTCTGCAATCTTCTGGCTTGAACTTTAGACTATGGCATACTAGCGTGTTTTACATGTCATAAATCAGTCAGCAGCAAAATAAAAAAAACAATTCTGTTGAAGGTAGAAGTAACTTACACAGTGAAAAGGGAGTCTTTGCAAAGGATACTGTTGTTGGGTGTGTGTTGTTTAATGCATATAGCAAGGTGAGCGTAGTCCACCTTTTTTAAATGAACTGATGCAGCTCTGTGATAGGTGTCAATTTGATCCATTTTATATTGTGTACAGTTACTCCCTCTGATTCAATTTGAGGCTTTGAGTACTAATATTATACATCACCCAAACTTTTCCAAAAAGTAACTTACCATACAGCAACAGAAATGAAAGGGGCTTTCTGTGTTTCAACAATATAGTCTCCTCTTATTGCAGAAAACCATATTATATAGTCCTTTCTATACACTTCTGTCATAAAGGTAGAGCAACTCCCATTATACCCACTGGGTGTTTAAATTCACGTGTTCTAGTCTGGGAGCAAAACCTCTAACGATTTGCCACTAGGCCAGCTTTTCAGAGGGCTGCCCGTGTTTCACGCCTGTTATCGCTAACCAGAACCACTCCCCTGACACTGGCGGCGCTGTCGAAATGAGTCAGTGTGTCCTGCTAACAGCTTCTCCTGAGCGAAAGAGGTTACCACACTTGGCTCTGCCAGAGTTAAATGTATCAAAGGCAGCTTCTTTCCTTCATTCCTTCTTGTAAAACCTGCCTTGCCTTTGAAAAGGTTCTGCTCCTTTAGTCCCAAAGACGTTTGGCAGCTAGTTATCCCCTTGGTAATGTTTGGTACTGGTTGTCCTAAAATCTCAAACTCTTTGAGTGTAGAGCGTCAACTGATTGAATGAATTTGAGAAGTTTTAGTGCAAGATAGAGACCAAAATGATAGCCGTCTCACTAGGAAATTTGCCTACAGAACAATACACCTGGCAAAAACCAGATAGGTGAATAAGGTGGAAACTTAAAAAATCTGTAAGTCTTTTGTTGTGCTCTACAGCATCAGTGTCTTACCTGCCTTCCTGCGTCCCAGGAAACTGTGACAAATTTGTGAAAGATACGACAATATTGTTGTTTTCTCCTCTCTACCTTCCTGTAGTACTTCTCTCCTTTGATGCTATAACGAAGATTTTATCCACACTGATATTAATTCAAAATATAAATAAATCAGTGGCTATATTCCTTAGTCAGCCTTGGGGCCTGAAAAATACAACCTAAATGACTCCATTCTTGCAAACTGTTAGAGTCCTGTGAAGTTCTCTGTCATAGTATTTACAAGAAAAGTGATTTGCATTTAATAAAAGGTTTTCTTATCCAAGTCCATTGTTGTGCTTGACCCCTCAGGTGTTTGCATAAAAACTTATTAGCATGCTTAACTCCGATGTTGCTCAGATGAATGTCTCATTACCATGCAAATGGAGTTAGCTCCTTTCTGAGGTTAATTGTTACAAAGCAACACAGAGAGAGATCTATTGTAATTTACTGAACAGGGAACACCAACTAGGCAGGGCAGCAGCCATCATAGTCTAGCAGCCTAAAACTTAACTACATAAAGTCCACTAGGGAAAAACAACGGTATTGTAAGTAATGGTTTAGACTTAGTTGTATGTAACACAGAACTGTTCTGGTCTTGAAATGCAACTCTTAGTCAAACTAATTTCGGGCCATGTTTTACACCAAGGTCTGCTGACTGGCAGCCAGAGGGCAAATCTAGTTTAGAAGCTGGTAAATGGTGTTACACTGTAAGCGTAGAAATCCCTTGGAGCAAACTCACAAGAATGGCCACAGTCAGCAGCACTGGGTTAATTTACTGCCGACCACCTAGGCTATCTCTTTAGCAAACTGCATTTTCACATTTCACAAAGTGCACTAAAGGTTTAATAGAGTTCTTCAGACCACAAAATAGAATTGGATCTCATCCTTTAGGAAATTATATACTGGGATTCATTTAAGAATGCACATTAAGCTCTTTGAACAGTTCAGAATGTTTCTTTCTGGGATAATTTGGCAAGGTTTGAGATATTGCCACCTGATTTCCCATAATGGTATCACAAAAGAGTTGTGACACCTTTAAATACTGCACCCCTATATTTCTGGGGGCAATGGGGAGAAGGTTATGTTTGTTTTTTTGCAGTCGGGTATCTTTGAACATTTGCAATGTTAGAAATTGTTATTTGCTTTTACTTCAGTACCATGCTATGTTTCTCGGAAGGGTGAAAAATAAAAAATGCTCAGTGTTTGCCTTATCTTATGTCACTGACATGAAGAGCCTCAGGACTTTTTCACTGCTCAAGAAAAGACTTTAATTTAACAGCACATTTAGTTCAAAGTATTGTTCTTTCTCTTGCACAATATCTCACAACATTTATTACTCACCCCAGTAGAACAACAACCAGGAAAGTGCGATTGCAATATATGTTCCATTGAAATAACTGATGCAGATTAAAAGCAGATAGACGGGAAATAAATCAACACATTCCTGATTCCTTTTCATTAGAATCACTACTGAAGAGATATTTTTTTTCTTATTTTGCCTGAAGTGTGTGATATTTAGGTCCCCATGTTTTAGCAAGTAGTTATGCATCATCCTGTTGCTAAAAAAAAAATAAATAAATGTACATTTCCAGCAAAACAAGATGAGCAAATCCTGGTACAGCTGAAATTAGTGGAACTCTGTTTTCAGTGGGGCGGCAAGATCACACTTGCTATACTTCTCATTACAAAAAAATTTTCAGGAGGAAACACCTGGTTTGTCAAGTTAGGCACACTACAACATGGGTGCCCTGCACCTGTGCTTCATTTTGTACTGTGTTTCGTCCAAATCACAATGACATTTTCCACTACTGAGATAGCTTAAGTGGAATTACCTTTCCTGTCCACTGATTCCCATATGCATTTGTGCCTTGATGGCGTACAGGGGTTGGGCTGGCCTTGCTTCGCCAGCAGGAGCTGTGGGCGTATGAGAGCAGAGGAAATGCTCCCTGCAGTGGGGACCATGGATATGACTGGAGGGACTTTTATCCTGCTAACAAAAGCTGCATGAGCAATTGAATTTCTAAGGATGCAGAAGGTGCGTAGGAATTCGAGGAAGGGGGAAGGGCTGTGACGAGAAAGCAGAGCTTCAGGGATTATGCTGTTTTCCTCGTCCTCACAGAGCTTGTCACCCTGATGTTATAGCAGGTGTCTCCTGGTCAGAAGGACCAGAGTAGTGTGGTGAGGGAGCAGCTTCCTTAAGAGTAAGACACAGTTGACAGTGTCAGCAGGACTTAAACCAGCTGCGCTGTGTGTTGACCATGCAGGCCTAAGCCTGCTTGAGGCATCTCAGCTCAAAAGAGTTGTTGTTGCTGTAATAAAAAGAGCACTGCTCTTAGGTGCTCAAGGGAGGACATGACTGTTGCATGGGCTGGCAGATATGGCACAGGACCCACAGGAGAGCCGTTGGCCTCCAGAGGGATATCTGTGTGCCAGGCAGGACATCCCAAGCACCTAAAATGGTGCTAGGTACCAGTGCCTAGTTTGGAGAGCAGTAGATGGTCCTCCTGGACAGCCACTGCATGGGAGGACAGAGCAAAAAGTGTTGCCATCTGTTCTATATTGCACAAGGCAGGGTAGTGCAGGTGTGTCTCAGTGAGCTTTTAAAAGCACTAGAGCTTTATTTTGGGGTAAACTAACATCACAACTTTGTGTTATGTGCAGCGCTCAGCAGGTAAGCATGGCACCTCATGGTATCGATTTGGGTACCGCGTTGGTCTGGGAGCATCTGTGCTGTGCAGTGTTATGTTACATAGGTATATACCTAGGAGAGGTAAGACAGCAGGGTAGGAACATTTCTCTTGTCTCTCCTTTCAAAATTGAGTCAGGCAGCTAACAAAAAGTTGCTTTTACCTCTGAAAACATCAGGGCAATCCAATTTCATTATTTCTGCAGACTGCCTTTTTTTTTTTTTTTTTTTTTTAATTGTCTCTTTCCCCCTCCCTTTGGTCGTCTTGGCAACCTAATTTTGGCTCTTCAGTCCTTAGAGACAATTAAACAAAGTGGCATCTTGAGATGAGGTCTTGTCTTTATCTCTATAGAAGGATGGATATGGAGACAGTGTGTCTTGGAAAATGTTGTCTGATGCAGTTTCCTTTAATGTAACCTCAGTTATATTCCCCTAGGCTGAGCAATTAAGTTTCTATGTTTATTCCAAAAAAGAGTGGAGTAGCTGGCTGACAATATTTAATGAAAGCAAATATATATTTTTTTAAAAAAAATTAACTAATGCAAACAACTCCCCCTAGATAGTATTACTTTTGAGTTTGCTTGGGTAGTTTTTATGCTTACAGTTTTAGAGTTGTCAACAAAACTATATGTAATTTTTAAAAAGATAAATGTATTTATGCCTAAGGTGATATTTTCTATGACAAGTTTGGGCCTGCAGTGACATGTATTTACTTTAAAGTATGTTTAGTACTCATAAATAAAGCTCTGAAACACAGGTTTCAATTGAGGCCACTGGCAGATCCTCAAGGACAGTAAGGGTGCCAATAAAAATTCAGGCGGCTATTTTGGTAGCTCTTATATGCCAGTGTCATTTGATTAACATAATCCCCTCCCCCAGCACTGTTCTCTGGGGTAGGTTAAAAAATGATCTCCTTTCTATTTCTACATTCTAATTAGGTGGTAATCATATGCTGCTCTGATTGAAATGAAAATCAGCCATCATGCCACTGTCATCTAGCTGAAGTCGAGGAAAAAATGCTTTTCAACTTGTACAAAATTAACATGATTTATTTGCTCTGTGTAGCTGCTCTCTCACTGGGCTCAAAGAGATTCAGTGCTGTCCCCAAAGCCCAAACCTAACTACCATCCCAACAGACAAGTCATTTTCTGAAATGATAAGTAAGATGCTAAGGCAGTGATGCTTCCTTATATGTTCTTCAGACTGCCATTCAGGTGGGAGGCTGATAAAGGGAAGCAGACAAAGGCCATATTCATTACACATGATACTTTGTTTATTAAACTTTAGAAGCTTTTTTGATTTTGATACAGCTATTGAGAGATCAAGGCAGGAAGGCATCCCTCTTGGTAAAAAATTAGAGCTTGTGATTGCTGTGAATGTCCCGTGTGACCGATGTCCAAGTTACTCACTTGTGACCCAAATAAAAGGGGGAGGGGAGTTGGTAACATGGTTTTCTGTCACCTTTGCTCCCTCAAATTTGTTGAAGATCAAGGAAATCCACTTCTATGCATAGTGTAGATGTTTTCAATGAATACATCTTTGTAAAGATTTATATACAATTAGTGTACTGCATAAATAATGACTCTTGTAACTCCATTACAGCTAATGAGTGTCACTAATACAAGACAGGTCTCTGCATGGGTTCTTTTGTGTTTACAGTAGTTAACTGTCTAATAATTGAATTTTGTCAAAGCATTTATTCTTTTTATCCTTACAATTTGATGGCAGTTATGGTAGCAGGACCCTGAATAGCTTGAACATTGTACAGGCATGTAGCTATATTAACAAAATTGTCACTAGTTCAGGGTTGAGATTTTGTCTTGTTTCTATGATTATTTTTTTTTCCTCCTGATTTCTGTACATTTGAAGGGGTCTGGGTACGGTGGTGAGCTGAGTGAAAAGACCTTCAAAATAAATAGAAACAAAATTACACTTTTTTTTTCTTTCCTTTCGTGTTACTTCTTGCATGACAAAAAAGATCGTAATAACATCCTTGTATTTCAGTACTGGTTTTCAGCCAGAAATCACAATAATTTCAACTGGCTTGTGAAATCAGCCCAATGCAGAAGAGCTCCAGCCTTCATTTTGGAAAGATTCCGTTATTGTTGTTGCCCTTCTGGACACACTTTTCTTTAAACTGCCTTGTGCTCCTCACCTTGTGGGTACATAGGAATAAACAGACAGTTAAATGAGGAATAGCAATCCATGTAGCTCTAGTGAGATACATGGATACAATACTTTATGAGTAAAAGAGGAATTGCTGTTACAATCTTTGTTTTGCTTCTGAGCTCTTCATGTTAATAAGTCTGTGATTTATGTTTTGCTATACATTCATGTCTGACTGAACTGTATTTGTGGCTTACAGCTGGATCGTAGCAGGAATTGAGCTGAGATGGGGTGAGAGGAAGGGGAAGGTTTGCCTTTGGCTCTGTGGAGGTTTGCAAGGAGCTCCCATCATGAAGACAGAGTTTTGGGAGACTCAGTCAAAGCTGTCTGCCGAGGACGGGTATGGCCAGGCAGTTGCCAGCAGCATATAAACCAGGTGGCCAGATGAAGTCTGGCCCTGATGCCAGTCAGCCACCCAGACCTCATTAGGGTGCTGGCAGAAACCAGGGGAGGGTCCCTTTGGCTCGGCCTCAGGACAGGGAGCCCAATGCCCAGCCCCCTGCTCCACAGCTACAGTGTGCAGAGGGGGTTTCCTTCAATCACAGAGTTTTCAGTTCTCTGGACTGACTCTCAGGTGACATGTTCATCGGTCTTTGCAGACAAGAAACGTCTGTCCGTGTGACCTGGGCCTCTGTGAGTGCCCTGGAGGTGCTTTAGCTGTGCAGCCCAGCATGTGCTGGAAGCATGTGTGGTTGGGGCAGACGGTTACCAGCTGACGGCTGTGCTGCGTGCCCAGCCGCAGTGCACAATGCGGTGCTAAGTGAAGCCACGCTGCTGGCATGGGCAGCAGCCCTTCCACACGAGCCAAGAGCACATGCTTTGTTTTGCTGGTGCTTTCCTGGCATCCTGCGGAGCGTACGATGTCTGCTTTTTGGTGTTCTGTTTCCAATAAACTCACGTAGCTTGTTTGCTTCTGGAAAGCTGCTGCTTCTGTTCGATTTAAATTCAGGTCTGTTGCCTGCAATTTTCCCCAAAGCAGAATGTCCAGTATGGCATGTGAGGGTGAAATAATAATAAAATACAAAGCTACAATTAGGCAAGTCTCCCACTGGAGCAAGCATTGGATCGCCCTACAAGGGACCAAACTGGTACAAGCTAGCTAATGAAAAAGGGGATATTTTGTCAAGTTTTATTCTGTCTTCCCATCTGGGATTTTATCTGGCCAGCTCCCACCATCATCTCCGAGCATGTTAGCCATCAACAGTAGGTCACAATCAAATCTATACAGAATCAAACCCGTGTGGATTCTTATAGCCGGAGTGCATTCCCTATGAGGAACAAAATGAGTTTATTGCTGCTAGACTACAGCATCTTGACATATAGTGTGAGATATACGATTCTGACATTTAATAGGTTAGATTATATTGGTCACATACTTTATAGGTTCTGTATCATACTGTATTCCTGGGAAGGTGAAAAATGGGTCTGCCTATTAAATATGAAATAACAGAACAGATGAGAAGAGCGCTGTGGATGTGGGGGAGCATTGACAATAGGGACCTGTGGAAACATGGGAATGACTGACGGGCTTCCAGGATAAAATACCTGATAATTAATACAGAACAACTGCTTAAATTCAAATGCTAGCACAGTTCTAAGGGTGTGCATCGCCTTCCTACTTAGACTTCATGACAGGCTGTGTGATTCTTTAATTTCTTTGGGATTAATGAAAAAATGGAGAATAAATTAGATGAGCTATAAAATTCTTTACTTCAGTAGGAATAAACAGTGCTTCCTGAGAAGATTTTTTGAGCAAAGGCTACAAAAAGACTTGTTCAGGTTTCCACCTTGCTCCTAACATGATCTCTCATGAGATAACAGAGCGAAGGTTAATGTTTACTAGCATAGGCTGTTTACAACTACTAAATCTGAATTGGATTAATTTATTGCAGTCTTATTTTCTTTTTCTACATTAAAAAAAAAATGTACTTTGGGACTAGTAAAATAACTGGAAAACGATCAGTGGTTAAGAAGACAAATACTGACTGAGGGTTAAAGCAGAATTAAGTAGGTTTAAAAGCAGCATCATTTTACAGTTGAACTGAAAGTCACTACAGCACAGAGCATAGATTTAACTTGCAGTTATGCCTTATAAATAACCAGGTTGCTGTTGCCCATGTCTCTCTGCTTTTCTGTCTGTCTTCATCCTGATTCAGGAGTGCATTTTAATATTAACAGAACTGAATTTGGGGTGCTCTTCAGAACCAGAAGTATTGAACTTTTCTGAGCCAGTATATTTGTCTTCTCTTTGCTATTAGACTAAAAATACCACATGCTAATATGCTGTTGTAGTCTTTAGTACTGCAATCTGAAGTCCCAAGAACCAGTTCCTACATGTTCACCCACATGATCAATGCATGATAAACCCAGGGGGATAAATGTCTTTCTGATTTCTCCCCCTTACAAGAAACTAGGGTCTTTCCTGAGCCTGTCTCCAAATGTCCTGGATTTGAATGAGGTACAAGGAAGGGATTTTCAGGTTCCATATTCTTTTCTGGACTCTTCCATCCAACTTTTCTGCACACTTGCCAGGGACTGTGTTTTTAAGCCTCAATCCAGCTAAGTGTTCTCAGGTTGGGGGAAAGGGTTTTATATGTGACTTTCATCCTCTTCTGCTGGAAATCTCACCTTTCATTTAAAGTCCCTTTGGGTTTTGTAAACCAAAAGGTTAAAAAGCCTTAGTCTTCTATTTGCATATTCATAGTCTTATCCTTTAGTTGAGATATTAATTTATAACTGTTGTTTTATTGCTAAAATACAGCATATTTGATTAATTTAATTAATTCTTTTCACTTTAACCTTGTTTTGCAAGAGTACATGTCAAATGTCTTTTCCATGTGTGGAAAAAGTCTTTGAACTTGCACTGCTGCTTACTGTTTTGAAGTGGTGAATGCACAAACCTTGCCCTAATATGAAAGAAACTTATCACATAGCGCTTTGAATCCCCTGAATTTAATCTTGATACCCATCAGATGATAACCTCTTCCCTGTGAACATTTAAACAAACAACTTCCTTTGGGACTGCATACTAATAATATACGATGTGTATGATGATAACCTCATGATGGGGGAATGTTTCAGAAGGCACAATAGAAATGACATGCTTAAGTCCTACTGGCTTTCACTGTGACTCTGTTGCCTCACTGCTCTGTGTTCCCTGTTAAAATCTCTCCCTACAGACATCATATTAAGTTCATTAATATTTACAAAGCAAATATATTTCCCTTCGGACAGTTGAGGCACGACTGCCCTTGATTTTTTTGTTGGATTAGATGAGTGTTGACACAGCTTTATGTAGCATAAGTGCAATATTTAATTAATATGCAGATTTATATTTGTAGAATACCCTAGGCATTTTTTTCCAGTGTGATTTTTATGGGGCATATTAGAATAAAATTTCATTGTAACTACAGGTGGATTGTATGTGTATGGCCCTCAGGATGGGGTCTGAGTCTTCATGGGAATTTGGAAAGTGCCTGGGATGCTGTTGGTACTCAAGCTCCTATTACGAAGATGGACTTGCATATATAAGAAACTGCAATATCACAGATGATCAAAGACACTTGTAATTCAAAGCTCTGATTGTAAATCCAGAGGGTAAGACTTCTATAGGCTAACACTAGTCCTCAAAGCTCTCTTAAATTTCAGCAGAGTGAGCATTTTTGCAGTGAAAGAATTTTTGCATCACAGTTGCTAATGAGGAACGGCAGGTATTTAGTATCTTTAATGATGGCAATGTTAATGTTTGTTACAGGGTGTACATGAAAAGGCTGAATTTGCTCCCATGTTGAACATACAAGTATTTACAGAAAATATAATTGTATATTTACTAGTGCTTGTTTTGTTGTGAGCGTAGTGTTTCATATTCTGCAATGTGCACTTTGAGACAGAGATGTATTTGAGGGAGAATCCCATCACATGCAATTTATAGCCATGGTATTACAAAAATAAATCTAGGTTGTATGATGCCTCCAAATAGCAGAAGCTGAGAGGGAAAAAAGTAACTGATTTTTCAGAGACTATTAAGAAAATAAAGAATTCTTTACATGGAAATAATAAAAAGTATAAATATTGCTTCAATGCCAAATTGCTCAGTGCACTGGGATTTCCATGTAAATGGTCAGTAACCTGTCTTTATTGACAATTTGTGATTACCTTCTATGTTTTGTATGTGGGGAAAAAGGGATCCTGCTGTGGTCCAATGAGCAAATGTGGTGATGATGTGGTCTGGCAAAAGAGGGCAGATGCCAAGCTGTGGATAGCCATGAAGAGTGTGTATGCGTTTTCCCTTTGGTCAGGACTGGGAGTAGAGAGGAGCAAGGTAGGCTGACACTGCCTTTTACCTACAGTATTGCGGGAACTTTAGGAGTGAAGTGCTGAGGAGCTATTTGATCTGATTTCTTAGTTCCCAGATAGCCTAGTTGAAAGGGAAAGCTGCCATAGACCTTGAAAGTGCAGCATTACCTACTGGGTTTTCTGAAGCTTACTGGTGGAAAAAGTTGATTTTGGATGTCCTACATATCCAGAGCAGTTGCATAAAGCAAAAATGAACTCCTGATGCAGGGATCTGGCAGGTTCAGTACATCTTGCTCTCCCCTCATTTTTACCTTCTTTCCCTTTGCAATTTTTCGCTTTGTCGTCTCTGTTCTGCCCCCTGCATGAGTGGTGAACTTGTCTCTTTATATTCTGCTCTATTGCCTGGGCATTTAACTAAGTGCTTTGGAGCAGGAGAGAGGAAACAAAGACTGTACCTCTGCTCTGAGTCTATCTTGTGTGTTGCAGCTGTTGTTTTTAGGTAGGGATTTCAAGTCCAGCTGCTCCTTATTGACCCTGTGGGAAGTGGCAGGTTGAATCAATTATTTGACATGCATATTCTGTGTTGGCAGGATTCTCGAGAGCCTTATAATGGCACAAATGATGTTACTTGCTAGTGCAAAAGAAAGTTACAATTGGGTATGGCAATTAATATGCAATTAGGAAGGCATTCTTTTTTCTTTCCAAGTATTTTTTTTCCAGTTATTTTTAGATTTGAATTGACTGAATAGTTGAAGAATTCCTTTTGGAAAAGAGGAAGGGGGTAGTATTTTTTCCTGCATTAGCTTTGATTTTTCCTCCTGGAGGGACACAGAGAAGCACAGACAGCTGTTATTTAAAACAAAATTGGACACGAAATGCTATGAAACCATTTACTATCTCTGAACTACAACGCAGCAGTCCTGTGTTTTAATGATGTATTGTTGTTTATTATGCACTGCATTACTGATCAAACTTACAATTGTTTAGAAAAGTAATGAGATTTAGACATAATTACAGTGCATCTCTAGAAATAGCCTACATGTGCCAGCTAAGGTATTTTGGTAATTTACTGATTTTGCCACCCAAGGCAGTGACACTGCCCAGCAGGATGTGAAGAGGAAGGGTTTGAAGGGTGTTGGGCTGTGGATGTGCTTAGATGTCAGCATTATCAGAAATGACAACGTCTGTGAGCAAAAGAACAGAGCAATCACAAACCCTCTTCAGCCTTTGTGGCACCACTGCTGAGGCTGCCAACAAGGGTGTCAATTTGTGCCAGCTCCTGCAGCATTTTTTTTGTGTTGATGACGTGTGTTGCTTTGGAACTGGATTGAGACAATTGGTGCATTTCACACAAGCCACCAAGCAGCCCCAGCTGCTATCTGCTTTCAGACGCGCATCACCTGGGCTGTGTTTGACCCAATGATGTACAAGCGAAAAAAGGCTCTATATTTTATAAGTCTCCAGAGCCGTCACATCCCAGTTTTTGACTAGATTAATTAGCACCTGTGTGAGTAATTATATACACAGTCGTTTAGAGCTGTTACCTTTATTCCAGATTGTTTTCTTCTAAATGCTCTAGAAAGTGGTTTTGAAGAAATGTTCAGTGGTTACTGAAAATATCTAAGCCATAGATGATGTATAATTCATAAAGCTTCATCAAATGAAAATATATGACAAGTATAGGGTTTTGCTGGCTGGGTGGCCTCCGTGGGCTGTTCCTAAAAGGGGTCAAATTGGATCTGTGAACTTAAAACCACAACTGTACTAATTAACGTGGTAGGAAAATGTTAGGAAATGCAATATAATTATTCATGGCACTGGGTCATAATTTCTTTTTCAGTTAGTCTTCTAGCATGTTGCCACACCACAGTGCCTTCCATTAATAATGAAGACATTTTGGAGAAATAGTATTAGCAGCTGGTTGACTGTAGTTAATTGACATATTATGGTATTCCAGCACATTCTGTCAGGGACTGCTGTGAGTGGCTTAAAGGCTTCCAGGGAGAAATGAAGCAGAGATAACCAGAGAGAAGTTGTTTTAACTTAACAGTTCTTAGACTTTGTATACCGTGATTCTAGGAGGCAACTTACTAAAATATGTAGAGAATTTTGATTTAGAAAATAATGATGTAATCAACTTAATACATTTTGTCTGTGGGGATAGTGTACAAGCTCCTGTAGGAGTAGGGCAATGCACTGAGCCTTCGTAGTGTTTTAAAATCTGAGTCACTAAATGACGTAAATCCATTTACTTACGGATTTAATCCAGGCTGCTTTGTCAAAAATTGAAGTAATGAATTGACAAGGAGTTTAAGAAATGAACCATATATGTAACTGAGGCACGCTAATTACAGTCTGCCCCCCCTCCCAAAGTTAACAGAGCTTAAAATGAATGCATCTTTGTTTTTAGAGTGAGGTCTAAAGAAGAGAGCCAGAGTGTAGCCGGGGTGGTTATGTAGCCAGCCTTTCACCTCCAGGTCACCGATTCAAATCCAGACCATTTTGTTCATGTCTGAGAGCTTTTCAGCCTTTGCACTAGTCTGGCCTGTGAAGACTGAAATGGAGAATGTGGCTTTGGTCCCTATCACAACTGACATGACTCTAGTTGTACTGATGAACATTATGTATTTAAAGAGTCTGTTTCTGCAGTCACAGCACCCAGCTGGAGATTTTGCTTTTCTCTCCAGAGTAGCTGGGATTAGGCACAAAATAGAAAACGGCAGCCTCTAGTGCTGATAGTTTCAAATGTTCATGGACATATATATTCTTGGATGTGCGTATTGAAGGAAATGGAAAGTGAGTGCTTCAAAGGAACTGAGCTATTTGATCATGGAACATTTTATTGTACAGTTAATTACGTAAAATAGGCTGAACTGAGATAGAGCTCTTAGTGACTTTTTTCCATGTGCATAATTAGATATACAGAGCTGTTTCCTCAGCTAGTGTCAGTCTGCTTAGCTCTATTTAAGTCAATTTGCATCAGCTGGGAAGCTGGGCCCTTGCATTTGTGGAACCATTGACTGTTTATTTTACCAGAGTAACACACGGCCAAGCTCTGTACCCTAAGGAAATTTAGGCCAAGATGTATGAAGTAAGAAAAATGGTACTGTGTTCATTTTTAAAGTACTGATGGGCTAATCTCAACCTTCAGAACTTTTATTTGAAGCTTGTTAGAATTTATAGCTATTTGATATAGAACTAAAGAACTATCATGATGTTTTGGGGATGTACTTGCAATTTAGAAGGAAACTTGTGGTAGGGGATTTTGATCTTTGTAGACTGTGATCAGAAGGCAAAAAATAGCAGGCATGGGAAAGTTGTGGGGTTTTTTGGGGGAGGGGAAGGGAAGACTGACCTCTGGAAAAGCCTTTTATCACTGAGTAACAGGGGAACAAAATAGTAAATGAAGAAATGGTATTTGATAATGAACAACTAGGGTACAGTGACAGCACTCTGAATGCTCGTGTTGTCTGTTCTTTCAGAACTGTTTTACATTTGAAAAATACAGAAACTCTCCATGTGCAAGCTTCCAGATCCTGATTTTAAAAGATGACACTAAAAATAACTTTCCCATGTTATCAGAATGTAAGTTTGAGGCAGTGATAGTCTAATGCTTCCTAGAGTTGAAAACACACAGATCCCAGAAGAGTAGCAGTCTTCTGTATTAATTAAATGATTTTAAAACAGTTAATCCTTCAAATTCTGCTCAAGCTGTTCATGGATATTTTTAGCACTGAAGGCCTTAGAATGCCCAGTTTCTTGCACTCTACTTTTCTGTTCACCATTGCCAGAAACAGGGTTAATAGAAGCATTAAAAATATTTTAGAAAATACCAATGTCTAAATCACTGGGAGTCAAAGTCCTGTTTTGTTGAATTGAAGCAAACTTGGCTGTCCTGTCTTGGAGAGACCTTAATTTAAGAATTGTAGACTTCCTTTAGCTGAAATGCTTGACTTTGTCATCGATATAGATGAGGTAGTGTTTCTGGGGAGAATGTGTGTGACTGTTTTCTCAGCACTCTGCACCTGGTGAGTGGCTGCTTTTCTGAGCGGGACAAGAACTGCAGACTGTGGTCAGTGCTTGGTCTGGCACTCTGTGGTGAGGTTAATGCATCCACAAATAATGGCTGTACTCATTTTGTTCCATTCAGAATATGATATTTCAAGAAGAAATATCATTCCTTGTGGCATAAATAATCTATTCTCTGTTAGCTCTTAAATGGTGATGCTTTTTAATAATCTCAGAATAGTCACATGATTGTCAGAATTGTATTCTCGTGCACTTTTGAAATAATTTAATTTCACTTTCATAATTGTGTATGGGAATTCTGTAATATTCTACATTTCTCTGTGGTGTCAAAGCAGTTTAGTTTAAAAGTTTACAATACAACTAGCGATTAATGAAGTTACAGTCATTTACCTGAGAACTAATTCTGCTTTGAAAAGGTGGTTTGCCTCACACTAATTATTTCTGTATTGTCCTTATTTGCATCACAGGCATTTCACTGCTCTGCGTCTTAACTTATTAAATCCTTCTTGCTCATGCATGAATCTGGACAGCTGGATGCCACTGATGGGGCAGCTAGTGCTACCCAGTGGTCTATAATCAACATTCTGTTGCCACACATTATCATCACACTGCATGCCTAAAAGGACTAAAAATTTGATTTGTGAAGCAATAGCTGATTAGGGATGATTAACAAAAAGACTTAGGGGGTGGTGGATATTGTGTAACGCTGCTTCCGTTCTTTCAGAATCCAAGCAAAGAATGGCATATCTGATACGTCAGTCTGAACAAAAATAGATGAACCATTATCTAAATGTTTCTAGCACTAATCATTTCTCTAAGGCTGTTAAAAACCAACACGTTTAATACCATTTTAATGAAAACAGAGGTGGAAATCATCATAAAACCATGACAAAGAAGGTATGTCTGCTTATTTTAAACAAAACATATCACTTTGTTTTTCTGAAGTGTCAAGGTAATACAAGATGCCATAAGAAATAGATAAAAATATTGTATTACTAAATGTACCTTACATGTGTTCCTAAATACAAGAGACTCCCGTGCACTGAGGTTGATTTGTAGTCTGTAAAGAAAGACAGTTCATTTTGGATGCTGAATGAGATACACTGGAAAAACTGAAGTTGCAACAGGCAATTTTGAATGACCACTGAAAAATACATTCGGTGGTTTCAGTGTAACCTGATTATACCTTCATAATAGCTCCATTTCTTCAAACCGCTCCATATGCGTCATCTGCACTGGTATGCAGGTCTGTTTCCAGTTTGCAGTTTTGGATAGCAATGCTTTTCTTTTGTTAAGAAACAACAACAACAACAAAAACCCAAACAAACCAAAAACCCCCCTACAAAACACCAGCCCCCCACAAAACCCCACCAGAAGCCTGTGTGAATCCAGCAGTTCCTCTTGCATGTCTTTTATCCTCCTGGGGACCTCAGTATATTTCTCTGTTGATCTTCTGCTCTTTTCGTGCTGCAGATCGACCAGGAGAGGAAACAATTATTTCTGCTCTTACTTCTCTTGCTGATGCGTGATTTCGAATGGAAAGGACTGATCATATTTGCTGCCTGTATTCAGCTGTTATCAGTGCTGGAAGAATCATTCAGTTGGGAAATGTCCTTTGCTGTGGGATTTTGACAGTGTTCCCCTTATTTCAGATTCTTGGCCACCCAGGCTAAGACTGGATGTAAGCAGTATTTTGGAGAGTGGACAACATGGCATTTCCTTGTTTCAGTAATGCCGTGAGTCCAGATGTGATCTCTGTTTACCAGGAATTACTTTTGGATTGTATTTTTTGACAGCAGAAAAGAGGATGTAATATAGCTGTGTCTGGAAATGGCCCATCTGGGAAGGGTTAAAAAACCAAACAATGAAGAATTATTTTGTCATAAATATAAAAATATTATACAAAAAATGGTATACGTTACCCTCTTCCTTCTGTCATTCTTCCACTGGCAACTACTAAAAAGGCAAAAATGTTTGCTTTAAAAATTGGGAAGAAAGTGAAATATTAGTTGCTATACTCTCGGTAATAAACCACAGAGTGATGTGAATTACAGAGCTGTTGGTGCACTTCTGAGGTGACTGTAGGGAGAGAAACCTAATGCACTCAAAGTGTACATAAATAGCCTACTAATGTACAAACTGCTCCAGTTCATCATTGTAGTGGACATTATTAAGATAATTATTTTATCATTCATGAATTGCTATTCTATTGTGCTGTTATATAAATCAATCCAGTCTAGCTAATATGTTTTGAGGGACAATTTTCATCTCTTCTTGCAAAAAAGGTTTATTGCAGAAGGCAGCCTTATTAAAAACTTGTCACTTCACAGATCTGATGACAATAAACACTTGTCTGTTCATTTACTGGCAGGTCACGTTTCAGTTAAAAACAAAAGCAATGCAGGAAGTGGCATGTAAAAAAATTGGTTGTCTAGCTTGGTCCCTTGGCTTGTTCTATTTCTTGTCGTTTTGTTTCAAATCATATCAAGTTTGGCTTAAAACAATGTCTTCAGGACATTTGGTTTAACCTTCAAAAGTTCAGGAAGTGCCACTGTAACATATATAAAATGCAGATCAAGATCCAAGGTGAAGTTTGTTCTTGACCTAAATCTTTTGTTTATGTCTTATCTCTTTGCTAATCATTTGTTTGTTTAATTGAAAAGCTGGATATAAAATTATAAGCTGAGATCATAGTTCTGTGTTTCAGCAATAGTGTGATCTTTTCCTGCTCCCTGTTTCTAGTTCAGCTTCGAAGTACTTTTGTGTGTTGAGAGCAGTAGGTTGCGAGCCTGGGGCCATGTGCTACTGAGATAGCTGCTGAGGTGGACAAAGGCAGGGTTTTTCAGTGGTGCATAAAAGTGTTTTCTGAGAACCTAGTTACTTTGCTAGATTCACTCTGAAAGGCACTATAAATGAATCTGTGTTCTGCTGGGTTAGAAATACATCTTTTGTTTCGTTTCAAAAGGATTGTATGCAATCTCTCAGTTGAAGTATTTTTAAAATATGGTTGTTGATATTTGGCTGTTTTTATGAGTTTGGCTGATTGGCTACTTAGAAGGTCTAGGAGATGTGCGGAGAGATGCCCTGTGTATTACTGAGTAAAAGCAAGCTGTCGTCCTCCTTTCCTTAGATGAATGATATTTGACACCTCAAATAAGGATTTTGTTCAGATCAGTCCATTGTAGACATTTGTTTGCCAAGAGAAAATGACGTTGCCAGCTTTACAACCATCCTTGCCTTGCAGACTGTTTGCCAGCTCTCCATGAGGATCCCTGCCCATGCGGTCCCCTGCAGGGATTCTGTGTCCCTGTAAGACTGTGTAATATTCCAGGCTTAAGGCAAGGTATTAGAGCTGAGCCTCCCAAGAGGCAGCTACTGCTGCAAGGAAGACAGCACTGTGTCCTGAAGGTAGGGAAGCATTTCCATGCCTCCAGGTTATGGTTAATTCTTTGCTATGTATGTATTATTCCTTTTTTTCTGCTTCTCCCTAGCTTAGCTGCTTTCCAGATACCTACACAATATATACAAAGTTCGGGTGAAGAAGGTCCTCTTGTTTCCCCTCTTTTATTTTCACTATATATGCTGTTTTAAAAATCAGGGAAGAGTTGTTAATACTTTGTAGACATCGGTGTAAGTTTTGTGCTTATATGTAAAGAGTTAAAATTGATGACTTGTGAATATGTCATCAAGCATGGTCCCTCCTTACCCCTAAATAACAATTAAAATTTCAGCAACCTTAGCAAGTACTTGGGGGTAAAATATTGTTAAGTATATATTCTATGATACAGGTCTTTGAGGGGAGCAAGGACTGAAATTATGATTTTTGTACTATACTAAGAGGTAAATTAATTTTTTGTGCGTAGGGTGTTGTACTCTCAGTTAGTGTCAGACCTGTGTTCCCTGTGGTGGTCCATCCCACTTTTTGTGTAAAGGTGCCATGTGGATGTTTGGGTCTGTTGTGTCTCAATCCCTAATAGACTCTTCCTATTTCACAAGGGTGTAGAAAAGGGTTTTCGCAAAAAGAAGCAAAAAGCCAAATTACATTGTTTATTTGTGGATCCCGATAAAAAAATAAATCGCAAAACATGGAGCTGTATCAAGAAGGCAAAAAAAAATGTGACCTAAACATTTTCCAGATAATTACGAAAAATCAGCCATCTGTAACTTCCATTACAAGTACACAGTTAAACGTATTTCACCTTTCTTGTGGGCATATGGATCTTTCAGCTATTGACTTAGCTTGTCATGTGGAAGAAGAAATATGAGGAGGTCGTGCTGTCTTTGGAAGGGAACAAATTTAGTGAAAGTGAAACTCCAGTGAAGATCATGCTGGCGAATGTATACAAATGATTGTGTGACTGAGGTGCTTTGAGAGACTTGCATACACCAAAGTAAACAGCAGCTCATCTTGGCCTTGGTGAGGCTGAAACAGTTGCTATGTATGTGTTAAATCAGCTTTTTTGTGATTTATGGGTTCACTAATCATAACCTGATTTATCTACATGACTTCAGTAATACCTTTTGGACTAAACTGACCTAGTTCTTAATAATGATATGAATTTATGCTCTATCATTGTAGTACCAATCATACATGAGATTGGTGTCTTTATATAGAGTATTTGTCAATACATTTTGCAGATTATATTGTCTCTGGGGCAATAAGAATCAATCAAGCAGCGCTAGATGATTAGTCTGCAAGTACCAGTTCTAGATATATGTTTGAATGACTAAAGAAATAAGTGGCAAACAGAAAATACTATAAATAATATAATATTAAAGGATAATTATTTCCATAGCTTTTTTTCTGTGAACTTCTTTATCTGTGTTTTCTGAGGTGAGTGATATTCAGCTGTTATTTGGAATACAGTAGACATAGATTAGCTATATTATAGCTTTACTTTCAATGAAAATACCTCAATAGAGAGGTCATAGGCTTGTTCATAGTGGAGCGTTGGCAATTACATTTGGTAAAGCCTTTTGGGGATGGAGTCAGTGGCCTACAGTTTTGGGTGGATTTGGATGAACACACACGAATATGTAATATTTTTTGTTGTGCTAAGCCTCTGGGTGATGGTTTTGAGATTTGAGGTGTGATTATTGCCAAACCACCTACAAATTTTGCATCCTAAATGGAAAAAAATTAAAAAATACAATTTACTATGTGCACAATATGGCAAGAACTTTAATGCTTAAGAGAAGGCAGGCCCAGAAAATGAGATCAAAAGCTGTTCTTGGGAATTTAGGATTTTCATAGCAATTTGCGTCTTCAGAATAGAAGTGGAAAAACACGAGGTATTGTTTTTATTGCAATTATAAGCACAATAAAAATGACAATAGGCAACAAGTTTAAGGCAGGTCTGCCAAAGTGCTCCATGTGACAGCTCCTTATATTTGTCAGCTGTTCTGTTTTCAGAAGCATTTTGCTGTGATGAACAAATTCAGCAAATGAACGCTAATGTATTTGCATACGGCAAAACATTAGTGACTGGCAGTTGTTGATAAAGATGCATCGCCCTCTGGTTTTGTTCTTCCCCATCCATGTGGAGATGAACTGGGAATGTGTAGGCTTTTTCTCTCTTCCACATGGGTTGTCTTTGCTGTACAATGGCAGCATTGCAAGACTGGGCACTCGTTTCTCATTTTGTGAAACAGTGAAAAGAGTCAATTATTTCCAATGCTTCAGAGGCTGGTCTTCTGTAAGAATACTTAAATAAGAAGAAAACAGCTACATATTAAAGGGCTCAATGACTTTTATTCAGTGTTTTCCTGTATCTCCTTCCTCTCCCCTTTCCCCCATAGAAGTAAAGAAACAAAGCAGCAGCTTTCTGACATTAATCATGAACATTAATTATACTACTATCTTTGGCTTCCAGGACTAGGAGATTATGAGGAACGTATTAACCATTTTGGCTTTTTGAAAATGGTTCATTATTAATATGGTTAAGTAGGAGTACTGGGTCAGCAAGTAAGGGGAAGTACACATCAAGAGTGTTCATTTGATTTTGGAATAAATATTTTATTTCGTAAAGCAGCCAATTACTTAGGGGTAAATACATCTGGGGAGCATGTAGTGGCTATGTCTTCATCTCAAAACTGCCTTTTCTGGGCTAAGCAAGGCAAAATCTTTTCAATCTTGAATTAAAAGTTATTTTGGGGAACAGACCATGATTCATATAGTGCAAAGTTATGAATTAGCCTATTGATTCTGTATAATTCTAATTATTTTTTGATGTAGGATGAGATACCTTCAACATTTTGCAGTAGCAACACTTGCATAATAAAAGCTTTAACAAATGTGTTAGTTGTAAGGGACCTAAATGCAATCTCCCTTTCTGAAGAAATCCTAAATGAAGTCCTCCTGTACTGTCATTATTATGGAAGGATGCTACAGCAAACTGATAATTACTTGTCCATGCAGATTTATAATTTAATTCACATACTGATTCTTTTAGAAGCAACACAGAAAATATTTCTAGCAGATGCCAATTTAAAATCATACCTAGAAACCAAGCCCTACTGTGAAAAAACATGATGTTGGATATGTCTTTTTGAGTAACATCAAAGATCTCTAGAGTTATGTTGACAGGGAAGCTGCTTAAATCTAGATGTATGCAATCTACTTGTTGTATTAGAAAAGTAGGTTTTCCAAACAGTGGAAGAATTTGACTTCAAACTTTAACTATAGAATAAAATATATGAAAGTATAGTTTTAATAAAATACATGGAGCCAACACAAAAATAAAGAAAGTTTCTCACCACTGAAGTATGATTACAACATCAGTGCCCCTTCCCAGCTCGTGTCAGTGAAGCTTGGAAGCTTTATCATACCTGAAGACCTGGCCCTATGTGTCATCTAATATATTAGCCTGTACATAGAGCTAGGGGCTTTTATACCCTATCAGAGTATGGTAGCGTCTGTATCTCTGCAGTTTCCCATTGTAGAACTGTGTACTACTAAATTTCATGAGAGAGCTGGACCGTGATGTTGGGTTGTGTCTTGGAAATTAAATGTCCATTAATGAATGGGTGGAGATTTGCTATTTTTTCCAGTTTTTCCTTCCCTCCACGCCCCCCAGTTAAACCATCTCAGCCCAGGCACAGGTAATCTACCATTTCACTTCTCAGAGTGAATACAACTTGAATGAACAGTCTAGTGTTTTTTCTTTTCATAATCTTGTAAAATTTTTCCTTTTATTTGTAACGAGACATATTTAGGTGTTCAGGGCCATTCTTGAATAAGGTTTATGAATTTCATCTGATTCATTTTGTATTCCCTAATGAGTTTTCCTAATCAAAAGGTTAGAGTTCAAAAGCAACATAGTTTTGATTTTAAGCTAATAAAAAGCTGAGTACATTTAAAAAAAAAAAATATGCAAATTTGTGCAGCTTAGCACTTTTTATCTTTTTTTGGTGATGGTGGCAAACATTGTTTAAGAGCATGGTTTGGAGAGAGAGCTCCTTGAATCTGGACGTAACACTGATTTGCTGTATGTATTACTGCTATATTGTAGGAATTTCTCCATTCTTCCAGACAAGGCATCCACGACCTTTTGCACTACTAAGCTAACGATAAGGAGGATGTTGTCTGCAAATATTTTCTTCCTCTTGGTACTTATATCCCCGCAGCATTAACAAAAGGTCGTAAATGGACAATAGAGTGGAGTCATGAGTGAGTGATTCTTTTAGCTACAAGTATGTCACACTATTTTTATAATTTCCTGAAGGATTATTAAACCTCTGTTGAGAGCTAGAGGAAACTGCTGAAGTTTTGGGATAGTTTTCTATTCCTTTTTTCTGCATCAGTTTAGGCGGATACAGCTTGTAACTCTATCTGAAAAACACAGATAAAACTTACATCTGGATTGTTATGGGGTGGAGGATGTTGTGGTTTCAGTTCTTTGTTTAAAAATGGTTCATTTTTCTGTGCTGAAAGTCTCCATGGATCTGAGTGTGTTGTGTATATGTTTTGATAACTCTGAAAATCGTTCTTCTTAGAATGTAGGTGTATAGGCATGATTCACCAAAGATAGAGAGTGGTTTTAATAGACAGTTTCATTGAAATCAATAGCTGTTTCACTGTTATTTTTTCCCACTAGTTCAAGGTCTTCCCCAAAACACTCACTTAGTTGCCTTTTTATTAGTATTGGCCAAGGATACACACCTCTCCCTTTCCTGTAGCTAAAGATGCTGTTTGCACAGATAGAACAGCACAAGGGGTGATTGCCCACATCTGAGAAGAAAGTTGCAGGTGATGTTCACACTTCAAATAATATGTTGCAGAGGACTCAATTTTCACTTGTCTCAGAGCATTCCCTATTGCTGGGGAGGATTGTACTGAGTGACACTGTGCAGGAAAGACTCCCTTTTTCCTGAACAGGTGAACTGCAAGACTGTGGCCACCATAGAAGTTTACCTGAATTGAGCTGCTAACATGGACTTGCAAGCTGTTGGAGGATAACCAAAAGTGTTCCTGCAGCGGCTTCTTTCATGTCTGTTTAGAAGCAACGTGTAGGTTATCTTGCCATGGATGGTTTACTTTAAAATATTGTCTGTTTTCTTCCCTTGACAGTTTTTTTTTTTTTTTTTTTCACTTTTATCATCCCTATGTTGAGACTAACGTGAACTCTAGAAGAAATATGAGTCAGAGAGGAGTCTCTTAGGTAGAGATTCAGGTAGCATCTAGGGTCAACGCTACCCTTATGCTTAGTGGAATCCCTACTGGTTTTACTCTATTAATTCTCTTATCAGTTTGTGATGCTTTTATTATACTGTCAGCATCTTCCAGGATGCAAAGGGTAGGGAGTAACATCTATAAAAATAAAATGATTCAGTGACCCAATAAAACTGACTGAAACTTGGATTTATTACCAGAGGTTTTGAAACTTTGCTGTTAGCCCCTAAGTTCAGGATGAATGTGGTGCATACAGGTAAATATTTTACATATTCTTATGTACTCAAGTTTCTAAGTCTTATGTCAAGCATATCTCTTACACCTAGGAGCCAAAGTCACATTAACTTTCAGTGCGAAATCTCAAAAGCTTTCCATGAGAGTTGGTGTCTGGAATGACTAAGTAACCTTTGGAAATGTAACTGAAGCTCCTAGACAGTGAAGTACTTCTGATGGTTTTACTTCAGTTGGACTTGGATACCTCGCATGGAAATATAAACATGCCTGAACTGCCAAGACTGTGCCTCAGAGTAATTGTTGCTGTATGTCCGCTGTCACTTCTAGTCTAAGGTTGCTCCCACCAGTATCATCCTATGATGGTGCTGCTACGTCGTAGGCTGGTTTGTTGGCACTGTGCCTAGGAGAAAACCAGCGTACCTTAAAGCAAAATGATAGCGCTATTATTTTAGAAGGTCACTGAACATCTTTTTGGCATCTGGCATTTATATATTAAATGGGGAACCCTTCAAAATGACATTTCAGGTAATGAAAGCTAAACCGGCCTGGTACATACCCATACAGAGCTGCACCAATGCCAAAGCACGTCAGTGCTTTTCTGTGGGATCAGTGACATTTAAGACCTGATATTATGAAACCATCAGTCAGAAATTCAGGTCTTCCACTAAAGACAGGTTGGCAGTTGCTACTTTGTGGCACTCTAAAGGCAGATTTTTCCAAATCTTTCAACTTACGTTTGGGTCTAGTAAGTGCTTTTCCTAAAATGGTTGTAATTTACAGAGCAGGTTTTGTGGTGACAGGTATGTGTTGCCCCGTTGGGCCTATTTGGCCATTGTAATGGTTGATGTCCATAGTTGGCAACTGTCAGGTCCCTTGGCATGGATAAGAGCTTTGGGGTGGCATTGAAGCTGGCATTATTTCACCATTTTTGACTGCTTCCATTAGCAGATAAGGCTGCACTAACAGATGTGACTGAATTATGGATGGTCTCAGAGGAATCCCTGGTGTAAACCTGTTATGTTAGGTTTGTTTCCAGGTTACCCACAGCCCATTTCCAGTACTGGAACAATAAACATTATTTATATGAAGCAACTCATTCAAATATGTTTTATTTTTAAAGTAAAGACCCTCTGAAGTAGCATATTGTACCTTTTTTTGCATAACAATGAATTGCAACTGGAGATTCAACTCAACCAAAATGAACTGTTTAAATGACTTACAGAGCAGGACAGCTCACTGAACTATATATAAAAACCTTCTTATTGTGAAACAACACGTTTTCAGCAGAATATATGCAAAATATTTGACAGCTGATATGCCTTTTAACCAACTACAGTGTATTGGCATTACACTATGCCTCTTCCAGGTTTCTTTACTTGATTTAGGGTTTCCTGAATTGCAGAGGTATCAGTCTATGGATGTTGTAAATTTTTTTTAAACCAAGTCTCACCAAATTCAATGAAGCTGTGTATAGAACTGGAGATTCCCACACGTATATTCTTACAGTGAAGTAGTTATTTAATTTGGCCTTTGTTTCCAAGCAGGCAGAATTTTAATCAATATATTTATTATTAGAGAGGCTTGAGCTTAAGGAGAAATCCAATCAAATGATGTTCTCTTCATTGAGAAAGCATTTATCATTTGGCTATGCAACTGTCCAGGATGCTGGAAAATTATGACTTTTGGCAAAGGTACAAGAAGCACATTGAAAGATGAAAGAATTGGATGGTATGCTCACAGTCCAGTTAATACCTGTATGCCTGTAAATCAGTGATACAAGGTAAATATTAAGGTGCAAATCAGCTATATGAGACCCCTGTTGATCGTCTAATGTAATCCTGATAAACTGTTTAGTTCTCTGTTGTAAGCAGATCTCTCTCCTAGACTGTCAACCAAGCTCCTCTTCTTCCTGAGTTTTAAGAAGAAAGAAAATAATAAGGTATTTTCGCTTAAGTTTGGTTGCTCAGAGAGTTGACCCCTCAGGATTGCTGGGCACATGCACAACAGCTTGGGGGAATAAATCTCTTGCCTTTATGAATCCATTAAGCACTCATCGCTTTTTCTCATCAGGATCAAGCCCCTCAGGCAGGCAGAAGCGGCCAGCCTTTTACGTCTGTTTAACTCTTACTTCTCTGGTTTTTTAAAGTCCATCACTCTGCAGTGGTCCTTTAAGCTTAGATGAAGCCATCTGCTGAATGTGTTTCACAGAAGAGAGAAAAGTGGTGTGTGTGTGCATAGATGGATAAACATTTTATAGAGTTGTTATCTTTTTTCCTCATATTTGATAGTAAATGTGGATTAGCCCTCTTTTGGGAGTTAGCAACAGAAGAAATGATGAAAAGTCATGATTTAGCAATCTGTGCCCCATTGGCTGCACTAAAGTAAAAAAAATGGTTTGCGAGTCTCTGTTAAATGTGCTTGTAACTTTGAGATGTGTGTTTGTGAAATATTTGGATTATGCTTTTGTATGTTATGTGTGCTTTCAAACTGATAGCTTCTATGGATTTGGCATAGAAAGGATTTGATTGATTTGTGATGTCACCGTCATAAAGATTCACACTGAGTAACCAATTCTCTACCATACAACACCAGTTCAAAAATGTTAACATACAAAGTAAAAGGCAAAGTTATATTTTTCTTTAATGAATACTTTATTAAAGAATTGTCCACAGTCTTAAACATTATCAGTAGAAGTGAAGTTATGGAAGGTACCTTGGGAGCTAAATAAGCTGTAGCTTGTAGCTACAGCATCTATAGCTGTAGAGCTCTATAAGCGTAATAGCTGCACTAGCAGTTTCTGTGTTGAAGTATGACCATCTCCTCTGTTTTGCTGTTAACAAACTGTCAAGAACTGTTCCATTTTCTTTCTGAGGGTTCATACCAAACTGTATGTTGCTGCTGGACCTAAGATATAGACTTCCCATTTTTCATGAATTTATTAGTATTTGTTATGTCCTCAGTCTTGGAATATATAATCCAATACCATCCTTAGTAATTATATAAATGATCGTCTTTAAAATATGACCAAGTAGTTTTTTGCATTAGACTTTATCCTCTAATTTTCCTCCTTGCTTCCATTTCTGAGTATTGTTTCTTAGAAGGTATTCTATCTGTTCTATTCAGTAAATGACTTTTTGATACTGAATTTGCTTTGTGTTAGGATAGCTGCATTCCTGTCTTCATCTAAGGTTGTTTCTCTCGCTCTGTTTTTCTTCTATCTGGACATTTTCAGAATAGATCTTATATTTTGGTATCAAGTTCCTTTTCCTTTGCTACCTCTAAGTCATAGCAGATCTTGAACTGAATTTTAACTTATGTCATAAAAAAAAAAATAAAAATCCACAGCATTTAATTGGCTTCTAGAGTCTTGAACCAACCCTGTATGTTTTGGTTTTTTTTTGTTTTTTTTTTTTCTATCTAGATGCTGCTTTTAAGGCACGGTGCAGAAAGCTCTGGCTAGATAATGTTCACTTCCTTCCTCCCAGGCAGACTTCCAGCCAAATGTTTCTTGCCACAAAGAAGGACTCAACTACAGATCGTGTCACAGAGGAAGAGGAACTACAAATGTTCCTACTTGTGTCTTTCCCCAGACTGCAAAATGAGTCAGATTCTTGGGTGGAAGAACCCAGAAATTCTTAGCTTGAGCCAGAAAAAAAAACTTTTAAAATGTGTCCATTCTTTTTAGAATAAATGCAAAATATATTCCTATAATGCTTTAGCTCAACACCCTGCCACCCCTAGTCCCCTGCAGAGTCTGCTAGCAGAGCTGCACCACAAGATGCTACCACCTTGATGCCTTTTCCTGCCCACCCCCTGTTGCTGAAGGGAATCAGCAACATTTTTAGCTTCTCTCCTACACATTGTAAGCAAGAAAATGGAAGTGTCAATGGAAATACTGTCCTGGCCCCAGAAAGGAAATGACCAGGTATTTCTCATCAGGAGCCCATTAGGATCAATCTGTTTACAGCAGAATCTCTGAATAATACAGCACAACTTCTTTCTGAATTACGATAATGTGTGAGCTTTCCTCCATGGCTATTTCTTTGCTGAATCTTAATTCAGTGGCAAGCAACTGTATTGTTTCAATATCTCTGCAGGTGTTATCTGATTACCTTGCTTTATGAAGCCAGTCTTCACTCCTCAGGTGAGGTTGGCCACCACAAGATGTACCGGTGGGACCCATTGCCATGAGCAGGCCCTGCGCCATTGTTTACAGTGCCTTTTTGTTGAATTTGATATTACATTTTTCTCTGCCTATCCTTTTCCTTGTCCAAATATCAGCCTTTCCTTAATTAATCTTTCTGAAAGCAGAATCAGCTTTAGGTGTTTGATGTGAGGAGATGCAGCTTACACCCGCCATCTCCTGACATGCCATCCTCTTCTGATGGATGTCAGTACAATGATTCCTAGACGTTTTGCCCGAAGCAGCATCTGGCTCTTCACCACTCTCCTCAGGCACTATATTTGCAGCTTTGAACTTGCCTCTGTATATATCACACAGTTAACATGTCACTATCTTCCATTAGCCTTCTCGACTGCTGTGCACTTGGTTGGCAGTTTCCAAAGGCAACCTTTAAATTTTCAGTATATTGTAGCCTCTGTAATGTGAGTTTTTGAGAGTCTGACTTTCAGGGGGGATCCTCTCTTCATCTATCATGTTGCACTGCACAGGAGTTCAGGTCACATGTGCAAAGTAAATGGAAAGATCTATGCAGAACCACGGTAATGCTGTCAGAATTTCTGCATTGCTTTTACATGGTGTTACTTCCTGATAAACACGGTGCTTTTTTTCTCTGCTGCCCCCAATTCATCCTGAAGTGATCTACTGCTGTAGAATATGCACTAAGGGTCTCAAACCACTCCATTTGATATCCCTAACTAACCTTAGTAATACACACATCAGTGTTACTTGTAGTAGCAAAGGCTTTTTATTATGAAATGCTTGCTTAGTTCTTACAGGCATATTAATGGGAAATATCTTACTATTTTACTAAATTCCAATTCTGGGTTTATTGCCTTGGCATGTGCTAATAGGCAGGTATTTTTAAGGAATCACAAGATGAAACTAATGTAGTACAGAGTTCTTTGTTTTCTCTATATGAGGATGCGTTTGAAAAATTGGTTTCATTTTTTATGAAATTTTCATGTGGCTTATTCGGCAAGAGAGTTAATGTCTGGTAGTTGTAGAATCATTTTGTTTATCTAAAATGAATTATGCATGAATTTGCACCTAATGTAAGAGCAGTACCAGTTGTGATGAAATCAATATCCATTGTGGATAAAATTCAGCTCTATGCTAGCGTCCAGTTGAAGGCCTATGCATCACTTAAGTCCTAATTTAAAGTCTTAAATGAGACTGAAGTGGTTCACAGGTTTTATGCCGTCCTTCTGCACAGGGATGAATTTTACCCAGTATGCACACACAGAAGATACATGCCAAATGACCTCGCTGCCTTAGGAAAAATACTTTGCAATTGTTGCTTCTGATAATTTGGCTTTTTTTCTAGCATGATTTTATTGTGAATTTTGCATTGCTTGCTTGCCTTAAAGCCTGAGGTCTTGGAATCACTTAAGAATCTTAGCTTTCATTGAAAAGGAAAGAGTTCTCCGCTTCTGGTGGCTATAGTGGAAACTGAAGACCCAGTGTAAAAGTCTAACAAACCTGGAGACAGAGAAGAGAAACCCCAGTCTTACAAAAACGTGGCATAAGAATGTAGAAACAGTCACAATGACTAAAACCAAATGTTAGGCTGACCTCTGCTCTGTTTCTCTGAGTAACCAATGCTAGGTGAAATAAGAAATAATATGTGAAATACAAAGTGTTCTCCCCCACCTCCCTGTTCTTTTCTGCCAGATTGTAGCAGTCATTATTTTTGGTACTTTCTCAGATTTATTTTTGTTGGTCTGGCGTCACAAGATAATTAACTTTTAGGAAACTACTAGATGTGCCATGTTAGATTTAAGATAGTCCTTGAGCCTTTTGTTGTGGCCCAATCCTGCCTGCAGAAATCAGAGATAAATATGTATTTGGATTGTGTTGGCAGCGTGAGATTTATTTGTTGCTGATCGATGTCACTAATGAAGCTTCTTTGATGTAAACAGAATATTAAGTATTTATTTGTGTATGTGCCAGAGCAATCACAGAGTTTTGACACAGGCAAGCTAGATGTGAGCTTGGATAAGCATTGGGAAATAAACACTTCACACATAGTGTAACTGAGGGTCTCCTGCTATCCCTTACTCTAATTTTAGGGGATTTTACTCAGTGAATACCGAGTGGTGCCAAGAGCATCTGACTATGAATGCTTATTTTCACAAGCAGCCCTTCACACTAATAGATCCTCCAACCTCAACGGGATCTGTATATGAGTTTTTGCACTTATATGAGTACATAGAACTTTATTCTGGTTTACTCAGTATGTTGGTTTTTGTTTGTTTATTGTTGTTATGAAATGATCAAATGCCGCACTGACGCTGCTCACACTTCACTCCGTAACTAAAAGTCTAGTTCTCAGTATCAACTGATTCAGCATTGGAAGAACAGTCCTCACACAAATTTCTTACCCTTCAAGTTTTGCTTAAGGAGCACTGATGGCAAGAGGAGAGAGCAAGTGCTGATGCAATTTAAGTAAAAAACAAATGCTAATCCCATCAGCCAGCAAGTCTGGGGAATGGTGGTTATATATGGAGTTCTTCTGCATGGGAAGTAGGTACTCCTATATAGCTTCCTTAGACATTGTAAAACCTTCAACTCTAAGTCTTACTCCTCTGACATGCCTTTCTTTGCCCAACAGGATGCTAACCTCTCACTAGCTATGAAGGCAAAGTGAGATACAGTCACAAATCTAAACAGAAATCTCTTCCTCTTCTTGTTTAATATTTATTTTTGTACTTGTTAATGTAGCCAGGTCTATTGCACTGTTGATAAATAGCAGAGAATACTTTTTTCCCTAATAATAAAACGGCCAATCTCTTAAATATGAAAAGTCATAAAAATCTTCTCCTGTATTTATTTCTAAGTCTTCAGAGTATTTAGGAACAGTTCACTGGGAATATTTGCTATTCATAATTTGTGGAGTGATAATTAGTCTTACAAGTCACATGGTGATGTTGATGTTACAGGGTTGAATGAACAGCCATCTCAGCATGAATCAGAAAGTCAGCACATGAACAAACTGTAGATAATTTCCTTCTGAATCTTTTAGTAAGATCAAAATGTGCTGTTGGTGAGCAGCACAGTGAGTAAACTCATGCGCCTTAGATTTTTGTGGTTAATGAGCACAGAATAGATGTTCAGAAATGTATGGTGGAATGGATATTTGCAGAGAATGTTTTCCACCATTACTTGTTTCCTACTTTGTAAGAATTGGTTGGATCACTGTGATTAACATTTCCAACTGTAGAAAGATAAGTAAAATTATATAATGCAGATTTATAGTTAAGAGTTTTCTGCTTCTATAGTTTCAGCTATTCAAAATATAAGTTCATTGTGTGATCCTATTAACAATTCCATGTTTTATCAATACAATTTAATCTAAAAGTCATTACAGTGAAGTAGCCTACTGTATGGTGGTATGAAGATGGTATTGTAACCAGGAAGGTTTGCTCTTAGTTAGCTAAAAATAAATTACTGTAAGCATCAAAAATCCAGTGAGATGCTGATGAGAACTGATGACATTTCAGGTTTATGGCCTATGCTTATCTTGTTCGACGGGAATTCTTCACCCGAAGCAATTCTGCAAATTAATTTGGGTGTACAAGTGTGATATTTACAGCTCTGCAGAGTGTTCAGATGGAGAACAAGTATCTGTTTCTGACTGAAGGTAGTTTACTTGGGAGCCAGTGCCCGATCTTTATTTCTTGGGATTCATAAATGGAGCACTCGCTTCTGTTACTCTTTGAGACCTACTGCTGAACTACATCTTGTTCAGTGAAGCGTACTGACTCGGAGGAGGAAAATTAAAAAGGGTCATATACGTCTGTGTTTTCTTTCAGGCATGTCATGAAAACAGCCATTCTGGGAACATCATAAAAGCTTTACCCATCTGTCCATTTCAGACTGACTGGGGAGTCTTTCAGTTCTGGCATCTCAATGAATAGTGCTGTAATGATATGATGCACACTAACAAGATAAATTTCTTGGATGCTGAAAATGTGATGCAAGTAGTGGATTTGTGTCATTTTTTTTCATATGGCAACATTCAGATTTATGGTTCTCCTGAGTTAGACTATGAATTCTTGCTTGTTTTTCTGAAGTCCTTGTTTATATTGAGGTGATTTACTTACAACAAAAATGAGCTTACTGTGTGAGTTGTGTCAAGTAAATAGCAGGTTTTGATATACTGCCCTCTTATAGTTTCCCTATTAAATGTAGTATGTTATTTATGGTTATATGTTTCCTCCTCAGTGATCTTGAGTAGTGAAGTGTGTAGCACAGTGTAATAGCTATTTTTTAACTTCTGAAGACCTGGATCAAAGCTAAGGCTCTTTTTTCTTAATGTAATTAATTTGATAAATAGTACGTATACAGACACAAACACTTTCTAGCCTTTTGGAGTATTTATTATGCACTCTAGGAAGTTGTTTCTGAGAGGTGGAGAGTTGGTTTGGTTCTGGGAGAGGATGGGGCAGTGTGGGGAGAGCTCTTTGCTCCAGTGAGCACTCATCAAGCTGTGCGTTCACCAGGAATAATTAATGGAAAGTCAGTGTTTTCAGTGGCATTGCTTCACAGTTACGCCCCACACTTAGCAAAGTACTAAAGCATGTGTATAACTAGTATATGCCCCGATGCCTTGCTCACCCCTCTGAACGTGTGATGGAGTACCTTGCACGATGTAATTTCAGGCTCGCATTGTTCCTTTAGATGTGGAATGGCAATAAGAGCTGAAATCAAATGCAGTAGCTTTGGATGGAGAATTGAAATTCAGCTGCCTGTCCAGCCTTTTATCTTATTGGGTATTCTGGAGTGGCATGAACCTCTATTTATTGTTATAAAACATAATATACATATATGTAATATAAATATTTATTCTACAGGAGAAGCAGAATATTGAACCAAAGCTGATATCCCTCATCTCTGCTAAGCTGTTTGTCTTTTGGGCAGCAAGGGAGGTTTAAATCTTCCTGTTTCTTGATTTGCTATCATATTACCTTCTGAGCATATTTAGCATACAATCTCTTTTATATATGCTGTTCACCATGCAGAACATCATAAACTACTTTGCAGTCAGAGATAAACCAGAAAAAGAATTCTTCAGTTGCAAACAGTGAGTTGCAGGCAGCCAAAGAGGGAAAGAGCAGTGCATTAAGATGGAGTAAAAAAGTGAAAGTTGAAATTTAAAAGTAGTAAAAATGCTAATCAGCGTGCTGAAATGATTCATTGTGGCCTCTTTTCAGAGACGTGCACTGTAGTACACTGCTTCCAATGCTGGTATTTGGAAGTATCAGCATATGCTCTACAGTGTATGTTCCTAGCTTCTGAATGCTGGAGTGTGGATGTGAATGAGACAGAAAAAGAAGAACATTTCTGGGAAATTGGATTAGATCTAGGGAAAGAAAAAAACAACACAGAAGCGAATGAAAAATATTAAGTGCTGTATTTATAATGATCACAAATACCTGTTCACCTTTAAGAAATCTGCAGTTTGTTCCATTGTTTTCAGGTCAGAGTTGATATTTGTGGTGATCTAAAGACTTTGGCAAGCTATTTCTTTAAAGCATGTACTCAGATGTATTACAAGAAAGTTTTCTCTGATGCTGTGACCAAAAAAATGTTTACTCCATATAAATCAATAAAAGCGCCCCACGCTCAGCTTTCTTCTGCAGTCATGGCTTTGCTGAAAAAGACGACGACGAACACTGTGCTTAGAATAGCATAGCTGTTTTTTTAGTGTGAAGAGGCATGTGGGCTCTTTTATGTAAGATGTAGTGTGCATGATCCACTTTTGATTGCCAGTATTCTGCCAGCTAGAGAACTCTGCCAGATAGTGGTCCCCAAACTACTAGATGTTATTACCTTTTTTTTTCGCCCTCCTGTGGATAGGCAAATGTTAGAGATGTGATTCACATGGAACGAGAGTAGTCTTTAAATTTAATCCCTGAAATAAAAAGGAACATCGGGGGAAGAGGAAAAACATGCAGCCAGTCTCACTTTCAAAGTATGTCATTATCCTACATGTCTTGAATTTCTTCATTTCTGGGATCCAACTAGAGCTCAGAGCAGGAGGCACAAACTACATAAGAGGAGCTATTCTAGTGAGATTATCAAGCCTGTTCCATTCACTTCAGAAAACGGTGTAAGTTACAACTTCTGGGCATTTTCTCTGAAGAAGTTTGGAATGTTTTGGTGCTTATATATTGTATCAGGCAGGATACACTAAACTGTATTCAAACACAAACTTTCGCTCATTTCAGTGTATGCTGCTTTTTCAAAAACTAGTACTTCAAAAAATAAATCGTAATACACTTGACAATGTTCAGGAAGTTTTAATTGCAGAGTGCTTGGCTGTAAATGACAGTATATTTTAGAACCTCAGCTCAAATAACAAGAAAGACTATGTAGTTTCACTAATTAAACATATTTTTAGGAAGATGTACTTTTTAAAATGGAGAATTAAAGTTTACTAGCAGAATTAAAATGTGAACTTTTTAAAATTAACTTTCCACTGTGGGTGGAGCTGCACGCCTCTGTAAGTAGAGCAGACTTTTATCATGTTTTATTAGTGTATTCTATATGAAGTTGCATAAAAGTGACATATCTGCCACCAGTAGACCAAAGCTAAATGCTGTCATCACCACGATTGCTTTTGTTTTCTGAAATCAGTGCTTTTTGCACCTCTTTGTCAGTGGCAGGGTTTTGCCTTTGGATAAAAATCAAACAAAATCATTTGGCACTGAAATTAAGGTGGTGAAAGTGCACAGAATGCTCCCATGGCATCTTCAGATAACTCTTTAGCCTTTGTTGTTTGCAGTAAATTATTTAGCAGAAGTTATCATTAAACCGGCACATACAGTGGCTTTGAGATGCTTTTTCTTTTGTAACAATATAAACCTAGGGGGATTTTGAGGGAATTAAAAGAAATATCAAGACAAATCATGGTGTTGTAAGAGATATTGCAGAATCTCTTCCTGACATTTTTATGTTAAACAAGTACCTGTTTAATGCTCTGAGCACATATTGTTATGTATTGTTTTAGTATGATCATCATTTAGATCATTGTGCCATAGCTAGAAGTCCCTGTTCTAAAGAAGTAACAGTCTAATTTGAAGTACAAATGTGACTAATGAAATGAACAAAAGAAAGAATAGTGTAAACTAATATTGCACTGTTACAGTGGCTATTCTTTGCATGATTATTTGCAAAAAGCTTTTTTATTTTTTTAATTAGTTATCCCCAGCTACTACGTAGCCGTAACTGGTTAGTTGCTTTTTGTTTGGATTTTTTTTTTTCCAGCTTCAAAGTAGAGGTGAATCTTGGGGACAGATTTGAAGTGGAAGAGAGTTAGTGCAGCTTGATTCAGTTTAGAGGCAATTTTGTCTTCTGGCCAGCAATTCTTTGGAAAGAGATCTGTGCTGGACCATGGCATCGCTATTTGCTGTGTGCTGGGACAGTAGGTTGGAATACAGATGCAATTATCCTTTTGTATGTCTTTGACACATGAAACTCTGACAGCAAACTGGGAAAAGTACTTTAGTTTTCCTATGGTAGGAATGTGATTGTCCCTGGGAAGGGCTACTTATTGACCAAGGCCAGGATAATAAATCCTCTTCAGGAATTTTTTTTATTTGACTGCCCCTCTTGTGTTCCAGATAGGCTTCATCTCACAACACTGTCGCTAGATGTGACAATACTGCCCTATTTAGTAGGAGCAACTTCCTGACTTTCTGCCTTTGTTACTTCACTTTTTTTTTTCTTCTCGCTCTCTCTCCTCGCTGCCATCGCCAGGCTTTGCACTCCTACTCGGATAGCAGTAACTCAGAGCCCTCCTACATCTTAAACGGCTTTTTCTTGCCATAATGGGTTGGTGTTTCCTGTTTTTTATTTCATCCTTCCTTTCCCAGCAATGGCTGATCACACCTTTCACTATAGAAGTGGTTCTCATCCAGGCTTAGTTCACACATTCAGAAGCTATCTCAAACTGTCAATTTTAGCTACCCAAGTCGGCAGCTCTCCTCCTGGTATAGGTTAGTTTCACATTCTCAGCTTAGTATAGATTAGTTTCATATTTCTAACCCAGCAAGACGCTGCCTGTCCTCGGCTGCTGTCCCGCTCTCTTGTTCTCCTCTCTTCTGGGAGAAAAAAGAGTGACCACAAGAAGGCAAAGGCAGTGTTGGCAATGGTTCTTTTTTTTTTTTTTTTTTTTTTTCTTCCGGAGCAATGCAGTCTGACAGTTGCCCTGTGCTATTTCCTATCTCTGAGAGGTGCAGGCTTTGATTTAGTGAAGTCTTGTCCTGACCCTTCCTTCAAATAACCTGGCAGAAGGCTCCCCATTTCTTCTTGCGCTTGTCTCAGAGGTGTGGAGGCAATTACACTTCTGCTTTTTTTTTTTTTCCCAGAGACTGATTTTTTTTCTTCCAGGTTAATCCTACAGATGCTTTTCAGCTGGTCTGTTCCTCAGAGTAAGTCTTAAAAGCCTCGTGCCATCTCTATTCATACCAAGTAATTTGTCTTCCGTGAGAAACCCTGCTGATTTCCGCATCACTTACAAAGTAACACATTCTCAGTGTGCACATGCATAGCATCGTCGTACTCATTAATATTGACTACATCATGGAAATATGCTTCTCTGAAAAATTAAAGCTAGCACAGATACAGTTCAAATAAAGACATTCACTGAGAAGGTAGGGCAGAGACAGGGTGCCTCACAGGAATTAGTATATGGAAATGAATATTATCATAATGAAGGTGGAAGCCAAGCTCTAAAATCCTTACATAAATGGCCTGAAGTCATGGGAGCCAACATAATCTCCTTTTCAGAATTCAGAAAGACCTGATAATATGAAATGACTTCTCTAATAGCAAGGGTTGGTGATAAATCTTTCAAATCAGGGATGACCAGCCAAAAGAGGAAGACAAAGTGATCTGGCCCACTGCAAACTTGTTAATCTGTTCTGAACAATATGTAGATTTTTTTGAGCAAGAAAGGAAATAAAGAATAATTAAAGGTACAGAGGTTAATGGAGAACCGGGATAAAATGCAACCATAACTTTGCCAAAGACATTGTTTCAGATATTACCTAATACTTTTCTTTGATAATGGGCTTAACTTCCTATTTGAAGGGAAAAAATTAGATCTTACCTGCATTTTGATAAAGTACACGATGCAATATTATGTAGGAAATTTTCATTAGCTGAAGAAGGTGGAGATCTGTAGAAAATTGTATGATAACTGGCCAAGGTTGTGGAGGTGGTGAGATGCCTACAAGAAGTAGTGGGCTAGAGAAAGGTCACAATTCTCAAACTTAGGCTGTGTTTTTGATTTTCTTTATTTCCACTGATGGCTTTGGTGTGAGAGTTAGAAGAAACTGAAGGAATTTGTTGATGACAGTTGTGGGGCTTTTGCTATCCATAACAATAATGGGTAACATTGAGGACTGAGTAACAGAAACACGATGAAATTGTCAGGGCAGTTATAAGGTAATACACATTATGGGTAATAAACATTTCTGCTATATCATGTAGGTTCATCAGCAGGAAATGACAGAGAAAAAAGACTCAGGTTTATTAAATCACTGAGATTATTAAATGACTGAGAATGAGCTAAGTGATGAAGCCATGGCTAAGGCAAATGCAGTCTTAGGGAGGTGTGGTGTGAAATATTCTAGTACAAATAGGGGCACAGTTGTCATGTGAAAGACACTAGAGAAACCTGGTCTTGAAATCAGTTTACCATTGGAATCACTTGTGTTTAAGAAGGATGAACACAGACTGGAACTGGAAAACAACAGGTAGAGCTTTCTTGTTGAGAGGAGGATAAAAAAAATTGGCTTATTAAACCTAGAAAAAGTAAGCTGAGAGAGATGATGTCATTGGTTTCTGTAAATACATCAGGCAGGTAAACAGCAAAAGTGGCTGCTGAAGCTGGAGGGTAATGCTAGCACAGGAGCAAATGGAGATAAACTGGCCACAAATGACTTGAAGCTGGCAAGAAGGTGTTTAACTATCAGAATGGAGAAATTGTGAGCAACCTGTCCAGCAGGGGACAAAATAGCTTCATTAGTTTTAAGACAGAGCTTAATCACTTTATGGAAATGGGATTCATGAGTTTGTTGCCAGTGGGAAAAGGAGGCTGAATTCAGAAAGGTGGAGTTGTAGAGTCCAAGTTGATCTTTGTCTAAATTTTCAAACAGGAACACCTAATGCTACAATGTTAATTCTGTATTTAAGCAGCTGAATGAAAATAGTTTAGGTTTTTTAGGTTTTGGTTTCTCCAGGAAGTACTGGCATCTGCTTGGATTTTGCGAGATCTGTAGAACTTGGGCTTTCACATAGTTACTTTGGTATTTAAACACATTGCAGAAGTTAACACCGAGAAGAGCTGCTGCAGCAAAATATTTAATCATCATAAATCTACAGAAGCCAGATGTGAGGTTTCAGAATCTGACCTCAGTGTTTTAACAGAAATAAAAATGTTCTATCAACTATGTTTCTTTAGTTAATATTTATAAGTAAGTGCTTCACTAGGATCTGTATGGAATTACTGAAATGGGTATGTCATATTCCCCATGTTGTTCCTGTCTATACATGATGCTGGTACAGGCTTGTAATTTCTATGTGGACTTTTTGCAAGTATACATTGACATTTCTGAATGGCCATATTCCACATTCTTGATATTTGTGGGGTTTTTAAATGCATGTAATGGGTGAGGCTCACATCCTTCAGGAATATTTAGAAATACATTTCAAGCAGCAAAACACAATTGTAAAATCTTGATAGTATTAATTCCTCTGACAGTAAAATAACATCTAACTGATAAATCAAAATATTTTTCATCACTCCCCCACCACTTCCCATAAAAACCCCAAACACTTCCCCCCAAAAAAAAACCCCAAACCCAAAAAAACACTCCCAAAAATCAGCTCCCAGAAATAGAATTTTTCCTCCCAGAGTGGAAGAAATAAGGAAGGGATTATACAGATAAGGTAATATACTTTATCATTCTCCAGAGTTTAAAAATTAGCATTATACTGGACTGGAACAAAATCTCAATCAACTATTTAGCTAGAAAAAGAGTGCGCTGCCTCCTGGGCTCATCGTGGCAAGAGCAGAAGTCTATGCAATCTTCTGCTCACGTGATCTGATTTTAGCATTGCTGAAACAAAGGGCAGCATTTTTTCCTCTTTCCTTTTGTTTCTATGTTATTTCTTGGTATTAAAAAGGAGATTTGAATAAGTTCATTTAAATCAGCCGAAACTTGTGCTTGGGCTGGATCCCCCTAAAATTCCTTGTGTGTACAGTTATTCCAGATGGTTTACATATTCCCAATTTAATATCAACGGTGAGTGGCACTGAAAGAGTATTCACTACACCAGTTGCTCTGTCAGTTGCTATCACTTTAAATCGTAGCAATAATGATATTCAGTAAGTATATTACAATACAGCCCCAAACCAGTAACAGTTTCAAATAATGCATTAAGAAGTGTTAGCACATTTTAGTTGCTATCCTTCTAGGTTGTTATACACAACGTAACTCTGACAGGCATTTGACAGAAAGTGCCTGCAGGTCATCTTTTGTTACAGGCTGCAGAATATGTAAAAAAAATCAGAAATTATGAAAAGGATGTATCTTATCCCATGAGGGAATATGAATGAGTCTGCCTTCTTTTCCTCAGTACCGTTTTGCCCTCTGCATATTGAACGATATTTTTGTTTTAGACTTCCTTCTACTCCTGCAGCGGCTGATTGCGCACGTCATGCAGTAGCGTTGCACAGAATAAAGCTCTGAACCACTTCACGTCCTGTTGAGGATGTTGCACTGTTGATATAGCTGGTACAAGGCAGGTAGATGGTACCATAAGCCACGGTTAGCAGAGCTACAGATCACAGGAACAAAGAGATGATTGCTCTGTAGTCTGTAATAAAATCTTTATTTACACATAGTATTTTTACAGTTCTTTTTATAAATGATTCAATGTTGTCTAGTTGTCAGCAGCTCCACTTAACCTGACTGTTAACCTCTAACCTCTGTAAAGGTTTCGGAGCAGAAGGCTTAACAAATGCAGATTTCCTTTCAGAATTCCCAAGAGAGGTTGCCTATAGGTGAAAACTGAAACAATCATAAAAGATGCTTCCAAGGACAACTTGTAAATCTGCTAAATGTTATAGTATAACTGTATGTGGGACTTTATAATCAACTCTTTCAGAAGAAAAATGGAGATGTTCTCATTAAAACATTTCTATTATGTAGGCTAATAGCTTGGGTGGTGTTCTAGAGGGGTTTTATTTGCTTGTTTTGTTTTGGCAGAATTGAGTAATTTTAACAGAAGACAGTGTTGTAACTGAATCATCTTGCATGATAATGCTGAAAAGGGCTTTCTTGTGAATCTGAACAGAACTGGCTCAAGTATTTGAAAAATGGCATCGAGACTTTAATAAAAAAATAAATGTTATTGCACAGATACAGCAAAATGTCAAGGACATATGTACACTTAAGCAGCATTAATGAGGATGAACTTTGCTCATATGCAGGGTTTTTTTGATAAAGTAAAAATTTGAAAAGCCATTGGATTTAAACCATTGTAGCTTAAAATAAAATTAAAAAAAAGTTGGAAAAGAACTGAATCTTTTAAGTCTGGTGGTAAAAATACAGTGCTTTTCACCTTAGGGACATATGTTCCACTCTGTTCCTTGGTTCTTATGGAGCCACCCCAAATAAAATACTTCAATATAATAAAACAAACAAACAAACCCCACAAAACACCAACAGAGAGGACCACACATATTCCAAAAATCCTCATAGGTCTTATAGTTCATTTTCTGAGCTATGTTCTCCCATCCCTTCCCATTTCACTTCCAAGACTGGCATCAGGAATACAAGTAGAAATGGGCAGGGGTGTCAGAGGGTCTCAAGGCTGCTCCTTCCAGCGCCTCTACTTTTAGCTGAGGTGGCAGCACACCCAGTTGTGTTCTTGTGAGCCCCAGCAAGCAGCAGAGCAAAATGATGAGTGATCAGCTTTTTGTGGTGCTGCATATTTAAAAGAGGAAAGGAAAAAAGAGACGTAACATTGTGACAAGATGTCACATCTTACAATGTTCTCTTTTCCTCTGTGTTGTTGTCTTAAGACTTTTTTCCTAGAGTTTCCCATAGAGGCTCTTTCTGTAGTGGCCAGAAATCATTATCATTTGACAACTGTTCGCCTCTGTGAAATTAGCTGAATAGTCCAGTGCCAGGTATCCATTTCACAACACAGAAAGTGTTATCGTCATTGGCAGTAATTAGTGTGCTTGTTGGCAGCCTTGCAGGAGATTTGAAGGACTGAATGGTCAGGGGGGAACGGTCACCCCTTGAGGTCTCTGTGGAGAGGCGTGTTAAGCTCCGTGTCGTAGAAGTGGATGAATGGTGCTTCCTTTCCAGGCTTTTGTCATTTACTTTAGCTATTTTAATTATTTAAAATGCATAGAAAATAAAAACCTTGAGATAGAATTAATAAGTGTTAACCAGGGTCCATTTGCATCCTGAAAGCCCATCTCCAGCTTTCAGTGTAAGGGGGATTCTTTTTTCCCCACCTTCTCTATTCTTAGTGAGGGAAATGACTTCTGATTTTACATAGAAGTCCCTCTGTACCCATTAAGGAAGAAGGGCCAGATCTTCGAGATCTGTGGTGATGGATGTTTGGGTGTTTGCTGTCATGTGAAAGGCTTTGGAGTTTATTCTTATGCCTCTCCAAATCTCCAACAGAGCAATAACTAGTAGTGATTTGTTGTCTAAGATCTGTGCTTTAGATCTGTGCATCACATCAATATGCAACAGCAAAATTAACGTATAATGTCCTAGTGCATATAATTTAGGGAGGGCTGATTTCAAGATCTGTAGTTGACGTAGCCCATTATGTCCCATTTTATGACCTGGTTTCCATTGCTTAAAAGTTTGCCAAGCATTCGCTAGCTACAGGTTTTTTTTTTTCCAGGATGCACAGATGGCATGTGCTTTGGACAAATCACAGATAAGTAGAAAAAAGATGCTGTTGTTTCAAGGAGCTTCATAAGGATGTTGTGTCACACCATATGTGGCAGAATGGAGAAGATGGAAAAAAAATGATGGATGCTTGTAAAAGAGAGAAAGGATCATATGGTGGCCAAGAAAGCTGCCTTGAGAACTAGGGCCTGTCTGGGCCTGCATGACTTTAACAGAACTTCTTTGCGTGTCTGAGGAGAAATATTAAGATCTGGCTTTCAACAGCTAAAGGACTAGAGTCAGCATTAGTGACAAAGCTAAGTTACCTCGAATAGGGTGCTCATAAATAGTGGATATTTCTTTAGCTCATCTTTCCTGTTGTACCCAGTTCCCTGTCTGTAAGTTGTATTGCAATATTGCTTGTTCACCCACTGGCGTAAATCCATAAATGTCTGTAAAGCTTGGAGAAACACCATACTTGGATACTAGGGAAAAGTTAACATTGTTTAAGAATATTTTTAATAGCATGCAGTTAGTAAAACGGGGATGTGGGGAAAGAGTTCCTACCTCTTTTGTTCCTCCTCTTGTTCAGAAGTAAAGAATATTAAACCTGTGCTTATTTTCTGAATGTTAGTGTTCTGAGTGCTGGTTAATAATGAACAACATGGAAAAATATAGTACATGATCATATACTTGTATGATTCAACTTACTTAGCTCCTTCCATCTGAGTGCTTTAGCAGACTTTGTGTGTGTTTAAGGCAGTAAGTGGAGCAAACAGGAAACACTATATTTCCTACATGGGGATATAGCATATGGAGGACAATGTCAAGAGCAAGTTACCAAGGGTTTGTGTTGGTGCATTCTTGCAGGCAAGGAGTGGATTATCTTGCTTCACTGTGTAGTGTGGGCTGCCAAATAAATGTTATGGTCTTACCAAATGACGGGGCATACACAAGAACCGTGTGGCTGCATTAAAACTTCCAGGCTATCAAAATGATTTGCTACGAGAATGAGACATTCATTCACTTACCTCGGGGAGAGTCCGTATGACATGTAAGGATTTGTTAACAGCATGGCAAAGCTTGTGCTTACGCAGGAGGACAATAGAAAGGGATTTGTGCGTTTAATACCTATTGTCACTTTTCCTGATCTGAGTTCTGAATGGCTCCAATTATCTTCTGCCTATTCAACTACAGAAAAGTTTTCCTGGGTGCTGCATAAGCATTGAGTCCTATATCCCAAGCTACAGGGAAAGGACAGATCTGATACAAGGGAAGCAGAATAGAAGTATCATGCTTTATACACTTCACTCCCAATCAGATCAGCATTGACTCTACAGTTAGTTAAACATCCATACCCACTATCTACTCTGAAACTTCTTGTATTCAGTCCCTGGAAACACTTGGAGAAGTGTCTGAAAGATGTGATGAATTTGTAGGGTGTGTGCTTCAAAAGTGTGTTTTGTTCAGAAGGAGAAAGCGGATTAGTCCTGAGATGGGTGGGATATATTTTAGGGCTGTTCCCAAAAGTTGAGAAAGGCAATGAGGGATACAAGGTAGGATATGAGAGGATACATTTCTGACCGTGTGACTGTAACACCATCATGATTCTAAATATGAGAATAAAGATATAATGTAGTATTTTTAATTAAAAAAAAAAAGTCACCACAAGCCCTTTATAACTCCAGAGAAATTTATTAGCATCATGTTTGTCCAGAGTCAAATCAGGAGTTACACACGTTTATATCCAATGGAGTTGTAGCAGTTGATGCAGGAGCACTGCAGTAAGTCAGGGAAGGGAAGCCAGGAGAGGTTTCCTTCTTTTGTGAAAGCAAGGAGAGAGTTGCTCAGTAACCACTCCGTACTGGCATTGTGTCTTACAGAGCCATTTGCATCTCTAAGGGAAGAAAGCAATTATTATTTTATTAGAAAAAAATAGTAAGACCATCTTCTGGATAAGGAGAGATTAGAGTGCATTTTGGAATGAAAGATCAGATCTGTCTGGACACCTGGGAAACTTCAAAGAAGAGATTAGCTATAAAAGCTTGCATGCTCAGGGAAGATGGAGCCACGTGAGGGTGAGCTCTGACAGGTGCTTCCAAAGGTTTTCTTTTTATTGGAAACTCTGCATGGGGGAACTCTCCCTTACAGGGAAATTTTCTGACAAATCTCAGATGTAGGTGCTGTCTAGCAGATACAACCTCAGGCATAAACTATGCACAGAGAGTGAAACTGCACAATGAGCAGAGATGTATAAAGGAGACAGTATAATTAAAGCATTGCTTTCCTTTCATTTCTTCACCTATGTCTTTTACAAAGTTGTGTAACTGTGCTGCTTATTTTGAATATTCCAAACAAAGTGCTTTATTTTTTTTTTATCTTATTTTGGCTTTAACAAGCTGTAGGACCGTTTTAGCTACATGAGCCAGGTGGGAAAGCTTGGCACCGCAGGGGTCAGGAGAGGGAGGAATGTTGCACAATGAGCCTGGCAAGTATATGTAAAATATCAGGGTGCCTGCATGAAACCAAAGTCTTCAGGGAGCGTGCTGCACATACTGCTAGTCTAAACATTATTTTACTCATCTTTTTCTTGTACTTTAGGAGCACAGTGTGGCCAAACCACTGAGCTGGGGGATATTCTGTGATTTATCTGGATTTGGTTCCAGCAAGTGTGACTTAAAGATGATTAAATGGACTGAGCTTTTGGCCTGATTCTATTATAGTTTCATTACAGAAGTTTGAATTGAATGTAGTAAAAGGCAAGCTCTGCTTTTACCTAGGAGCCTTGTTATGTGGAGAGAGCCATAACCTACAATTCACAGTTTGTTAGAAAGGGTTTGGTAGGACCTTGAAGTGAAAAATATGTACATGGGTAGAATCTATCGTGCTGTTTTCTGTTTGAATTCATCCAGCCTAGAAAGGCTGAGACAAGCTGCTGATTGTTTTCTAGTCTGCCTTGTCAAACCGCACTTTGCATGTCATTCTGTTAGAAGCTTTTAGGATTTGCAAGCCTTGCTTGCTTTCCCAGAATTGCCAAAAACAATTGTCCTTTCCTAGTTTTAACAGAATTAGTCAGAATTTACACTTTTGCTGCCTTGATTCAAGTATTATCTTGTGAAGCGGTAAGAATTAACATAAGAAAGTATGTTTTCTTTTTTACTTAAAGGGCATTTTTAGTTTTATTGGAAAAGGTGTTTGTGCTAATTGCCTGTCAAACCCTAATATTTCATTTTTAGTTCTTCTGATAACCTCCTGAAAATGCTACGAGTTTTCTCCCTAGGGCAAACAGTAATATCATTGAAACCAGCCCTTAATTTAAAGTGAAATAGCAGATCTGTGAAATGATAAATACTGCTTTACATACAGCATTAAGCGGACTGTCCTGACATATTTGTTTTGGTGCCAGGATGATAATGTACAGTATCCAAAGAAGGGTGAGCAACGTTATTAAGTGCCTCTGGATATAGTGAAACTATAATGGGACTTGCAAATATCTATTGTCCTTATTGCACCATGCATCCCTAGGTTTGTAACAGGTACGTATGAGATAATATTGTAAACATCTTTTCTGCTAAAACTGTCTTTTATGGCAGTAAAACAGATAGGGATGTGGGCTTCCAACGTGCAAATATTCGCTGCAGTGTGACGTTAAGTTGTAAGAGGAGACAATAGCACTATATTTTTGTTGTAGCAATGAGTGCTTGCCAAAACCACTTACATAAATCGATACATGCACAACTATAAATCCTAAGCATTTAGACCAAATTAGTAGTATTTTGATCAACTCCTAGTGTTTCTTTATAATATTAATCTCTCATCAGCCTGTGCAGCCAAACATTTTATTGAGTCTTTTTGCTTTTCTCCATATTTTGTTTTTAAAAGGGACAGTCAGCATTCATTGTTACATAGATCCACAGTGCTAGCTGGGGAAGGGAAGGCAGCTTTTTGTCTCTTTTTCTATTCTTACTGGAGAACATTGGGGAAGTTTGGAAAAATATAAAAGGTCAGTCTTTCCCGAAAAATGTGATATGTTCTGGCAAATTTGCACCTGCACTGTTGCAATGTTACCTTAAAGGCAAGTTTATTGGAAAAAAAAAAAAAAAAAAACAAAAAAACACCCAAACAACAAATGTGTACAGTTTTAAAGCATATTTGATATGTACAGAGGGAACTCAAAATGGTCATCCAGAAGAAGCCAATGGGCACTTGTACCAGGGCTCCTTAGCTAAGCTGCTTGGAATTCAACTGGCCTCAGGCACAACTTACTCATCTTTTTAAGGGAGGAGGGAGAAAATCAGTGTACATTTTCATAACCCTGAAAGGAGTCAGAAATTTTTAGGTATTTCATCTGACCTTAGGGCTAATGCTACTTATTTTGCACTGTATGATCATAGTTACTGTTCCCCCAAGGCAGCAAAGTCAAACAGTGCAGAAAGCCTGTGAAGCAGCAAAGGCTGAAGTAATGAAAGACCCTAATTTTCCTACTTTTTAAAGGAAATCTCAGAAATTCATTTTTAAGTCTGTTTTCTTTTATAAGGAGTTATACAGAGGGGGCTTAATTCTTAAGTTTTTATCTATTTTTTGAAGGTTTTGGGTGTAGAGCATGGATTTTTAAGTGGATTTCACAGGAACGTATCAACATATGCCTCAAGTAATGGAAAGAGTGAAAGACATGACTGCAAAATATGATCCTAAAAATCTACAGGGGACTGACTTATTATTATTTGCATCATTTCTGCTTGGAAGCATCTGAAGCTAAAGGAATTGTGAACTACCCCGAGTCTACATTTTTTTTGCTTCTGCATTTTGCCTAATGTTGCATACATGATGCAGTTAGTAGAATCTAACTTCTTGTGAGGGACAGACCGACCTCTCCAGGATGTCGTGCTTAAAATCTGGAATGAGATTATTTTTATTACTGGCAAGTGCAGCTAAAGGGCATGGAAGAATGGAACTGTTAGCCATTGAACCAGGCTTGTTTTCTTCATTAATTTCATATAGTAACTTATTTTAAACTTCCTTCAGCCTAGCATGTAATTAAACCCTGTGCTCCTAAAATGAAATGTTGGTTGAATCAGGGTTTTGCTAATATGAGATGCTTTTTTTTTTGTCTTTACTTTGCCTGTAAATATTTTTCTGATCTCAGATGAAGGTGTAGAATTGCCTGTTGATTTTCTGGACAATGAAATGTGTCTCGAAGCACAACAGCTCAGACCTTTTTATATATCCCTTCAGTGTTTGCAAGAGTATAATTATCTTTTCTGAGGAAGAACCTGGTGAAATAATTGCATTGTAATTTGGAAGTTGATTTTTCTTCTTCATAGTTTGCTAATTCAGCTGAGAGGCAGCTCACGTTGCACTGACGGCTTTAGTTTGTAGTTCTCTCCAGCTCTTTTTGTAACTGCTCACCATTGATTGCTTTAAAGGTTGCTTCCGTTCTTTCATTAAGATTACACTTTGTTTTCCATGTGTTCTTTTACAGCTTTCTAGCATTCTTTCTCATATTCCTAAGTAATTCTGAGAACCCAAATGCCTTGCACAGCATGTTGCTGTCTATATGAATGCTCCGTGCAGGTAGAGGACTTTCCATTAGGTGCATCATGTTTCCATCAGGACCCATCAGAAAATCTGATGTAACCAGTGTCACACCACTGGTGGTCCTCTTTGGCCTCATGCTTTAGTCAGCATTGGCTCACTTAAAGAGACCGAGACTATGATTTTCAGAAGAATGATTGAGATTCTGTTATCAGGTTTTATTTCTGGCTTCAAAGGACCAGACTTCATCAGAGTAGAGAAATGTTATGTTTGATAGTCGTAGTTCAGAGCTCATCTGTCTACATTAGAAAAACATTTTCACTCCATCAAAAAATTTGCAGGTTTGCAAGCAGGTTTTTGCAGAGAACGTGGGGGTTTTTTTGCAACTGATGAATTCTCCAGTACTGATCTAGGGCTCGGTGTCTGTTCCTCATCATCTGCTCAGAGTGTGCCAAATATTGGGAACAAGGTAGCAGCTGAAATTAGAAACAACCTTTGTCCGGAAATTTTTCTTCTGTGAGAAATAGAATTGTTGGAGATGCTTCCTCTCCCACATCTATGTTCCGTACAAATTTTAGACTTAACACTGTCCTGAGTTTTCATTGCTTTGTGTTTTATTATTAGTAAATGTCTATTCACAGTCGTGAGATGATTTTCCTTTGTGAGTTCATCAACTTGTATTGTTGCATTGCTGTTTGGATGACTGTTGGAGCTAATGTTGCAGACCCAGGAGGATGTGAACCAGTGAGTAATCCCAGCTCACTATTTGAATTATGTATATAGCTATTGGCTGCCATCTCCCATTTAACAGTGTACTACTGGATAATGATTCTTCTGATTATAGACTTTTTAGATATATAAAAATGTACTTCTCTGACTAGATCGTAATTAAGCCAGGAAGCAAGTGTGTTTAGTTACTTACGCTGCTCAGATATGTAATGATTTACTATTTGCACTTGTAAACTTGTCTAAGGCCTTCTAATTGAAAGCTGTTCAAGGACACTAAGTTTATGACAATCTGTTAATCTCTTGGCATCCTCTGCACCTCTCAATAGTGCCATTAATGCCTTCCATTATATTCTTGACATGTGGTTGCATATTTCTGTTCTGTCTTCTGCTAGCGTTCAGTTTATGGAGCACGGGTGAGCCACATGACTACCTATTACTAGTTAACCTAACAGAATTGAACACCAGCTTTATCAAAAGTTCACTATTTAATTAATAAGACAGTGAACTTAACATATGGAATTCATAAAAGGTGACCAGCTCTGTGTCAGCAACAGATTCTTATTTTCATTCTACATTACCAAAGTGGTACTTAAGGTTGAGGCTGTCCCTTAGGTATTAAAATTCTTGTGTATTTGATGAAAGGTACAGTGAATTCTTGAAGGTGATATATCTGCCCATTAATAGAAATGTCCTACTAACAAAACAAGACAAGTCCTGAATGCAGAGAGGAGTTGGGACAGGAGTGGCTGATGTTCGAGCAGCTCTGTTTTAAACTCCTTACATTCGCATGTTCATGCTTGTACAGCTATCTGTATTTATAATGCTCAGGCACCAATTAGGTTGAATTTTGTGGCAGTGATAATACAGAGAGTTATGAAGGAGAATTACTCTTGGGACCCCTCCCCCTCCAATTCTGTAACTGGGATCTTCAGTTCATTGCTTCTGCTGCCTCTGCACCCTACATCCTCCGTAAATAAGGGTCATGATCACACTTGTGTCCCATCAGACCGTTGGGGGTGCACATTGCTTGATGGCCCAAGCCTTAATGTGACAGTGATCGAACACCTGCATATCAGTAAAAATCTTGAGTGCAGCTGAATTTTTGTTCTAATGACAAATGTCTCAACCTTGATTTGCAACACTCAGGCTACTTTCCATCTTTTTGCCTGCAGTGTGCCATCTCCTATCCTGCCTATAAAAATGGAAACGCGTTACTGCTATTCTTCATCTAAACTTATTTTACCTTTGATCATCATGTAAATTTCTGGCCAATTCAGGCAGAGCTTTTCAAACCACAATCCACTGAGCAGGGGTTTTCAGTTGCTCTTCATCACAAAGCCTCGCAATCTAGCTCTTTGTTACTGGTGTTCAACTTGCAGGCCACGCTCCCTGTAATAGTTACTTGTTCCTCTATAATTATTCACAGCCCTGTTTTGGCTCTTTGGGAGGGAATTTGGCCGAGTATACAGTATTACCGCATCTGTTGCAGATGATACTGCAGTTGCTATGTCTGTTGCCTTGATAGTTTGAGATCGGTGAGGAGCCATACGAGCACCTTGGAGCACTTCATTTTTGACCTTGTGAGGCCTCAAGCAACAGTGTGACTATCATTGCCATATCTTGCAAGGTCATTTGGCCATATTCAAGGTTACTCCCTGTGTGTTATTGCCTTCATGATTTGTGTGGAGTAGATCTAGGAAATATAAGAGGATTGGGGATTATTTTGCAAGGATTTTAAACTACGTATCGAGGTATACTTTTTTTTTTTTTTTTAACACTTTCTTGTTTCTCATTTCTGAGTGTACTTATGGAGCAGCTGCCCAGAATGGAGTCAGATTCTCTGTCTTCCAGTCAAATGCTCAAACGTTAATCTTGGGTGTCATCCTCCCTTGCCCACTGCTGTTTGTTAACGTATCACCTCTTTCTGCCAGAGGAAAGGGAAGCATGGTCAAGGCAGACTGTTCTCTCTGCCTGTTTAGGTTGTTGCAGAGGTACAATACCTGGCCTTGCTGCCGTGATGTGCTGGTACCCCACGTGGGATAGTGTCAGCGTTACCTCTGCTGGGAGGCAAGTGCTCCAGGTGGGGTTAGGGCTTGTGAGCTGCGATTTGTATCCAACTTCTTTTTATTTTTTGAGTGCAAAAATTTGTTTTTTAAATCCAAGTGATATGCATCAGGTGGGCCAATACATTTTGATTTTGTTTTGTGTGGGAAGTAACAGGATTTATAGTTTGGGCTTTTATTAAAAGCGAAGAACTGCAGCAATAACAAACTTATTGCACTGGGACTTAACTGGTTGGATTTAGAAGAATAGAATTATAGGAGGTTTTTACTTTCACAGTGTATGAATAGATGTTCACTGTTAAGTTGCAAATCCAATTATAATACATAGAATTGTACGTAGATCTCAGAAGATCTTGTGTTATTATTACAATCTCTAGCATTGCTAATAGGCTTGGCCATCCTTTGGACTCATTAGCCATCCTGTCTCAAACCTCTTTTCCCTCTCTGATGCTTTATTAGCTGTTCCTATAGGGAAAGTCTTCTAATTTGGTTTTGTAAGTTAAAATATTTCCATGTGATGATTTGCATGAAAACTCTTCAGGCTAGTTTTGTTAACACGTAAGGCCCACTTAATGGTGTTTTCTCTATATAAAGTCCTACTGTGATGCATGTGATGTATCCTCATCCCACATTGCAGAACTTGCTACACTGTTGTTTTTCAACATGAGTGTGTCTTTTGCTACTGTTTCTTTTAAGATGTTGTATAGTTCAGCACATTTTAGTTAAAGGTCCATTCTTTTCTCAGGTCACTACGGAATAGAGCTTTTTGCATCTAAGACCTGACTTTCACAAGTCCCGACTTTTATTTCTCTGCTGTTTTTTTTTCACAGCCTCTTAAAGCTCCTTCTTTCCTGAAATGCACTGAAGATTGATTTATATGGGTTTTGAATTCTGTCCATATAATCTGGTTGATAATCACTATTGCAGGAGTGCTATTGCTATAGATGGGTATTTTTACTAATACTTAGATAAGTATTGCAGTCCCTTTCAACTCTAAGTTAACGCAGTTAATTTTTTTTTCTCCATACTTCATTGATGTCTATGATTGGTTTAACTTTGTGTAATTATATGCACACATCCTGATAAGTGAAGATGAGAGTACTGTGTTCCTGACAAATATTTCTGAAATAAACAGATTGTTATTTTCAAAATATCTGAAGTGTTGAATCATTTTGTTTCTCTTCAGGTTTTGGCTGAGTTAGTTTACCTTCCAAACTATTTCTACCTCTCTACCTTCTCAGTGGTTCAATAAAATAATTTGACTGCTTCTGTAGTGAGAGAAACAGCTGCTTATTACTTTCCAAAACGGAGATAATACAAGCAATCATCAGGCAATTTTGAAAGAATTGGAATTGCTTTTGGCCAAGTCTGTAATGCACATTTAAAAACCTGTGTTCTTAGAAAACTGAATGTCCATTATGTGGGTTTAGCATCTGACATTTTCATTCTGTGTGCGTTAGGCCCTTTGAAATCTCTGAAAGTAAGTTCTAAGGTTTGTGTGCAAGCTTTATTCAGTGTAAGCTTTGAATTGCTGTGCACCACATCACTGGACTTCTCTCCCATCCTCAAGTGCAGGGGAGTGCATGTTTCTCTTAGTTTGCAAATCGACGTAGAAAACTTATCTTTTTGATTTAGACTTTATTAGATGTTGAATTTTATGTCAGTGTTATAAGCTCCAGTGGTGTTTTATCTGCTGATTAGTCTTATAATGTAAAGTGCCTGGTGATGCATTGCATGGAAGGTGCTATAAAAATAGTTTATGGTGTGATAGCAAGGAGAAAAGTGGGGAGCGCAGATTCACCTTATTAGATGAGCAGGAGTCCCCGAGCAATCGTTTGTCAACAGTAGTTAAAGATTAGTTTATCTTTGACCATTGAACCTTTAATAAACATGTTTTTAGCTGAAGTAAAATGGTTATATTGAAAATAAAGTAAAGGGAATTTATATGTTTGTGTCAGTTTATCTATTGAGAGAAAAAATTTGAATGCGTATCTAATTTTCACACTAAGTATCTTTTCCGATAACGGTGTTGAGGAAAATAAAAAAATAGTCTTTCTCAATGTTACATGAACAAAGTCCTTTCCTGTGGCAAAAGCAGCTGAAGTTAAACGTGTTTAACTCTCTCTGTATACATGTATTATATTTAACAGTAATTAAGTACAATCGTTCTATATAGAGACATCCTGCTAACTGCAAACGTAATTGTTTTTTAAAGCTATTTTTAACACACAGTCTATCATATTGTGGCTTATCTGGTAGTGATCAGCTTGTTTTCAAGCCTTATTTGACTATAGGCTTAGACAGTAAGAATCTTGACAAAGTCAGCATCAAAGAGCAACTTTGGGCCTTGGCTTTTGTACCACAAAGCTCTTCACGAATGTTAGTCAACAAACATCAGACAGCCCTGGTAGGTGACGTGGGTATTATCATCTAAGTTTTACCAATGGGGAACAAAAGGCTCAAACAGCTTTAACTGAAGTATCTGAACTCACATGTGCTTTTTTTTTTTTTTTTTTTTGGGGGGGGGGGGGAGTGTTTTTTTGATGGACTTCAAAAGTATTACAAGAATTCCTGACTCTTGGCATAAAGCTTGTTCTAAAACCTTCTAAGCATTAGCAGTAATTTTACAAATGGCTGTCTGTGTGACCACACTGCAACAGCTTGGGTTGAGGCTAGAGCTATGTGCAGGAGAGACACATTTTTCAGACGGGGGTTAGCTTCTGCTGAACATAATTGATGTCTTACGTTAGCTTCAGTGTGGGTTTTGTGTGGATTTTTTTCAGAGAACATTAATGGCACATAATTGTTAGCTGCAGATAAAAGGATTGTCTTGGGATGATTTTGTCTGCTTGTGTTTCAGGGACGGTTTGGCTCATCCACTATTGCTGAAGTCAATGAATTTAAAGGAAATTGGCTTTCAGCATGAGAAACAATGCGTGCATTAACTGTATTTTTCAAAATATAGATATGTGCTTCGTGTGTAATTAGATAACCAGCACTTGCAGCTGTGACATCTGATCTTTTTATCCAAGATGTAACACGAGAGTGCAAAATAATTAGCATTTAAAAAATAAAGATTAATGTGGAGAACAGTAACCTCCTGTCTTTTCTCATGCGTATTGAACTCTGAATATAACTGTGGAAATGTAATTATGACAAGCTATAGAGTATTCACGTATTACAAACTAACCTCAAAATTAGTGCGTGAATCATATCTTGGTATTGATTTCAGTAAAATAGGTCCCAAAGCTGAAGTTTTTCAGGTGACACATGTGCAAAGTTTCCATTGTTTGAACAGTGAGATGCAAAGAGGTGGAGAGGCCTCTGTGTCATCTGCAGAGACGGGAGAGTCTCGCTGGTACATAGAGGGAGATGCTGCTCCACCGCCTCCTCCACAGGCAATAAAGTGCCAAACAGTTGCTGATTCCAGTGGATGTTAGGGATGTTCATCCTTTGAAAACATCTCACTGGTGCTCACTTAACGTACTTTCGGAAATAAACATGTAACTTTTTTCTACTCAGTTGCCATGCCTCCAACCGACAAGTGGTTTTCCATAAGCTGAGATACAAGATTTCTTTCATTGGGTCTAATGTTGCAGCTGTTATTACTAATTTACCTTCAGAAGCAGTTTTTCTTCTAGTTAACATAATGGAAGGCATTAAACCAAGATTTTTTTCCTTTGCAGTTCTAGATATCGAAGGAGGGTGGGAAGTAGGGCAGGGGAAACAATGCTACATCTCTTCCATACAACAGCCATTTAAAGATAACTTCTGCTGAGGACTTTTAATGACATGGCAAGTATTTCATAGGACCCATTTATATTGTAGTTGTCTGGTTAATGAAAAATAAAAATGTGCCTATTGATTATTAAAAGGAAAAGACTTGCTGCAAGCTACCAAAATCTGCAGGAGAAGAGTTGAGAAATGCTGAAATTTTTGAGAAGAAATACAATAATGTGAAAAATAGGAAGAATTTGAGAAAAGCCACTGTGTCAAATAAGTAGGCTCTGTCGAGGTTAAAGAAAGAAAAAAAAAATACTAGTCCTCTTGCTGTATGTGTTCCATTATGTAAAATACAGAAATTGTATATACATACATATTTTTACATGAATAATACAGAAGTTTCAAATTTTGTTTTTAAGTGACTGCTTCAAATTCTAAGAATTTTAGTGCAATATAAACAGGTTTTTTCCTGTTTCTGAAAGGAGGATGAGCAATATATGTTATTAATCAATTAAAAAACAATTTTGTGAGTGTTCAAATTGATCAGTTATCGTTTTCTTAAAATAACAATCTCTAACAGAAATTCAGTGCAAGCCCTCCTGAGTGGCATTGTTATAATAATTGAATATCAGAGTTAATGAAATATTCAAAAGATTCCCTTCCTTGTTTTCTCTCTTGCCCATCTGTTAGTGAGATCAGCAGTTAATGAATCTTGAGGTAGCACAATTGTTCTGTTGCCCTCTCAATATATATGGACTTCCAGCAGAAAGGAAATTTTTAAACCTACAATTTAATATCTTTTCATTGTCTAAGAGCTATGTCTTGCTAAAAAATATTATTTCTATGTATTGAAAGACTTAGAAATGAAATATGTTAATAAAAGAATATCTGATTCGTCTTCCAGAGAATAATTTAAGGGGGGTGGGGTGGCATAGAATATGTATGAGTCATATTGAAACACAGTTTTCAGTTGAATCTGTGACAAATTTTTCTGTTCTATTTTTGCAGTAAAAATTAGATTGCGACTACTATTAAATGGGTACTTGCAAGGCAAAAGAGGAGGAAATTTTGTAATGGATTGGATCCTCAGGGCCAAATCAGCAAGCCAGGTTGTGGGATTTCTGAGGGTACATTTATGCGTTTGCTTATTATTCAGTTTACAGTAGTATGTGCACTGCCTACCAAAAGCGTTGGACACTGCATAGATGCCCTTTATAGCATAAATCCTGTCCTGAACATCTCAAAGTTAAGAAAGGGGAAAAAAAAAAAAAATAGAATGAGAAAAGTGCACATCTCCTTCTTTTTGTCCTGCTACATCTGTGATAGTTTAGCAGCTCAGGGAGGGATTTGGGAGCTGCAGTGGGGTCTCCTGCATCCCAGAGCCCAGGGTGTGTAAGTCTGCCTTTCCTGTAAGGCAGGGTACAAGAGCAGCGCCAATTATCTTGAGTTCCTCATGGGATTAGTCCGGTGTTCCTCATCACCCTATTTTTTTTATTTTTTTTTTTTTTTTAATATTGATGCCCATACTGTTTTTGCACATTATCATCATCTCATGCAGTGAGATAGCACCACCTAATTCTCTCATATTGGGTCTCTCCAGGCAGATTGATAATAAAGGCTTGTTTTAATCTTCACTGTGTTAGAAAGAGGATCTCTGATATTTACAGCCATTGTTAAATGCATGTCCTGATGAGACTTTTGTCTTGTCATTCACAAGATTGATTTGTGCCCTGATTTCTGTGACAGCAGGACTCCTGCCACTACTTTAGTTAGAGAAGCTGCCAAGCTAAGTTGCACTAGTTGTGTCATCATTTCATTACTGAGAAGAAAAGCTTTTCTTCTTCAGGAAGTGTTTGCTGTTTCTCTTTTATTGATAGAAAGTACTTCTCACGTGCTGTTCCTCTCATAACACTTTCTCTGTCATGTCAAGAGTCAAGCAGAGGAACAAAAGTGCAAGCTGCTGTCAAGGAAGCAGGGAAGAAACCCTCCCCCTTTCCTTCAGTCAGGTTTCTTGAAATAGTTGTGCCTCTTCAGCTGTTCATTATTGCCTTGCTGCAAGCAGCAGCGCATTTATCTCTGTGCTATTTAGGACCGTGAGTCTACAGTGAGCAGTATCTGCTGCTGTCAGCCTGGGAAGGCAGCGCAGGAAACCCATGCTCAGGCTGTGCTGAAGGCCAAGAAATCTGAGTACCAAAGGGGACAGTGGGGCAGGCTAGCCCACAGGTGCTGGAGCCTTGTTGCACCTACCTGGGCTTCCCTCAGTCATCTGCGTGACTGTAACTTTGTGGAAGATCAAATGACTTAAAGCTACACTTGGGCGACAGATGTAACATAGAAATATGTGCTTCTCTTCAGGATCACAGAGCTAATGTAGTGCTATGAGAAGTTCAGGATCAGGAATGAAATTTTGTCTTAAAAATATCCTTGTAATCATGTTCTTTGCAACAAAAGCTTGTATGAAGCTACTAATCTTGTTCAATGGAGGTAAGTGACAAAATTTTGAAAATCTTTCTGAGCATTTGTGCAAATTTAAAACAGTTCAAACTTTTAGTAAACACATAACATTAATAGAAGATTTATGTTAAACATTTTGCTTTTCTCTTTGGGAGAGATTACAGACTTTTTTTGATGTGGGTGTCTGAAGTTGGACATCTATAGGAACAGCCTAGTTTTCAGAGGGGCTAAGCACCTACATTTCTCACTGAGTATTAAAGGATTGCTGGAAGTCCTGGTGAGAGGCACCAAGATTTTTAAGAAGCTATTACTGAAGTGTGCTTGGTAAAATAGTTGTAAGACAGCTAGTACGGCGCTTGTGTTATGAATGGCTGGATCTCTAGGATGAGCAGCTGGACTTGCATTTCTCTATTCAGTGACTACATAAGCATCTAGCAGTGCCTTGGGGCATATACAGTTCTCGGACCTGTGTAAATCCCACCAGTCTTTAAGCGTTGCACATGCAAAATGAACCTTAAGGTAATTCTTCCCAAACCAATGAGGATTCATGAAATGGTGAATGCCCCTCATTATTTCCAAGCTTGTTTTTAATGATTCTGATTTATGTAAATGTTTTTAGTATGTCTGTATGTGTACAGTAACAGGATCTGAATTTCCAGCTAGCAACAAGAAACCCGAAATTGTCATGGTGCGCAGTAATTTAATTTTAAGCCACAACCACTTGGTACAAGCTAATGTTCTAAGGTACAGTAAAAGAATGTGGCCAAGAAACCCCACAGAAAATAAGTGTTTTGATACAGCACTCTCATCCAGCTGTGAGAACAAATAATACATCTTCTACTTGGCAAAGCTGGCAATTGAAAAACATACTTGAGAACAGGGATTTATAGCAAGATGACAATTTAATGACTTTTTATGGTTTCAGGAGAGTTTCCCCTATTCCTGAGTATTATCAGAAGTACTACAGTAAAGAGAAATCGTTTGCCTAATAATTGCTTACACATATTTTATAAACTTCTTCAATAACTTTCTCATTTTCTAAACCCAGCATCGCTTAACATCAAACATCTACATCTTAAAATAAACTGTCAAGACTGGTTGTTCTTACAGCTAGTACAAAAATGAACAATGTAAGTAGGAAGATGTTCTTCAAGTAACACATTGAATTGGACAACTGAAATGCATAGTGCTGCTTGCCTATTTCAGAATATTTTAAACATGGGTTTTAAATGAGTTAAACGAATAGATATGAGAAATCGTGAGAAAGGGTCTATACAGTAGGAATTTGCAGAAGACTTTTAATGCAGTCATTGGAGTTTCAGTGTTTCTTATATATTGGATATGTTTTATGAGAAAGAAAAGACCGGGCAAAAATACTGGTAGCATCCTTTACAAGACTGTTGCCATCCTGTCATAATCCATTTCTTCAGGTATTGGTGTGTGTAGAGGTCACCAATGGATGAGGGGCCCAACTAAAAAAAGCAGTGCACTTGTCAAGTTGCCAAAAAGTTTGAGACATCATCCTATTGACTATAGCAGTTTTCTACCACTTCCCTCGTGTATGATCAATAACACTTAGCCTAGCATTTGCCAAATGCCAGTGACCCCATCATCCGAATGAAATAAGCCTTGCTCTTAGTTTGTGTGGACTGTGATAACGTAAGCCAGACTGCAGCCAGATGTTATGAGACCATTGGCTTGGGTGCTTGGGTAAAGGCCTATATGAGTATCTCATATGGGATTAAATGTCAGGCTAGATTGTATATTACATGTCTATAACTTGGCATAGGTTTTGTCCACTACAGGGCTTGGAAGGGCTTAGTATGTGCTCCATAACAGAGAGAAATCAAATTCTATGGTCCCTTTAGGAGCCTTGAGGAAAGAGTTAGACAGTTCCAATCTCCAGCTTTCCCTCAACATTGTCAAAAACAGACAAAAGGCTGCTGATGCTCAGCTAGTCTCCAGGTGAGTTACAAGCCCTTCTGCTTGTCTCCTTTCACCTGGTCACCTCTTTTCTGGCATCTTGAGTATCAGAAGGAGAATAACAACCCAGCCTGTGACAGTCCAAAATCTCTGTTTATTTCCTGACCAGACAAATGCCTCAGTTAGCAAAACCATCACAGCCCACAGCCACGTGCATACTGAAACGTGTCCCTGACTTGAAGTGTACTAACAGTTCTGTTCATCTCAATCTGGCAGTTTCAGGTTTGGGACTGCTTCTTTTTAGGTCTCATCAACCGCAAAATTTAAATTCATAATGAAAATTATAATGAAAATAAAAGAAAATGTAGTTATTTTAAAAGTTTCCAGCAATAGTGGAAAGTGTAGCTAGCGATGCTCTGACCAAAAGCCAAATTTAAAAGTGAATGCAAGTAAGAAGCTATGAAAATTGAGCACAATTCTCATGTTTATCCTAGATAGCTACAGCAATTACTGTGGCGCCTTTAATACTGGCAGAGGAGGCCTGTACCACTTTCAGCTAAATAAAAGAAACCACAACAATGGGTAACTACTGATGCAGCACGCTCATGGAAAAATTACATTTTGAAAGGTATAACAAAAGCTTTATAGACTAGAGGCTTTATTTGATAGTAAAAGTTATTGCTTATTCTTTGGAAAGTCCCCTCCAAGTGAGGTACAGTATTTTTAGCCTTTGACTTTGAAATGCATGCTGTGTGTCCGTTTTAAACCCACCTGACTAAAAATTATCATAAATACCCATTTCTTCCACATACTTACGTGCATTTAGTTCAGTGACCCTCAGCCTGAGAGTTTAGAATAGGAATTATATGTGGGCCTGCCTTTCCATATTAAAGGATTACCCGACACTGAGCCTCTCTGAGGCTGTCTATATGGACACTTGCATTAGATGAGTATCTGATGGAGTTCAGAATCATCACTGCTGATGTGGATGGAAGTGATCAATGAGTTTCTGAAGAAATAAGGAAAAGACAAGATAAATTGCTGGCTGTGTAAATAACAATTGGAACTAGAAATTTAGACCATCATTTTATGTCTGTAAATACTAGATCTATGCATTAGTGCATCAAATAGAAGTACAGATTTTATCTGATCTGATGTAGACATATGATCAAATTACCTGAAGCATGTGATATGGAGTTTATGATAGCTTAAATTATTAGGAATGAGGGTGAAAACACAGATAATCCCTAATATGGCTTAATGCCTTCTGAGGGACTGTTAATCCATCAAAACAATTTTTGGCTTGTGTGATCTTGTAGATTGAATTTATTTCAGTCAGTCTTTGCATCATGGAATTGAAAACTTTCTTAACCTAATGCTGGGTAACCAAAACTGGGTCTTTCTGTATTATTTATCCCGCAGCTCTTGGGGGTCTGTCTACCCAAACTCATTGTCAGATGGGCTCTGTTGCAGGGCTGTCTACCTTGGGACAAGGTTTATACACCATATTTAGTTGAACATGACACCCACACATTTGGTAGATTTGTGCCATATAACTGAAAATTATTAAATTAAGCAAATGTGTGCTTCTAGTGCTATAGTAAGGGAGATACCAAGATTTCTAGGTTTATTAGGAGTGTAAAGGACCTCAATGAAATTGCCCCATTTGAATGTCAATATTCGGTCAGTACCAGAAGTGCTTTAAGTCTTTTTTCACTTGTCTGATGAAGGAGCAAAGAAGTTCCTGAAAAGCTGGGAAAGAAGTCTACTTAGTATACTATGAAAGTATATATGCTAAAGGTAAATTACTGGAAATTCTACAGGGAGGAATGAGGAGAGGAGACTAGGTACATAAAAACATCTAAAGTTTCAGAAAGACTAATGGTGCCTGATGAAAGCATAAGGTAAGTTTTACAAGGTAATGTGAGTAATCTGCAGATCTGTAAGCACTACGTTGTTGTCCGGAGCTTAGGGGAATCTTTATAACTTCTAAAATACGGAATTGACTGCTAGGTTGCAGAAAATGGAAATAAAATTTGTTACCCTTGTTAATGTTGTTATTAAATATCCTTGGCTTTTTGCCTATTGCTTATTAAACCACACTAAATGGAGCTTAGAGTTATACAGTCATACTTGAATATCCTTTCTCTAATGCATACATTTAATGCTCAGATTTTGCTTCTTGGTGAGCTGTATGTCATGCTCATTCGTCTCTGTGTGACAGCGTTAAAGTAACATGAATATTTATCATCTTGATAGAAAGTATATTAGAAATCAGCATCCTTATGTTAATTAACTTTAAAAAAATTAATCAGTACTTAGTCTCATGATAATTTTATGTAAAGTCAAACTCTTGTATCTCTTAAAATGCTCTGCTTAATATATTCATGCTTATTGAAATTGCCTATTGTTCTGCATCATACTTCGGCCAAGGAGTCTTCCAAGTCCTACAAGCCACCATTCAATTATTCTTTTACATTACTTATTAATAATATGCAAACTTTATATTTTAATTTTTATTGGCAAATATCAAACCATTATTACTAAGGACATCATATGTGCATGTATATGTATATATCTCATTATATCTAGCTCTGTGCATACAGGAGTAAACCACCAGACTGAGCTGTTTAAGACGCCCACTTAAATGTAAGAAGGAAGAGGCTGATATTGGCAGTGGGGGTCCAAACACCATGGTCAGCCATTTCTTTGCTCCCTTTGGGGGGGGCAGGCATAGCAGTGAAGGGCCACGATGGGAGGGCACAACCCATCTCAGGTCTGCAGATCTCTGCAGAATCTCCTTTGACATCAACTCTTTTTCTTTACAAAAAGTCTCAAACAAAACCTAAATAATTTTGGTATTTTTTTCTTCAAGGGCATTTGTATTTTAATGTATCTATTATCTCTAAGTTCACATTGAGAGCTGCTGATTCTAGATAAACAGAAGTATATGAAACACAAATATACAAATAATCAGAATGCAATTGCAGACACAGACAGTGTGTTGCAGAGTCCACAGCAAACACGTGCTGACATGACTTAGAAGTCGTCCAGGATGGCATGTGTTGAGTAGGATGGAGGAAACCTGTCCATTTCTAAAAATAGCCCTACCTGGTTTTTTTATTTCTCTCTCTCTTTTTTTTTTTTTTTTTCCTTTCCTTAACAGAGTGGAGCATGGTTCTGTTCTGAACAAAGCAGAAGCCATTTTATTCTTTATCTGATAATTGTTCTGTATGGTTTTCGTGATTAATGCTAACCTGCAGTCTTTCTGTACTGCGTGACATAGCATTGCCTTTGGATTTTGAGTTCCACTGAATGCTTGAGTTCCTGCTTTCTAGTAAGTGGGAAAGAAAGGAGGACTGTTTGAAAACAACCCAGACATTTTTCACAATATGGAAATAATTGCAAGCAGCTAATCTCCAATATTTACTACTAAAATACAAAAAAAAAAAAAAAAACCAAAAAAAACAAAAATCAAAGTAAGATTCAGAGTAAGAATTACACCTTAGTCCTTATCTTACTCTATGGTTTTGGGGATTATTTAGAATTTAGCTTGTGTGTTTGTTTAAGATAGTTTCATATTGCTGTGTGAGGCTGTAAACCAGGTTTCCGTTATGCTATGCTGTTTATGCCCAAGACTCTACAAAACTTTTCTTGGCCTTTAACCTAGATGACAGTGCCGGGGATTCATTACATGGCTGCCTAAGCGCTTTCTTTTTATATCAAAATGATTTATACGTTCTCTTCTTTTCCCATTTCCCCTTTGGAGAATGCCAGAAAAAGGAAGACTAGTGCAACAGTCGCTGTGATTGATACTATGTTTTTGAAGACAGATGGGAATTATTTAATGCTAGGGGACTTTCCAGTTAGCTCTCTATCCTACCCGTGTATAGAATTATCAGTTAATTTTGTGTGCTGAGTTAGCTCAGCAGCTCCTGCCAAAGGCACCCTTAGCAGCACCAAGAACTGAGAAGCTGATATCAAATACTTCTCAGCTGATTATCATAGCACCTAAGCTGGAATTGTTTTCCAGATATTTATTCAGGAGTGACCCGTAATATTTAAGATGTTTTACATCAGTATAGGGCCACTAAGCTTGAGATTTCTCCCAAGTCAAGCTGTTAGAAGTGACCTTCTTTTAGTATTTCATTTTCCATTCCTGATGAGGGGAAGCAACACTAAATGTGATTGGTATTCTGTCCTCATTGTTCTACCCCAAAACTTAACAAATTAAGTTGAAACGCACAAAAGCAAAGGTTTTAATAACTGGTAGGTGGTCAAAGTCTCTCCAGTCACTGGGCTTCTGAAATGTGGCACTCCAACATCCAAAGCAGAGTATGCCAAATCCTAAGATATTTCAGGCAGTTGTGCTCTTTGGTGTTATTCCCAGAAATAGCTGCTCCTGAAACCGCCATTTTAACAAATCTGTTAGGTGATGAGTCTGAGGCTAGAAAATAATTGCCCTGCTTTTTAAGAAGAGGAATAAATAAGTGAACACTGAAAATCTGTAACAGCTTTTAAGCCAAACAGAAACCTGTGCAGACAATAGTGAATACTGCCTCACTGTAAACAAAACACACAAGGTTTTCTCTGTAATGATAACCCAATAGTTTGCATAGTTTCCTTCTCTCCAGCTCTACCTGATAACACGAAGTCACCTGACAAGAGCATGCGATTTTAAGAATTCGGCAACTTGTAAATACGGAAATATGTAGAGCCTTGAAAGACCCCGAGTACTAGTACATGAATTTACATGCTTTACTGGGAGATTGTATATTATTATACTGGGTTTGGAGCATTCCTCTCGGCTAAAATGCTTAGCTCATGCTGCATTATCATTATTATCTCCCATTCAGGTTTACAGTGGCAGAGACAATAGTTTGAGTAAAATATTTTCCTAGAAATACCCTTTTCTGTAGGAGCCTATTTAACAACAATGCTTTTGTTTACATGTAACGTACATTTCTGCAAGTATCCAGAAGAATGTGACACTTGAGAAATGAAACTACTGTTCATTAGGAACAATGTGATTCTATGTAAGAGCTATTTCTAGTATTTGTGGTAAATGATAGCGATTACCCTGTTTCACTGCTGCATAGCCATTCTGGATAGAGACGTTTGCCTTTTGTGTGAACAGAGAAATATGAACACCACTGATGAATTATCTCTTTATTTGCCCTAGGCAATATGTCATTTATATGTAGGTATAGATTGTGAGAATTAATTACATTTTCTTACTTTCTACTAATCAAAGTAAAGATTGACAGGTAATGTGCAAAGGAATTATTTTCTTCTTATTTTCTACATTAGATTCACTGCTATCCTTAGCTTTATTAGAGTTGTCTTAAGCAAAAAATAATAATAAATCATGAAATTCTTATCAGTGAGTAGATTTTTGTGAAAGATCTCACGTTTCTTTAATGGAAAGAGAGAATGTGAGAGCCTAGAAATCCCAGTGAAATAAATTCCTTAAAAAAAAGAATGCTTCTGCAATTCTAATGAATGAGCTTATCAAGTGTCACCTACACTTGCATAGGTAGTCAAGATTAATTATTTTTAGCCAATCTTCTTTTTCCTTGCAAATATTAATTTTTCTTTTGTTCAGTTAATCAGGTAACAAGTACCTGCCCATTGTTATCTCCATGTTAACTTGAATGTTGCACCATAATTGAACTCTTTCTTTAACCTTATCACATGAAGAACCTAAGTGAATTGAAAATTTCTTGTATCTTCATAATCCATTACTTATCTTTCATCGCTTAGGAGGTAAAATACACCCATTGAACTCAACTCACCTAGAAGATTTATAAAGTACTAGTACTCTGAAGATTGCTAATTCAGTCTATTTAGATTCCCACTTTTTATGCAGACATACTTATTTCACATTCAACTCATCCTTAGTGTCCAGCTATTTTTATGCCACTCCATCTACACTGTTGCTAAGAATCTAACTCAAGCTTCTTGCAGCAGGGACCGTGGGCTGACTCCCGCTCTGTCGACACCAGTGGGAATTGTGTCATTGGCTCCTGTAGGTCAGGATTTACTTCGTAACCTTTACTATTTTTGTTGTCTTGACAAATCGCATCCTGTGTTGTAGAGCCCCTGATTACCAGTGTAATCTCAATAACACTATACCAATATGTAGACATGTATATGCTTCTGCTGTAGGTGTGAGGTCATAACTTATATCTACCATGTTGATATGAGGACAGCTGCCCCATGATAGTAAATGCAGTCTCTGATCGATTTGTGTATTTGGGTATGGCAGCAATTGCTAAAATGCTTTTTTCTTATGCTACTTATCATAAACTGACTGTGTGTTGAGGGTTCCTGACATTCATCCTGCATTCGTTGTGTCTTATACCTGGATTTTATTTTCATGCATTTGGAGATAGCTTGCCTTTACAATAATTAAAAAAAATTACAACAGAGAAAACGTTTTTTTGTGCTTTCATTTGTATTAGTTCATATCTAGAGTCCAAGAGGTTTTTTTCTTGTGCTGCGTTGTAGCTGAGATGGGATATGAGCCCCTGGATACTGTACGTTTAGGCAGCCGATTAACAGTTGTTCTTAAAGCCATAGCTAATGCCATCAGTTTTTCAGAACACCTCCTCCTCTTCCACAGCACTGCGGTGTATTTACTCCTACAAATCCCTCCTGTTTCTTCAGCTCCCAGTGCTCAAGGCCAGTGCCTGGTAAAGCAGTCTGAGCGGTCTGCCAAATACAATTTTTAAACTCATGCAGCTAGATTATTTTTCTCTGGTTTTTATTTTATTTATCAGAACTCTACACATCCTACTTTGGATTAGTGGACAAAGTCAAACAGTAAGGTCAGGGCCTTTTTTTTCCATCATCCGTCTGTCTCCAGCCACCTAGTCAGGATCTGGCTGCAGAATTGCCCTCTAGAGCTTTAATTTAATCTGATACCGTAGGTTTACAGAGAGCCATGCCTGTCCTCCCTGAGCTGCAGGGGGAAAAGAAGTAACAGCTGAGCTGCGCTCTTGGAGCTGCAGAGCTGCACGTGCCTTTCTGAGGGTACATGGGCAATTACATGTGTGATGCCAGGTATTAGATTCTGACTTAAAGAGAATCAGGGAATTGATTTTAGTAGCTAAAGGTTTCTAAAAGTACCCTAGGACTTTTAAGAGAGCACTGTAGGTAAACTGTTAGGGCTGCTGTGTTGTAAGTTATTTCATTCTGGCTATTTAAATTGGTTATATCTGTCTTAGGCTGTGAACACCCAGAACATCTGTGGCACATTTGAATTGCTTTCCTGGATCAGGGTCTTGCTTGCAGGGTGATGTCACCGTTGTTTTTGTTTTCAATCCAAAAGAGGTTAGGACTGTGTTTCAGTGTTGGAAATGTAGTCCTCCTCCTCGTATGTTTTAACAAATCGTTTTTCTGGCATGTCTTTTTATTATGACAATCATCCATTATAATCCCGTTCCCATCCAACCATGTGCAGCTTCTCTCTGTTTGCACCGTCTCTTCTATTTGCAAGTTTGCACTTGCCTAATGTCACTGGCAATCGCAAGCAGACTCATGCGGCCGCGGCACTCGTACACCTCCCGAATCCACACGTTCCCAGTGGTGCTCGTCTCCGAAACGGTCGTGATTGGATGCTGGGATGTATCCTAGGAGATGCTCTCGTCCTCCCAAAGCCTTGCAGTTTACATTATTAATGGCTGGGTTGTGGTTTGGGATGTTCATACCAACAGAGATCATGCAGGTCCCAATTATTTTTGCACTTGTCTCACCAATTCCCATTTACCACTCTAAGTCAGAAATTTTCTAAAGAGAAATAAAAGCATAGGAGCGGTTTTATGTTCTTCGACAGATATTTGAAGTGGGAAAAGATTTAACAAAGCTTTATATTGGCAGGCACTAAATGGAAATCAATTAATTAGAACTGATGCTTTAGAAAGGGGTATTTTCAATGCCTCATAACGTTATATCAGGCAGCCTATGATTTTAAATCGTAGGCTGAAATCATATAATTCTAAATTTTGTTTAAATCTAACCTAATATAAATGAAATGTTGTCAAATTGAAGAGAGATGATTCTCTTTTTCCCCCGCCCCTTTCCTTTCTCTTCCTTCCCCCTCCTCCTGTTTTTTCAGGAAACAAATTGTGTTGCTTCTTTTTTTAAATGTCTGTTTCTTTTAGTGAGCCTGCTGCTGCCTTTGTTTTGTGTCTTATGGCATCCTACAGGAAATGTATAACTGATTGTCAGAATAGAAGTGGGCAATAAATTGTTCAGAGTCAGTTTATTCACATTGAAATAGTTTTTGTGTCTACCCCTTGTTTCAGAGGATCTCCTCTTTGCTTTATTCCTGATGTTCGTTAAGTCAGACAAATGCTCGTGTACTGAATAGAGGTAATTAAAGATCAGGTCTGTCATGTCACGGCAGTGTTTTTTATATTCACAGAAAGCATTTGTACTTGCCTTGTGAAAGTGCTGTGCCTGCTCTAAAGCTACTCAGACTCCTTCATGGTTTTATATTAGCTGCAAGTTTCCCTTTGGCTGTTCCAAACCATGGAAATTGAAATAAGTACTTCTGTTAATGTGACAAGCTGTGATAATACAAGATGAAAGTGCCTTGCATTGTGCTGTACACCACAGCCAATGTCTGTTTCTGCATTTCCTTGTAAAAATCCCCCACTCCATTATAGCTGGGCGTTTATAACCTCAGATTATAGCAAATTCATTTGTTTGCTGATCTGTCTGTTTGGGCTAGTCAGGAACCACTGTCCAGCAATTTAAGTTGTACCGTGTCACAAATAGGGAACTATTCCCTTGTTGGAAGTGCCTGAATATCTAGGTTTTTAGTGCAGTTCACCTTTCCCATGCTGTTTGCCGTTGTGTAAATAGGATGATAGGTATGTCCCAGATGTGTTTGAATAAAGTGTCCCCCAGCCTGGCACTGGTGGATGGGTGAAGCGGGTCATTGCCAGCCCGCTGCTTGTGCAGGGAGAGGGAGAGGGTGCATTTACAGTGTGGAGGATGCACTTGGCTCCAGCTTGGCTCCCGCAGGGTGCTTGCTGCCCGCTCTGGCATTTGAGCGCAAAGAAACATGCCTGAGCTCAGCAGGAGCCCTTGCTCCGTGAAAAGGCCAAATACTGTTGCTGGGGAGTTCGAGGTTCCTGACTGTTTCGGCTGCCGTTGCGGCTCAGTGTGTTCCCGTGGTGCTGATCAGCAGTGCGGGGAGCCCTACTCCTTCATGTCAGTACGAGGCGGATAAAACAAAACCAGAGGGGATTGTAAGATGGTAGATTGCTGTGTACAAGCACATTTCCAGTGCTGTCTTCACCTCTAAAGAACACGGATGAAAGTGGCATCACACAGACCTTGTTAAAAAAGGAAAAAAAAATAACAAAAAAAGGGTTCAGAATCTGACATACCTGTAGCTCAGTGTTAGCATCTCTTGTGAAGTGCTGGCTGCTCTCAATTCTCACTTACTTTAATGGACATTCAAGGCACTTAGCACCTTGCAGGAGGCCTTCAGCACTGTTTAGCATTGGGCCCTTCCTAGGTCTTCACATATGAAATAACCAGCTCTGCAAAGCAGAATAAAAGTTTATTTTGACAACCTGCTGTGATGTATGGGTCCAATTACTGAGGTCTCCAGACTCATGTTGGTTCTGGAATTATTTTTTTTTTTTTGGGTAGGAGAAGCATAAGGAATTCTCCTTTATGTTACATTCCCTCTAGGCAAAAAAGTAAATATAGGAAGGAAAGGAATTAATGGAGACTATAACTCATACTGGTTTTGTTTGTTCATATACGTTACGTTACTCTGCCACACTCAGTCACTTTTTCTCATCATTCTTTCCCCACTCCCAGCTCTCCCTTCTCTTATCATATTTTTACATCAGCATAACTTTTTGGATTTTGTAGGATCCACTCCTAATTTAACCTAATGCCAACAACATGGACGTTGGAGATGTAATTTACACCATCAAATTGAACTGGGGCCAGGCACTTCTCTAAGAGCTGCACCTGCTTTCTCTAGGCTGTATTTAGTGGAATTTTTCCTTTCATGTTTAATTCATTTTCCTTCTGGGAAAATATTTAGCGAGCTAACAATTGAAGTTAGGGATAGGGGAAGTTAGTACAGCTTGAAGTTCTGTAATGCAGATAAAACATTTTCCAAACATTTTGGATATCACAAAATGAGTTTTGAATTATGTGAATTTCTCCCCCTGCTCTTTCTCATTATTAAATCCATGTTCCTTTTCATTTCATTTCCATTAAAAGCATATATTTTTCTGCCCTGGGGAGGGAACAAAAAAAAAACAACCTACCAAAAAAAGCCTACCAAGAAAACCCCCACGAACAAGTGAGCTTTATAACTTATCCTTCTGTTCTGGGACAATGCTGGATCACTGGCCCTTCCCTCTTACAGGACAGAAAGAAAGAAATTTTGTCTTGTGAAGTAAGCTGCCGTTTACAACGTACAGCATAAAAAGTGCTTAACTGCATGCGCAGAGACCTATCAATGAACATATAAAGCATTAAAGAGGGCATTATTTGTGGCTTTGAGGATTGCCTGATGAGCACATGTGGTTATCTGAAGTTAATGTAATTTAGTCAAGACAACTGTCTTTTTTTTTTTTTTTTTCTGTGGTTCTGCATTAAAAACCAGCTCATGCTTATTTTCAGCAATATTGGAGCAGCTTCTTCCCTATTTTTGACCCAGATCAGTAAAGACAGTTAGATGTCCTAAGGTATGTGGGATTAGGAACAGCCATCTATACTTAGAAATGTTGTTTGTTCTCTCGCTACCTAGTTATTCATCCTTCCATTTTTCAAGAGCAGTTAATCCCTGGCAACAATAATATACTTTTTATTGGGCATGAAACAAGATTCTGTGACTGTGTATTAAGAGCTCAGTCCTGAGAGATAGCAGCTGATAACAGGAGAAGTTTCATGGTCAGCATATGGGACAGTGATTGCAGCAGGCTGAGGTCCTTTCTGGCGCTCTCCCAGATTTGTTGGGGTTTCTAAAGCAGATAATCTCTGATTCATTGTTGTCTGTAAAATGGGGAAATAGTATAGAATTACACAAACCAAAGGTGGTCAAAATCCTTTCGTCTCTCAACAATGTTGTGTCAATTGTGCATTAGAAAACTGGGATGCATCGAGTTTCAAGGCTTTTTTTCTAAAAGACTCTGAGGCAATTTTTGACAGCTGTTTTTGTCTCTTTTGTGGGAATGAATGGGAAGTTCTCTGCATCATGCGAAATGCAATGGGTCGATGGTTTGGACCGCTATAGTACGGCAAACCTCTTTGTTGATCCCATAACAGTAACAAGAAGCTTACAGAATTCTGTTGGTAGATCTAGGAAAACACATGAGCTAAGCATGTCATTGGATTGCCTTAAGATGCCTGGTACAAGTATCTTAAACTCCTAAAAAGTCTGGGGTCTATAACAGAGGAAACGATGCTTTCAGAAATTCATCTTGCAATTTATTATCAAAATTATACTCCTATGTGGCTGTAACTTTTGCAAGGTCTTGTGCCAAAAATGATAAATGCTCAAATTGCTGGTAGCAATCTGTCTGCTTTTGTATTCCTGCTCAGCTAAACATCCACTTAGAGCATGTACTTCTTCGTGGGAAACATAAGAATTCAAAGGGTGAACTTAAAATTTCAGGAAATTTTTTTTTCTGGTGTAGAAGGAAACAGCTTGTGATCCCTTTAAAGAGCTCATTGCAGTAAAGCCAAGAAGGCAAAAAAGAAAAACCAAACCAAAACAGAAACCCAGGAACAGATTGCTCAGCCTGTGGCTGGACTGGTACAAGCAATCTGTGCAAGATTTCTCCAGAGCAAAAATCTTGAGACTTGTGCTGCTGAGAAACATCACACTGAGTGGCGAACTGAAAATTGTTGAAGAAGCAGAACATATACTGGACTCAAGACAAAAACAGATCCCAGAGAGTTCTGCTGTGCCTGCAATTCTTCTCTTCAGCCTGCATCCCTCTCTGCTAAAAAGGAATAGTCTGCTGGGCTAGAAGTGGAGTCTGTGAAACTTAGAACTGGGCCTGTTACAGGAACAACCTGGTCATTTTTTTATTTAACTTTTAGTCTACCACAAAACTTCACTGCTGCTTGGCCTTTGACTTATCCATATGTCCCACTTTCTCAATATTTAAGTTACAAAATAATTGCTTAACTATTAAAAGCCTATGCCAGAGGTTGTGTCTTGGAGTCCCAAACCAGAGAAGGTACAGCAGCCTTGTGGCTTTATTGAAAATCACCTATTTATGAAAACTACATGGTTCCCTTGGTTCATCTTGCAGTGCACAGTTGATTCCAGATGGAAATTTGATGCAAAATCAATACTATGATACCTTTCTGTTTTCAGGTATTAATGTTTACTTCCATAACTGTAACACTGTCAGTAGCTCTGTGTTCGCTTGATGCCTTGCTCGTAAGCAAGGTATTTCCTCTCCTACAGGAGGCACACAGCTGGAATAAACATAGTGACTTCTGTAAATTGTGTCTCTGCTTGATATGTTTTTGATTGTCTGGAATTTGACACAAAATGGGAGAAAAGTGGCAACTAATGATAAAGGGCTAATGCTTCAGTTTGGCAGAGTAGCACCCCCTGTGCTTGCTGCCTGGGCTGGCAATGGCCAACTGCTGTCAAAGCTGCGAGTTGTTGGGAGAATCTGCCCGAGACAATCAACTCTGGGCTCTGCAGGGGTGTTGGCAGGATGGGATAGCCTGGATAAAGCAAAACCTGGATAAACGTGCACATTGAACGCAGTCAGTACGTCCCACTTTAGAAATCACTGGCAGCTGATTTCTGCAGGCATGAGGGCTGACTGAACAGAAAGGCAGGAGCGTGGCTGAATGCCCGAGGCGTGTGCTCTGTATCTTAAATGCCACAAGGCTGAACCGTGACTACCAGTGTGGGAGGAAGATGGGGGCTTATTTCATCTTCAGCCTGGAAAACCCACTTGCTGATTATCAAATGCTGTAGGTTAGAGCTTTTCGCTGTTGGTTGTGTCCTCCCCTCCTGTTAGATGTTTGCCCAAAGCTGGCTTTTTGGAGCTCTTCCACGGGATGGCAGGAGAGGAGGCATTCTCACAAAATGACTGGTAGGGTCATCTCTTTATAAGCAGTATGTGGGCAGAGCATGTTTTTGTTCAATAACATGCCATAACATATGCCAGACAGGATTTTATGTTCTAGTCACATCTTGGATTAAGGCTTTTTTTTTGGTTGGGTTTTTTTGTTTGGTAGTGGTGGGTTTTTTCCACCTCTAGTTTTTGCTTCTGACCTAAACAAGATATTCAGATCCTTTGGAGAATGAATCAAACAACACCCACTTCTCATGCCACTGAAAACATATTCCTGATTTTGCCGTTCAGTCTTCTGAAATGCCAAGCTGCGTACATGGCTTGTGAGCGTGCGCAAGGCGTATCACTTGTTGAAAGCCTTATCCTCAAGTGCTTTAAGACTGTCTGGATCGTTGTTGTTCACCCTCTTCTCAGACTGTTTGAAGAAAATATCACTTTTATTTCTAATTAAAATGCCTGCAGATTAAATAGCATGAGCTTTTGAAAGACATCCATAGGGATCCGTGCCATTTGCAATAGATATTGTCAAAGGAAGTCAATGAGCAATGACAGCGATGTCATCTTGTATCTAATTGCCTGAAATACATCCCTCTCCTCTCACTTTCTCTGTGCATCTTTATGATTGAAGCATATAGGCTTAATGCATTAAGGGAGTTTCTTTCAGGAAACCATTTCTCATAAGAATAAAGTACTACAGTTCTGTATAGTTAGAAAACTGCACCAGTGCTGTTACCCCAATTATTTTTTGAGGAAGAGAGAATGATGATTTTAAACTGTTGTGGGGTTTTTTGTCTGTTACCCACAAACCTGTTTAAAGCGCATATGTGAGGGTGGGCTCTCTCTTACCCGAGCTTGAGGTTTACTGGTCTTAAATCCTTGCCTCGGCTCCTGACAGTCATTAATACATTGCCCAAAATAATTCTTACTGTCTCCTTTGTTGGTTACTGCAACCTAAATTGCTGCCCCTCTTCCTGTTCTGAGGGGCCACTGCTACTTCTCTATAGGGCCTCACATCCATGCTGTGTCTAACACTCAAAGATTTTTAAGATAAACACTTTTTCATTTTAGCTAGCCACAGAACTGAGACTCTGGTCCAAACATCATCTCCCACTTGGTTTCCAGGTATCTTTATTTTTTCTCTGGCTCTCCCAAATTCAATTGTGGCCTCTTCTTATCTGTTTGGGATGCTGCTTTAAAGGTCATATCCTTATCTCTTGCCTTGGCCATCTTACTCCTTTCTTTGCACTGCCTATTTCTAGCATAACAGATGGACGTGTTCACTTCTGTGGCCTTTTTTCTGTATGATCCCACACTGAGAAGTCAGCTCCTCAGCTGGGATAGCCTCTCTCTGTTATGTTCTGAGATAAGACTTTTTATGCATCCTGCAAATTATTCCCCCCCGTTCTCCCTGAAAACATTTGTTTAAATTTGTTAAACCCTTGAAGGGTTAAATCCTTGAAATATCCTTTGGCATAATACTCGCAAAATAGTTGACATCTCTCTGCATCCATCTGTTCTCTTAATTTATAATGAGGCTGTAAAATTCAGGACTAATTTTTTTTGTGTTCACACAGTATTTCTTAAGTGGGCCTTGCCCATGCTGATGACCCCTGAAGTACTGCAGCAGCTATTGTTTTCAGGCCCAGACAGGCTGCTGATAACTGAAGGGGTTTCTGCCTGTGCATTGTTATCATGGTCTTTGCCATTAGCAACCCCTTTATATAACCTATTTTTGAATGACACTAGGGGGATGTTCCCAGATGGTGAGAAGACTCTGTATCTCCTTATGTTTTGCTGAAGTATACTATACATAGCGTCCCTGGCAATCCAGAAAATACACCTTGTAGATAACCAGCTGTTCTTCATTCTAAAAACAACAGGCTGAGATTTGCTGCTGGAAGCGTAAAGTCTCATCGTTATCTATATGAGGCACAGTCTAGTCTACTTTCTGCAATTCATTGTAAGACCTTGGAAGGAAGAGAGGGAAAAAAATGTGTTCTTGGTGGATATTCATCATTCAGTAAACAAAAAGAAAAAAAATTAATCATTAGTTAGCAGTGATTGTGCCCTTTTTATATTAAGCAGGCATTTGTCAGTTGCAGATGACACCAAAATCCAGGTGTTTACAGAATGATGGTGATTCTCTCAGATTCAGAAAACCATATGGCATGAAAACTGCAGATCGCTGTCTCTGAAATCTAAGTGACAACAGTGCCAGCCATTCATACGGTATGATCAAAGGCCTTTTCCTTTTTCTAGCAGGAGTCACATCTGCATCTTTTCATTAATTTCCAATAACAGCACACATTTGAGGGAGTTTTGCATGAACAGTAAAGTTCCTCTGAGGCATCCTGAGAATGTCAGAATTACTCGGTAAGTGTGGGACAAACGGGCTGGCATGCTCTGGTTGTCCGATGCATGTCCCTCAGCAGTGCACAGCACACAGACAGTGGTCCTGTTCCCGTGCTGCTGCAGCAGCAAAGAAACCATCATGAGTTTAAAGTGAACTGAAATTACAGTAGGTCTTATTTGTTAAGACCCACGGCAGCCAATTCAGTTCCTGTTGCAGTTAGTACAAGAACAGAAAGCGACTCTTAAGCTGAAGTCTGAAATAAGAGATGTGGTTGTGTATCATCATTCATGCTGTTTATTATTCCATAGTGACATTTGCCAGAGGCGCGGTACAACGGCATTAGATTATGGGTAAAGCAACATCATCTACACAGAGTAAAGGCATTCCTAATTCTCTTTGCCCCCATCTTTCCTCTAGTCATACATCCTTTATGTTTATCCATACGCCAAATTTGTCCACCTCCTTGCTCTCCTGTTTTTATTTCCTCCTCCATCGTTTTTCATGGTGGAGTGCAGCCTATTGCGTACAGGCTGGAAAACTCTTGAAAAGTATTTCTGGATTTCTAGTCTATGGGAGTCTACCTCATTTAGTAATGAGCTGTCCCAGTTAGGCAGGGAGTGTGTTATTAGCTAGGAAACCAACATGTATATTATCAGGATAAAAATAAGAACTCTTCTTCTATTGACTAAACTTAAAAAGCAAGGCTGAAGTCTGGTTCCTTTGAAAGCAGGACATCTTTATCCACTGATTTTAGCAGCATTCACTAAATTGTCAGGACGGGTTCAGCTATAGTTACCCTTCTGCTCTGCTGTTTCTCTTTATTAGATCTACATAGCTGTTGGGTGTGTATTATTTTCTAAGACTGAGCAGACTAATATCATCAGCCATAATTCTGTGGGTTTCTCCTGAAGCCATTACCATAATTAAGATAATGATATTTAAAGTGAATGTTTATTTCATACTACTTTGTATGGCAAAATATAATTAGATGTTTGGCTGCATATGTATATGGTTGAAAAGGATTGAGTATTTTGAAAGAGGCTGCAACTGAATCTGAATCAAGCAGTAGTTTAACTCTTAGAGTGAGTCTGAAACTTCAAACAAGCGTGCCATGATCACACCATGAAATTTGCTAATACAGGGTGAAAAGACTCTCTTAATTTGCCTCCGCTTGAGGAATTGTTTGTCCTGAGTGACAACTGCAACTTTAAATTTACAAAATTCCCAGAAGTCTTGTGTTAACTGTGCTGAGCTAATCTTGTAAATATTTATCTGCCTTACATTTGGAGCTAAATAAAGAACATTTTCTTATCATGCTTTGCAGTGCAATATGGGCTTTTCCCTGTAAGAGCTTGTTTATGTTGCCCACGTAGACTCTTAAAACCTGAGATCCTGAGCACAGAAGCGGATTGCAAGTGAACGAATTCAGTTGGCTCTTGTGTCTTGTGGCTCTAATCCTTCCTTTTGTATTTGAACTGGCAAGCTTTGTAAGTGTTGATATCTTACAGTCAAAGTTGCATGAAAAAGAAGTTGCCTTCGTGTTTCGTGCTGACATTTTAGGCCTCATTTGATGCCATTTTTTTTTCTTTTAGACAGGAATTCTATATTTTTTGAGTGTTAGCAAGGAGAAGATACAAACTGACAAGATGAAGTGCACCGTTTCTGTATCTCACCATAAAATTTCAAATTTAACCCATTGGCCTGATAGTTTTTGAGATACGTTACTGTTGTTTTAGTGTGTCTTTTGTTCAATGTTGAGCAATTTGTAGTGGATATCATTTGGGCTGGCTTCTCTAAGTACTTGCTTTACACCACATGAATATTTATTGTAAGTGTCTGTAGTAAAGCACGATTCATGGTTAGCATGCCTAACCTGGCTACCAAAGAGTCTTCTTGCTAGCAGCACGTACACCGAGCATACTGGCTGTGTGATATCTTCTCTTCGTCCTGCCTGGGTGGGAGCAGTGGTGCCAATTTAACACCAAGATCAAGCTGTCAAAGAAATAGGTCTCATCCCAGACCCCATCAGCTCAACTATGCTGTGGATTTGGCTCATTCTCCAGTTCAATCAATGTGAATCACTGAAATTTTGACCATGTTTGGTACAAATCATCATCCTCGCTGGTGGGGTTTAGCTGTGCTTTGAGAGTCTGCTGAAGCCTCAGGCGTGAGTTTGAATGGATGGCTCTGCACGTAGTATGGATTTGGGAAATGTTGTGGTGTATCTTCTTTTATTCAAAGTTCCTTCTAAGGCTCAAAAACATACAGATTTCCTTGACAGAACTATTGGTAGGAAAGTGTAAGAGCTTGTCTCTTTGTATTTCACTGATGTAACGGGGTGAAGTGGATGATTTTTTCTTCCTCAGAATTTTAGTCTCCTCATTAATGTAACCACTAGCCCTTACTAATGGGACTAGTAAGATAATGAAGCCCTACTTTCTACCACAATTCAAAGCTGTAAAACAAAATATGTAATGCTTGGGATAGGGATGACAGGGATTTTTTTATGTTTTAACTACAGAAACAGTAATTACTTTATGTGAAAGACAACCTAAAATATTAACATGAAGGAAAAAAGGGCAAATGGTGTTAAGTTGTGTCTGTATTTTGCTTTCTTCAAGCGCACAGGTTTTTAAAGTGGTCCTCTTGTGAAGAGATGTGGAAAGACCGCACGGAAGCAAAGGGAAGGATGGGTCATTTTCCATAATGCCTGTGGCTGGTATGCGCAAGTAGCTTGGAGAGGAACCCGTATTTCTGACACTTGATTCACTGAGGTCAATTATTTCATTGAGTTAGCTGCTCATAGATTACAGTCTCACTTCAGGTTGAAATGGATTCTGTAACCACAACTCCATTGATACATTCAATTTTAACAAGGAAAGAATCATCACAAATATTTAATAACTGTCCTAAGACTCAGTGTTTTTGTCATTACCTACTGTTTAGATTCCAAGATAATAGAGCGTCTCTACGTGGGCATGTTAGTAGGTAATTTGGGAAAATCTGCAACAATTAAGAGCGAGGTGAGGAATATGTCAGGTCTGAGCTCCTCACCAACCACCTATTGTGTGAAATGATCCCATTTCTAACTGGGATGAGCATCTCAGAGAATGACTGTTTGCTCATGTATACCCATGGTGTACAGAGGCACAGGAGGTAGAAAAGAGGTCTGGCAAAGTCTGCTGGTATATTTTCGAAGGAGGCTGGTCATCTTAGGGATATTCTGTTCTGTTCTCAGCTTGGTTTAGTCTTAAATCTCTCTGCAGTTTTAATTTCTTCTCAGTTCAAGGCCTGTCCTTAAACTGAAATCTTATTCCCATTGAATTTTATAGCAAATTCTCTGGTTTCAGTGAAACTGGTTTTATTTCCTGTGTTTAGCTGTACTTCAAAGCATTTTGCCAGATTTGGCAAACCATAGGGAAATTAAAAATAAAGGGAAAGTATACCATCTATATGATTTATTTAGATAATGCACATACATACCTCCCACCTGGAGATGATTATAAGATCAAAATGGCTAATTAATTTAGGCTATTAAAAGGTACAGTTAAGATATTTTTTTAAAAATTAGACCTATGGAGATACTTATCTTAAAAAGATGTTTCCGGCCTTGCATTTTGCTGTATTTGAGGTTTTCCTGGGACTGAAGATGAAGGTCAATTGGAAAAATGAAAAAGAGTACGAAAAGGACTGAACTGTTTTATGGTACGGAGACACATGTCAAATGTTGATCTTTTTATATGTGTGTGAGAGAGGTTGTTCTCCAGTGGCTGGGGAAAAAAGGGAAGGATGAGAATACTGCTATGAGTACCAAATGGAACAAGTGTCCTTTAGCTCTGGTGATGGAAGGACAAATGTTTTAGAGATAAAGGGTAAAGAGTTCAGTTCTGGTGACTTCATTAGTGAGTGCATTTGCATATGAGCTTTACCTTGGTTAGACATTTGTTGAAAATGAGCCAACCAAAGGGGATGAGGAAATACTGCAATCACAAACAACCAGGAAGGCTAGAAAAGTATTTTAAAAAATTAAGTCAAAAGTGCTTTAACATTTAAAAAAACCTTTGTTAAGCACTTTAATAGAATCAAGAGCATTTGCTGGTCTATTGTCTGGTACTTAAAATCATAAAGCATCAGAAATTGTATCCATTTGTTAAGCTGTTTGTTTTGAAAGTTACTGAAATCTGACATTAACTTTTACTGACCCCTTTGCATTTGATGAGGAATGTGCAGGTTGCTTGAGCTGGCTACATGTGTATTTAGGCTTCCTCTGTGAAACGTATTGTCTTTGTAGTGTAAAGGAAAGACAGTTTCAGCTGTCTTACGCTGCTTGCTATATATATGTAGATATTTAAAACGTCATGCACTAGGATATATGTTTACTGTGAGATTTTTCTGAGAATCATTCTTGAATGTGGTAATGGGCAGGTTTTAGAGGAAAAATTACTTTGAAGTGTAAGGCACGTTTAAGGTTGAAATGGCTCCTGTTGTGGAAAGAGCTGTCTAGGAACTTCAGTGCTGGTGGTGTTTTTGAAAATATGTAGAATTCAGTGGACCCTAATAGCAGCAAATTGTTTTTCAGTATGCGTCTTTTAGAGTTCTGTTACTCTCGTTTTCCCCCACTTTCCTCCTCTGATTTACTGGCTTTGTGTGTAAGATTCAGTACATTTGGGCAGATGCAAGCAGCTGGAAGTAATAGAGTTAGAGCACTTTGAAAGGCTGAATTTTCACAAGTGGTTTGAGGTTTAGATGCTGGGAGTCATTATCTGGTGCTTCAGAATAACATTTAGAGAACTTGCTCTCATGGCAGAGATTTGAAAGAGGTTATTCATGGGTTGTATTTCACTTCTAAAAAGTTGAATAAAATTACATTGCATTATATTTTTAAATGAAGAAATCTGATTGAGCCAGGCAGACACATTTTAGAATAATATATATCCTAATGGCACAAATCGCTACTTTTATTCCATGTATTCAGAAAAACATATGCTCCCAGAAGCTTTGGAAAGAACCTTTTTTCTTGCCAACTATATATAGTATAGTGAGTGTTTCCTTTAAACTCAAGCCAACATCCCATGTAAACATGATAAAGTTAGCTATGGCAGTTTTACGGGGGAGCAAGAATTTGTGGTCTTACATTGTGCATTTTTTTGTTGCGGTGTTTCTTTCACAGCTATCCTTTCTTGTCGCTGGAGGTTGGTTTCATTACTTGTCATACAAACAAGTTTCCCTTGTTTTATCCATGCCTCTCTGTGATTCCATGTCCTCCGCTTATTTTATTTTATGTTTGCTTTCAGTAGGGTTTTTCAATACTGACAAAATCTTGAGGCACACAGTGCATTATTTCCTCATATTGTGTCCTCTCTTCTTCTTTATGGCATGTCGGATGGAGTACTTTCTTCCTCACTAACAAAATAGGGAATGGAGACACCATAAAGCAGAATAACAGGCCCAGATTGTTTCAGTGGATGTGTGTTTGTTATAATTGCCATTTCAGCTCCAGTGCACCAGTTCTCACAACAAATCGCTCTGTAGGCATGGGCAATGGGTAGCACATCTGGTGTTATCCTTTCCTTAGCTGCTTTGCTGTTATTTCTGACAGTGAAATACCGGGTAACTTTTCCCACATCTGTCTATCTCTGCTCATAAGGCAGGTTGTAGGAGAGTAGTGCCGTACCAATTATACGCGCTCTTTGGATACTGTTGTACGCTGTCACTTTCAAACATAAAACATAAATGTGTGTGACCTATGAAGGTACGTGAGAACATGTACTGCATCCCTGCCTTCTGCAGAGCCCAGATAGCGCATTACTGATACCTTCATCCATCAAGCGGTTGTTTCCATACATCTTTAAAGGGCTTAATACTAAACTCTTATAACTAAATTTTGGAATGAGATCATTAAAACAGTTTCAGGCCCTCCTCTCTCTGAAGGAATCAGAAATGACAGTTTTGGCCTCCTTTAAAATAGGCATGTCTCAGTATAAATGAATATCAGCTTTTTAAGAATATGATCATCCAAAGTAACATGTGCAGGGAGCTGGAAGCTAACAGGTCTTCTGTGCTGGATTTACAGAACAAATAATAAAATACCATTGTAGACAAAACTGAAAAGACTCTGGGCTAAGGCTGTAGGGGATACGGTAAAGTCTGGAATTCTTCAAAAGAAAAGGTGAAATATCACAAGATATATTTACTTCTAGTAAAAATATGCATGGTTTTGGTGGAGCTGTAGCTGTGTAGGTGTTTGTATTTCTAATTGTAGTGGCAGTGTGTGTTCAGAACCAGATTTTTCCTCTCTTGCTTAAAGAGGTAAGATATCCAAGCAGGCTTTATTATCTAGCTCTGTTTTGAACTTTTTTTTTAAATGCACCAGGTTTTGAGTGTGTCTGAAAAGGTGATTTTAGAAAGATTATAACCTCTATGCTGCCTTTGTTTAAAGAGAAAACATAGTTACTCACACTCTGTTATTTGACTATCTACTGCATGGATGTGATTTAAAACCCACCTTTAACAGGAGTTGCACTTAAAAGATATCACTTCCATGTGGTTTCAGAATGATATCAAGATAAATCTTTTACTTCTCTATATAGACTGAGTACTCTCTGGGGTAATTTCTAGCAAAATTTGGTGATGATTTCTATGGTTGATATATTCTACCTAGGGAAATAAAAAATGTGAAGTAAAAGTTGGAATCAGCAGCTGAAATGGTCTCATTTCCTGCCAGACAATTTGCCTTTGGTTTGTATTGAAGTTGATGTCAGTCTGGAAAAAAATAATGCTTTGGTTTTACATTGCAGTTCTTTAAAAATAATTACCCTTATCTTATATTCAGTTCAACTCTACTACTCCCAGTTTAAAAGAAATTGAGGTCATGAGGCCCATAAATAACCATCTGGTCAGTAACAATACAGAAGAGTGATAGTATTGGTATTTCCTACAAAATTTCAGGTGCCAGCTGTCACTTGAGGTTTGCCTGCTCTACTTACACAAACAAATTCATCAGGAATGTTTTGATTTCCAGAACATTTTTATGTTTGCATTTGGAGTATGAAAGGAGAAAGCCCTTTTTCTTTTTAAAGGGGAAAAATAAAACCAAATAAAATGTCTATTAAATTGTTTTCCACTCAATGCTTTTACTCCAGAATATATTTGTTAGTTTTGTTTTCTGCATCCCCAGTTTAAGTGCATTTACAAGTCACAAAAGGTCTAGCTGACAATGAAATACTCTGTGCCAGATGTCATTTCTCTTTGGTGCTTCGTATTACCATGTTGAAAGAAAAATAAAGCCCAAGTTGCTCAAGTAACAGATGTTTCTACCCATACCCATGGTCCATTTACCAGTGTTACATTAGACATTTTTCTTTTCCAGGGACCAGTCAATCTGAATTTTCCATGATTCCAAATTCTTAGCATCAGAAAGCAAATGTTCCTAAGAAACAGAGCTTTTTACTTACTGTGAAATTCTTCCCTGAAAGAATGAATGACTCATTTCACTGTTCAGCTTACAAGCGCTGTGTAGGTGACATTGTTTGGATTGATCCAATGGTGCCCAGCAGATTGCAAAATACTTCCCACTTGTGGGGACGTGCATGGGAACAGGTTCCTTTTGGGTCCTGGGGAAGCAGTGAAATGCTATTTAGTGGAAAGATTTGACCACAGATTGTGGCATGCAGTGTGTCCTGTAAAGAAGCAGTGGAGGTTTGGTGGCCTCAAGATGTGGTTACAGATGAGGAACATTTCCACGGATGAGTCATCGCCACTTTGCCGGCACATTCAGCTGCTGCTGCTGCCAAGTCACCTTGAGGTCTCCGTGCAGAGTGGTTTTACGCTGAGAGTTGTTGGCCTTTGGAAACGCTTTCTCCCTGATAATGAAATGCCGTTCGTGGGAGGTACCACTGTTTGCGTGCCCAGTTCATCCTCTCTTATCTGAGCATCCATTATCGGCTGGTGATAAAGGCAATTAGCTGGATCTCAGGTAGACCTTTGTCTCGCCCCAGTGTAACTGCTTTTACCTTGCAATTGTAAGTTTATTTGTAAAGATTTCAGTGCAGGATTATGCTCAAATGGGTAAAGTCAAAGTTCAAAATTCTGCATTGTTTATATGAGTCTTATTTTTATATATATAAAACAGCAAAGAGCATATGTAAAAAGGTTATTACATTAAAAAGGTCCTATTTTAAGGCACTCTGAGAAAGCAGTTGTCGATTTGTGCTGAAGGCTGACCCCACTCCCAGCTAGGTATTGATAACTACCTGGTCAGTACAGGTTAAAAGGCCAAAGTTGCTACAAAGGATAGTAATTGCATTGTTCACTGCAGTGGCATTGGATACAGAAGCTGTGTGCTCTAGGCCAGGCAAAACTGTGGGCCGTGTAAATAGAGGACAGCAATTTTGCTGCTTTCTTTAAACTGTTTCAGAAAAAATGAGATAGATCGTGAACAAGGACAGATAGTCAATTTGGTTGTAGGAACAAGTGATTCTTGAGAAGGGCATTAGTATATTTTACAAATATAATTGTAAAGTGCTGCCACATGGCTATCCTATTTTATATGCACTTAAATCAGAATTCAGAGCTGTTCAAATAAAATATTTCTAAAATCAAGGTTCATGACCAAATAGCTTGTAGCCTAATTGAGATGATGTTGCTTACATTGGGGCTATATTAAAACTGTGTGGGCGGGGGGCGGCAAACAAGCCACCCAAACTCCAAATGCTATTAGCTCCAATAGTCAATCCCAGAAGACATTTACATACACAATTGGATCGCCTCATTAGAAGTTAAGCTCAGCTGCTGCCAGTTAGGATGTGCTAATTTGCATAGGCAACTTGATTGTGTAGCATTGTTAGAGACAGGATTGCTGTCTGAGGAAGCAACAAGAAAACCTTTCTGCGTTGTCAGATGGATTTAGCTGATCTGAAGTCAAAGTGTCTTTGGCATATATAACTGAGAATAGATTCATAAATGTTTGCAACTTCTTCATACCATATTTTTACTACATTTAACTTTGAGGCAGGATGTAATTTTTTGCTGAGAATTGGATATTTAGGAAGATTTCAATCTTCCAACCTACTAGAGGGAATGTGTTTGAGATGTCATGAAATAGAACTTTTATGAGTATTGCTTACCGAGAGGAGAACAGCGCGCTGTGCAATTCCCTAGAAATATGCATCATCTAGAGTTCAAGTTTCTCCAAGTTAACTAAATCCTGTGGCTTTGAAAATAACTAATGATATAGCTTGTAAGGTTGAGAGACAGCAAAATGGCTCAATTTCAAGAAACTATATATTTCTGCAATGAGTGTCAGTATGTTCGCTTTCTGTAAGGACACAGGCACATTAGCCATTAGAAGACAACGTGTTGCTCGGCAATAGTGACAGGCAGAAAATCATTGTGGTGTCATCCCACTTCATTACCTGAGCACACAGCTACAGGAGGAAACTATATGGTGCTTCTATGCAATTATCAGAGATTTTTTCTTTTATTTGTTCTGTTTCTGGCTTTTTGAGTGGAATTGTGTCAATTATAAGCTTCAGAATGTAGGACTATATACACCAAGAGATAAAGTATTAGTAGTCTATCTGAAGTTTAGATGTGCCTGCAAATTGGGTATTGCATATTCTGATTTCTCAACACTGGATTTCCTCTCACTATCTACTTCTATCTTTTGTTTAATCAAATGCAAAATTACAAGTTTTCAAATTGGAGTATGTCTTCTTGTTTAGTTCGGTTCCTTTTCTGCTTTTTCAAAAATGCCTGTCGTCCTCAGGATTCAGGTGGGAGCAATGCCCTGTTTCTGTGTCACAGAACACCTCAGGCTGGTGAGAACGCTGGCAGAAGTTAAGCAAAACTGTTATGTTTCTGGAGAGCATTAATTTTATTGTAGCAAAGAACTGGTCATTGCAGTTTGCGCTGTTATGTGAAAAAAAATCTTACAAAGAGACGTTTCAGATTTTTTAATTAAAACTTCAGTTGGGATTGCTACACTTGCTATATCAGGTTGTTCAGAAAATTTTTTTTTTTGTTTTATTAATCACAGCCAAAGAATAACTTCAGCCTTGAATACTAGAATTTTAATTTTATATGGTACATTTCGTCTTAAGACATGCAAGGGAAATACTAAAAGTTTAGAGGCTTTAGACTCGACCACTTTGAGTGCAGGCAGGTAATTAGAGAAAATTGTGATATTATTGGATGGCCAATTTTATGAAGTGAACTATCTGGAGAGTGGGCACATGCTTTTTTCTGCTCTTCTGTGTTTGCCTTCTGCACAGGTTTGACAGAGGCCAGTGGTGAAATGGGTAGAAAATCTCATAACCCTCTTTGCTCTGAAATGTAGTGGTATTGTTAGAAAGTTTGGGCAGAGGATTTCAGGATCTAGGGCCGTTAGTTTGGCTTTTTTGAGCAGTGACATTTTAAAAGTATTTAGGAAGAGGGGAAAAAGCAAGGCTAAGACAGCTGGAAGAGTTTGTTTTAGTTTTCACTGAATTTGTCATTGGTTAAACTCTTCAATTTGAGGCATTATTCTAAAAGGCGCTTGGGGGGTTTTATATGGTTTTCAGTCTCTGAACAGTTACATAAAACTGCATTTTGAGCACTGGCTTTTTTGCTCGCTTTGTTTGCATCGTGAGCTCAGCCTGGCTACACTTGCAGCCTTTGAGAACCTCCATGCGTATTTATGGACTCTGAGGTTTGAAAACATCAGATCACTGGGTTACGGTGAGGCTTTGGCCAAGTAAATGCACCGTTGTTCATTCCAAATATTAGCCAGAATGATAACATGCCATTTCCATTGTTATTCAAATAAAAGAGCCATTGAAACCTTTTTTTTTTTTTTTTTTTTTTAAAAAAAGACATCTCAATTAAACTAAAATACGGAGAATATAAGAAGTGTGCAGAAGTGGATTCCACATCTCCTTGTGGATTGTCAAAACTCATGTTGAAATGAACTGTTAGAACATGCATCAGAGCCGGGAAGTCAAGTTTTCCTTCCTAGAGGCCAAAATGTACTTGATGTAAGGGAGAAACTAGGAGGAAGCCTGAGGGAGTGTCGCTCTTCGGTGAGTCCTCAATGCCTATAGTATCGGGAGGGACTGAATTTCCTCAGGAATGTTCCCAATTCCTGTGGGTGCTCCCAAATCCCATGGCTTTGACTGGAGGAGCTGAAAGAAACTGGCCCTCCCAGGAGTAGGGATCTTGGGATCATGCTTGGGAGCATGTTTTTCTGCATGGCAGGGATCCCTCTTTGCTATGCCCTGTGATGCTGGAGATCGATGCCATGCGCAGGAGGCCATGCAATGGGGCCACTGGGGAGAGTAACCCACTCTACCAGACTTTTTGCTGGTGTATGGCACTAATAGGCGTAAAAATTCTCCATGCATTAAGTATTGTGGGTATGCCTTTAGGTTAAGAAAAAAGGACAAGTACTGATTTGAAAAGTAGGTGCACAAAAAGACTTCGAAGAGAATGAAAATGTTGTTTTAAACACCACCAAGTTGACAGCTGTTCATCCTTCTGTGAAAAGTATAAGACGCTTTGCTGATGTGTAAACCAGGTGGGGAGCACCTTTCTCAAAGAAAATATCTAGTGGTGTGCCAAAGAGTTTAGAGATTGGATCCCCTAGAGCATGAATTCTGGGAACTGACCTTTGCTCCCTTATTAAGATCTTTATTAATGGTGTCTCGTACCTGGCAGAAAATGGCTAACTGGGGATTGTTCTTAGAGAGCTGGAGAAAATCTTGGTCTGTGTGGATGCCAATCAGAAGTGCTGTGTGGCTGCTGCCAAAGAGTGTGCCCGGCAGCCACCGACACAGCTGCTGCTTTCCCCAGACCGACCCCAGCTGGGCTGCCCACAAGAGCCTTGCGGGGCTCTCATCTCCCAAAATAAGGTTGTCCCTGGTTGGAATCTGATCCCTTGAAGGGTAAACCTTCACTGAATTCATCGATACGTATTTTTCCAGCCAATGATTTTTGTTATTTCAGGATGATTATTTTTATGTCTGTCCAGAAATCAACTGGGGTATGCCAAATCTTAACTGTGTTTAGCTGTAGTTTTTCTGTTAAATCACAGATGTGTTTCTCGAGATGCTTTTTTTTAAGATTGGGGAAGTTTCACTTTTAATCAGTAATTTGAAAATTCAGCATTGGTTTATATACTCTCAGTTAATTGCTTGTTGTTATCTTAGAAAAAAAAACAAAACTAAACCAACCCAAAACTTCATGTTTGTAAAACTGAGTATAGATACTGAACATATTAATTTTTAAGAGGAATACCATGAATAGAGAAGAACTTGAATGAAAAAAAAGAGAAGTGTTTCCAGGCAATTAAATACTAACTTCAGACTTGGTAACTGCAAAACCAGTTAATGAGTGTACTGTGTACACGCCAACATTGTAAATGTTAGCCTTAATAAGGCACAAGGCAATAGCTACTCAGCAACTGTAATATTTAAAAGGGAATGAGTTCCTGGCACGTAATAATTTAAAAAATTGTCCTCCTGTTTCCTGGGTTATACATCAGTGTCACTTTAGTGACAGTTAAAGGGCAGGGTAACAAAGTGAAAAATGACAACTTGGTCCTCAAAGTGAAAAAGTATTTGGCATGTGTGGCCAAGAAACAATGCGAGGGGACATCGTGAAAGTCTGACCTCAGCAAATTGAATGGCAGAATTGGCATTGACCTTACCAGAGTACCAGGATGTCATTTCTGAGCCATTGTCTGCTTTGATTCTTTTCTGTGTGGAGTGAAATTGGTTGCACTGCTGCTCTTGTTTCATATGTCTGGTACCTGCTCACGTGGCTCTGTAAGTACTATCTGTTACAGCATATGAATCAAATATAGAGAATTTTGAAGGATAAAGTATTATAATTTTTTGTTGTCTGGAATTTATCGAGGTGGTGGACAAATGGCATTTTTTTTCTGACACATGAATCTTCATAATCAATTAACTGTGCTACTTTTTGCATTTTTACATTCTGTTTATCATATGCAAGAGAGATACCTTGCTTTCTTCCCTTTCCCAAAGGGCTATCAATCTTTGTTGCGAAGGGTCTGGGATCACAGTTGAACATGAGTTTGTTTCTAACACTTTGGCTGCTTTTAGTTTTTAAAGTTGGACACTGGTCAGCTATATCTAAAGGTTTTCCATCTTTGGGAAAATGGTTTTGCACTCTTTACAGCAGTTATCAGTTATATCAGTGCTGATGTTTCGCTCTGCTAGATATAAAATATGACCTGAAATGCTGCTCTATCCCCGTTCACTGTAAACAGTGTATTTTAGAGCTGTCGAGTCCGTGTATTTATGCTCCCATCCATGCTCTTTTATTTATCTTTATGACAAACCTTAGAAGTTCTAGCTAATAAATCAGGAATGCAGCAACTAGTTTTGAAAAGTACAAATCTTGGCAATTTTATTGGTTCCATAATTTACCCAATCTTTTGGTTAATGCCAACAAAACTGCCTAACTCTGGTTGTTTTTCAAGTCAGCTGATGCATCCCAAATATAAATCTGTCTTACAAAGATCGGGGGTAAAATACCTTAAATACCAAAGCTCCACCCAGTATTTGTATAATTGAACTATTAATTTATCCCAAGCTTTTAGAGTGGTCTGAGTGAAAAGCACAGTATCAATACCATCCCCAAAGTTTGATATTAACAGAGTTTTGAATATATATACTAAAACATTAGAGGCCTTGCAAATCATTTAAACAAAGTTAGGAGAAGGGAATGCTGAACAGGTGTTTTAATAGCTCACTGTAAAGCATGTCGTTTAAAATACGCCTTCTGTTATCTGTTACGTTGACCTCCGGGGCACATTGCAAAGGCTCATTTCTTTTCAGGGCCACCGGTGGTGAGTAGGTGTGTCTGCCGACTGGAAGAGGAGGAGGCAAGTCTTTTGTCTGTACCTCCACGTGGTGCTCTTTCACAAACACTTCCACACTGCTTAGCTTTAGGCATGCTGTTAGTCACAGGGCCTGGATTTAAGCACGTTCTCTAGTGGTTCTTGAAACAGCATCTGAATTGTTGTTGCAGTTTATATGCATGCTTTTAGTTGGTTATGATGCATACATGTAAACGCTGGAATAAAATCAATTAAAAAGGTAAACTTTCATTTCCTGCCACATTGCTTCATGGTAAATTTGAGGAAAAACTATCCTCTTCTGTGACTTTAAAGCTGTGAAAGGAAGATCAGCCAGTGGATAACTGAAAAGGTAGAAAATACTCCGTGAAATACAAGCTTTCTTTCTTTCAAGCAAAGAACTTGCGAAGAAACCATTGTAGCCAAGTCAAATCGTGCTCTATGGTGGCAATATTTTCAGTGGCTGGGCTCTCATGCCCGTTGATTAAGAATGTGGTATCTGTAGGATTATTGTCTATAGCGATACACAAATCTGTAGTGTTTGAATGAAAATTAACTCAGGGCTTAGTTTTCTGTCTGTCTTCAATTGTGTATGATCTGGAAAGGATCCAATGTGTCTGTTGGCTATGTAAGTTGAAGAATCAGGTTTTGGTGTTCTTGGTTGAGTGGACACAAGATCAGCTGGAGGAATCAAACCCTAGAGAGTACGTAGTGTGTGTAGGTGAAGATCAGAGACAGCCAGGATTGGATGTCCATGACTATACCCATTGCAAGCCAGAAGATGTCAAGAAAATGATTGACTACAAGGGCACATGCTTTCTTCTTTTTGACATGGTTTCCATGGTGGCAAAGGGTCACACTGTCAGCGCTCTTGCCTGTTGCATTTTTTGCCAGAAACTGTTGTGTTTTCAGCCCGGGCAGGGCAGGACAAAGTGGACAGGTAGCTTGGAGCTTAGGATAAAGTACAGTAAAACACTGAATTCAAAATACAGTAAAACAGTATTCTCTGAAGTACAGGAATGGAGCTACAAATAGATGTGTATCTGAACTGTTCTGGTATAGGCTGCTGAATCCTGTAACTGCTTCCCTAGGTGAGGTGGCAGACGAGCTGCCCAAGCTGCACATCCCTTAGGGCCAGAATTATCTGCTGAAATTCTGGGCTCTTCCAACAGTCTTGGCTTCTGTCAACCTGTAAATGTGCCTGGGCATGGAAAGAGTGGTGGAAAGCAACTAACACTGACAAGTTCTGCATCATTAACCACCCACAATTGTGGGAGGAGAGCTAAAGCAAAGACAATTGCCAGATGCCCTTGGGGACTGGAATCTCACTTGAAAGACTTGTGCTGATTTATTACTTACTAATTTTCCAACTTTTTCCTGATGTTTCCTCCTTTTCCACCTGCCAACAGAACTCTGTTTTTTAAACCCTGCAATTCAGTAAAGCAACCATATAATTCAGTAAAGTAGTATTACCTATAAAGATTGCTCAAGGGAAGCTATCAATTTTTCCTGCGTTTCTGGGTGGGGACTTGGATGGTAGTATTTAACTGTTAAGGAAGAATCCCTGGATAATTAAAAATGTCTCTTTTTGCTACTGACTGCACCTGGAACAACTAAAGATAATGCTAATTAATGGTTGCTCCACACTTGTGTACAGTAAATCACTATTATGTCATGCTTTTTACCTGCATTTTTATGAACAAGAAAACAACACAGTATTATTTTCGGTGAAGTTCAGAAAACCATAGGAACAGAGATTGCCATCTGGACCAAACTAGTAGTCCAGCTTATGTCACTTTCATCCCTGACAGCTGCAGAACCCAAAACTAAAGATTCTTTTTCTTTTTAAGCATGGGGACATCAATGCAAACTGATCACTCCATCCCTAATTTTGGCTAATATTCAGTGTTTCTCAGTGCTGCTTTCCTGCAGGTGATATAGCCAGGGACCTGGTTTTATCTCGGTGGCGGTGACAAGATTTTTGTGTACCATTTCAGTGTAACATCAACAATTTGTACTAGCAACCTCCTGGGGGAGGGCTGGGAATTTTTGTTGTGATGAAATGAAAAATGGATGATTAGACAGAAGCTGCAACTAATGTTACTCAGTCAACTGTTTCATCCTGAGAAATAATGGCAGTCTTCATCTGCCCTTGCAACAAGAGTTTTGTTTTTAAGTACAATTGGTGGACTTGAGGCACTTTGAGACCACTTACACACTGCCTTTCTATGTTGCAGCTTTTGAAAAAAATTGCTTTTGGGGATTTTTTGAGAGTTGTAAGGTTAATTCCTAGTGCTGCAGTTGAGTCAAGTATATTGTCTTGATATGCAGTCAAGATTAATTTCAGAAACAGGGATGTTAGTGACTTGGGAGAGTTTTTAAGTATCAAAGTTAGAATGGATTTTCTTCATTTTACAGATCTAATCACTGTGCAGTAGGCGTGTCATTGATTTTTAAGCATATTTCATTAGTGAGTCCAATTGGGAGTTCATTTTAAAAATCGATGGCATGATATGGCCATGTCTCTTTCTACTGTTTTCGGCAATTTGTGCAGGGCCGTGGATTGGTCATTGGATTGTATTAGTTCTATGAAGTGGTCATGGATACAGTTTATATGGAAAACATTCTGCTGCCTAAAGTCGATTCATAATTTTTGATTATCTGAAAGAGAGAGAAAAAAATGTAACTGGAGGTGAATTTTACTGTGAACATTACTGGAGGTGCGCATTGATAGACATGCCAGATTGAGAGAAGTGAAATGGCTTTGCCGCCGCTGCCATTTAGCTGACAGGAGGGCGTTCGTGAAATGGGCGCAGAGGTGCAGAGTTCATCCGTTACCCTCAGCAATCCGCTCTTAACTCTGGTGCACAGAAGGTCAGTGGAACCTCAGTGCAATTTTAGGATCTCAGCGAAAGCCCTTTTGATCTCATTTCACCATCGCTTATCATTCTCTCTAGAGCTGCATTATTTGTATTTTTTCCCTGATTTTCCCATATGTGGGTGTCTGCCACCATTTCTGACACCAGCAGAGATTTTAGGGATGGAGGAAAAAAACCCTAAACCATTGAGTTTGCTTACTTCAAAGTTATGCTTACCGTTTTGTATAGTAAATTGAGAGAACAAAGCAGAATTTAATTTTTGTGGGTCCCTAGCTTTGCTTGGACCTATAAAATATAGATAGAGAAATAGAGATTGATGTTCATGAAGTATGGAGTAAGAGAGAAAATTTTGATAAAATCATTTTGGGTAAGGGATGGTTTGGTACAAAATAAGCAAGCGAACGAGTTCAATGATGGATGATTAGAAGTAGATTGAGAGATTTATCCTTAGGGCAGGAAGAGGGAATGGATGGAGGTAGGAAATGATGTGGAGGATTAAGTGCAGTTTGAAGAAAGGGAGGAGAAGGAAAATAACTGTCAATAGTTAGCAGCAATGATTTGTATCACAAAATAATGTTTCCAACCAGTATTTCCCACCCTGAGGTGTCCTGAGTATAATGACCGGAAATGATGCCTTTATTTTGTTTTAAATAAAGATGGGTGAATACAGAAAAGTACAAAGCAATCAGAAAATCATCTGATATTGATACAAGCAATGAATTTTTTGCAGGCATGTAAATGTACTTGGTTTGTTGGGGAAGGGTCAGAAATAGGGAAAATTAATAAAATCTTATTCTGCATGATTCGTGCAGACTGATTAGATTAATGACAGAGAAGAATGTTGTCTGTTTTGGGGTTTTGACATTTTGGCAACAAAAAGTATTTTATGTTATCAGCTTGGCATTCCCAACAGTTACTACAGTATCTCATAGTCTGGTTTAGGGAGGAACATAAGATTTAGTTGTATCACGTACAGCATAACACTTTGGGATTCTTAAAAATTTATTGACTAAATCTTCTGTATTCATATGGGACAAGATTCAAGAACATACAGATATATGGTGTTGCTAGTAGCAACACAGTAAAAGGAGTTGTCTAAACTCTGCCACCTGTCCATAAGATGTCTGCTTTACCTGTAACGAATTTGTAAGAAACTGCAAGTGCCTGTCTGATATTTACCGTTTGCAGTCCAAGGACTGACACCTCATTAATTCCTCCTGGGACTTCGCTGTCCATGACAGTTTTGAGTTACTGTAAACAATATGCTGAAAAATTTGCTCGTCGTATTTTACTGTCAGAAACCTTTCTTCTGTAGCCTTTCCTGTTTGTGTTGCAGCGGCGTGTAGTGGAGGGCTTTACTGGCACTCGTATCTAGCTGAGTTTTCAGAAGAGATCATTATTTTATAATAAGCACATCTAAAATGAAAGGTATTAAATTTTGCAAACTCTGTCATTGCTAACTGTTCTAAATCCTGGTGCTAATTCACATTATTCATCTTACTTAAAGCTATAAGTCAGAGCTTTCTTGTCATCATCTTGATGCCCTATTACTAACTTATTGCATCTTTCCTTCTAAAAGTGAGCAGTGGAGATAAGAATTAGTGGGTTTTGGAGTGTAATAATAAAACTTGGCATTAATGAACAGTTTATCTTCCAATATTTTAAGTGATAGCTTGTATAATATTTAGAAGTCACTGGCTTTGCTTGCCTTGAAAACTAGTTTTGAATTTATTTGAACACCATGGATAAATATTAGTTAGAATGCCAAGAACAAATGAATGGTTTTCTCCATGGTTTTTCAGGCAGGAGTGATGCTGCAGCACAGATATTTAATCTCCTTTTAGCATTTATTATAAATTGCAGAGCTTCTTGGAGAGTAATTTTGTATTGTAATTGTTGACAACAGACTTAAGTTGTTTTAGTGCATATATAGCTTGGGAATGAATTGTTCAAATGGTTTGGGGGAGTATGCTACCCAGGATTTAAGAAATAATAACAACTGGAATCCCTGTTTCACAACTTTTATTGCAAGACTTAAATATTATGGGTGCCTTTAGGTAGGTTATACACAGCACAGACAAGACAGCGTGAAATAAATAAGACATCAGTCACTGGGAAAATTCTTTATACAAATAGTCCCCCTGTGAGGGACTTTTATTTGCCTGAAAGCTGTTTTATTCTAATGGACTTTTCTGCTCAAGGGTGTATAGAGGGGTAGGATTGGGAATGCGAAAGGATAGATTGCTGGCAGCTCTCTGCTGCCTCGTGGTGTGGACCTGCTTGCCTGGGTGCTTTTTTTAGCAGGTTGGGAGGCTTTTTTTGTGGTAGTGGAGAGCAAGGACCTGCCCTGAGCTCTCCAGCGGATGCCCGCTCATCCCATACGAGTACAAATTGCTGGAAGACACTTCAGGTGCCCAAAATCAGCTATTGTGACTACTCACCTCCTGAGATCTTATTACCTGTGTAGATTCAGGTACTTCCAATGCTTGACCTGTTCTCAAACACATTAAGCTACACCTGTGAAAGATCCTAGTTGTGGAGACAGAAAATAGCCATACTGAGATTGGCGTGAAATAGCACGTTGTAAACTACTGTCCTGACTCATTTTCCACTAGCTTTCCTGTAGAGAGCAGGCCTAATTTAAACCACCTAGAAACCTGACAAAGACATACTATACTTACTACTGCAATGACAGTATACGTGAGTTGTAGTGAGAATTTTTTAAATAACTTTGTAACTAATTACGTTAACCAATATTTTTGTTAGATGTGCAAATTGAGTAGATTTTTGGCAGCTTTTTTCATTTGTGTGGTGTAGCACAGCCTAATGAAAGGCCTTTTCTCAGGTGCAGCAATGTTGGAAAGAGAATTGCCAAGTGCTGCATCCAAAGAACTAGCAGGTTTCCTAGCGGAAAAAGATACATGTATATATAGTGGGGAATTCAGGTGGCTCTCAGGAGCCATTACCTTGCCTGGTTACCCAAGCTCTTGGTTTTGAACACAGGCCAGAGCGTAATTAGCTGAAATTAACATGAGGTTGGTGATAGAAATGAGGAAAGCAGCTAAAGAGAGAGGAGAAGGGAGGCTGTTCCTCCTCGGTGGAAGCAATGAAGTTTGGGGATAATGTTAGGCACGTGCATCTCTGAAGGCTATGAAAATGCAGAGCAATCACTTGTATAGATAGCGGGTCTTTCTATTTTGCACGTATAACCTCTTCAGGGCTTTCTGGCTCAGAAGGAACCATTACATCTCATTTAAATGCTAGCACCAGAATTATGTCTGAACTTTCTTTGGGCCAGAAGTCTTCTCTCGTGTCTTTCCACATCTGTTGCAATTTGGCCTTACTTTAACCTACTCTGTTTTCCAAATGGATTACATATGGGGCACGTATTTAATGTGGTCTCTATGAACCAGCCTTTTCACCTTATATTTTCAGCTTGTGCCCCTCACACGTGGCATTTTCTTCATCGTTTGCTTTCTGCAGACCTGATACTCATTCTGTATAGCCCTGTCCCGGATGACCATAATACCAGAAAGAAACTTTTCACTTTAAATTGTTTATAGATGCAAAGCTAAAGAGCTGAAGTGGATCTGTGACCCCATCTGTGTAAAGCAATCTGTAGAATGGCATGATGATTTTGAAAAACTCAGTCATCTCTGTGGGTATCGGTAATACAAAAAGCACATTTAATAAGTTTTTCAGGAGCCGCTTTATTACCTTATCATTGTTCCTAGTGGTAGCTTACTGTAATGGACTGAGCATATAAAACACCCCCGGGAACTCCTGTGATTAAATTGAATTTCTGATAATGATTTGCACTGTGAACTTAAGAGAATCATTTAAAGCCCACCTGTGAACCTTTACTTCCATATTGGAGCAGCTATTTCACAGAGTTAGTACTGAAACAGTGTGATGATTCTGGTGAGTAAATGCTTACAGCCCGGACCTTGATCTGTCTCTGCTTGCTTCCATAAAAAGAAATGGGATACTTACCTGTCTCACAAATTATTGTGAGGCTGAGCTGTTTCATGTTTAAGATCTGTTAAAACACAATTTTTCATGGAGGAAGAACAAGGGAAAAGGCTAATTACAATTGCTCTTCTTTCTGAAAGACAAAGTAAGCATGCATCTTTTCTGTCACTTCTGGCGTTGCTGGCTTTTTCATTTTGCATTTTATTCTTCAGCCAATTTATCTATGGCAGCATACATTTAGAATTAAGCATGCATATTTTCAAACTCACCAGCCAAATATACAAAAATACAAAGGTGATGAGATGAAGCACACATTTTTGTGGGTTTTTTCTGGCCTGATGTCCTGCTAATTGTGAGAGGCAGAGAATGACGCACTGAAGACAGGTCGCTGTGTGAGGCAGAATCCGCTTCGTGCCTGGAAGGGACAGCTACATGCAGTGGAGTCTGCTTTGCACTCTGGTTTTTTTCCTGGCATAACTTATGCATTTGATACTGAAAATCTGATCCAGAACATTTTACAAACAAACCCTAAAGGCTGCACGTATGCTAAAATAGCACTTTATATTTTGTTTATATCCCTTGCAGAAGACTGGCATGAAATTACTGGTTGAGAGATCCTATTTCTGTACTTGCTTTAGACACATGCTCATTTTAGCTTCCTAGTCCTAAAAAAAAAAAAAAAAAAAAAAAAGCGCCTTAGAAAGTTTTGAGCAGAAATAAGCATTGTTTTATATTAATGCTTTTTGCCCAAGCCGATACAGTTAATGGCTCTCACCCTTAGGAAACAGGCTGAGATTTGTAAGCAGATTTTGCTGGCTGAACTTGTGATTCCAGACGAAAAAATTTAGGCATCCAGTAGTTACTGAAGGTGCCACATGTTCATGTTGGCAGCCCCACATCTTCTTTTCAGACTTTTGCTTTGTATCAGCCTTGTTGATGTTGAGCTATTGCCCCATGTGTTTTGTGATTAATGTGTTTGTCCTGTTGACATAGGGAATAAACTCGAACATACCAACCGCTGCATCTGTAGCAGTGCTTCAAGCAGAAAGCACAGATTAGTAAATACTGAGTCCTAGTTAGTCTTCAGAAATGGCACTTAATCATAAAACTCAGATCTGAGTTTCCCTTTAGCCAGAAGGGGCAAGAAAAAGGATGGGTTTGGGATTTGTCGCTTCATGAGTGAGGTGTTCTAATGGAGTCCCATGAAAGCATGGACCTTCATGTGTTGTATGGTTGTATCTCATTGGAGTCTTGTCAGAGGAAATGGTAGGTGGGTGCACAAACACTTTTTACATAGTTATTGAAGGCTTATGCATGCCGCAATGCAACGAAATATAGTTCTGCTGAAAAAAAAACAGTGAAGAATTTGGATTCTTGGTGCTTCAGTTTGAACTGCTTTTAAAGCTAGATTCAAGTTCATTTGACTAATATAGTTGTTACTGAGTAATGTGCATATTAAAGCAGCTGGCAATTCAGAAATGTGTGCCTGGGTAATAAGCAAACATAAAGGCAGATCACAGAGACAGTCCTGTGAAGGCCCTCATGAAGGTGTCTAGTGAATCCTCTTGACCAGAGTCAGTACTGAGTATCCTTACGTCTTTGGGAGATGTGTCTAACCTGTACCTTGAAACAACCCTCCGCTAACGTGGATTCTGCTGTATATTTTGGTTGCTCTGTTCCAATGCTTATCTGAATATACAGTGAGGTAATTTGATCTTGTACCTTAAATTTATGTTGCTGCAAGTTGAGCTGATGAGATCTCATTTCCCCAGACTGGATTCATGGAGCAGTTAATTATCACTGTCAGCTCAACCATGTTTAAGTGTGTTGCTGGAACATGTTCCTCAGCCATCTTTTTGTAGGCTAAACACACATACACGCACATATGTATTTCTCTAAGCCTTTCTAAAAGCACATTTTTTCTCACCAGTTTGCCCAGTCTTATCTGTTCTGTAATCCACCTGAGACCTCATCATTGTTGGATAGCAGTGGACTAATTGCTCTGGGGTATTATAAATAAAACTCCTGATAGCACATTCCCAGAATAATGTTTTTTATCCTTTGTGGCAAATTTTGCATGATGTTGTTTATTCGCTTATTCTGTGATGCATGTCAAATTTCTCAAAATCTTTTTTTCATAGTCTGGCACTAACCATTTGTATTTATGACCTATGTGTAGTAGATGAAGTGCTTCTCACTTGTCTTTGATTTCAGACCGCTTCTCCAATTCAGCAAGATTTGTTTCCTAATTTCATCCTCCAAACTAATTACCCTTCCGCTCAATTTTTTTATTGGCCAGTTTTATATGTGTATTTATTCCATCATGGATGGTATCAACAATCAAGCGTCAGAGCCCTGAACAGAGCCACTGATGCCTGTGTTGATATATATTCTAGTTTTGCCAGGAAGTAGTTGATAATTGTCCCTGAGAGCAGTTTTTCAGACAGCCCTGCACCTGTTCTGTTGCGGGTTCATATTAACCTACGTTTCTGCGGTTTGCTTAGGCGCATGTCATGTGGAATATGTCAAGAGCATGACTGAAGTCAAGGTAGATCCCATCTGATCCTTTCTCTTTAGCCCACTGTAGCACTCTAGCAAATTAGGTTGGTTTGGCAGCATTTGTTTTTAGCAGCTCCGTGCAGGCCATCCTCAGGCGTTTTGTTATCCTCTAGATGTTTGCTTAGGAATGGTTAAATGTTTTTTTCTAGATGAAAAACTTTTGAATGTATTTTATTGCTCTGTAACTTCCTAAATCCTCATTCTCTGGATTTTTTTTTCCTTCCTTGTTTTCCTGCCTGTCCTTTTGGATTTCTCTCATCATCATTGAATTCTTCAGGAGAATGGTGAATATTTCCCTGGACTCTCTGGAGTGATTTCATCAGGCTCCACTGACAATTATTTTACCTAAATATGTTCAAATATATTCCTTCTTAGTTTTTTCATCCCTTTTCTTTGTTGTTGAAATTAATTATGTGAAGGGTTTGATCACAATGGAACGTTTTTGCAAAGAGTGAAGCAAAAAGGCATCAGTCATCTCCCTTTGACCATTATTTTAGTATTTATAAGTAAAGGACCTTTCCTTTCCTTCATTTGTATTGCTTCTAATGTATTTAAAAGTTCTTTTCTTACTGCATCTTTTCTTGCAGCATTTTATATCCTTAGACCAGAATCTTGTAAAATCGCTGTCAGGCTAATAACCCATTAGTTCGGTAACTGTAACCAAACAGTAACTGTTGTTTATTCTGCATGCTGGTTAAGAAAATCTGAAATGGACATGTAGAAGATGCTCTCTACCTCTCTGTTATTTGTTGGCTTGGTGTTTTTTCTAGCCTACAAGTATGCTAGAAAACAAAGGCAAAACAAATGCACAAAAAAAAGGAAAATATGTTTCTAAACTTGCAATTTTGGCAGTGTTACTCTGTGGAAAACTCTGCTTGGATCAAGCTCTGCATGTTTTGAGGGTGGTCATCAGCTGTACTCGTACACAATCCCATGAGGACCTGGAGCATAACTGTATATATGTTTTTCTCTGCGGTGTTTCAGGTGTTTACATCTCTGGGACACCATTTCCACCTGTGCTTTGGGTTCATCGCCTCTTCAGTTTGCCAGTTTGCTACTTGTTACAGGAACATCGTCTCTGTTTTATTTAGGAATGGGATTTTGGCTTTGTTTTTCTCCTGTCTCCTCTTTGTTTTTCTCCATGGAAGGGGAAACATTTGGCCTGTTGTCAGAAAGTGACATTAGGAAAGTCCTTAAAAAGAAAGTGGTAAGAGAAGTGCATATGGCAAAAATTATATATATTGTGGACATTGCAGAATGTCTGTTCCATTGAAATCCAAACCGTCAGGCTGTGTGGGTGGTCAGAGATGAAAGGATGATCCGATGGCAGAGAGAGGATAACAGATAAGTGTAAATGACAGTTCAGTCTTTAGCTATACTTAAAGTGGAAACTATGTGTTCCTAAGTCGAGTGTAGGAGAGAGCAGATCCAAGGAGGGGTGAAATAGTGAAGCTGCATCAGCTTTCATGACACTCTCTTCTGAAAATCTGGCAATATCTTGGTGTTTCATGCCTTAAATCCATTGAGATTTGCTTTCGTTACTTGGAAAAAACCCAACAGAATCTTACGATGTAACTGTCTTGGTCGCAGGAACTAACTTACACACTGGACAAAATCAGTGGTATAAAAATGTAGCCTATGCATGAATAAAAGGATATAATTATGTTATATAAGCTGTTAAGTAATGCTGGTGTCAGTTCTGTTTTTTAATTTGAAAAGAGAAAGAAGCACTTTGAATGTGTAATTAACTTCTTCAAATTGCCTGTGAAACTATGACCAATCATAATTAATTTTATTTTGAAAATTGCATCCAAGGACTTCAGTGCATTGAATAACATGATAGATGTTACAGAATTAAAAATAAAATTTTCAAAATACTGTTTTCAATGGAGAAGGTTACAAAAGGAATCCTGTAAATCTTTTAATGTTGGGTATATAGAAATGTAACAGGCAACATTTTACTCCCTGACTACATTTTGCAGGTTTTAGTGCTAGTGATTTTTTGATTATTTTTTTACAGTTTCTAACTTTTTTAGCTCTAGCAGATGTGTGCATCAAATGTTTATAGGGAAAAATATTTTCACAAAAAATGAGATCCTGTGAAGTAGTAAGAATTTTTATTATGTCTCTTTATGCACAAAGCATTTGTTTTCAAAACACTGTGGGCATATAAACATTAAAGAAGTAATGCTGTATATTCACAACATGATGTGTCTATCACTTCTCTTTGTCAGAATTTCTCCCCAAGTGATACTTGCAATTGTAGAGTTCCTAATAGTTTACCCAGCTTTATACTTCTGATGGCATCCTGGAGCAGTGATTTAATGTTCTGCCGGGACTGCTTTCAATGTTTGGATTCTTGAATGCTGCAACATTACTCTTGGTTTATTTGTGCTGCAGTTGTTTCACTTTCCCTTATTATTTCTTCCTTCCATCACTGGGATAATATAATTCTCCTAAGAATTCGAATGGGAAAAAAACCCAATCTTGTTTTCTTGTCAGATATGCATAGATTATGAGGTCGGAGAAGAGGATTGTGGTGAACTCATAGGCCTTCTGGAAGAGACAAGATATGGAAGTACTTTGACTTTAATGTCTTGATTTTGAACTGGAATGCATCTTATAAAACCCATCACTTCTGTAAGGTCACTAAAGTTCTAGCTACATTGCTGTTAACTTTTGCATCTTATTTCTAGCCTGAATTTATCTGATTTCTTTTTGTATCCATTTTCTTTAATCTGCAAGGTTAAAGACTCTGTAATGTTGTATTGGGAGCTCGTGTTTGATTGATTACAGAGTCAGAATCAAAGAGTAATTCAGGGTGGAAAGGAGACACTCTGTCAAAATTCCCTGCTCGAAACTCTGCTCTGAGCGGTGTCAGTGGAATTTTGAATCTCTCCAAGGGTCAAGATTCAATGTTCTAGACCATTTGTCCAAACCATGTCACGAGAATTTGGCTCCAGGATACTATAGTGACTGCAGTGATGAAAGAAAGCTCTGCTGAAATGAATGTCACCAATATCTGCTAGTCTTCATTTGTGCTCTGAGTCATAGAAGGCAACCAGGTTTGTCAGGCAGAATTTGCCCTTGCTGCATCCCTGGTGGTTTTGCCAGTCCCCTTCTTGTCCTTCATGTGCTTGGAGGTGTCTTTGGGAGGATTTCCTCTCTGATTTCCCCAGGAAATGAGGTGAGGCTGACTGCCCTGTAGTTTCTCGTATCCTTCTCCTCTTCCTTCTTACACGTGGGCACAATTGTCCTAAGTTTTTGAAGGTGATATTGCAGTGGCATCAGGTTGCCACCTGGCACCCTTCATCATAATGACCAGCATGTCCTTTTCACTTGCGGCTTTCTAGGGTAAAGTCCTTACTCCTTAAATATGGTCTTTATTCTTTATTTCTGGATTTATGTTTGGTAGCAGCAGGGTAGAGGTTTGGTCCTTTTTGGCCTCTGCTTGGAAAATATCCAATTCAATCTTAAAACCTGTCAGTTAGCTGATCTTTCATGTATTTAATGTATTACATTAGATTTGTGGTGTTCTTAAACAAAATATTACACAACACCAAATTGCATACCTCATGGAAGTTTATCATCTCAGCACCTTTAACTTTATTAATGCTGTAGTGTATAATGTCATAAGTACATATCTTGAGTTAGATTGGCAATACCATAAACACTTGTGATTGATACAGTCCTTCTTTAATTATGGCTGAGTTGCTTGTTCCATATAATTTTGCCTGGGACTGATTTCAGGTGGCAGGTCTCCACCTACTTACATCACTATGTACACTTTTTGCTATATTAGCATGTTTACTTTCTTCCAAAGTTCTTGAATTTCCTTAGTGTTCAAACAGTTATTCAAAATTGATGTTGATGGTAAAAATTGCTCCTTCATAAATATTCTTTGAAGGTGTTGGCCTGAGCTTATGCAGGCTTGCTCCTTTAAAAAGTTCTCATTTTAGAAGCTTCTCTTTAACATCATCCTCAGTTACTTTGAGAATGAAAGATAAATGTCATCATCATTAAGTGGTATGGCTTTATCTTCTGCCTTATTTTCCAGGTACAGGAGACAGAAATTTATTGAATCTTGTACCCTTTTGCATCTGTATTGACAGATAATAATTTTCATTTGCTAATCAACAAGCAAAATTGCTGTGACTCGTTTTGTTCCTAATGTGTTTTTTAAAAAAAACCTTTTATTACTCACATCACCAATAATTGCCAATTTCTTGTCTCCTCTTACTTTTCCTTTAATTCCTACCTGCAGTGCATTATCACCTCTGTTAAGTGCCTTACTGATACATCATGTAACAAAAGTAATAGAATTTATTTTTATGCATATCTCCATGCATGTGTACATTGCAGGTTGTTGCAGGGCCTGTTTATATCCATAAACTGAATCTTTTTTTTTTTTTCCTCCATGTTTTCAATGGCCACCCCTTTTTTCCCTCTTTAAGCTGTTCTGAGTATGTGTGCCTGTTTATTTATGGAAGGCTTTTTTCTCTCTTCCTTGTGCTGGTTTGTTGGGTTTTTTTTTTTCCTGTATATAGATAGCCTTCTTTCTTGATTGTGAGTTATGAGGCAGTTGGTGACATATATTTAAACAGTTTTTAATTATCTGGCACATTTCTTATTCAGAATCCTTATTTTTGTTTCTTGGTACGTCAAGTTTTTTTTTGTTTTAGTGAAATCACTGTCCTTAAAAAACTCAAAATATTACAGATTATTTTCTTTGTACAATAAAAGTCATCACATCTTGATCGTTTCCATGAAGGCACTCATGACTTTTAAATGTGGTCAGTCTATTTTTATTTTTCAAGATAATATCTAGTGCTGAATTTATCTTTGTATAGACTTTCAGAATTTTGACCTACAGGTTTTGGAATTTCTGAGGAAATTGTTCCTACAACTTATGGCTGTATTGAAAAAATTATGACAAATTGACTGTGTAATATTAGTTGTGAAATTCCTTTCAGCTAGTGCTCACCATTATGCGTTCTCTGATTACCTGAGCAGGATTTATGTTGTTTCCTCAGCCAAGGTAACCTGTAAGTATTTTCAGGGAAGCAAGAAATTTGAAAGATGGGTAGAATTATTTTCTTCATTTTTTCTTTGTACTCTAAACCAAAAGGTATAGAAACACATGCTTTTAATAAGCTAATAAGCAAAAACCACAAAGCTCCAGGCTTCATCTTCTGATATGCTAATTCTTGAAATAAAAAAGAGCAATGAAACTCTCTGTAAATGGAAAGCTCTGAACGTCTGACAACAATACACTTGCCAGAGCGATGAGAACCATTTCTTATCTCAGCAAATCCTTCCAGCCTTGACTGTCATATTAGCCAGTTTTATTCTTCATTGCTTGTCTTTGATCATCTGCTGCATATTCCCATGGGGGAAAGTTATGCCCATTTGCCTGTGAGCTACTTGCAATGTTTAATGAGTATCTACACGTTCTATCAAGGTTTTAAAAGCACTTCTGCTTGGATCCTTTGCTTGAGCAATCCTTTCATTAGCTTTATATATGCACACTTGCCGTTCCTCTCAAAGACAATAAGGCATTAGAGTATTTATTTTGTGGGTGGACTTGCGCATTGCTATTTTTTTAAAGGATATTTTTGCCAATGTTTTCATTGCAGCTGGATCAGAAGACCTAGTTTATACCGGTTTCTGTGTAATGCTCTCTCTGTTGAGTCTTTTTCCAGAGAGACAGCAAAAGATTACATTTGTAAACACTAGTGTGTTACATGTTAAAATAAAAGATATCTTATTGATTGTGACATCTGACAAGTTATATATCAACTGTTTCCCAAAAGGAACTAACAGTCAGTATTTTTTGGCACTGTCTGCCTTAAAGTGGTATATTTTTATGATCAATCCTTAGAAGCAAGTGCTTAGAAATTGCCATTTTAATGCAAAACCTTCAATTTATTTATTTATTTTTAAAATACAGATTAATTTTCCTCATTGTTGTCTTGCCTGGTTTTCCATTTTAATGGTGTGAATAGTATTTAGGTGCAAAATTGACCTAAAGAGCTGCAATGTAGGCATGTGATGAGCAAATCTTGTGTCCATTGTATTTGATGTTGGATTCATTTCTGTCCGTATTTTTAGGCTGTCTGCATTTAATTTGAAATTCCTTGGTACCTGCAAGTTGTTCCAAATGTAATTAAAGTTGTCTATTTGTGACAGCATTATTGATTCCTCAACACTAGTTTTGTTATCATAGCAGATTATAACTTTGAGGAGGAAGTGTGTACCCAGTAGCGAATGGATCCTTAGTGTTAGACAGACCTCAGCTTAGCCCTGGTATCTTCAGGATAATTGGGAAGAAAAAGGAGCAACCTGTCTCCACTGCTATCTGGGGGTGAAATGTTTTTCAAGGCTGTAAAAGGGAGTTGTGTGATTGACTACAGGCCCTGTTAGCCAGCTGGATCCTGGGAGGAGCGAGAGTGGGTTTTGTGCCTGAATTCAAATATTGAAGTGCATTTGTGGTACAAGCACCATTTAGAAATCAGGGCAACCAGAGAAGGGAACATTTTAAAAGATGATTAACTATTTCTTTTTCTTTCCTTTGTCAGGGAAATTTATAAAAATCACATTTTTTTATTATAGAATGACATGAAAACAAATAATCTTTAAAAGATAAATTTCATTCTTTGTTAGAAGACATTTGGAACAAGAGTGTGGACCATTTTAATCTTGTATTTAAAATTAAAGCACTGAAGTTTCTCTGAACCGTGTAGGCGGAGATACTGCTCTTTGCAGTGTTGGCACGCTGGTGGGAGCAGAGGCCACTTCTTTGCCAGGCCAACCTCGAGTGCCTTGGAACCTCATTTCTGTGTCAATTTCGTGTGTGCGAGTGCAAAGAGCTGCTGTTTAAAAGAATAGGCTGATACCTGTAGTGAGGAATAAGGGGTAAAAATGCTGCTTTCGGGTAAGCTGGAGTTATTATTTCCTCTCTGTGTGTCTTGCAGCCTATGAACCAAAAAAATGATACCGCTTCTTTCTTAATAATTGTGGAGGGCAAAGGGGAAGCTGTACAATGGCTTTAATTATTAGGGCCAAATTGGGGCCAAAACTTGCTCAAGATCATTTTTTGTTGCTCTGGTGGACTTGGCAGCTTGTCTTATGTGTCTGCCAGAGAAGGATCTTCTCTAGATATGGCAGATGCCATGTTGGTTTCTCATAGCTTCTTCTGTGCCTAATTAACTGAGCAAAGCTCCAGAACCCATTAATGCTTAAATGCACGTGGCTGCCAATTTCCCAGCATGTGTGGACTGACAGCCTGACCCCGATCCCTTTTCAGTGAGAGATTAAGTAATCTTGCAGTAAGGAGGAGGAGGATGAAGTAAAGTTCTACGAAATTGATGACTCTATTTTTCTGGGTTCTGGAAGTAGAGTTTGGAAGGGTATAACTCAGGGCTCAATACAGACCCTGCTAGCTGCAGAAAAATGCAATATTGCTGTCTGTCAGCTGGGCTGTGTGCTGCTGCTGAAAGCCAAGAAGCGAATTATTTAGCTCAGGTAATAGATACCTTAGTTTTGAATTGAAGCCATCTTTCCTCAGAGAGTTGGAGTTATAAGTGAGCCCTGTTAGTCTGCAGGAAGTACCTGAGAAAGGGAGGAAAATTTGGAGAGCAACAGTGGAGCAAGGAGCAGGACCAGGACTAGCAGATGTGTGTCGCTGCGCAGATGTGAGAGACTAAGTGATGAGAACAAAGGAACAATAGGGATTTCTGAATATGCAGACAAGCAGGGATTTAAAGGGAGGAAGGAACAATTAAAAGAAAGAATATGGCAAATCAAGGGGAGGAGATCTGTAGAAAGAAGGAAAAAGTGATAAATAATGGAATAATTTGGCATATAACAAAGATGAAGAATGGGAGAAAATACAGAGTGATTAGTCCTAACGAATGTTATGAGAGTGTCTTTAGTGACAAAATTATGTGTTATTTTCCTCACACAGATGAAGTATTAGAAGAAAGCTGTTTCATCACAGTAGATGGAGATGTTTTACCAACTGCACAAAACTGAGAATCAATAAGCAAAAATATGATGTAGTCAGTTGAAATAGTATACATTAGGACTCTTACAGCAGGTAACAACACACAGTACAGGAGAAGAAAGTGTGTTACAAGCAAAGCCATATTGCAAAAACCACTTAACAGGTGATGTGTACTTTTCTTACTGAGAACTCCTTGGGTTAATGCTCTTTATCCATTGAGAACAAACTGAAATGCATCGGTTGCCTAATATTGGATCAGGGTGGTGAAACACTTTTCAAGAACCTCTAAGGTCATATCTTGAAAACTGAGCAGAAGAGGGCTGTCCAACCTGCTAGTTCCAGGTCTGACATAAGCTGCGTGACCAGCAGTAAGCAGTTCCAAAATACTTGTGAGGAAATAATATGCAATTGTTATCCAGGAGGATAAAGTAGATTAGCTTCAGGTAAGGCTATTTTGTTGCAGAGGTTATGTTCCTCAATATTAAGAAAATAAAGCAGAGACAGCTTTCTGGCTGTATATGTCTTATCCGAGCATTCAGTCAGAAACCACCTGACAGTTTATTTACAGTTTAATTTCATTGCAGTGCAGTTTGTTCTTATATCCTGAAATGCAGAATAGAGAAAGCAAGCAAGTCCAATAGAAAATGACTTCCTTAGTACATTGTAGAATGTCACAAATGTTAATTATTTGTAAATTAACTGTGAACAGCAGCTGCAGTGATACCCTACTGTAAGGTAGGCCAACCAAGTAGGTCACCCCTCTTTCCCACCAAGCACATAGCTAGAAGAACCCACTGTTCCCACAGCAAAGCGTTCGCTTACCCCTATCTGCTTTAGCCCATGAACCCATACTGGCAAAGATTCCACATCATCCTGATGACTGGCTTGTTACTACTCCAACCCGAAGTGACAGGACCATCTTCTTCTACTCCAACATCATTTATTGGATTTGCAACTCAGCTGCAGATTGTAAATCTGCCTGGTAGGCAAAGGAGAGCATGTGCACAGACTAATATGTAGTCAAAATTCATTGACACTCTGTCAAAGACTGCAATGTTTTACCACGTGGAAGTTTGACAGCCAGAACTTCACCGGGCTGTGATTCAAGGGATCTCCAGTGCTGTGAGTCTACAGATGTATTTCTGCATCATACAATTCGTTTCAGTGTTGGACCCCTTGTTCTTCTGTCAGATCTTGTTAACTTGTGTAGGTTTGTGAATTTACCATCATCTAACCAACTGCCTGTTGCAACCTGCTCAAAGCATATTAAGTATAGGTGGTGTTGGCAACAGAAAAATTAATTGACCAAAACTCTTCCACTCAAACCCAAAACTTTTTTACTGCACTGGTACAGAAAGTGCAGCTACAAGAGTTATTTCAGTAATTGGAGGATGGAGCTCATAATTCCAATTGTCAAATCCTCAATAATAAATTTAAAATCCTAGTTTTAGTGTATATTCATTGACTGTCCTTCAGTTCTGTGATACAACTTAGCCCCTTTCTCATGAAAGAGATAATTTACTAAATGTATTTGGGGTTATATGGAAACTGTTGTATGTTACAGCTGGAAATGTTTTTCCCTTCAAACCGTTCAGTTACTGTATGTGACAGCTCCTCCAGTTTTATACCACAGTAGATCAGATGCACCATATCGCTTCCAAGATAAAAGTAGTTTCAGTGTGTTCATGATCTTTAAAAAGGCACATTCCAGATGTTCGTTAACTCCTTGACTACCATCAAAAGAGTGATGTAAATACTGAGGTAGCACAGTATTTTTAAATAAAATAGCAATGGTCTTCAGCTACTAGTACAGCAAGGGTTAACAAAATATGATTTTTCCACATGTACTCTAAGTTCCATCCATTATCTTGGCACATCTTAAGCTTTATAAAATAATGACAACATGCTGCTTAACAAGCTTTATTTATAACTGTCTCATCCTAATATTGGTCTTTAGTTGTAATTAGTAAAAATAGAATATTATGTGCCGCTAGTCACTTTCAAATTGATCTAAAGAAAGATGAATAAATTTCAAAAATCTATAAACAGATCTTCTAATAAAACATCCTTAGCACGAACTTTTACTGATGACATTTCTGGCTGTTGCCTCAACAATTCCCTAATTAATTATTAAAAAAAGAAAATTCTCTTTGACTTTTAAATAAATGCAATGGCATAAATAAAACCTGAAGTTAGCGGGTTTGGGTACAAAGATTTCCTGCCTTGATATTCCCTCCCTGCTAAAGATGAACATCAGTCTCAGATCCCAGATCCCCACCAGCAAGAGAGGAATGGTTGATTTCAGTTGCCCTTAATTGGGTTTGTCTGTGTGGGATGGTTGTGTGCAGTAATTCAAGGTGGGATTTAACAGAACATTAGCTACTCTGCTTTAACTCTCATGTGAGCACACTTGATATGCACTAAGAGTGCAATTCTGCAATGTGACCTGCTGGATTTTGTAAACTGACCTGGGGGACTTCAGTTTGCCTCCATTAGCTCAACGATGCAGAGGGGTTCAGTTCTTGGAGATTTTTGATGTCCGCAGCGTTTTGGGCTGACCCTGTGGTACCACTGTAATGCCAGGCATATATGATGGCATCCAGATGAAGAATGATATATAAGGAAGATAGAAGAACAGTAACAATCGGAGAGATTTCATGGGGTTAGGCTTCAATTTGTTCATTTGCATGGAGTAATTCCCAGGACTGTCGCAGGAGCGCATTCAGGCAGGCGGCAGGCAGCCAGCTAGGGACACTGCTGCTAGCACGGACACTGCACCAGCGCTTTCCTAATGACTTCTCAGTAAAAGCTGTAACTTTCAGAAAACTTTTCCTCTATGGGAGCATCTTTCCAGAAATAAAGCTCCAGGGAAAAGGTATCTAAAAAGGGAACAGCTGGACAAAAACCTTCCTCTCTTCGAACTGGGAAGAGGGAAAGGAGCTTAATACTGTTGCAGATACGCAGGATTATTAGTTAACTGCTGTATAAACATAATGAAACCACCCTGAGCAGATGCCATAACAACTTCACAGTGTATAGCAACCTAACGGTGAAATCTTTGTAGGGTGAGTAAAATTAAACTGAAGAGAGGACACAGAACTCTACAGATCAGCCTTTAGGTACTCATTATCCGTTCATGGCAGCCCACTATCCCCACGGACATCTTTTTATCATACCTTGGCAAGTGAACCATCTGTTAATATTCTTAACGTCAGCATAGCCAGCACACAATACGTTGATACTTCTTTTTTTAGAGTTGCCTCATTCCCGTGAAACTACTGAAAGGATCCCTGGGAATGGTTTTGAGGATCTAAGACAAACATCCCAATATTAAGGAAATGGTCAAAGTCCTTATCTCATTATACTGCCGGAATGACTATTCTAACAGCTAATAAAGGCAGTTGTAATTTCTTCCTCACGGAAGCCTATCTTGATTTTTTTCTTTTGCTTCTAAATGACAAAATAAGCTGAGAACAGCAAAAGATTTAATTGGGTCACTAATTAAATGTCAGGCATGGGCTGCCTGTTAAAATCGAAGGTTAACTGGCAGTAAGAGCATTTGTGACAGAGGGGATCCAATAATACCTAGAGATATGCAAAATAATAAGATCAATTTTTATGGAATATGTTGCTCTCCACCCATAAAATGCATTTGTAGACTCCTTATCACTATTTTTTAGTTTATGGTATTGCCAAACGCTGTGAATCAGTTTCTTTCTCAGTAAGTGTGCCTTTTAAAAATCAGTATATTAAAAAATGCAGTAATTACTATGCTGAGATTGCAGCTATCTCAGGAGATTATTTTTGTTCAGATTCTGCAAAAGAGATAGGTTTTGTGTTTGAGAAAGAGATGTTATAGTACTGAATTAAAGCCCAAAACTTTTGGTATTGGAATCAGAAGTGAGCTTATTTGTACAGTGGTACTTAGGAATTTGTGGTTCATGTGATTGAAGAACCTGACACTCTTTAATATATTACAGAGCTCCTTTTTGGCATTGACTAATATCCCCATTTTATAGATGGGGAATAGAGTACAAAGAGATCAAGGTATGTTGACGCTCCCAGTGGGAGTTCAGTGTAGATAAAAGCTTTAGAGGAGCTATTTAGCCCTGGAAGTGTATGGAGGCTCTGCTTAGATTCCCTTCCCCTGGTTTTCGTCAAGGTAAATGAACCTTCATGTTGACGTAGCTAGGACTGCTAGCTCATGCACATTTCTGGAAGAAATTTGAATCTCACATTCTCTCATACAGAAGAAATATGGATCTTTTTCTTTCAAGAATGAAACTGTTCAGAATGTTTAACTTGTGATAGCGCTGGTAGAAATACTGGGAATTATAAACCGTGCTTTTGAATATATATTTACAGGTATGTCTCTTTATGTGTACATACTTATGTGTGTGTGTCTAAAACTGAGTTTCCTAAAAAGGAAAAGACATTGAAACTGAATGGCAGGTGAATTCTTAAGTTTTTTAAATAACAGCTTTAAGAAGCCTTGAGCCACGGGATGCTGGAGAAGAATTTATAAACCTCCACATAATAAAAGTGTATTGCAGCATAATATTGGAATTTCACTTCACTGAATACATTTTTTAAAACAGAACAAAACCACCTTATGACTCTTATGTTGTGCTGAATGCTTCATTACCATCGTGATGATGGGCAACAAATCCTTGAAGTCCTTGTATTAGCTGGCTAGTGTATTAGTATTAATTAGGTGAGACAGACCAAGTAATGCCAGAAAACATTCAAAGATGACATTCTTGTAGCCTCAAGGTAAGTTTATTGTAGGCTGAAAGCTTTTTGCCTTCATTATGTCAGACTTGTGGCTGGTTCGTCAGTTCATCTATTGTTGATATAAAATGGAGATCAGATGGTCTGTTTTGCAAAGGTGGGTGACCTGCTTTGATCAGGATCCCCAGAGTTCACAGTCCAGCCTGTGTTTCCACTTAAACAGAAAGTCAGCTGTCCTGAGGAGCTTCCCACTTGTTTATTACACAGATAGCTTCTGGGGCTGCTAGTCTACCCTTTCCCTCTCCTGTCAAAAACTCAAGATGGTGATTGAGAATAAAGCCTTAATGTTTTATACCAAACCAACTTTTTCCAGTCTTTCAAAAACTACTTTTGAACAGCAAAGAGAAAATTGCGTGTTTCTATTTGCAAAGTTGACAGTTGTTTTTTTCAGTCAAGAGGCAATGTTGTTCCTCTACTACGTCAGAGCTGTGAAATAAGCAAAGGGAAAAACTCCTCGAACCCTCACAAAGCAAAACACAGATTCATGAAGGTACCTTCTCTATTTTTGCATGCTCAGACTAGATGGGGTTTAGTAGTAAAGTGGTAGCTCACTAAAACTGAACTATTAGGATTGTTACCATGAAGTAAAGCATACATTTAAGTGCTTTCCCGGGTCAGGGACTACTCCTTCATCATGTTCAAATTGGATCTCAAATTTTGGATCTCAAAACCTGTTCCAATGTGTGCTTCAAATGTGCCAATTTCCCAAATCTTTTCCCTGCAAAAGCGGAGAGGAAGGAGGGATGGCTCTTTATATGAGAAAACTAGTTATAGCGCAGGTATTAAATGTACAGTCATTGCATTGAACTGGTCAGATGGATAAACTCAGCTGCCCCTGCGCCAAAATTGTTTACTCACAAACCCTCTCCAGAAGGAGTGATTTTACCCCACTTCTTTTTTTGTCTTTGTCCCAAAAAGAATGGGAAATGGGGCGAGCCCTAATTGGGGCGATGCAGATGTTTTCTCAAATGATGAATTCTGATTTTAATGGCCGTCAAAGGAAGCGCAAAGGCCTTCTGCACTTTGGATTGGTAGAAGTTGTAATCCTGCTCAGACTCCCATAGCTCTGAGCATCTGAGAGGGATGGGAAAAGAACTACACAAAAACATTTAACTAGCCTGTGCAGACGGCAGTTCCAAATTAAGTTGGCTCTAAGGCCATATTAATCTCTCTGTAACTCTGACTAATAAAGTAATTTAGGCTGAAGATTTAGTAAAAACCTGCGAAATCTGACAGTTTTTACATTATAGATCACTCATTGTCAGAACTTTATTCCTGCTATGTGGTGCTCTACTTCATGAGCCGCTCATTCTGAAATCTATCTGAGATTTATTAAATTTATCTGAGGTCCCATTAAAACATGAAGGAAGAGTGCATCTTAAAATTTAGCATGTTTGGAAACTGGAATTTTTATGTTGAAGTCTGGCTTCTTTCAACCCTCAGATTTTCACTGTAGGTAAATCTCTCTGAAAGTTCATCCTGAAGTTGAACAAACCTTTTGTGAATAACAGCTCTTGCTAAGAAAAAATTATGGTGTTTTACTCAGAGGTTGCCCTAGAGCAGGTCAGTGTATTTTGGAAGATTCCTTATGCCACCTATCTGGCCAGTCTTTTCCACCTTTTGTTCCAGTGCTCATAGAAATGCAGACTGAAGTTCCTGCTGAAAGTCAGAGGTGGGGTGATTTGGTTTGGTGGTGTGGAGGTTGCTTTTCAGCTTGTAACACTGTGGTAGCATCAACTGATAGACCTTCTGTAAAGACGTTTTCGAAGCTGGGGGCTTGCAGGAGGAGTTGTTTGGAGGATTTTTTTAGTCATGAATCTTAAGCGAGTCACCTGTTAAAAACAAAAATTGCTTTGTGATTACTGCAGTCAAAATTCAATGAGATTTTGCTAAAATCCTCGTGCAAGTGATGTGTGGTTACATAGACAAAAAAAAATGTTGGGTTTTTTTTAATTTGAAAACAAGCAATCAGACTTTTCTTAATCTCTGATTCTTCACAGTGACTAAGAACTCTTTCAAAAACTGGCAAAATTCTCATCCTTTTAAGGCTTCCTCTTATTGATTTGATTTTCTACAGTTACGTGAATGACTTCAAAATTGCACACAAAAAAAAATTCAATAAAAGACTTATTCACTGGTGATGAAGTGGCTGTTATAGGAAAAGTTTAGGTAGGTTTTCGGTCCATTCAGGACTGGATGACTACCACATATTAAGAAATGTGTGGGGTTTTGCGTGATTAAAAGGAGGTTATGGTCTCTGAATGCCATGGGTATATAGCACAGGTCTCAGTCTTTCATCTGTGGATAAAAGATCGGAAGCTCGGGGTGAGTATTGTTGGCTAATAATGAAGTAATTATCTGGAACATGATCTCTGTTTGGAATACAGGTAAAAGACTGAGTATTTTATATACCATGTGCACGTATGAATTGGTTAGTGGAACAAAGTTTGCATTTAAAATCCCTCGGATTTGTGATACCACATCTAACTGTGGTAAGGCATCATAAGAAATGTAAGTGAATGCAGGTATTCTTCCACCATTTTAACAACAGCTTTTTCTCTGTGTTAAAATACTTACTTTATTTAAATTACTCTGTAATTTAGTATGTATGTACATATGTATATATGTACAGAGTACTCCATACTCTGTTACGTATGTAGTAAATGGTTTACTTAGAGCTTGTTCATTTAGCACCTGTGAATTTGAGCGTTGAGCAGGTCAGCGCTCTGTAGATGATAAAGAAATCAGATGATGAAGAGAGGAAATTGTCATCTCTTCATTAGAGAAACATCAGAGGTCTGAGTTCAGAAGGGAATGTAAAGTGAACTTTCCTCCTGATTAGTGAAGTCCTGCTGTTATTACTTGACAGTGGGGACAGATTATAAGGGGTAAATATTAGAATTTGGAAAGATGCTTTCTGCTTCAGGAAAGTATGACAAATGAGGATTACAGTATACCACATATTTAATTGCATCTCCCGTGACATCTAACAGATGCTGGGAGAAAATGGGATCAATAGTTTTGTGTCCCAAGGGAAGGTCAGCTCACACCAGATGTACCAGTTTTCTTCCCCCTTTTTATATCATAAAAAATGCACTGTGAATTGATTTAAATCTCACTTGAATCTCCCTAGAGAAGTATGTATGTAATAGTATTTCAGCTTTACTGACAATAGAGGTACCATTCATTTATCCAAACTCATTCCACCATGCTAATGAGGTAATCTTATTCTGAAAGAACAAGCCATTAGGAGTAAAGTTTGTATACAGAAGCATAACGCTTCTTAATGGGGTATGTGCTGCCTTTTGCTAGTAATCACCGGGGAGTTTAAAATGGGAAAGAATGCAGTTTTGCCAATTGTGTACCTTTTATACGATTTACTTTATCAAAAATGCAAAGCTTAAGCTTGGATACAGACTTAGAAACAAGAATGAAAATCGCTTTTATAGGAGAATATGAAGTATAGCGTGATGTGTTGTGCAAAATGTCATTACTGTAGCAGCTGAAAGAAAAACTTAAACTTTAGGAAGAGACTCAGAGCTGATGGATGGTGTGTTATCAAAGATGAATTTTGACACCTGCCTATCTTTTGATCTTGAATAAAGCATCTACTCAATTCTGAGGTTTTTTAATCCTTACTTTATAGGCATATTCCCTGCTAGATAGCTGAAGCTCTATCTTAAAAATGGCAATAGTTTAAGAAAAGAGGTAATTAATCAGTGTGGTCACCTTCAAATTTCAGACTGTTGAAAACAGGGCAAGTTACTATATCTCTGCTTAGGTGAAAGTTAAATCTGCTGGATCCTGTTGAACATTTAATTTGATGAAAGAATGACATTACAGATGGGTCCGTCATTTTCAGATACCACCTGGGAATTAAGTGTTATGTAAAGGTCAACTGTATTTGTAGAAATCTGTAGTCTCTTGGTGCTCAGAAAGAGATTTCCTGGAGAAACTGTTTATTAACTCTATGGTGTGGTATGCAGCCTCATACTTTTGATCACACAGAGCAAGTGGCTATCAAAGAGAGGGCATTGCAAGGTCATTAAATTCCTTTTCGTGCTGGGTAATCATACCCTCTGTGGCTAACCAGTTGCCCTGCACTCCGTGTCTCGCAGCGGGGTAAATTACAGAATTCCTACAGGTACACTTATTGATTTTAGTGTGTCGCATCTGCAGGTCAATTATTCGCTTATAGCAAATACAGGGTGGGTAGTTAGCTAGTACTGACCATAGGTTCTCTTTCATCTGGCATCACCAAAATGTAAAGATGAGAAGATCCTCATTTTGTTTTCCTTCTGAAAGAGTGGCTGTACCTCAAGCATTCAGTCTTGACTTCCTTTACGTTGACTGACAATATAAACAATGCTGGAAGATCCTCTTCAGAAATGGCTGTCATTTCGTGACCATCAGCCTTTGACAAGTTTTGGTTACTTATTATTTGATTTACCGGATCTCTGAAGATGATAAGAATTCAGGTGCAATTGATGAAATACTGGTAAGTAACATTCCCTGAGACTTTTGATGATGTGAAGAATGGAATTAGTCATTGAGTCAGGCTAAGAGGTGGGGATGCTGAGAATCATCTGTGATCCAGTGGCTTTTGCCTTAGGTATGAGTAGAAAAATTGATGACCATAATTGCTATTTCTAAGTTAATTACTTATTTAAATCTGAGCTTGAACAATGTTTGCAGCAGTAATGGAAATCTGTTATTTTCTTGTGAGTTTTCTATGTCTTTCCAGTCCCTCACAGAATAAGTACTCGTGGTCTTTATGCAGGGTGAATAGGGGGTTCTCCTATCTTTTTTGCAAGAAAAAGTTGAAGCCGATTCCTTTAAAGCTGCCCCCTTTTGGCTGCTACAACCCTAGTACAAAGGATAAAGTCAGTGTAATAGGTAAGAGAGAAATCAGCTACAAAAAGGGCAAAGCAAAGCTGAGGTGAAGTTGGAAAGGGGAGGTCGAAGGTAGCCAACCCAAGCCAGTTTGGATGCTCAGTGAATAAGCAATATCCAGCTGTGTGTTTTATTGCCACATGGTGTCCTTGGAAGATGGAGCCTAAATCCATTGTGTCCTTTATGTTTTGTATGCATTTTTGTCATGGAAGTTGAAGACAGAACATAGGAACAAGAAAAGCAGTCTTTGCAAAGTGAATATTACGGGGTTTTAATAGTTTTACAAAATCAGTTCTCCACTTCAAACCCATAGCAGAAATTTTATTGACTGAATTATAGGTGTTCAACACCTCTAACCAGAGCCTTTCCCTGTGAGAAATGAGGAGACCATCTGGGAAGACTACATCATTTGGGGCTTTCCAAGGGGGGTTATACTTGCATGATTTTCAGACTCTTCCTAATGGCTTTGTTGTTGCTCTTTTTAGCAGACCCGGGGAGCAAGTTGTAAAGCTGTTCACTTGATGTAGTGAATAGTCATTAGCTGATGTTGCCATAAACACATCAGAAGGCATTCCTTGAATGAATGCTTCTTACTGCAAAAACTCACCAGATCTCCCTCCTCCTTAATTTAGCGTACAGAATGTGCAGGGAAAGAAAATTAGTTCCAATAATCTACTTATCCAGCCAGAAATATATATAGCCCCAAAGCACTCTGAAAATTAATGTTTTCTGTTATAATTGAATGTTTTCCAAATATTTCTAGGGTGGTTTCTTTTTTTGGTTGGTTGGCTTTTGTTTGGTGAGTTTTGTTTTTTTCAGAAAAGAGATACGTGAAACATTTTAAATTACTTTTGTTTAGATATATTTCTGTCCTACTGCAACAAAAATTGAATTGGTATTATTGTTTGAAAGTGTTCTCATTTGGTTTAATGACAGTTTTCCCACACTTTTCAACTGTACAGGATCAGGACCTTTCAGTGTAATGGATTTTTCTGAGAAAGGAATGAAGTACTGTTAATCTGACCTGACTTCTCGGAGTTCCTGGATTAGACTCATAATCTGACACAAACCAATTAACCTGTTTTTACTTCAGGCTCATAAAATATGAATTATGCTGAAGTATTTTGAATAATTGAATAATAGATGTGACTTCTAGCAGTATGAAATACAGGCAAATTATTCATGTTGGGGGGAAAAAAAGCCCCAGGGCTGCAGGCAGCATTCTGGGCCTTTGCTGTCCTGCCTGGTTCTTGGTTCACTAGCGGTCCAAACATTGATTAATGAGTTCAGTAAAGATGTGACAAAGCTGCTGCTGCTGCCACCTCATGTTTGTTTTCCCTTTTCATGACACATTGAGCAAGATATGGAATCTTGTCCAAAAGATTGTAAGTGATAAAACATTACAGTCATGGGAGAAATGTACTGTAAATGGCATCTTTTAGTTGTGATTTCTGCCTTCCATCAGCAAGAAATGATTGAATTTACTAAATGAGAGGAGGCTGCTGAGCCAGTTAGGGTTTTATTGAAATGGATTTTGACATAGACTGCTGCCTAAACAATCAAAGATTTCAGCAGGGATGGGGCACAGTGTCTATATCCTGTCTATGTAGCATTTGAAGCACCTTGAGGGTTTTTTCCCCCGTGACTCCTGACTGTAAGTGTTTTCCTCTGTGGTTGTGGTGGCTGGAATTGGTATGAGTTGACTTTGTTCTTATCTTGAAAAACAAAAAAATCATATGACACCCCGGAATATTGGAATAAGAACAGAATTTCGTCTTGAAGCCGCGTTGAGCTTTGTGAAAACAGAAATAATATGAAAGCGTGTGAGTGAGGGGGAAAAAAGGGGAAGCAGAAGTAAAGGAGCTGTTGAGAGGAAAAGTATCTCATGCTGTAGTTCGAGTAGCCATGGTACTGTATACCTGAAAAGAAAGGGAATGTGAATTGCTGATTAAGGAAAAAGTGCTGAAGTCCTTTAATCACAATGATCTACTTCACCTTACGTATCATCTCCTCGCTTGTAACAGGGCTACTCACACAGTAGGATATTATTTGTTTTGAGTACCTGCTTCAAAGCACAGCCTTAAAAGTGGCAGGTGATTTGTGAAGGGTTTATACACAGAGAAATCCCTGAGAGTACTTTTAAAAAAAATCCCAAAGGGCAGAAAGGGTCAGGTACATTGAGTGCCACCTATGTTGTGCAGATGACGTTAGCATTTCTCTCTCCAGAACGCACTCACACCGGCTATACAGGGGATCTAAAGGGATTTCTGGCAAATCCCATCTTGCTGCAGTTGCCTCTGCTGAGATTACTTCCTCTTATACCAAAGCTCATTGTCTGGCTCCCGCCTTCTCCTGCCCCTGTCTCTGCTCATGCTTTTTGCTGTTGTTGCTGTTTCTAACATGTAACTCGAGGAATGAGCTGAATCAATCAGTCGAAGCGATCTCACACCAGTGCCAGGGGCTACAAAATACTCAGTGAAAGGACTGGTCCGATGGGGAAGTTGGCCGGTGTGGACACACACCGAGTAGCCCTGCCATCTGCATTTTATATTGATGTTCGATTCATGGGCCGATCTGGAAAAACTCTTTCAGCTTCTTGTAGGCAAAGCGAATCAGGAATGCTTTAAAATGCTTTCAGTCTTTTTATACTTTTTGTGTGTTTGGTACAGTGGGGGGGAAAAAAGGAAAATGTCAGATTTGTTTTACATTTCTGTAAAGTGGTAGTAGCATTTCAAAAAGAATGCAGCTGGAAATATTACATGGCAAAATCCTGGCACAAAAAGATAACTTATGTCAGATGGATTTGTGTAGCATTCGCTTAATTGCTATCGGAGCCGTGATATAGAAAGTCTCAAAAGCATCTGGAAACATGGAGACTTTATCAACAGAAAAATGCTTAAAAATAACATATGAAATAAACATAGCTTTTTATTCATCTCTGGTGATTTTTCTAGGAGGATTAAGATCTCTCTTACATCAGCAAGTGAGCAGCTTGTGAGGTGTATCGTTAGTGAATTACCACCATTGCAGAATCTTTTTTGGGGGCAAATCTGTTTTTATCATGATCTCAGTTTAACCATATTCTGCTGATTGGTGGCTCATGCAGCGCAAGTTTCTTCTTTATTACCTTTGTGTCAGCTCTACGGTCTTTTAGCAGCCTAGGAATGGAAATTTAGTCCAGAGAGCTTTGGTTTCCCTTTCTCCCTGCTTCGCTCGCGGCAGGTGGTGGTTGGAGTGGTGTTGCTGGGTTGGGCTGCGTGTCTGTAAAAGAGATGTGAGGCCGTTGAAGGATTACAGATAGGCCTGTGATGTGAATAAGACTGTTAGACAGGAAAGATTTCATGGAGGAGTTTCTTTGCCAGGAGAAGGCCACAACTTAGAAACGTTTCCAGCCAGCGCCCCAGTCCTGCTGTTGCGCTTGTAAGTTCCTGCCAGGGAAAGCGCGAGGTGACACATCGGCACCTCCCACTGTGACAGGCTCTTATCGATCCCTCCTGGTGCCTCCATCCATCATTTGTATGCCGTGAAAAATAGCAAAAGCTTCTTCCCAGGCCACTCGAAGATGATATTATATTCTGTGAACGCAGGACTTGACAGCGTGTATTACAATCTGCAGTTGTCTTTTTTTATAATAATTAGCTATCTAATTGCATGTCCAAGCCTGGTTGATGCATTTGCATTTGTAAGTAATTAGGATTTATTTGAAAGCATGCTGTTTTAATGTTTTGTCTCCACTTTCTACAAATGGAATTAGGGATAAATTTAATTTGAAGTAATAAAGTAAAAACAAAAACCAACCCAAAACAAACACCGATCAAAACCAAACACCAAACAAAAACCCCCATAAATGACACCGAACGTACTGATCAATCCCAACTCGAGCAGCACTGGCTTCTGCAAGCTTCCATGGTGGAAGAGTTTGCCTTGAATTCTGTTGCCTGAGTAAGATTTACTCTCTCAAGTAATAGCTGGAAGCACATTGTGGACCCATTACAAATGCAACCACATTTGTAATAAACTTGCAGAACAAAGTACCAATTACAAGTATGTACCTGCCTAATAATTTGTTATACCCAAATTATGTCCCACAGTATCTGCCTTTTTGTCTAAATGCCAACAGTCTCATTTGTCTTTTCTCCTAGCCTGTATGCTCAACAAAGATTAGACAGAATAATAAATGATATCATTATCCTTCTAAATGAATATAAGGGAGAGAAAATAAAATTAAGAGTGAGGCAGGAAATTGTTAATATGTTTATAGAATTATTGTTATTGCATTAGTGAAAATAGGTTTTCATCTGCTTCTGGCTTTCCTTTTGATTGCAGCAGTCATTTGAGTAAAGCAGGATCAAGATACTGCTGGCTTTCAAAGTTGTTTCTATGCAGCTGCAGGCAGGTAGATACTACATTCATGAGCAAGAGGGTGAAGACAGGTATGCTATCATAAAGGAAAAATATTTTCAAAGATCAGTTGTGATTTACTGTTTCAGATGATCTGGTTAAAGATCCATCTGTAGAAGTTGCTGAGAAAATATGTATTATTTGGGGTTTTTTTCTGTTATTTTTTTTGTTCCTTTTCTCTGGGGAAAAAGGCAACATCTCAGGGAAAAAGACTTTGTGTCAGAAAAGTCACTGATGCTTTTCATAACAAGTTTCCTTTAGATGCGTCTTTACCCCATGGCCCGATGATTTTCATACTGTGCTTGAAAAAAGGGAATACTCTGAAGTGCCAGGGCTGCTGTAGCCAGGTTTGGGAGTGCAGAGCATAAAGAAAGAGAGCAGGAGATGATGAGCAGCTCTTCCCCTAAGGCACTGGAGTGGTGGATGCTCCATGGCTGGTTTGGGTTGACGCTTTTCGCTCTCAGAAGAGAATCTTTTTCACAAGAAGTGGAGCGTTTCTACAAAGTGGTTACTTTTGGAGAAGCATTGACTTGGCAGAAAACTACTTTTCATATTTGAGGATGGGTCCAGGCTGAAATATAAATACTCCCTGAGTGCCTTCGTGATCAGAAGGTCAAAGCCTCTGAAGTGGCAGTAGACCGTCTCACTTGGTTAAAGTACATGTGAGGCCATGGACATGTGTGCCCATTACAGCTGTGTCGGTAGGGGGGTGTTTTTGCCATGAGTCTGGAAAAACCTTCTGCATCTCTAGCAAGATACCATAACTGTTCTGCCACTGTTTCTCCTCTGCTTCCACCAGCTACTTAATTTGTAGTGTAAAAATACTCCCATTTATTTTTATGTGACAACTGTACATGTGGTTAGACCTTATGGGATACTTAAAATGTATGTTATGAAAAGGCTGCCTTTTGGCTTTGTGGCTTTTTTTTTTTTTTTTTACTGTGGGCAACAGCAGCCGTGGACTGTTTATGAAATAATATTGCCCACTGGCGGTGAAGGAAGAGGCAGATATAGTAAGTGTTTTATGTCATTGTGACAGCTTTCAAAGCAGCTCATTCCAACAATTTAGTCCAGGAGGAAAAAGCATTAGTGCGTGCCTTGAGGAATTTTATGCTAGAAAACCTACCTATAAGTTTGTATTAGTAAAGATTACATACATTGAACAAAAAGGCTGAAAATATCAAGGGGCTTCGATTTCAATACCAAGCCTTGGAGAGCAGGTACAAAGAATGTTGTATTGCACATGCCACACTGTAATTATAGCATTCAGAAGCCCCTTGCTCAAGAACGTTAAAATGGGACTCGATGTTTAAAAGAAGCAAGCTTTATTGTGGTTGTGAAGCAGTCAGAAATTAAGAAATGCCAATGTTAAAAGCATTTCTCCAATATGAATCCAGCTGCCTTGTGTCGCTCATGTTCTGGATTGCCATGACATCTGCATATGCAGAAGGGAGCTGAAGGAAGGTTGTATGGGCCATTTATTTCGTGCATTTCTTAACTTTTAGTGATGACAGCCTTTCTGGTATTCTTTTGTGTAGGTCTTTAAATGCAGCTGCCTAGGGTTTTAAAAGAAGAAACTGTGATGAGGCATCCACTCAATGCTTTTTGTTAGTCATCAGGGCCCTCTGTACTTCACTAAAAGAGGAGCTGGTGGCAGAAGTCAATGTTAGCCTTGATGTGCCACAGGGCTGGAGAGGCATCATAAAGCGTCTCAGGGATATTTGCTGGTAGGCAAGCATGGCAAGAAGCCGTGGTGACTTCTCCTCCAGGCACCCTGCAGGAGAAACTGCCTGGTCCCCTAACCTGGGCTTTTTTAGTGTCCCCTAATTATCCCTGCTTCGTTGGTTTGCCTACTCAAGCCTAGTCTTTGCTTGTGAAGCTCCCAACTCTCTTCATGGTCTTTGTACCCAGACTCAGTCCTAGCCTTGCTCTCCAGCCTCTTGTCTGTACCCGCCACCTTCACCCGGTTTTAATGTGATGCCAGTGCACCTCACCTGTTTGTTTTCTCCTCTCCCAGCTTACATTTACCCGTGGAGGGTTTACCCATTTATGTGGAACAAGGTCAGCTCTCTCCTCAGAGCTGCTACCCTGGCAGATCTGCCTCCCCCACACCTCTTTCACGGACTCATTTTCCACATGCCATTTCAGTTTCTCATCAGCATTTTTTTAAACACTGTTTAAAATGAGAGGTAAGTAGTTATTTTAGAATGACTTATGTGTCAGTGACTCTGACACTGGATAAACCTTTTTCAGTAATTGGCATTTCGAAGTAACGTTCTTGGCAGAGATTAGATAAAACCACCGAGCAAAGTAGAAGTGTGAAGCCCGGTGGTGTTTTGATGGTTCAGTGGATTCCCACTGCAGTCCATCCTGTTTGATCTGGATTTATAAATATCAGAGCAGTTAATGCTACCGATGAGGTTATTGGCTACGTCCAAATGTAAAACTGTAGAGTAAATATGAATGGGGATGTAATGTGTAATATGAATAATTTGCTTAGAGCTAAGTGATCATTCTGCTGTGTGTGTTAGATTAATTGGCAACATCTTGGTGTATCCAAACTCGGATTTCAACAAAGGGAGAGAAACGAAAAAAAGTAATTTGAAAAAAAATGTATACTTTATGCATTTATAGTTGCATCTGGTCTGTGATTGCGGAGGTTAACAGCTGCTCCTTTTATTATTGCTGGTTTTGAATCATAAAATAATGCCCTGTTCCAAGCAGAGGCTTTTGGGAAAATACTGGAACAGATGAACAGTATTAGCAAGTTGCTAACTAAATATAATAGAGGAGGTATGTATTTCGATGTATTCAATTTTGTGGGATTATGGAGTTGGCATAGCATTAAAATGGGTCCTTATTATTAAGCTATCAGCCACAGAAAATGATTACATGTAATATTATCATTTATTTGATTTCTAATTTGGTTTCAGACAAACTCTATTACCCAAATATTCATCTAACTATAAAAATTGGACAGTCAGTATAAGCCTGCTGCTCACTAGGACTGAATGAATCTTAGGTGTTCACTGGCGATATAAAAGCTATGCGTAGTTTGCAATTGGTAAGTAGGCAGAAAGAATAAGGGATTCTCTTCAGAAATCTTGACATTTTCAAGCTCCTTTAAACAGTACGCATAGGGTAATAATGATATTTTAATTAGAAAAAATTACAACTCCATCCCACTGCTCAAAGGGACCACTTAATAATATAAAAAGCAAGATTGCATTTTCCGTGATCATTACTTTTAAGAACTGGCTTGAACAAAGAATTTCTTTCATTGGTCTTTATAATCCTACATTGTGGATAGGGAGGCTATCACCCCACAAATCCCCTTATTGGGAACCTGCCATAACCACCAACTTGTGGACTGAAAATGTATAGATTTGGCGTGCTTTTGTGAGCACACGTTATTCTTTTCTTCATTTGCATCTGAAAAAAATACGTCATGTAGTTAAAACATGAACGTATTCTTTACCAATATAAAAACTGAGAGCATGCCATGTCAGATATTTATGTCTAGCAGGACCATCACAAGGTTTAATTATGATTTATATTTAGTATTTGTTTTGATACTTGGAAAATGCATACCCTAAATAAATGCACAGACAATATGGAAAAATTTAAAAAAATATTTTTTTTTTTTTTAGAAGTTTAACATTCACTAATATGCTCTGTGTTTCTAGGCATATTCATTTTTGGTATAACCTTCATAGTATTTCAAAAATTGCTAGAAAATTTTCTTTTTAGACAAAGCAAGAAGCTGCACTGTGGTCTCTAGCATTCAGTGATAGTGGCTGGGATTTGGGTACAAAGCTGGGAAATGGGCTGATACAAACAACTGGCACCTTGCATGCAGACACCAGAACGGGGCTGAGCTCTGGCGGTCCTGAGCTTAGGTAGGACTCTGACTGTACCAAATTACGGGGAAGGCTGAGCCAGGTTCCTGCCACTTGCTTTGATGCCATGCTCCAGCCCATCAAGCCACAGCTGAGGACATGGGCCTGTCGGCCATGTGTCAGGAGGGCTCCCTGGGGAAGTGACACGAGACCAGGATTTGGGAACTGGGTCAGTTAAATAGCCAGGGAATTTGCACTCAGTGCTTCGGGTTTACATTGCTCATTTGCGGGGCAATAACATATAGTTATTCCCAGCTCTGGAATAAACATTATCTAAAGAGCTAATGAGATGCAATTGTCGTCTTTGTCCATTGCTTCTATAAATATTAAGTAGCTCTTCTGTGACTGAGTAAACCGTTCTCAAGTTGGCTAAATAATGATTCCAGGAGTCTCAGTAATCCTGCAAGGGAAAAAACCTATCAGTTCTGTCCTGTACATACATATAAAGGTACAGCAGTCTTTACTGTCACCTCTCTGCTGCTGTAAGTGCTTGTCCACGACTACTTCCGTTATTTTTGGCTAGAACAACATTCAGCAAGACACTCTCACCCTCTGAAGTGATGACCATTCTGTTGAGAATAAGTGTGGATGGGCAGAGAGAGCTGCTTTACCTGGAGAGGGAGAGCATGGCCCAAAATGACAGACAGCTTGCAAGTAGCATGATGTTACACAAATATCAGACACCCAGAAAGTATGTTTTTGTTTTGAATATCATGCAACTGATGGCAGTCTGGCACTCTCTTGTTCTGTTTTGGATGAATATGATGAAAAGGGTACGTTTTGGTTATCTGTTGTTAATTTAGTATCCATGGATAATTCATAACTCACAAATCTCACACACTATTTATATTTTTTGAAGGCTGATACAATCCCATTTCCCAGTTGTAATACAGTCAGGGCAGCAGTTCAGAAGCTGCTGCCATATCCTCTTAATTAATGTACAATTTAAAATCTGGGTGAGAATAATGGATTAGATGAACACAGATGCAGTCAAGGGAGATGTCAAACATCTATCTAGCAACGAAACTCAAAAGGCAGAAAAAATTCAACTTCAGCTTCATTTCAAGTGTTTTCCTGGATTTTTTTAATTTGTATCTTGTGAAGCAATATGTGGGGAAAAAACACGCCAGCATTTGCCAGAGCAGCAGTAGCTGTACGCTTAGCACACAGCAAAGTCGGCATTATTTCATGGCTGTTTCAAGGGAAAGCATTTTATCTTTTTTTCCTATGCTGCCTCAGCGTAATAGCAGTGCTTCCCATCTAGGTCAAGAGACCATGAATTTGTTGGTGTCTTTACCCTAACATCAAAAGTATATAAGTGTTAGCTTATTTGAGTCCCAGTGGGATTTTCTTTCTGATTTTTTTATTTTTGTTATTTGGGTGCAGAGAGGGTGAATGAAAGGTCTTGTTAAATATAAATTGGAGCACACAAAGAAAAAACATATGTATTATAAAAAAGATATGATCAGTGCTCTGTGTGATAGCTATGTTAAGCATCAGTAGATAACACAGCGCTTTTCACAGTAGATATCTCTGATCTTTTTGCTTCTTCCCCCCCCCCCCCCCCCCCCGCCCCTTTCTCCCTTACTCCCTCTCTGGTCTCTTCCACACCTCTTAGCCTTTCCTGACCCGTGTGATATTGAAAGTACACTTAGCATCTGAAATGCCCTCGTCTCAAGGATCAGTCACCCTAATGCAAAGCACTTTCTTCAGGTTCAATGATAGCAGAGCTTACCCCGACTCTTCTAGGGAATCACTTCTCCACTGCCAAAACAGACTTTTTAAGTTTGAGCGGGCGTCCTGCATGGAGTGAAAACAGAAACATTTGGGATAGCAAGGTTCTAGTGGTAAAGACAGGATAGCAGCTCTGCCTTCTCCCTCTGTGTCCCACTTGATCTCACCTAAAGATTTTTACATGTCTACATGTAAAATAATGTTGTATATGCTTGCATGAACCAGTGGCCTTGAAATTAACTCAGTCATTGTTGGAGAAGGTACAGTCAAAAGATTAGAAGGAATTGCGGTTGGCTCCCCAAAGGGCGTGTGGGTTGAAGGCTTTGGTCTTTAGGCAGCGCTGGTCTAGTACATCCATTTACTCTACCTAAGGCTTGAGCAAGGCTTTTTTAATAAAGAAGAATATTGTGATATTTTGTGAAATGTCAAGCGATTATTTTGTAAACTCCTCAGCAAAAATTGAATATCAGTGGCTTAACTGAACTAAAAAAAAATGAGAGTATCTAATCTTTGCTATAAATGAGAGAAAAGCCTAAATAACTGTGGGCCCAGATCTCCAATTCATTGTAGGAGCACATCGCAAAGCTGCCCTGCGAGCAGCATTGAGCTGAACAGGGCACTCGAAGTCACTCCTACATCCGTCTGTGTTCCGTGCTCGAGCCTCGGTAATGATGCTCAAAAAATGAAATAGTTCCATATATATGATAATATTAAAATCAAGACAATGTTAATATGTAACGTAGTGCAACTGGGAAATTTGGGGTTGCTGGTTAGCTCTATGTGTGGGGCACAGATACCTATTACAATCTACGAAGAAGTGATAGTTAAAATGAGAGTAGGTCTGAATACAGTATACTTGTGTCACGTTTTTTTTGAAGTAATTGCAGGATTCTTTCTTATGCTGTGACTTTAGTCAGGGGCTTGGATTATTTATTTTTTTCCACGTGTAGAAAAAAGATGAGTTTTCCCTGAGGTAGGCAAGGCCAAAACATTGGTTATCCTAAAATGAGAATCTGAAAATGTTCATATCTCAGCAGATATGACTAAGCCATTAAAATTACTGCTTGGATAGAGAATTTGGCCTAAAGGAAAACAATGTCTAGAGCTGGTCCTTCACCAAAACTCTAGATGCCTCATATTTTGGATTGCCAGATCATAATTTCTGTCTCTGCCACCCTGGAAAGTAGCGGTTCAACACTCCTGGCTCTGGCCCGCCCTTCTCCTCACTCCAGCCCCGGGGAGACAGAGGATGGCAACGATGGAGATTAAAGTTAGCTTTTCTGATCCCAAATCAATTTTAGTGTGAGGCTGCATCGGGATGACTCAGGAGTAAGGAACCAGTCAGAGTGGGCGGGAAAGCCCAGGCTTCCGTATTTTAGCTGTGCAACTCTGTTATGGCTTGTGTCCGTCAACCCGTGGTATTAAAAATTTGCCATCAATTGCCGCTATAGGCTGGAATTAATAATGGTGAACTATTGCAATTTGAGCATTTAGCATAATCCAGGATGAATCTGCCTACATGTCTGCAGCTACATCTATTTGCACACATTGGTTTTCTTCAGTCAGAATGCCCCAAAATATTAAGTCTCAGATAAATAATGAAATGAGCGGTGTTTGGTTCATTTTAAAAAAAACAGCTCCTAAAATAAGAAAAATGCCTAGTATCTTATGCATCTGATTATAAATGTTGTCACAGCAGTGAATATATGTTTATAAATAAATATATGAAAATATTTTATTTGTAGGTGTATATTACAAATTATGTTCATATTACATATGTCTCTCTGTAGACATTTGCTGTAAATACTGGATCAGGTGCAGGGAGGTCAGCTACACGGAAATTATTTGCAAATGATTTCAATTTGTTTGTGCCATATGAGAAAAGCACGCTCTTTTCCTTACAGCTGCTGCTTGCTGTGTTTTTGTATTGACTCGCCTCTCGTACCTTGAAACATGCTGATGATAAAGACAAATGAGCAAATAAAACACTCTGTGAAATATAGTGCAGGAGACTTGTCGCTCAGTGTACTGACTTTCTGACCAGTCTAGACACTCTTTGAGGGCTAGTGCTTGACAGGCCCATCATTGTCTGTTAGTGTAAATTTCAATTTAGTGGATTTAATTTGTGTTGTTAAGTGGCAAGAATGTGTGTTATTGGAGTAATTACTGTAAAGCTATTTAATTATTGATTTCCCCAACATAGCGGGCTTGACATTTTACCAGGTATGATGAAGGAAAAGATGGACATTAACAGGATGGATATGGAACAAATAAGCATTTTCAATAGAGACTTAATTCATTTTAATAGATATACAGTAATTACCTAGGAAGTAAGACTGTTTTCTTCATCGTGACATTAATGATTCAGATGAAGTGACAAAGGGGAATGTATAGGTATATTATGACTGTGTTTAGAACACCAGGGTTGGCTTATGAAGAGTCTGGAGCACACCAGCGTTGGCTTTAAAGATAAATAAAACCTTCAGATTTACTCATCTTTTTTCTTTACCGCTGAATAGAGTTCAGTAATAACATGTATTTACTTTCCCCCCATCCCTCTCATCTTTTAATGATTTCTCCATCTCCATTTGAAGTACCCAGGAGAACAGGAATCAACTTTGCTCCTAGTTGGAGAGCGCGGGGCAGGTGGGATGCGGCTGGTCTGACAGGGCTGTGTTGGAAGCGGCTGGCAGCCCCCCGCCTTTCTCTCGCTTTCATCTCGGTGAGGGAGACCCCATGCCCTAAAGTCAACCTCTGCAATTTGCTCAGTTTAGAAAGCTGAAGGCTTGAGGCAGCCCTGCCGGGGTTTAAATGCGTGATTTCCGGGATCCCCACCCCTTTTAAACTTGCTTTGTGGGCTGGAGCTCTCTCTTCACACAAGCACCTGGATCGTAGTTCAGTAATTCAGCCACAGCTCTCCTGAATGAGGTAAAAAATAGCTGCCCTTTCTTCTCAGGAGAACAGTAGTCTACCAAACCCAGAAGCAAACACAGAATGAAGACTTTCCTGTGCCGGAGAGTCCTATATCTCTGTGTACAAGTGTCCTGGGACTGTTACCTGAGGTGACCATTAAGGAGAACTTGAATTGCTGCAGATGCTGCTTTTTTCCTCATTTTTTTTAATATGCGTTTGTTACTTTCCATTTCTGGATGCACAGTTATACCAGAGCCGATTTCCCAGCCTGTAGGGCCTGTGAAGTCCACAGCCACAGCACAACCCGGGTCAGCCCTGGGCTCTGGCGCAGGGAAGGAACTGAGCTGCCACAGCCCTGTGTGCTCTGCTGCATCCCCTGCATCCCCCTGCACCTGGGCCTGGGGGCTCATCCCACGGGCTTCAGCATGGTCCCAAATTCACATCACCCACTTTTAAAAGCAGCGGGAGTATGTTGTTATGGAGAAGTGTTGTACTTGCTTTGAAGCAGGTTTTAGTTCCATGATAGGCCATTAGATAAGAGCACAGAAGGATGCTCCAAGGGCTAAGGTTTACCTAGGATTTGAGAATTTTTAAACTATTAGGATGTATTAATGTCCAGGGAGAGTAAAGATGCCCGTAACTACTGTGACTTCCTCTACACCTGACGGTATACAAAAGGCAAAACCAGGTGCCTGAAAAAAAAAAAAAAAGAAAAAAGGCAAAGAGCAATATCAAGGAGACGTCACTTCTGATAACTGTTGATTACTGCCTCGTTCCAAAATAAAAGTTCATCGAAGCAACTGGGGCTGTGGGGCTTCCCTGCATCATGTGCATTTTATCATAGCAACACTAGGCTTTGAAAGAGTTTGGATTTTTTGTTGGGAAGCTGTAGTCTGTCTCGTTTACCCAAAGTAGGTAAGCTCTAGTAGCTGAAGGAACGTTACTGAGTTGATATCATGCCATATAATAACATGTCTTTAAATAGTTTGTTTGAGAGAGACATCTGAAGTTTCAATAAGTCTGTCCCTTGCTTGAATTTTACAGCTACGAAAAGCAAACAGGCTGCACATAGGCAAAGGAAGTCATGGTGGATAAAAGAGAAATAAGACGACAACTGCTTCGGTGGTGTTTCTGCCCCATCGTCCTCCGTGCATCAGGTCGGGATCTGAGCGTGTGCAGAGCTCCTGGTGGGCCGGCCATGCTGTCTGCAGCCCAGCGGGGAGCTGGCAGTGGGGTTGCAGCCTCCTTTCAAATACACACCCGCAATTTCTGCTGGTGTTCAGAACTGCGTAGGTTAACATTTGGAAATGTGTAACAAGCTAGGGTAGGATTGCTGGCTTCTGCAGTTCACATGGAAGTGAAATGGAAGATCTGCTGCATCTGGTTTAAGCCCTGACTGAGGGAGGCTGATAGTAAAAACTGCTATTATTGTACAGTGCATGGTACATATAAAGAAATAAAAGGCCAGGTTGTAGCTCGGCAAGTTTTTCTTTATTCCTTCAAAGCCAGCTACCCAGATTGTATGTATTACCAAGGGAAAGAGCAGGCTGCGTGCAGCTGCCGTGCCGTTTGCAGCCGGGTTTGTAGCCAGCAGTCTGCGGGGAATACCCTGCAGAAGGTCCCCGCTTTGGACGGAGATCTCCCCTTTCAAACCAAAGGGAAAACCCATTTGGCCAGCGCAGCTTCTTGTGACAGCCATTTTGCATGCCTGACAGCTGACAAAGCATCGTTTTTCCCCACATCTGTCTCGTGATGGATCAGGTCCCTGATGCTGTTGGCTGTGCTCAGTGTCCAGGGTTGCTGCGGAGGGTGGTGAGGCGGACGGTGAGACACTTGCGAAACACTGCCACCATACGTGAAAAATGGCCTTTCAGCAGGGCCAGGCTTTGGGACCAGCCTCCAAGGTGTCCCTGTGAGCTGTGGGTGCTGCGGGCAGGAGCCACAGCTCTCCCTGCAGCCTGCCTCGGGGTAAGCCGCAGCCAGCTGCTGTCCTGGCAAGTGTGGCGGTCATCGTGGTGGCCAAGAGGGAGAAATGGTGGGTTTGTTGCTGCCACCCTTGGCTTTCCCCAGCAATATTCAGGCTCTCGGTCCTTTTTGTTTCCCAGACTAGTGGGAAGTGTCATTAAATCTATTTGTTTTCCTCAGGAAATCTCCTTAAAGGAAAAGATGTTTTGTTGCATTGAATACACATTCGTATCATTTTACTGTACTTTGTGCTAGGCTTGCCTTGCAAAGTAACCCGGCCCAAGTGCTAAATACACATAGTGTGGCTGTGCAAAATTCTCTGTACAGGCTAGGCCTTGTCCTCTAGGCCCCACACCCCAGTGTTTCAGGAAGTCCAGTACATGACCAAAACAGTGAATAGCTCAGCAATAACTCCTGTAAGACACAAAGTCAAATATCAGCAGACTCCTGAAGGACTGGTGTTAATGGTACGGCTGTCTTGTGAAGAGTAGAAACAAGGAGGACGGGGACTCGGCACCATTAGTCGTGTGCTGCAAGTCAAGGGCCTGTCCTGTCAGTGTCCTGGCTTGTCAACAGCAAACTGACAAACAGTAATGCCCTGGATATTGCATACACACAGTAAAGCTTAATTTATATTCTCTTCTTTCCAGTCATGAATATTTTAAAATATTTACGTTTTACTAATAATATGATGATGTCCTTCTGGCTGCAGTAGTAGTGACACTAATAGAATGGCGACTACGGTCTCTAAAGTTAATTAGATGATGATTTGTTTTCCAACCTATAAATTATGAGCTAGTAAAAATTGAAGAAACTTAATGTAAATATTAATTTGTAAACAACAAATCCTTAGTTCATACAAACCTGCCTAAAGCTGTATCCATAGAGGCCTGCTGAGAATAAGAGCTAAATAAGATGTTACAGTATCCATTGGATTCGTGCTTAGCCGCATGGCTGTTGGTCAACTTATAGGACTATAGATACACTTATAAAATTTCCTTTAATTTCCTTGCAACCTAAGTTGAAAAACTGTGTGATTACAAAGACTAAAAATCTCTATTCATGAAGAACAGAAATGTTTTGAATAAACATCTCTTCAGAGTAATACTAGATCTTGCAAGTAGAGAAAAAGTAAATTTTATCATTGCAAAGAACTTGACAATACTATTACACTACCTGTACCACCTGCTTTGTATATACTTGGGAAATATTAGGAAAAGCCAAGTGTCTTACTCTTTGTGAACTCAAGTCTGCAGTACTCAAAATAATTGAAAAACTAGGAATCTAAAAGTAAATCTCTTATATCTTGCCATCTGTGGGAATGCCATTTTTTTTGAAAATTTCTAACCTTTACTTGACTAGGAAAGCTATCTCAGCATCGCGGCTGAATTTCACAGTGGTACTCAAGATAGTACACTTCCGTGGAAAAGTAATTCCACATTTTTAGGAGGAAGATGTAGACATATACTGCAAAAGTTGCCTCTGTTTTGAAACTTTCTAGCAATTTGAGAGTTTATCTTTGCATGTAAAATGAGTGGCCCTTGCTGGATTCGTTAATGTTTCCTAGAATGGAAGCAGATTTTGTAATGTGGTATGCTTGTGTGTAATATACTGCACACAGAACTTCAGCTATAGTTTCTGTAAATTATTAACAAGAAATCCATGAGAGAAAATAGATAGAAACCATCTTTTGTAAATCAGTATCCTCAGATCATTTTCAGTTGTGCCTTACCTTTTCCTTGACCTGTCTTAGTGTCAGTGATTTAACAGGCATGGAGGGCCAGATTCTCACAGTTCATTTTGCACAGTTAAAGACAGGGTTTTTTAAAAGGATTCCCATTTAGGCAAGCTATGGAAGATAAAATTTTAATTTGGGGATTCATGCGTATGTATCACATTACTGCCATTATTTCTGTAGGCAAACTTCTTGATTATTTTTTAATTAGGATACAGACTGTGTCTTCTTGCAGGTTAATGCATTTATGGCATAATGGATATATATGAAGAAGGAGGGAAAGATGTATATGTACTCTTAAAAAAAAATTGGATTTCTGGTCCTACTTTTTGCTGTTGTGTCCTAAGTTTTTGGGCTGTCTGATATACGTAAGTTGTCAACAGGAAACATTTGAGCTTTGAAGGCTGAGGCTGGGGCTACTCCAATTGTGCAATCTATTCTCATAACAAAATCTTATCCACTTGCTCAGTCTTAAAGATCTCAGACTTCTTCCTTCCTTCCTTCCTTCCTCAGCAGGCAAGGAAATGTATTTGAAATGATAAATAGTATTCTTTGAGGAGATTTTTTTCCTCAAATGAGACTTGTAATGTTCTTTAAGCCCTACAATTTTCCAGTTGCTCCCACAATTTATTCATTAGAAGTTCTACTTGTTTTTTTTGAACTTTCGGTTGTCAGACTGCACTACATTTCTGTTCAATAATTTAAATGTTATTTAAACAGAAAACAAAGACAGTTGAATGGTTTGGATAGAAAATCTTGCAAAGAGGCTGTGTAATGCACTTAAGAAACTCTATAACAATAATCACTTTAATGAGCAATCAAATATGCATTCTTAAAGTTTCGAGCAGTTAAAAAAAAAATCTGCCATTTTGAGGGTGACATATCTCCTTTCTGTTTTGACATTCATTGGCATTAGTGTACACTTGTTACACTTGTGTATCTAAATCCTACTTGTCAGATATTCTGGAATCTACTTACACTTTCACCCAGGGCTCAAGTTGCACCACTCTCAAACCACTTAACACATTTCAAGTGCCTAAGTGCTAACAAAGTCTTCCCTCCCTCACAGAAAGTGCTGCTATTATAGCTCCCCAAAAGTACTTTTAGGCATGCAATGGACAATTAATAAACTTGAATGCTAATAATGATGGAATAATGCAGCTAAAAGCAAGGTGGGGCTGAAAAGGGGTCTTTCATTAGAATTCACTTAAAACACTTACAATCCACTTTTCACAGAAACTACCCTGGCCACAGAGAATAATGTTTTCAAATCTACTTTACGATCTTAAACTTTTCTTCTCATTTTGGATTTCTGTCTGAGTTTTTCATCTTTCTTTAGGTTTACCCTGGAGGTTTTTTGTATTTCTTATCTTGATAGGATAAAAGGGGGTGTACCACATTTCAAAGTGCTGAATTTTTTTTTTTTAAGGGAAGGAGCACAACCAACCTTCAGCCGTAACCCAGCTCCATCTCTCTTCCGTAACGCCGGAGATGTGGTTTCCAGCTAGCACGTGCACTCCCAAACTTTTCAGCCGCTTTAGCACCGAGCATTAACAACTCTCAATATAATGGCAGCTGGGAGTGTTTATCTACTGCAAGATCAAGCTGTTTGGAGTGAATTCTGAAAATAGTTAATTCTGTAATTAAGCATTTGCTTATGATCCAGTGGCTTTAAAGACCCTCAGTGCTTAGCTCAGGAATATGCTAAAGTGCTCTCCTGAACTGGAGCCAGAATTTGTACCCAACCCCCCTTGTTCCTCTTGCCCCTAGGTTGTATATAGAAATGTTCTCTGATTGACAGCATTTCACTAATTTAATTGTATTGCTGAGCCTGTTGGTTGGACGTACGTAGCGGTCAAAAGGTTACATACACCTGAAAGATGCCATCTCCTTTCCTCCAAGAAAAATAGTGCTGCCTTCAAAATGTACAGTAACCTGATATTGATTTGAATGAGTGGCATTAGACTTTCACAATACTTTTAACAGGATGGGCAGATTAGCCCTTCTCAGGAGCTTGCCAGTGATGATTAGGAGGGATACGTGTAACAGGGTAATGAAGGGTTGTTTAAAACGTTTGCTTAACACCTGAATTCAGTGACCTTAAGATGTGCCTGCTAAAGATGTGATTATCTTTCCTTCCAATTTGTGCTTCTGGATGGATTTTTTTTATTGTGTGCTTGCTTTTGCATTTAGGATGTAGTTTGTTTGCACTGCAACTAGAATCTCTGTCAGTGAAAACACCAGGTCCGGCACAGTATGAAGGAACAAGATATACAATCCTTTCCATTATTCATAAAGGCAGCATACATGGGACCTAAACAGACACTCCACTTAAGAAATGAGAGATTTATATGGATGACCCGATTCATTAATCGTTCAGAACATCTGAATATATTTATCCCAGAGGGGCTAACTCAAGATTTAATGTTTTGTCTTATTTTATATCATGTCATTATGTTTCTTATGTGTTGTGCATTCTGTGATTCCGTGATCTCCTTTGGAACATAAATTGCTGTCAGTAAATTAATAACTCGTATTGAGACACCCCAGTATACAAATCTAGTCTTTCACCAGTATAGCCAGATTATTTTCATTGATGTTAAAACTGATATGAAACAGAAATGAAGGCGTGGGAAATCTGATTAAGGACTTCTTTATGGAAATGTGCTTATGCTACTAAAACTCCCATATGTCTGTAAAAATTGTCATAAAAACAGCTAGGGAAATGTATTTTGTATAAGGACTGGTTGTGTGTTTAACTTCAAACACCTCTGTTTCTCATATTTATTGATTCTTCCGTACATTTTTTTACTTAATAGTAACTGCCATGTAGGCAGCATATTGTTCATTGTGTATATTCTTAAAGTCTCACTGTAAACCACAATTAGTGGAGAAATTCTGAATTTAAACTGATTCTCATGCTTAGCTTAAGTAAGAGTTTGCTTTTATTTCCATTGGATATGTACCAAGACATTTAAGATATTCACCACAGCAAATGAGAAAAGAATTGAGCATTGATGGTGCTTTTAGCCTTTCTTTTCAAGTAAATATTCCAGAGAAGTTTCTTACCCTCAGTGATTTTGGTCCAGGTCTAAGATAATGAGTATATTTTCTTTAAAGTTGTTTAGTTCAGCTTTATTGACTTCTTTGGGTCTTTTGGAAGAGCGATGTGTTGCTCAGGAAAAATACCAAAACGGTGTGCGTAAAAGTGACTTGCTAGCTCCCTTTTAGGGGTTTAATCCAAAATCCATTCTGGTGATGAAATTTTTTTAAAGTTATTTACCTGACTGATAGCTAGACATCCTGTGCATGTGAACTGTGGTGGTTGCTTTTGATTACAGTGAAGAGGCATCATCAGTTAGTCTCTTCGATAGAAATATGTTTTGAAAGTCTGGATTGGGAAAAATGTGTTTGATGTAGCGTAACTTACTTTTATCATTCACAGAAGCAATTCACATGTTATTATAAGGTAGTTATTGCATTTCTGAGCTATACTTTCCTGCAGCACTTGTCCCAGTGGTGGATCTAGAGGCTGCTAAGAGTGGCCTGAGAAGCATGTGCAGTGATTCTTTGGGTCCTTCTCTGTAGAGAGAAGGCAGAAGCTTCAGCCTGATCCTGACCCAACTTTCAGTTCAGTTCAACCTCAGATCCATGAGGTTGAATTTGGAGCAGAATTTGGTGGTCATTTTTGAACAAAGAAAAAAGAATCTGGTGGTTTTGAGTTTGGGAACAGCAGTGCTTCCCCCCCCGCCCCAACTTCAACTTACAGAAGACCCCCAAAAAAGGTCAAGAGCATTTCAGCTTGCTTATAAAAGTGGAAGCTCTTCTCATTAGGTAATGTTAACAGATCACATGTGTTGACCTGTGGGACAGTCCTTCTCCGAACAAGCTATGAGATGAAACTGTTAAGGATGAGATGTAACCAGCCCTGGGCAGCGGGCAGCCACCACGTCACCGCTCTTGTACTGCTTCTGTTTTCTGCCTTGCTTTTGATAGAGATGAGTTTGGAGTTTAATTCCCATGTTTCTTCCCGCGTTAAATTATTGTTAAATTTTGAGATATCAGTGTTCTTGCCTGATAACACGATGCTGAATAGACATTACAGTTGGCAGTCACAGAAGTACATTCACTGTTCAAAAAATGTAGTTAGTTCCATTGCTGTTCAGTGCAGTGACCCAGCAGTGATTGGGACGAGGCAAAAGTAGATGGGACTGGTTTTGTTTAAAGGTTAAGTGCCAGCCTTCACTGTGTTGTCTGTTGTTCTTACAGACTTTTGCACAGAATGAAAGCTGTCTGCTGTGAGCAAGTAGAACAAATGCTGCATGAATTTAATTCATTCTGCAAAGCATATATAGTAAAACACATTTGTTTACTTCATGCTGTGGAATGGGGCCTTTAAGTCTGTTTCTAATTTATTCCAAGTTAGAAATATGAGGTAAATGTAGAAATCATGCATTAATAAAATCTCTTTATGTTCCCAGCTGGCATGAGAAATAACAGTTGTGGTTCACTGAAAATGACTTTGGGCCAACACTTTTGATGTGATTTTAGGTTTTATTTTCAGCCATGCAAGAACTCTCCTGCGATGCTTTCTTTTTAGTGTTTTACGAGCAGTTAGTGTTTTTGTGTGTCACTGAAGAATGAGTAAAAAAAAAACAACCTCCAAATTTTATTTTTCTATGGTTTTGTCAGAAAAGGGCATTAGAAGAAAAGCCAGGTCTGTCCAATGTTTATCACCAGCGGAAGAGCTAGTGAAAAAAAAAAAAAAAAAAAAGAAAGGACACATTTGCAAGTAGTTATTTACAGAGCAGGGAACGTTAGTGAATTATTTGGTTCTATGTAACAGCAAAATTTAGCAGTCAAGGAATAGCTTTTATTTCTGAGATCCTTACTTCTGTGCTGAACATCAGCCTTGTTTCTGTTACCATTTCCCCTTCATTTGCCATTCTCTCCTTAGCATGTGTATCCTTCCACTTCTTTTTTTCTCCATCTTTTTCTCTCTGTGCCCTGTCCTGCTTTCTAGTGTTACCTAGCATCTTTATTTCTCCACTTTTTACATTTTTCCTCTCCTGAAACCTTCCTGTAGCGTGAATTCTGGCAGTTTCATGACAAATTAGCATTTCCAAAAAGAAAGATGATCTGCTTTATGCTGTAACTTGACAGTGTTCGTGTATTTGTATTTTTAACAAACTATTATGCCTTGTCAATTTCTACCACATTTTGCGAATGAACTTGTTCATATTGTGGAATATAGAAGAGAAGAGGTGCATGATTAATATGCAAATTGACCTCTGAAGTATGAAAATGTACAAGACCAGAGTCTCATTTTCAAGAAATTGACATATTTCCACTGGAAATACAGAACGTTAGTCAGGAAAAGAGACAGTTACATACTAAAGAAAGACTATTACCTAGTAATTAAAACGTTCAATAGTTTTTTACTTCAATCTGGTATACAGGCTGGGGTTTTTATATGTGGTAGAGCAAGATATTTGTTAGAAAGTCTATTTTGCTTAGTCTTATTGCTCCTTAAATAAATGATGTTGCCATTTTCTTCTGTATTGTTCGAACACTGACATTGGCACTTAGTACATTACCCATCAAAAGCTCTTCAAAGGCACAAGGTGAAGCCCATTGACTTCAGCTTGGTGCGGCTTGTTTTTTTTTCCTCCCAAAGGAGTCAGCTTTCCTGAATCAGCATCTGCAATGCCGTCCTTATAACCGCTGAGCCTGAGCCTATATGGCTAATGATAGGGTAGTCCTTCCGAAAGTAATTCTCACACTGTCATACTCATCTCTAAAGTCAGAGCCGTTCTGGAGTCAAGGGTGCTTTGTTCCCCGGGCATTTCATTCTGCTGCCACAGCTGTTAATGGCACGGATAGTTATTTGTCTTACTGACTGTCAAGTTAACCATCATTATTTGAAAACATTGTCTGGCATCAGCTGCATGATCTGTAGTATCTTCTTAAATATCTGTCTGCAGTCCTTTTGCACTATTTAACTTGAAAATGCAATCTGTGTGTCAAAATTGCATTTCTTCTGGGGCGATCAGTGAATCATGCTTTTGTTGTACTTCGACATATCATGACAGAGGGCAGGATTTTAAAAATAGCTCAGGATTGGTCTACCTTTGCTGTCAGTGATGAAACGCCCCTTTTTTTTCCCAAGCACTTCCAGAAATGCCATACATCTGAGCCAATACTGTTAATGAATGCCAGCAAGTTCCACCCAGAATAGTTATTCCTTGTGCTATTTTATTACTGGATGCACTAAGGGAGACGTTTTTCCCCAGTAAAGGAAATTCCAATACATATAAGTTCAAGTCTTTTGGGAAAATTATTTGCTGGGCAAAAAGATCTTCTCATATTCAATAAATATTCACTGCACTTAATTCTCATTCAGCAAAATAACATAATAACCTTTTCTTTCTTGCTCTTATATGGAATCACACTGGTCTACCTATCAACATTTTAAAACGTCACTTGAATTCTGCAAACATTTCTCACTGTTCAATAAGGCTGGAACTTTTCTTATGCATTGATTGCAGTTCTCTCCAGCTTTACTCCAGACTTCTCACACAGCCTTGCCAAGTGACTTTATCTTTCTCCATCACAAATTTCCCATCTGTAAAATGAATAGAATAATTCTTACCCCATGGGGATCCTTGTGGCTTAGTTCATTAATGTGTATAAAGCACTAAATAGAACAAGGCACTACAGAAGTTTAGAATATCGCTATTGATATAGCTGTGAGTCTACAGGCATTCAGTTATTACAGACCAGAGGATGACAGGATTCACATCAAAGCCACAGTGCGAATTTGTATAAATGTGATCTACATCTGGAGTGAGAACCAATTCATACGTTACGTTCCCCACAGAAATATTTACTCAGCTGCAGAATATGTGTTGTTTTAGTGAACATCAAAAATGATGGAAGTTTAAGACACTCTACTGGCAGTAACCTAATTAACTCACTCTTGATCAAATATTTCAGATGCCAGAATCAAAATAATTACATCTGCAGTCCCAACTGAAGACAATACGCTGGGAAATAACATAAGGGTCAGTTCTTGGACTAGTGTTAAATAGCACAGATTTGTTGATTTTGGTGGAGCCACGCTGATTAACTGCAGATGAGGGTTTGGCCTGCACCGTTTCAGCTGGAAGCTAAAAGAGAGTTGGGCTTTCAAAAAACAAGGGTATCGTATAGTTGAGCTAAATTTTTAAAGTTGTACTTTTCATTGGCGCTGAGTTTTGCAGAACACACTGTCCTGGAGGAGAAATTCTGATTGTGAAGTGTTGGTGAAGTACTGTGTCTGTCTGTCATTTAGTCGTCTAGGTCAATTAGACTTAGAATATATCAGGCAGCGTATGCTGTTAATTACTCTCCCTATTTATTCATCTTCAATGTATATTGTGGGTTTTAATGCTTTAGTTGCTTGCTTTTCTTTTAACAAATTTAGCGTAATATGCTACCAATTATTGAGTGCATTACGTTTATCTTGCAAGATACACTTAATCTAATGCTAAACTATGCCAGAAGCTGATTTGGTTGAGAGTGAAAAATCTGCAACATCTACCCAGGGCACGATGGGGATCCCTGATGTCTCAGGCTCCTTGACAGTGAACTTGAGAAAACAAAGCAGAAAAAGGATAAAATCCTGGATATAGGTCAAGAATTTCTAACACTTAAATGCTTTTTAAAAATTCCTCCAAATGGCTTTACCTTTTTTTAAACAGCACTTTTTCAAAATGTTGGTTAGGGAGTGATCACCATGGATGATTTAGGAACAGATTTGAGAGTACTCAACATAAATGAAACTTTCAGTCATTGTAAAAGCTGAGTCACGGCTTCATAACTTACTTGCTCACTTAATATTCAGTGTGAAAGCCTCAAATGTCGACTCCAAACTTTTAGACCTTCTGGGCCTTTGTCAGAACATAAGAGCTTCAGAAATATCAATAGCACATTTTGATTGTTTCGTTGTGTTGGACTGCCATCTCTCATCTCCTTGATTCAGTCTTTGGCTGTTCTCGCTTATTCAGGTTATTGATTTGTTTGTGCAACTGTGATATTTTATAGTATTACTTCACACTGTTAAAGGACTTTATATCTCTTGAATATTAAGTGATTTACTCCAAACTCAGTCGAATTGCTGTTATGAGAGTTTGTAGATAAAGAGAAGGGACCCTTAAGGGCTGCTTTCCCCAAGAATGATTTAGTGGCAGACTCCAGCACTCTCCTGGCTGTGGGCTCTGAATCGCATGCTTTGTTGCCTGTCATCATTTCCAGCGCTTCCGCCCTGTTCAGCATTTTGGTTTATTTTCTTCATTTTTGCATTTCATTTTATATTTGCTGACTAGAAGGGGTGCTGAGAAAACACCTTAGTGTTTTCTGTTATTTTATGATGTTATAATATTTGTCACGCCTCTTCCAGTGGCGGTCCTTTCAGACACCTCCTTATTGCTCTCTTCCTTTTGAAGGAAGAAAGGACTAGGGACTTTTTAACAGCTACCGAAGTGTCCCATAGATAAAGGTGTTAATAGTCCACTTCGTTCCTTTTTTTTTCTTGTAAAGTATACTCAGGAATGTGGACCAGCTAGTAAAATAAACAGCCCCTGTGTACTTCGACTTAGGATGTGATAACATCAAAGGGTAATTTATGGTTCTGTTTGCCAGGTGTCAGTTTGTTCACAGGGCTAATTGAAGTTGTATGGGAATATATGTTGGTTCAACAGTGGAAGGATCAATGAATTGATTTATTGTAAATTGCTGACAACAACTTAGCCTTTTGCAGCACTTAGCAGGCAGATTTTATGTGTAGTGGTGCATGAATGAGCACTGGAGATTCATATGGACTAGTGATGCTGCTAATTCTTCCAGTGTTTTAAAACAGATTCTGCTTTTGGTATGATCTTTTCATATTTCTTGTCTATCAGGATTCAGATACAGCATAGAAATTGGTAAAATGCAGAATGTGGTGGCTCATGCTGTGGCGATATCATTCTCAATTGTCCGTCCAGGCCCGGAGAAGAGACTTTACATTCAAAAGAAGTGTGGCTTTTTTGTACTTCGGAGTGCCTTGGTTTTTACTTCTGTTGAGGCAATAGGCATGTGAACGGGCAAATAAAGACGTTTGCTTGTTTTCAAGCCTCCCATTCTTCTCTTGCAGCCACAGTGTGTTCAGTGCCAATATAAAAAGCTGTATTCAGCAGCAGTACAACATAGGCGCCCTACACCTCCATGTGTGGTGGACATGCAGGAGGTCGTAGCGGGGGGTTGCTAGGAAACTGAGGGACTGGGTACGATGGCCCAAAGAGGAAGTCATAGGACTGAGCTCCTTGTGTCCACCGCAGGCCATAGAGTTGGCTGTCGACATCTCAGTGAAGGCGGTGGCAAGATGGGGCTGTTCCCAGGACTGCTGCCATTCATGGCAACAGCCACACCATGGCATTGGCCACACAATCCCAAGTCTTGGCTGTTTGCAGCTGAGTCTTCCTGTGCTGAGCTTCCTCAGTTTGTATTTAACACGTCTACATACACAGGCTGGCTGTGAGTATACTTGGAACCAGAGGTGTGTGCATGTGTGAACATGGCAGGCTTTCCCCTATTTTAGGAATACTTTGATGCACATAAATCACGTATTTCTTCTAATTGATGCATCATTTAATACATCTTTTCAATATTTACTGTGTATTAATCTGTTGTTTTAATGCATTTCCAATCAACATTTCTTCTACAGTTGGTCTCTGGTGGCTACTCTGTGCATACGCAATTATCACATTTCCTGGAATGAAATAATTATTGAAATATATTTCTCTTAATGCCTGCCTTTCCCTTCACCTCTTTTTTCCAGCTGCACCAACAATAGGACTTGTTATTAGACCAGAATATATTGACCTTCTTGTCATTGTGTTTTTGCATCTCCCTCCCTGATTACACCTAAGCACTACAGCTGGATATCCGTATTCATATTGCTCTACCACAGAAAAAAATAGTCCATCTGCATAGACTTAGCAGTCCATTTCCACCTGAAAAAGAGAGCTTTTCCCCATCCATCAAACTGGGAACATACTTTCCAAATCAGGAGCGCATCAGTGACACACATGGCGGTGGTGTTCTGGGTGTGCCATTTTAACATCCTGGATGAATGCAGTGTGAAAAGAAAAGTCAGAGGACAGAATCTGGGAGAATTAAAGACAATAAACAGCCTATAATTCCAGGGAAATGAAGATTCAAACAGATGAGGTGACATGTATGGCCACACAACGAGTAGTAAGAGGGACTTGAAATGTTACATTATGCCAACAGAATTTAATTAATTATATGAGGGATGGATCATCCCGATAACCTGTTCAGAGTACAAAATAAATAATGAAGCGTCTGTAATTAAAATAGTGCTCAAAATTAACTGACCTGCATTTCTGATGCATTTCTTGTACTTGCACTAAGCATGAAATATTCTGCCTCTGCAATGTGCCTGTTAAAAGCTCTACATGCCATGAGAGGAGCTGGAAAAACGAAAGCCAGGCTGCCCTAGGGGAAGTTCCCGCTAACTTTTGGGAAGTGGGAGTGTGTTTTCTCCATTCTGGAACTGGCCAGAGGAGCGAAACTGGGGACTTAGGAGTCTGACGAGGAGGAAGGATGGACATTTCCTATGTTTCTCCTGATGCAGTGGGGTGAAGCCAAGCCATGGAGGTGTGACAACTGCTGCTCCGCTGACTGCAAAAAATTGGTGCAAACAGGGATGGAAAGAAAAGCCACTTCTCCTCCCTCAAAAAAGGCCCTGTGGAGCTCACAGTGCTCACTGGCTGCCTCTGTTTATGTCTAGAGCTTTGAGTGCATTGGCAAAGTTTTCAAATGTCCCTGGGTGATTTAGTGTCTAAACCCAGCTGAAAGCAAGCAGAGCCAAAAGGCTGAAGTCGCCTGGGCACTTCTGAAAATGTTATCCTGTAACATTATCCTCAAAGATCAAAACACCAAATTGGTTACACTGGCTTAAATGAAATTAGCGTTGCGTGCCAATCTTTTATCAGTCGCTTTGCTCCAGGGCATCATCTGTTGTGGTCAGAAGAAATCTTTCTTATTTTCCCATGCTGTAAATTGCACAGAGTAAGGGTGAAAATCTGGTCTAGAGCTCACCACTATCTTGGTTTCAGCCAAGTTGGTTAGTATGTGGATTAATCTTGCTAGCAGCAAAATTTAATCGAACTTGTTCTGAAGCATCTGGCACCGACAAGGATACTGGACCCTCGGTCTATTCTAACATAGCAGCTCCTGGGTTTCAGAACTGAAGTTAACATACTTTGGATGTGAGCCCGTGGTCAGTGGGCTTCTATTAGCAAGATTGCTGCTAAATGCAGAAATGCTTTAATTCAAAAACTGGTCTGAACTAAACTCAGGGCATATAAGAACTTGGAGTTGGGGTTTTTACTACTGTTAACTCGTACATGTATGTCTCATTGCAAAGCCACATTTAGCTGTGTCTTGGGAGATTTTCTGCTGCACAAAGCTCTGCAAATGTGATCTGAAACAAGAAAAAAGCTATAATTCTGAATTTATTAGCTTAGGGCACCTCACCTTCCGTCTTGCATTTACCAGCATTGCCCTTTGTTTTCCATCTCTACTCCAAACCTGCAGTCTGTAAGAGAAAGAAAATTCCTCTCCCTTTTCCTCAGCGGTCCGGCAGAGCAGAGGAGGTAGGAATGGAGAGCCCTGTGGCTGGTTGGCCAGATCAGAAAATGCAGCGTGAAGCCCCTTGGGCTCCTGTGTATTTGGAGGGGAGGGATTATAACCCACGATGGCTTTCTCTATTTGCTATTGAAAGTGGTCTTCGGCATATATAAATAAGTAATATTTGTCCTTGCTATCTTAGCTGTTCTTTTTTGTTCTTTCAGTTGTTGTTTTCTTTTTCATCCCTCTTTTGATCTATATTTATTTTCCTTTTGGCCCTCTCACTCCTTTGAAATGGGTGGCAAGCGTTTCGTTTTGATGTACCCTCATTTCTGTCCTCTTGTGGCTGGTACTTTTGGGGAAGGGAAGGAAATCCTTCCTGGATGCCCTTGAAAAGATGACACAGGCAGGAGGGGAGCTACATCTTGTCCCCTGCCACCAGCTCAGTAGATTAGGACCTATACCTCCTACTCCTCCAGCAGAAGCCACTGCTGCAGAGTATCTATGGCCTGGAGGCATCGCCTTCATTTCCCTGAGCACCTGCGGCGTCCAGCTGTGGCTTAAGGACGGGGAAAAATGGTACCTGTCTTTGCAACACTTACAGTAATTTTGCCTTAACTAGAGGGGACCCCTTATTACTGATTTGCTTACATTGGCCTGTATCGCTTACAGCTATTTATCAGGTATGGATGCATACTTTTACAATATTAATGTGTTAGCACCTAAGTTAATTAAGCATGACTTTCCTTAGTGTTTCTATAGGAAATGAACAAACCAGATTTTTTTTCCTTTTTGCATCAATTTTACACCTGAAAGCGAAGTGCTGAATCAGAATCCGCTGCAGTAAGGATAGTTTATAGCAGCAAGGCAGAAATGTCTCATATAAATATAGCTAACCACTGCCTCATATATCTGTAGACCTTTAGAAGGCTTCAGCTGATGTTTTATTTAGTAATGACATGATGAAAAAGCTTATAGAACATTAATAATGCTGAACACTTGGGCCCTGTAGAATGTCTCAGACTACTTGTCTTGAAAAGTGGACTTTTCAAACTGTTTTTGAGAACAACAAACTCTTTTTTTTTAAATGAAATTAAAGGGAATACTCAAGAACAACAGAACATAGTGTACCTGTTACCGTATACGCTGATGGTCTCGCCTGCGTGGGGTGTTGAGCACTGAGCTGCTGTGTGCACGTGGGTGCAGGAGCGGGCACCTGTGCGGGGACCTTCACCATCCTTCATCGTTACTCCATAACAAGCAAAGAGGTTTGTGGTTCGCGCCCGACACCTGACCTGCCATGTCTGTGCCTTTGCTCTTGCGTACGTGTGAGACCACCTTCAGAATAAGCTGCACGCACCTTCTACGGGGTTTTATTCTCGATATTATAGAGCAGTTAAATGCTGCCTTTCATAAATATGCATTAGATATATTTGTGCTTTCCAATTTATTATATTAGGTAGGGAATAGGAATTCTGCATTTTAAAAGCAGTTATCCCTTTCTCTGAATGCATTTGTCTTTATATCCTCAAAAAGAAAAAAAAAAAGTCGGATTAACTGCCTTGTTTCCTGCACGGTGCCAGGGATGCGTTTTAGTGACATTGTTTGGTATTTAATTAAAATAAACATACAGAGGAGAGATTCTCCCTAAGGAAAGAAGTTGACTAATTGAGGCTTCTCTACATTAATTCAGAGCATGAAAGCATTAATGCTTTTATAAAACTGTCTTTTTGACCTCCTAGGTTTGAGTAAAATTAGAAGCTACTGTCAATGGCTCTAATTTGTCCATATAGAAAAAAAATTGCGGGTGTTTCCATAATGCTCCATTTTAAATGGCTTATGATGCTGCTTAAAAAGTCCGCATGAAATAAAGTTATGAGGTTAAAGTGTTGTGCTGCAAGTTAAAGTGTTTCCCTTGGAAATGGTTAGTGCTGGGAGTGATAGGTTACCGTGCTCAAGTGAAGAACTGTAAATTGTGAGCTTGCATTAACTTGATCACCTTTCTTTGCTTCTAACCTAAATTTTCAAGTGTAAAATCACAGCCTTGGCAAAAAGCATCATGTTTTATGACTGAAAGGAACTTGGTAGTAAATCACCTCTTGCCTGTCGGCCTCCTCCTGCCTGCAGAGGATGCTTTCAGGGGGACACAGCGGTGCTCTCCGAGGTCCCCAGATTCTCAGAGGACGTCTCTGCTTCACTTCAGCCCTCTGCCAGCTTTTCACTGGCTGTGAACCTTGAGCTACCCTCTGCTGCTCTTAACCAAGAGGAGAGTGCACTCCGTGCCCTTTAGGGTGGGCATTTGGCATTCCTCTCTCAGCTCTCCCTTCTCACCTTGGCAGGGCTCATGATGCAGAGCCACGCTAGCGCTGGTCTGCGTGGGTATCGAAAAGGGTCTTCATCCAGTCTTTATTTATATCTATATTTTTAACAGTCTCTCTTTTCAGGTGTAGGCTATAGACAATTTTCCTTGATCCATTTTGGGTAGGATTTTTGTTGCACTGAGGCTTTGGTTTCGTTCTCCCGTTTTTAAATACACGTTTCATTGTATTTTTCCAGACTAATGCATACATGCTTAAGTCTTTTTCTTAATGTACTAAAGATTTCCCCAAATGTGAAAAGTGTTTCCCTTATGAAAAATTACTGTAAGATTTAAGAGGTAATGATAATATTTCTGTGGAGTTTTTTTAAAAAATGAAGCACAAAGTGTTATGCCCATGGGATAGCAATCATAAAATAGTTCAAAAATATATAAAAAGCTTGTCATTCTCTGATAAATTCTTCAGCCTTTCAGACTATTTTCCTGTTCAACTCAATTAGTTTCAACTAAAGGCATCTAGAGGCATTTTCCTTATAGGAATTGATGAGACTATTTATCCGGTAATTTCTATTATTATGTTGTAATTATACATAATGATTAATTTTTCATGCAGAAAGCTTAACTATTTTTCCTAAAATGCATCTGATGATTTTTATCATAATACAACACTTCTGGAAAAGCCCAATACAAGTGAGTAAGAATGAAATTTATGGTTTCTGTGGACATTTACTAGATCTGTGCAGTCACTATCCTGGAAAACAACCAGATTTAATGGTCAATATGGCACTTATAAGAACATACTGCATTTCATAACATTGGTCACTCAGACTCTTCCTGCTCTGGGTGCATCAGTGCAGTGTCTGAGAATCGTCCTATTGGTTTTTGAATGTGTTCCACTTTTGAAAGTTAAGAAAATATAATAATCTTGTTTTTTCAGTGTGAGCTGGGAAACAGTGATTCCCACTTTCTTTTAATTCTGAAGTAATGATCAACAAATACAGATGTTGCTGGGGGTTGGTTTCTATTTTCTAAGTCATCCTATTTACAGTAATCACAAGCCTTCTGCAGATTTTAGGTAGCTTTTGTCTTTTTTATTTAAAGAAATTGATGATAAATGACCTTTAGATCCATTGGCGCTAATGTATTCCAGTTCTAATGAGCTGCTAAAAGAATAATAAGTGCAGTAAACTGTGTTTGTCACCACTAACGAGGGTAGAGAGGGCTAACTTTTGAGAGAAGTTAACTAATTGACTTAAAAATAGTAGAATGGTCCCTGTGGGTGGCAGGCTACAGGCAATCTTTTTTCTTACTTAAATCAGAACTTTTAATATGTTTGTACTACTGCATGTGCTTAATCTGCCCTTTGCATAATTATTGGTTCTGTAGCAGCTTTAGAAGAGGGTGCTGAAAGTAATGGCAATCTTCCAGTTAGTGCCTTTGAGACATCACTTGATTTTAAGATTAAAGAAACTCCATGCCAGTAGAATTTCTAATAACTGTTCGCCTATCCAAATGTTGCTATTTCTATATTGAAGACAAATGGATTGCAACCTTGGTCCCTATGGCTTTAATGGAGCTATGCCAATTTAGATCGATTTAAGATCCGTTGCATCCTTTTAGTTTTGCTTTGTTCTTTCGCATTGTGGAAGCAATGTTAATTTACATCATTTATGCTCTATTAAGTTGAAATGCTGTATATGTTCTTGTACTTCTGTGTTTGGAGCAGAGGACAAAATGGCAGGCAATTTGATTTTTAATCTTACCTGCTTCCCTGCTTACATTTCTATGTCTCAGTTGTCGTGAGTGTGCATTTGTTTATATATAAATAAGATACGTGTCTGTTCAGGCTCATGTGACAACTGAAAATGCACTTTGACTTCTTCGAACAGAAGTTGCCACTGTAGTTTAACTTATTATCAGTTTCCAGCTCAGGAACCCATTCCCAAAATGAGAAATCACTGCGAATTTCAGAATTGTGACAAGCAATTGTACTGAAAGGATTATACAAGCTATACCAGTTAAGCAGTGAAATATAGTGAATTTGTGAGCTTCTGTTCCACCAAATCAGGTCCGGATAGGATAGGAGTTAGCCTGCTTTCTCAGCCTGGAGGGAGGTACCAAACTAGAGGTAGCTCACGTGCTGCGCTGCCCAATCATTGTGTTGCAATAGTGCATTTTACAGATGAGCTAGAATAAGTATCAATAAATATCATTATGGAGATGTGCTGATTTGCTACATTTAAATACTGATTTTTCTGAATACCTATTCACAGGATGCCGGATGTCATAAACTCTCCAGAAATCCCTGGGCTGCAGTTGGTAGCTCACAGCCAGTACTGGTTGCTGATTTCTTCTTGCAAAACTCACAGGCAGATTGCCCGCAGTGGTGTAGGAGTCTAGATGCTGAAGCAAGGTCAGGAGGAGAGAGCATGCTAACTGTGTATAGCTGTCAGGATTTTAATCTGGAATTATCCTGAGTCACAAATATCAGACATTCATTTTATTTGTTTTTACTGTGAGCCCAGCAAATGATGTAGAAGTTAGGCAGGCTCTTTTGGCCTGTGTGTTTATAAGTGTAAAATCATAATACTCATTTCTGAAGCCAGACTCATGAAGTTTCCTAAAACTGCATGGTTCCCATCAGAGTGGTTGTCACAGTTCCCTTCCCTTTGCCTTATGTCAGTCCAGGGTGACGGGGGATATGTTTTAGAGGCAGTATGCAGGAGGAACATACACAAGCCTGCTTGTCTGTTAACCAAATTTAAGCGCATACCTCCCAAGTACCTCTTTGAAATATTACTCTCAATTTAGCTCTTTGCTGCAGGTGTCAAGCAACAAATTTCAGATCCCGCTTGTGCTGACATTTGCTCTTGGGGAGAAGGAAATTAGATTTCTACTAGTCTGAAACCAGAAACAAATGTTAGAACTGAGAGCAGTTTGTTTGAGCTGTAAGTTATAAGACTGCAAAAATAATGAAGTTGGTAGCTGAAGCTGCTTTTTGCCCTTCTATGCAGGAAAGCTGAAATGATTTTGTCTTTATTCTCAGATTTTCTTTTTTTCTTGTTCTCTAATGTGTAAGATAAAAGGAGGGACTTTTCTGATTGTAATTTCTCACCAGAATCGCCTGTCTTTTCACGTTTGCGTCCGGCTGACACTGGTGCAGCTTCTCCTTCCTTTCTGTGCAGCTCGGCACAGAGGCCGAGGAAAAGCTTTCCCCCAGTTTCAGTGGCCAAAGGGCATTACGGGTTAGGACCATTTTGGTGCCCAAAGAGAAGCAAAGAAACCAGGGTCATACAGAGAAGCTGCCCCATGAAATGGGGAAATGGAGACGGTGTGGGACATCGGTGAGTCCCCGGCCTCTGGAGCAAGGCGCTTTTAGGGACCCACGCGTGACCTGGTCCCTGTGCAGACAGAGAGGGTTCAAAGCACCCTGGGACTCCCACTCTCATGGTAGTTTTCACCTGCACTGGGAACAGCTCGGCTGATCTAAGCCAAGGAAGCCATGAGCGAGCCAAGCTCCTCTCTGGGGCAAGTGAGAGCATCTCAGGGGTGTCCTCTGCATATGCCAGAGCTGCACCGTGTACGTTAGCAAGGATTGGGACCATACTTTCCACTTTAAAGAACAGCTCTTTGCTGTGTTTATCTTCCTAGTTTATTTATTGAGCCATCTGCCAGGTACGACATAAAGATTTTGACAACAATATGTTATGAATTACAAGTTCTCTTCCTTCAATCATGTCCAAAACAAAGCTATGGCTGTCTAAAAACAGAGGGATGGGGAGGAATATAGCTTTTATTTAATGGAAAAGAAAAAGGGATGAAAAAAAAATAGAGAAAATGTTAGAAACTCCTGTCTCATCTGCACGTGGGTCCTTTAAAGCAGTGTTAAGTTTCATAATTACTGTTTGTTCTCTCAGAATAATTGTCCCGTCTGGCTTGTTCTTGTCAGGTTAGAATTAGTCTACAATTCGTTGAATGTTAAAGGGCAAGTTTAGTCCCAAGAATGGAAGTTTTTTTGTCTATTTTTTCACCTACAGGGGTACATATGTCAAGAATCTTGTTAGCATAGAGGTAACAATGGTTTCTTCTCATCGCCTTATCCTGGGGGCTGATTTTCATAAGTACACATTTCTGCCAGGACATGTAAATACCCCATTTTTCTTCTCCCACTGAAATTCATTATAGTATATTTTGAGTAAAATACACAGCGTAATATATGTTTTGTTTTTTCAGTAGTTACTGTAATTAGTCCCCAGCCACAGGCTCAGGGCAGACTATTAGAGAGAAAGCATAAGTAACGAATCTTTAAATATTCTTTAACTGTTGGGAGAAGGCTTTTCTTTGTTTTCTGACAGACGTTTCTGTGTTACCAAATGATGACAGAATTTGCTGGGCTTAGCCGGTGAACAAATTTGTCATGTCTCTTCAGAGACACTGCCCTTGGATATTGGTTCTGCTGTTTCTGTTTGCAAATCCTGCTGCATTATCATTTTTTGAGACTGTCAAAAATCAGTGTTTTGACTTTTTAACCTTAAATGTACTTTTAGAAATAACTGATCTCTGATGGAGCTCTTCTTTTTTTGGTCAATAAAAGGCAGAACTTAAAAAAGAAAAAAAAAACAAAAACAAAAACAAAAAACCAAAAGAAAACACAGACACACACACCAAAAAACCCCCAAACCAACAGACCCATGCCTCACCAGCATCCTTTAACTAATTTTGATTTGGTATTATGGCTCCTTATTGGCATTGGAGGCTGATGGCTACGTCCTCATGCAGTGACTGGCTTAGCCTTTATGATCCATATGATGACCAGGATTTCCTCGAATATATGGGACAAACAGGGAAATGCAGAACAAATAAGTAGAGAGAATTTTTCTCTGCCTAATTTGGTTTTATGGACTAAAATCTGTTGTGGAATCTGGTTCATGATTGCTATCAAAATCTTTCAGCAGATTCTGAAAAATAATCATCGAAGGAAGCAGCTTGTTAGTGCTAGAGCTTCTAAAAGCATGTCAGATAGGTGCTTCAAAATTATTCAGGCTCTTCAGAATATCTCAGATTGATGCATGCATTATCAGGTAAAATTATGATAGTCCTGAGAAGATGATGCAGTAGGAAGGGTCAGCAGAATTTCTGTAATGCTCTTGGAAAACCTCCTTAACTTCCCATAGCCCCTGAAGGTGCTGCTCACTCCCACAACCAAATCCCCCCGGCTCAGAAATGCCAGAGCTCCCTTTGGGCCCCCTCGCTCCTGCTGTGTGCTTTTAGAGCTCGGGCATTTTCATATCCCCTCTGTGAATCATAGTTTGTGGGTCTTTTTAACGTCTGCTGACACTCCTGCTGCGCTCCAGGGAGACCTCAGGCCAGATTGCACGCTTCGATGTGTGGGTTTCAACAGAACGGTTACCTCTGCAATGAAGTTGTCCTTCCTGGCATCAAGACTTTTTCCCTTGCTATACTCTAGAAGGGCAATGTATAAAATACCTTTTCGCCCTCTTCCTCTGGCCTTGTGGTGACTTTTACAGGCCTGTCATCCATAAATAAGAAATTTGTCTTAATTTAATACCTAACCTTCAGAAGGAAAGCTTTCTGGCCCTTTGGAAATGAATATTGAAGTATTTTTGGCCTCTCAGCCTAGTGTGTTTATTATCACCAATGCAAGAGTAGATACACACACAAAAAATGTTGGATTATTTTTAATGTGTTTTCAGCACCTTATAATTATGGATGACTTCATGTCAAATGTCACATACTTGTTTATAAGCAAAATATTTGGAGCAATCTAAGAAACCTCAAAAGGGTGATAGAGGATGCTTTTTAACAGAGACAGTAATGTGGTGACTAAAGGAGATGATGAGCCCGAGAGCGCTACCAGCCAATATCACAGTGAACGAGGTGCAGACAAGATAAGAGGTATAGATGCATCCATAGCTGCAAAAGCACACTGATCCATAGGCTGAGCAGCCACTGGCATCAAAATAACGCCTCAAGTTACTTCACAGCCCTGGCACCACTGTAAAAAGCATACTGGTCTCCTGCTGATTAAACCCCAAGGTTTAATCCTCTTCTGTGGGCTCTCTGTGCATTCTCCCAAGCTGTTTTTTTCTTGTACCTGATTATTATTTTTTTTTTCCAACATCTGCACTGTGGGGCATTGCCACTCAGCTTTCCTGAGAGCGACTTGGAGCCACATCTGCCCGTGGTCGATCATGCCAGGCACTAGTGAAGCTTAGCAAGCAGGACATTCAAGCAGGGCATTAAGGTCATCTTAAAACTCTCCCACTGTGCCTCCCTGAGAAGAACGGTGGCGGAAAATGTTGTTTAGGTGCCTTTCTGGTGCAGGGAGCAAAAGCACTAAAAAGGCTGCTGACCAGCTTCAGGAGATTAATGAGTCCTTGGTGGAGAACTTGTATATAAATCCTTTTATAGGGCAAGTGAGGCGGAACTGGCCAGCCGCGCACAGAAACAGGCTGGAGCAGAGGCGCAGAAATAGCCCATTTGTAGGAAATTCGTAGATGGTAGATAACCGTTATGCTTTTTGAGGTAAAATGAGATATTCACAGTAATTCAGGTGATAAAACTAGCCAACACGCTGTGACATAACTGCTTTGAAAGGTGGGGAGAACCATGAGACGGTGGTAGGATAGCAGCTTGGGCGAGTGAAGAGTTAACGAGACTTCAGGGGATGGAGCCGTGCTGCCCTGGAGGAAAGGTGATTAGCAGCCAACAGCTTTGTTGGAAGTTAGGGAGGACTGAACATAGTAAACACTGAAGGAACTTAGGTACCTTGTTTTGTCTTTCAAGGAGACTTCAGGGGCTAAAAATAGTAAGGCACAGGCAAAAGGTAAAGTTGAATGAGGAAGAAATTGTGCACAGACCAGCACATCATACACGTGACTGTGCTGTGCTGGAAGCGCCACACGCCATTTGTTTGGGGGCCCCTCCAAGGCGAGGAAGTTGTTAATGTAGACATATGTGAATGGCATGGACTCTACATGGCAAGGAGCAGAACATTGCTTCTTATAATTAGTACTACTTAGTATGTAAATTTATTTACAGAGCCAAAAATATTGTGAATATATTTTAAGTTGATACTTTAAAAATAGGCTGAATTAAGTACGGAAAAGGTAATGTCACCATATTTATTTATGCAAACTTGTTATAAAGATACGCATTTTCATACTGCATACATCAGAGGCTGAGGGACAATGCAGTACCTCAAACAGACACGCATACCTTCAGCGTGGTGTTCGATCCATGGTTTTACTTCTTTCCCTTCAGCTACTTAAAGCCCATTAAAACTCATACTCATTAGAGTGTCACTTGACAACACATCAAGTGGTTGGCTTCTAACAATGATATTTTAGTGAAAGCTGAAGTGTATATATTTAATTTAAATGAATACTGCAAAGTTGTTAAGATTATTTTATGAATACTTCTCAGCAAAGCGACACAGCTGGGAGAAGGAAATCTAACACATAAGTGTTAGTGTCTGAAAATTATACAGAATTATTTAGCCCATTAGCTTGTTAACCAGGTGCTCCGTGCACTTAGCCTTATTTTCTAAACTCAGGCTATGCCTAATATTTACTTGCAGGTAATGAGGTAATGTTGTTAGATGTAGAGGACACCTAATTCTTTCTTGGACTTCTTCCATTTTCAGGCTTTGGCAGTCTAACAGCTTGTCAGAGAGACATCTGGAATGTGGTTGTTATTGGAGATGGCTGAAAACGTCTGTTACAGCATTTTTTTTGTGCAGAAGATAGGGGGATTTGTCTCATTTAAAATTTGTGGAAGGTGTCTTATTTTCTTGGTTAAAAGCGAAAGTCTTTGGAAAATGCAGCCTCCCTACCCCCCCATCCCTTTTATGCCTCTGGTTTGGAGGCAGAGACTAGCTTTTGAGCTGAGAAATTTTAGCTTGAGATTTATAGGGAAAAGTATAAACCGTCCTAGAAAGAGAAGACACTCTACCACAAGGAATCAGTTAAAATGTTTGTCTGCCCTCATGTACGTTTTCCTTGGTTACCGTATCTGAGCATCTTGGAAAGTTTCGTATTTCTTAGTACTTGTAACCTGACCTGAACTCCTTTCACTTTATTTTGAAATTTGTAAAATACAATGTATTCTTATTTGTTCTTCCTTTCCAAACCGTAATTGTGCTCTTTTTAGTCAAGGCTGAAAGAAGTCTCAGCACAACATCATAGCTGTTCTTTCATCAGTCCAGCCCTTCTTCTGGCACGCTGTGCTGCCTTTCCAAAAATACAGCTCGATTCTGCTCCCCTTATGTGCATCGAATAGGGTTTTCCTTTGTATGCAGCCTGAGCCCTGTAAACATGGACACTGCAGGAGTTCCTTTAATAAATTAGCTGTTAGCACATTCAAAACTTTTAAACGATAGGGTGTTTTTCTGCAGTGAGGGAGGAATTTTCATCAGATCAGAAGTTGTTCTCATCACGCTGTGAGTTACAGCTCAGGAAACTGCCACCAGTGTTGTTAGCAGCAGCTCCTCAAGCATGCCAAGGGAATGCGGAGATCGATGTTTAACCCTTACGCTGCCCTTGTTTTCCTAATTGGTCAGCAAATGAGTGCAAGAGCAATCCATACATAGGCACTGTACAGGGCATCGAAGTATTTTCTCTACTCACAGAGGTCTCAATGCTAGAAATGCATGTAATCGAAAGGATTATTTTAGTGTGAGTACTCTTGGTGCTAAGCGTCAGACCCAGAGGCAAGAGGTCAGCTTGGATACCCCATAGCCCGTTTGAGTTGCTTCCCTATATTGTAGGCTTTGCAAAGCAGCTGTAAACAATGTGCCTGCTGCATTCGATTTGATGTAGATGTTGGAAATAGATTCCTGCAGGATTAGAGGTGCAATCACAGTGCCTGACTCTTGAGACTCTTCTGAATAACAAGTCCTCATATTGATTTCCCTTTCTGGTGAGAAGTGAGGACATCAGGGGAGATGGATATAGATAAGCACGTTTCTAGTTAGACGAGAACTGGTTTGGGTCTGCTGAAAATCCCTTTGCTGTGAAAGAGAAAATCCCCAGTTGCTTTCCAAGCTATTAATCTGTTTGTGATTACTTTATTAAAAATTCCTCCACTGTTCTTGTAAGACTGTCATTTAGAGGGTTAACCACACAATTGTCTCCTGGTATTTGCTGGCTATTTTTGTTCCGTCTTATTTATTTAAACAATTTGCCATCAAAGACTAAGTGATGCATTTAGATAATGGCCACAGGTAATTGTTTTAACAAGAGAGTCACCAGTGAAATTGCTGTTTTAATACCAGCCTGGGATGACCATTCCCTGTTAGTCTGTAAGAAAAGCAGTGTCATATTATGGTAAACCTCACCAGTTTCAGAGGAAATCATGTGAATTCCAAGCAGACAGGAGTTTAGCAGCAAAAGTCAAGCAAAACCCACAACTATTTATTTGTAGAAGATCCAGCTGTGTATTAGGTATAATATGCCTAGGAGTGGTCGCCTCTGTAAATGGAAAACAGAAGGGGGAAACGCTGGGTGCCTGCCCAACCTCTGTTCATGCTAATGAGAAAATCCTTGGCCTGTGTTCAGTCCGTGTTGGTGTTTTTCTTGGAAGGCATGTCAGGCATCTCGCATGGTATATAATGCACAATGTCTACCCAAATGTGGTTTATGAAGTGTCCTGTGTATATCTATTCTTAGAGATTTGGCATTGTCTCTAGCTTATATAGTATGTGCCTTTAAAAACAGCCCTCCCCCCAAAAAAACCACCCCCACCAGAAAGCAGAGACCCAAGCAGCCTCCTAGCACATCAGCATTGGTAATTCAATACCGCCACACCATTCCTTTGCTGTTAAATAGACAAAAGAAGTAGAAAGGACCCCACAGCTTGAAAGCTGATGCTATTTTGGTCTCTAACGAAAGTCTTTGCTTTGGAAAAGAAAAGATATTTGTTAAACTACTCAAGGAGTTAATTTTCAGGCACTGAAGGCAGAGTTGACATTAAAATGAAAAAAAAATAATGTTAAAACACGTGTGGCAAGACACTTTTGTTCTGTCAGAAAGTTTGTGGATGCTGATGCAGATTCAACACTGAAGAAGAACGAGGCCCAAAGGGCAAATCCTCCACCCAGCAAATCAGGGATGATACTCCAATTTAATGTGAGGTTCTGCCCTTTCCTCTTTGCAGGCTTATGTGGAGAGAATCTGGGGTTTTTCTGCTATCTTTTATTATTGATTTCCCAAAATTAGAAGTCTCTTTCTAATAGAGAGGAGGCTTAAAAGCAATCAATAGTGTTTATCTTAGGAGACAGTAGTTCAAACTGCAGTGGAAGGTGGTGTAATTCACCCTTTCCCTTGTTACTGATTGTCTCATTTAGTGTAGTACTGCACAACAGCTTCAGGTTTTAATGTTGTAAATCCCTTAATTATGCACTCACCAAATGTGTTAAAAATCATTTCAAAGTGTTAGTCGGGCATTTCTGACTATATCTTCCTCCTCCCATACTTACATTCCACTTGCAAATCACTACAACTTAACTATGTGATTTGTATTGGAAAGATTATTTTTTTGGTTCATTTCACTTTATTATCTTTCAGCAGAGCTGTGACATCCACTTAGATATCTTTACTGCAATTGTTTCTTGATGAGATCAGATTGCCCACTGCAACTATATCACAGTAACAGTAAGATAAAATTCAGGCCGCCTTGCTTCTTTTTGATGAGCTGCTGCAGCCCGGCTTCACAGAGGGGAAAAAAGAAAAAAAAAAAAAGAAAAGAAAAAGAATAGCCCATAAAAGAATGATGAAAAAAAATTTGCAATCAAAATTGCTCTGAATTAAGGCAGATTGAACCTTTTAAATAAACACAACATGAATAAAAGGGAAGTAAATGGTTCTGAATGTTACAACAGGGTAAAAAAAACCGTAAAACCTCCTAGAACCAGTGATTTTTATACTTGCCTCATTTCAAAAGAGAGCACATTTCAGTTCCTCTGATTGAAAATATTTTTAATAGCTACTTTCTGTTGCCAGAACATGTTTAGTAGCAGGCTTTAAAACCTGTCCATGGCTGAACTGTTTACTGTAAAGCGAGTGTTTTTGTTTCAAGCTGTACGGCTATTGACTGAAGGAATCCTGTCTGCAGCACTTCCCCACTCACCACCTTGAATCATGGACTCTCAAATCAAGCAACATGCGCTCACAGGAGCTTGCACCAGGCAATATTATTGAAGTCATTAACTTTCCAGGTAAACTTATTACCTCGAGTTGAAACTTCATATGGAAAGTCCCACAGAAGGCTTCCAAGGCAAAAGGGAGGATCCTCTCAAGATTATTTTGGAGTTTTCTTGTTACTTCTTAGTGAAGGAAGGGTTCGGATAGTGGTAGCTTTTTGAGTGTGAGCTACAGCCAATTGCTGCTACGTTGCTCGCTCTGTGCCTGGCAGCATTGCTGCTGCAAGTCCTCCATACCATTGGTGTTACTCCCTAGTGCCGCACTTCAGGCTCCAGTGGAAGAGCTCTGTAGGGATATGAAGCCTAGAAATACAGATCCAAGCTCAAACATCCTGGGGCACATGGTAAGAAAAAGTGCATCAGAACAAAAGCTCATTCCCAGAGCTGTTCCTTCTGCTGCTGCTTCAAATCCTCAAAGCCCCTTGGATGCTTCAGGAGAAAATGACCTGCTCTGCAAAAAAATGCTGCCTCCCTTTTCAGCACAGTAAAGAGAAAATATCCACGTGGAGATGCTTATATAGAGATAATGGCAGGAGGGATGTGACCCATTGTTCTCTTCCACGGAAGCAGAAGTGTTCAAGGGCCATCACAGAAAGTCTGACCCAAGTCCCCTCATAATCAAAGGAGCCCGACTGAGTTCAGTATGAACAGGTTGGAGCCAGAGCAACCTTGCAAATCATATCAGGGAGTTTCGACTAGGTCATATGCCTCTGCCTCGGTGGTTGTCTCATTTTCCTGTACTTCTGAAGAATGGATAGTGCAGTCTCCATTGTTGCCAACTCTTGCGATATTTGATGTTTTTCTCAAAGCCTGAACTTTGGAGGCATACAAGATTTTTAAGCTAGCGCATGTATGTGCTTTTAATATATTTTTAGTCTTTCTAGTTGGAAAACACAGCTGAAAACATGACCTGAGTTCCTAAAAGCTCAGAGTTGACAAGGCAGAAGAGATACCCACAATTATTAGTTTGTGAAATGCCATGATTTTTAAGCTGTTGTCATGATTTTGGATGGTTAAGGATGTAAATATGGTGTTTACAGCAACAGTATGTTTTCAGTTCTGCAGACAGAATGAGGCAAATGCTAACTGAAAGCTGCATTGGTCCCACAGAAGCTCAAACATCTATCACTCCAACAGGATCTCCTATTAGTAGGCAGAGTTGCCTTCTAAGGAAGAAGATGCCATCTTCATTCTGTACAATAATCGGAAAATAATGAAAGTCTTCCTCTCTCAAGAAAGCATCATCTTGCCATGGATCAAGAGGAAGTTCAAACCATCATATAACATCCCTTGAAAACTAGTATTTGTAGGAATGTCACATTTGAAATGTTATAGTTATAGGTCTTCCATTATATGTATTATAAATCCACATTTTAGAGGGTTGTAATTTAACTGTATACAGTCATTCTCCTTTGAAACTTGGCATAAAAATCACAGCCCTGGAGCAGATATTTTTATAACAGAAAATACGTGAGAAAATTGATTTGGCTTTTCAGAGATTTAGTCATGTTCAAGTTGTCGCTCAGCACATCAGACTTACAGAAGCAGAATTTGTTAGTGAGTTACCGGATACAAGAACGTGGAGCTTTGGGTCGGATACAAGAACGTGGAGCTTTGGGTGGGTGTTATGTAATCCACAGCAAGTAATAATTTGGTTTTTATAATCATGAATAATGCAAATACGGGGACATTTTGTGTGGATTTTAACATTGGACTATTGAACTTTGGAGTCGGAAGCTAAATCAGTTGGCGTCGTCTCGGAGATCAGCTTTGCAGATGCTCCGTGAGTACTTGCAGACAAAGTCAGTACTAACGAATCTGAATAGAGCTGCTCATCTCTGTAGGCGTCACAGTCAAGTCCTGGCTGTGTAGTGGGGAAAAGTGGAAAAGTGCCACAAATTAGCCTGACTGCGAGATCAAGGGCTCGCCGTCCTCTTGGCACTCGAGGTCGCAGAGGGCTGGGAATTGGTAGCAGTTACTGAAAAGAGGTGACAGCTAGACTCGTGTCTGTTATGGCAGTTGGTTGGTTGAGTTGAAATGGTTTATTTACAACATTTGCAGGAGATGTGCTTTTATTATTTCTTTTGTTCCCCTTCCACCTGCAGCAGATTAAAAGGCAGTGGAGAGTATTACGTGACTCTGTAGCTTATTATCATTGAATACTGCATATATCTGGAATCTTGACTGTACCATACAGAGTTTTAACACCAAGAATTGACTGAACCTGGAGAGCAACTGCATGAAAGTGAGGTGCCAGATGAGAGACTTTGCTGTTGTAAATTGCTGTAGCCCCCCCGGCAACTACAGTGACTTACACCAGGGCCAGCCTGCTCCATTCACAGCAGCCAGCTCTCCTCTGCCCTCCCTGCGTTTTCCCTTTTTCTGTCTAGCTAAAATGAGATAAAGATGTTGCTTTGTGAGTGGGAAAGACCGTGAGCTCGCCACGGAGCCAGGCAGAATAAGAGCAGGTGCTGAGCAGCGTTTCCAGCCATTCAGTCCCTCTCGACAGGCTCGGCGCACCCCTTGCTTTTGAGCGCAGGGCCCCTCTGGAGCCCAGCTTGGCAGCTGCGCCGGATTGAGTGCTAGTCCTGCATGGCCGCGTGATGCTGGGAGCCAATATATGATCTCCCTGTGTTTACCTTATGGATAAGATATGCGGTGGAGCTGCCCCGGAGTGGTTTGTAAACTTACACTGTAAACACTGTAAAATGTTTCATCTGTTCAAAGTCAGTCGGTTCAAATATCCTTTCTTTCTTTTTAAAAATCTCTAAATTAGTTTCTCTATTTCAAGTGGAGAAAATAGGTCCAAGCTTTATAGATCAATGTTAACCACATCAGATGTTTCCCACTCTTGTTTTTCTTTCTCCATTAGTTTAAGAATAAAAAAACCAATACTGAATAAATATACTTACCAGCTATCAAGGGTATAGTAGGGTAGTTGTTAATAGGAGATGGGTGGAGTGTATTACAGACAAGTTTTTTTAAAACTCTTTAAATCTGAACATCCGGACAGATTTGTAGAAGAGAAATTCTTGGCTAGGTTAATCCCACACAGACTAATTTATATTATGGATAGGCATGTGTTTAAATAAATATGAAGCATGCATAAAGTATCTCCTGATTTTAGAGTTATAACAATGAAGGAGCACATCACCACCAGGTCAGCCAGGAAGCCAAAACCTTTGGAAACCCGGGGCTGACCTGACTGCAGGTGGCACTCAGGCCAGCTGTAAGTCATCACCGTTCTTCTTAACTAATCAGTACAGGAGAATGGTGAAGTTCTGTTGGTTTCTGGTTGTTTTAGACTTAGATTTCCCCCATGAATGTGATCACAGAGAAGCAATTCTGTCAAAGATGGGATAGCCAAGCATATCTTTTTCAAGGCTGATGCAGTAGATGTGCTTGTAAGTATAAAATGTGACCTGGTGAAAGCTCTCTGCACTCTCACTTGGGAAGAAAACCTCTTGTTGATGGCATCTCTTCAGTCACAAAGGGTAAGAGGGGAAAAAAAGCCCAGACAGAGGGTGATCAGAAGGAAGGAAATCACAGAGTGGGGTTAGATAATGATGATACTGTCTAGTTCTTATGTAATACTTTTCACCAGGGGATCACAAAATAATTTGAGAGCTACAGCTCTCACAAAGGTGAAAGGGAATCCTAGTCCTGTGTGATATCCATTGAGCCTGTTGCATCTTGTACAGATCAAAGAGAAGGAGTTAAGTCACAGCTAACACTAGTGAGTCACTATTCTCAAATGTTTGGGACAAAAACGTTTGCTGTCTTAATGTTAATTGCAAAGCTGTGAAGGCACCTTATACCTGGTATATATTGTGAAGAACTCATTAATAAATGTGTCGCAGAAAATTTCCAGCTGAAACCCGAACGGGACCATTTACAGATGCTTTACTGAACAGAAGTACCAAATCTTCGGTTAGGTTTTGGCTATGGACCAAAAATACTTTCCACAAGAGGTGATTATTATGTATGATTCATACAGTGAGTCCACACGAGTAAAAATAATACTGCTTAGCTCTCAGTGTTCAAAGTGCTTTTACATTTTCAAAGTGCTGTGCAAACATTAGTTAATTAATGGCATAAAGTAAGTTACATTTTTGTGCATTTAGCATTGACATTTTGACAATAAATGGTTTTGGTGACTTTATATGCATCAGTGCATTTGAGCAACCTCATATAAATTGTGCTAATGTTCTCAATTGTATTTGAGCAACATCTTAGTAATTTAGATGCTTTTTATCTTATGATGAGCAGATAGATAGAGCGAAGGTTACCTGTGGATAGCAACGTACCATAAATAAGGTATCTTCTTGTCCTTCCTAATAAAATCTAGGTCTGCGCTTACTCGTCTCTGTGGCTTGTGTGCCATGATCTGACACAGAAATAAAAACACTGGTAGAAGCCAGAAACCACTAAGAGCCATCATTAGCATTCCAGCTGCGGAAACAGAGCTCTGTCCGGGAGATGGATTTTGTGGAATTGGTGTACCCAAGGTTAGACGTCGGGACTTGGTAAAACACTGGAACATCTGCTGGCTATTTTCAGAGAACCGTCAGCTATTACCATCTATTAAAATTAATTTATAAGTGATCCCTTAGAGATTAATCTCTTTTTTCCCCTCCCAATCCTTGTGAAAAATGTTGGCATACAGTTGACATTTAAATCCCAGGGGATATTTCTTTTTCTAAACAACCTATATTAAGGTTGCAATATCCTCTGTGGAAGACATTCATCAATTGTATCAAGCTGGCTTAATGACCTTTCACATGAGGACGTTTTGGCTGAATCACAGATCGAGCTCACATGCCAAATCTATAATCACGTCTGCTTTCAAGCGTAGATCTTCCTTACTGGTCCCAGACTCTCACAGGTGCAAATATCCCCAAACCAGGCTCTGAAGTGCAGCCATTCCCTGAGTTGACCCAGCTGCTGGCTCGGGTTCTTGAGTTCTTGGGGAATAAGTATTTTACATCAAATTTTCTTGTCTCGCTTCTCATTGTTCCTCCTGGTCTCCCATCTGAGTAGCAAGAAACACGCAGAGAAACACACGTTTAGATCATATAGACTCCCGACTTGGTTTCTTTCAGGATGCTGGGAGTCAACCATTGTGAAATCTTGTGAAAATAACTCATCACTCTACAATCCTTCTTATTGAACAAAAACACACATTATTTTGTCGTACCTACCTAAGTGTCTTGGGCATGAATAGGGTGTAATTGTGACTGTAAGAAGTGACTTTCTACAAAAAGAAGAAAGAACTTTTGTTTAGGAAGGAGAAAAAGAGACTTTTTTAAAAAAATTACATATACTTTACCTGGCATCTATCTGACACAGAGTAAGCAAATGATCCTGAGTTGACCTCCTTTTTGGAAGAGACACTGGAGTGAGCATCCTGGGAATGAAAATGGTTTTTTCCAGCAGTACTGGAAATTTAATAGCTTCCTCTTCTGCCTGGTGCTGTCTTTTTCTGATGGCAAAAAAGATTATTGCTAGCATTAGAATGAGAGACATACAGTATTTGAGAAAATCAGCCTTTGTCCTTTAAAAATGGTCTTTAATAGCTTGCATTAATGAGTTTAATTTGATCTATAAATGACAGATAACTCAATCACAAAACATTTTCTTCAAGGAGAGAGATAAGGTAATATTTACATAAATGAGATTCAGTCCAGGTTTTAGTACAAGCAATGATTTCAGAGCTGTTTCAAGTTATGCGATGTGGCCTGTATTCTTGAGAAAGCAATTTTTTATTTTTTTGAAAGGCTCTTTTTTATCTACAACAAACTTTTTGAATAAGAGTTTTGCAAACTCTGTGTATATATTGTCCCTTTATAACCTAGGTAGCAGGTATGTTACGTCTTCACTTTGCTACAGGACTTTTTGAACCCTCACTGGGGAGTAATTGTTAACTTTCCACACTGGTGTTAACTCTACCTATGTTCTCCTTCAGATAAAGAGTAGAGAATATATATCTAAATAATGTATAATATATAAAAATAAACGTTTCTGTCCTAGCCACGTGACGCCAGTGCGCTCATATTCCTTTGGCAGCAGGTCCTCTGCTGAGGACCCACTGCTGCCATGGGAAGAGTGAGGGAGGCAGAGCTTTTGGAGACTGACAGACATGTGGTTCCCACCGCCCAGGGACCTGGTGACTTCCCATAATGGCTGGAAGTCACTGCCATCCCCTGCCTAGGCAGCACAGCAGGAGGGAGCTTTGCTTTCCAGGGCATCAATCCCCATTGCTCTCCCTTCTGGTCCCCAGCCTCAGGCAGCTCGGTCTCCTCCTGACACTGGCTCTAGCATCCAAACCTAAATTACTAGTACCTGTCAGAAGGGTAGGATGTACCATCCCTTGGTCTCTTTGTGTGATTTTAAATCCTGGGACTGTTTTGTGTTCAGAATCTTGCAGCAGCCACAAAGATGATGGCAAGGAGGAGATTACATTTCAAGCATATTCTGTTTTGCTTGAGTGGTGGACTCTGAGCAAGTAGTGCTGATTCTCCTGCTGGCCCTGGAAAGCAGTGGAAATTGTATTGGCAGGCATTACGTGCTAGTACAACAAAACTGTAAAATCATCAAGAATACAAGAAAGTTCCGAAGTGACACCTCAGGCTCAGGGGACCCAGCAAAGAGTTTTTGGTGTTAGTGGAACATGGCATCTTCTGGGACTTAGTCTGCCACAGCTTGGATGCCCAAACAGACTTAGGAAGTTTATAATCATTGGGAACTTTGGGGCATTTAAGTCCAAATTGTACTAAAAACATACTGGAAAATGTATGTTGTAAGGTAAAATGTGGTGCAAAAAGTTGGCCTGTGGGATTACAACGCCGTGCTTGATTGTATGCCACAATATCATATTCAGCGGAGATCCACAACAAGGCTGTAATGATAACTTTAAGCTGATGATTTATCTCCTCAGAAATGCATGGTTGTTGTAAAACTGCCGATCAGATATTTTCAGAGTACTATCCTTCACAAGCCCTTATTTAACGCAGTTATATTTGCATGCATACCCTCTCTTCACATTTGCCATTTGTCACTGAGATAGCAAATTACATTCATCAGAATCCATTCATTCCCCCCGGTTTTGCTGAATACAGGATTATCTTGGCTGTGTCAGCTGCCCTATGACTGGTAACTGTGAAAAATGGAGGTCGCCTTCAGATATTCCAAACATGTATCTTCAAAGGACAGTAGGTATTAAGCTGGAAAAGATGAATGGGCTTTATGTCATCGTGTTTGTGTGGCATAGAAGTGAATTGTGCAGATTGATGGATATCTTGGTAAAAACAAATGCATTTTTAAACTACTCTCTTGCCCCTTTCCTGACAAGTTTTAGTGACCATTGAAAGAAAGATACTGAGACACCGCCTTAAATCCTAGGCTGATTTTACAGGTTTTTTCACCTTTAGAAAACTGAAGAACTTTTAGTTGTTGAGCAAAAAACCACATGCGAACTATTAACAACTGGTTATTTTATAGTCTGTGTTTACATTAGCACTACCAGACTATCGTGTCTTATTTGTCATATAATCATACAATATATAAGTAACTGGGACATGTACAATTTTGTTGCTGACCATTTGTAAATTCGTCAGAAAATGTTGCCGTAATTTCCTATTTTAGATCCAGATTGCTTCTTTAGGACAGCCACTCTGCTTGTCTGGCAGGTGCTTTGTTCATACAAAAAAGTAACAGCCCAGCACAAAGAGTCACCAGGTCCAAAAGGAAAAGCTCTACCTGTCCTTGAATAATACACTGTATTAAAAAAGTATTGAAACCACAAAGTGGATTCTCTCAAGGAGAATAAGTAACCTTTAAAAAACAACCAGTGTATTGGGGAAAAAGAGTTATCACTATTGATTCTCACAATGCATGGATACATTGAAAGGATATGCCAGAGGAAAAAAGGTGGAGTGCAGTGAAGCTTGTGACCATTGATAGGATTTTCTTTCTCCTGTAGCATCTTTTCTTGATAGAGAACAGGAGAAAAAGATCCCAGGATCCTGGTCTAGTTCTGCTACTCTTATTCTCTGTGACCTTGGGCACATCAAATCTCCACCTGGAGACAAAGATCTATCAGAAGTGTGACAAGACCATAACACTTACGTGTGTGTGAGATCTGTGGGTAAAAGTGCTTCCCCACTGGAAAGTATTATGGTTTTTAATGGGTTTCAGTAATACGGAGATAGGCTTATGCCATAGTGGTAACTGCAGTGGTATATCTGGTACCTATGTGATACAGGGAGGAATTTGCCCTCATCTGTTGAATACGAGCAGAGCTGTAGGAACAGGACAATAGACAGGGAGAGACATTCTGACTGCATTTTAAATTTATCTTGAGTTTCATTCCTAAGTGTGTTGCTACTGCATTTTGTTTTAGAGGCAGGGATTGCTGCAAAGCCTTAGGTACCATTCCTTTGGGATGTTGTTTGTGTTAATATTTTAAACTTGTAATAAATTTCTGGTGGGTTTTTTTCCTGTGTTTGGTTGGGACTTTTTTTAAATTGCCTTTGGACTTTTAATTATCTTTCACTCTAAGCTAAGTATGCTTTCTATCATGAAGTAGGATATTAAAGCACTAATAATAACTTTTCTGTTTTTTAACTTCAGTAAGACCACCATAGAAAACATTCCACTCTATTTGTGAGAAGCATAAATCATTTTATAACTCATGTGTTCTGTATTATTTTTTCTTTCAATGACTGCCTAAGTAATATCATGGTTTAAGTAAGAGTTGCTTCCTCACAGCTGGTCCTCAATGGGTATTTGCTCTTGATGTGATATCATAACGCTCCATTAATGCCATTACTTGCAGGAGGTTTACAGCAATGTGAATTTTTATTTAGATTTTTGCTTTGGATTCAAAGAATCTCAAAACTCAAATCCATGAAAATCAAAGAGCTTTGTCCTGAGAGAGTTCATCTGTCCTCCTCCACCAGCAGGACTGAAGGATGATCTAGAGATTGCCTGTTTGCCTGAAGCTGGGCTCATTTGGGTAGCTGCAAGTTCAGGTAAACAGGGGGTGGGATAGTGTTTTGGCTCAGGTTTGCAGTGGATTTGAAGCTGGGCCAAGTGTAAAGATCTTAAGGCTAGGTGAATTGCTTTGTGAACATCATCACACAGTTCGTTGGTTGTCAAATTCACCGTATCACCAGTCTGGCACCTCTGCCCTGCTTAAATCTTGTTATGAGGATGGAAGTAGCGCCGAAGCTTTGTATTTGCCATAAATACTTGACTGAAATTCTTTTTGAGAGTAATTCTGCAATTATAGACCATGATGTCATGCAGAAAGAAGCAGACAGTCAGCTAGGCTCTATGCTTTAACAGTTTCTGTGAAGTTAGTAATAATACTAGGAGGCTGAATTTTAATTTACAGTGCTGTGAATTGAGTAGTTTTTATAGCGCCTGAAGCCATTCACCTTTTGAAGGAGTGTGTGAAAACTTCTGGCCTCGACCACGGCTCATTTCCAAGTGGGATTGCAGTCCTCTCTCCTCTTTCTTTTTGGGCAGGGAGACTGCTATCTGGACAGCTGGCCAGATGTGCACAGTGCTCGGGAAAGACAGTGCCTCTGGTGAAGTGGATCACAGCTGCTGCGAGGGATAGGGCAGATGCCTGTGTTATTTTACAAAGCTGGTATTTCCATCTGTTAGTTGATTGCAATAGGATTACCAGAGGATCAGACCAGGCAGAGGGTAGGCTGAAGGGGGGACTGTCAGCATCAAGAGCATCGTTTACCAGTACTTTAAGGGGGCAGAAACAGATGTTGGTCTCTTTGAAGTGTACCTCTGCATGGAGCCAGTTCAATGCGTCAGCTCGGTGCCAGGCAGGGAGGAACTCTGTCAGAAAACCAGAAAAGAGATAGATGGAAAATGAGGTCTCTGAAGATAAGAGAGAGAGAGAGAGACGTGGACTTCAGAACAGCAAACTGACCCCTTGCCATAGAGATAGAAATTTTACACAGTGTGCAGGGACCAGCTAGGACAGTTGTAGTCTGATCCTGTGGTGCATTAAAAATCTCTTCCTCCTCCTTCTTTATTTCCCACAACTGAGATTTGGACTCCACAAGAGCACGCCTTGGAAACCTGACTTAGGTGGCTTTGTTCCCACTGGTGTCTGTAAGAGCAGTCTTTGTCATGCAGTGAAAGCCAACAGGGCTGCCCCAGCAGCCACGGTCCAAGCGGAGGGAAAAGTGGGATTGTGGCATGGTTGAAGGTTCAGGACTTCTTCCTTACAGGCACTGTAGTCAAGGAGACTTAATGGGTACAGACAGCTCTGAACTGTGACTGTTAAGGATATGTTTGAAGAAGTATCTGAAAATTTAGAGTAAGGAAATTTTAATATCAGAAGAACTTTAATTCTTAAGGAGGCAAATGTTATTTCTGGCATTACAGAGTATAGGCGCCGATCCAAGCACGCTGAAGTCAATAAAAAGCCTCCGTTTGGCTTCACTGAGTTTTGGATTAAGTCCACAGAATGTTTGATAAACTAAAAATGTTACAGCAAGCTTCTGGTGTTCACCATCGCCTTACGACAATAGGTCCTGGTGGGATCAGGCAGAGGTGGTTGGTTCATAAAAGGGATTTGCTACACGTACAAAGAGCAGAAAGCTGCTTCATTCTCTTTGTTGTTTGTTACAATTAATTTGATTTGGGATTGGGAAATATTTTTTACAAGTTAGCATTGTTTTTCTATTGTGTATTTTCTGGTAAGATTTAAATTATGATGAAAGTTGTTGTCGCGTATAATAAAAAGCAGTTGCTGCCTGCTGGGTAAATGTCTTGGTACTGGGGATACGCATGAAATACTTGGGAGTGCTGAAATGCAGTTGGGTTTATTTTTGTTGCGAGTTGTTATTTTGTTAGGACACAAGGTGGCAATGACATGGAAACACTCATTAGATAAAATAGTCTAGAGTGTCTTTGGGTCAGTTTTCTGCTTCAAAGCTGTGCTTGATATATACAGCTTGGCACCTGGCTTATACATACAGCTATATGCATGACAACATTTGGCATGTCCTGTGGATTGCGCTTGGCAATACCTCTTTGTAGCAATGCATAAGTGCACGACTAAGTATTACTGTCCCTTAAACAGATAGGGAAATGAAGTCAGAGGAACTGGACAACCTGCTGGAGGCCACAGCAACAGAGCTGAGATAAAACCAGAGACATTTTCAATCCTAAAATGTATATAGGTACAGCTGTAGAGTATAAACTCCTCCTGTTTCTATGGCTGTATGTGACACATGCAGCGTCCTCTCCCATGCTGCAGTAGAGGGAAGGGTCCTTTAGGGGGAACTTGGTGTTTACTTTTAGCTTGCTGGGGAGGCCGGGTTTTTCTCCTTCTCAAAGAATCCATAGAAAAGGGTGTAAAAGTTACCAGAAAGCATCAGCAGACTCTTGTATTATTGTGGCTTTGGATGCGGCGAGGCTTGTGGCCATTTCTCCAAGTGGTGCGTGTCCATCTTCTTGCTGTGTTTGCCTTCTGTGGGTAGAGCTGTCTATGGCTGGCGGTGGCTGTGTGTTGGTGGAGGTCGACTGCTGCAGAGGGGTGAGCTCCCAGCTCTGCCCTGTGCTTTTTGGGACCCTCTGCAGCTTTTCATTGTTCCCATGCTGGCAGTGACGGTGCAGTCCCTGAGCACCCTCCCACCCAACCTCCTATGGAGCTCTTCTAGACCATTAGTGGTCCATGAGTGAACTAACCCAAGGTGCATTAACCCACCACTAAACTTAAAACACACTAGGTGTAAAGTGCTCTCAAATTCACTGGGGAAAAACCAACCAACCAAAACCCCACTGAACAAAAAGCAGGAGGAAATATTTTTGCTAGCTTCTTTGAATTAAGATCAATGCTGCTGCTCTTAACACCAACAGTGCTGTTATACCCAGAGGAGAGGTTTTCACTTCATGAGATTTGGCTGTATCCTTGTAAAATCCTGGCGTTAATGACTGACTCTGGGTCCATTCCTCTGCACAACAGCCTTGGCCCTGTGAGCCACGCAGAGCCCCAGAAGTTTACTGATCCTTATCCAGTGCAGCTAACAAAACCACCAGGCAAGTATCCCCCTCAAAATTAAATGGAGCCTGGCAAGGAGAACAGGGCCCAAGAAAAAGAAGAAAAAATTTAAAAAAAAATAAAAAAATCAATGTACTCGCAGCCTTGAGCTGTGAAGCTGCCTACTAAGTGAACAGCTCATGCAATTTAACTCCCTTCTTCCTGTGTTGCAGCATTCTTAATTTCGGAATTCTTTGATCCACCTATTCATAGCTGTGAAGTGAGCAGAATTTAATCAGGCTCTGACAGGGGATGGCTGATTTTAATACCAGCCTCCAAAAAAGAGCTGTCAATCAAGGATGAGCTTTAATACCTTCAACTTGCAGCTCCTTTAAACTTCTGCTGCAGTTGAGTGGTGCTTGGTCAGCTGTGGAGGAGCCGGGCACCTACAAAAGGCGCTGGGGGCTCCTTGGGCACGCTCAGGGGAGGCCTGGGGGGCTACTCCCTTCCCTCTGTAAAGGGGCGGCATGAAACGTCTAATCAAGTTGGCGTTTCCTAGCCGCATCAGAGGAGAGATTTCCTCTTTGAACAAGGGAGCATCTTTCATAAGTGTGCATCCCAAAAGGCCTGCTGAGCTTTTGTGAGCCAGCAGGCAAGGCAGGTTTGGAGTCACTTGGATTAAATCTTTCCTTATTGGAGCTGGAACAGGAACAGTGAGGACAAGGGTTACTTTCCATACCTAATTTCACGTTATTATAGCTGGGGATGTTAGATAAAATAGTCAATGACTGGCAGGATGATAGAATATGGTTTAATTTCAGATTTACTATCTGCCAACACATGCCATTCAATCAGATAAACACAGGATTTCAGCTGTCATCACAATATCTTATGCATACTTAAAAATAGAGTGCTTTTTCTCACACCAAGAAGAAATTGAACAGGTTTATATATAGGATGTATAGAGTTAGCAGGCTAGAAATTTTGAAATAATCTGCCATTTCTAGAGAGATTCCCTATCTTTAAATTAAGGAATTATATTAGAAGTAGTAGAAATTCTCAGGATTGCAGAAGTTTTATCATTGTAAACTGCACAGAATAAATAAAAGTAAAGGGAACACCTTGAGAAGTGGAACTATATAAAATGAGGGACATGTCTGTAGTATTTACAGCAGAGAATATGAGACCATATAGAGAGCAAGACAACTCGGAGCTTCTCTGCATGGGAATATCATTCCTCCTTTGGTTTATAAAGTTTCCATCCTTGCTCTTTTGTCTGTCCTTGTTCATCAAGTTGCGCCAGAGGACATTTAGTCTGGATATCAGGAAAAATTCTTACACTGAAAGGGTTATTAAGCATTGGAACAGGCTGCCCAGGGAAGTGGTTGAGGCACCATCCCCTGGAGGTATGGGTAGGCATAGTGCTTAGAGATATGGTTTAGTGATGATTTCTGTCAGAGTTAGGTTGATGGTTGGACTCGATGATCTGAAAGGTCCCTTCCAACCTGGGCAATTCTGATTCTCTGTATTGGGCCTGTCACTGTAATGCTTAAATATCTGCTCCATTCTGTAGGCGGAGATAGGAGATGGCAATCTAGGGGCACCCCAGCACTATCCTAAACCAATTTTCACAATAAATGTAATTTAAGCATTTGCTGTCTAAGTCTTCCCTCCTGAAAACACGCAATTTAGATTGGAAGCTCTCATACAGGTAAAATAAGACATCACTTGCCACCAGTGCTTTATGTTATAAATTTGTGAGTACACCGATGAGTAAGGCTTTTTGGCTTGAGCACTTAAACCAGTATTTGGGTTGTTTATTATATCCCTTGTGAAGAGTAGCTGATGATACAGTCCAGCATATTTTTAAGGTCTAGCCTGGTTTGTTTACGAGGGATGCACAGAACAGCTTGTTTCTGTGAACATCATATGAGCAGACAGCAACAGGCAGTTTTCTTGCTCACAGATCTGCTGATACGCTTCCCCGGCCAGCAGTGCCCGCTCAAGCTCTGTCGTGCTGCTTTCTCTCCTGCTCGCAACCTCTTTCTTCCTTAACGCCCACATAACCTGTGCCTTCAGTCTCATATTTCCTACCTAGTTTGCTCTTTCAGGTTTTGTAATCAGCTTTGATTCAGAGATATCCTTGTTAGCAACCACTCGCATTTTCCAGCATAACCAATTATTGCCTGCTCTTGTTCCCGTCTGTATTTTACCAGGCTGCTCAAAAATGAGCTCTAAAATGATGTCCTGAGCTGCTCAGCATAATGATATCTTTGAAGCCAAGACTTGTACTTTGCTTTGAAGAGGAGCTCTAGCAAAAGGACAGCATTTTCTACTGAAGATACGGGAACGAAGGCATTTTTTTGGAGAGCTTTCCTCCCGCTGGTTTCCCTGCAGGGGGGAGGAGGCTGGAGCTTTTTCTAGCATGTGCAAAGGCGCTCTCGAGGAGCTCTGCTATGACAGATCGGCTTATGGCCCATGCAGACACGGGGACAGCATAATGCCAGCCAAGATGCTGAATTTCCTATTGCTTGGGCTTCATCCCTTTCTGCTTAAACTCTCATGTGCTTCAGAGAAAAACTTGATTATTGGGTTGCGGTCCCTCAGCTCAGCTGTGGGAGGGCCTTTTTGACTTCCACAGCTTCCTCTGGGGCTGGGTTTTGGCTGCAGAGGCAATTTGTGCTGGGCTATGCAAACAGATAAAACAAAGGAATAGCAAGGCTAGAGTGAAGTCCAGTGTGGGTGTTTTTCAGTCTTAAAGGCTTTGGAATTCTGTTTGGTTTTTGTTTTGTTTGCCTTTTATTTTTGTTTCTCTTAGAAAAGCCTTTCACATACAATGATCTCCCAAACAATTTATTTGAAATGATTGGTGGGTGGCGCATACATTATGAGCTGTGGTTTCACTGGTACGCTCAGCCTCCCTAAGTAGATGGCATATTAAATGTTTTATTTACCCCGTGTGCTACCTGTCATCTAATCAGCTTTTGTTTTTGCTGCACTCTGCTTGTATTATAGCAAGAGTAAGTGGTTTCATGTAAATTAAAACCGCATGAAACCTTTTAAAGACATTTTAAAATACTAAATGGTTTTGCAAATAGGTTTGTCGGACAAGGATTGGAAAAAGAGCTCTTTGCTTACCCATTTACTCTTTTGTATGCTTATTAGAAGCCCCCCATGTGACTCTTTCATCAAACATTGCATCCCAGTACTCATCTAGAATGCCAAAAGTCATTTATACTGTGCTCAAGAGTGGTTTGCATAAACAGGAGGCAGTTAACAAAGAATACAGTTGTGAGCTGCGATTGCAAATGTTATTTTGTAAATTACAACACAGATGCACAATAAAGTCAAAACATGCATCCCTGTGATGTTTTCTTGCTTGCCTGGAGCATAAAAGCGTGTTGGCTTAAAAGTTTCTTTGCTTTTATTAACTATTACTGCCCATGTTTATGATTGCGATCATTTCACTGTGAATAATTTTGTTTCTTACAGGTGGATCGTATCATCTTCTGTGTTTTTTTGGAGGTTGACTACAAAATTTTCAAGAAGAAAATGGGCGAGTTTTTCCCTCTAGGTAAGCATAGTAATCGAGTGCCATCTGACTTTAAAAAATGATGCAGCAAAAAGACAACAGTTGGCGTCCTTTCTGCTTTCCCCGCTTAAGCCAAATACTAAAACGTGAACTTTCTTTAACGATCAGCTGCACATAGAGGTTCTGATCCTGGGCAAATGCAGACATTCAAAATTTGTGAACCGGTAAAACTACTTGTGATAATACTTTTGCAAAATTAAGGTCTGCTTTTTTATGCTCAGTACAGCTAGTTTCTCCATTCTCTGCTGTAGCCCTATCTCCTCCCAAAACCTGGTGCGTGGCACTGGCTGTCTTTACTCTGAGAAGAAAATGATTTGCAGTAATGTATATAGCTCCTAGCGTATATTGCTTTTCCATGCACTTTGTGCATGCTTTGCTCTTTCATTAACGATGCTGGTAGGGTTTCTCTGGGTCTGAAAAGATACCGCAGGGGTTAGAGCCCAACTGTGTCTGAATGAGAACTTTAAACTTGAGCTGTCCCTGTGCAAGAATGAATGGGAGAAAGATGGCTCTCGCCGGAGCACTTGGGAAATGTTAGCCATTCATCTTACGTTTCACACAGGAGGTTACTTTTTAGAATTTTAGAAAACCTGGTAGATAGTAAATTTGTTAATCCCCCTCCCCCCCATATGCCTGTGATTTATTTTTATTGTATATCATTAGAAATCTGTGTTCAGCTTTTTTATCAACCTTAAGCTTCTCCCATTTTATTTTGTTTTCTATGACATCAGTCCCACTATATGTGACAAGATCCAGATTTTAATATTTTGTTTTATCACCCATTTCAGAAGCGGCAGTCATTTAAATGCTCCCCACACTGTCTGTCTACCTGGTAGAAAGGGCCGTTGAGTAATAGGAAGCAGAGCTTTGGTGTGTTGTGGATCTCCATTAATTCTACAGGACTATCTTGTCACAGTAGCTGCAGTGGTTTTTTCCTTTCCTGGTGGTATGGAAATTGGGATGTTTCTGTTTCATCTCACTAGAACAAAGCTTTTTGTAGACGACTTTGTAATCTCCAGTTTGCAATGATTGGCAGCTGAAACTTAAAGACCTATTGAATAATTCAGGTAGCATAGAATGGTGTCTAACCACTTAATAATATTTTTGTCTGGAGCACACTGAACATGCATTTCAAAGACTGCATTCACATCTAAGCCATTCATTGTGCGATGTTGGTTTTTTTGGCAGTGTACCCCAACACACAGGATAAAGTGGCAGTACCCTGCCTCCTGTTGCTGGGTCTGTCCCTGCCCTTCAGATTAAGTGAGAGTAGACTATCGTGTCATTTGCTGACAGATTAGGGTATTAATACTCACCTTGATCGTTAATGTCTTTGAAATCACAGATTAAAGCCTGTTGTATTGTTGTTATAAATGTAAAGCTCACTTGGATTTGAAAGCCCAAGAGACAAGGTGATTCAAAGCTGGCAAGCCCAAAGGGGAAAAGAGGAAGATGGGAAGTTTATTTATTTGGGAAGGGGTTCAAAACCTAATATTGTTGAACTCTTGTCTACAGAGAACCTGTGTGGTTGGGTGTCACATTATATAAAGACTTGTAATTGCATTACGCCACATTATAGAGATGATTAGTTTTACCATAGTTTTAAAAGTATGGTTATTCTCATGCATGGGAAGTTTTTACAATTTTTTTTTGCTTGAAATTAAACCTGTGAATTTGATATGTGACCATAGAGAGGTGGTTGTGGTGGGGACCCTCTAAGATGCTGCAGATCCAGTGGTTTGCAGGTATGTGACTATGCAAAAGGTCGATCCAATGCTTATGCAGACAGCTGTCCAGAGAAGGATGTTTTAGACCTCAGCAGCTACAATTTGATATAGATTGCTAAAAGATTTTAGGACTCATTTTCATAGGCCCTCTGATGCAATTTTCTCATAACTAATGATTCTGAATACCAGTTTTGATGTGTCTTAAAGATGCTGGTTTCCAGAAGGACCCGAGCACCTACTGGCTAGCGAGCTGGAGCTTTAAAAAGGAACCAGAGTAGCATCTAAAACTCTATCCCTGACTCAGTGAAGGATTTCCTGTGGTTAGGTCAGTAGTCAGTGATTTGGGAGATTTCATTTTAATGTCTTGTATCACCATGGATGTTTGGTATGCCCTTACAGGAGTCACTTAGATCTTCAACTTGTGAAGAGACAGGGAGAGGCAGGAAAGATACGTGCTACCAAAGTGGCTCTCCATTAGTGTCCCTGGAGAAAAGATCGGTATCTGGGTCTCTCTCCTGGAGGAGTGCCCTAATGATTAATATACAGTCTCAGGCTTTTTTTGCTGTCTTGACAGGGTACCACCACTTCAACAGATGTCAGCTGAAGTCAGCCCCATCTTAAATTGCCTATAGCCTACTGGTGAGAACATCAGCTGAAGGTCTGGATGGTCATCACCAGACGACCATCATGTCTGCTCTTTGTTCCTTTTTTCTGGTCTCTTGTGAATTGCCATTTGCATTTGATGTAGTAGATTTTGACAAACTATCAGCAGACTCTTCTACTGTAGGGATATTCCATTTCTCTGGTTTCCTGCAGAGAGGACATAGTCAACGTGGCTCTGTGTCAAGGAATTAGCAACTGTCTCTACCTTTGGCAATAATTTCCTGATATTTAGACTGTGGAGGAATTGCCAAAACTCTGGTGGTTTTGGTTTGGTTTTAGGTGAACCTATTAAGGTAGTGAAATGAAAGTCTTTAAGGATAGTCTTGCCCTAAATTTAAATTGATAGGACACTATCTGAACACTCACAGGAGAGAATAACACTGAGATATTACTTTAAGCTTAGAGAAAAAACATCATGACATTTTTAAAGTGTGTCTTGCATTCAGAAACATTCTGAAATACATCTACTTTAATAGATGTGGGCAAAAATGCTTAGAAAGAAGAATATATTCATGGAGTTATATACATAAATAGTTATTACTTTAAACCCAGTGCATTAATAAATCCAAAAAGACATCCAAGTGCTTGAGCTAGTCAAGTGATAATGAAATGAAGCTAGAGTTACACCTCAGTGCATTAGAGTAAGTGGAATATAGATACAGGGAAATTGTTCCATTAGTTGAACATATCATTAGGCCTATTTTGCAAGTGGAATGCCAAAGAAATTAGTCGAGTAATAGTACTGATATTAAGACAACTGCCAAGAGCCTTGTCATTTGCAAACTTTAAATATATAGAGGGAAGAGGCAGACTTCTAAGCAATTTCCTATCTTAGGAGTGTAGCAAAGCTGTTCAGTAACAGACCAGTTGTCACAGTCTCAGCATTTCTGATTTAATCTCAGTAATCAGTAGCCTGTACAGAACCCGAGCCAAAGCCAGAGTGCTCCACTTTAATCTTTAACTCAGACTTAGGATCTCATCCTAGTGGTTGTCCAGAGAAGCCCTGGTTTAGAAGGTAAAGGGTCCTGGTCCACGCCGAATTTTCTGTTGAACCTCTGGGGTTTTGCTGAGAAGTTTATGTATGTTCTGGTAGAAAAAGAGCAAGGATGAAAGACTGTTTCTGTAGAACAACCAAGCTTCTGTGCTTAAGATGGGTCATGGTTTTAACGTATTAGGTGCAGCAAACAGTGATGTGTTTTTTCTTTTCACCAATGGACTCCTGTATCCTTGCGGAATGAGATAGCCCAGCCCTTCTCCTTTCAGCTGTGTTGGGAAATTCTCTCTGCTTAATCCAAGAGAATGGCTTGCTACGTATCTTTCAGGCAAATAAAACATCCTTGCCTGCAGTTCTGGCTCAGATGTGTAGTTCTTACATCGCTGGATTCATTGCTACTAGTGTTATGAGGGAGCTTTCCGGGAAAGGAGCTGATGCTTGTACCATTTTTTCTCTTGGAATTCATTGTTTCTTCTAACAGAATTCTACATGGAGCCTAGATACTAGGCATTGCTTTTATACATATATATATATATATATATATATATATATATATATATGTATATGTATATGTATATGTATTTATAAGACTGACCAGGAAGTGGTATAAAAACAGTTCCCCTTGAAAAGCTATGTTTACCAACATTTACCTTACAGTGATACATACTTCTAGGATGCTATTCATAGGAGTAAAATTAAGAGTATTTGTAAACAGTTGCCAGCTAGAGACAGAGATACCTTTTTTTTCTCTCTTGTATACTGTGTATACCTAGCTACTTCGTATGTCAGATAGGTAATCTTGTAAGGACCTTTGGCAAATGCTTATTTTTCATGGTGGCTGTTGTATATTATGAAAGGTTTATCTTAAGTTGTAATGCTTAAAGTATTTCTAGATCTACCACCTCTTATCAGTGGATTGGAGAGGGGATCATTTTTTCTGAAAATGTTCTTTAGACAAAAGTAATGTTATAAAGGGTATGATGCACTGTGAAGCTGCAGCATTCAAGGTTATATTACGTTCTTACTACTTGAAACAGAGTAACAAAATTACTTCACTAAAGCATCCCTAAAATTGTTAGAGAGAGGACAGGTTTGCACTTTTATTAGACCAATTGATAGATGGAAGATGCAGGCTTTTAGACTCCATGTCCTTTCAGAGCTAATGAAAGGATGCTGAGCCCAAGAGCTTGTTCTTTTTTTTTTTTTTTTTTTTTTTTTGACCCGTCTCAGTTGGTGTTAGGAAAAAGAGAGAGAAATTGCTTCATCTTCAATAAACTTTTCTCTCCCTCTGTTCCAGGTTATGACATTTAATGCATTTTCTTCTTTTATCCTGGTTGACAAAAACACTGTCCCCCCTACCCGAAGCATATGGATAAGAGCTACTGTCTTATATTAGTCCTCTTGTTAATTCAGGAGGATGCATAGCATCCTAGTTGTGCATAAAAGTGCAAATATATTAGAATTACAGAGGAAATTAATTGTTAAGAGATCTACCAGGCTTGGAATCAAATTGGAAACTGTCTAAATGGCTGAATGAAGGGCTTTGTATTAAAAAGGCAGATCCCTGCACTAATACGTGAGTGAACTCTTAAGCAGACATTGTAATTTCTGTACTGGTATTGAGAAGCATTGCCCACTTCACTTAACATGGCAGACTTCACTGGGGCTGAAGCGGTCCTCAGTGTGAGCAAAGGAATCATAAGTTAGCCCTTAGTAAGTAATCCTGTATCAAATGGGTAATTCGTTTGATAAATTTAGCCTCTTTATTTGCATTTGCAGTGTTCATGAGGCGATTCGTTTCCTTAATTCATCTCCTGAATATATTCCACAAAATATTTTTCATGGGCTTTATTTTACTATGTGGATAAGTGCCAAGCGGTTTACTGGAAGTACCCGATATCCTTTATCTGAAATTTCACCTGGGTAGTGATTTGCCTCGTAAGTCACAAAGCTCTGTTTGTTCTGACCGGTTCAGGCAGGCGTGCAAAGGCCACCAGGGCTTGGAGGCCCCCAAAAGCGGATGCTAGGGAGTAAGATTTGGGGGAGTTTGAAATCCCTCTGGCCTTCTCCTCTGATCAGTAAGGACCGTCCTGAAGGTTTGGGTTGCAGCTACTTTTCCTGTCTCCATGCAGGTTTTTCAGGTTGTGGTGTTCACAGCTGATAACCGCCTGTGTTTTCACAGGTTTAAACTGGAGGCATTCAGACTGTCATCTCCCTTTCTTCACTGCTTCCCCTCACAAAGCTTTCAAGGCACTGTGGATGGGCTGGGTCCCTGCCAATGACACAGAGCCTAAATTTGTGTCCAGACACCCGCTGTGGGTACATGAACACGTCTGGGGCTGAGCAGAAGCTGTGACAGAGATGAAATGACCATCCACAGCAGCAGCAGATTGGGATGTGGTGTCACAGTCCTTGGCCTGTGCCCTGGTTATGGGCAGGATCACCTGCAACCCGGGCCTGTTGGCTGGAAGGAGCAAAATGAGTCTCATTTCCCTGACCCCACAGCTCTGATGGAATTGCAATCCCTGCTGTTGTATTGGGATGCTCAGGGGACCCTCTGGTTTCTCTGGCTTGTGGAACTTTTGACTTGTCACTTGGAAATCCTGCTTGGCTTTTCAAATGGTGAATGTGCAATGAGATGGTGTGTGAGCACATATCCCTTTCCTTTCCAGGGCTATGTATCAAGCAATTGAGAGTGTACCGGTGGCACACTGACAATTTCATATGGGTGCGAAATGCTCTCTGCGCCGCTTTGAGCTGTCTTTATACTGGAGGATGTCATCCTCAGACGGCTTCTGCAGGACCCCTCGCTGAAGAACTTAATTCAAAACAGCTGGGGAGAAGCACAACCCCACTGTTTCCCATGATGGATCCTTGTCCCTCAGTAGCAGAGGCTTCAAAGGAAGACTATCCATACGGGGGAGCTGGAGGAGCCTGTGCATCAGACTAGGATGTTGGCTTTGCTTTCTAGTTCTCTCACAGCACCTACAGACCCTGATAAAGTACACTCCAACGTAAATAGGATGCTGTAAAAATTGTTCTCAGTCCAAGAGTTTAATATAGCCGTAATGCTTAAAAGATCTGTCCATTTCAAAATTTGTCTGAAACAACTTACCCCATAAAATCTCAAGCTAACTAAAAGCTAAAGGTGTTCATAAAAGTGTGAAACAAAATTTTTCTATGGCTTTTTGTCTTCATTTGCCAAGGCAATGTCTGTGCCAGTCCTACCACTCACTGGGGTTGTCTGTCTTAGCCCCTTTTGCCAGTGTCTCAGTGTGGTGCAGGAAGATGAACAAGAAGCGGCTCAGGAGCGGTGCTTGGGAGGGCAGAGTATGTAATTGATGGCTCAGGTACTATTATCAGCAGATCAAGAGATATGCAGATCAAGAGAGGTTTCCTAGCAGTTTCTAACATGGCAGTGGATTTCCACTACCTAATAAAATGTTAATGGATAGTTTCCTGCTTCAGTTTGAATCATAATAAAACTTCCTAGTACGATCCCTTCTGGATAATTTTCTAGCTGACTGCTGACAGAGCATTGCTCTAGGCTTTGGCTGTGTGTTGCAAGCGTTGGTCACCCCAAAATTCGGGCTTAGATCCTCTGGTTGTACGTGGTTTGACAGAGGCTTGTGATATTGGCTGCTATACGGTCTGGAAAATTGTTTGCCTCCTCATTCCTGATGCTCCAAGCAATGGCACTGCTTGGAGCAGGGTATGGACAGACAATGGGACTGTAACAAGATGCTCCAGTAGCATCTTGTAGACATTTTCTTTGTCTCCTTTTGTGAGACTGAGGATGGAGCCTGCAGTCAATCCAGAAGTCAGGGGAAATGGCTGTTTCTATGGATTTGTCCACTCACTCCAAACCCCTGAGCTCTCCAGCCTGGATAAGGGCTGCATTGAAACAGCGAAGTGGCAGGCGATGAGGATGCCCTTGAAGGCACGGGGGTCATGCAGATGCAAGAACCAGGCTGCTGTGTGTGTTACCAGTGTGGGAGAGCACAGGGAAGATGATGAGTGCGGTAATTAGAAAGGTGAATATGGAGCAATCGTTTACCATCTCTTGTAATGCAAGAAGCGTAAGGTGTCCTAGGAAATGATGAATCGGGATGAAAACAAGCAAAAGGAAGTGGTTTTTCACCCAACACAGAGTTAGGGTATAAGAATGCTTGCTGTGAGGTGCTGTGGAGCCTGTAGGTCTTAAATATAGTTAAAAACAGGATTAGCTCAACCAAAAGAGAACTGGTCCAACAGTGGCTATTAATCACTGTGGTCTATACGTAACCTTAGGACTGACGGAGAGACTGGTAGGGGGAGGGAAATGTATTGCTGTTCTGTTCTGTACTCAGTCCTTCACACACGGGTGCCTGGCACCAGAAGGTGAACAAGCAGAAGCTTTTTCTGTGTAATACCTTATGTGAATACATCTTTGATCAGGGATCTTTTCTTCCTGCTGTGTCGCATATTGCGGCATCCCATGTAAAGCATTCCAAATGCATTTTATGTCATGCTCAAAAATATCCTGTCCTATCTGGTCGCTGACACTGAGTCACTTCATGTGCTCAAGTGCTTCTAATTGCAAAGGATGCAGTTAAATTTGTGTTTGTCTCATTTGATTGCCTCTGCCTTAGGTTACTGATGAGATTTTGCTAGAAGCTTGTATTTAGAAATGTGTCGCCACATGCAAAACATACCATTTTGTGTGTGACTACTACATTAGCATACATATGGGTGAGAAATCCACTTTAGCACTTGTGTAAACAAAACTCAGTTGTTTTCAATATTTTAGGGCAGGGAGGAAAGAAGGAAGTTTTGCAATAGTTTTTTTTTTTTTTTTTTTTTATACTGATGTATATTTTCCCAAGGAGTGCCTCATTCCTTTTGTGTAAGGTAGAAGCGTCTGCGAAATAGAAATCTGAATCTGATCCTGGCTGTGAGCACCATTTCCCGCACTGGAACAATGTTGTCCAGTTCACTCGCAGTGGGAGCGGCAGCTACCGCATAGCCTTTATATGCAGCTGAGCCTCGTATGGGTATATGTATTTTACAGCAGATCAAGTGATACGGTACATAAAAGAAGCCATCGATGTGGTGACAAAAAAAACACAGTGCCTAACTTCTTAGGAGGTTGGTACTAAGGATTTCTATTTGATATGGCTTCAAAAGCTACAAACACATTTTACATTCAGCGAGACTCCGGTGTTGTGGGACTGGTGTAACTAAGCAACACGGGAAGAAAAACTGCACCAGTGCTGCAGTAAGGCCAGGATGTACAGAGTGTATCAGTGGAAGTTTCTTTATAATCAGACTAAAAAAATTGATTAAACTTGGTTAGTGTCAGATGGAGGTTTATATAGTCCCTGTTGCTCTGGATGCAGGATTGTATGATTAAAGGATACAAATGTTCAGAACCAAAAGAAGTCGTATTTCTTTTTCCAAAGCAGAAAAATGTGCTTTTTTTTGTTAAGGATCTTTTTGTTTTACCTTTTTCTTTTTTTTTTTTCTTCCTCTTAGGAGCACTGAGGATGAGGGAAAAGCTTTATGGAAAGTATAATTTTTTACAAGTAGATGTGAAAAGAGTCAGGCCTGGGTTTAGTTGATCTCATCTGGCAGAGATTTCCAAATCTGCTTTTCCTCAAAGAAAACGTTCCCTTCTCTGCTGTTGGTCAGCCTGTTGTATTCTCACAGTGGAGAACTGAGTTGGAGGGATCAGAACAACCCAAAGAGCTCTTGAGCTCCCTGGTTATTGTCAGCCTCATGCGTATGTTTAGGCTTCACCAAACCCTATGGTGTTCTCATGTGGTTTACTATGCTACAAAAATGTTGATGTAGAGCCTGTATGCTATTGTGAAGTTTCTATTGGGTAGTAGCAGGGGTGATAAGCACTCAAAAAGTGATCTTTTCAGTTACTAATGATTGAAAATGGATGTGAGACACATGATTAGAAAGCTCCCTAAGGATGTTAAGATGATCACATAGATAAGTGGCTGAAGCTTTGGGACAAAGCTTTGGAAAGACAAGCGTGGTAGAGAGAAATATGGAGACCGAGAACTCTCTTGGTCCTTTTGAGTCCTGGAAACCTGATATTGTCATGGTTTAGACAGTTTGCATCAGGTGGGTATGCTGGCCCATGCTCCCACCCACTCCCAGATTGGACATGAGAAGCTTTTTGTTTGAGCAGGCAGAGACCACCCCAAAACAGGATCAGTTTTCCTCAATGTTGCGAGACTGTTGTGCCGCACATCCTCTGTTCTTCTAGTGGAAACTGTTCAGGCAGATGATGGAATACCTGCTAGGCAAATGCTTGAGGGCAGGAACTTTTTCAGCTGGACAACTGTTTTTGTATAGCAAATAAGCTCAACAGGATGGCTGCAGCTGAAAGGTTTTGTGATTGCTTTTTGGTTTGTGCTTTTTTTCAGGCATCAGTAGTATGAACACCAACTTGTCCCGTCAACCTTCTATACAGGTCTGCTTTGCTGTTTGCCAATGCCTTGTGTATACAGGCTGCAGAGGGGAGGCTGGTTCGGCCCCACAGTGCCCTCCTAGCCCCTGGTTATGTTCATAGAATCATAGAATTGCCCAGGTTGGAAGGGACCTTTCAGATCACCTAGTCCAACCATCAACCTAACTCTGACACAAACCATCACTAAACCCTATCTCTAAGCACTATGTCTGCCCGTCTTTTAAATACCTCCAGGGGATGGTGCCTCAACCACTTCCCTGGGCAGCCTGTTCCAATGCTTGATAACCCTTTCAGTGTAAAAATTTTTCCTGATATCCAGTCTAAACCTCCCCTGGCGCGATTTGAGGCCGTTTCCTCTTGTCCTATCGCCTGTTACTTGGGAGAAGAGACCAACCCCCCCCTTGCTACAACCTCCTTTCAGGTAGCTGCAGAGAGTGATAAGGTCTCCCCTCCACCTCCTTTTCCCCAGGCTGAACAACTCCAGCTCCCTCAGGCACTCCTCGTAAGACTTGTGCTCCAGACCCCTCACCAGCCTCAGTACACTCAGCTTGCAAGGAGGATCAGACTGAGACACATGGGTTGGCTGGAAACAAGGAAATGGCTGGCAATCAGAAAACAGCAGAAAATGCTTGAGAAAAGGAACAAATCCTGAAGGATGAGACAAGCTGAGGAAAGGTTAGAGGAAGGCGGGGAGGAGCTAGCAGCATGCAGTGCTGTTGGGGGAGCACCGGCAGCCTGGGATGCAGACCCTGAATGCAGATGAAACAGCAGCCTCCTGCAACCAAGAGCTGGCTCATGTAAGAACTCTTCAATGCATGCACAGTTAAAAATAAAGGGTGTTTGTATAGCGTTGGCTCTCCGCGTGCTAACATGAAGAAGAATGCAAATAGAAGCGTGAGCAACAAGCAGGAGGCGGTTTAATGGCTTTGGGGATTAGCAGCGGTATTTAGAGCCTTTCACCTCTCTGTTCCTAACATAAATCTTAATACAGATTGATGGTTTTAGCCATCTGGCTTGTGTTTGCTTGTATGCAACAACTAGTGAGCCAGAGAAAGAACCTGACCAGCAAGGCAAAAGAAAAAAAAAAGTATATGACAGAAGAAGGCATCTTCTTCTCCAGTGTCAGTGAAAGCAAGTGTGGTGCAATTATTCTGTTTCAGAGGGCTCAGCAGGTAACAACGGAGAGGGAAATGGAAGAGTAAGAGGCATCACTTGGTACATGACTCTGCCAGGGAACCTGTGACTTACACAAATGTGCATGCTCTGAGCATCTTGCTCTCAAATGCAAAGCTCTGTGATCTTGAGAGATATAGTTACCCCAGATCGCATGAGTGTTAGAGGGCGAGTTTCAATTATAGGTTGACTCTCAACTGTAAATTATTTTATACTTGACTGGAAACTGTTGTCCCATACATCACCAATCTAATACCTTGATTTTATACAGTAGAGTCCAATTTATAAGCTGGAAAATTTTGCGCTCTCAACCATATGAGACATTTTGGATTAGGCGGCTTCCTTTTATTCTAAGCCTTCTAAATAATGATGCGAGTTTTCTTGGGGATGGACTGACCCTTGCAGGGAGTCACTGTCAGTTTTCTTCTCACTCCAGGCTGCAAGGTCTCTCATTCCTTTTCCAGCAAGGTCATCTTGATAGAGCTTCCCAAAATCCAGGGCTTTAATGGGGAAGCCATGGGAAATGTCACTGTTGTTCTTCTCTAGACAAAAGAGTAACCAAGAGTTTGAACATGCGTGCACACACTGTAGTGTGTTTTCCCAGTCAATTATTTTTAATTAATTTTCAACAGTTCTTGAGTAAAGGTGAGAGTTACAGAGGACCTCGCCTCAGGTGTTTCAAATGGGGGAGCTTGGGCAAGAAATATTAACAGTATGTCTTTAAGGAAATGTTAACTGATCTCACAGATTCACTCTTGGGTTCTCCTGTGGTTTTACTCAACTTTGCTTTGGGATTGACTGTGGTGCATATTTCAAACCAAAGCAGACCTCTAGAAAGCTTCTTCTAGGTGCAGTAAAAAAATGTATAGGGAACATTAAAAAAAAAAAACCCAACCCAAACCCTAGGTATTGCAGATGTAGCTTATTGCAATCTTGGCACTGATTTTGCTTTATATTAGGCATGTAGAGCTTCAGTAAAAAATATTTTTACTTGCTTTTCCTTCTTCAGAACCAGTAACCAAGAAACTGCCTGTAAGATTATTTTTTTTTTGGGGGGGGGTGGTGGGGGTGGTGGGGTGGAATTAATGAATTTGGGATATAGATTTCTAAAACACTGGGTTTTGTCTCAAATAATTTGTTTGGACATAGAGCTCTGTCAACTAAACATGGTGTTTGTCACTTCAGCCAGCCACACCAAGGTCAGTGAAAGAGCCTGCTTTATATTTGACAGGGACCTCCACCAGATGCGTTAATAGTGTGAGAGTAAGAATTATAGACACATGAAGTGAGTGGGGAGTGCTGTGCGCCACACTGAAACTCAGATTCAGATCTAGATTGGGGTAGAATTTTCAAAGGCACCACAATGACGTAGGGATCATGTCACCAAGCTCCCATTTTCAGAACTGACGTAAGGACTTTACTGTCTCTCAGTGAGACTTAGGTTCCTTTTCCCAGAAAAAAGACCAGCCTTTAATTCACAATTAGTTCACAAAAGCAGTCTTTGCCTCTTCATAATTATATTGCATAATGACTTCACTACTTTTTAATAACATCAGATTTCTTGTCTGTGTCCATTATCACCAGCTTAGAAGCTATTCTGTTGCTTTGGGAATTTCGAATTCCAAGTCACTTACAGAACTATAATTAAGAACTTCCGCAGAAAACCAGGTGATATATGTATGTTAAGATATTATATTCTGCTGATTTAGTGTCAAGTCTTAGATTAATTTTAAATTTTATCACACTGGTTTCATTATAAACGCTTCCATGGAAAGAACATGTTATTGGAAACTGAATCATTAATAATCTCTGCGTTACCCAAATGTTTTCCGAGTGGTTTGTTGAAAAATGTCAGGACTCCAGTTAAAATCCTGGCTCTGTTGAAGTCAATGGCAGAATTCCCATTGGCTTTAACAAGATTTTTCATTTTCTTATCTCAAAAATTACTTGTCAAAGCTCCTTAAAGTTTCTGTGTACAAATTTGTATTTGTACAGTGAGGGTCCTCGTACCTTTTTGATCTCCAAAACAACTGTTTGCAGAATAAGGAGACAGGAAATAAAATGTTCTGATCCTTTGGGCTGGACTAAAGCGTACTCAAGAGAAACGCAACCTGCTGTCATTTAGTGGCTTCTGAAAGTCCTGCCCTCCAGATCATGTCTGAATGAGATGGAAGGGGGAGATGGATGGATACAGATACATCTGCCATAGATTCACAAGCATCCATGAAAGTTCTCACGCTTGTGACTTTAATGCTTGTGGCAAACATAATTCCCAGTGGAGGCCTCTATTATTAACCAATTGTTCTCTTCTCATGCTATGTAAAATAAAGTTTCAGGCTTCAAATCTTGATGAAAGCAGAGCTTAATCCTCATAGCGTGTGTTACAGCGTTTGGATCTCAGTGGAGTTTATAGTGTAAAGATCTGACCCTGTAAATTAGGACCTAAATGCTACTGTTAGTTTCTGTTACCATAATATTGCAAGACTCCTTTGGGTTCAAATGTTGGTCATAATATGCACATATGCAAGTTTGAAAGATGTTAAGCTTTAGACAGAAATTGTAGGCTTGCTACAGAATTTGCACGTGCCCAAATCCATTTAAAAGAGCATAAATGGAATCTATATGACATTAACTAGTTGACATGAACTTCTGTGGTCAATGAGCTCTCCATTAGATGATTAAGGCTCTGGGACGTTGAATTACCTAGATGTTAACTAAGGCTGATAATTTTTTTTCCCCATTGAAACAACTTGTAGTAAGAAATTCTTTTGTTACTGAAATGCATCTTTTTGCATAAGGAATCTGCTTTCTTTCATATATCATCGTAATAATTACAATTGTTCAATTCTTGGCTAGCCCAAGTTTGGTCTTAAACCGAAGTCATGTCTGGCAAATTTATAGTAACTTCTTTATGTGGTATGATTTCTGGATAACTAGTTCTCTCCTTAACATAACCAGCTGTTCCTATCAAACAAAGCAAACTGAAACTTGACAAGTAAACCAAAAACTCTGCTAGAAAAGAGAATGCAATTTCATTTCATACAAGTCATAATTTGCCAAATTCTGTAAATTTTGCACAATTTTATTCCCTGTCTTTATTCCCTGCATTTGCTGTATCTGGTAGTAACAGATTAGTATCAAAACTCTCTTTTCCCATCCACCTCCAGATTTCACTGCAGAATGTTAAATGGGAGGGGGCAAACTAAGAAAGGGCAATTTGAAACATGGAATATTTCATTTTAGATATTTTCTGGTATTCTTATTAATCATTTTCTTTCTTTTTTTTGACAGATGATGCTAATGAAGAAGGGACTGAGCTGAGTGGAGAGACAGGTGAGTAAACGATATTTTATGCTAAAATATATCACTTCTCTGAAGCATCAACCGAACTGAAAGAATTCTTGAAACTAATTGCCTTGTTAGTGATAAGCAGTGCCAATCATTTATTGCCAATGTTACGACAGTCATCTCTGGATTTTAACATAATGTAGGGTAAACCATCCCTGATAATAAAGAGCACACGGTAAGAATGGCTGAGATTACCTTTTTAATGTCATCATCTGTTATGAGCCTCTGGGTGATACTCGGTTGCTTTTTATTAATAACTAGTTTGAACATGAATGGGAAATAATTAAAATTCTGCAGTCTCTTTGTCTGTAAAAAAGGTGTGAATACAGCAATTCTAGTCATTTGCAATTCTGATTAGTGGCCATGATTTGTTTGCAATGAAAATGGCAGCAAAACTCTCCCACAAACCCTTAAATTCATTGGACTTGATTGGACAATATTTCACAGGACTTTTTTTGTGGTCCATCTAGTATGTTGTTTAAAACAAGTGCCAATGTTTAGGATTTGTGGATGTGTGTGCATAGACTTGAAATGGAAATGATTGATAGGTATAAAAGAAAGAAAGGCCTGAGGAACAAGGAAAGGAGAGGACAGAGGATCAGATATCTCTCATGAGGACAAAAGCTTCTAGTCAGAAGACTTCTGCTAGGTTTTTTTTGTAGAGAGCTTCATCCACTTATCTTCTTGGTCAGGATTTTTGTAACAGGCTTTCACCACAGCACCCTGTGTTACTTTACCTGATGACCTTCACCTAGAGGTTCTCAGTGGACATCTCCTGTTCTGTAAGAGACTTGTGTGCAGTGAAGGATCTCCTTTTACACACAGTGTAGCTCCCCCTACTCTTCTTCTCTGCCTCTCCTTCCTAACCAGCTCGTACCCATCCGTGACAGTGCACTAGGCGCGTGCACTGTCTCCCGGGTCTCTGTGACCCAGATCCCATCGTAGCCCAGTGACTCTGCAGGAACTTCCAGTTCTTCTCTTTATGAAAGGATGCAGTATCAGAAAGGAGAGCCACATGGAGAAAGGCAGAGATATACCAGCCAGAAAACAGAGGTAAAAGCTTTTGAAGCAGTGTGTTGGTTGCTTCAATTGGCAAGATTGTCCTAAAGACAAATGGATTATGAAGGTTTATGCAACCAGTTAATTAGCTTAGAAATTAGAAATACTTGAAGAATGGTGTATATGCATAGATGTGAAAACATGGGTATACACAGCTAGATATGTGTTACACTGATGGATTAGCACATTCTTTTATGGCTGTTCTGGCCTCTTGATTTTATTACATATAATTATAATTACTTTTCCGTGTCAAGATTACTGGATAGGAACTTTTAGAAATTTTAATACAATTAGTGTGATTGATATAGTCGTACATACATACATAAAAGTAGAAAAATAAAGACCATCATTATACAACAAACATTTGCCAAAGATTATCCTACAGTTTAATTTGCAGTATTCATGTAATATTTCCAATTTCATTTTTTACAGTTATCATGGCATGTATATTTTTATAAGCCAAATTATTTTGCATTTTTTGTCTTGTTGCTTTTATGGGGATTATGCAAATTACATTGTTGGGGTTTTTTTTAAAGCATTTTAAATTAGAATTAAAAGGAAGTGCATTTCCACTTAATAGCCAGTCTCTTCTTTCTTGCCTTATATCCTTCACAGCTTCATTAATTTAGGTGAAGCTACATAGCTGCTCTGGGAAATTATCGCTGAATTAAGTCATTTGAGGAAGATATTTCCCTGCCTGTCTGTTTCTTTGTGCATGTGAGGTAGATGAGATCATAGCTTCCCTGACAGGTTTGCCTGTAGGGTGCTACAAGCTTCAACAGCATGTACTTGGGTATTATCTTTATCACTTGGAGATATTTTGGGCATCAGTGCATTGATTGTCAGTAATCAATATCTACACGGCTAAAGAGAAGTATCTTTTGTATATCTGCTCCAGTAATGGGGCAGATACACAAAAGTTATGCCCTTTTGACCTATTTGTATGTGGACTTTTTAATGGTTGTAGGATGCATTTGTGGGAACTGTAAACACACAGATTTTTATCAATTGAAGGATGTTTGCTTTTTAGTGTTCTAAGGGAAAAATAGAGTAGCAACTTCTAGTCACCACTTCAGGATATTAATTGAATAATCATTCTTCATTCCACTTGACTTCATGGGTCATGACTCCAGCAGATGGAGCCAGCAGTTGGCACCAATATTGATGACGCTGGTTTTTTGAGCTGTCTATATCCATTGTGCTTTGGGGTTATTTCTCCCATTCCTGTGCTTAATAAAAATAAATAAAATTTTAAAAAGGGGGAAAAAAGAAATGTTGGATTCCTGGAGAGCACACGTTGCAGACTACACGCATGTGTAGAACCTTTGGCAGAGATTCACATATTCTAAATTTGACCTAAAATCTCGTGCCTCCACCTTCCTATTGGCTAGGTGTTTCTGAGGGCCAATATCAAACCAAGAGAAAACACGCAGAAGTACAGGGACACAAATGAGATGTAGACTCATTGTATCTGTACCCATTTCCATTTAAAGAATGTAGTAGAATGAGGTGCAGGTTACAGAATCGGTCCTAATTTAACCTGGTGGCAAGATTAGAGGAAAAAAACATGATCCTGGTCTGGTGTCAGCTGAAATCAGTGGGAATATGTCCATCGACTTCAGTGCACACCAGACTAGGCCTTGGGAACAGCTAGAGAATTAGCTGGGAGTAAGGAATAACAGATGACCAAATGTGTGTATTATTGAGTGATGGATACATTATGAAAGTAATCTGTCTTGCGTTTCTACCACCCTGAAGTGCAAATATCTCATTACACACAGAAAGGCCTTACTTTCTATGATGTCTCTTCAAAATAAATAAGGGAATATCTTAATTACTTCTGCCAGATAATCTCCATTAATATCTACATTAATACTATAAAATCAACAAGCGTGAATGATCATTTTAGCCAGTTAATCACATGATGTCACTGCATATATTGGATGTACTAGAATAAGAAAAACATTTAAAAATCAAAATAACCTAGTTTTATTAAATACACACACTCAAGACCACTCTTTTAATGGCATTTGACTCATGGGATTTTAACCCATTAGTTTGTTATTCTGGATGCTGTATCTTGTAGCAGCTGCTGACTTAACGGCACCATTTAATGCAAAGCGCTTTGATGTTATCATATGTCATACGGTTTGCTGTTAGAATGGCTTGAGTCAAAAGGGCAGATATAGTGATAGTGGGTATGGACCTGTGCGGTTCTACAGCTCAGCTTTCCTTTATGAATGATTTCCTACACGCACAAAGAGAAGACCAGATGACCTAATATTCTTGTCTACCTTTACCTTCAGTGATTTAACACTGCAGAGTCATGATGCTTAATGTTTTAAGCTCCATTAAGGGAAGATTATTCTAAACTTTAACTTCTGAAGGACTTCACTTTTATACCCATAGATTCACATATCCATGCACAGAAGCGTGCAAAATAAGCCCTAATACTGCCATAATTGTGTGCACAATTGCAGTGATTGCACGTGGAAATTATAGAAGCATGTGCTATTATGGGAAGCATGGACCAGATTCCTACACAATAGTACTGCATTATTATGCACTGACATAAGTTAATTCTCTTCCCATTCAAAAATAATAAAAAACCCCAGAAACACACAGAAAAAGAGTTCCAGTTCTGAATCTATATTATCCCTCAACCTATTCAGCTTCACTCTCCACCTGGTAGCAAAACCTGTTGACCTCACCTCTATGAATGTTGTCACACTACTGTTTTCTCATCTATTAGTTGTTCATAATAAATGCCCTGCTGGTTATCCCTTTTCTATCCTGAGTATCCTAATTAACCACCTATTCATTGCTTCTGAAGCCACAGTCAGCTAGGATGGCAGGACAAAGGATCTCGTTCATGCTAACAAGAAAGCCCTATTATAAACAATGCCGTATAAATACAGGATTTCTTTGTATGTTCCACTGTGTGTATAGTCTTATACTTGGCCACTTTTTTGGGGGGGGGGACACGTTCTCTTTTTTTCTGAGATGAAAATAGCAATCACTTGTAACCAGGGAGATTAGGAAGTGTTGAGGGATTTTGGGAATAGCTTACTTGGAGACACACGGTGAGATTTAAGTGGCTTGTTGACCCTCTGAATTAGCCTATAAAGAAGAATCCTTTCTCCCAGTGTTAGGGCTCAGAAACCTTTTTGCACAGATGATCATGATTAGAAAAGCTTTTAATACAATCAATTCAGACACCTGTCTAGGTGTGCTGTTTTTAAACAGCAGTTTGCAGGCAAAATTTCTGTAGTATTTGGCTAACTGTTCCGAAAGACATACATACTGTTGGAGAGCAGAAAGGGTTAAAATTTCTATTCTGACCATAATAAAAAGAAATTATTTTGAAGCCTGCACAAATTCTTTTCTGTCTCTGGAATGAGGGAAATCTGCTAAAAAGCAGTGAAATTGTGATTGAAATCTTGTTCTCCTGGGGCAGTGCCTCTACATCCTTTTGTGAGCATTTTAAGGTTCTTCATAGAGTGCAAAAAGATCATTTCTTTTGAGATAGTAACAGTTCTGACTTCTCTGAATGTGAGCCTCCTCCCGCTCTGTCTTTGTGCTGTCAATTAAGATGTTGGTTATATTATCTAATGTATTCAGATACTCCTGAAAGACCTGGCTGGACATTTGCACTTAAACTTGATTGACATTTGACTTGTGGGACTCAAGGAAGCCTCACAGATTGGTTAGATGATAAAATTCATCACTAGAGGGGTGAGTGTTGATTGAAACACTCCTATTGATTCGATTCCCTGATGTGAATCGTTGTCAACCAAAAAAGGAAACATAGCAGGTAGTTCAGAGTGGCGTTAGAACCAAAGAAGCCATACATCACTATGGTCCACTATAAATGTTCAAGTTACTTTTTAAAAGAATGGAAGAGTGTTGGCAGGAATCAGTCTTTAAAAGCCTGGTTATTTTCAGGATCTCTTTTTTGTATTGAAGTTCTTGTTGAGCTCTGTCACCATTGCTCCTGAGTAACCCCTTTAAAGGGCTGAAAAAGCATGACTTTATTTGGTGGGTTTTGTCCTTATTTTTCCCCACAGTATTTCTTGTGGTTACTCCTACGTTCTCACCACTCCAGAAATAAATTAATCTTAGCACTTGAACACCCTTGTTTTCCTCAAAATGTTATATTTGAATTTCAAATTCAGATGAGCAAATGCGATGACATGACACATGACGTCCTCTGTTAAGGGCTGTCAGGAAAGTTCTACCACCTGATACTAAGCCAAACCTCAAAGCATGTTCTGCTTCGCAGTAACACGTTATATTTACTGATCGCTAAGGGCCTTTCATGCTCTGAAGTATATGGAATTCTGTAATGAAACAGAAATTCCATTCTATAAGAAAATTTTAAGAACAATATTCAGTTTGGCTTTTTTGGGGGTAATGCTCATTCCTTAAAATTGCGTGAGATGGAATTTAATTACTCGAATACAGATCTCCATTTTGCAATTTTTGTTGCCATTTTGGGCTACTGCTTGATATAAATTCCTGCCAGCCACCCAATCCGTGGCTCTTTGTTATTTTTGGACGTTAGTACAGTAGAATAACCAGTTTCCCAGGAGCGCAGGCAGAGAACGTTTCTGAGTTTCCTGGGCTCCATGCAAAGCCAGCAATTCAATCTCTTTTTCACTGCTGAATGAACAAAATATTCCCCTTGACCATGCAAGTTCCCTTTCCACATCCTCACTTACTTCTTTCATACCTCCTGTTTGGAAACTTTCAGCGTTTTGGTTCTACATATATGTAGTTCTGGAAAGGTAGAAGATAAAAGGGTAGTATCTGCAGCTCTTAGTGGAGCCAAGTCCTGTGTGAGAACTGGGCATCTGATTGCTGCGAGTTTTGTAGAAATCCAGCAACATACGGAGTAGATGATTGTGTGAGCTATGTATGACAGCAGAAGAGATGGGAGTTTTTGGAAGACTTAAGCAACTCATAATACACATGTAGATAGCTTTTTTCTCAGGTGCTACTTAGTTTGAGGTAATACCATGATTCTTATTTTCTCACAGCAGAGCAACAGGGGTAAATCAGGCAAGGTCATATGTCTTCCTAAATTTCCTGATGACAAGTGGTCAAGCTTTCTTTCCAGCATGCACAGAAGTACGTTTTCTTTAGGCTTCTCCTCCACCCAAGCCCTCAGTTGGCCACAGGGAACGGGGAGATTTGGTGGAAAGTCATTTTCCTGTCATGGTTGAATAGATTAAACAGGTGAATGAATTGAGTTTTAATTGTCTGCCATTCTCTGCTTTCGTGATTAAGCAGCAATGTTTGAAGAATGTTTTAATTAGTGAACCTGCCTTCATTAAATATCTTAATTTACAAATACCTTTTATGATTACTTTCCAGCTTGGCCTCCCTTTTGTACTAACAGGCTTTCTGTGCTACCAGTTTGTGCTTTGAGATCTATCATAGCGAACAAACAGTAATTTCATCCTTTAAGTTAAGATGACAGGGTATTTTGAAAATATTGTAGAAAAAGATCATGATTTTTAAAGTTTAACCAGCTGGTATTAAACACTATGAACTTCAGTCCTTACAAAGAGAGGTGATCTTAAACTTCACTGTCCTCAGTTACTTAGAAGGTTTTCCTTTTCCTCCATTTTTCTGTTGCTTTCTGGCTAAAAGGTTGGAATGGATTTTTTTCAACCAGAACATTTCTATCTTGTAAAGCTTTCATTTCCTTAACTTTGCTTCACTATCAAACTTGCTTCCCTACCTTTCATTTCATTAATAATTTCAGTCAATATTCATTTGTTACTGTGTTATAACATTGAATGGAGAATTGAGCTGAGAGGGAAAAATAATTTTGTTCAGATTATTTCTCCATAGTTCCATAATGCAGTATAATATATATTATGTTTAAAACTGCAAATTAAAGCATTATTAAATTTTCTATTTCTGAGGAGATTAAGAGCTTGTGAAGAAGTACATAATTTTATTATGAGCTTTCTTCACTGCTGTCATGTGAAAGTTAGGGAAAGTCCAGTCTAAGCTGGAAGATGCCTGTTATGACTTTTGTAACAGATGACACAGTAATTAATTTTAACAACAGAAAGATAGGCATCGGGTACTGAATAGAGTGCTGAGATAAAATGTACTCACAGTTGTGGTATCATGCTTAGTAATATTTGATACAATAAAAAAAATTTCAAAATAATATAGGTAATTATTTTTTTTTTTATGTTTAAAGGAGGATTGGAACAAAAAGGCCAGCCTCCATCTCCCACAAAGAGCAAAGCAGAGCAGGCTGAGGACCTGAAAGGTGATGCTGAAGGTAGGTGGTCTGACAGCTTTTCGGAGCTATTAATCAGTTCTGTATTTTGGGGGAAAAGCTTTACTCTGAATTCTTGGGAAAGACCTGGCAAACTTTCACTTAAGAATATTGTTTGCAAACACTTGGAAAGTTGCTTCTGGCCTAGATCATGAGACTGTAGTTCTTCTGAAGTGTATTTCGTCTCAAGGTAGATTCAGAATTACAAATGCCGATTTTATGTGGTGGGCTTCTGATTATTGCTGGTATACAATGAGAAATTGTTGCTGTTTTGTCTCTAACCTGTTCTGACTTCATATAATTAATAATACAAAACGTAATGTGTGTTGTGCAGGCCTTGGGTCATAGTCTGGTTGGTTAAGTTGGTCAGGTAAATGGGCTACCTGCTGCAAAACATGGAGCAATAACGTTCTCGCTCTCATTTTCTACAAGAAATTTTTGCTGTATCCTTTTCCACTCCAGTTGCAGTGTTTATGGCTCTAAACCTTATGCAGTGTATTACATCTAACCATGGTCAGAAGTCACAGGTGCTTAATATTATGCGTATAGTTTTGTTCCTGTAAGAGTGCTTTCCTGCACTTGAGTCTTCGCAGGGCAGCTTGTCCGTGTGTACAGAGGTGAATGTGGTCTGCGTTCTGAATTTGGATCAAAGTCTCTTTTCTTAATCTGTGTCTCATTGAGAGACTTGTTAAAAGATGTTAACATCAAAGACTTATTTTTAGAGTGCAGGGTTTCACGTACATGTGAAAGAGCAAAATGCCCCAATGTTGGAGAATTCCCCTTACATGAAATAGTTAAAAGGATGAACCTTAATCTTTAAACCATGACAGTTCCTTATCATGGATTCTGTTTGACCTAGTGTCCCTCAAATGACACGTCTCATTCTGCACCTCAACCAGTGGCTCCACGATCTTCATCGTTTTGACCCAGTGCTGTGCGTTCAGCTCCTGAAATATTCTGACTGGGGTATAGCGTGAGTCATAAAGAGCAGAAAAATGTTAACATCTATCACTTTAAGTAACTGCTAGTAACATCCTGTCACTAACATTGTGACTGCTTGTTAATGGCAAGTACTTAAAGCAATAGCTGTCATCGCCTGGAAGGTGTGGGGGGGACCCAAGAAATCTTATCCTGACCGGTCGTCTTTCCTTTCATGCTGCACTAAACCCAGCTGACATTAAAATACCAATTTTATGTTTGGATTAGAGAATTCAGTGATGACAAACCACATGTCATTTTGTACACAGGCTAAACAATGTGTGGGATCGTGGTGTCATTTTCCATATTCCTAAATAGGCGAAACAATAATAGTTTTTATTATATATTTTTATTTGGAGTGTGGCTAAAAGCTTTTGTTTTATCAGTGTCAAAAAAAAAAACCAAAACGAGTTGCAAAACTGTACGGTTTTCATTCCATTGGAAAAATAACTGATGGTGTTCCACTGTTTCTGTGGTTTACTAGATAGGGTTTCCTAGTTTACCATGCCTGTCCATGTTTCCTGGTGACCTGCAGCTCGCTTTGTGAAGCACAAACAAATGCATTGGGAAGGTGAAGTAAATAGCATGGCAATAGAATGATTGCATTACCCTCGAGCTGTAAAATGCCTGAACTTCTTGAATTTGATGCCGTACAGTAGATTTTGCTGATGCGGTAACACATAATCACTGCTGCAGAGTTTAATCTAGCTGGTGAGGGAGTCCTCTTCTCCTTAGGCAGAAATCAGGCCTGTAACGTTTAGCATTGGAAGTCTAAATTTAGACTTGAGGGTGGTTGTCATGGGGGGTGGGGGGGTGTGTGTGTGCGTAATTAAAGAATTTGCTGAGGGGGACCAGAGAAGAAACCTGGATCCGATTTCTGTGGCATTACCTGTGCCTCTGTTCTGAAGAGGAGTCAAGCAGTTAGGCTCCAGACACTGAATTCCTATAAAGTTGCCGAGTGGCTAGAGTCTAATGTAACACACCTGTGAGCTATTTCCATTTACGTAAATGGGATTTGCACACATTTGTCTGAGAATAGGATTTAGTTTCTACTGTTCTAATTATTAGCTGTTGGTTTTGGCTAATTAAAAGAACTTTTAATGGGAAGTCTTGAAGATTATGAAAGCTGTGAATACATGACACGAACCAGAACTACATGTCTGAGTAATTTTATTTAGGTAGGAGTTTGTCTTCACTTCCAAAAAAATGCCTTTTTCTTTTTTTTTTTTTCTTTCTTTTTAAAAAACTTCTGAGTAGCTAATGCATATAAACAGTTTCAAATAAAACACAATAAAGCCAAACTCTGCCTGAGGTCAACTTTGTTGAATTTTCCTCATGGTAAAACTGAAGTGCTTTGCATTCAGCGTGTTTTAACTTTGGGAGAGTTCAAATGCTTCAGGTATCCTGAGTTTAAAAAAAGCACACAAACAAAAATCCCCAAACAAAACATAAAAAAAACAGCAAATAAAGCAAAAAAAACCAAACCAAAATAACCCATGGCTTTTAGTGATAAAAGCAAGTCCAAAGATACTTATATTTAACATAAGATACTATTTCCCCCTTGGTAACGTGACCAGATATAAAATACTTAACAAATATACTCTGAGGCACTAGAAGAACCAGGAATTTTTTCCTCTGCTCAGTTGTCAGTGTCCTTTTAGGCTGAAGATGGGAATACAGTTAACTTGCTGTTTTAACAGCCTCACGCATGCCCTTGTGGCAGTCTGTAAAAACTATTCCACTGAGTTGGGTAATATTTCTGCTGTAATATTTTTCTCCCGCACGCCAAGCTGGTTCATTGGCTAGAGGTAATGGAGCAATATCTTTTCAGTGCGTGTAAGAATCTCCATAGAAGATGAGGGAAAGTAGGCTCCTTCATTATTACCCTCTCTGCAATCAAGGAAAGTCGAATAAGTGGCTGTATGTAAGGAGGTTGTTTTGCAGTAAGCTAAAATAAACACTTGACATGCTAATGAAAGCAATTTTATACTGAACCTCTACGGTATTAATGGTGTCTGTTATTATGCTATTAGATATATTGTTCTCTGTCTTCAGACCATTGATAGAGAAAGGCAAGTGCGAACTGCGTAGCAGATTCTCCTGTCAATGGTTGTATTTAGTAGTTTTTCATTGTAGCACAGGTTATTGTCTGGGGAAATGGATAGACTGGATACATGGAGAAACATTCTTTACTCCCAGGTTCCCTGCAGTATTTCAGGTTTGACATGTGCAAACATGCAGTGTAATTTCCTACACTCCCCCCATCCCTTTCCTTGGTCCTGGGAGAGTAAAATCAGCCAGTGATAATTTTGCCTTTCCCCTCGGTCAGGTGCATTCAGTGACTGAGTGATTGTAAAGTCTCAGGTGAGAAAAATATGTTTGGCATTAAATAAAACTTACCACGTCTTACTTCAGTAGCTTCCTAACACAGTCCTGAAGTAATTCCATAGCCAAAATGGCAGTACTTGTCACAGCATAGCAGCCACGAGTTAGCACAGATGCCGCAGGTCACCTGTTCTCATCCTACTGATGGTCACCAAGCAAAAGCAAACAATTTTTACAAAAATCAAACACAACAAAAATTTAGAATGTTGCTTATTTCTCTTAGCTACCTCCCCAAATGTTCCTCCTATATGTGCTGAACGGTGAGGTGTATGCAATAGATTCTCTTGATACTGGGAGAAGCAAAACTGCTTGCCCTTTCCTTCCTTATGGGATTTCTCAGCAAGGTAGAAAACAGAGCCTGCCCAAGAGCTGCTCCATTCCCACCATGGTCTGCAGGTGATCGATATTGTATCAAAGGCAACTAATACATCTAATAACAGCAGCATGAATGCCTGATCTTTCCCCTCCTCCAGTAGAAAGATAATCAATCCGTGCAGCAAAAGCTGCTCCTGTGCCTCCTGAGGTCAGGATCCTCCTTGCCCTCCTTCCTCAAGTGATGTGAAGACAGAACTGGAGCTCTGCAAGTTGTCTTGCTCCAGCTTTTCTCATAAGCATCTCCCAAAACGAATGGCTAGATTCTTCCCGATAGACTGATAGGTTGTTGGTCTCATGCGATCACCTTGGCTGAGGCTCAGTGTATGTGCGAGGAGCTGGTCTGTTGGAATTGCTCGTCTGGAATGAACTTTGTCTGCGTTCTATTCACTTGGTGGGAAGCAGAACGGTTTGATGGATAAGGCAAGTCAGGAAGGTCAAAATGAACACAAATCACCTTTAAGAGAGTTGGTAGAGTTGGTTCCTTTGCCTGATGAGGTCATCACACTGTTGACCCCTTGGCTTTCAAGGCCAACATCGAATGTCTGAAACATTGCTTGGCAGTGTCAGGAGTCTGAGGCTCACCAGCAGGCTCCTGCCTTGCTCAGCAGATGCACTGTCCATGAGAGATGTCAGTTTAGTGATTGGAGTACACAGCAGAAATGAGGCGAAATGGAGTCACGTCTTACTCAACAACGCATTGGTGCAGCAGATCATGGTGATTAGGTAGGATGCTCACCAAGAGGGAGACGCCCTGGCTCCTCATCCCTTCTCCCAAAAGGTTTTTGTCCAATGACAAAAAGTACGTAGTCTTGGGACTAGAAAATAAAACTCATTTTACGGCTTAGCCCTTTAATTGTGAGATTGATGTAAGGCTTCCCCTGCCTGGTTCTCCTTTATAGATCACAATTTTTGCAGCTTTGCTGCTCACTCTGTAGCTTTGTAGAGAGGGATATAGCGCACGCACCCAGAAAAGTCAACAGTGCTTGGCTTTGCTGCTTTGCTCTGAGGTGGGCCTACGCCTCCCTGGGTCTGGGGGGTGCGTACCGCAGCAGCTGTGTGTCACCATCTTACCATCACACAGGGATGTTCAAAGTGTCTTTCTAAGGGTCTTCTAATACTGTGCAGACCTGATTGTCTCTCTCTTTAAGGTATGGATTAATATTAACTAGATTTGACTTCTCATCATTTTTAAAACGTTCTTCAGTTCATAGCAAGCACTTTTTTTTATAATTTGAGAAGTTGTAGCTACATTTCTTCTTTACATCCCACAGGGCAGTAATATTCTTCAATAAATTTCTGCTCCACTCATAATCTACTAAAAATGAAGATCCAGACACATAATTATACTTCAAAAACACACACTTTCTTATTCAGCCTTAAAAGTGCTACTTCTTATTAAGATAGCTTAGAAGTTACTGTATTCTTTTTGCCACCAAACCAAATCCTTAAATAAAATTTTAAATTAAGATAAAATACTACAGAAGAAATTCCCTGGGCAGTGTGTGTATCAAACACGTCTGTAAAATGTTTCACCTTAATGCAGATTGGTTATATTTAAAGTGATGCTATTAAGCTCTATCCACTTTGGTTGATAGCTGCTTTTTTCATTTCTGTTTTGAAGTCCACCTTCTGTCTTGACTGATTACAGCTCTCAGAATATCGAGTGATCGCTTTCCACTTAGCCGGGGGAAAACCAGAAGGTTATCTGTATTTTTATTTGTATTTGCTCTCTGAGCAAACCTTTCTTAGAAGATTCTTTTCATTACTGAAGTGACTTCTACTATTTCATTAAATTGCCGTGCAGCAGCCACACAAGACAACTTTGAAAATGCAGCTCCTTTTGGCCTCCGCAGGTGATGTGCAATCCTGTTGCTTTCACCATTTACCCGTTCGGGTTTCCTTTAGCAGCCGAATGTACGTGTGTGTAAACCAAACCAGGCAAACAGTTGCAATTCCTGTTTTCACACTAGATTCTTCAGAGTAGATTTTCTTTCTCCTGAGATGAGCTAAGGTGCAAAATACCAAGTTACTAAAGTGACTAATGCAATGTTGTCAGAGGAGAATTATACACAGTGACAAACCAGCATACCTGCAGGGGACTCATCTGTCAAGGAATTCATTTCTCATTTCTAACCCTGATGTGAGTAACAGTAAACCATCATGATCGTTCAGGTCCAGTGCAGAAGGCAGGGCTAGTCCCTTAATTCTGAAATATTGATGCAAAATAGTGCATGTTTTTGTTCACTTTTAATGCTGTTTTTAACAAGTGTGATCTGCTGTGTGGCTTCTTGTCCATTTCTTCACTTTGTTACATTGCCACACCACGTCATTTTGTGACCTGTATGCAAAAAAATTGGAATAGATCTTATGATTTTTTGACTGTGGCTTGGAAAAGAAACTGTGCCACAGTCCTTAATGGTGCACAGTTACCTAGTCTCTCAGGCACACTGGGGAAGTATGAACAAATAGTAAGTTGACATAGTAATGATAAAATTTGTGATTGTATTGTACAGCTTCATGTATGGGGTCCCTTTTATTCTCTCTCTTAGGTAGGACTGCCTGTAAGGCTCGAAGTCGGGCTTCTCCGTCCTGCTCTGAGCTCTGCCTCGGCTTGCTTTTCCACATGCATCAACTCACATGAGCTATTTCTGTCCACTTTTATATACTATGATAATTGTGATAATACTTGTGCAACACTGTGTGTGTATTTTTGGCATCAAAATGCCAATTCTATCTTTGTCCTCTGTGTGGGCTGCGTATGATGTCTAGGCTGTGATGTCCGTATTCTGGTGATGTTGGAGAGCTCAAGCTTCCAGGAGATGTCTGCTTTCCTTTGTTTTGAACAGTCACAGTTGCAGATTGTCGGAAATAGCGATGATCAGCATCTTTGGCAATGAAATTTTAGATGTCTCTTGCCAGGTGCACCTATATTACAAAGTCTGAGTCCCACTGTATGTCAGACAAGAATTACACCCAGCCTAGCACAACGTTCCCAGCAATGTTATGTATGAAGTGGGCTGGGACAAATCTGAGGGCTCGTGTCTTCTGAGCACCTAATTTGATGCTGTAGCTGTTGGCCCGCGCTTTGTACCCTGGTTCTTCGCTAGCCAGAAAAGGTATAATGAAGCTGAGTTACTTGCCTTGTGACCCACACAGGGGTGAGGCCCGGGGAACATGCCTAGTGACTTCAGTGGGCTTTAGATTAGGCTCCTCTCTTTCTCAGGACGTTAAATAGGTGAAATACAATAGCGTTATTTTTAACCTCTGAGATAATCCCCACGAGCTACAGTTTTCTCATTCTTTTCCCACACTCCTCGACAATTCTTGACAAAATGCTGCATGAAAATGAAAACCTGTTATTTATTACGCTGACAACTTCGCTAGGCTGGGTGCATTGACAGCAGCGCGTTCAGGTCTGACTCTGCAGTGAGGTAAATTGTTGAAGCAGCACGGAGGGAAGAAGTCTCACAACTCCATTAAACAATTACTGCAGATAACTCTTTACTAACCTTCTTAAAATTTACCCCAAAGGGGTTATATACAAGTAGTGATTAAAACTGACCTAAATCATAATTTAATTAAAAGAAATTAAAATGCAAACTCAAAATGTTCAGTAACCTCAGGCCACCACCCTAATGATTCATTTTAATGCGTTTGCAGTTCTGCAATAATGGCCTTTGTGTGTATGTGCTTTTTGTTTTATGTCTGATATCATTTTGCCACTGGAATAGTCTGAAAATGGTTGCAGGCTGTATGGTCTTGAGTGTATACATGGATATATGTGTGCTTTCTTCTTGCATATTAGGAGTTTCACTGAAGTCAGCATATCTACTCACGTGTGCAGAATGTAACAGCTGTAAGATCAAGGCCTGTATTTTTAATTTTCTCATTAATTAGTTTCCCTGTTATCATAGAAGGACCTTTGCATCATTAGTATGATTACTGTGGCAATATTTTTGTGCTGCAAAAAAGATAATTCAAAACTGGCATCCCTTATCTGCCAGATCTTGGTTTGCATTTGCATTTGTCATAGCAGCGTGGCCCAGCCTGGGGAGAGATTCCCAGGCCAGACCCCGGGAGAGATGGAGGGTCCCTGGCCACCTGGAGAACCAGAGGGTGCACCCAGACTTGCATGGCAAGTGCCATGTGGGGATGTAACAGCGTCAAACCCGGTGCTCGGTGATCTGGTATGTACACAGATGTGTGAGAGTGGCAAACGAGATGTGGGCCTGAGGCGTTGGCCCTCTGTCTCTTTTATTTCTACTCCAGCAAGGAGGAGGTTGTTTGAAGGAACCTTAGTCTTTTGACACACTATGGATGATGTAAGTATGGTACGCTTTCTCACACTATGGATGATACAAGTACAATACGCTTTCTCAGTAGTGAAAACAATTTTATTATTAATAACATCTATATTGGAGAGGTAGAAGTAGACTGTTTTGTACTGGTTACATGCAGAATTTCTTCCTTTAACGAAAAATACGTTATCTGCAATTCTTCTGGAAAATGTCTTTTTTGCGCCAGTTTTTGAGATGCTGACTTTAGCCTCAACTCTAAGTACATCGCTGACTGCCTGTGAAGAAAGGTACTGCTGAAGAGGAGTAGGTGTATGAGTGAACCTGGCGCTTATTCAGCTCTGAAATGGGAAAAGCCAAGAGGCTAGCAGGCTATTAATATTTTTGACTTGCCATGTTTGTCACAAGAACAATGAAAGATGTAAAAAGCCGTGTACCTCCAGGCCGGGCTCTCGCAAAGAAAATGGGCAGAATACTAAAACCTGCTCTCACGCTGCTGCTGCTGAGAGTTTGTCCTCCGGACTTTCATAGGGATCTTGTCCTATCCCTCTCCTATCTGACTGCCAGCTTATTATTTATCATATCATCTGCTTCATTTTGGGGCTGCTACTGCAGCTGGCATATCACTGTGCATGCTAAATATCTCTTCTTAACATAAAGTGGGCAGGCACTCGCAAAATATCCGGTTTTCTAGTTTAGTGAGAAGTGCCGCTTGCTCTGCCAGCTTGCTGAGTGTGCTGATTGATCACTGTTTAGCCTGTTTTCTACCAAATATAAATGAGGGTATATATCATTACGGGGGGAGCGCGGAGGGAATTTTCTTGCTGATCCCAAAGAAAAAGGCCAAGTGGAGAGGGCAAGCGCCTATCAGGCAGTAGGCAGCTTGGCAAGGGAAAACAAAATATATCGCCAGAAGTAGGTATTTCAGTGTCTGATGTGCTTATTTTGTTTGTGAGGTGCTACTGTAATTCTCAAACTCCTGTTTTTTCAACTGACTGCCATGTTGGGGAAAAGAAACAGATGTTCCCATTTGTCTTTTGATGTGGATCAAAATCATTTACATTTGCTGGCCTAAAATGACACGACATGCTGTTTGACACTTTTTCTGTCTCCTTTGGAGTGAGTGACAGATTGCTGTTCAATTACTAGTATAATGGAACAGCAGATATTGTGAGGACAGCTTTCACCTAAAGGAAATGCAATCACCAATTGCTGCAGTAGTGGAAAGTGAAGGATGGCAGATACTGTACGAGCCATCCAGTGGAAAAGACATTTTTATTATTAATAATGTCATGGGGAAGACTCAAGGGAAATGCACTGGGTCTGGCTTTTCTGCCTGGAGAAAAGGAGAGCCAGAGGTGAATAAAAATATGGTGAAAAACTGGCTTGCTACTCTTGTAAAATATATTTCCAGCTCTTAGCCTTGAGGATGTGCTACTGAAAGCCTTTCCATTTGTTCTGCATCCAGCTACAATGGAGAGCAATAATTACAGAAAGACTCTTCATCAGTAGAAGACACTTGGTGAGAGGCTTATTAGAACGGTTTTTAAAAAATGGAAAAAACTGTTTGTCAGATGCTTTGGAATTAGTCACTTCTCCACCCTGTGTAGTTTGCTTTCTTATCGGTGTATTTGTATGCCGCTTCCTCCCTTTCTCCTGAGATGAAGAGATTCTCCAGGCCAAGCAGAGCTTAACCCTTCCTTCTGCAAGTCATTTACTTGAGGATCACTTGTCCACTCTTAAATTTTTAGTGTTTCCTTTTCTCTAATTCTGTTGAAGTCACTTGGCAGGCATAACACATACTTTCATTTTGATGGTCAAGATTAATTTTCATGTCACGATCCAGTCAGTCTGTTGGACTGGGTCAAAGTACAAGAGGTGAAGCTTCTGCTTGAAGTCTTTTACATTTTTCTTTCTAATGGAATAAAATGAAGTGTTAGATGGAAAACATGTTGAGAATCCAATATATAGTGCTGTAATTATAATTCTGTTATACCAGTTTTAAGCAGTGAATCTGCTTAAACCAGTGAAATAATAGACTTAGGGTTGACAAAATGTTCTGATGAATATGTGCTTTATCTGATAATCTAATGAACCAGATGATCATTTGAACTTTCTTTTGTAGTTTAAGTTTGCTCTGACTAAGTGACTTTAGCAAGAGATGTAGTCCCTTGGCAATAAACATGAATGAATCCTTGAAATACCTGATGTTAGCCAAATAACTCATGGTTATAGTTGTACTTGTTATAATGGATGTAGAAACAAGTGTCATCCGGAAATGTAGTTTTACGTTGTGAATGCAGGAAGGTAATTTCTGAAATGATTTTCAATGATATATTGGTAGTTACCATTTATGCGTGTCCTGCTTTTTCTGAATGTAAAGTCTTTCTATGCAAAGAGAAACATGTTGCACTTGACCATAATGAAATCCTTTCTGCTCTGGCACCGCTTGTTTCATGGTGATGCAGCGTTCTCTTTGGATCTGACTTAACGGTAAGGATTTTTCAAGTGTCACTGCACTGTTGTGGTACAGGATGGTCTTGAACATACTGTTCCCTGCCGCACTTCCTGAACTAGATGACTTTATCCCTTTGAAACACATCCTGGTGATACAAAGGATTTTTTTTCCTTATTTATTAATTGCTTGCTGCAAAGCTTTCAAATTCCCAAGCCCATGTTTTAAAAGAAAAGGGGAAGGGGGAAAGAAAAGTTTATCTTCTAGTACGGCTAACTTCCTGTTTTGCGTGCGGTTCTCCTGTTGGGCATGGACAGGCCGAACACTGATTTTGAAAAGAATACTTTTTGATTTCAAGGGGGAAAGGGAAAAAATCCAGCTGGTTCTATCAAGCCATTTTGGTCATCCATGTAATGCAGTTTTTTACAAGTTAGAGCTCACTAATGTGCTGAGAAATCACTGTAGCTGGTCATCCATTAGGGCTGGTAATCGGTACAAAGAGTTACCAAGTGGGCAGGAGGCCTGAGTCTCCGCTGATGGCCATCAGCTGCTCCCTGTCCACCTCTCTTCTCTTAGGTGGGGTGTCAAACTGCTGCTTCATCTCATCTCCTCCTGAGAGCAGCTTTCTGCAGGGTCAGCCTGGAAATACTTCTCCGCTAGTCCCATCTGCTGGATGTTGGGATGTATTGCCTGCTGGAAAGAGAGTGTCATACCTCAGCCTTTAAATATTAGCCGAGTGCGGCGTGCCACCAGATGTACATTTGTTTCTGAAAAACACACGCTTTCTCTGTTTTTCTTCCATCCACCTAATTGCACTTGGGTACTGCTGTTCTCTTCAACAGACTCCATGTGTTAAGTAAAAGCAAGGTGGAGGCGTGAGGAACTTTAACCACGTTGCTTTAGAGAAGCTGTAATCAGAAAAACCCAGAAGCCAGAAAAGATCACAGCAAAAAATATGTGTATCATTATCAAGCCATTTACAGGCCGGGGAATGAATTTCTTTTCTCCCAGTGTATCTGCTCAGCAGTCAGTTTTTCAAATGCCTCATTAAGGCTGGTACTCAGCTGTTCTTGCTGTCTTATCTCGCCATGCTGGAAAAGAGGGAGTGTAGCCATCGCAGCTGATCCGGCATGCTGCACTGCAGCCCCTAAGATTATTATGAACCTAAAAGGGCCTTCTCCATAGCTGAAAATACAGACTTCTTGATAATTCCTAATCAGGCCAAGCAAAGGTTAAGAGAGCTTGATCCTCGTGTCCATAGATGTTCCCCAGGGTATTACTTTTCTCGGTGGTGATTCGCTGTTTGGTACCTGCCTTCCAATAGAGAGCTGGAGGGAAGAAAATGGATAACGAATGTGAATGCAAAGTAGTGGAGAAAATTGGGAATGAACGTGAATGTAAGAAGGGGGAAAATGCATTCAGTCCTAGCAATCTTACTTTGGTTTATTTTGCTCTCTTCTTTGCAGTTGTTTGTGATGCATTTTTGTGGTTTAGCTAAGTGGCGTTATGCTTTTTGCTTTAAAATAAATGTTGGGCGATTCTTCCCCTCCTAATCTTACCTTCCATAGGCATTAAAAGTAGGTTCTGCAAGTCAGAAACACAGCCACCTCAGGGATCTTGTGGAAATGTTACTGAAGGAAAATAATCTTAGAAAAAAATCCTCATAATATACATAGATTAAGCTCAAGCAACAATTTCATCTGTTGCAGACAGTATTTAGGGAAACATACCTTTATTTGGTACACAGATATTTCCAGTGTGCCTATTGAGACAAAAATCTTCAGTCTAATCCCCTTCCTGAGCTTGAGATGTGAAAATGTGACTGTTTTAAATGTAACTGGTTATGATTTCAGGTTTTTTCAGCTTACCTTTACATCCCTCCCCTTTTATCACAGCACCTTGCTGTAAATTAGCAGTTTGTGCTGAATTGGTTACAATTAATATTGCTGCTGCTGTTGCAGCTTTTTATTAAAAGACACATCATAAATAATTTTTATGTGTTTTCCTTGATAGGTGGTGATGGGACAGAGGAGAAGCAAAACACTGAAGAAACTGAGGGCCAGAGCCGAGAAGCAGGTTTGTACTGAGTTCCTTAAAGGACTTTCTTAGGTTTTAGCCGCGTTGGTGAACAATAACTTTAGTCAATGCTATTGAATGTTTGTACATTTTCACCAGATTAGCTCAGGTCTTGAGCAATTCTCCCATGAGAGACCACAACTCCATTCATTATGAATGAATGTATGGCAATGCAGGAATGCAGACTTCCCTCTTTAGCTTACCAGCTCTAGGTTCTCCCTTTAAGGTGGACTACCCCTAACTAGGAAGACCTGATTTTCCCTCCGTCTACAACAAAATAGCCTTCTGCATAGACTAGAAATGGGGGAAAAGGAAATTTGGAGGAGGAGGAAGCAGCCTTCCTTTCATGAAAACTGTACTTCAGAAGATTTTAAAGGGTATTTTTGAGTTTTAATAAATTGTCTACACAAAGCTCAGGGGTTATGAAGATTTAAATCCATACAGAAAGATATTGCATATATTGCAAAAGAATGTCAGAGTTCACGAGCAGTGGGTTTTGCTGATGGCATGCTTACAAATTATAGTGAGTTCAATATCTTAAAATATAATGTCACTCTGTGTTCACAATAGATTTATTTTTTTCTGTTTATGGTTGTATTTTTTATCCTATCCAACTCTGTTCACTGCAAAGGACAAGTAGAATTAATCAACTATCAAAAGAGCTGAAGTGACAATCAAAATGTCTGTAAATTCCCTGATTTCTTAAGGATTTCTTTTACTGTAGTGTTACATGTAACACAATGCTTTTCTTGTTTGGCTGGTTTCTTTCTCATTGCAGTGCAGGATGTTGCCTATACATACTTAATCCAGAGAGCATGAAACGGCTTTCTTCAGAATTTTTTTTCTTTACTCAGAATTGAAGATTGTTTTCAATATGGGGGAGATTGAGCTGAAGAAGGCCGACCAGTAAACGCAGCAAAAAAAATTTAGAAGGCCTAGATTCTTGACTGATCTGGTTTACTTACCGCATTGTGGCTGTTTCCAGATGAGCAACTCATTTGATAAGGGTCCTTCTTTTTGTCCTATGCGTTGGGCAGTGTGTATGTGGAAGTGCAGCATTGCTCCCTGCACTCCACAGGTCAGTCTTCTGCAACTAGGTGTTAACAGCTGATGCTGTCCGCAAGTGCTTGAAGTCCTTCTATGTTTCATGTCCCCTTTATCGCCTCTTCTTTACGTCCTTCCAAGGGGCAATCAGTAGGAGGTGAAGCCATAGGCATGCAGTGTTACAGAATAAAAGAGACTCCCATGGACCTCAGCAAACTTTGGACCTAGGCGCTTTATCTTCCCCAAGATAAGCATGCAGTGGTGTTTTGTAAGTGCTGGAGGACAACCACGTTTCCTTTCCTGTTTTTTTCACTTTTATGCAAGTCACGTTTTAAACAGACAAAGGGGACCAGGGAGAAGGGAGGAATGAGTTGCTCTGATTCTAGACTCTGTTCTGAATCTCTGACTAGGCAGATGCGTAGCTTTGCCCAAGCAATATTGAGCTTTTAACCATGCCAGGTACTGCTTGGCTGCTAGCTCGCGTAAGAGCTCCTAGCTCCGACTGCAGAGGTTCCCGTTAAACTCGGTTATACTACTGTCTGCAGATGCCAAATACAGCCCGTTGTGCTTGTCAGCTCTATTCATGCTGATGGAGGGTGTACTTCCCTGGTATTTTGATTTGAAAAACAGTTCGATTGAATGAGATATGTTTCATTTTTCCCAAGAGAATTAAGGAATGTGTACCTCTCTAAATTACAACTTTGCTACTGGAGGTGTCTTAAATGCATTGTGTTTTTCCCAAAACTGTCATTATGACTTGTTATGTTACGAGCTGTCAGAGCTGGTTTATCAGAGCCGTAATGTACATTCTTTTCCTATCTCATATTGGTAGTAGTGTCTTGTTGCTTTCATGAAGAGTGTCAAAGAAAAGATCCAGACATTTTAGGTCCCAGATCCAGAAAATGTCATACTTTAGGATCACGTTTTAGGTACATGCCTAAAGATAGCGTTGTGCCTACGCATAGTCCGTGAATCACCTCCTAAGCCACAGGCACACACTGTTACAGGAAAAAATTATTTGGCTTAACATTTATTCCTACTGGTTCACATAGTGACAAGAAGAGAGAGGTGTACAATTACCTCGAGTTAGTTATGTTCAGCTAATGAGTTGCTGCTGCTTTCCACTCTACTCATTGTGGAGACAAAACATCATCGGGAACTTTTAGATTGCTGCTTCTGTGCCCTTTCTTGGTAGTAGAAAATGACCTGATTTTCTAAGATAGGCAGTTGTATGCCTAAAATGTTTCTAATCACTATGAATGATCACTCTAAGGAGCAATCCCATCAAATGTTACAGTTCTTATTTGTATTTTCTAAACCAAAAAGGCGTAACCTTCACCTGAGTGTGACAAATCACAAATAATATACTTTGATATTGTGAAAGAAAATGCAAGAGAAAAAATAGACACTGTATTCTTACCCAGTCTGTTATATAAAGATTTATATATTTTTATTACAGAGTAGTGAAAAAAAACGGATATAGTGCACAAAGACTGGCCTGAAATTTTTCAGCTATTACTGTATGGTTTTTTTAAAGTCTGGCCTCCGGTCTGTCATCAGTGAACTTCACAGTTAACACGTGGAACAACAAAATGGCAGGTGGTTCAGAGCTCTTGTTTCAAGCTAGTTAAAAATATTCGATGACTGTATTAGGAAAAAAATTTTGTCAGAATCATCAGAGGTGAGTCTTTATGAAAGAAATAAAAGGCGAAATGAAAACAAAGGCTTAAAAAGGTTTTAGAACTATAAAAATTGCCAAGAAAAAGCAACAGTGAAAGTTTAAAAATTCTATTAAATTCAGGTACTAGCTTTATCTATTAACTACAATAGTTTTACCTGCGTGCTCTACCAATGAAAATAATCCAAGCCACAGATTTTCAGGGGCTTGCTAAATTTCAGGCCTGATTCATGAAAGCTTCTATTTTCAGGAAAGCATTTGCATGTAATCGTTTTGATTCCAATGGGATTCATGCACATGATTAAAGAATGGCTTAGTTGTTTTTTCTCCAAATAGATGGATTAAATGAAAAAAAGAATCTCTAAGCAAATAGCAACACCAGCCTACCCATGAAACTGATAGCTGGTCCTCTGGCTGTATTATGAGAAATTGAAATATAGACTTGATCTGGCAGTATTGTAATGTAAGTTTACATTAGGGAAGACAATCAGACCAGTAATGGCCGGTGAATGCAATGTGAATGGATGGAAGCCCAGAAAATCAAATTCAGGCCTAGTATCTTGCCTCAATAAGGCGTAACGCTTTTTTTCAGTAAAGTGGTTCATCAGTTTGCTATCTAATGAATAACTTCTCTTTCATTTCCTTGGTTCTTATAGATGAGACAAAACCTTCAGCTGTAGCCAGCCTATCATCATCAGAAGAAACAGAGCTGAGTGAGGATAAAGGTACAGATTGTAAATTGTGTTTCAACGTACCCATTCCCAAGAGGCCATTTTGTAAAGCCTTATTTTCCTTTGTCTGGAAATTGCCAAAATCACAGCTAAACGATACAGGAATAGGTAAATGCTTGGATTTTCATTTACAAAAGTCTTTGTGATGAAGTACTTGGCACCAGCTGTTATGCTGGTGGGAGAGATGCCGTGAATTCCTAAGTCCTCTTGTTATAGAGCTAATACTAAAATATCATACATGACATATCAGAAATAAGCCCAAAGCTTGGGCTCGCTGGGGCGACTCACAGGCATAAAGTTAAGCGTGCACATCTATCTCAGCAATATTAGCTGCCTATTCCGTGCTCTCCTGATGGGGAAAAAGAAAAACACAATAGCTATAAACACATCAAGAGGAGACAGGAGGAGATGAAGTCATAATTGAGAGGGAGAAAGTAATGTTTATCTTGTGCAGACTGTGCTGGGCACTCAGATCATTTAGTTTGTGATAAATATTTAAAAGTGTCACAGGGCCAAATGACAGGGAGTTTAGGAAACAAGAAAGAGAGATGATCTAATTTAAATGTTTCAAGCTGAGGTTTTTCCTGTGGAGTTGTTGGTTTACAGATAGGAACCAGTGCACAGACGTACTGTTTTTGATACTTTTATGATATCACGCTATTAATTGCTTGTGCCGGTCCATGGTTTTTGGCATTTTTCTGGGGGTACGTCAGGAAAAAGCCTGGGTGATTTATAAAATGTTCGCTACTGGTAATTCAAAACAGTTATGCTATCTATAATAAATACAGTCCATCAGTACAGCCTTCAAGAAAGACTAATAGAAAATTTTAATGCAGTTTACTGAGATAACATAATTATTAACATCCATTAACTTATTTATTTTAAAAGATTTAATGTGTAATTCAGCATTGCTGCTTGACTCTCTTCTCATTTTTCTAGATAAGTGTGATGGGGTGTGAGATCTTGCCCTTTTCTTCCAAAGACACATGCTAGAGAGCCCACATACTTACCTGATTATGAGTTCAAAGCCTTGTGCAGGTTGATTTAAGTGCTTTCTTAACTGACTGATTGATCCTGCAGGGGGGAAAAAAAAAAAAAGCACCAACCCTTGCTGGAGCACTGGCTTTTGCTTTTGATATCTTCACAGATTGAAGTTGTGGCAAGGCTGGTGGAAGGCAGAAATTCATAGTTGGTGATTGCCTGTCATCCGTTTAACTTTTTTTTTTTCCTGACATTTGGCCTGTTTATGTATCCTCTATCTATAAGATCCCCCAACAGATGTGTTTTTTGTGTTTCATAATGTGAGGGTCATGGTGAGGCTTTGGGTTTGGATTTTTTTTTTTTTTTTGCTGTCTACAGTCTTACTGAAGATCCCAGTGTTTTGGTATTGCTTTGAATGCTTGTTCCTGACTATGAAGCCAGGGTCTTCTGCTTTGCTTTTCAGTGACCATCTCAACGTGTAACCACTCCATTTTTTTTGACCCATTGTATTAATTGTCTCTTCTCAGGAAAGTAGCCATTGTGGTGCTATAAATCTTGCTTTTCCTATAATATGCTGAGTATAGTGTTTTCCCCTCTTCTCTTGAGAGGCTGACAGAAGAGATAGTGCCCTGAGAAATCCAAAGGGTAGTTTCTCTTTGATGGTCCTACCTCTCCTCAAAAGTAAGACGGAAAGCATCTGGTAAGGGAAAAAGGAGTGAGAAAGAACTCTCCTCCACTTATTTTATTTGTAAAGTCATACCAGCAGAAAAAAGGAATGGTGGGGAAAAGAACATGTTTGGGGATTTGCTTGCGAGTTTTTTAAATGTAACCAAGAATTTTGAACAGTGATGCTGCCGCATCCACCAGGCTGTGGTTTTAATCCTTATTTCCATTAGCAGACTTTCAACTTTTCAGATTTTAGATTTTCAGTTGTTTTAAAGTGAATATGAGTGTTACAAAAAACTTGCTACCGCTTGGGAAATGGCACTTTTACAAAATCCTGGCATTTCTGAAAACACCTGCTGCTCCTGAAATAAATTTCAGCCTTCAAATTGTTTGCCCACTGAGTTAACTCAGCTAAAACCTGCCAGGTTCTGGAGCATACTCATTTCTGCAGTTTATCTTCAACTAAATGAACTGGATGCAAAGCATTTATAGAAATTATGTTTTTCCAGTTCTTCCACCTGATTACTGTGAAAGGAGATTTGTGGCAAGTAAGTCTAGGCTACGTATTCCCAAAATGCATAGTTTAAATCACTCAGAATAGGAGGTATCCAAGCCTGCTATGGAAGTATAGCAGTCTTTCAGATGTCAGTTCTGGTGAGTGCACCAACACAAGTATTTTGACTCCAATTGGAGTTGACTAGTAGTTTTTCTGCTTATTTTTTCTCATGCTTCTGGGATTAGAATATAGCAAACATTGAAATAGTTATTTATTGCTCTAAAATGTGGTGGCATTCAAAACAGAGCACGTGCGTCTCTGCTACCATGAAATTCCAGTATTTTTGTCTTACTTGAGTTGTTTTTATCAGCTTTTTTTGAAGGAAAAGGGGAAGGATGGGCACATGAAAGGGGGTGTTCCGTGATAAGTGCATGGAACAGTGCAGGAATCATGTTTTGAGGGGCTCTGATTAGAGTGAAAACCTACTGTGAGATTATAAATCTCATATTAATGTGAAAGTTTCTCTCTTCTATTATTCACAGTAGAAGAGACACTGTACAGGAAAAAAAAGTCCACGTGGGCCCAGTTTGCGTGTGGCCTTTGAGCTGACTGAATTTTTTGAGTGCTTTGTCTGTCCTTCAAAAAAAAAATAAAAGCAGAACAGGCATATTCCAAGACTATCAAGATGTTTGATGTTATGCTGTGAAGGTAGCCACTTATTCCAGGCTGTGCCAAGTTTCTATTTCCACTGTCTGGAAATACAGCAAAGAAATGTTGCAATTTTACCCTTGAAAACTTGCATGCATAACTATTAGCTCTTGGAGGGAGAGCTGACATCTCTAGGCAGCACCTTCGTAGCGCTTCATTACTGTGCATATGGAAGTAGATCCTTTATACACAGCGTATTTCAAGTTAGAGATGCTTCTCTTTATGAAGTGTAAGGGCAGAACAAAGTGATTAAAGTCATTAATGTTTATGCAGCAGATAAAACGTATGAGACAGACTGCACTCAGTCTAGTGTGCCTGTCCATACAAGATTGTGCTGGGACTAGAAACTCATTTTAAATGGACCATATTGTGTATAGCTGTGGATGGGTTTGAACATGTGATTTTATTTTTTTTTAAGAAGAGTATGTGTGCGTGTGCGTGGTTATGAGAGAGGAGAGTGTTCTTCATCTCGGTTACCTATCCTACCAATTACTATTTAACCTGATTTAACGATAGGGCTTTCTGGTAGAAAAATGAAAAAAAAAAAAGAACTGGATTTAGTACAGGTGAAGAATGAACTCCCCATTATGCTATCATGGCAAAGTTTCTGTGCACAATACGCTGATTTTAATTTGTTAGTGCTTAATAAGAACTGAATTTTCATTTGAAGGTCAACTAAATTAAATCATATGCTAATTAATTTTAAAAATAAAGTAGCGATTAATTATTTCCAGGTGTTCACCAAAGTCTCTGCTCCTGTGGGAGTGCCTTTTAAAGCAAGTCACTATTTTTCTACATGCTCTGAAATGGAGTCAGATTCAGTCAGCTGGAGGGCTTATGTTCTCAGAAACAGAATTAAGGCTAGGGGTTAGCCCTAAAAACTCGCTTTGTGCAACCCAGAAGCCTGTAAGTATCCTGCCTGTAAAACATACTGGATATAAAATTCCTGTTTGGCCAGCTGTAGTTCTCACCATGGAAAAATCTTGATATTCTAAAGACATAAATGATTGAGAAAGGATAAATTGAAAGATAGAGCATTTCAAATGCCGGGCAGCTGTGCAAATCGACGTAAATTAGACATTGATAAGTGGGTGAAAAAGATTGACTGAAAGGCCAATATGTTCCAAAAGAGGTGTTTAAAATCAGCTCTTAAGTATATATAAAGACATCTAAATGAATGACCTGATTTTCAGAAGTGCTGAGCGCTCAGCAGCTCCCAGTGAAATGTTTTTACTTCACCCTTGGGCTATGATTAGACCTGGAAAATTTCAGCCTGAAAAATTTCAATTATAGGTAACTGAAAAAGAACCTTTTTAATAGAAGAGTTTCAACACCCCCAACCGTAGCTGTGTCTCTGTATGCCAGGTACAGTGATAACATTTTTCTCTCCCTTGGTTAGAAGGATTTCTATGAAAGCAAATTGGCTAACGCAAGCTAAATGGTGTGGTTTGGTTTTTTTTTAAACCAGGTACATAAACATCACTGTCCAACCAAGTGGACGCTCCTAACGCTCTCCCTAATGGTTGCTTTGAGCTGTACATAATGCAGTTTATTTACTTTTCCTTTTAATCTGACCTATCTGTAGCATCGCGCATCCAGAGGGGGTCCAGCCCATAAACTACTCAAGAGGTATTTCTGTTCTACCCTTCACCAGTACAGGCAGCCGCAACAGCTGACACTAATCTACTTAGCTGGTTTATTTACATCCTACTTATTTTTACATATGAGCTGACCTGGAGCCATCCAGCTGCGCTGCTGTCGGTCCGATGCGAGTGCCTACTCCTTCCATCTCCCCCCACCTCAACCCCTACCTTCAGCTGTGCGGCATCGTCTCCTGGGAAGGGTCTAACCGAGGCAGACAGGTTTTTCTCTGCTTTTTTCTTTCCCAGAGCCCTGTACAACAGGTCCTGCCCCTTCTGGCAGCAGCAGGATGCCCACCGTTACGATACCAGCTGCACCTGAAATTTTCTTTAGTGGAGAGAAGGGGAGGTTAGAGGAGATGCCCTTCTGTCGGCTTGAAGCATTAGCAGGTGGGAGCGTGACTCGGTGGACCCCACCTGTGGAGATGCACTGCCTGGTCTATTACCCGAACACTTGCAAAAATATCTCTACAGGTTGTTGCACCTAAAAAGGTCTGTTTTACCAAGCCATATAAACTTGGGCTCCGGTAAATCTAATCTGTCATAAAGATAGATTAAAATGAAATCTTAGTGGATATAAAAATAACATTTTAAAGTCAAAGCTCAAGAATATCTCCCTAACTTCTCATAAATCACCATTTTATAGTACTTCATTTTAACACATTTTCCTCGGTTTATGAGGCAAAAGAATACCCTAATCATGTGGCAGCCTCCGTGCACACCATTACCTGTAATTTTAGACGCCTGCTTGATTTCTTTCACTCTGGAAATATTCCAGTCATTTTTCACAGTATCATGCTTAAAAAATAAAATGCACTGAACCTCTTTCTTTCATAATGACCAGCTTTTTCTCTCTTTAATCTTCTTACAGCTCCCTAAAACATGGTGATTTATCTGTGCTGTATGTGGGACCCAGGTGTGTTGCACATTAGAAACAACTCAGTAAATAAGCCATACAGAGAGTAGCTGGGGAAGTGAATTTTAAAAGATCATTAAAAGCACTTAACATTCAGGTCTTACCATTTCTCCTCTTCTTTAGCATTTGCAAAATTGTGTTTAAACAGCATCGCTTTATACAGTCAAAAAATATGAATGGCGTGGAAAAGCGTGGGGGTTTATGCAGTATTTAGACAAAATAGTGTCTGATTATTGGCAGGAAGGGTAGGATTGGTAGTTTATTGTAAGCTACATGGTTTTCTTGGAGCTGAATTCAACGTACAGTTGATATATTGGAACAGTTTGTGTTCTGATCTGTTTCTGTTTCTGTTCTGATCGGCTCACTTAAAGTCCACATATTTTCCTCACGGATTGTTAAAGGTTGGGGCTGATTCTCAGGTGCATTCAACCATGCAACCCCACGAGACAGCTGTTTCAGTACAATGGAGCCGAGAGCTCCTGACGTGGACACTGTCACTGTAGGGACCAAGTAAAAGCAGATCTGAAGGAACTAAGGGATGCTCAGACTTCAGTGAGCACTTCAGTGCTTGATGTGCAGTAAGTCAAAGGGGCCTAGCTTTGGTTCTTTTATGTCATTAAATGTCATGTTTGGTTCATTCATGTGTGATCAATAATGACATTAGGAACTGTGCTCCAGTGTAGTATCAGAAATGCTGATTATTTTCAGTCCTGCCTGGAGGAATGTTAACCCTTACAGTCCCAATTTGGGGTGACGCAAGGTAAACAGTGCCCAGCCTGTTAGCAAAACACTAAGCAAACTGTGCTGCAAAGTAATATCCTGACTTGGATTGTCTGCTATGACTGAACAGATAAGCAGCTGTGTTAGGAGAAGACTAACACTGCTTTATGCCATTTAAAAAAAATCAGAGTTAGTTCCCTAGCCAATTAGAGGTGAAGGAAGGTTTTAGGCATGGCCAGAACTTTTGTAAACCCTGGAATCGTTTAGGACTGTGATACTGGCTTACGCCCAGTTGCATAAGGCTCTAAAGGGCTAAGTGAGCGGAGGGGACCAACTGAGCTCGAGGAATACCACTAGCCTACTGAAAACTTGCATGCAGAGTAGTACATCATCAGCATTTGTGGGATTCCCACCGCTACTCACCAACTGAAATGGAGGTTGCACTCTTGCCTCGTATCCAATTTTGGAACACCTTTTATTTACTGGTGCATTTGGTCTTACACTTTTACTCTTCCGTGGCTCAGATTTTCTTCATAAATCTGGGTTTATTCCTTTATTTTATTCTTGTTAGTCCTAAAAGTAAATCTGTCTTTGGACCTTTTGGCTGGAATATTTGATCTAATATTTGCATTTGAAAAGAAGAAATCTTTGACATGGTCTTGACCTTAAAGATTTAGAAACTCAGAATCTGCATACTAATGCAAAGGCTGATTTCTACTGCTGAAATAAGAGCGGTGGACTCTTACAGCTAGGCAGTAACTCCTGTCCATGTTCTGCTCCTTCCAGAAACATGCTTTGCAAAAAATAACTTGTGCAAAATTATCATTGTGTATTGCCTGGGATAATTTGGAATTCTGTGTGATTAAATTGCTTTCTTGAACTCTGGAACAATTAGAAAACTGTTTATGATCAAAACGAAAGTTTAACACAAGATTACAGTCCTGTAATAACAAACTGTGCAGAGCCAGCTCTGGGAATGTGTGAAGATGTGCCAAATAGCATAGGTGGTCTCTAGCAGCGGTGCCTAATGCTGGCACTCAGCACAGCTGCGGGGTCACAGCTGTGCCCAAGGGCAGGGGTAGCGACAACTCCCCGCGCTCTGACCTAACCATGGTTTGCCATAAGTTACGTGATGCTCCGCGACAAACAGCAGCGTGGATGGGGCACATACATCAGCCAAGCACGAGGCTCCTTAAACTCCATTTGTTATTATTGACCAAAGAGCGTAATTGTTCCTCTGATGCTGGGGATTGATTTTTGCATGAAATTGGAGTCATTCCTCATTCTAGGAGAAAAGCTGGCACAAGTGAACTGAGATTAAGGGCACAGGTCTGGGAGTATGAAGTACTGTGCAATATGTGTAGGAGAAGATAGCTCTAAAGGTCTGATGGGACTGAGCCACGTGCATCTCTCCCACCCATAACAGGTAATATCACACTTTATCATCACTTTTGGCTGTTTGAAGGGCTGTGCTTGGGCCCTGGCTGCACGGTACTTAAGGCAGAGGACTTCTGATTCCAGTTTCTTCAGTAGAGTTCCTTTTACAAACATGCAACCAAATCATAGAGAAAAAAGATTATATTAATTTCAGGCATGGGGCTACAGGTGATACAAATCTTGGCTTGTTTGATATCCTGAAAGCTTTGTCAAAAACTTCAGCAAAGCCAGAATTTCACTCAATGGGTTTAATGTTTGCTTGAAAAATTCCCTACAGACTTTTAGTGCCATTCCCATTTATACCAAGAGGTCCTTCAACTCACTTTTTGATTAAACTTGGAATTTGATGGAATTCTAGTTTATTTTTGCTCTGATTTGGGCTGATAGGGTAATCCCTTGTAACTCGTAGCACAACTTGGCATCCTAGTATGAAAGGCCAGTGCAATGGTCCAGCTGATAGCAGTGAGTAATATTTTAAGTCCACAGTAGGGTGAGAAAAAGCACAGCAAGGGCAAATTTTAGCAAATTGTACATCAGTGCGATATTCTACTTTCAAACTTGGATTTATAAACTTATTGTCATGCCACGAAAGAAGTAAGAAGCTGTGCAGGTAAATAAATAAATAAATAAATAAATATTTGCCTTGGGGGATTATTTGCAGTTAATTAAAGCCACACACTTTCAGTGCATACCTTTTCTACAGATTATTAAATTTGGATCAGATGTTAACAACCCAGCTTTCTCACTTATCCATCAGAGATTATTCTTGGCAGCTTTCAGGAACAGTTTTACAGGGACATCCTTTGGTATATTGCAGGGTTTGCTTTGCTGTAGTGTAGAAAGGGACCTTCCAGAAGTAGAACTGTAACAAGACTGTCATAGCATAATTTATTATTATGCACCATAGATCTGTTGGCACAGTTACTTAATGGTTTCATCTAGCAGCATTTTAGAAACTGCTTCACTCTAGAATGCAAATAGTGATTATCTGTTACCGTCGTTATGACCTCAAGTGTGCTTACCCCTGTAGTTTGCGGAAATGTCCAGTTAGATCAGCGGTGTTTTTTAACAAGGCTCAAAGAGAGCTCTTTATCCAGTGAAAGCGATGTGTTATGGGGATGAGCAGAGCTAAAACCGGTGGCTGTGTTGCTGTGATTTCCTGACTGCAGTGGAATGATGCGTTTCTCCATCCCTGCGCAAAAACTAAGGAGTGGCTGTTGTCAGAAAATGTCGTTCGACACAACAAAGTAGTGCCCTGTGTTTATGAAGACTGCAGATAGCATAGCCATTGGACTTACATCATCTGATTTAAACCTCACCATGCCACTGGTTCAGATTGTGGCTTTGGGTGGTTCATTCTGATGGTCTCCCCCAAAAGGAAAAGCAGTCTTGGCCACGACAATGACCTTGGGAGTTCCATCATCAAGTGAAATGAGGCTAGGATTTGCACTGGGATTTATAGGATTTAATGTTTGTCAAGCTTGTGGGAATCCAACCATGAAAAATGTTGTTCTAAATAAATAATAAATCACTTCATTTATCAAGTACTGTGGTTCGTGCTATTTGTCATAGCTTTGTGCCGCTCCATTCATTAGAAATAGAGTTCTTGGTAGCATTGCTGATTATTCCTACACATCCTTTCTTGCCAGCTCCTTCTTTAAGGTTTGTACTGCAGGCAAAAAACTGCTCAGTCAGTGTACAGGTTCTGAAATCAATTTGAATAATTGAAACCTGTGAGTATGCTTTTGTAGTATATAAGACTGTGGTTAAACAGATAGAAAATCTGTCAGTGGATCACAATGCCAAATATGAAGCTAGCACCTAAGGGTTCCCAGTGTCTGAAGAAACTACCAGACTTTTCCAGCACGAAAAACCGCTGCAGGGTTGGTTGGTTTGTTTGTTTGCTGTTTCCTCAGATTCCCTGAAAGACTCCGAAGGTGCACGGGAGAGTGACCCGGTACATCCTGTGGGGTGTGAACAAGATCAAGCCCAAGGTAAAGTTTCATATCAAAATTCTTTGAGAGAGAGATAATGAACCAGTTGGGAACCTTAGTTCTTCCAGTTTCAGCATCCAGTGGGTTTCAGCCTGATCTCTGCCACCTGAAGAAAATGCTGTCGGCTGGGAGAGGTCGTGTGCCAACCTGTTGTGGTGCGGTAATCTCTGCTGTTGCTGGAAAAGACACGTGTCTCCAAATACATGGGTTTAAGCATATTGATCCCAGGTGCAGCGCATTGTTATTATTGTCCTTCTTGGTGTTGCTGTTATTCTAAAAGCCCGTGGGGTCATTATATTCCTTCTGCTAAACTGACTGTCAAGTGTGAGCATTTTGCAATGGCTCCTGTGAGAAACAGTGTGTCAAGGCTGAGCTACATAAGAAGAAGGGGGGGAAAAAAAGTGATCCAGCATCAGTTTTGATGAGCCATTTAACATACTTAATGCTTAGAGTTTAAGTGATATTTTCATATATAAAATAAGTCCAACGTGGTTTGTTTAATAGAAAAAAAAGCTGTACTTTTCTGAAAAATACGGTGCTATGTGTCCTGTTTTGATGAACTTGCCATTGCCTGCACACAGGTATCACGCTGATGCCATTTTCAATTTGTCACGTTAACAGGACAACAGGATGTTTCTGCAGAGGAGGAGATGAAAACTGGGGCAGACTCCCAAAGCTCCTGCATGGAAATAGAAGGTACTGCATGCGCCTTGAAACCAAAGAGCAAGATTAACAGGCAAAACCACTAGTTACTGCTCGGATATTATCAGTAGTGTTTAAATTCCCTTTCCTTCTCTGTGCCTACTAAGCTAAATCTGTGGAGACGGATCTCCTTATGGTAACTCTGAATTCAGCCCTGAGCAGGGGAGTGTCTATGGATTCTCAGTGATAAAAGCTGACTTTTTAATGACTGAGGCTGTTGGAGAAAGAAGTGAACATTGCATTTCGTATTCCTAATGACAAGCACTTCAGCTTTGTATGTTTGGAGCACTGAGTGCTCTGTCCCCGGTCCAGCAAAACACGTGTATGTATGTGTGTGTCTGGGCTTGTGACAAGTCCCAGTGAAGGCCCATGCTTGGAGCTAGGCACATGTGCAAAATCCCAGAAAGCTCAGCATCTCGGAGGATCAAGGCCTTACTCTCAACTATAGCCCCTTGGATTTCCCTGTATCTCTTTTGTGTCTCTACTCTTGAGGAGAAGGATCCTTTTCCTCTGCCAGAGCTTTTAATGGTAATCTCTAGTGTATGTTGATCCTTTTATGTCTGTCCTGAAAAGCCTTACTGTTCATCTTCTTTTTATCAAATTTATTCAGAGCCGTTGTTGAACCAAGAAGACACAACACAAGTTGAGATACCTTTGATTCGTGGTGCAGAGGAAAAAGAAGACGGAGAAGAAGAAGGAGGTGAGGCTCCTTATAAAATAGATTGAGCCAGAGAATTCTGCTGGGCTCATGTTCTCCATTTCTATTGTGAGGAAACATGGAAAGAGCACATAAAAACTTTTGGTGGGTTTTTTTCCCCTAAGAAAAATCCTTTTTTGCCTATATGTGAGTGTTGTTTTGATGTATTGGACTTGGATTTACATAGGAAAATAAGTGCAAAAAAGTGCACACTCAGGTTCTAAAGTGACTTTAAAATAAACACTCTTCTCAGTGTTGCTTTTCTGCATTAAAGTGCATAAGGCTGATTAAACAACTAATTTATGTCCATTTAAGTACCCTCTTGATCATGTTCACTAGAAGCATCGAGAGTATTTACAATAAATGGGTATGATTGTGAGGTCATTAATAGAGATTTAACTATTAATTAAATAAAACTAGTAATTGTAATAAAGAAACCACTATTTGGAGCAGGAACACAGAGTCTTCCTGAAGCAAAGTATTTAAATCCTTTGTAATGCTTGTGCAAAGAAATGTAGAAGTTTAATTTTAAGTGTTGGACACTTCTGGGAACCCTGCATTCAGCTCACCCTTTGTAACAGGCACGTGGTAATATAAAAAATAACATATTATGTAAATAATTGTCTAATTGTAAAGTAGCTGCAAGTTAACAATTATATGGTCATTTGTAGAACACAGGGATGAATTTTACAGTTCCAAATTAAAATGCAGACATGATTTTTATTGAAAATTCAGGTCAATACTAACTGTGTTGTCCTAATTATGAACTCCTTTTCCCACCCACATTGACACCAACTTAATTGCAAACCTGTGTTAGTAATATTGACACTTTTCTTCACTGGAAACCCAGGTTAACAGAACCTCTTTGTTCATATACAGCTAAACAACATTTCCTCTCTTCTTTTTTTTTTTATTGCCTATCCAAGTTGAGACTAATCAAATCTCTTTATTATCAATCATATTAATGGTATCGGTTTTGTACTTTATTACTGATGGTGAAAATAGAATTGATATAATCCTTACTTCAAATCCAGGTAAACGGTATTGCGCTACCTCAGTTGCAAATCCAGGTTATGCAATACGAGCTCATTCTGATTGCAAATACCAAAGTAGTTATGTTAATTTCCTCCTAATAGAAATTATTTACATTTTATTTTATGCCTCATCAAAAGCAAGTTGGACAAAATGTACTTTCATTATTTGTACATTTCCTTCTCTTTAATACTTTAGTGTCCCCTACAGCTAGTCGCTGTCATTTAGCTCTCAGTGGAGAGATTATATTTCACCATCTGTTCTACCTGCTATTAAAATACGTAACATTAAGGAAAAGAAGGTAATGTCAGAAAAGTGTTGTTCTTGGAACTTATCCTTTTCCTGTCCTTGATTTGAAAGGTTCAAGTACTAAGTAAAAGGTTCTTTCCAAACATTTTGGAATGTGTTCCTACTTGGGGGCTCAGGTATTGCTCCTGTGCAGGATGCGTCTGATCCAAAGCTTGTTGAAGTCCATAGAAGGATTCTCATTGATTTAAGTGAGCTTTTGGTCAGTTCCATGGTAAGAAGAGATGATGTGTTTCATCTACATGCAGGATAACAGCACATAGGTAACTGCATAGATATTCTGTTTAGCTGCTGCTTCTGAACATACTGTCTTTGGATCAGGGAAAGTAAATGGGTGCTTTTTCAGGGTTTTGAGAAGGGAAGGAAATCAAAGCTTTCCCTTGCTTATTTTCATTCTTATGGATATAAGAACATGTAGAGCACCCTCAGTGCTTGTCTTGCTAGATGCTTCCAGTTCTGGTGGGCACATACCCTGACGTGAATTTTGAAAGTTCACCACAAAGCAAGGTGGATCTGGACACAGAGAGGTAAAAAAATAAAATCAGCTGAAGTTCAGGCTGATAAAATAAGATATATTCCCCAAAGAGAGACTTCTCTTAATGGGAAGAGATTACCTGGCATAGTTTTAATATGTAACATTATTTCACGTAGCCCAAGTGCTAGCTCATAAACTAATTAAGTTAAATAGTTTTCCAGCAGCATCCACAATAAATTTGACATACAATGAAATGACATATTTTTGTCTAAGACCACATGAAAAAAAGCTTCCATGGAACTGCTAGTCTCATTAAATAGAAATACAAGGATCTTAAGTGGTCTTGACCTGTACTGGATCTATACGCATAGCCAAACGTAGCAACTATACTGCAAACTACCTGGTCTTTCTGTTCTATGTCTGATAGTTTTTTTGTGTTACCAAGCTTGTCCCGGGGCAAAGGGTAGCACGTAGCCGCCTCTTTCCTCCCTCTCTCTCTCTCACCGGGAGCCATTAGATTAATGGGAGTCATCTGTGACCTGTGCTGTCCCCAGCTCTGGAGCTGTGGAAGCCACTAAAAGGACAACAAAGATCAAAGTCCATTTTCCAACCTAAAGCTAGATTTCTGCTTAGTTACTGATTGTGGCTTTGAAGTGTGCTAGGAATTCTTTCAGTGATCTGGTTTTCCATGGAAAAATGACTATTTCTTGCTGATTTTGAGATTGCAAACCTCTGTAAATCCATAAGTAAGCTTCTCATTTAATTGTGCAAGTTTTACTACCCACTCATCTATGTGTTTGGGGGGATTTTAGTGCTTGCAGGGTCCTTTCTGTATAGCTTGTTTAGCTTCACAGCTCCAGGTTCATGCCGAAGTGTGTATTACCAAGGAGTCATGGATCCTGGCACTTCTGAGGTTCTGGGGCACTGGGAGCCCAGAGGAACGAAGAATCAAATTCTTGGCAGTCTCACTACTGTTTTCCATTGCCAACAGTAAGAAACAAGCCAGATTACCCTGCAGAATTTAACAATGTAAGGCACTGTGTGTGTTTCATAAAAAACCTGCTGTTGCTTTTCCCAAAATCAATAATAAAATATATCGTGCCAATTTATTCCCTTTTTTTCCTACCGTAACTTAAAGTTATATATTACCCGGGAGCAACTGAAGAAAAAAGACAAACTAAGATGCTTTTTAATTTTTTTCCCAGCTACTATAATGCACTCATTCTAGTTCACAAAAGAATAATGAAAATCTATGTTTCTTATAAGATTAGGGAATATTCTCAAATCCCTTTATTAAAAAGCAGAGTAAGTGGTGATCACTGACCTATTTGCTGACTAGGTAAGTGTACACGCTTTTAATAGACCAGTCGGCAGTCCCTTTATACGTACACTTGGAAGTAGTCCTGTCATGTTGTAACGATCATGTATTCAGCATTTAGTTGTAGTTTTAATCAGGACAGTTTTTCCACAACACAATTTGCAGCACATGGAAATAAACCTCACGTTTATTTGTGTGAATATGTAGCCATTTCCTCTTCTGAGCCTGCTTTCCCTTCTCTCTTATTTCCCACTTCTTACTGTCTCCCTTTGTAAAGGCATTAGATGCAATGATTTCCCTCATTCATCATCTCTGAAAGTTGCTTAACTTTTTGGAGGATAGGATTTCTGTGGGAGCACTAGAATAGGAACAGAAGTAGCCATTACTTCTGCGTTGGCTCTATTCTGTATTCAGGCTAAAATATTTTGTCGTCTTGTGCTGTTTGGAACATGATTTGAGCTTGACCTGGGATGTTTCTCCACGCTTAGAGTGGTTGGGTAGCATCCTTCCTAGGGAAAGGGCACATTATTTTCCATTGGGCAAGTCCAGAAATGCAGAAGCAGGTTATTGCTGAAGCACAATCAAGGAGCAAAATGCCATAATTAACACCTATAGAAAGAATATTGAAGTGTCCGAGGATTTAGCTTAAAGCAGGACGCAGCCCTTACAGTTAGTATTTCTGTGCAGTTGCATCTTAGCCTGTTTGAATGCTGTGTTTAGGGGACTATATTAACTGTCTTTTTTTTTCTGTATGAACCATGCAATGTTAAGGCAGGTTTGGGAACAGGCTGGGGCAGGTTTCATGGTTTAAATCATTTGCAGTATTATGTGATTTCCTTTGCCGATCTTCTGGTCAGTGCCTGTTTACTGTAAATTTGAATTCTGTCTCATTTTTGTTCTAGCTAAGCCCAGTTCTGCTTAACAGTCTTTGTTACATGAGTAGCTATGTAACTCTGTAGCCATCATTTTGTCCATTCTTCACTTCAACAGCTGGATTTTCAGGTCATTTGCCCATCTGTACTTTAGCAAGAGAGATAATTTTATGGCATAATCTTGGAGGGAATTAAATATTCCAAAACTTGGAGGAAGAGAGCTCTCAATTTTTTATTGTTTCAGTCTCGGGCATTTATAGGATTTTACATGCATTGGTACAGTCATAAATAATGTCAAAATAATGACTTTCTTTCATATGACATTGTGGCTATAGAGAAACAAAATACTTCTTGAGAAAGATCTTTTCAGACAAATCTGACATTTTTATTCTTGAGTCACGGCAATTGTAACTACCTTGTATTTCTTAAGCAAACTTCTTTTCAGCTTCAAGTGGAAATGGATGAGACATTTTGGGGGAAAAAAAAAAAGACATTTTAAAAATCTTCCTTATATATCCTTAAAAAGATACTTTCTTTTTATTTGCAGAGAAAAGAATACAGGGATATTTTGGAGTGTTGTGGCTTCTGAAGACCTAGTATAAAGGCTCCAACTTCTTTTGTTCAGTTGCCCAAAGAAGAAAGAAATAAATATCCCAAATCAAAATACAGTGTGTTTGGTCTTTGATAACAATCCGTACTGAATGGCTCAGATGACATTTTTTGGGCTGTTACAGAATAGTCTGGCCCCTGCCCCTAAATATGAAATATATCTTTAAAATCTGCTTCTGACAGGTATTGATATTTGGCAAAGGAAAAAAAAAAAAAGGTGCACCTTTGGGCCTTTTGCAGAAATGCTGGAAGTGCTATGGAACTAGAAAATTGCGAAAGGATATTTAAACGCAAATGTCTAAAGCTCTAAGCTACGCAGCGGGGTGGACTCTTGCAAAGCAAGTAGCTGGAAGTAGTTGGAGGTACAGAGTAACAAGATTATCACTGGAAACCCAAAAAGTGCCTTTATCCAGGGGATACTTTTAGGTTTTAAGAAGCCTCGTTTTACATGCCTTTATTTTCTCAAGAACTTCATGAAACTTGGGTGAACTTGCAGTTGCAATATCAGCCAGATGAGGAGCTTTTGTGACCAAATTCTGCTTGCCAGGCTGCTGTGGTGGATCTGTGGTGGTCCAAGTGCTGTTTGGTCTATATCTCCTGGTGCAAAGCACTTTGCTCTTCTGAAGGCATCATAGCTGTGGTAGAAAAGTATGGCCAGGTAATTTCTATGCCTTGTGGATGTAGCAAAGGCCATAACTGTAGGCAGGGAACAGAAACATTTTAGCCTAGCAAAAGATTACTTTTGGAAGGGGAGGCAACATTTTTTTCCGAGTTTGCAAACAGTATGTTGAATTTCATGAACGCGCTTAAAATGTCCTGCGTAGGTATGGAATTGGGGTAGCTTTGTTAAAAGCTGAAGAGGGGTGAGGCTGACCTACCTGTGAGTGACTCTGTGTGAGCACCTTCTGTGCTCCACTTGGATGTTGCAGCTTGTAGAAGAGGAGTGGGGTTTTTGGTCCCAGTGTCTGTGGTTACATTTTTGGTGGCTTTGTCAGGTCTGAAGTGGGACGTCTCCAGCCTCTTATATCAGCAGAGGGCAGCTCCTATCAGCAATTGCTTCACTGATGGTGAAGGATCAGCAAGATTATTAGGAGGCAGCATCGCTTCTGTGGACCAGTGTAGCTGATCCACAGCCCCTTGTGGGTCGTCATGACCGGTGGTATGCACCAGCAGGACCACAGGGGTGGTGGGGATCATTCATTTTCCAAGCACGGGCCGGTGCAGAAGTCATACCACAATCGGGCAGCACATAGCTGCCCAAAATGGTGTTCCTCGCCAGCTCTGAGAGACAAGGCAAATGGGTTGCAGACCCCCTGTAGGCCTTCCCTAAGGGTGCTGCCCAGGCTGTGCTGAGCAGCACTGTGCCTTGGCAGGAGGAGGCGGTTATCATACTGTCAGTAGTCTGCTCCAGATATTGATTTCAGTCTCCTGGGGGAAAAAAAGTCATATTTTTTTTTCCTGACACAGAAGGAATCTGTTTCTTTTCATTACTCTCCATATATAAGATTCTAGCCTGAATGTATGTAAAAACTAGATGGTGCAAGATCAATTTTAAGTTTTAATTATTTTTCATTCATATTTCAATGACAAATGATATATTTTTTCTGTGTGCTTAAAAAGTAGAAAACGTAAAGAATTTTTCAGCTTAAACATTTTGTCTGCTGTCACAGTCACTTTACGTTACCAGGCTTGATGGTAGGGTACAAGACAAAAAGCCAAAAGGAAAGAAAAAAAGAAACAAGAAAAATGAATACTTTAACAATGATAGTGTTTAAGGTTTATTGTGTGTATTTGATTGCTTTCTTCATTTCATTTTCAGTAAGCAGAATAGAAATACTATTATGAATTGGCAACTTTTATTTCATTTGAAAATATTGTGTCTTTGTTCTTGCTGAAAGTGTTGACAATGCAGCCTTTGTTTAGTTTAATTAACTCATGTTACAGTACTGAATTGAAACACACTCAGCATTAAATCAAGTAAAATAATTTTTAAAACTCTTTTCGATATCCAGAAAATAAAAAGAAATAAAGAAATTAATTCTTCTGAGAAGCTGGAGGAGAAACTGGATATTTTTAATGGGATATTTTGAAGTGCCATTTTTATTTTCCATGGCAGGAATGCCAAAAAATATAAAGTCATGAAATCTGACTGAAAAGCAGATGCTATGAAGTCATTCTGAGTCCTCGTATATTTATAATAGTATTACATGATGTTACATGTTTTGTACTTGTGAGCTACAAAGCTTAAAGAGCTTTAAGATACTGATAGTGCTCTTTTTGCATATGAAAACTGGAAAGATAATGGAATCCATATTTCATCTGCTGGTGTCCAAGTCTACTAGGCTTTGGTTTAAGCTCAAATCTCCAGAGAGGCAGCAGTGCCTTATGCAAACAAATCACGTATCTCTCTGAAATCATCTCAAATAGCACCTAAGGAATAAGTGAAAGGAATATGGGAGAGACACTGACATCTTAGAAACTTTTTCCTGTAACATATTGAAAAAGTAGGGCTCGCTGGCCAAGGACTGCACTGTTACAGATGGCATCATAGTTAACAGTATATCTGGAAATTAGCTTTAGCACCATTTTTAAATATACTATACAGCTACAGAGGCGTCTGAACAGTGGGATTAACTCCTGTCTGCGACAGCGAGAACTTGGGTCTTAAATTAGAATAGGTCCAGCAGACCAGTGGAGCGCAGGGAACTACACGAGGAAAGAATTTGATCCCTTGTGGACAAATTTTATGTTCTTGTGCCCTGTCTGCTACAAAAGGAGGCTTCATTTTGGTACGCACTGATTAATTTTGGAATCTTACCTCCTGTAATAAAGTATGTTTATGATGGAATACGCACAGATCCAACCGAGCTGGCTCTGCGAACTGGAAATTCTGTGCTCCCCCTTGTTTACGTTATGTATGGATGTACCACGCTGCCTGGCTTGTTGCATTATTTTATAGCTATTTCATAAAAGCAAATGGCCACACACTTAGGGCAGCAGGGGAAGAAACTGCACTTAGCCAGTGATTTTCATGAAATAGTGCAAGTGGAGTGTGGTCATAACTAAGTGTGGCAAAAAACCGCAAGCAGTGGGAGTGGGGAGGGGATGTTCTGGAAGACCTGTCTTTTATTTCAAGTACCGAACAGGAAGGAATTCAAAGCAAGCAGCATATGTCCTAGGATCAGAAGATTCCCTCGCTTGTTCTTTTAGGGGAGCAGGAAGACAACATTGTTTCTTCGCTGTCAGTAGCTTTATTGCTGTAGTTGTGCCCAATGGTGTGGGTGAGTAGTTAACCTTGTTCTCATATGAGAAGGGTGGCATTTACTCACTCTGCATACTGTCAGGTGGGTCAGGAGGCACACTTCTTGATTCAGCTCTGCTCTGTCCATCCCCTCGGTGTTGGCTATGCTGGGGAGGTACAGTTGCTCCTGTCACCTGGGGAGGAAGGCCAGTGCTGTACAAGGAGGCACTATTACACAGGGAGGGGGAAGATGTGTCTACAGCTTGTAAAGCGGAGGTTGCCTTGATAGGGCATGACCCCGACTGAGCTTAAATCTGCTTCTCACTACTGCAGACCCCGAGCAGGAGAATTCCCACCCAGTCTCATTCAGATCTTCAAAGCCTTACCCTTTCCTCATACCTCTGGATCTCCTCTTCCTTTCTTCTGCTTGTTACTCATAATTTTTTTTGCACCAAGTTTTCTGTCCCCTCACCTTTCTCTAACGCAGTTGACAAGTGAGTGTTCTCTTGAGCAGATCTTGCCATCTGGAACAGTTTTCCTCCACTTGGTTGGCTTTCATCACATTTCACTTCCAGATGAGTGTGTGAGGTTGCCACCAGTATACCTGGTCCACAGCGTTAGCCCAACAGCCCAAGCTGACACTGTATCTAGTCACCGTGAATTGTCTGCCAGGGAGCAAGCTAGCATTTAATATCACCTCCTACATCTCTATGACTGCATCTAGATCTTAATCATGCAGTCGTGGTATCTCAGCACATTGGTGCAGGAGTGCAGCTCTTTGGGACTTCCTGTTATTTAACAAAAAGTTCAGCATCTCCTTTTTGAGGTCTTGCATGACCTTTGGAGCATCCTTTCCTGGAGAACTCTTGTGTTTGTAGCTGCAATTAAACCAGTCCTGCAAAGCAGGTGCTCTGGGCCATGCACTTTGGGTTGCCACTACAGAGAGTCTATAGGCAGCTGCAAAAATACCTGGTTTTGTTTGAGAGATCCAAGAGAAATATGAAAAGTACAGAATAGCTTTGTCTTTTACTTGCCCATATACTTACTGGGATGCTTGTAGTGTTGTTGTTCCGTACCTGATTAACACTGTTCTTTGCTCAAATGTTTATTAAGGATTTTTCTTCCAGGTTCAGAATTTACTTGTGACTGCTGTCCTGAATTTTACAATCTTTCTTAAAAGATCTTTCTGCAGCTTTCTGCAGCCAGCAGATATCAACCACAAAATGGCCTTTGTTATTGTTTCACTGGCACAGGGTCTTCACCCTGAAATGTTGGGACACGTAAGCCATTTGTCTCATTATTCCCCTTTGCGGATGTGCAGCCTTGTTTGTTTGTTTGTTTGTTTGTTCTCCAATCACTAGTGTGAAGGGCATAGCTCTGCCAGTAATCATAGCTACGGCAGAGGCCAAAAACGCCTTTATTCCATTTACAGCATTCTGTCAAAAAACACTCAATACCTACATTACTTGACAGCCCTTGAAAGACGGCATGTTTACATGTTCAGCATTTTCTCTGTGGAGGAAATAAGCAGTCACTTAGAGGATATACCATTCTTACCTGGATAGAAAATCAGCTAAACCGTGTTCTGGATTCTAAGAAGAAAAAGTCAATAATCTTTTCTCCATTGCCCCCTGGTCACAGCTAACAATGGTGTGTAGGTAGGGGGTCAGGGCAGCAAAGTCACTGTCTCAGTGGCTGGCAAAAATTGAGATTCCCAATTTGTGGCTAAATGCTATCATGGTTACAAGGTGTTTCATCAGTTAAAACGCATTCGCTGGATGTGTTTGTATGATCTGTCAGCCTGAAATGTAGCACAAAAGCGTCAAATGAGCGCAAATGGAGATACCTCAGGTGCTTCAAAATAAGATGTCACAGCGCTGAAAAATCAGTACCTAACTCCAGCAGCTCGATTCAAGGAAATTAAATTGGCTGATTCTTCCAGCTCTCCAGGCAACAGGGAGGATTAGCAGAAAAGCTCACAGACTAAACAGGGAGGTAGTCAGCAGGGCTGTGTCTCAGCATCTCCCTCTCTCTGGGGTGCTGGTACCCGAGCGTGGCGCCTCTGTCAGCCTAGGACCCAGATGGTCTGGAGAGGATGGAAAACTGAGCAGGACTTGCTCTGTTGAGCGTGCAGCAGCTACGCTTTTGTTTTGCTTATTCCTGAGTGTTGAAAGGGCTCCACAGGTGGTAGTGCAATGTGCATGGGAAGAATGGAAGGGGCTTTCTCTCACAACTGCCTTGCAGGCATCTGTAGGATGTGAGGGTAAGGATTAGACCCCTTCCAGCATGTAGAGGGAATTGAACGGGGATTTATTTCCAGCGTGCTCTAATCAGCAGGGTACAAGGGCAATGGTAAGCACTGGCACAGTCCCTCTCCCTCACTTGGGTTTGGACGCTCATGGCGGCTACAGTTGTGTCTCAGTTCAGTCACTGTCCCTAACCTTGTTATATCACCTTGGGCTCTCACAGTGCCTTGGCATGATCTCTACTAGCACACCCAGTCCTTCCTTTGGATATCAGGAGCTCCAGAGGGTTGCATTGGTCTGCAAAGCTGGATCTCCAAGAGAGACCAGCATTGTGGTCTCTTTTGGAGAGTTGTAGTCTCATGTGGACCAGAGTTGTGGTCTCATTTTGTGGGGCCTCCTCCTTGGGACAGCAGGTATTTTACAGTTCCTCTTATGTGAGTGGAGCTAACAACTCCCACACTGGTCTTGGAGTGGCAAAACTGGCATCCTCTGTGGCTTTGTTTGTCTTACCTCTCTGTCTTCCAAAGCAGTAACAGTCCAGTGTGTAGTAAGTACAGCTGTTGTGGTCACTTTATGCAATTGTCATTTTTTTAAATGCCTGTCTCATCATAAACCTGCGTGCACGTATAAACCTGAGTCTTGAACTGCACCATCCGCACTGGATGAATCAGTAACCATGTGGTGGTACTGCAGCCCCCCACAGCATCAAGGGCCAGCTGGAGCAGAGCTGCTTCTCAGGTAAGTGTCCAAAAATTTGGATGCTTTTTTAGCTTTGTTTTGAATCTCCCAGCCCTGCGACACGGGCAAGTTTGCTTGAAAAAAAAGGAAAAAGTCCTTAAACAATATTTCTAATATTGCCTGCTTCCAGCATTGCGTAGGACATGGAGGGGAATAGATTTTCTGCATGCTGCAGTTCTGCTTGCAGATCCAATTGGCTCTTGAAGTGTGTGAGCTTGAAGAGCAGATGATAAGAAATACATATATATCTGGTACCTACCTGAAGGAACGCAAGTTATCTTAGAAACTGATATATACAGAGATCACAGAATCTGCTTGTGAAACTGTTCCCTCTGGCATTACATTCAGCCAATGTTTAACAGTACTGAATTAAAAGTGTGATAGTTTAAGACACGGGAGCTCTTTCCAAATGAACCTTCAAGGGGAGCCTAACGGAGAGAAATTCACATTGACATTTGGCCAAAGAATAGGGTTAATGCCATTTGTGGTTATCGCAACTGCTATGGGATATTTAATGACCACAGGTAGCCAAGGCCTGGGTTTTGAATCTGATCCTGGAGGCAGCAGCGCAGGGCAATGCATCAGATCGCCGGTACCGCTTCCTTCTTTTAATGAGGTCTTCCATCCAAGGATGGATATAGCCTGCTCTGGCGCAGCTTGCGAATCTGAGTGGATCACAGGACACAGCTGAAGTAAGTGGAGGAGGATCTGTGTGTGGGAGGGCAGGAAATCAGCTGCACGTATTCGCATCCCGAAGCGAGAGTTAGCGTCACTCTGCTTTTTGGCAGGGGTTTGGTCACAGCTTCTGGTGTCGAAACCAGCTTGCTCTTTGCTATCCTGCACCTGTAGGCAGCCGTTGCCATATCCAGCTCATCTGAGAGGAGAAGGCAGCGGGGCTCCTCGTTTGGGTCACGCTGGCACATTCGCAGCTCATGGCTGACAAAGCCATTTAGAGCAAATATAGCTCAGATTTTGCTCCGGTGTGCGAAGTTTGCCCTCTGAACGCTGCAATTTTCTCTAGCTGGTCTTAGAGATGTGAAAACACAGATGAGCCTTAACTGGGCCTGAAGAGGCTGGAGCACATCAGCTGCTTGCCATATTGATGAAGCACCTGGGGCATTCATTTTGAAACCTAAATGCAGGCTGTTCACCTGTATTGCCAAGTACAACAGAAGCTTCTTTCTGGCTGGCAGGGTGGTATTAATTTAAAGAGAGCACCATCTGCAGGGCCTTGGAGAACAGCAATCAGAAGAGAAAGGTTGCCGGGAAAAGCCTTCTTCTGATCCAGGGGCCTCACCGCCCCCATCTATTACCTATCATTTCTAATTAGCGGACGTATCTTGGGGAAATCTGCTTTGATTCGCTTTCTTACAGATGCTTTTCTTGCTAAGAGCTGCTGGTTTTGCTGAGCCTCCTAAGCTCGTTTCACGGGCTTTCACAGGCATTGGGAGCAGTAATGGTCTCAGTGACCCAGTAATTAAAGAAGTCCTGTACCTCCTCACTGCGGAGAGCTGCCCCTTTGTCCTTCTTTTTTCTCTCTGCAATGCCACTACCAGATGGTTGGAGATTTTTCGCCCTTTCAAAAGCATCGTGTTTTTCCCATCTCATCAAACATGTCTCAGCCATGCTTAATTAGCTTAAGGCTTTTCAGCCCCCCTCCCCTGCCCCCGGCCCTGATTCACCCCCCTGGAGATGAGTTAAGGACCTGAACAATTTCAATAAAGAGCTTGGAAAGCAAATCCTTAGAGGCTAGGCATAACTGCAGGGCAATGTAATGTTATTTAGTGCTGGGGACCAGTGGTTTGTTCTTTCTTCTTTCCCTTCCCTTCTGTCTGTCCTCCCCTCCATCCTTCTGTCCATCTTTCCTTTCCCATTCTTATCTCTCCGAATATTCAAGGATGCCCCTCGGTTCTTGGCAGTGTTTGACAACATCTGATAGCTGGTGGTATTCCGAGGAGGACTGTCGCCCTTAGGTCAGCAGCAGAGGACTGTTCCTTTTAACATGTTTTAATCTGTTTGGGTCCCCCAGAATAAAAAGTGGCAAACATAATTAGCTAACCAGTGCTAGGAGACTGTTGGATTAGGGCATTTTGGTTTAGGGTGGTGGGGTTTTTTTGTTTGCTTAATTCCCAGACTTGTTTGAAACTAGCTTGTGAGCTTTAGTTACAGATCAGAGCAGTTGAGATGAAAGCTTGGTTAATTAACAGAAAAATAAATCTGCATCCTGCTTTGTATTTGACATTGAACAATATTTGTTTCTGCATTGTCACGTATGCACTTTTATTATTAATCTCCAAGCTTTAGCTGTATGTCTGCAAACAAGATTTTAAAAAAATCCACAAAACACAAGTCCTTCTCTTCTTTCCTCCCTCCCAATAAAGCATGAGAGAGAGCTGTTTAAGCATGTGAAGCACAGATTTTGTGTGGGATGTCGGATACCTCAGAGGTACCTGTGGACATTTGCCACATAATTGAATTCAGTGTCTTGTGTTTTGCATTTACAGGCAAATGAGAGCACCCAGCCATCAGGTGTTTGTATCACTAGAATTAAATACCTACTAATTTAGCCACTCTGGAGATAAATATTTAGATATAATTAAAATGGCTACCTGTAAATACATGAAACAGTCCGTGGATGACGGACAAATGTAGGAGGGGGTTTCTTTGCAAACATAGAGGACGTGACCTCAGTTACTGCATTTTTCTCCCTGACACCCCTCTTCGTATATATAAAGTATATATAAAGTAGGTGTTGACGGGCATGTGCTGCCCAGAGGAGAGCAGTGCTTTATATAAGGCTAGATTGAAATGCTGTTCTTATGCTATTGCAATTTTTGGTATTTTTTAAGCCATCGAGGGAAATAAAATGCAAAGAGTGTGTCTAAATGAATGCACAATGTAGTTTTGTGTCACAGCGAAGGCCTGTAACATTGCTACCTCTATTTGAGTAACTCAGGCTGTCGTTAAACAAAGAGGAGTGCAGCTCCCCGGCGTATTGACATTGCTATTTACAGACCATGTGGTAATCTTTGAAGTGCTAACTGGCTTTTTTTTTAAGAGAGATGCTGCGTTTTTCTTTTATATTTGTTTTCCACAAAAAGGAATGTTAGTATTTTTATGATGGCTGGTGCTTAGTGGAGCTCCTCTGTGTAAAGATAACAAACGAGTTATGCGACCTGACATTCTCCCTGGGAATGCGCTCAGAACGAAGCAAGCCAGTGGCATTTCAAAGTCTGCTTTTAAAGTAGCTGGTTATATGCTTTGGTTATCACAATTGCTAGAAAATGCCATTTCTCTGGTATTTTGCACCTTCTCTTAATTGACTGGGAGGTGGAAGAGTCTTTGGGCAAAACCCCAGGACCCAAAGGACGCGTATGCAGAACGAAATGGCACCACTTGAAGCTGCTCCATGCTTTACTGTATCCCTGTCCTGTCTGATGATAGCTTGAAGTAGTTAAACCTGCTGCAGGCTTTGGAAATGAAGGAGTGAGCTGTAACCCTTTGAGAGCAACTGCAGCAGGTATGAATTGCCGGGCACACATCACAACCACTGTCTCCCTTGTCCTCTCACTGAGGAGGCATTGCCTGGAGCAGCAGGGGCTCCCCAGTTACTCACTGAGCAGCCCTGGAGCTGGTGCTGTGTGTCCCCATGGCGGGATTAAATCAGAGTTGGGAGATTATGTCCACAGGGAAGCTGGAGGAAGGGCAGGAGGCCAATCCAGCCTTGGCTGTGCTCAGCCACGGTGGCCGAGGACACCAGAGAGGCTGCCACCCAGCAGCCCCCAAAGCCTTCATGACAAGGTTTGTGCAAGTTCTGTGTTTCTACAAAATACTTTGTCTTTCATCCAACGCTATATATCACCAGGAATTTTGTTTTGGCAAGAAGGCAGCTCTTTTTCCACATTTCACTGGTTTCTAGTTTCCGGAGACTTCACAGTTTTGTTGTTATAAACTGTTGCGCACTTAAACTGATTGGCCCACTAGCAGCCCTTGAAAGACTGTTTGAAATAAAACCAGCTAAGGATAGAAAACCACCTTTCCCGAGGCCTGATATTCAAATCACTTTTGCGCTGCCCTTGGGAGGGATGGCCTTTGGTTATAAGCTCCGCTCTATCAGCGGAGAGCCGTCTGCGCATGACCACAACGGTAGCACTCCAAGGACTGAACTTTAATGATGAATGTCACAAAACGCTGCTCCATGGGCTCACTGTGGGGATAGTAATTCTGTGTACAGTACGTGATCTATGTCACCCAGAGTTCTTATCGTTTCTTTCAGCTATTCGCAGAGTTCTTTTGTATTTGGACTGTGGAAGAAGCTGCATTAATTCAGAGTTAGTAAACCTGAGGAGAGGCAGAAATAAAATGAATCTGAACTTTTAAGCTTGCTAAAGCAAATGTGTCACGAGAGTGAAGAATTGGTAAACTGAACTGAGCAAGCTTTAGTTTGGGTCTATTTTCCTTATACTTTCTATTGTACCATAATTGGTACGCTATTAAGTCGTCTCTTGGGTTATGAAATACCACTGTATTAAGGAAATGAAACTTAAGTGAGGAACTTTGCTGGCAGGGAAAATGCAGAAGGATAAGCAGGATCTTTTTAACCGTTAGTATTGTTACCACCATCATTAATCGTTACTGCCATGTAGCCATGCAACACAGTTTCTAAACTAGAACTGATAATATCATGCAAGGTGCCGTACACAGTTGTCTCTCCCTAAGGAGTGCACAGCTTAAATTTCATGGCTTTGCGTGCTTATCAGCCTACTTGGAGCATCCGTTTCATGGATTTCCAATGCAGTTGTACTGCTGTCTTATACCCGTATCACCTGTGACCAGCAGGCTTCCTCCAGCTCCTGCTGGTTGAAGAATTAGCTCGCTTAGCTCTGCTAGAAATACTTGTTGCATGAATGCCCAATGCACACACTCATCGGTGCTTCCTGCTAGCTAGTGAAGCACTTTCCTTCTGTTCCTCCCTCCATGAAAGTTTGTTTTACAAAATAAAAAAATACTCATTTTCTTTTAAATTTGGGAGATATTTTACTTTTTTTTTAACAGAAATCTATAGCTTCAGTTCATAATTTTGGCAAGAGCCAGCAACATTTCTCTGGAAATCTTGGGCTTCTCAGGCTACGTTTGTACAACTCCTTGAAAACATGACACTTCTCATAAAACTATCTGTTCTTTTAAAAGAAAAAGAAAAAAAGTAATTTGATTCAGGAAAAAGGTTTTGTTAGAAATATTTTGATCAACTCCACATGTGCCTTTCCAGTCGGTTCCCTGTGCAGCAGGACCACCCGCTGCCTGCGGGATGCAGTAGCTGCGGTGGCTTTGGTGCGGTGTTGGGGCTGCTGCCGACTGCCCAGCCAGGCTCCAGCCTGAGCCAGGCGCATTCCCAAGCTTTGATGGTGGGAGGCAAAGCAGCCAAAACCTCTGCGAGGTGCTGCATGAAGTGACATGACATGGAGACTTTCCCTCTTCTCCTCCTTCCCTATGCTTAAGGTATGTTTGAGGCTTAGGTGAAGTTTTGTTTTATTCAGCTGTTGCGTTTTTGCAAGAACATATTCATTGAACGAGCCTAAAACTTGTGGCTATCATGTAAAATCAGGCTAGCCTCCATTGTGCAAATTCCTCATGAACTTCACTGCACAATAAATCCAAGTTAGCTTTGCACAATACTCCCAAATTTCAGCAGGATTTATCAGGCTGAGGCTCAGTGATACCCTGCACTTAAGAGCCTCGTAAGATTTGCAGTCAGGGCTCGACATTGTCACAGATACTCGGTGTGAATTGAAACAACCCATTAAGGCACAAGGCTTATTTCTCCCCCACCACCCCAAATAATCTCTACACCTGATAACTGAAAGGCCACAGAATTTTAACTTAAAGCACAGCTCGTGTAGGGACCTCTTTTAGGTGCTTACATCAGAATAACAGGGTAGCTAAGTAGGCAAGGTATTTATCTCGATTTGCTGTGAACTATAAACTCTCTAGGCAAAGACCACCTGTTTTCTATGTTTCAGGCCCTCCTCTGTTAGAGTCTGTAGTATTTAAAATAGATTCTATGTGAAAAGAGCCATGCAAGGTGTTTATTTTATTTCCTTGCTTTCCTTATATACATAAGAAACATCCTGTGCATAGTTGTGAAAAGAAGTTATTTTGAGTCTCCTCAGTCTGTCAGATTGATGGTTTTTAGTGCACTGAAGTGTAGTAAAAAATGGAAACTATAAAACAATATAACGTGAATTGTCTAGACCTTTAAACCTGCCAAAGAAATCAAGAGTTATATATATATATATTTAAAGAAACTCAATAAACCTTGTTTTTAAGATTGTGAAATTTGTTATTGACAGGGCTGAATGTAAACATGGTTCAAGGCCAGTGACTTAATTCTAGATGACACCACTCCTAATCCTTTATGGCTGAATCCTTCAGTTTTATCTGTGACTCTGGGAAAACGTCTGTCAAGGCTGAAGTCACTTGCACCAGGGGATTAGCAATCTTTGCATTCTTTTGAAAGCTTCACTAGTTCCCATGAAAGTAACAGATGCCGAGGCATTTGTGGACACTTGTGGGCAGTGGCAATCCTTGCACCGGTGTACAAATTCTTGCAGACCTGGACCATAGCACACATCTGTAGCCTCTATTTCTGACCCCCGTGCTATGTGCTGGCAAAAGCTCTGTGTCGTCCTCCTGCTGTGGGTGCTCACAGGGAGAAGAGGGGAGATGTTGCTGCTGGCTGACCCAAGGGCAGAACCACTATATCAGTTTCTTTCTTTTTTTTAAGCCCCGAACAGCTGAAAGCTGTATTATGAAAAGGCTTTGGGCATCTGCAAGTTCATGAGCGAAGAAGCTCTTCATTATGAATAAATCATAAAATGTGGTCCAGATCCAGCAGTCTGAAGGAGTTTAGCTTGAGGAAATGCTTTTAATGTGTGCATGTCATCCTCCTTTCGCAGAACAAAAGTCTGCTGCTATCAACTGCTAATACAATTATTGTCTTCTGGTTTAATTGGTAGAGGTCTTGACTTTGGTGCTGAGATCCCAAGTATAAGCCTTTACATTTTCTGGCACCCCATAGCAGAGGGATGGCATTACAGAAGGGCTAAGTACTGCAGCGTGCCAGCCTGGGTTTCAGTACTTTTATATGACATGTGGCATTTCTGAGTATCCCACAGCACTGGCCGGTGTATTCTGGCTGACCTTCAGGACACCTCATTGTAAGGAACCCTTCTTAGCCATCAATTATTAAGAGGATTTGGGGAGACGTTATAGACTTGCTCAGTAGCTTCAAGGAAAATTATAGTTATCTTGTTAGACTCAAGGTCTGCCAGTTTTCATGATAGACACCATTTTTTTTTAGCAGTTCTGTAAATTCTGTTGTGGGAAAAAGAAGGCAAAAGCCATGTTGTTAGTTATAATGTAACTAAGCTTTCTAAGCATGGGTTAGAGAGGTGGTGTCATCCCTAGAGCAGTGAGAATTGGCATTGAATTTTTAGTCTGTGTTTAGGATCCCAAATAGGTGGCCTGATTTTCAAAAATGCTGGGCACATCCCAAACACCTTATGAAGGGAGACCATTTGAAGCCAGCTGGAGCTGCTGGGCACTTGGACCTTTTGAAAATCAGGATCTAAACTCTGTTTTAAATTGCTCCTAATGTTAGTCACCTATTTTTGAAAATACTGATCTATGTCTGCTGACATCTAGAACAACCTCTGCGTTAAAAAGAGCGTTTGATGGGGAGAGGGGATATGATCTCCAGTGCTAAAGTAAAAAATCCTGGTCTTTTTGAAAACACATTCTCTGATAAGAAACATATTGAGACAAAATGGAAAGTTCCCCTCCCCCCCAGCCTTTTTTTTCCTTAAAGACTTTTCTTCAGACTTTGTGTTATGTGGTTTGTATTTTTGGCCTCAAGTTTCTATTTGGTGCTTTGAGATACAAAAGGACTTTGAGGAACCTTCAATAATTTGGAGTGTAGGTGAGATGGTGGAGGAAATAATGTGGTTAAGTTTTCCAAATGAGTTGCTCCAATTTTTACCCAACGTAACAGTAATAGTCCAGTCATAAGCCAGCCTTGGTCTAACTTGCTATTTGTATTTACTTTCTTTTGATTCAAGTAAGTCTCTGATATGTGTGAAATCTAGAGTAAATTTCTGACCCCTTGTTCTCCTGCTTATAGGGTTACCAGAATGACCAGTAACAGCAGGATGCACTACTTCAAACAGTGGGTACGAGCTCATATAGGGGGAAGTGGTGTTAGAAGCTGTTTGGGAGACAAAAAAGCCCCTAGTACTTGTCCCCCTACAGCTAGACTGAGCTGTGAATCTGGTAAATCGCTGAACCTGAGTGTCAATGTTGGTAGTGATTAGAGTTGATGAACCTGACCGAGGACTTCCCCAGAGTGATTTGCTGGGGCTGTAATGCATGTTGCTGTCTCTTTGCTTGCCCACGACTAGTGAGTAGGGTCCTGAAGAAGAAAAGCTGTCTGTCTTAAGTGTCCTGCAATCAGAAAGCTATTCTTGGTGGTGTCTGATACTTATTTTTTTAGGTAACTTGCAAGAAACAATTGTAAGTTGTGTCCTCTTGTAATTATCGCACTCCCCCACCGTGCTCAGGGTCCTTTCCCCAGACTACAAACTGGAACCATCTCCGTAGCTAGAGACTAAGCCAGGGGCAGCATGGGGAGTGAGACTTGCTAAAATCAAGAAAAAAGGGGGGAGGCAAAAAAGAAAAACCAACCAAAACCCCTGAATGTTAGGTTACGGGAGAAAGACAGACATGTTTAGCTTAAAGCAAATAAGCCAGATCCCTGTTCTACAAAGCTGAGGTCAGTTGGGAAGAACTCTGGAGCTATTCGGAGGGGGGAGGATTATGGTTGTTAGTACTCTTTGCATTATGTTATCTAAATGTAAATCCTTGTCTCTGATGTAGCATCCTAGTTAGACCCTAGAATTTATGAACCAAACAAAGGATGAAATGTGAAAAAGTTGAGAAGAAAAATCTTAGCTCTGTCTTTGTGTAATTCTTACTGAGACCTGATATAAATGGAAGACAAATCAAAGGCAACAATAGCGCCACGCATTTTATCTCACACCCTGTGATGCATGTCAGTGTTGTTTCCCATTGTGAGCCAGAAAGAACATTTACAATTTTAGAAAACACTACATAATGGCTCTCTGCAAGGAAGAGAAGCAAGTGTATGACTGCCAGTACTGATGCTTGCTTTTTCCTGGCCTGCAAAATTGCTTTTCTGGAAGCTCTGTTGTGGGCAAAATTTTTGTACCCCACACTGCGAATTTTGAATTTGGCCTTAAAATTTTATCCAAAAAAATACAGCAGATAAACCTCACTGATTTGGTAATCTAAATCCAGTCGTTAGCCTTGCCAGGAAATACCAGCCAAAGCAATCATCATGTGGCGATACACTCCTAAGGTGCAGATGATAACGCCCAGGCTGGTGGATGTATTTTTCCTAAAAGCAACCCACAGGAGTCATCCTTTCCGTTGTGCTTTTCAGTGTTTTGCAAATGCTCCTGGCTTCGTGGGAGGAGGTGAGTGTCAGGAGGGTGGGTGGGTATTTCGGGTGTTAAACACCAGCTATGCTATCGCCGTCTGGCTCTGCACCTCCCTCACTCCCCAAAATGTCAGTGGTAAAAGCTGACTTTTTAGACATGCCACTGCAATGCGTGGAGAGCGTGATTGCCACCACGGAGCTGAAATGCCTGTGGTAGTAGCTGGGTTGTTCTTTTAGGAGTAGGCAGCATGTGATTCCCTCTGTCAGTGCTGTGATTTGGGGATTTTGGTCCTCTCATGGCTAATTTCTGTGTGCTCTGTTCAGAGGAGGATGTGGTTATTGCCTGCTGGCATAGGGCAGATGAAGGTTAAGACCACCCTTTGCTCTGATGTAGTTCTCTTATTTCTTGGGGAAGCACCTTACTCCACATCATCATTGTAAAATTTTGCTCTTATAGTCATCCAGTTATCAATAGAAATTAAAAATGGCATCCACACTTAGGAGATAATATAGCATTTGCAATATGTTTGCTTTCCCTCCCGTTCCTTTGAGGCTGGCTGGTGTTGGCTCGCTCACTGCTGTAGAGGAGGATGCCAGGCTTTCACCAGAGAAATGGGGGCAGCAATCAGCATTAACGACATCCTCTGACAGTGAAGGCCGCATGAATCTCCAGATTTCAGCGATGGCTTCTCTCTACGGGGCACATGGCGCTTCCCAAGCAGAATGGGGAGCATCGCCTTGGGTAACGCATCCAGCATCGCCATCAGCTATTCTCTTCTTTCCAGAGGGAAAACAACTCCCAGCCATTTATTGCTTACTGCTCTTGAATGTAAATATATACACACAAGCGTGCCTCTGTGTGTGTTTTATTTAAACATCTGTTATATTTTGATGTGTCACCATCCAGGTCCAAAACAACAGCCCTGAGAACTGCAACAGGTGGGGAGCTCAGTACCAAAATTAGTCTTTTATAGCAGATTTGTGTTTATCACCATATAGTTAAAGCTGAGCCGTAAAATTTTGGCTTTAATGGAGTCAGAGCAGAGCTCAGTTTAAAAAAAAAAGGTACATTTCTTTAATTGTTTTTGAAAAATGATCATTATTGAACATGTGTCTCAGTAAGGCAAAAAGATAACGATAAATATCATCTATAAGAACTTTGTTCTTGAGTACTGCCAATTACCTCTTCTTTTCAAGCAAATGAGTTTCTTATTGTGTTTAGCTTGGTTTTAGGAAGATAACAGGTTTCTAAAAATTAAAACTGAATTCTCGGTCAGAGGGTGATGAGCCTTTAGAAATTCAAGTACTCTTTCCAAAAACAGCAAGATCTTTCAGTCGGGTGTGTTGTATCCCCTACCTCTGGCTATCCAAGTTTTTATTGAGGTTTGGTTTTTTGGTGTTTGGGGGCTTTTTATTGATTTTTATTCTTCATGCTGGCTGTCGTATCTTTGAAAATTACACTGTACCTGTAAGGTCACATCTATTAGCAGAAGTTTGTTGAACTTCATGTGCCTCTCCTTGTTGTGAATATTCTGTTTTATTTTAAGCTGCAAAATTCAGGTTGGGGTCTCTGGATAAATAACAGGGAAGAGTTTTTCTCCCACACTGTATACTGTTCCTGCTTTTCAGGTAGATGCGTATACCCTCCTTATTTACCCTTCTGCTGCTGTTCCCTGCTACTTTGGAGCTCATTCTTTATATACCTGGCAATAGTCTCCTTGAAAAGGAATTGCACAGAATATTTTCCAGGACTCCTTTGACTCAGCAGTAATGCCTTTCAGAAGCAGTGACCCCAGAAATAAATGGGTGCAGCCATAAGGGTGAGCAGCCCTGCCTGTATGTTACCAGAAACTCAGGCAAAGCCTCCCTTTGTCCTGTTCCCATGGCGTGCTTTTTCACCTCATCGTCCTCTCTGCTGTAGCCAGGGAGTGGGGACTTCATAAAAGATGAGAGTGCTTGTCTGAAAGGAACTTTTCTAACTTCCAGTTCTTGGGCAATTTCCTATTTGTGTCCTCTCAAATTCTCACCCTCTCCCTCCCTACCTTTTCCTTATAATTTCTGTCATAAATACTGTTCCTATTTGCTCCCCAGCACTCACCTAGTCTCGTGCAGCTGCTCAGGGCTGAGGATTGGCATGGTCTCTTCTGTTTGGAGCAGCTCCTTTGGAGGGGAACGGAAAGTTCATTTCCATTTTCTGGAATAACCAGTGTGGCGTTCTGACAAATCTGGTCTATTTAGGAGATTCAGGACCTCTTTGCTTTCACAGTGTATTGCTTTGCTGCAGTTGCTTCGAGATTGTTTGAAACGCTCAGAAAATAGCGAATGCAAGATTGAAATGGAATAGGGGCATATAGGATGTGCTGATGGAAAATCCAGTGGCAGCACGAGCTATTAAATTGTTCGTGATGGAGGGGAAAGCAAGGCCTATTAAAGCCGTTGGGCTCTCAGATTGGTTCCTCAAAATTAATGACCGAATACTCACCCCAGATTAGTGGTGCAAAGAGGAATTAAACTTGCTGTATGAGGACAGCTGGAGACAGACTAGGTATGCAATAATGAGCACGGTGAGTGTGCGGAGAAAACAATGTTGTGGTGGGAATGGAGGCACAGGTATCATTCTGGCAGCCGGCGGTCGTTCAGCAGGCTTGCTCCCATGGCCATGAAATCAGAAAAACATTTCTGAATATCCAACATCGTTCCCCCTGGTGAAAGCTGAGCCTTTGGAGACCTGGGCATTTCCTGTGGATTACACAAAAGGGTCCTCCCGTGCTGTAGTACTTCACACCTACACAGCTTTTTAGGATCAGAAAGCTAGTGATCGGGAACTGAACCCATTCACTTGTGAGTTTCATAAGTGGTTGAAGGTGGCAGGGGAAAATGACAGAACGGGAAAGAAAGGTAAATAGTCATGCCATTTCTATTCATTCAGAAACCTTTCACTTCTCATAATACCACTGAGTGTGCTATCTGCCTTATTTGTAGGCAGGGAAATGGAGCACAAGGGTTTTGGAAGCCATTCAGGACAGGTGGTCTACTAGTTTGAATACAAACTGGCAACATTTCAGTTGTGTTAACAGCCAGCAATTGAGGAATGCGATGAAAGTTTCTGGGTGCTCCACTTCAGCTGTTCCGTGCTGCAGGCTCTTTCTCTGATGAGAGGTTTCACAGAAAGAGCGTCTGGAAAGCAGCAACGTGGCCTCTTACACAGCTAAGGCTTTTTCAGATTGAAAAAATTCAAAACCAGCTTTCCTTAAAACGATATGCCCTTGTATTCATCAAGAGCCTGCTGCGTGCAGGTTTATCCTTCTGTTACCGAGAGACAAAAGAGCTCCTGATGGGCATTAGCGATTTTAGAGGACGCCCAATTTGTATGGGTCTTATGGACCATATTGCTGAGGGACAATCCTCACTGCACTCCCGTTCCCACCTTTAGGGAAAAGGAGACATAATGAGATTTACTAACAGTGTGTTTAATAAAGGGCTGGAAGGGGATAGGGATAAGCGGATCTCAGACACTTTTAAATCGCGTTAAAAAAAATTGTGGTTCAGCTTGAGCTGGAAATAACAGTGGCTGGAAGCAGTGCGATGCCGTTAGGTACAGTTGCGTGCACAAACACAGAGAGCTGAGATGATGGGCCCTACACTGGAGGGACAGGGAGCTTCATTGCACCGGGTTACTCTGGGAGACAAAGCCAGGGTAAACACTGCATTTAACGATGAAGGGGCTGCGATGTGAAGCCTGACAGACCATGAGTGGCATTAAGAAATGATGCTCGGTGCTTTCAAAAGCTCAGCTAAACTAGCGTCCCGGCCAGCACACTCTCCTCTGAAATCTACGTCCTTCAGTTTTCTTTTCATCTCTCTGGTGACTAATTGCTGGGGGGGGTTGATTGAGGTAGAATATTCCTGATTTAACAGATGGAGACGTTTGTTGTTAATGAAGCCACGCTGAAGAGTGAGAGGCACCTTTGCAGCAGTGCCATTCCTGCAAACTCAGCACTGCCCTTGACCTGCGTGTCACGGAAGGACAGCGCGGGGAAAAACTGCCCACCGATTGCAACATAATGAAGTGAAGACAGATCATGATTACTGTGTTTGTTTTAGAGCCCCAAGAGCAGCAGGTTTGGGTGTTTTGCACATAGAGCCATACAAGAAGACAGCATAAATCTTCTACGTGTGAGAATCTGGTGTGGTTAAAGGGATCAGTCATCCCAGATGGAGGTGTCAAACAGGAGTCAAACAGGAGTCAAACTGAGCCCTTGTATCACGGACAGCTTCTGTTCCTACGCAAAGCAGCATTTATAATGCTACTAAAATACAGCGTTAAACAAAGTACATGAAGGCTTGACAGTCACATTAGCAAAGAGCTACGGTGAAATGGCTGGGAAGAAGGGAAAAACAGCTCTGGCTATTTGCAGAGCAAGAAAAATGGAACTGGTTTTGACAGATAAGACAATGCGGCTCTGGGTCAGAAGAGCTTTGTCTGTCTTTTTTGTTGCTGCAGATGAAAAATGGTGCCTTCAAATTTTAACCAGAGAAATTTGGATTTTAATGAGCTTCCATCTCTCAGAGTCTTCCAATTAGGGGAAGCGTATTTACAGCTAAACTCAAAATGATAAATTTTATTCACTGGGACTGGATATGAATCAGGAAAATATGGATCATTCAGAATAGCTGCAATGTGGTTTTCGTATTGTATGACAGAGGTGATTTTTTTCAAAGTATATAATATGAATAGAAGCAATTGCTCTACAATTAATTTACAATGAATGAATTTCCCGATTGCAAATTGTCTGTGGCCAGAATAGTGTTTTATTGGAATTCCTGTGACATCACCCAAAATCGTTGGGCAGACATGTTACAGGAGTAATAACCTTGCCATTTTGTCTGTGAAAATAGAAGTAGTTGTCTAGACTGTTGTATTATTTCTCAAATATTCTGAATGATCCTAGGGCCAGGATTTCCTGTTACAAGACTTCTAAAATTGTGAACTTTTTAAGATTTAAGTTATCTTGGTGTTGCCTGATTGCACTGACAGAACTTATGTGTGTATGAAATCTGTTTTTCTGTTTGTCTTAAAGCTAGTCTATGACCTTATAACACGCTAGGATCTAACAGCTGAAATCCCGATTCCTGATTCAGAGCCCAGTTGAGAGTCCCTTACCCACACCTGGTGCAAGGCTGGTCTCGAAGGCTGGGCTCTGCTGAGGGAGCCCAGTCTCCCTCAAGAGTCGGTAAAGAGAAATAAACTCCCATGTGGTGGGCATCTCAGAGCAGAAACCCAGCTCAAGCACCTTCCAGGAATGATTCATCAATTCTGGGGAGGCTATGTTGGGATTTTGCTCTGAATTACCTTGGAGAGGAGCCTGCCTCTCTTGTCCTGCTTACAAAGGCGCTTTTCAATACACAGCAAAGCCTTGCTGATGATCAGGTAAAAATGAGTTTTATGGATTGCTCTGTGTTACAGCTTCTAAGCATAGTTGCCTACTTTTATCATTTGAAATAGATGTAAACCTCGTGCAAAGGGAGGAGGGAGGAGGAAGGTTACACTTTTTACTTATTAGGATTTATCAGGGTGTGGAGAACAGATGTCTGACTTCTGTACTTGGGCACTTTTAAAATTGATGCTAATGTACCAACAACCACCACATCTTCATGTTAATCTTGTGAATCATACGTGAATCTGGAACTGCATTTCTCTAGAGAAAGAACAAGGTATTAGCTGTAACCACGTGGAACTATTGACAGAGTGTGACTATAAAGGAGAAAAAACAGATGAAATAAGAGTGCAGAGTTTTCTGTCTTCCTGGTATATATTTGTCTTCTGCGTTTCAAAAGGCTGGGAGCCATCCTTGCTCGCAACAGAAGCCTGTTGTCACTTAGCACGAGGCTGGTTGTGTAACCAGCCTGCAAAGGGTTGGGGCAACGAGCTCTGTCAGGAGCGCAATTGGAAATGGTAATTGAAATTGAAAGTGGTATCTCCCAGGCTCCCTCCCTTCCGTAACTCTCAGCTCCTGCTCAGAGACCCAGAATACCTCGCTTGTTTGTGCTCTAACATGAAGCAATCAAAACAAGGGGATGAAGGGAGGCCTCTGGAATAAACTGGTTGTCGAGGTGGTTCTGGTATTGATCGGGTTCTGCTGTTTATGTAAAATGGGCTCATTCCTGTGTGGCACTTGGTTTTACTGCACGGTGGGGAAGAAGCTTTTTGGATAATACCCTTTCCACATGCATAGCAGTATAGTGAACGCCCCTGTGCCCCACCCACAGTGATAGCAAGGGAAGAAATGAAGATTTGTATTGACTGAGTTGGAAAGTCTTCCCAAAAATTGGATGATACAATGTGCAAGCCTCCTCCCAAGGTTCATGGTGGTGCTCGGCTTTGTTAAGATTTAAAATATTTTCTGCCTTGTTTGTTCCTGAATGTTGTTCCCCACTATCATTTTCTTGCTGACAATATCCAGCAACCAACATACACTATAAAAAAACCTTAATGTGGCCATAATCCCCTTCAAGAATGATGGGGAATCAGCCATTCTGACTTGGAAAGAAGGCGAAAATGCAGAATGCATATTAGTGCTCTTCTGACAACGTTTATGGCCCTAAACTTCTCGAAAAGTAATTTTGCAAATTTGCTGCTCTAGGGCGGCCTGTGGCGAGAGGTGAAACTGTAGCTTTTGGTACCAAGGGCTCTCGACGCCTTCTGCTTTTGTCCCTGCAATGGTAGCCCTAATTGGCACATGTGCACACATGTGCACACGCTTGTATGCATGCATATGCCCAAAATGTCCTGTCTTTAATTAGGCTCTGTCTTCATCTAGCACTGTGCCAATACTCCTTTGCACCTGTCAGCTGCATGAGAGATTTCTGAAATGGAAAGCGAGAAGCCTTTTGGCAGCGTGGTAAAGCCAGGCGTGCCGGCTAGTTAATGGGAGATCTTGGGATAGGGCCTGGGAACTTCACACGGGTGCCTTTAGGAGCTGACAACAGCAGAGCGAGTAGCTTAGAGAAGCTGGGAGCCAAGACGTAACCTGTCATATCTTATCGGCTTTATTTGGTTAATAGACAGTGTTTTAGAGGAGGCAAAGTCAGACTCAGAGGCACCAGCTACCAGTTGGAGTGCATTGGTATTTATCAGGGAACCTGAACCCCTACATCAGATATCCGAGTGTCTGGGTGGGAAAGGCTGTGTCCGCTGCTGGCGGCACTTGTGGCGGGAGGATTGGTGTTCCAAAATTTTGCTTTTCCTACAGCTTCTTCCTCCAGCTAATGGAAGTGTAGCACAACCCAAATTTCAGTGTATCTTCCTTGATTAATTAGTGTTTTCTTAGTCACCCAAATTTCATATTGGTTTTGCTAGAGGAAGCCAGGCAGGGATTTTGAACATACCTTCTCAGCCTCATACTTGACAAGCTCCTGGCATATGCACACGCTTCCGCAATGGAGTGACCTGTGTTTATCCTTTGTGTGAGCGAAAAAGTGACACAGACAAGTTCTGTGAAAGTTTGGGCCTGTCAGTGCATAAGAAACCTCAGGAGAAAACCACATTCGCTCTCCTGAATTCCCTGGAGAAGCGTTGGGGATTTGACGTGCCCGCAAAGGGGCCGTCTCGGGCATTCGCTGACACAGGGAGTTCACCATCACAGATGTTTACAGGCATTTTGATTGTTTGTACGGGGAGATGATTTACACCAGTGTGGAAGAGGTGGAGCTGGTGATACGACAATGCACTGAAGGATTTCTGCAGTAGAAGTAAGAGCTATCAAAATGATGGGTGACAACTCCATCACTATAAAGTCATCCATTGCGCTTTCCCCCACAGTCACTAAAATGGCTAATTGAGCTTTCTGGTTGCTATTTTTTGTTGGTTTCTCTATTTGCTGGGTCCTTGTTTTAACATTTCAATGCTCAGTAGCACCATAGATAGTGCGCTGGAAGTTGCCTGTGAGAATAGCACTGCCAACATAGCGAGCACAGAGAAGACTAAAATCTGCATGGCAACGCATTGGCTTGCAGATATGATTAGAAGGAAAACTGTCTGAAAACTTCCGCGGTAGATACATGGTTATGGATAAAATAACTGTGCATTTGAAAAACTCACTCCAGACTTCCACAGAAAGGAGGAGGCGGCATTTGTGGGACCGTGAACGTTTAATCTCTGTTGCTGAAGAGGTAAATGATTTCAGCTTTAAGAGTAAACCGTTTTTGAGATGTCTCGGTCCTCGCTACACTTTGCTGTCTCATAATAACCACCCAAATGTCTGGATCGCTTAGCAACCAATAGCTTGACATCCTGTAGTTCAACCACAGGATAGGTGCAACAGGCTTTATAGCGGCCACAAAAGTAGAGAAGTAGCGTGATGGAAATTAACTAAAAATTGGCTTCTCGGCACTCTAAATGACAGAATATCAGGAGGACTGTGTATGAAACAGCAGAACCATTTTTTTTTTCCATTTCAAATATTGGTAGGAGATTGAATCTAAGCTTCCAGATAAGCCTGAGGCAGAAGAGATAAAAATGTTGAGTTATAGCGATAAAATGCATTTTCCTAAATTCAGATTCTAGTTTGTGTCTGACTACCCAGTATATTTGAACTCTCACTGTATCTATTTTTATTCTGCTAGCTAGAGAAACTTAATAAGTGCGATTAGGTCCCCATCATATATTGCATTTTATGAGCAGAAGGGGTTCTTCAAAAATGATGAGAAAAGAATGGCAGGGAGGCAGAGGCACACACCATGATGTGGTTTTAACAATCACAATTAGAAAAGAGTCCAGGTGACTACAAATATTCAAGCAATTATTTTCAAACCCTGTTCCTCCCCCTGTATCCTCTACCCTTTTCTCTAATGGCTGCCACTATACAGCAGCAGAGCCTTTAAAGGTAAGAGCATGCCAGAAGAAAAAGAAAAAAACCCAGGCGTACAAAGTCTGAGAATTGTACCTGAATTGGGTTATGTAAGTATTGATTTTTCTCCTTCTTTGGCTTGTCTTATAGGGAAAGAGGAAACTTCTGTGGAGCCCATGAAAGTTGACCTTGCGTGTGAAGCAGCAGATGTTTCAAATAAGGATGGTATGTTGTTCTAATATTTTAGTTGTCCTGAGGTGGCTGTGTAGCATGCCTTTCTGAGGTTTGTTTGTACGCTTCTCCCCCAAAATAGGAGTTATATTTAGAATCTCTTCAACTGAGTCTTCTTGAGAGTTTTCTGTTTTGGAAGGCTGGTGGAAGTACCTTTCAGTGCCATAGCCCTGCTTTTCTAGTTGACTGAGTTTGTGTGATCAACTGGTATGTTTGATCCACTTACCTTTTAACTAAACAATATTTTAGGCCCACTGTAATTTTGGTCTGGATGTCGAATTGGCCAAGATGTGTGGTCTCACATGGGAGTCGGAAGATAATACGCTGAAAATTTCTATGCTAGTGCCTGACTCCACCACAGGGCAAGCGTTGGCTGTATAAGCACTCTGAACTCTTATGTTGGCCACCTTCTAGCTCAGAGCTGATTTCTCTTCCTCCTCCTCTTTCGGAGTCCCTGTGTAGCTCAGTCTGGTAGCAGATGGAAGTTCTCTCCCTAGAACATTTACTGTTGATAAAACTGTCGCGATTTGGTGACCCAACAGCAGTTGCAGTCAGGTTTGTGGACATTATCAACCTGAATCTCCTGACTTTGACATTAAATTTTTTTTTGTTCTTGACCTCAGTGAGCAGATGACCTAGCTGTTGTCTGGCAAAGTCCTGTCAAGGACCGAGTACCAGGATGCTGCGCCAGCTCTGCAGTGCCTAACATGTTTGTAAACACGCACAAAAAAAAATGCTTTCTAGGCTCTTCCTGTGTGTAAAGAAATACTGGATTGAATCAGGGTCCCTGTGCTTAGGTTTTGGTGAGGCAAACCCTTTATCGCACCTCCAGATAGGCTCTTATAGCTTAACAAAGGTACACAAGGGGCTTTCTTGGGTTTTACCCAAAAGGCCCTCCTTACTGCTCACAAGGGCAGTGCTTTTGGATTGCAGTTCCAGTCCCTTTTATTATCATAAGTGGGCCCCTCTCTGTAGCAAAGACCAATTTTTTTGATTCCTCCTTTAACCTCTTCAGCACTCACATAGTATAAATTCAAGGCGTACTTTTTTACATCTCAAAGACAAAGCAATTTTATTCTGTTTGATTTTAGTTACACAAAGAATCTGATGCTGATTTCCTTTCACTGATGTCAGGTCATGCTGCAGCGTTTGAATTGGTGGCTGATTTAGATACTGGCCTGTGGGGAAGTTTTTGCAAACACAGGAAAAGAAAGTGTGCATAATGGATTTTCTTTTTTTAAAAATACTAGAGATTATGCTTTTACTAGTAAGTGTGCAGAATAAAGCCAAAACAGCTTTCTCTCCTCTTTCCCTGAGCAAACCAACCAAAAACTTGTGGTCATGTTAAAACATTTGGATTTTGGATCCCTGGAATGCTCTGGGCTGCTTAGTGAAAACAAATCCAAATTTGCTAAAAGAATATCTTAAGAGATTTCCCGCTAGAAAGAAAAGCGATGGTGTAGCTCTTGAATGTGTGCCATGGCACAGCACAGCTGGATCAGCTGACAGCTTCTGAAATTACAGTCATGATAGGTTTCTTTGTTTCAAATCTTGCTTATCTTGTGAGATCTTCTACATATAACTCAGCTTGTAACTTCCTTTTCTGTGAACCGTCCTGCAAGGACAGGAAAAGGGTGTTTGCTAAGGCTGCAGAAAAGTACTCTGCTGTTCAGGGAAGTCTTCATTTCTCTGCAGCTTAAGTTGCTACTGGGATCATAGTGGTGGTTTTTCTTGGGGGCATATATTATGTGTTTAAAAAAAAATCAGAACAGCAGAAGAATCAAACTCATTATGCTCTGTTTTATCTGAAGGGTTAAGTTTTGCTGAAAAAAAGCCCTAAAATTTTTATATGTACTGGGTACGAGTTGAGATTAACAAAAAAAGCAAAAAAGGTTCCCTTTGTCAGTAATTTTTATGTAAATTGCCTATTTTTTCTCTAGTCCCCTTTCTTCTGCCCCAGGAGAGCTCATCACTTCACAGCTGAAAGCACAAGCATATATCACCAGGTACCCCTTGGCAGCCCAGCTTTTGTGTTTTAATTTCATGTACCATATCACAGTGAAACGTGCTTTAGAAATGCAGAGAGTTTAGACAGCTTAGGTGGATCTCGATATTGGTTCATCTAGTGGGCAGGGCCGTAATAGTGATATATTTCAGAAATTACTATTATTTGAAAGCTGGACGTGATTCTCCATCAGGAAAGCTGTCAGATGGTGTGCATGTAAGCCTGGAAATAGGGATGTGTATACAGAGATGCAGGTTGCTGCTGGCAATCTCCATCAGCCACCAGAGCGAAGACCCCTGGATATTAAATTTTTTGTACCCAGGACACATTTGCTGATTAGTATTTTTTAATGATGACAAAACCCACCTTTGCTGATTGGTTTCCTAGATGATGTTTCCCTGATGGCAACCTTTTTTTATTCTTTTTTTTTTCTTTTTCTTTTTTTTTTTAACGCCACCAAAGCTTTAAAGATTACTAAGGTAGATGTTAGTTTCCAGCTGGTATTAGGTGAATCAAACTCTTCACTCCTTTCATAATGGGGTTACGCATTTGCCTTTTTTATTCCAAGCCTGTGGAAAGCTGTATCTTTACTTGCTCACACAACAGGAGAAAAGAAAAAGGTGAAGGCAGTGTCAAACCTGAAATCTCACTTTTTTTTTTTTTTTTTTTTAATAAGCTTGTGCAAGCTGATGAATGATCAGCAATCTGAATCACAGAATACCAGGTTGGAAGGGACCTCGAGAATCATGTGGTCCAACCTTTCTTGGCAAAAGCATGGTCTAGACAAGATGACCCAACAACCTGTCCAGCTGAACCTTAGAAGTCTCCAATGATGAGGAATCCACCACTTCCCTGGGGAGATTATTTCAATGGCTGATTGTTCTCATTGTGAAAAATTTTCTTCTTGTGTCCAATCAGAATCTCCCCAGGTGTCACTTGTACCCGTTACCCCTCGTCTTCTCCATGCGACTCCTTGTAAAAAGGGAGTCTCCATGTTCTTTGTAGCCACCCTTTAAATACTGGAACATGGTGATTAGGTCACGCCTAAACCTTCTTTTCTCAAGGCTGAACAAACACAGGTCTCTCGGCCTTTCCTCATATGGCAGGCTTCCCAGTCCTTTGATCATCTTGGTGGCCCTTCTCTGGACTCTTTTCATCCTGTCCATATCTTTTTTGCATAGTGGGGACTAAAACTGAACATGGTATTCCAGGCGTGGCCTGACAAGCACTGAGTAGAGTGGAATAATGACTGCTTTATCTCTGCTGATGATGCCCTCATTAATGCAACCCAGCATTGTGTTGACTTTCTTTGCCGCAGCAGCACACCGTTTGCTCATGTTGAGCTTGTTGTCCATGAGGACCCCCAGGTCCCTTTCCACAGAGCTGCTCCCAGCCGGGTAGATCCCAGCCTGTGCTGCACTCCTGAATTATGTTTTCCCAGGTACAAGACCTTACACTTGTCCTTGTTGAACTTCATAACCTGACCTTCACATGATTCACCAAAGCAATGTAAAAGCAAGATCTCGACGGCTAACACCCTCATGCTTTTTATGGTGTTGGTGTAATATCCAAGAAATAAGTAACTACCAAGTAAACAGGTGTACAAGTTTCATCACCACACAGCAGGCAGAATTTTAAATATATGGGTTTTTTTCTAGGCAGTCTGGAGTTATAGCTGAATGTGCTATAGCCAAGTTATGTAGATGCAAGGAGGAAACATTGTTTAGGAAGCGGCTGAAGAAATAGGTTGTGTTTGCAAGAGTCTGACTGAGCTCCTATTCAAATCAAGACCGTTTTCTCTGCCGTCCAGGTCTACAGCATAATATCCTGGGGTGGGGAAATGCACTCGCCCTCTCACAGATGACTCTCAACTTGATTTTCCAGTGTCCCATTTGCCTGTCTTCTCTACTTAGATGCTACACGGTGACTCCTGGCTAGCTGACCTTTAAGCAGGTAGCTTTCTTGCAGGGGAGAGGCAGGATTCCTTGCTGCTGACGCACATCCACCGGGTCAGCAGCAACTGCAGTGCTTTGACGGATGTGAACTGCGTGCTGGGTTATTTCTTCTCCTCTTGCAGGGAACTCGCTTGCTTTTGGAGGGAAATCCTTCCCTGGTTATGATTTGAGAGCTGCTGAGCAGCTCACAGATTGAGGGAGGGGGTGCAGATGGGTCCTCCCCAACAGGCCAAAATTTAAGGGAAAACACATAGGGAGAATGTGGAGAAACGTCCATTTCCATTGCACGGAAATGTCCATTTCTGGTATAAAAATTGCCGCATGAAGCTGCAGAAGGAGGAGCAGAAAACTGAATTTAGGAGGTGCTCACCCTCCTTGAACTTAAGGTGCTGAGCTGAGCTGCTGGCTATTGTAGGTGCAAAGAGACCAGTAACTTAAGTTAGCAGTTAAACACCTCTAAAAACATTGTTTAGCAATGTTTAGCAACTGTTTAGCATGCCCAGGGCTAACGGCGTCGTTCTGGCGGCGTCGTTCTGACACTGACTCGTGCTGGGAGGCAGCGAGGGCTGTGAGTCACATCCCCACCATACCCGGTGGCAGCTCTTCCATCTGCTCTTGCAGTAGGTACTTCACTTCCATGTTATTTTCCAGCTAAATATAGAGGATTTTGTAGGCGGCCTTGTAGGGACATCTGTTGTTGGAGTTCACCCAGTGGTCTGCAGAAACTTATCCTTCAGGTAGATCTTCCTGTCCCTACCAGTGTTGATACAAAGAGCCAAGCTTAATCACAAACACATAGGAAAAAGCTAATGATGAAACCTGCCGGTGCCTTAGTGCTTGTGAGCCACCTCCCTGCTGCGGTGTGCACGGGAGATGCTTTTTGTGCCACTGATGCGGGATGCCTGGCTGCCATTTCCACTGCAAAACAGTGGGACTTGGTGATTCCTCTTGCTTCCCTGCTGGCAGGGGCTCCCCTGTGCTTTCATGTTGCCCTTAAAGCATTCCCAGGTGGTTTGCAATTTGCCCCCCTCTATGTGACGTACTGTCAGCATGACAGATGGCGGTCTACTGCTCAAAAAGAAAAAAAAAAAAAAAGGGAAGGCAAAGGAGATGTAGTCATCTGAGATGCTGATGGAGCCTAACCTCAGGTTTCAAATCAAGCTGTATTTTTGCAGGAGATCTCTGTAGAACTTGAGTGAAGCCGTATGGTATTTTCAGAAAACCCAGCCAGTGAAACTGGCCGGCATAATGAGGCTGAGAAAGGCTGCTGTTGTCAGTGTGCAGCAGCCTTCCCTTAATGATTTTTTATTAAGCATCCTGTCTTTGCTATGCAAATGTGGGTAAAGAACACAACATCACTAAATGCGATGTGCATCAGAGCTTCTTAATCAGGAGCGGATACTTTTCTTATTATTCATTGCATACATCCAGGAAGCCATTACTGTATCTCTTCTGCATATGGTTGATGAATAATTTACAAATAATTCATCAAGACCCTAACAGGTGTATTGACATGATATTGACTCAGAAAGAGATCATACTGCTTGGCTGGAAGTAGCATAGCATTGATTTTTGTCTTTTTTCCCCTCCCCCTCCCATCTTCCTTTAGTTTCCAAATGTTCCATTCAGGTTGGAGGGTTTTTCCCCATCACCCACGTCAAATGACTCATGATCTGCAATTGATACCACAACATAAAGCAAAGTTAAATAAAGAAAAAAAAGTCTTAATATAAATAGTTTCATTCAAATTCATTGCAGAACAAATACTAAATTCTAATCTTAAATATGCACGTGCTGAAGTAACCCTTTTGTATTTGGCCTAGATAGGACCAATCACACATGCCATAGTTTACATGATATTTTTGTCAAAAGCCATGCTGAAATGAGTTTAAGCCTTCTATTTAAATTATTTCTTATTTTTTAGTAATTTTAAATGGAAAAAAAAAAAAAAAAGATTGGTTTTGTAAATGGATAGTACACGAGCGAACTACTGTGTGTAGGAGTATAGTGATATTGCCCCTGAATCCTCTCCTAAGCTCCAGCAATTTGCAGTTCAAGGACACCCGGAGGCAGCGGCAGCATCTCTGTAACTGGAGATGGATCCGCTTTCAGCCCGCAGCTCAGCCCTGGCTCCTGCCAGGGAATTTGTCAGAAGCCCGTGGATGTTTGAATCACAGGGTCGAGACCACTTAGCCCAGCGAAACTCTAAATCGCCCTTTGGAGATACCTGTATCTCTGCTTGTGGCCTACAGAGACAGAGGAGGGTCATTGAGTTGGGCACTAAAGTTGGGCGCCAAAGTCCAACTGGGTGGATGCAGACCAAAGGGAAAAGCTAGATCCAGAGGCTTGTGTTTCTAGCCATGCTGAAGCCTGCACCCGGGCAGGACAGCTTGTCGGGGCTTTCATGGAACCACAGGTTAGGATGGCTGACCCGAGAGACCCTTTTGCAGATTTACAACATGGAATTTTTAATACAATAAATGTCTCCTTTGGGTTAGAAGTGGTTATTGTTTGACAGACTGGAAGAGGGTAGATTTAGATTAGACATCAGGGAGAAACTATTTACTACGAGGGTAATGAGCCCCTGGCCCAGGTTGCCCAGAGAAGCTGTGGCTGCCCCATCCCTGGAGGTGTTCAAGGCCAGGCTGGATGGGGCTTTGAGCAACCTGGTCCAGTGGGAGGTGTCCCTGCCCATGGCAGGGGGTTGGAACTAGACAGTCTTTAAGGTCCCTTCCAACCTAAACCATTCTGTGATTCTATGATAAACTTAACATGTATCAAGAATAGCATTTGATGACTGTCTCGTTTTGTTTTCAGCTGAAATGTCTAGTCAAGTTGAAAGTATAAATGATCCTACAGAAACAGAGCGGGAAGCTTAAGTAACAGGTAAGACCTTTATGGCTACTTTTTCCTCCCATTTCCTGTTCAGTTTCTATTTGAAAACTTGCTTTAAAAATTACCTTAATTAAAGTTAGACTTTAGCACAAAAAACCCCAACAAAACAGACAGAATACAAAGGAAAAGAAATTGTCTAATATGGCCCGTATTACACCAAAAAATAGAAATATCCAGTAGACTTGATTTGTCAAGTAAATATTAGAGTAGCAGTCTGCAACTGTAATGGATTTAGACAGTGCACGGTCTTAGATCATCAGAAGGCAAGACAGCACCGAGATAAGGAACAGAAGAGTAACCGAGTGAACAATTTTTGGCATTGCTTAGGAAAATGACAGGCCATTTATACCGGCTGGAACCGAGCTCAGTTCTGTACAATCTGTATTCTGGGAACAACAGGTTCACGTCACGAGGGGTTTATTGCCCTTGGCTCTTCGATGTCTAACGTCACTTGTAGCGATAGCGCTGAAAAACAAGGCAAAGTCAGCAGGCTGCCTTCTGGAGCTTTTTGTGGATTTAATATACTAAATGGTAGCGCATGGCAGGAGTATGCAATGGTGGCTGTTGCTGCAGAGTTTGTCGTAAGCCTAAGTAGCCTCCCCCCTAGATAAAAATGAATAATTTGGCAGGAAAACAAAAGTCTGAGGCTTACCCCCAATCACAAGAAGCAGTTGCCATTTCTCCCTCAAAAGTAGTTTTTAAGTGTTAATGCACACCACTTCCTTTGGTGTGGGGTTATCGTGAGACGCCAACATCACATACAGCAAGATGCGTTATTTGTGCTTGTAACAGGATTCCATGTAGCTCAAGACCAACTGTAGAGGCTTTCAATGGTGGCAGCTCTATCACAGATCTTTAAAATACAAGGTCTTATTACTGAGCGTAGCCCTTTGTCCTTGTCAGCGTATAGACGATGTGCTGCCGTACTGTTGGAGTGAGGAATAGGCCTGATGGGGTCCCTGGTAAAAAGTACTGAAGCAAAACTAGAAGGCACCCTCGCTATTAAAATGCAGCTTCCACGGCTTTTCCTTCCCACTCCCCTAGCTTCTGGTTGTATGTTCTGGTCAATCAGAAAAGGAAGAGGGACTACTGAAATCCTCGCTGCTAAAAATACATGGAATGGTTAGTACCTCTCCTCAGTTTAAAAAAAAATTATCTGATGGTTATTCCTGCTTTCACGTGGCCTGTAGGAAGTCTGTGTTTCATGCTGCATTTTCCTAGGGGCAAAATATCTATGAATGTTTTGGGCTGGAGTCATTTTTGCTTTTCTAAGGGAGAGTTCACAGGAATAATATCACAATTAGCAACCGATTTATAAATCCCTTCAATTCCACTGCAAGGCCTGGCTCCGCCAGCACCTTTCTGAAGCAAAGAGGCCGGAGCTGAGGCGCACCCAGCATTTTAATGGCATGTGCTTGATTAGAAGAAGTCGTTAAATCCTTCATGGCTCTCTATCGAAGTCCTTGCGACGCTGTTGCTGCTGTTTTAATTGCAAGGAGCAGGTACCCAGGGAGGACTGATCAGCCTGTTAAACTTCAAAGGGTCTTGCAGAGCTGAGGAGATCCCTTTGCTTACTATGGTTAGTATTTTTAATGTGTTGGTTTTAACAGAAGTTCTGTGGTCTAGCACTGAAGCACCCACCAGAGCTGGGGGCCTCTGATACCGAGGTAGGTAGCACGGTGCTGTGGAAAACCAAGAAACCCTAATGAGGGCAGCCAGTTTGCTATAGAGATAACAGCGGCTGTTATATATAAACCCTGTGACACATACGCGTGCTGCGTGCATAACACAAAGAGAAACCATAGGCATCTGTGCTAAAAAAAAAAAAAAGATGAGACCTGGATTCTGTGCAGTCATTTGAAATTTTGCCTTTTTTTTTTTCTTTCTTTCTCTTACTGTGGTAAAGGAAGGATGCAGGAGAGGAGAGGCCCGAGGAAACCCGACGGGCAGGCACTGACATCCTACGGCATCATTCTTGGCAGAAAAGAGCACGCAGAGATGCTCCGCGGGTTGGGAGGGAGGGCGCTTTGGGGAAATGACTCTTTGCTTTAATTTCTCTTTGGTCTTCATTGCATTTCGTTCTGTAAGCCTGTTGGAAAGAAACATAACTTCCCAGTTATAACAATGTTTTGCAATTATCCCTGCAATTACAAGAGTTTCTTCTGAACCGTGAGTCCCTGTCTTATATTGGGTCTCTTTTGCTCCTGCATATCATCAGTAGCCTGTTCCCAAGCCCCCACCCCTTTTCTATCATCTATATTTTTGTTCCCAGTTATCTGCAGGCAACCTGTGGGAGCCAGTTTATACTTCTCCTTCCCCCTTTTTTTTTTAAAACTGTTCCCTAGGATATAAAGGGAGATTTGCTTCGAGAACATGAACTGCCACAAAGGATTATAATCCGCATACGCTGATAAATAACTGCCCTCCTTGTGCTAGGGATTTGAAAGACTAGATACTCCAGAATCTCACAAATACTGATAGCGACAGCCCCGCATGTTGCCTGCCTCCAGGCTTGTCATTCAGCACCTCCTGCCAGCACCCGCCGGCAGGTCACTGTGTCCGAACCCTGGCTGCTGGAAGAGGCACTGGCCAGATTCCTTTGAGAGCATGCTGGAAGCAGAGTTTGCGAGTTAACTCCATCATCCTGATGCCTCGAGATCATCCATGGCTCTGCCCTTCAGCTTTCTCTCTGGCCTGGGAAAGCTGTGCTGTGTCTCTCTTTGGGTCCTACACACCAAAATAACGCACGTGGCCTCAGACAGCTGTCACCCCAAATCAGTCCCGCTCTTTTCCAGGTAGCTCCGTGCACCTCAAAATCAGTGCCATAAGTATGACCTTTGGGTACAGGTAGGCAACAGATATTTCCTCAAGCCTGCAAGTGACAGAGGATAACAAGCGCTCTGCATTCAAGGCATCTTTAAATACGGCTCCCGGCTTTAACAACTTCACACCGTATCTTGTGTGAGCCCTCATTATATTTTCTACTGCATATGCATGATTTCTTTTTTTTTTAATTTTTTTAAAAAAAGCAATTAACAGTTATTTGGATAAGAATGTCTCACCATATGTCAATTGTTCTGCCAGCAAATGCTGCACTGAAATTTTTTAGAAAAGGAACAAAAGGGTTTCACATACATTTCCTAACCATGTTGTAGCTGAAACCGATAGACAATACACTCGATGGAAGAGCACGCAACCTGTGTCCAGGGTGTGATGTGCTACAAACTGTATTTTAAAATGCTGCTGATAATTGATCATTTAAAGCGAAGTAATTGATTCTATTCTTTTTTTTTTTTTTTCCACCCCCAATTACACACGAATCCCAAAATAGTTATTCACTAGCTGTCCAAAAAAAAAGGAAAAAACAAGGTAAGGCATATCTCTATCCTCCTGCCATCTGGATTTATCCCAGCTTAGAGTAGGTTTGGTGGTAAATAATCTGCTGATGTAACAGCGAGTCAAATGTGGCCCTAACACACCTAGCACTGGATACAGCAGTTGATGGCTGCCCTGAGCTGCAGGGTAATTGAAAGGGGTGTCAGGACAAATAAGGATTAGTAAGGAAAACAAGAAAAGCCCCAGATGTCACCCAGAGGGTATGGCCCCTAGAAAGGCAGCCCCCTGTCTCCATATGGGGGGCTCCAGCATGTTTGCTTGTGGTGGGATCAGAAGAATATTTCCATGTGCCAGCTCACGTGGCATTTTAACTCGGGAGACACTAGCACTGGAGAAGATCTTGAGGAGCTTCTTCATCACCTCTTTCTCCTGGAGATCAGTGGATGCATAACTCTGAATTGGATGAACTGTGGAAGGAGCAAATGAGCTGATGTAAGCCTATGAATTGGATTCATAATATTGATAAGTCTACCTAAATTTGCTAGATACCACTCCTCTAGCCTTTGTTCTCCTCAGAGCACCCTTGAAGGGACTCCTTGTTCCCTTTGTGGTGTTTCTGCTGCTTTTCTTTCCCATCCCTGGGCTCGTGCTGGACAGAAAGTGTCATTTGGGACATGGTTTTATTTTTTTTTTCCCTCCTGTTCCTTCACCTTGTTTCCAGCTGACTGCAGTTTTGCAGTGGAGGCCTTGCAGGTAGTACCTCTACACAGTGTGCATTACATATGTTTCTGTATATGTTCTGTACTGGGTGATTTTGATTGAAATCACCTGTCATAATAGATGGAGGAGGAGTGGATAAAAACCTTGGGAGGAACGGGAATAAATGCATTAGGCGTCTCTTCTCTGTTTCCCTTTTGTGCAGTTGCTGTGAAAAGACCAGGATTGAAGGGCTCCCTCCCTCTAGATAAGTGAGGGAACTGGCCCTGCAGGGCTGGTGAGCTCGGCTTAAAGGAACCCTACAGGAGAGATGGGGAGGGACTCTTTATCAGGGAGTGTAGCCATAGGACGAGGGGTAACAGTTTTAAACTGAAAGAGGGTAAATTTAGAGTAGATATTAGGAAGAAATTCTTTATTGTGAGGATGGTGAGACACTGGAACAGGTTGCCCAGGGAAGTTGTGGATGCCCCAAACTAGAGGGCCAGGTTGGATGGGGCTTTGAGGGACCTGGTCTAATGGGAGGTGTCCCTGTGCATGGCAGTGTGGTTGGAACTAGGTGATTTTTAGAGGTCCCTTCCAACCCAAACCATTCTGTGATTCTATGAAATGTCGAGGAGACCTGAGGTGGTCAGGTCTTCAGCCAAGGTGAACCATGCTCCGCTGAGCTGTGATAACTTCAGCTGATGGAGTATCCAGTCCCCTGAATCTAGCTCTGCTCTTGTTTCCATCGTGCTCACCCATAGGCAATGTTAACGGAGCTGTAGGCTGCCATTATGTGTGTATCGGTTGTCATTTGCACCATTGCCAGCCGCAGTTTTGGTGAGGGAGAGGGAGAACCCCCAGGAGGCTGGCTGCCAAGGTGTGACAGTTCAGCAAGGAGACAAAGATTCCTTAAACTCCTTGTGAAGACTGACCAATAGTTAAAAAAAAAAAAATTAACTGCAAAGGTGCGTCACATTAGACACTCTCTAACCCCCTGACAGTTATTTCATTCCACTTTTCATTTAACCTTGGTCCTCAAACAGCAGCGAGTCTTTGAAACCGTGAACCATTTGCCCGAGGATGCAGTGGCAAAGCGTGAAGCCCAGGTAGATGTAAAGCAAGGAAACGTAGGAGTTGATTAAGTCCTTACAAGACAATTTGCAGCCATGTCTATATCCATCTTTCTTCAGGTGGGTTTTTGTTTGAATTGGGGTTTTTTACTAGTCACAAAGTGAGTATAGTTTGGCAGCGTGAGGTCTTCAGCTGAATTAGTAGTCGAGGCTGGACCCGTGTCCCTCAATGCAGTCTCCACCGCTCTTGCCGGAGCTGCAGAAATATGGGGAGCTGGTTTTTTAAAAGAGCAAATGTCAGACCAAGAATCACTCCACAGGGATTTGTGTCAAGGATTTTGGTTTAAACCCAAAAGGTGTTTGCAGTGGGTGGTGTAAAGGGAGTAGCAGCCCTTTGGTGCTGATTTGCATACAGAGTATCGGGCTCTGCTTCTGTGTCTGAGGGCACTCATCCCTACCATTAGGCACAAAATTCCTCAGGGTTGTGGCTGCTCCGGTGACGAATGGCTTTGCTTCCATACATACATCCAAAGGGGATATTTGAGACATAGTCTGTAACGATGGGTCATGCATTTGCTGCAGCTTATTGTCAATCTTTCTATAAAGCACTGAGAAAGCCTCTCTGTGAATTAACACCATTCTGCTTTAGGCACTTGAATAAAAATATATTTAAAAAAGAAAAAAGGAGACTTTTCTCTATATTCAGTGCATGCCGGCTTTGCTTTTAAAATGGCAAACTTAACAGAATATGTGGATCTGTTTTCTTGGGGAATAGGGGCTATTATCGCAGGATTTGTCTAAGATTTGCCTTACCATAACATTTGTGATATAAAGGAATGTTAAAAAAAAATTTTTAAAAAATTTAAAAAGGTAATTTTCTTGATCCAAAAACATGTTTTTACTTTGATGCAAAGAAATGTAGACTGTTGCTTGCAAAATGTTTTCTCATAGATGGTCCAGCAGCTGTATGGGTTAACACATGCTCTTCTGTTACTCTGCCATTTACGTGCTCAATTTGCCTCCAAGTCTGTTATTTTTCCTTTTGTCTGTGCCCTGCCTTGGAAAACTTAAAGAACCAATGCCTTTACATACTATGATGTTTGTTAAAGCAAAATGTTAATAAAGCTCATCCTGAAGACAAGGCGATGCCGCCTGTGTGTTTATTCCCTCCTAACCACACTGGTCATTATTTGTGTTTATTCCCTCCTAACCATGACAACCGACGGTCACTTCAGTTGTTGATGTTTCAGCTTGGACATGCGATCGCCAGCACACGCAGCCGGCTCCCCATTTGAATTTATTGTTCACTTGATGGTGGAGTCTTGTGACACATGGATACCTTGGAGGGATTTTTTTGGACGGCATCACCAAAAGGTAAGACTGGGGTCTTTGCAGCTTGGAAGGGAAAAGGCTGCTCAGTTGGTTCCATCGCTGCACCAGAGATGTTACAAAACTCATCCCAGCAGTTGTAGCAGTACTAAAATCCTCAGCATCTATCATCTGTCAAAGAATACTCCCGTGTATATGCAATCCACAGGCATAATAGAGAAGATGCAACATACGCTAGGTGTTATCTGCCCTTTATGCTATCGCTGATTTCAAGACTGAATGGGTAGAAGATACTGCAAAGATCAGGAAGGTGGTTTTTTTCTTCCCATGGCACCGGTATAGATGAAAACACGCATACCGACCCTGTCTTACTCTTCTTATCCAAGGCCAAGGATTCAATCGTTGATAACTGAAGTTAGAGGGCTGGCTCTGTGTGTTCAAAGCTCTCCGATGAATGGATTCCCTCTCTGAAATGGGACCTTTCCTTGCCTGCAACCCTTTGACAGCCGAATGGAAGAGGACAAGGCACAGGAGACGCAGGGTATGGGGAATGCCTGCCTTTTTACAGGATCCAACTGTCGTGCATGGAGCAGCAGCAAGCTAACCCGAGTGAGAGAAATACCAGCAATAGCTGTAACACAGCACCGGGTTGGATTTAGTTCATCAAGAATTCTGTTTTCACTGTATCTCAACAACTGTACCGCCTGGAAGGAGGCGCCCGCTTTCCCCAGGCTGTAGCCTGTTTCTGCTGCAAGGGAACATTTTTGTCTATGGCAGGTGTTTATGTTCAAAAGGAGAAAAAGAAATTCATCTCTCATCTAGCAGCAAGTACTCTTTGTCCCACCCTTTTGGAATAGCACAAGGTTGAGAGGAAAACCTCTGTGATTTTGGAGGACAAAGAAGGGCACGTGTTTGAGGCTGCTCAGACCCTCGCAGTGATGGATGTTTGCCCAGATGATGTGGATTAAGCAAAGAGCAAGTGAGTCTGATAGGATGAGATGAGCGATAAACTATCCTTGATTATACTCCTGTTGCTGCTGGCCGGGTTGACACCTCCCCTTCCAGATCTTGCTTGGAAAAGTAGTAGATATGCAACTGGGGAAGATGTTTTCTGAGCTGAAAAGTCGGAGGTCACTAAGTTTGCAGAAACGGAGGCCTGGTTGCCACTTTTCCTGCTCTGCTTCCTTGAAGAGATTCTCCCGGAGGAACTGGGTTGTCTTTCAGGATTTCCATGCGAACTGCCACTCCTCAGAGGACTCTGTACGCGCTTTAAATAGGCTTTGATTCCTTGCCCCTTGCCCCCTCTTCTCTTGCACAGCAGCTTCCGAAGGGTCTTTATGACCTTGATCCTGTCTCGTAGGGTGAAATCTGTGCTTTGGGATTTTACTTGGTCTTGGGGGTTGTATTTTTTTTTTTTTTTTCTGAAATAAGTGTCAGGAGACATTTAAAAAAACTGATTTCTCATTCCATTAGAATTATCGGCAAACCCTTAAAGTAAGTGGGAAATCTCTGTTAATTCTTTTGGAATTCACTGATAAAACATTTATCGTAATGAATTCCTGGAGAAAAAAAAAAAAAAGGAAATAAACAGTCCTGATGAAAACACAGCTGGTGGAGGCGGTACCCGGGGATGCTGCTCCATCTGGTGGCAGCTGAGGGCTCGTTACTTTGGGGGCACCTGAGTGCGAGGCAGGTGAGGTTTCTCTCTGGTTTAAGTCTATGGAGCATAACCCTCTCCTCGGTGGAAGAACATAGGCCTGTGCGCTTGGTTGATGTTGGAAAGAGGCTTGAGTGGTTCTGTTTACCACTGAGCATTTTCATGTTCCCATTGCTCCAGATGTGAAGACACACATCGCCTGAATGCAGCTCATCTGCTTGCAGGAGATCCACACCCCCAGCAGCTGCCTTGGTGCTCTGAGCTGAAATAAGCCTTGCCTCAATGAGTTCAACAACATTTTGGAGAGAGCGGTGCTCAAGGAGCTTTGCAGGACTCTTGTGAGACCAGACAAGTGTGCTCAAGAAGATCCTGGGACCATCGTGAGATTGTAGGGGAAACGGCACCCAATCAACCTAAATGCTGCTACAGGACAGGTTGCTGTAGTCCCTCCTGCTGTGTCTGGACACATCTCACTTAGAAATGGTACCACCAAGAAGACAACATTGCCATCAAGTTTGGTTTTCATCAGAAATACGGTGGTCAGTAGAAGCGACTGAGAAAAGCCCCCCTCCCACCCCTTAGAAATGGTGTTTAGTCAACATGAGTGTTCATGGAAAAGGGCAAGGAAGCCAAAGCCCAGTGAGACCGACGTCACTGTCACAAACTAGCGCAATGGGGGCAAGAACGCAGGAAGCTTTTATTAATATTTTTCAGCACAAGCCTGGGAAGCAGCGCCACCACCGCTGGGTTTTGCAGAGTCCGAGGAGCCGGTTGGGTCTGTGCAGTGTATGTCCAACACCAGCTGCTGAGCACTGCTCGCAAGCAGCGCCTGTCTGGAGGGGAAATGTAAGCCTAAACTTGAATTTTTTATTATTTTTTTTTTCTGTCCCCTCCCCCCCCCCCCCCGAAGCAAGCCAGGAAATGAGTATTGGAAAAAAAACCACTGTGATTTTCAGAGAACGACAGAACACAGCAAGATCAAGTCAAAACGAGCAGCAAAGACCCACGAACCAAGCAGCAACCCAACAGGCATCTTGAGCCCTGCAACTCACATCATCTCTGCACCAGAGGGGGGTTATGTTTATTTTTGCACCCAAAGGTGAACTTGAGGAGGCTGGGTGCTGAGGAGGGGGTGATTACCTCTCCCCCTCCCTGAGCCAAAGCACTTTGCATGAAGAGGGGGTTCAGCATCTGAGTGATGAGTGCCCCAAGAGCACCAATTCATCTAAAATATAGGATTTAAATAGTATATTCTGTAATAGTATATATATGGTATGCAGTATATGTACTACGTATGTATAGGTGTGACATACACTACATAATACATGATGTGGTAAATATTCTGTATTTACTGTATATTAGATAATGTCTAGTTAATATATTTTAGATAGTATAATGTATATTATTATGTGCTGTATATATATCTAATTCAATTAGATAAACCATTAACTCTATAGAAAATGTATTTTAGATTAATTTTAATACATTCTGTAAACAACAGCCTGTATGTAAATACTACGTAACTTATAGCCTACAGGTATCAACTAGTATGGAGATAATATATACCCACTATCTACTAAAATACTGTGTTATAGGGCAGATATTATAGACAAAATGTATACTATACACTGTTTATGATATGTAACAAAATATATAACACAATATACTGTTAGTGGTGTTTTATGAAGTATGTAAGTAACTTAGGCACTACATCTGTACAAAACAGAATAGTCTATGTTATGTACTGTATAAACTCTATGCTATAATACTCTGATTTTTTAACTATTCTATATAAAATATATTGTATTGGTATTACACTATATAGTAATTACAACATCATACTAAATTGTCGCTTTGTATACTATATCATTAGCAAGATTTGAGACTTAACATTACAGAGAATAGGTAATATAATGACATAATAAACTATATTAATATATCAAATCTTACACTGTATGTAAAATTTAGTATCAACACATTACATCTAATGTTGATATATTGTATGGTAATTATACAACTGTCATCTTATATTCAATACAGTTCATATTGCATATATTATCAATGCAACATACGTTATGTTGCTGATGGGTTTTTCTGCAGCATATCCATTTAATAAAACCAAGAAAAACAGATGAAAACAGAGAAAACACATAGGAAAACCACAGAAAACAGGGGCGCGAGTGTGGCAGGGGAGAGGCTGGGTGAAGCTGGGCAGCACGTGAACTCTGGTCCCCAGCTGATTGCCTTTGCACCGTGACTTCAATAGCCCATATTTGAGCTGAATAAAGCTACTAGACATGGAGGGGTTTTTTGTTGCTTTATACCTCTGTATTTGAAATCTGTGTCTGCCTCTGTGTGGTTAAGTTGATTTGAACCATGATCTGTAAGACAGAAAGCATGGTTTTTAAAAAATGCTTCTTCTTAGCAAGGTGGGTTTGGGTTTTTTTTTAGAGGGTTTGTTGATTTTTTTTTTTCCAGTCAAACCTAGTGACAAATATAAAAGACAGAACTAGAGTTTTACTTAAAAATAAAATAATAAAAAAAATGCTGCAATCCTCTCTGATTTTATCCTGCCATACAGAGCAAGTGTGACACAACCTTCAAGACAGAGGAAGTTGTCTGGCAAATCTGCACACTTGTTTCTTTTCCTGCTGGGAAGAGGCGGCCCTGGAGCACACCCCCTGCCCCGGGCTGTGTTGGTTAACGCACAGTTAGACCTGGGGAGAGCAGGAAATTATTCAGGCTGGTGGGCACCGCAGGAGCCCTTGAGCTCCAGCCAGCCAGACGCTAGTCCCACCACGGAGCCAAGGGCTCCCAGACAGCAGCCATTGCCCAGCTCAGGCCAAAGGCCCAGCAGGAGGCTGGAGAACTTGGGTGGGAGGCAGACGCAGATGGCTGCACGCCTGGGAAGGAGAGGGGATGGTGGAAACACAACAGCAGCAGACAGGCACAGCAAGCCAGCCTTGGAGATTGCACGGCAGCCCCAGCGGCATGACCCCAAGAAAAAGCACTGTGCTTTTCACTAGCCATTAGCCGAAAAGAGACTTGGAGCTATGAGCAACGAAAATGCTTTCTGCTGTTTAGCCTCGCTGGGGCTGGAGAAAATAGGACTGAGATGAATCATTGCTTCCTTTCCTACAAAGAAAGTACCCAGCTCACCAGCAGTTCCTCTTGCTGGTGGACACAATAGCCTAGACCTTTCCCACAATGGCTGATCTCTTGTGTCAGGCAAGGGCAACACCATAGTTGAAATTATTTTTCTAAAGCTCTGACTTGCATTGCTGAACCTCTGGGGAAGGGCTGCTTGGAAAGGGAGACTTAGAGATGGGTTATGAATCTAATCCTGGTCCCTGAGCTGTACAACAGAGAAATATTTAGGTTGGAAAAGACCTTTAGGATCATTGAGTCGAAGCATTAACCTAACACTGCCAAGCCCACCACTAAACCATGTCCCTCAGCACCGCATCTACCCGTCTTTTAAATACCTCCGGCGTGGTGACTCAACCTCTTCCCTGCGCAGCCTGTTCCGATGTTTGATAACCCTTTCAGTGAAGAAATTTTTCCTAATATCCAACCTAAACCTCCCCTGGTGCAACTTGAGGCCATTTCCTCTTGTCCTATCACTTGTTACTTGGGAAAAGAGGCTGAAACCCACCTCTCCACGCCCTCCTTTCAGGTAGTTGTAGAGAGCGATAAGGTCTCCCCTCAGCCTCCTCTTCTCCAGGCTGAACACCCCCAGCTCCCTCAGCCGCCCCTCATAAGACTTGTGCTCCAGACCCCTCGCCAGCTCCATTGTCCTTCTCTGGACACGCTCCAGCACCTCAATGTCTGTCTTGTAGTGAGGGGCCCAAAACTGGACACAGTATTTGAGGTGGGGCCTCACCAGTGCTGAGTACAGGGGGATGATCACTTCCCTAGTCCTGCTGGCCGCACTATTCCTGATACAAGCCAAGATGCTACTGGCCTTCTTGGCCACCTGGGCACACTGTTGGCACATATTCAGGGACCATTCAGTCACAATGGGTGGCTCCAGCCTGCCCAAAATAGGAAGGCCTCCCCTTCCCACATAGCTGCTGTGGAGCTCTGCTGCTCTTATACCACCACTAGCCCCAAAACTACAGCCAAAATTTTGAGGAGCTGTATCTCTTTCACCAATGTGTGTTCTACCCAAACATGCTTAGCAGACCAACCAGCTACTGAAGTTCTGGCACCCATGTGTAAAATGTCTAAAAAGACAGTATGTCACAGGAAAGCAGAAGCTCTCAGCATCTCCCAAGGAGAGTTAGGAAAGAGTTGAAGGCAGCAAATACCAGTTTTGGTCCAGAGGTTGCTACAGAGCAGACCCCTCACTCAAGCCCCCTATCCCCAGAGACCTGTTTGGGTGAGATGATATCCCAAAGCCATCCGCAAATGGTGGGCTGCCTCAGTTATGCTGGGTTCCTGTGATCCTCTCTCCCTCATCTTGAGCCCGAAACTTGGAGGGACATGAAAAGAAGGCAAAGCCTGTCTTGCAGACACTCGGCTGACACAACCTAATACTTGCTGTCTACAGTCAGCTCAAACATAAACCTGTTGCTCTCAGTGAAGCTGCAGCACCTTACAACAAAATAAGACCCAGCCCCATATTTTGATTTACCTGATAGTGCCTTTATGTCCTTTCTGTATTGCAGCATAGTTCAAGGGCATGAAATATCCAGGAAACATAAGGAGCGCTTCTTCGCTCTGAAAAACCATAAACAAAGATTGTTGAAGCAGTGTCATAATTGTTAAACGAACCACCCAAAGACACCCTTGTTAAGGACAGACACACAAGCAGGCAGTGTGAAAAGGCACATATTCATGCAAGACTGGAGAGCAAAGAGGTGCCGTGATTTGCAGCCCCATTGCTAAACACAGAGGGACAGAGTTGGGTGAGGTGCATCCACAGCTCCTTTCCATGGGACGGGCTGGATAAGCACCACTGCTGCTGACCCAGATTGAGCGCAGCACCAGGGCCAAAGTTACCCCCACAACGCAGCACAGCCAAGAGGGGAGCAGGAAACAGCAGCCCCAAAGTCGGCTGAAATGACCCCAATATACACATTGACCCAGGGCCAGGTACCTCTAAGAGAGGAGGCCAAGTTGCCCGCCAACACTGGCAGGAGTGGGGGGAAGAAAACAAGGGAGAACACAAGAGCAGGATCTCAGAAAGCCCACAGGCATTACTGCCAAGGTTGTGGCTAACTTTCCAGCTGAAGTCTCAGTTCACAGCTACAGGCATCAAGCAGCCAAGTGCCATGTGGCTTTTGAGCTGAAGGCCCAGGTCACTGGGAGCACATGGGCTTGCAGGGCCAATAGGCTGGCCAGCCCCAACCTGCTGATGGGTTACAGGTCCCACAGCCTGGCATCTGGCTCCAGAGACAGAACAGAGTGCTGCTAGACCCCAGTTCACATACTCATCTACACCCCAGGTGGGCCAGGACATGTTTCTTCCCTCCCACACTTCTTACTCATCTGGCTTTACTTTTTGGGGGTATGACTGTATCCCTTTACGCTCCCTATCTCCATATAAATAAAAAAAATAAATAAATTAAGGCATTTACCTTAAATCCTGCTAAGCTCTTGCCCTCACTGCTTCTGCAGAGCAGTCAGTGCCACAGGCTCAGCAGGCCTTGCCAGAGAATGAGTTTTCTTTTGGTTGCATTCGCCAGCTTCCCACTTGGTTGGATGTCCACACCTTGGGCCGAATTCATAATTGTTGGCAGGGGAGGAAGACTTGAAGGTGTCTTGTTTCTTCCTTGGAGTGAGGCATCTTACAGGCTGCATTTTTCTTTCCCCTGGTACACGATGTATTCTCCTCCCTGGGTTTCAAGATATGAGCAAGCATTTGAGCTGGTCTTTGCAGGGTCTCCCTGCCCCACCTGCCCTCCCCTGCCTTGGGGTTGGGCTCTTTCATCTGTAGCAGCTTCTGCTTTAATTACAGCATCAGCTTTACAACTGTGACAAGCCACCCTTCAATAAAGTCATACACTGAGAGCAGAGTTTAGTAAGTCATTGAAACATGACAACAACTTCTGGCCAGATTTGTAGTGCCATCAAGGCTGCGGCAGCACAGCTGGTCACTGCTGCCCGTCATGAGGGCAAGCCGCAAAGGAGGGGGAAGCACCTGTGTCTTGGTTTTAACATATTCCCCACAGCTGAAGGTCACACCAGTAAAACCATTTTCTCTTCAGTGAACTGCACTGTTTGGCAGGCACTTTTACATAAGTCACACACTCATTAACTCTTGTTGTTTCCTCTCTTCCCCCATCTTTGGGAGAGAAGACAAGTTCAAAGACGTTCTCCAAGAAATCAAGTTTTCCTAAGGAACTGGTTTGCAGCCCTTTACTTTGAAAGCCTCAGTAGAAACCTAACACCAGCCTGTAGTCATGCAAAGCTGCAGAGACTTGCTGCACACAGAGATGCTTTCTATATGCTTAGTCAAAAGCAAAATAATCTTAATATCTATAAGCCACTGAGAAGCAGTCAGTGGCCACTTAACTGAGGCTGGCAGGAGATACAGCATCACAGCTCCCATCCTAAACACAGTTTCCACAGCAGCTCCTGATCCAACTCAGCAAAGCAGAGTTGGACCTGGATTCCCAAGCAAACCTAGACTCAAGTCTCAAGCAAACCTGGACTCCCAGGTTCAGGTTCACCTCCTCCAAGCCTCTCATTAGGGTAGCACACATAACCCCAACAGTACTCCCACCACAAGGGAGATACTCTGATCTAACCCCACGGGGCCTTGTAAGGTGCAGTGCCTGCTGGGGCTAAATCTCCCTCAGCTGTGGCCACTTGGCCTCACCCTGCCTTGCCAGGTGTTACCTTGTTTGATGGAACAACTTGCACCTATGGGTCATGAGATCTCCCAGCCAAAATGTGCTTTTGGTTTTGTTGTTGGTTTTCTTTTTGTTTTGTTTGTTTGTTTTTGTTCTAGGAGGCAGCTCTTCCCTTCACAGTATTATCTGACAGTAACTGGAAAAATTTCCTGCAAACACCTCTGTCAGTGTAGGCTGCAAGTGCATCCTTCAGGGCTGAGAGATCTCAGGCTCCTCCACAAATGTCACATTGCTCCAGGAAGAGCATGGACTCCTGCAGAAACCCTCTTCTGGGTTTTAATAAAAGGGAACCCAGAGAAGGATGGGGCTGAAGGGTTTGACTTGTAACTACACAACGGACAAATAAAATTTAAAAAACACCAAACCCAAGCACAAGGGAAGTGTTTTCTGGCTTGTCTGCATGGCTTAGTCTGCAATTATAGCCAGGTGACAGAGCTGCTGCCATCGAAGGAGCGGGGGAGGAGGGAGGCAGGGCTGATGGATGGGGATCTCGGGCCACAGGGTGGCTGAGTCCAAGGGCAGAGGGGGCGCAGAGCTGAGAGCTGGGTGTGCGGCCGAGAGCACAGCGTGGTCGGGAGCCTGCCGTGACTGTGTGCCAGACCTCATTGATCCATAGTAGCCTGTGCTAGCAGTTTTATCTCTCGTAAGAAAATAGCATAAAACCAAAATACATTGTTAGGAATGTATCTAAAATAAATACTAAAAAAGAAAGCGTGTTTTCTTCCACAAAATTGTCTCTGAAGACTTGCAAAGCCAAGTGTATTTGCAGAGTAGGAAGGGGGAAAAAGATATTACAATAATTATGTCTTGCTTTGAGTGGGTCTTCTTATGAGCAGATTTAAAAAAAAAGCATGTTGGAAAAAAAAAAAAAAAAATCCTCTTGACTTTAATCTCTGTAAGAGTCCATCTGCAGCTACTTAACCCACCCAGGGACATCCCAGGAAGCTGTGGTGGTGTTGCCACTGCAGGGAATCACTTGACCAGGATGACAAGATGGCTTTCTCCTCCCAAGACATCTCTCCTGAGATCCCCACGGCGTTCCCAGCTGCCCCTCCTGCCACGCTCTCCCCCACGGGTTCCCAGTCTCACACTGAACACATTTAAATATGTCTTTAGAATTAAAAACTATATTTATCCAAAATTGAACAGTTTTAATAAGAAACTCTTCTGTTACCTGCTACAGAGGAGTAGTGAACCCAAAGTTACTGACCCAGGGCAGTGAGCAACTCCTTAGTCATGAGGACCACGATATTGGTGTCCCTCTTACCCTATTCCAAGAGTCCCTCTTGCCCTATTAGGGCAAAAATTGTATCACTTTTGAAAGCTGACAGTCTCTATACATTGCTTGTGTATGTATGTATCTATTTCACACATCCAACTGGGAATACTTGACATTGAAGGGTGGTGTGTGCAAGGAGTGGTGCGGGCAGATTTTCACATCCCTGCATACATGTGCCAAGTCTCGTGAGCAATGCAAGAGCTGGTGGTTTATTTATTGTCTGCCTCGTAACACCCTTTGAATTTATTTATTTTTTTAAATCTCATGATTTTCAGTTAACCTTTCCATTTTTTCCAGGCACGCGGAGGGACCTGGGTGGGATTAAGAAGGGATGTGCCATGGAGGAAAGACAACTTGTGCCACTTTGCCATCTGCCATCCTCTACGGCACTGCAGAGTCGCTGGTACAGAGCTATGTGGCTTTGCAAGACATTCCCCAACCCCACTGTGCCGGATACATGCCTACATTTATCTCAGTTTTCCCACATTTATTTATTGCAAATTACAGACAGGGAGGATGTGCTCCTTTTTTTTTTTTTTTCCCTGTGTCTGAGTTGCACAGGACAACAAAAGGTGTGTGCCAGGTGGGTGGCACCGCAACAAAACCTGTGTTTATTAAATAAAATGGTTAAAAATCCCACCCCAAATGCTGAGAGGGGAATTTGATGTCACGCGCAGAGCTGGTTCTGACCCTCGCTGGCTCCTCGTGCCTTCCCACAGCTTTTCCTCCAGAACAGGGAGTGAAAAAAATTGAGTGGCTGATTTCGTTAGCGTCAAACTTCATTACTGGAAGCAGCTGATAGGAAGTGTAGCTTAATTGTTTTAATTTGCCTGCTAATTTACCTAACAACTGGTTCCTCAACGTACATGGGTCCCTCATTTCCTATCTCCAGCCCTTTGCGGTGGCGCCCACACGGGGCTTCTTTTCTTCCCCACCCATGAGCCCACTGCTCCTCAGCTCATCTGCCAGCCCCTGTACCAAGACTCACCTTCCGCATCCACTGTTCTGTTTTATTCTGTTCTGTTCTATTCTATTCTATTCTATTCTAATAAATCAGCTTAGCAGATGCAACTTCATTAATTCCATGAACTAACGAGGAATGCTCCAACCACAATTTTCTTACAGAGAGCAGGAGGAAGGTACAGACAAGTTAGAGTTACTGCACTGGAGGGCCTGTATCACGCATGGCCCCATGCTTGCAAAAGGCTCCCGGGGAGTTAAATTAACCTCCAGGTGTCATTACACGGAAGCTGCCATGGCGCAGTCAGACTCTGTTTCCACTCAGTGTGGGATTACGCCTGCAGAGGGGGAAAACAAAATGTTGTGGAGATCGTTTCTGAGAAGTTTTCAGTCCAACAGATCCCAAGACTGAGCCTTTTCCCATGACACACGGGGTGCCCACCCAGCGCCAGCAGAGGAACGGCTCCCTAGACACTGCGGGGGGACGGTGGCCGAAGACCAATGGCACAAGCAAGTGGAGGGAGGGGGAGGAACATTTTACTATTAATAAACCCAGACAAACTGCAGTGAACATTTGTTTGGAAACAGCTAATGAGGATCCAGGCAAACCTTTAGCAATTTGCACCAAAATCAGGGAATACACTTCGGAAAAGCATGCCAGGGACACAGTGGCGTGGTGGTACGTAACGCTGCTGCACCGAGGAGCTGTGTGCGCGGTGGGCTGCGTCCTTCCTTCTGTAGGTCCGATGCCCTTTTTCTCTGCTGGATAATTTACCTCTTTTCCCCCAGCTAAGGAAAACCCATTTGTGTGCTTTGGTGTTTCTGGAAGGGAAAGGAACCATTTTCAAACTGCGGAAATCCAGAGAAGTTGCAGGCATTCTCTGAGCCTGCAAAGCCTGTGCTCCAGCGTGCTGTGCCAGTGCTTATGTACGCAATTAATTTACATATAATAAAATTTTAATAGCGATGCCTGATGAGTGCTCAGCTGTGCTTTGCCATGCACAACTGGGGAATCTGTGACTAAAAATCCAGCGCTGAGCAGCGCGGGAGTTAAACTGACTCCAGCAGGAGGGAGCGCTGGCAGACCCGGGTGCTGGGCTTGGACCTGGCCTTTCCTCCCATCGCCTGGGGCGAACCCCAACATGGGGGATGCCGGCGCCTTGGAAGCTCCTCTGGAAGCGGTGACCAGCAGGTGGGTGCCTGCGTGGGGCAGGGATGGACGGGGAACCCGGTCCCCTGCCCCAGGGACCACCGTGTTTCAGGGTGCCAGGGGAATCTTGCGCCATGTCTGGCTGCGCGTCGGCATGCAGCTCATGGGCTTACGCCCCGACTTCATAATCCTCGGAGCACGAGGATGAGCAAATCTTTATGAGCAATTCATACACACTGTCAACTAGATCGAGTGGAAATAAATAAAAGTAATATGTGCAAATGTTTTTTATGTATTTTTTAGGGGGGTGTCGCTTAAAAAAAGATTTTTCTATGGGTCAAATAGATTTTTGTTTCACTGAGAAACACACCACCTTCTTTTGTGGCCGTTTGCCATGACAAATGAGGCAGAGGCCGGCTCGGCGCGGCACGGCAGCTCGGCAGTTACCCCGCTGAGTGACGGTGGCACGGGGGCCGTGGTTCCATGCCCTCCCCATCCCACTCTCCTCTCCCGCCTAAGGGACTCCGCTGCCTCTGAGAGGGTTTTGGGGGCCCAGCTGCATCCCTTGCTGCCGGGGAGATGCTGGGGACACCTGACTATTCACTGTGGCACAAAGCCATGACGCAGTGTTCCACCTCGCCGCCGCACACACTGGTTACTCGCCCAGAAGGTAATTTGCTTTTCATTTTCGCCATCTCTCAGCGAAAGCAGGGCAGTTCGGCAGTGCTGGGCTAACACCTCCCCTTCCAAATTTCTGTTGCTCTCTCTCCATCTGCTTTTATACATCTATGGGCAAACCAGAACCACCCTCTGGCCACGTTCCACCTTGCAGCGAGCTGAAGAGCTGCGTTGGTAGCCAGCCTCACATGGAATGCTCAGCGAAATAACCAAGTCATCTCTAATTAAGTGCAAGATGACTGTATTCATTTAAAGGTATCATATTGACCAGCGCTAACGCTGTGCCGATCAGTCACTGCAATTTAAACTTCCTGCCTCTCCGGGAATCAATACATGCAAATAAAACCGCTCAGGAATTGAGATGATTTAATTCTTACCAAAACCACAGGGATCAGAAAGATCTGGAGAGGAAAGCCAAGCACAGGCCCACCCGCCACACTCCAGAGGGGTGTTTTGTGATGTTTTTTTACACTTTTACTTTTGTGGGTGGCAGCTGAGGCTGGAGGGCTTGGGGAAGGCAAGCAGAACTACAGGGGTAGGGGCGGGGGATGCAAAACTGAATTTCATTTGACTTTGCACAATTTCCTCCAGCCTCAGCAGGAGGAACAGTGATGGTGATGGTGTCTGGAGGGACACCTGGAGAGGTCCGGTCCTGCTGGTGGGCGATGCTTGGGAAACCCTGCCCTTGGAAGACCTGTGCTCTCTCCTCCCAGTTGCCTTGCAGGCAGTGTGTGGTGGGGGAAATGTAACATGCTGGTGGACAATACAGGCAGAGGAGAGAGATTATAGAGGGGAAAACAGAAAGACAGGAGATGGAGAGATGAAAAAGAGGACAATTGTGTGAAAAAGCACTCTTAGAAAAGGCTGGTTTGAAGTCCAAATCTGTCAGGAAGAAAAGCTTTCACAGCTTCACAGGATTTTCAAGCCATTACAATGAAAGAAACATTTGGAAGTCGCCACCGCCTCATCACCACCCATCTCCACCACTCACCGCTTGCAGGCTCGGTCCTGGTAACCCGTGGGTGAAGGAATCCCATTTTGAAACGAGGGATGGTCTGATTTCAGCTCTTTCTTCTCGGGGAACGATAGCAGCCCCTTTCTGCTGGCAAGCCTCTCTCTTTGCTTACCTCAGAGACTGTTCTGCTCTCCAAGAGACCACTGCTTCTCGGGACCGCATCATCACAATTAGTCCCTAATTAGATCCCCCACCACCCTGAGGCACATTTAAATACCAACAGGAGCCACTCGAAATCTCCGACTCACTGCTGAGAGGTAATTGGAGTGTTTCAAATTTTGACATGTCAGCAATTAAAACCAGACCAAAATGGGCAAAAGCTTTTTTTCCTGTCCTTTTCTTCCTACTTTCCCTTTTCCCTTCCTGTGCCTGCTCGCGGGCAAGGGTGCAATTTGGGGAGGGCTGGAAGCTTCAGCTGTGAAAGCAAAGGCAGCAGAAGTCAGCAGGCATCTTCGGCTGCCTCCTTAGGCAGTCCGTGCGGGCTGCTGGGTGCCCCCAGACAGGCTGCCGTTGCCCTCTTTTAATTCTCTTCAGAGGAAATACGCCTTTGCGGGGGTTTGGTGACACAGGGGGAGACCCTGCGAGCGCTCACAGCCAGGGGACGGCTGGACAGACCCAGCTGCCGGGAGGGGGTAAGGCTGTATTTTTATACATATGCGCCCATATATAAAAAAAGGCTCCTTTGACCACCAACCCAATGTCATGTTTTGAACCGGTTCTCCAGGCAGCAGATTGGCAGCAGATTGCCAGACATCAAGCTTAAATAGCCTTGTGACAGGAAAAAAAACTGCGACGAAGTGTACTGAAAGCCTCTGCAATAGTCCGTCTCAGCATGCTCGAGTTGCTGCCGCAGGCATTTGATGCAGATTAACCTCGTCTGGGGTGTTATTAAAGACTAGAAGAGTGGACAAAGCCAAGGGTTATGGAGCTCATTTATCTTTGCATGCCCCCCCGGGTCCATTCATCAGTTGCTCTCTTGCAGACAGTGTCTCTGCAAATGCTCCCTGCACTTGGGCAGGGCAAAGCCATATCCATCTTGGCACCTGGGCAAGACAACTGCTGGCCACGCCGGGACCCTACAGGAAGGATGGGGAGGGACTCTTTACCAGGGAGTGTAATGACAGGACACTGGGTAGCAGTTTCAAACTGAAAGAGGGGAGATTTAGATTGGATATCAAGAAGAACTTCTTTCCTGTGAGGGTGGTGAGCCCTTGGCTCAGGTTGCCCAGAGGAGCTGTGGCTGCCCCATCCCTGGAGGTGTTTAAGGCCAGGCTGGATGGGGCTTTGAGCTGGTCTATGGGAGGTGTCCCTGCCCAGGGCAGGGGGGTTGTAACTGGGTGGTCTTTAAGGTCCCTTCCAACCCGAACCTTTCTACGATTCTATGACTCACTGGTTGCCAGTAACTGTGAAAGGACAGGACCTACAGGCTCATCCACACCGTGACATGGGTGCTTCCGGGATGAATTTTTAGGCACCTTGATCTCAGTGTGGCAGCAAAGCTCCACTCAGGCGTATATACCCCCTCCATGCTGCCCAGCCCTCTGGTTTCAGCTCTGCAAGACAGGGAACATTCTCCCTGTCCCCTCGCTCCCGTGGGATAGATGATAACCTGGATGGTTCAAGGCTACAACTTGTATCTCACCCTCCCCCTGTGCAAAATCTGGTTTGCCCTTTTCTCTGACAGACACATCTTTAAAGGCAAACGACACTTGGGAAGGACCCAATACCATCCAGTCAAGAGGGTCAGAGGCACTGTGTTGTCCTGATCCTGGATGACGTTGTACTGATACAGATTTTATGGGGTTAGACACCTGAAATTTGTTAAAGGTCTGGTTTGGGGAACATAAGTCTGCCTCTAACCCCAAATTCACCTGTGACAGCAGGGTCCTTTGCTCTTCCTTCACACCAGTGTACTTCAGTCCTGCATGATTAATTCATTAGCACATCTCCCTGTAGGGATAGTGGGCACAGATCCCCTCCGGGCAGCCGCGGTGTGTGCTGGAGAGATGGATAATTGGAGAGGTCGCGAGACCCCCTTTGCTCACCTCACAGCCCCGGGGCTGCCGGGGCCACGTGGGGCACAGGGGACGTGCTCATCAGTCACAGTGCTGTAGGGCATCGCTTGGCATTTTATAGTGGCATTAAAACATCACGGAATAAATGAAGCCCCAAGTAAGGCTTAGGCTGTTTTTGGAGATGTTGCCTCCATAGCGCTGTGGGTGGTGACAGCCAGTGCCAGTGCCGGAGGCTCCGCAGAGCCTTCCAAGGATGCTGCCACCGGGCCTTGAGCGCTGGAGTAGGATGACCATGCTTCACACAATCGCTCTCTTTTCTTTGTACGTCTCTGTGAGAAAAATAAGCGTTTTGGCTGCAGGTTAAGCTTTTATGTCAAGCTCTGCTCAAAGACAAATTCTGCTCAATCTTAGCCTGCAAAACCACCAAAGAATATTCACTAAAGCATAGGCAACTGCAGAAATAAGGATGCATATGCATAAAACAAAGCAAAGATCAGAAAACAAGGTGATATTTCCCTTCTTAGCAAATTACAGCGTTGACATGATCATTTTACTGATTTGAAATACTAAACAACCGAGTCACCTCTAATTAAGTGGAAAGCTGCAATATTCATCCAAAGGTGCTGTATTGATCACGGCGTGCTCTGAAACCAATCAATCTTTCCATTTTAAGTTGCGAACTGCAAATGAAGCAGCAAACCTGGGCAATGCTTCCTGACAGCTATTGATAACTTCACACCCCATTTCAGACCCCTTTCAAACACCCAGCGACCAAAAAGGTGTTGATGTCATCATTCCACTCCTCCATCACCACATGCTCCTTCCAGTTTCCCTATGTCTCTTCCCATCCTCCGCATTTGCAATGCACCCGATGCGAAATCAGCCTCAAGCGTTGTGGGAAGAAGCCAGGTATGACTGCTGGGCTGTGTGTGGATGCCTGAATGGAACTTAAATGCCTTTTTCAATATTGGAAGAAAAGCCACTGCTGTAAGCAGCGGATAAGCTCTCAAAAGGGGATTGATTTATTTTTTAATCTGCTTTGTGCAGTGCACACCTCCTGACCCCCAGTCCTCAAGCAGAGTGGGGGCACAGAGCACCCCTGGAGGACACCCCGGCTTACGGGCAGAGGAGGGTCTGTGAAGAAGGGTTGGCCTTCCTCGGTTTGGCTAATTTGGGCAGGTTGGGGATTTTTCTGGAGTAAGAAAAGGACCAGCTCGCTTGCTGATGGTGGCCTAGTCCTTATTTTGTTTTGCCTGTGACAAGCAAGTTGCCTTCAGGAAAACAGTCTTAAATAGTCAATAAAAGGGAGTTTCCATTTCAGTCCATTGGGCCTTATTTCCCAGGGGGCTATGGTCTCAGGCTCATCCCACTTCCCCAGAGACACAGGCATCTGCCTTGGCATGGGGAAATAACAGGCTGATAAGCTCATCTAACAGATTTTCCCCTTCCTCCACCAATCTCCATTCTTTAAAAAACATATACAAAGGGTTAAGAGAGGGCACACACATACCCTTTCCCCTCCAGCTCAAGTTTCAATACGGAGGCAGATCACAGCATTTCTTGTCTAGAGGAGGTCACGCTGCATGTGATGAGCAAACCCAGTTTACCTGGTGTGGAGTCCAAAGCAGCTACGTGGGGGGGACGGTCCTCACACCGCCCACGTGTGCGGCCTGCTGGGCAGCAACAGCAGCTTCCAGCTTTCAGGAGAGCTTGTGTCACCCACGCTGGTGGAGAAAAAGGTGTTTCCTTTGTGCTTCAAACTGTTCCAGCTGTGCAGATATCAGATGGGGAAAAAATTAAAAAGCCAAATGCTGTCATATCTGTCTTTACTACTTCAGGCCAGTTGCCTTCATTTGGTGGGGAGGGGAATTAACTCCTTAGTCTGAACATGTGCGAGCAGTAATAACAAAAAAAAAAAATCACCTTCTGGCATCAAGAAATAATCTACCATTTGGAACTTTTCTCCAGCTTATTTCCCAAGAATCTGCAATCTTATTAATGACAAGAGCACATTATAATGCCCCAGCATTACACAAGACTTGAAGTCTAGAAAAATGAGTGTCACATTATGATTTAACTTAGTGAATACAGTTCTCTGTATTGTACCTCTGAAATTATTTTCTCAGTTGCAGACTTCGGTGAGAAACTTGCAGCAATTGTTTAGGAGTGCCAGACAATACAGCAAAAAACTGTAATTAAGCATGTAGAGAAGCAGTACATGCTTTGCTCGGAGTGAGTAAGGCACGTTATCTCCCATTCATGAAAAGCTAGGAACTGAAGAGAGGATTTTTATTTTTTTTTCTTTTTTTTGGTAAGAGTCATGTTTGCTGTCAGAGATGAAATATAAAAAAATCAATATTAACAAGAAGCAGATAGTGGAAATGCTATAAATCCAATTGTGCTGTCTGCACCATCTTCCTGAAATGCTGTTACTTCCTTTAAAAAATGACAATGAAAGAGGATTAAAAAAAACCCAAACAAACAGCCAAAGAAAAAAGAAAGGGAAGGGGAGAACAGCCCCCAGCCCAAGGACTTTGCTCACAGATGGGCCGGTCTCTTTGCCTCTAGCTTGGATGAGAGTGGTGCGACTCCACTTGCCAGGCTACGAACTTTTCAAACACTTATGCCATATGTGTACTGCCGATTGGATGCTGGCTTCCAACAGAACAAATTACAGAGGCTCCCTCTGGTGCAAATTGGATGCATTCTCAGCTTTCTTTAACTTTTAAGCCTTGCATTTTCAGCCAAAGTGGGTCCTCAAATACTTGGCGTGTAAGCCGGCAGCAGAACGAGGAAGCAAGAAGGCCAAATGGTGAAATGGCAGCTCCCCAAAGACGCTCCTCTCTAAAGAGCCCTTCTGCTTGCCTTAGCGAGCGTCTGCCAGTGCAAAGTCGATGGCTGGAGAAGTGGGGAGTGAAGAGATCAGAGGCCCTTGATGCTAACCAAGTGCGAGATCCAAGCACCTTGTATTCAAGAAACCTACAGGAAACAGAAATTGGATAAATTTGCTTATTTGGAAGAAAGCTCATGCATGCGTTGCCTACACAGACCAGAAATTCTCACCAAGCTTGAGATGCACTGGAAGGTAACCTGCAGGACAGACCTAATTCAGAGCACCTTAAAAGCCACTGAGAGACTCATCTGGACTTCACCCATTCTGGATAAAGTCCCCGACAACATGTCTTGAAAATGTCACTTAGTTCCAGAAAACTTCTGAATTCTTAGAAAGCCCTTCTAGATGTTTCATTGGGAAATGGAGAAGCTATTAGTGTGCTGAAATGAGACACCCTGCAATGACTTAGTGAACTTCCTGTTGGAAAAGTCAATCTTCAAATAAAAATATGTAACAGTAAGAAAAAGTAAGGTTCATATTTAAAACATTGTGAAAAAGGCTCTGTTTTTCATGGCCTTTACAAAGAGATTCCCATTTCATTTCTCATCCTTCCATTAACCGCCTGATTTTGGACAAGCTATAATAATTTACCACACAAGAAAACATGCTTAATTGTTAATGTTGGAGAAAGCCTTGCGGAGCCTTCTCTAATGAGGAGGCAGGTTCCTCTGAACCCCAAAGACATCAGCGCATACCTTATTACAAAAACATCACTCCTCAGACTAGAAACTGTCTCCTCTGGTTTGACTAGATGATCTCCAGATGTCCCTTCCAACCCCAACATTCTGTGTGATTCTGTGACAGAAAGCTCTCGAAGCTTTACAATAACTATCTGGTGGTCCAGCTTGGATCAATTATAGTAATTGACTCTAATCTCTGCTGCTGTCTTCTGTGCAAAATATATCAGATCCAACAACGTAGACCCTTTGGATGGCCTGAATTGATAGAGGTCCTTTGGAGACAACAAGCGTACAAGCCAATATACACCAATCAATGATAGAGTCATGATGTTTTCCTCCAGATTTGGTTATTGAGTTAAGATGTCTGAGCATAAACAATGTGGTCAAGAAAAGTACCTGTTTCAGGCACATGCCACCCAAAGTCCAGAGGAGAAATCTGGCTCCGTTGATGCTGAAGGCAAAGCAACCCCTGACATCAGTAAGGCCAGACATCCTGTAGGAGATCCGTGGATTTTTGGAATCTCATGGGATGTACAACCACTCTATTAGTCATTTCCAAGGACCCTGTTGTATTTGACAGTTGCTGATTTGCCCAGGGCTTGTTTGTCACTAACTTCCCCTGCTCAGCTCTCCACAGCCCCAGTGACACTGCCTGGGTTCCTGCTTCTTGCGTGCTTTAGGAGCTCAGATCTTCTTTTACCTTTATTTATCCTTCTGTCTTTGTTCCATCCCCTACTTGGGTAATCCTTATCAAACATTTCTGTTCCTTTATTTTCCTGCTGCAGACCGTTTCATCATTTTCACTCTCCTATGATGTTTTATATCTCTAGCCTGCTTCTTTCTTTTTTTCTGCCACACACGAATAGTCAATGTCTTATTTCATTCACAGGGATGTATTTTTTTATTCCTACTGTGCTCCTTTCTGACCCACACGATCTGTCTAGAGTGCAACACTTAAGGATGCAGACATCACTCCTAAGACACCCTTCCCTTCCTCCACATTTTCTTTTGACGGTCAGAGTATCTCAGCTAGACATCTGCCTCTCCTTCTTTTCTCTCCTGTGTATATAGAGCTCTAGATCATAATGGTCTGGGCTTTTCTTCATTCTAGATCATATAGTTGATCACTGCATAACCAGCCTGATAAATCACACAGGAAGCATTTGGGAGGGTTGGACCCCATTTGAATTGATTTTGGAGAGCTCAATGAGCAAACAAGATAATCCATGAAATGGTAAACGTGGCCCAAACACTGTCCCTTGCTCAGACTGCCGCAGTTTATCAGCACTAAGCCAGTTCTCACAGATCTACCTTGGGGGACATGTTACCTTGTCAGTAAAATAAATACGCTAAATCTTTGAAGACTGTTGTCATAAACTATGTCACAGTTGTACACGGATAAAAGTTTTCTAGTGACTTGGTAAAACCTCAGATTGGGTCCTAGCTCTCTTTTTTTCTTCCCCCCCCACCCGCCCCACAACTTTCTCACATCCTTTCGACTGGCCAAGTTATTCTGAAGTGCAACAACAACGCTTATGCTTGGTGGTACATAATAGCCGCTACCTTCAGAAGAAAAATGGTGCAGTGCATCCACCGGTGTGACAGTTTTCTGAAGGGAAGAGATTTTAATGAACATATGAATGCAAGTCGAAGAGACAACGGAGTGCCGCAGAAACCTACAGATGCAAGAGGCCTCACGAGGATACGAAGCCAGATCAATACCCCGGAAAGTTAGCAGGTTATTTAGATAAATGATTACCATGAGATTGGTTTGAAAGTTTGCAATACCTGCAGAAATTTAAAGGCCTGCTTAAATTATGGCAGCGAGCTACTACTATTTCAGAAAAATTCTTCTAATGGAAGGAACACGAGAGGGAGGATATATAGAAAAAAATCAATAAACGCCAGTGACCTAAAGCTAGGTTTTCAAGTTAGTTTTAAAGAGTTTTTTAAAGGCATTTGAATCCTCAGCTTCTATTGAATTGCAGCGTTTAAACGTAGTGATATCCTGGTTCTACAAGGAACCGCAGGAACAGGACAAATCTAAGACGCATTTGATAGGAAATGAATCTCTATGGAAAGGGTAAAGAGGTATTAATTTATTTAATTTTTCTAAGGAAGGAAGTAGTTCTTAGGTAAAATGGGGGGGGGGGAGGGGGCACAAATCCATGGAGCGCACCAGCCTCTCTGTCCTCGTGGTGCATTCGGCTGTCATTTAAGTCCCAGAGCTATGTGACTTGAAAAATTGTTATTGTTTTGTCCCTGATGAGGCATAGGTTAGACTCATCTAAAGCAAGTCCGTTAATCCGTTCTTACTCCAGAGATAAAGTACGCAGCTATTTAACTGCATTGCCATGTGCAGCTCTCCCTCTGTTTTGATTTAGAGGTTCTGTAAGAGTTACAGAAACTCTGACAACAATTTAAAAAAAGGACATATAGATAGATGTTTTGATTTATCGTGAGCAGAGTAAGTGCAGCTGGGCAGACTGCTTTGAAAAAATCCTGCTGCCGTTGAAGCCCATGGGAGATTTGTCACTCCCCATCCTGGAGGGTCAAGTACCACCTCGTGAATGCCGTGAGGTTGATTTTCCCTATCAGCAGAGCAGGGATCGCAGCTCTGCCTTTCTTCTCCTGGTAAGCCCTCCTCGCTGTTTACACTGCAGCTCTTCAGGAGGGCAGCGCTACCTCCAAGGGTTTGTCCGTAACATACTTAGCAAAGCGGGACCCCCCCTCCATGCCAACACCAGTACCGGCAGAAAGAAAGTATAAACACTTTGTGCTGACCAGACATCAACCACTGCCCACAACTTGGTTGGGCCTAAACACATCCCCAGCATGGCAAAGCACTGCATTTTGAGGTACGTTAAAGAAAGAGGGCTTCCAGCTGTGCGATAAGAATTCCTTACTTTTTTGTTACATGGGATGTGATGTGGCCTGAAGGTCTAAGGTCAGACTGGGAGCCACTGGGTTAACTGGGTTGACATTGTTTTATTTTTCAGAGATGGGGTTTCAACACAAACTGTTTTTCTCCTTTGTTTTGCCTCCTGGCAGTGGAAACCCCTTTGGATAATTCATTTCTTGTGGCTCATGCAGAAATGGCCTCTAACATTGAACGTGATTTGGGTACACTGTTTGGAGCACTGGTTTGCTGTCAGCTCCCCAGCCATTCCTTCAACTTTGCAAATGTGGGCACTGAAGGACATGTCTAGAAATCAGCTTTAAAGCATGAACAGGGGCATGTCCTGCAAGCTCTGGGACATCTCAGGACATCTTTTCCAGGACCACTATAGACACTACCCTCCCAGAAGAGTTATTCTCCCTCCATAAAGAGGAGACACAGAAGGGAACTTGACAAAACTTTTGGAGCCAAGTACTGCCCCATGTTTTCAGCTGAAAAACAATAGCTTAAGACTATCAGACATGGTTGTTGTAAATGATGGCAGGGGCACTTAGGAAAGGGAGAGCATCGCAAAGGCATCCCCTGCAGGTAACTGAACAGTGCACGGGCTGCACCTTGCAGAAGGAAGAGTGTTTAAAAAGAATTGGTTTTGTGGTATACAGAGCAGGTGTTTGCACTGTAATAGTGCCAAAGAAAAAAAAAAGAAATTTGAGTAAGGTTGCAGGAAGGAACAGCAGACTTTTTATGGTACAAGAGCTGCTATTCAAGGTCAGTGATAAATAACTCCTGTGATTAAGATAAAAAAACCCACGCAGGAGTAGAGATAAAATGAAGTTTTGCACAGAAAGTGGGCAGCCTTGCACATCAAGCCCCTCTGGGTACTACAAACCGATGGTAACAACAAGGACTGCATTTGTCCCTCTTCTTGGGGAAAGGAATGGGAAAGAAAAGTAAAAAGCCCCGAGATATCTCTTTGTACTGGAAGAGCCTCCATTTTACATCCTCTGCCATCAAGAGGATGTTCTTCCCCGCAGCAGAAGAGGACCAGGACTCACCATGGAAACATTGTTCCTACCTGATTAATCTGTCCAGGGGGGTCACTTGCTCAGCTATCAGGTGTATGAGAGACTGACGGGAGGTTCTTCAGGACTTCAGATGAGAGGTAGATTATCCACAGTCGAAGGGAGGCCTGTCAAGGTGAGCATCGCCCTGAAGATGGTGTAAGGACATGAGACATTAACACATGAAAACAAACAGAGAAAGTTGAAATAACTTTGAAAACAAATCTTTGAAAAAGATTGGGAAGATCAAGAAGAAAAGACAGAGTGAAAAATGCAACCATCAAGGAGATAATGAGGCATAAATGGCTGTCAGAGAATAGGAAGCTCCGGTGGGTGGATCAGATGCTCATGACAGAAAAGTGAAAACAGTCAAAACAAGTGATGAAGGGGGAGCTTAGATCTTCAAAGAGTGCCAGGCTATTCACTGGAGGACTGAGAAGCTTTGAAGCAAAGGATACAGTCAGGAAGGTATTCGAAAGGGGGTGGGGAGCGAGCGGGAAGGAGACAGAGATGAAGTCAAGGGCCAAAGAGAAATGACACAAAGCGCGGCGCTGGCAGAGACCAAAGGGAGCCCGTGTTCCATGTGCGGCGGCGGGAGGCGCCACCAAAGCAAGGGGCACGGCCTCGGCTTGTCACCCTCCTCGGGGCTACGGGCATTTCTGCCGGCAGCAAGTTCGGGCTGATCGTTAACAAAAGGCAGATACGAGCAGAGACGGGAGGGAACGCAGGCATCCGAACGGTGATAAAACAGACCGTTTGGCCAGCAGCAAATTTTAAAGGCTCAACGTACAGCCGGGAGGGGGGAAAGGGCGACACCGTAAGTCTTGAATTTAGTGTCTGCGTGCCTCAGTTCACCTGCTCTCCCCAGCGGCCACAGCAGGAGCACTGGGAGGCCTGGTGTCACCACAGGCTTTATGGCCAGCGCGGCGAAAAAACTGCCGCAGTTTTCAGGAAGGTGCCCCGCCATCAGCCTGTAATGAGACATTTTTACAAGTGTTGATTTTCTGTCCACTAATTTCATCCAGGTTTAATTAAAAGCAACTAGAGAGAGCAAACGAGACAGAGGGAGGAGGAGAGGGGGGAAAAATAAAGTTATTGGACTTCACGTTCCAGGGACCCAAGCACAATTTGACAACAAAGTGAGGCTCTTGAGGGTTTTTTCCCCCCTCCTTTTTTTTTTCTTTTTTAATGATATGTGCTAAGTTTATATTTATAGAGCTCCAGCTCCCTGGCACTGTCACTTCCAGCCAGCCTCATTACAGCTCTCACAGTACATGGCCGTTAATACTAATTCCATAATGACAGTGGAGCACTGAAGTAAAATTTAACAGTTCCTCAGTTAATCATTAAAATTAGCCTATCTCGGTGGATACTGGATCTTTCTAATGTTTCAGCGCAATGCAATTTCAGGTAGTAAATGAGATGGCGAAAGAGGGTTTTTAATGTGTTATCACCCCACGCAGGGCAATAAGAGTGCCTCCATCCTGGCTCAGAAATGCCGGAGGGGGCTGCGCGAGCCGATTCCTTTCCACAACAGTTTGCCAGGCAAAATCTATTCAGACACAGCCACAAGGGGTCAAAAGATCAAAGAGGGTTAAGCAAATCAAAGATAGCCAGAGCACACAGCAAGCAAACAACCGTGCCGTATTTTTCTGACGGACTTTCAGAGACGATGCTGGGGAAAGGAAAATGAGAAAGAAGGCACAGCATTGGCCAGGTTGATCTGCACTGTGATTAACCCCACCAGGCACAGGTGCTGGGGGCTTTTTTCTGGCTTCAGTCAGATTTTATTTATTATTATTATTATTATTATTCATTATTTTTTATGTTATTATTCCTGAATTGGAAGGTCTTGCCTACAAGATGAAATGCTGTGGCATGACCTAGAGATTGAAGCCACCTCAGAGCCTGGGGGGACACATTTGAAATGGTTCAGGAAGGGGACAGCTTGCTTATCAGGTTAATGAGGAATTCTTGCCGATGAAGGCTTTTCACCATGAAAAAGAAAAAAAAAAAAAAAGGGCATTTTATCATTAAAAAGACAAGACTGGCAACAATAAAAGATGAAAATTTTGTTCTTCCTTATGAGTGGATGGCTGGTGGTAAATCATTATTAGAGATACTTCAGAAATAATCACTGGCAGCTCCTCTCAAATGTTGCTTCTTAAAAGCCACGGACAGGTTGTCTTAAATAATGGCCTCAAAATATTTGTTCCTTTTCTAGAAGAAAATCACCGAGCTAAATAGCTGCTAGGCTAATAAGTACTTTAACTTTTGGTCTAGTTTCTCCTTTATGAGCTATTGACTTTAATACCATCACCTTAAATGTTGTGGCCACACAAATCTGTCCATGCTCCATAGAGGGATGATTTTATTTTGGAAAATCTTAAGGTAATTCACCCTGTGGGGCTGGGGTGCCCACATCTGCATCCTAATTGCGAATGCTGCCTGTGCTGGTGACGGACAAGCGTTTCAAGGCAGCCCCTGTAAGTAAGTGTAAGTTGGAGTAAGTCAGCGCCACTGGATCTGTTTTGATCTTCGAAGTCAATTTGCAGGACGCCTGTGGTCCTGCTGCTGCCCTGTGTGTCTTTTTCTTTCTCCTCTTCTTCCTCCCTCTCTGACTCCTGCCAGTAACAGCCCGATGCCACCAGCCAAGCCAGAGGGGTTTTTTTCTAACAACTGCTGTGAGTCCGTGACCAAAAACAAAGCTTGAAATATTTTGAACAGACAGATGCTGGTACACGTTGACCGAGGTTTCAAGTGACTGATAATACCACATACTGTGCTTATCTTTCTTCAGCAATGAAGCTGCAAGGAAAAGGCAACAGCAGAGAGGAAAACGTTTTCTGGAGTCGGTGTTTTCGGCTCTCCTTTTTGGCGTTTGCACATGCTGCTTTGTCTTCAAGAAAATAGGATCTGCTCTTCGTAACAAAAGCAACTGCAAGAGCTCAAGTAACTTTCCCTCCTGGACCTCCTGTCCTCCCAGAGGACCTTCAGACCCTCTCTTCATCTCAACAGACTGCTGAACCCAGAGGCATCTCCTTTTCTTAAAAGAAAAAGAAAGGTAAAATAACATTTTAATGCCAGTGAGTGTCTATGAGAGGTCAAGGCCTATCACGGATCTCGTTTAGCTACATGGCATAAGTGTCAAAGCCAAGTTATCACCTGCGACTCCCTGTAGCTATTTATTCCCTACCATTAGCAGGGCAGAAAAAGCAAGTTGTCAATGGCATCACTGTGGTTTTAAGCACGCCATGGGCAGGGAGCAGCTGTACCTGCTCCAAGGCACAGCTTCAGTAGGGATTCATCCTGACGTTGCTCCTGCCTTGCCACCCAGACTGCAGGAATAAATGCTAATCCCCAGCACGGCCTGGCGATGCTTCACATCGGCTGGTCCACTTCTGCTCTGCGTTTCATCCAAGGTCACAGCTCCAGGCGAGTGAGTACTGGCAACCCTTCTCTGGCTATTTGCAGGAGATGGTTTATTGCTGAAAATAAATCTTGCCAGGGTGTTAATTGATCTCCTTTCTAGTGTTTATTATCTTATTCTTCTCCACGGTTTACAGAAAGAAGGTGTTCAATGGAATAGATACTGCTTACTTTGCCCCCGAGTTTCTGGAGGCAAAGCTGGTATTATCCGTAAGATTTCCCTGTAGCATCTGCTTGTAGCAAACCTGAGCAACCTGCAGGTTGAAGCCGAGCTCCCCAACAGGGCGGGAGGGTTACCCTCTCCCTTCCAGGTGGCTGCTGCAGTCCGACAGCCATCGATAGACACGGGGCCATGAAATGAAACTTCGTGGAAGAGCTGGAGATCTGCCTGCAGGTGGGACCGGGTTGGTCGGTGCTTGATTTTGCTGCTGCTGAAAGCCAGGGAGATCTCCTCGTGCTGCTGCCCCCTCTCCCCTACCCCCACTGCTCTTTTCTTCTGACTGTCGGACACCCAAAATACTTTTTCAAAGCAAAACTGTGCTAAATCATCAGGAATGGTGGTAAAATGATAATTAAACAATGTGTTTAATGAGCAGGGAACAAGATCAGAGCTGACTGTGTAGCTGTGAGGCCTTCTTTAGGCAGCAAGAAGAAAACAAAAATATATGGAATAAGGTTAGTTAACTTCATCTGCCTAAATGAACATTATAAGGACAAATATTCTGTTCACATGTACCCTTTCAGCAGCATGTTTAATTTGCTAAGCCCAAGTGGATTCATAAAGTGAGCCCCTTTATCTTCATTAAAACTGATGAGAATGAATTGCAAGATGTGGCATTATTATTCTGGCGTGATTCACTCCGTTCGTGAGCCTCCAAAGTACTGAGGAGCACAAATAGGCTGCAGCGCAGCCATGTCAGGCTTTGCCATCGCCACCTTGACAAGCTGGAGCAGTTCTCTCCCTCACCTCAGGATACGTAAAAGTAATGGCAGTCCAGCAGCAGCATTAAAAAAGAAGGCAGAAAGCGTTCCCATTTCAGGGTGAATTAGAAGAACTGGTTTTCTGTTGTCAAAAAGAGACTGCCACAAACCCAGCAAGCAGATGCTGAAACAGCACTTCAGCCTTTGCAAAATATTCCTTCCTGTCCCCTCATTATATGACAAAATAGATACTTAATTTTTGAAACTGCTCTTTCTAGGCTTACAAGGATTTTAATTAACATTTTCTTCATTATAAAGAAGTTGAGCTCTGTCACTTCTTGCTCTCAGGTCGCCTGTAGTACGTACCTTTCTTTTGGTCTCTCTCCCTGGCGCTGACATTGCTTCCAGAGCTTTTCAAGGTTTTCTGAGAAAGCTCATTACTTGGGCCATCAGTCTAAATTAGGCCAAAAAAAGAAATTTAAGAGTAAGCAAACCATGCAGACAGATTGCTCCAGCTAGCGGGTGCCTGTGGGCTGGGCAAAGCATCCTTGAGGCTTGTAGACATAACCACAAGCCTTTCTTTAAGTGGCAGAAGAACCAGTAAAGGTCTTACAGGAAACAGTAGTGGCCTGCCAACAATGACGCTGCATATCACGGCTTCAGGAAAAGGTATACACAGGACCGTTCCAGAATTTGCATTATGTGGACACGAGGGCAAAATACTACAGCTGAAGGAGGAGACAGCTTCTAGCAAACCCTTGTTCTCCTGGTAAAACCCTACATGAATGCCAAAGTCCTTAAACAAACAAAAAGCCCACCAAACACCACGATGCTTGGTGTCAGCTGGCCGCCAGGAGCTCACTGTCGGCAGGGCAGCCTTCCCTTGCCAAGTATGTGACCCCAGCAGTAAATTATTTTTGCCTTCTGGGCCACACCTATGGCCTGGTCACCTGAAGCAGCTTGAAAGCGTTTGATCTGATATCTCATCAGGACAACAGCCTTGCCACTGTTAGTTCAGTGCCACAGCCACTCCCACCTCTGGATTTCTCGAGATGAGCTTGAGTTCATGAACAGCTGTCCCAGAAATGGTAAGTGCTAAATGCAATGCACCTATAGAGTGGATTAGACCTACTGTATTATAGCTTTGTTACATCAAATCCATAACCTCACATGGGCACAAGCAGAATGATTGCCACTTAAGAAAAAGACTTCTTCTCTTGGCCAGAAATACATCTTATCCCCAAACTCTCAATCAGATCACAATCATGGCATCTCGAGTCAAACTATGAACCCCTAATCAACGCCTCTATGTATTTTCTAGCCAAGGATACAACCTGATTATACCCTCATTCATTCACCAATCACATCCTTTTGTTAGACTTGTTGCTTTGAGATCCTCTGGGTGAAGGCCAGGGGAGCAGGAGGTCTGTGTCAAGTTTTGAACATGATCCATACATACAGATTTCCCAGAAAAGGGAATTGCCCAGCAGCACTGCTACTGGAGACACCTTCAACGAGCTGGTGCCATCCCTCCCACCCTGGATTTGGGTCTAGAGAGGGTGAATTCCTTGGGCATCAGGGAAGCGGCGGACCAGCTTGCTTCAAAGATTAAATTCAAGACCCTGCACTGCAGCAGGAGCAGCGCTGAGCACAGGGACCTCACCTGATGTATTTTCAGATCATCTTTGCTCCTCTGGCTGCTCGCAGACATGGCATGCTCACATACTTGGGCAGAAGCCTAAGGAAAATGCGGCTGTAAGGGAAATGCAGTAGTGGAGCGCCTAGAGACGTATCCGTAGCCAGTGTTTCCCCAGGAGACGCGCAGACATTGCTGCGCACTGGGGGTGCAGCTGCTCCTGCAGGCGCTGAACTCCCCGCGAACAGAAATGAATCCGCTTCCTCTGAGGCTTTGGTTCATTTTGCTGTGGAGAGGGCAGGCATCCCCACCATGTCCTGGTAATCAGATTTTCACTAGGTCCTCCTCCATATGTTTCTTTTTCCTTCTTCCTCAGTTTTGTTGAACTCCAGACAGTTGTTGCTTATCCACCTGCCTCTCGCTGGTGCACGCTGTGACATCTGTTTAATGTGCTGTCGAGGAAGGACAGAGAGCGAAACAATCCCAGCATATTGGTTATTAGTTTTTGAGGAGCTAAAGGCTCTTTCTGGCATTTCGATGACAGAAGGAGACAGCTCTGTTCTTCTTCAGTGGGATTTATAAATATGGATACGAGGAAAATTCAGGCACAAGAGGCAAGGCGACGTGAACAGGCTGGCTCTGACCTCGGTGCAGGCAACTGGCTCGCTTTTTGGGGTGTATTAAATCTGTAAATAGATGTACATAACCAGGGCAAGGCTTTTCCTTCATGTGCTTGCTTTATAAAACAACAGGTAGACAAACCAAATTATCATTGGGTGTTTGGCCACCTCATGACTCCTTAAGAAAGAGATTTGCACACTAAGATCTCTTGTCTCTGTGGGAAAATTTGGTCATAGCTTCTCCACTGGCACCTCTGGGCAAAGCCGGGTGCAGCCCTTTGGCACTAATTAACAGCTGAAGGTTTGATGATGCCACGTCCATCCGCAGAGGGATACTGATGGGACAGCGGGGAGCACAGAAACCTCCTGTCCCCCCAGGCAAAAGAGCAGGCAGGCACACAGATTAACGTACAGAAATTAATAGTTAGCGCGCTGAAAGACCTAAAGGCAGCACTTAGTACATGCAGGGAGAAGCCCATGCTGGGGAGCTTTAATTAAACTAAGCAGCTTGCAGAATAACATTGCAAAAAAAACTGGATAAAAAATGTGTGGTGCCAACGGGTTATTACCATAAACCCTCACCTGATGTCTCCCCGGGGACGCCCTTCTTTCCCCGCCGGACCATAAAGCTCCTAATCCCCCCCCAGGCAGCTGATGCCACAGAGATGCCAGGCCAGCTGATGGATGAGGAAGTGGGTTGCCAGAAGGGTTTTCCCCCGCTGGGGGCTGGGAGAGGGAGCGCAGCAGGGCCCGGCAGCCGGCTTTCCTCTCATTACTCCGGCGCTGGCCGACAGCCAAGGCTTTCAGTGCTGCCTTGCCCCTGGCTGGGAACAAGGAGCCAGTAATCACTCCGTCTTGGATTTTGGAGCTTGCAGAAACGGATTTTAAAATTTTAATTTTAATTTTAATTTTTTTTTTTTTTTTAGACCGTCTCCTTTCAGACGGCGGAGCTCAGCTCTCCCCAGACTGTATAATTTTGTCCCCAGGCTTTTCTGGGCACCGTTGTGTCATTTGCTTGGCACCAGCATTTTTGCTGCCATTTCTTTGCCGGCCCTCTGAAGACGAGTGCTCTTGCTCTGATCCAATGTGGAGCCCCAGTTTGAAAAATTCACACGCTGGCTTTGCTGTTTTCATTATGTTTCATTATGTTTTATGGTTACCGCTGAGAAAGAGATTTTTGTTTGGAAGCTGTCTCCTCTGCTTATATAAAGGGTGAGGAAACACCACAAATCTTACAAATAAAACCTCATGGTACAAAATAAACACACGCATTCACATGTGAGTCCTCTTTAGTACATACCTATGATTTAGCAGTGAACTTGGTGCTTTGCACTACAGCTCCTGACTGAGCCTGTGGATTACACGACTCTACATGGGTAGAGTTGGACACATGAATGTTTGAGACAAGCCCAAAAAATCGATGGGTGGATCAGTGCAAGTGAATATTGTACCTCTGCCAGAGCCACAAAGCATCACCCACCCCTGCTCATGGTGCCCTGACCTCTGGGGAGGGGGATCCAGGATGCTGGCAGAGGTAGCTGGAGTGAGGATTTACAGAGGACAGGGTTCGAAATCCATTTATGGGTTGTTTTCACTGGTCTTGATGGGGGGACAAGTTCAGATACAGCTGCTTCAGAGTCAGCATAAAAATAGTGCTGCTTTCCCTTCCTCTGCCCCGCAGCGGGCAGCTGGGTTGACACGTCGCCCTTTTTGGGGTTGAATTGCTCCATTGCACCAGCAGGTGGATGGCAAATCTCTGGCAGCCGAGTTTCCTGGCCCACGAAAGCACTTGTGCAAGAGACGCCAAGCATCAAAACCATCTCTTCTAGGAGGCACTGTCATGCTGGGTCTGAAGGCAGAGCCTGGAGGATGCAGGTCACGCTGCTGAAGCCCCTTGGTGTTGGGCGCTGCGATACCTGGGGTGAGGTTTCTTCCACCAGCACGTGGACCGGTGACGCAATGCGCATCAGAGGTGGCTTTGGCCGTGACGGGGCATGTCAGACGCAAGGGGACCATGCCGGGCACAGAGTCCTCTGCCGCTTGCCTCCACACAGTCTGCACTCCGCATGTTGCCAATCCATGGGAACTTTTAAATAATCAATTTTTGAGGGAGGGATAATTACCAGCTTTTAGCTTGCCCACTGACATCAATGCTATCAAAGCCGCCTAAACGCACGCTCTCTTTTCTGAGGAATTACCACCCTGTAACGCAATACCTTTGGCTCGTATTGATCCACCCGTGGCGGATTATGCACGGCTGTTGACAGATAAGACTGAAAATATGAAACAGCCCCCTCAAAGTGCTGCTACCATACAAAGCCTTTATTGAATAGCAATCTAAACATTCAGGCTGCTCCTCTCAGATAACCTAATCTTTTCCTGCGTTAACACCTCCATGCTGAAAGGAATCAATTATGTCTATCAGTCCATATAGATTGGGTGCTGCGTTTTTGGAAGCTTAGTCTTGTTCCTTCATTATTGGGTGCTCCATAAACCCTTTCAGTAGGAGCATTTTACAGTTACGTAATGAAAAACATCATATAAGTTTGGCTTCGGCTGATCCTCTGTGTTGTTCTTTTTTTGGAGGTTGGATTCTATATTTTTTTTTATGTTTTATGACTATGAATTAATTACATAAAGCAGTCCTGAAACAGAAATCCAATCTGTCCTTTCACAAACTGGGCATTCTTTTTGCTGCTTAGAAGGGAAAAAAAAAAAAAACAACCTAGCAATAACAAAACAGAAATCAGCCATAAATATTTCATGTTTTCATTTTTCCAGAATTAACAGTTACTCTTCCCTTATTAATAAGCTACAGAAGAATTGTCATAGCAACAGTGTCAGCTCATTGAGGAAACCACAAGTGAAGTGTAACCCTGACTCTGCAGCGGTGGCTGCAGCAGTGCCCTGTGCATGTGGGACCGGAGCGATGGTCCAGCCAGGCTCCAAGGATGCTCCATGAAAGGCTGTGCACGCTGGCAGCTCAAGAAAAAAGGTGTCAGCAAACTCATTACACCAGTGTGTGGGGCAGTGGATGCCGCTCCTTGTTCTCCTGGGGCTTCTTACCTTGCTCCCCTTTTCTCCAGAGAGATCTGTCATTGTCACTGCTGCTTGTTCTGTGCCCCTGTGATGCTTCTCCAGCACTGAGCTGCAAAAAAAGGTGCCACGGACAATAAATTTAATTGAGAACCTTCAATAACACATACTCTATTTTAAAAAAATCATTGGAAAGGAAGTTTCCACATTCCCCAGAGGATTTGCCATATTTCCCCAAGGTCAGCGTGAGATAAGCTGTTTTCTTCTTTTAAACCAAAAAATGCTGGAACATGGTATGGGTTTATCTAGTTTTCAGAACGGTGTTCTCAGTTTATGAAAAAACTTTGTAGGTGAGGGAAAATTGTACCCTGAGTTTGGAAAACAGAAACAGCATTCCTCACTGAAATTTTATTTTGAAACAAATTACTGGATGTTTTCATGGTATGTTTTTTCACAAATACTTTCTGCAGAAGAAAAGTCTGACCTGTTCCGTGTGGGTTGCTTTTACACTGTGTCCTACAGAGTACTGCCAATCCCGAACGCACACAAAACCGCCCATGAGTTAGACATTTAAACCATCATAAGACTAGTTATAAAAGAGTAAAAAAAGAAAAAAAAAGGCAACAGGAACTAAGGTTGGCACATGGTTTAGGTTTAGGTTTATGAATTTTAGGATTTACTTGAGTGATGTTTCCAAGCTTTTCTCTGCAAGCAGGAAGGGTACAAACCTGGAAAGTGCAGGAGATGTGGGCACTCCTTTTCTGGTGGCCAGACATCGACAGCAGTCAGGCTTTTGTGGGGAGAGGTAGCCACTGCTTCCTAGAGTTTTGAAGGCATTTCTCTGCCACCCTTCCTCCTCTTTCAGCCGATCGCTTCTGGTAGAAGAGGAGATGCAAAATCTGGGATGTTTTCCAGACTCTTATTTCACATGAGCGAGATGCTCGGTGCTGGTGACATGGAATCCATACCCTCTGCCTGCAGCGAGGCCAGCAGCAGCACTGGGGCTGCTCTTTAAATGCTCACTGGAGACAGGTCAGCTCAGGTGCTGTGAAGAGGGGCTGTTTATTTTTCCAAAGCTTTTCTCAATTTCAGAGAAGCCAAGGGACTACCTGCTCTCCTGCAGAAAGCCATCTGCAGGAAGCATCCTCTCAAGCACAACACTCAGGCTGGAGATCTGTATCCCTGGCGTCCATCACTCAGTATTAATTTACGGGGCAGATTCAGTGGAGGCAGAACACCCTCAGCTTGTGTTTCACCTGGTTTTGCTGCTTTAGGTTCCCATTTGGTGGCAGGTAGAAGTTGTCCCTTGTAAAAGTTTCCATTGGCTCTTGCGGTCCGGCTGCTCCAAGCAGTTTTGCCCCAACGCCAGGTCTAGCAAAGGCTGCTGGCAGCAGCCAGCACCTCCAAGAGTCCTTTATTCCTCTGGAGCCTTCCTCACCGTCAGCCCTGGCGCCACACTTTGCCTTAGCACAGCCTGTTCAGCGCCACCCTCTCCATCGGCGTCTTGCTAATTTTCTCCCACTTTATTTATAAAGACTTAAAGACAGCCCTTCCTCCCTTCAGATGCTGGAAATAGAGGACCCCATTCAGCTTTTCAAGTGTATCTCAACCTGCATTCGGGTTTCATTTTCTAGAAAAAGCCTGAGAACAACTGGACGCGCAAAGCTGTTGTTGCCAGTGACGTCCCCAGTCATCGTACAATGACGGTGAATGCACGCAGATGAACATCAAGATATAGAACAGCTACAGGAAAAGATGAATATCAGCCAAACACATGCAGCCGTAATAATTACATCGCACCAAAGAAAATGTCAGGGAGACTCAATGAAGTGTTAAAGAAAATAGTTTTCCAGGCTTTACTGCGCTAAAGCAAAAAAAAAATTGAAAATGTGGCCCAGGGGTCATCAATGCAATAATAATTTTTCAGTTCTCTCAGAAAGCCTGAGAGAACGGCTCTGGAAAGGACTCTGCATCCCAAAGCTTCTCCATGGGCAGTGGCAGAGTGCCCTAAATCCTACAGATGGGAAACATGAGGCACTCGTGCGCCAAGTCAGTAACTGATATTAATATTACATGCGTGTTATTTGGAAACGCTGCAACGGAGCTGGAATTGAGAGACTGGGACAAGGTTGTGTAAATAATGCTTTTCCACAGCGCCTTCCATGGCAGGCTTGTCATAACGAGCCTGCTGCAAGTCATGTTTTCCAGGGAGGGTGGAACCGCTACGCGATTCTCATGGGGCATCCAGCTTTGGAATGTGCCATAATGTATAGAGTAGAGTAGGGCAGAACAGAACAGAGTAGACTAGAATAGAGTAGACTAGAATATTTTCACTTGGAAATGACCTACAATGAACATCTAGTCCACCTGTCTGACCAGTTCAGGGCTGACCACAAGTTAAAGCATATTATTATGGGCATTGTCCAAACGCCTCTTAAACACTGACAGGCTTGGGGCATTGAACACCTCTCTAGGAAGCCTTTTCCAGTATTTGACCACCCTCTTGGTAAAGAAATGCTTCCCAATGTCCAGTCTAAACCCCTTCAGTTTGCTAATGAAAGGAGTACTCCTGTATGGCCAGAAGTGTCTTCAATATTTTGCAGATCCCAACATGCGAAAGAGAAGCCTCACCAGGAAGAGAGCACCTGAATCAGGAGACAAATAAAGGTATGTTTGAAACATGGCAACAAACCTAAAGAAGCAACTGAATTCCAGAACATAAATGGAAGTGAGGAGCCCACAGCCAGGAGCCGTGCAGTGAAATGGGTACTGTGGGACACCAGGGGAAATCCCAAATAACGTAAACTTAGCTTGGGTTTTTTCCTGGTTTTCTTCTGTACAGGTTCTCCAAATCTGTAATTGGATGCCCAACGCTTTACTTAAAGAAAATAAACTTAATGAACCTTCTATAATTAAAAGGGCTGCTTGCAGAGGTATCTGAGACACCCTGGCATCTGTAGGAACATCTGCCACCACCCTGGATTGGGACATCCCTGGAGCACACAGCTAACAGGGATTTTCAGCAGAGCACAATTTCTTCCTTTTTTAGACTGGTCTACATAACCTACCAGTAAGCTACAGCAGCAAGTGGAAAAGCCAGTGATGAGAAGTGTCACGTCAGTGGAGAAAAACTTCCTTTGGCATAGAGAAGCAGGGCCTTAATTTCCTAGGTAGTCAACGGAGAGAAATATGGACCTCAGAGTGACACCCTGTCATCTTTAGGTTAAATGCCTACCTTAGGCTCTCCCTCTACACACCTCCAAAACACCAAGGTGTCTCCCCAACAGGCACTTCAAATCGCAAGTTGGATCCCTGAATAAGATCCAAGTCATGGTATTCCCCACCATTGACTCCAGAGCATTTATCAACATCCACTTTTCTACTGTTTATGATATAATTGCTGCTAAATAGTGAAGCACATAGCTGCGTGATAAGCTAAATAGATACATACATAAAATGTAAGTATTATATAAAATATAATAAAATACAAGTGTTATACAACAGATAAGTATTATATAGGCACTAACAACATCCTGTGCACAAACCAAAATGACACGGCGGGTTTCTTTGCAGTTCTGCAGGACCTATTGAATCGTACAGTGATTCATTGAACTGCCCGTCAATCTGGAGCAGTTTGGTGCTTTTTGCCCTACACTGGATAATCATTTGGCTAGTTTGCTTGCAACAGCTCATTAACTGTGGCATAAAATATCTACCAACCATTAGCCTTCTGTAAAGCACTTACAAGTGCACTCATCCAGTAATTTGTGACCACTTCTTTGGGGAAAAAAAAACAACCACCATGTCTACTAGGAGAACTTCTAGCTGCATATTTAAAATTCATAAATATTTGAGGGATGAAATTTTCTCCTTCCCAAACTTGATTGCTCTAATATTCATGGTAAGCGAAATCCAAAAGCCTGGAAAATTTTTTTTTTTTTACTTTTAGTCAAAGAGACAATTTCCAGCTGTATTCAGCTAACTTAATCTCTCTAAGAAAAGGTCCTTCTCCCCCCAAAAGTTCACAGTAAACTCACCTTGCCACTGGGTTCCTCTTGAGGAACGCTATAACCCTCGCCTCTGCAACCCACCCTAAGGCTGTGCATGCGTACAATAAAGAAAATAAAGTCATTAATACGGACCTAATGTGTGCAATTGTTTCTGCAAAGTAACTTACAAGTACTGAATCCATTAAAAAAAAAATAAAAAAATGGAGGAACTGGTTATACTGCTGCAACATTTGTTTGTTCAGAAAGCCTCGGTCATGAGCAAGCCTGACCCCGTTATAGCCTGAAGTATTTCTTAGTGCACGGGAAACTCAAGCATTGACTGAGTAATGGTTATAGCTCTTGCTGCCATCGGTATAAACTTGTCAAAGAGGAAGGACTAAATCAAATTATTAAACAAGTCAACAAGCTGAAAATTTACCTTTTCCTGTAACGCTTCTGGCAATGGCTAAATGAACTACTAAATCAAACACATCATAGCAAATTAGCAAAGTATGTTACAGCAAAAATGAAGTTTAATGGCACACAGCAATTGCCAAGATTTTTAATCAATTCTTCGCAGCCTGGATCCTTAAATGTTTAACAATGGAGGCATAATATAAAGAAGATTAGCTCAGAACACAAAGGGAAATTCCCTAGTGAAGTTAGCAACATGGAAAGGATTTTTTTTTCCCCTTCAGGACTGTCTCTACAGTGCTACTGCATTTTCACACTAATTTCAATTTGAGTTTCAGTACTGCTTAAACTAAACCACCAAAACAAAACATAACTGCAAATTAACATATTCGCTCTCATCCCCTGGCATCTTTAAAGGTATGAAAAGGAAGACAGGAAAATTACTCAGAAATAATCAAGCTACGGGCTCCCCTTTCACACTAACATGGGCTCCTCTTTGGAAGCAAAAAAACATATTGTGAAGTTCTTAAAATTGCTACAGCTGTTTGCAAATTTTACATGCTTTTTTAGATCTCCATCGAATATGTAATTTCTTTGAGATGCAGTAAGTTTTCTCAGAAAACCTGTTGACTTTTCTGAACCATTGGGGTTGTCCAGTAAAACAAAAGGGGTTCCTGGTGCCGATTTGGCCTATCTGGAACCATCAAACACCCAGGTAGACTTGAGGGGTGCAACTAAGACATGAGGCCAGACAACGGATCAGTTTTTAAAAGCCATATTCAGTACGCTTCAGGTCCCTGCTCTTATTATATGCTGCTCTACAGCAGAAGATATCAGCAGTGTCTCCAGCAATTGATGGAATTACACTGGGGGGAGTAGAAGGAGGATCAAAACAAGCTGCTACAGCAATTGCAGAGAAACCAGAGGTACAGGGCTGGGGGCAGAGGCATTTGTGACAAATTGGGCAAAGGAGAGAGGTGATGAGACGACACGTATTTGGAAGGATGGATATGTGGAGATGACTGCCATGATCACTGTTGAACGTCTCATGACAAAGGCATGCCTCATAGTGAGAAAGGGCTACAAGTGCACCCTTTCTGCACCTGCTAAACTTTACAATTTGCCTGAACAGCCAAAACTGTTACACTGTCTATATGTGATCAAAATTTGCTGCTATGCAAATTTGAATATTGGCAAAACAAAAACATGGGACAAAGATTGGTTGTTAGCTTACATAATGTAGCTCCATTAAGGTCATGATAACATCAACAACATTTGTCACTAACATTTGTCACTTGCTTGTTCCTCCCGGGATTCATTTTGGCAGATTTGTGTTCGTTTCCACACACGTATGGCTCTGTGCTTATGACAGAGGTGAGCCAAGGACCTGCCTTGTGTCCTGGGAGCAGAGGATGGGATGTCTGGGGCGGGGTGGTGGGGGGTGGGGTGATGCTCTGGTGTAAGCTCACCCCACAGCCCCGGAGGCAGAATTGGCTGGTCTGCAGATGAACTTTGCCCATGTGGTGCCACCCATTGAAGCTGTGCATCTCGGCCACCACAATGGGTCCTGGTGTGTCCCCAGGCCCTGCCTGCCCTCCCTGTGAGGACAGAGTCTGCTCATCCTCTGGCAGGTGCCGGCTGGGGTATGAATATTGCATTGGGTTCACTGAAGAGTGCTTAAATACACCCCACAAATCTGTCTGCTTGTATTGCTTATTTTAATATCATCTCTTTTGCATTGGTAGTATCACCGGCCACAGCGCCTGCCACAGGGCAGCAGCATCACACCACAGCTGTGGTCTGCCCCAGGAACACCTGGGGACATCCCAGCCACCATCAGAATCTAAAAGGTCATATTGGTCCAGAGCAGCTAAAACACCAAAAGAAAACGTGCAAACCAGCTAAAACTCCCTGGATATGTTGATTTTCTTTTTGCCTGCCTCCTCCTAACAGTTGCATGCGCCTTGGGTCCCAGGGTGGGCTTTCATGGGAGCTTGGGGCACATTTCAGTACGTGGATGCTCCTTCTTCCTCACGGAGCTGAAACCTTCTTTCTAGATACCTTTTTCCCACTGCTAATAGCTTTTTTTATTTAAACAAATCCTCAGTTATGCATTCAAAGGACGAGCAATGATTCATGAGCAGCAGATGTCGATGCCGGCACTAAGAGAGCGGCATTACTTGCTGCATAGTTTCAGGTGCCAAAATAACAACATTTATTAACCATCTCTACTGAGGGCTCAGGAGCTTAAAGGCAGGTTTTACTGCTGGCACAGCGAAAGGAGAAACAACAAAAAAAAGCCAGGGAAGGCACCATTAATAAAAGATTTACAAAATATATGTCAAAGCTTAACTTCCCTCCAATGCAGAAAATAATAGAGGAGGGTTGTTTTGTGGAGTTTTTTTTCATTTTGATTTGTTTGGACTTAAAGACTGTTATTATGAGACTCAAGATACTTTTAAATCAATAAGGAATGCTTTGGTGCTTTTTATTTATTTATTTTAAGGCTATTCTAAAGGTATAATGAAAGGTTTTAATCTTATTTCAGAGATGTAATTAAAAAAAATCTCAGCTTCTAAGAAGGTCAATATGGCTTGCTAAACAACATTGATTTTTGGAATATTACTGATGCACATAGTGATTTTTTTCTAAGATAACTTCCATCCCTTCAAGAACTGTGTCAGATATAATTTGATTGGTAAATACCTACTCTAAATTAAACTGGCACAGTAATTACAGGTGCCTCATCACAAGTTATTGGAAAATTATTCAAAATGTTGAAGGAAGTCTGCGGACAACATAACAAATTTTCTTCTACTTCACATTTTGAACAAGACATTTGCTTGTGAGGGTTATTGGGGACAGGAGGTCCCTGAAGTGGAAACTCAGAGCTACTGAACTTCAAGGGACTTGGAACACTGATTTGCACAGGATTTTAGGTCTGGCTTTTAAATCAGGCTCTTTTACCAAACTGGGGGTTTCTGGTCTGCAAATTGGGGCTGATCATACGTTGTCCATCTCGTATAGCATTACTGCACTTAATGCTTAGCAAGCTCTTTGGAAGCTTTAATTGAAAGGGTCAGGGTGGTTTAATTAATCACCATTGTATTGCCAACAGAATACCAAGCTTGGTGGGGGGACCACCGCTATAGATTTAGCTGTCTGATAAACCTGCCACATTGATTTCAGTTTTCCTTAGCAGGCAAAAGACTTGGGATTAGTCTTCTGCAGGGGCTGGCGTGCGGATGAGCTCACAGTCGGTGCAGGGGGCTTGCTCAAAAGGACCATTCGGATATCACTCAAACACCTTTAGTTTCAGCCTGCTCTGTTATACAGATGGGGACAAAGGGTCTGGCTCGACTAAACCCCTCTTTACATCCAGAACCAGCAACTTTCCAGTGGTAAGGCAGCCCCCGCCAACACAGGAGCCTGCCTATTGCGTCTCCCCCTCAGCCCTTTCATTTTATGGTGTATTTAAATGATTCCACATAATTATTCCACGGGAAATGCAGTCACGGCCGTGCCTTTGAGGGGAAGGAGAGATGAAAGCATCATTTCCACCGGGGTGAGAGATTTCCAACGGCAGAGCAGCCCTCACGCAACGGGGACACCTTGTTAGCAGCTTTCATTAAAGATGAAAACCCAGCTTTGGCTCCCTTCAGTGATCCCGTGCCGATGGATGCAGATTGGAAACGGTTTTATTTACTCATGGTAAATAACACATATGGCTGCAACGATCCTAAAACAATCATCTGCCCCAAAGGATACGGCCTTCAAGAATCCTGGCTGAGAGATGAGGCCCAGCTGCTGTACACGAGCATCACCCCCCCCGTTTTGGGGGGTCAAGTCTGCTTTCAGCTCTTTTAGCATGACCAAGGATTACCAAGGATGCTCCATTAGCCTAAGGAGTAGACACAAAGGGATTTGTTTCAGTGCCGCCTCTAGGTAAATTCATGGCCATAACCCTCATTTTATAAAGGTGTTAACAAGCACTGAATCAGGCTAAAAAGCTCTTCCTGTAGCTATATACAGCAAATGAGGTGCCAATTATTGCTCCAATTTTCCAGCAGAACATAGTCGCTTTGTTGGCTTTTGGTGAAGCTATGCTGATTTTTCTTGTTACATTGTTTTTCTCAGCACACAACTGACAACATGTCCAAAGAGAACTCCTGGCATGCTAGCAAACATTTGGGTTTTGTCCTGCAAATATCTCCTGGTTGCCATGTGTGGTGCAGGGAAAGGTTCTTTGCCTGAAAAAGACTTGCAGGAGAGAAGGGAGCCCTGGTGCAGATGTTCACATGGGTCCTCTCTTCTGGGCTCCACTAGGATGTCCCATGATGGGGACACCTGGAGATGGGGACTCAAACAGCGCTTTCCCAAAGGAGCACCTGACGGTGAGGTTAATCCTGGGATGATGGGCATCTGCTTACACTCTCACCCCTCCAAACATGTTTGCTTTGGAAGCCCCCGTGCCCAGGGCACCCAAAATATGCACAGCACCTGCAGCCCCCCCAGGGACCCCGTGTCACGCTGAGCCCAGCTGTGAGCCACCCGCGACAGACCCACCTGCACAGGAGCACCAGGGATCACCCACATGGGATGGGTCTTGCTGCTGCTCCTGCAAGAAACCAATAACAGCCTTTACTGCCAAGAGTGAAATTAAACCATCGCTTGAGACGCACAGGAGATGAGACTGCGGGATCGCCCCAGGGCCAGTGGACCTCTGCAGATGCGCGGCTGCATGCAATCCCGCTCTTACACACAGCCTCGAAGCAAGGCCTGGGGCAGAGTCTGAGTGTGGCATTTCAGAGTCAAAAATCAGCCCCCCCCCTCCAGCCAAACACTGGCAATTATTAGAGAAGCCTCTGAGATGTTCCTTTGCTGCAAATGGAAACAGCTAATAGCGGTGCGCTCTTTGAGGTTCATGAGCGGCAGATGAAGTCCATCAGAAACTAGAAAAAAAGGTAGTCCACATTGTCTAACTCCCTGCCATTCCCACAATAAATTTGAAATAATTCATATTCCACTCATACATGCAATGAGATGTAAAATGTAGCTTGTTATTTGGCATTTCAGCCCGCTGTACAAGCACCTGTCAACTTGAATTAGAGAATCTCCACAAAGTGCCAGGCAGAAATTTAGGAGAAAAAACATTGATATCTGGTTTTAGCTCATAGAGGGGAAAAAATTCTGTTGCAGCTTGTACGATGCTACTTTCTGCTCATAAAAGGTGAACATTCTGCTCATAAAAGGTGAAAGGTCTCAACCAGAGGGATGCACATATGAACATGGGGTGCGTGCACACACATCTGGTCCTGGTGCCCATCCCAGGGAATAAGGGTTATTCCCCTCTCACATACCAAACTGGATTCATCCTCATTAATGGGAGAGGGATGAATTAACTTTTTGATTGACTTAAAGATTGGAGGCGTAACTTTGGATACAGCTGTGACAAGTAGCATTGCATCAGACAAACATCTTCCATGCCAGCCTGAGATACCTGCAACTACCCCTCACTGCTGCCTGTGCTTGAGCTCCCCAAATTTCACCCCCAAAAGTGCTCAGGTGCCAGGAAATTGTTATCTGCATCACTCCAGCTAATAGATAGTAGATAATAGGAAAGGGCTTCGGGAGCAAAGCCAAGCGCTGTGTGGTGTGATGGGGGCGGAATCAGTGCCTGCAGCATTGGGGTTACCTGCAGGTGCCCCCCGTTCCTGGGGGGCTGGATGGAGTAGCTCTGGGAAGAGAAGAAAACAGGACCAGCACATGAGACCGACAGAGCAAGGGAAAGCAGCGTCTTCTGCAGGGCAAGCCTAGTCCTAGGTTTATCTAGGAATTACGCCGGTCTTTTATTCTAGCTGTTCAGCCTCTCATTCATATTGAGAAAAGAGATTGCTGTCAGACAGCTTGTAGCACTATTTTTTTTTCCTCTCTCTTTTTGATAAATGAGTTCAAAGAAAACTTAATCTTTTAAAAGATGGTTAATTCCCTAATTAAGCATTTGTCTCCCTCTCTCATCAGTAACACCGAAAACATATCAAGACAAATTACCCGTACGCAGATGCCTGGCAATGGCATCTTTTCTTCCCAAATCCCCTGGACAAATCCAGTTAACTGCAGCACGAAGTATGAGAGATAACACCTGAGCCCCCTCCTGACTTGCAGCGGGGAGCAGACATGTCAGTTCCCTTCGCAAAGTTTTCCATCTGCTCCCTTTGATCACCGAGAGAAGGCAGAGAGAGAAATACGTAGTGGAGATGAACTGCAACTTACATCCTCGCATGAGGCTTCACTTCCAAATTAGGGAAAAAAGGGAGGGGGGAAAAAAAAAGAGCCACACACCAGCAGCAGAGTTGGGAGCAGCGAGCAGATGCCCCGGCGGGGCAGAGGGATGCGGGCCAGCCCGGGCGCTCGGTGGTTTGGTGCTGGAGGAGAGAAGAGCTTGGACAATTCGAGTTTTCCCTTGCCTCAGTTTTGGTGTACAGTTGCTCTTGCCTTAGGTACCAGATTGGGAGAATAAATGAGGCTGTATCCATGCATAAGGTATCAGCATTTTTTGTAGGTTGCAGGCTACCTAAGAAACCCCACCCTCATTTAATTTGGCTGCATAATCGATTTGAGTGAGACGTTTCATACAACCAGAAACAAGCCATTTGGTTTTGAGACTTTGAGAAACATCATGAAAAATATTCACCAGAACTGGGAGCCTGGTGCTTTCGTGCAAAGGCTCCCATCCGATCCCTCCTGGACAGCCATTCCCAGGATATTACTCAATGAAGGCAAAAGGAGAAGCACCAGGGTTTGAGGTTTCTCCAGCAAGGCAAGTGCTCAGCCCCACAGAGGCTCTTTCTGCACCTCCTAACCTTCAAGTGGTCCTTCATATACCTTGCAGCGGCTAGAGAAGGCCACCCTGGGCACCAATAACGTACCTCAAATGCCCCAGGCCCGGTCACTGCATCAGGGCAACGTGCTTGCCTTGCCGTCACAAAGCTGAGCGCTGTGCATGGGCTCCTGGATTGCCAAGGAAACACGCTGGCATCAGCTTGCAAATCCTTCCCAGCAGCATTTTTATATCCTGAGCCATGTTTTTATTTAGCACCATGACCAACCCCCCCCCACCAGCCGCCTTTCCCCACTGCAGAAGCCAAAGTTCAGCCAAAGGACCATGAGATACAGCTACACAACAGAGGAAACAACACAAAGGAGTGTGTTTGAGCAACACAAGAGTCGGTGAATACTCTCTAATTATGCCGACAAAAGAGACAAAAAGCACATACCAGCTGACACTTGGCTGCGTCTTCACTGTGCTAACTGGCTGCAATTAATGAGACAGCAGCACTGAAGCTAGAAAGAACCCAAGCCAGAAAGAAACCTCACTGATTAATTAAAAATTAAGAGAGACCCAGAAGAAAACCTCCCCCCACTCATTCCACTCTGCAGCCAGCCTTGGAAAGGCTTGCCAGGAGAGAGGCAGAAGAAATCTGAAAGGAAAGCAAGCCCGCAGATTCAACGTGATGCTTCAAAACTGGCCAGAGAGCTTGCAGGTTGTCCATCAACCTCATGCAAATGATAAAACCCAGTGGCAGGTGGCCAGTGATGGCCTGAAAATGAATAGCACATCTACGTTGTTAACATCGTAGGAGACAACTTGCATAGATTTATGCTCTGCTAATGTTCGTAAGGTGTTGCAAAGCAGCAAGGATAGATAATACCTTTGATGAGCCAAGAGCTGGAGCAGGGTGGAACCTGTGCTGAGAGTAGGAAGGATCCATAAGGGAGAAGTGGCACACAGCCAGCGTAGCTTCCCAGATTCAGGAAAACCCTCCTTCTGTGAGAAGTAAACCCTTAGCCAGGAGCTGGGGATGAGCAGCCTTAGCTCAACTCTGGTCCTTATCTGGCCCTTTACTGAATCAAACTCAAAAAGAACCATAAACCAGGAAGGAACATAACATAAATGGGATTGAACTGCCACAAAAATTGTCTCCAAGAAAATATTTGGGTCTGATCCAAGGCTCAGCAGTCAGTGGTCATCTTTTCGCTGTTTCTAATAGCCTTTGGATCTGATCACTGTATAACGTATCTTGTTCATTTCATGCCAATATAGAAAGCTATAAAAAAGCCAAGAGAAATCTATTAGTCTTAGACAACAACAGGGCGGTAACGCTTACCGACTTCACAGCTGTTGTAGAGACTAGTAGTATTTTCAGTGCATTGAAAGATACAAACCCTTTTTTAACCACAAAGTACTATTAGTAAAAATACTCGGGCATCAGAAATAATTTGCACTTGCATCACTCTAACCTCTTTCAGCTCAAATGCTAAAGTTCCAACCTCCTTAGTATGACAGATTCATAGAGGAGTCATTCAGACTTATAGATGAGAATACATATGTATAAAAATATACGTATTAACAAAGAAACTAAAATCCTAGCCAACTATTCAAACCTCCTTTGTATTAGAAGACAAAGGCTTAATTTCCTCCTCAATTTACACTAATACAAATGTAGTTACTAATCATACACTCATTGAGTGAGCCCTGATTGCATCTTGAGTGTGTCTCATTGCCTGTCCTGGGATACCCATGTCACACAAATCTAGGTGCACGTGTATGCATCTGGAATGCATCCAGATGGGAGCAGAACTAAATTGTTTAATCTTCTGCCTCTTTTTCCTCTTTCACAACGTTGTCACTGCCACACAGCCTCTCAGCTATGTGCTCTGTCCTGTATCAGACTTAGGAAGACAGAGAAGAGCAGTTTGGGTTGCAGCAGGAACAGAAGAAGGGTAACCACCCATCGCTGGGCCACTTCAGCTCATGAAGCTTTTGCCATGCACAAAGAGGCTTTGCAAGGGGAATATACGCTGTATGCATCAGCTGATGTACACCTCAGATAGGTAAAACTAAAGGGTTACTAAGGTAAGAACTAACACCCCCATTGCCCACAGTGAGATGCCCTGCAAACCTTTGGCAGCGGGAGATCTCCAGGCTGGTGGGACAGCAGATTTGGAGCATGGCACTATTGACTCGCTTGACCTGCAGTCCACGGTGTAAGAGCTCTGGTCGTCATGGAAATGATGGACCAGCACCTTTTTTCAACAAACCTGGGCTGGAAAAAAAGCAAATTCTGATATTAGTGTTAATTTTTTCATAAGTGGGTCAGAATTCATCCCCTGTATGGTTTGACTATGCAGTCCACTTTCACCCAGTATGCACCACTTCAGCTTATCCCACCTATTTTATTAACAGAATTAATATAAGAATTTACACAATCTTTAGAAGACTTTCTGCCATAAACTTAATTTGCCTTCTGTGTCACTCATGGGAAATCAAGGACTGAGATAATCAATGAAGTTCACAGGAGTTCGTGAATCAAAAAAAGTCTTGAGAGAACAGAATTTCTGTGTCAGGGTGCACTCAGGTGTTAATTCAGGCAAATACGTTATTTTCTTCAACCGTGCTAACCCACACGCACGGTGATAATAACCTTCAAGTTAGATTGCTTTGACCCATCACCGCTGCTCAGGATTTGGAGAACGGTAGATTCCAGTCCTGGCTCTTTGCCACATCAAATAAAATGAAAAAGCAATTTATACAGCCTCTTGGAGGAAAATGACAGCGCTCAAAGGAAAGGTGCTCAAGATAAAATTTAATTTAGGTGTGATGAGCTTCACACATCTCTCCTGGGTAAATCAGTCAATGAAGTTTCCATCTCATCCATTAGATGGGTTGAACTATTTTAAACTTTTTTTAAAAAACTCTTACAGAGCAGGCCAGGAGACAAGATCAAAGATATTAATAAAGATGATTAAAACATAACACCTAAAAAAATTGTGAGGTACAATCAGCCTGGGGGACACCCAAAGGGAATCCGTACCATAGACCAACCAAGACTTCCAAAGAGCGGAGAGGTGCCGTTGACGCAAGGGAGCTGGAGCTGGGCTCCTTTGCTGCCCTCAGGATCTGCTCCCCTTTTGCTGACTCTCTACTGGACGCCTCTTCATGCTTTTGTAGCCTTCCTCAGCTTGGTGCAGCACTGCTTCACATAACCACGGGCTCTGGAAGCAAATGCGCAAAACAGGCATGTGGGGAACAGGAGAGATTTCCATAAGAAGGTACCTAAAGCCAAGGTGAAGAAGTAGCTATATATCTTCTATTCATACATGATGCAAAGATATTGCTGTCAGCTGCAGGCTTTTATAGTGCAAGCAACCAAGTACTTCTGGTTGGTGCATGGACAGTGGCCAACTCTGTGAACGGGAGAAAGGACACAAAATGCATGGGGCAAAACAACAAGAGACACCATTAACATCTCTTTCTTCAGGGTTAGAGCAGTAGAATACAAACAAAATCTATTTTGTATGTATTTAGGTCCCCATCCACAATTCCCGCTTCCTCCTGCTGGCCCCTCCAACACGAATGCTGCCTTTCCTAAGTATACTGTTTAATATACAGTTGCATCGTTACAGGGACCAGTGTCTTAACGGGGCGGGGGGGGGGGAGCATCCCAGCAAAGCCCACTTGTGATTACTGCTGCCAGAGAAGGCCCATGTGAAATGTTTGCCCAGCTAATAAATCTCTCCCTGCAACCAAATGCCTCGAGAGCGCAGAAGCAAAACAGCAATTTGACCCTGTCAAGCTCCTCCATGGCAGCAGGAGACAGTAAAACATGAGGTGCTACCTCGTTCTGCACCTCTCCCCGTCTCCTCCACCCACGGGGGACTCTGCAGCTTCCCTGGATACTGAGCCGAAGATAAGGTCTGCCTGGGCAGGATGAGTAATTAACAGTACATGCTTAGTGCAAACATGCCCGTGTATTGGGCATTAATCAATCAGCTCCCCAATCTCTAATTGCCACATTGGCTGGGGTTTTCCCTCTTGGTATAAATGCGAGGCTGACGTCACTCTGGTCCCTGCTCGTTGTGTTTTTACAACTGGAATCAAAAGAAACCCAACCTGCTTGGTACAGGTGTACTTAGGAAGAGGGAAGGAGGCAGCAAGGTTAGCTGCTGTCAGCTTATGCATGAAAGAGAGAAACGACAAAGTTTGGGGGGCAAAAAATGAAGGATGTCATCCAAAGAGATTCAGGAAAAAGAGAGAAGCAGGAGGAGCAAACAAAATGAGAAAGCACGTGTTAAAGTGGGGGAAAATGGTAACATCACTGTGGTACCAGGAGTGCCTAGGAAAGCAGCCTCCCTCAGCCGAAAATGCCATTTTGAGAAAGATGCTTGGAGAATCAGAAAACCAGAAAGGATATGTAAAGCCTCTGCTGATGCAGAAATTTGAGCATATGCTACCCAGCGATAAACACCCCTCAGCATGGAGCAAATTAACTGAGGAACTCACTGCGCCCAGACGCTTAATTAACCAAACTCTGAACAAGGCGTTTAGGGTGGAAAGCAGAGCAGAGCAGCCTAAACACAGCAGTAACTGAGAAAGCATCATGGTACGAGAGAGGGGTCACCCAACACCCCACGCCAGGCTGGCACCGCAGGCTCTTCGCCATGGGTTCAATGGCAGCAGGACCAGGAAGGTGCTGGGGTGGTTTCTGCCCAGGATGCTGCACCGCCAGAGCCTTGAAGTAAAGCTTCTAGTGATAAAAGGCTTTCCAACACTCTGCGTGATCAGAGCCTGAACTAGAGGGAGGTAAGTCTAGAGACCGCAGAATAACGTCGCTTCAGGATGAGACAGGGCAATTGGCAAAGGTCTGCAAGCCCCTTCCCACACCTCTGCCGGCACAAATGGGCTTTTCTCCTCATCTCACTCAGCCTCCAGCATCTTCCAGTTGCATAGTTATGACAGCCTTTGACCTGTCAGCAGCTGGCAAGGGCCGAAGGTCGAGCAGTTCCTCTGGCTGCTCCGTGACACACTGGGAAACCCAAACACAGTGAAGAAATAGGACTTGAGGACTCACAGCAAGCAGAAATTCATGTCCCCTGTTTGAATTTCAGGGCCATTATATGACTGAATCAAATTGCAGTACAGTTTGGTTAAGTAATTAATTTCTTCACACGAATACAAAATAAGAAAGGAAACGCTACTGACATCCCAGGTTTCAGGAGGCTCAAGGTATTTGCCTGCTCTCCACCATGGCTGGTGTTCAATGCTTCAGCCATGAGCTCAGCTGCCCCCATGCTCCAGGGAAGGGTTACGTTCTCACAAACACAATTTTCTCCTACTTATATTCTTGGGAACAAGCTGAAATTCTAAAAAGCCGATTTGCCAAGTGCCCAGAGGGACAGCAAGCGCCTGCCTAGAGGTTTGCAGCATTCCTCAAAGGCTCTGGTAATTTCCCAGGAGATAGTGACTAAATAAGTTCGGTGTTTCATCTGCAGCCTCCAGTTAAATCGCCTTCAACGTGTAAACTTGGGAAAGCAGCCTGCAGACTTATCGTCCTTGTTTTTCCACAGCAGGCTCAGCTACGCAGTGGAACAAAGCCCTTTTCCAGAAGTACCTGTCCTAAACCAAGAACTTGGCTTCAAAGCCTCCATATTTCTGCAAGGGAGGAGAGTTTGACCACGTTGGCTTTAGAGTTGGGTCAACTTCTTGGAAGATTTGTCTTCAGCTTGCAGGCTTACGGGCACTTAACGCTGCAATCTCTAAGGTGTAACAAGGAAAAGATTTGGGTCAATGCCTTAAGCTCATAACAGAAAGTCATTTAAGAGCCCATCATAAACTCCTGGAGAAGATCCCTAATTTTTAAAAAATTTGAAAGAAAAACCTCACAGGCTAATTAAGCCTCTCCTCCTGAGCTCTCTGACTTCGGATTTTTATCAGTCCCCATGCTGGATTCCTCGCTGTGCATGTTAATGGCCTTCTCACCAAAGCCTGGTTAATTCTCTTGACACTAATTCCGAAGCATTATTTTGGAGTTAAACATACATACTGCAATAATGCGATGATCTAACTAAAAAAAAAAACAAAAACAAAGGCAATCTAAAGAAAGCCCAGGTGATACAACAGGACAGAAGAAAATATAAATGTCTGCAATGGTTTCCAATCCTGGCAGTGTGAATGCTGCTGTCGTGATTTACAGTTCAGCTATACGGAGCAAGGACACGGCTACATCCCCAGAGGTGAGCAACGCCAACAGCACAGCTGTGGAAAATCCTGGCTCCTGTGTGCAGTGTAAAGAAGGGATTCACAGCATCTCAATAAACCTAAGTTGGGTTTCTGACCAAAACATCAGGAAATATTAAGCGGAACGCATTGGCCGTTCTCCGCAGGCCTCCCAGCGCCAAGCCTGGCGTGACAAGGTGGACACCAACCGCGGCGCTTTGCTTCTATCAGGACCACAAAGCCTTTTACAACCCTCGCCATTAATAGCGCTGATTTGGCATTCACACCGCCTGCACAGACAGATCCCTTCTCCTTTTCTTGCCTTAGAGTCATTTGCATGGGCTTTCCAAGCACCAGCATCGCTTATTTTTTCATGCCCTCCTAATTTTGCTTTTAGGTGGAAGGCATGGCTGCATTTTCATTAATGTGGTCCCGGTGAGGAAAACCTGATGCATTTTAATAGGTTCAGGTAAACCTTCCAAAGCCTGAGGATTTTATCAACTTCTGCACTTCATCTGCTCACTGATCGCATCCTTTCATCTTGTCTCATTCATTCGCTGGGAGGGGAACTCCAGCCTTCAAAACTCTCCTGCTCCCATCTTTCCCACGGCTGTGCCGCTCTCTCCGTTCTTTTCTCTAATCAGATTTGGTTAGCGATATTGTTCGCCTCGGATGCGTGGGCAAATCACAGCTTAATCTCAGCAGATGATGGGAGGTTTGCCTGGCTCCCGCCATCTCTGCCTCACGCTTTTATGCAAGAGGAGGTTCAGAGAGGAGCAGAGAGGCAGTAATCGAAGCGCTCTCCCGAGCTGATTTTGCAGACTGAATCTGCTTTAATTATGCTCACCCATGAATTAAATATCACCTCTTCCCTGCAGCACGTCCTGGGCTCTGTTTGCCAGCTGGGTGCGGGGAGGGAGCGCAGCCCATGGCAGCCGCGGCTCACAGTGGGCTGCAAAGGGAAGCGCTTGGTGCTCCTGCAAAACCTCTGCACGCAGCTCCTTTTCACGGGCAGAGTTATTAACGGGCTTGCATTTACATGGCGGAGCACACATACAGGCATGAACCGAGCCCTGGGAGCACAGGTAACGTATGCAAACACACACACACGTGTGGTGCTCTGTTTGTTAAATGCACAGTCTCATAAATCAGGGTGGGCTTTTTTTTTTTTTCCCCCCGTATGCTCCGAGGTGGGTTGATTCTAAGCATAATCCTAAAACCTGACAAACATACTTCATACTTCTCAAACACATGCTCAGAGCGTTGCTGCATAAATCCCCCTGCAGCTTCCCAGGGCTTATTTCCCTTATCCCCTCCCCAGTGCTTTATCTGGGACGCTTGAGGGACAGGTGGAGGCAACAGGGTTTGCTCGACAGACGTACGCATAGGGAAGTAAGATATGAACTGCAAATCAGAGGCTTTATCAATATAGAGGTGGATCGTGGCATTAAAGGGGAAGAACTAGAAAACCTTGAGGAGCAGGGAAAAATGGAAGTGGAACAAAGCTCAGTATTGCAGAGAGAGGGTCAGGCATTTGGGGAATATCGAAACATTTATTCTGTCGGCGGGCACAAGGCGAGTGTGTGCTGGTGGGCAGTAATGCAAAGCAAAAGACGACAAGACTTTGGCAAGGGAGCTCTGCTGAGCCACCACAGCTCACGGCTACACAGGAGGGAAATTTCCTCCTAAAGGGTAGTAGGAAAAAATATTTACAGTGGAGCCAGAGATGCCAGTACCAGCGTGCTACATGTGCCATAGAGCCGTGAGATTTCTGGGGGGTATTGCTTAGCTCTTACTGCTGCTGAGAGCTTGTCTGCCCTATAAATTATCTCTCAGTGGAAAATTATGCCTGTTATTTCTGAGCAAGTTGGGGAAGGAAAGCTACATGAGGAGACACTAAGAGTCTGGCCAGGGGATTAGCTGCAAGGTTGGGTTTGCTCACTTCCAAGCCTTCCCGGGCCAGCTAACTCACAGTTACCATCCCAGCCTCCCCTAACACGTGTTTATTAATACACAGATTCACGCATGGAAACTCTCCTTAGAGTCTACACAGAAAAAGACAGCAAAGGAAAAGAGGGGTTTGTGCAGTTTGGTTTTGTCCAGCCCAATCAAGACAAGAGGTGAGTTGTGAGTTCTTCCAGACAAAATCCTGTGAGGTGCAGGGATGGCACTGCCCATCCATACCAACACGTCAGCTGAAGAACTGCAGAGGCTTTCACCAACACCGACTGGTTGTGTCGCCACCGGTCCTTGGAGCGTCCTTTGACTGCGGAGCCCACTCCTCCCCTCCGCACCCAGAGAAAGCTCATGGCAAAGACGAGGACAATCCTGTATCACCCTCTGCCATCTACTGCCAGTATTTCCACAAATTTCTCTCGCAAATAACATTTTATTCCTATATATATTTGCCTTGAAGCAGCTTGGCATTACTCAAGCAGGGATCATTTTTAAAAGTTAGCAGAAGAAAGGCCCTCAGTTTTGCACCCAAGCTGGGTATATTCTCCAAAAGCTGTGAGCTAATTCAGCTGGGGAATACATGGAGCTGCTCTGCTTCCCGGGGGATTTCCTTGCTAGGTTTTCTTAATATCACCTCTCAGTTGTGAGTTCTTCCCTGTACACATGCCCTTCTCCAGATTAACTTTTGGGTAGGTGAAGTCCCCAGCCAGATAATTTTGTGGTGAAATCACTGGATGTTGCAGGCTTCTATAGATCCCAGCGAGAGCAAGGCGTATGTACAACCCATCACTCATGGAAAAGTGAGACAGAATTAAGAAAAATCACCGTAGAAAAATGAGACTGAATTAGCCAAAATGCACAGTAACAATCTATCACAAGTATATCACAAGGGACAGAGTTTCACATCTGAAAGGGCTTTTCAATCCACATCTGAAGGGTAGTATATAAATGCTACAGGTTATTTAAGTCGGCCTTTCAAGTAGTATAAATTGGCCAGTCAGCCCTAAATATTAATCATGAGATAAATGTTAAGTCAACCCAAGTTCTTTTTGTTGGGTTTTTGAGCCTGCAGGGTCACATTTGTGACCATTTTTCTTAAGTCATGAGGACTAGAGAAAAAAAATAAAATGCTTTTTTGATGAAAGCTTATATTTGCAGACAAATGAAGAATTCCCAGCACTGGGGTGTTTTGTAACACCGTGAGATACGCAGCAGGAGCTCACAACACTAAAACCCTTAGAAGGCTGCGTCTCCGCTGGCAGGCAGAGCCCTCTTGCCTTGGACTGCTTCTTCCAGAAATGCTCTTCTGCAAGATCTCACCCCATTCCCTTTGAACGCTCACTAGCCAACCTTAGGTTTGTGTTGTATACCATCATAACCGAATACAGTAATCTCCAAATACAGTGATTTATTTTTTTTCTCCCCAGAAAGCAACTCTTTAACAAGAGCATAATAAATTATTTACAAAACATAACAAAGCAAACTCCCTCTTAGAGACATACTCAAGCATACAGCAAAGAAACTCTTCGAGCATAGCCAGTGTTGGTATGAATCATCCTCCTCTCCAGCCATTTAATTACGCCAGGATTAGGAGGGCACAAGCGATGGTTCTGCTCTTCTATTAACAAAAACATCCATTATTATTCTTTATGTGGAGCAGTAGAGCATCTGGAGGCCCTCTGCAGATGAGCCCTTTCTGCCTGCACCCAGGCTTAGGAAAAATATGCCCTGAAACGCTTTTGAATCGTGACAGATTCAACTGCTAGTGATCCTGGTCTAATCATAAAGTAACTTTGAAATACTATACATTTTTAAAAAAAAAAGTTAAGTCCTGCAGGAAACTGGCTTTGAGCATACTTGAGTGATAGGGGTGAACGTGTCTTGCTGGGAAACAGCACTTTGAAGTTGCTCCCAACTGGATAATGAACAATTAAAAGAACAAATGAGTTAAGCCAAGTAAAATGCATGGGTGTGCCCACAGCACCCTTCACCTCCAGAGCATGCTGGCTTCGCAAGACTATTTCAAATGGGAGGAAGCACCTCCGCGCAAAGGAGCACTAAAACCAGATCTGCACAGCACCGGACTGTTGACAGTGCTCAAAGAAGCTCAAATGTCAGCTTGTAGCCAAAATGCAGCGCTGTCTGACAAACTCAGTGCCAGGTGGATGCCATGCATCAGACATGTAGCCCTGGGTTAGGAGACGCATCGTTTGGGTAGGAAAAAGGTATCTAAAGACTCACCTCAGCCTCATGGTTGCTACGTGGGAAGTATCATGACATCTGGCAGCTAAGCACTTGCCTAATGGAAGACAGGTTTAGCCCAAGTCCTTCTCCTGTCCCTCAAGGCACGCTTTTCCAGGCGATGCCACAGAGCAGCAAACAGGCACGGTCTGCAGTCCCTGATTTAACCCCTCTGTTAATTCTCATCTCATCAAGGCTGTCACCAATGTGGTAATTGCTGTTGTGTCCTTTCTCCGGGCGGTGCATCACTCACCCAGCTCTGTGCCTGCACAATGGCAGTGCTGGAAAGGCTTCTGAGCTTCTCCTTCCACTCCATGCAGGTAGAGCAAAGCCATAGCTCATTCCCCTCGGGGCAATCAGGGAAGGGATTTCCACTTGGGAAAACCTCCCCAAGTTACACAGCCCATGATGGGGCAATCTATGCAGCACCCTGAAGAGATAATTAATTACGCTGGAGAAAAGACAGACACTGCTCAGACATATGGGCTTTTCCTTTTTTAAAATCAAGGGTATTTGAGGATAGAAATGGTAAATAATGCCTGCTGAGCCCCTCTGAGCTGTGCGGATGACACCCAGGAGCTAAGAGATCCCCGAGTCACCTGCAGAAATGCCACCCAAGAGAAATGCACAGACAGAAACCAAAAGCAAAGAGGTTTAGCCCAAGAGGAATTAGATGCAAGCTACAGGCACTCCAATCTGAAAAGCATCCCTTAAGAAAGGATACCAACAGCTAAGCCCTCTATTTACATCCTAACTTGCACATGAGAGAGTGTCCAGAAAAACACCACCCTGAACTTAGAGCAGCAGAGGAGCCACAGAAGCCTACGACATCCACTTTTTAGCTCTGGACATTACTGTGCAAGTGTGAGCAGCAGCAGGGGAGGCGTAAGGAGGTGGCATAATGCTTGTTTGCAGAACTTTTATTGCTAATTGACATTTCTGCAGAGGTCCCCCGACAGTGTCAGGCAGCACTGGTTGGCCGGGCCATGGGAAGCAGTCTAACGCATGGTACCCAAATGGGGACCGTATTTGTGACAGAGACTCCAGCAAAGAAGTAATGGGTATAAACATGCCTAAATGTGCTAAATCTGAGCAAAAGCACTTGCAGCCAACCTTTGTTCAAACAATATGATCATCTTACAAATTGCGTACTTCCTATAATTTCCACATTTGTTGTGAGATGAGTTAAATCCCTCAGGGACCATCACAGCATCTCATTTAAAAAATATCAATGTATACAAAGGAAAGCTTTCCTTTCAACCAGCAAGAAGGGCTTCAGAAGCTTGTGAAAGGCTTTTTCTTGTTTTGTTATTCTCTGCTTTTAGTTCATCCATCTAGGGAAGTAACAAGGTGTGAAGACAAACTTTGCGATCGCAGAGGAACGTTGCTAATGATTTCCCTTTCAACTGCTTGCTCAGCTTTACCTTTGCTAGAAAGGATTACCTGTTGCTGACAAAAGGTGTCGTCTCCACGCAGATTAATTGCACTCACATTAATTACCGGCACGGACCACGGCTGACTGTGTGTAACATTATTTCAACACATTAAATCTAACAAGCTTTAAGCAGAGCTTGCTGTAACGGGACAGCACACAGTTCTTCCAGTTAGATACAGAATTGCTGACCCCATTATTCACAACAAAATAATCCTTTTAGTGTGACTTGAACCATGATGGTCTGGTTTTCAAGCTTTTTCTCTCTCATTACTTCTTCTCCCTTTATGTCTGCTTTTCCTCCCCTCCATCATGGTACACCACGGCATGTTGCCCCAAGCTTTATTAGGTGACTTGTGGCAGCCCATTTCCCAGCTAAGAGCCCTGCAGGAGCAACACTCTGCTCCGCTGAAATTGCATCCCCTAAAATACGCCACTTTCAGGATTATATTTCCCCACAGCACACAGCCAGTGCCTCAGACTCTATAAAACATCGGAGCACCACTGACTTCAGCCGAGCCCCAGCAGCAGGCATGGGCTGGGGATCTGAGCCAGCCTCCACAGTCCTGCTGAAGATTTTGCCGATGCAACGAGGACAACAAACCTGTCCAGCTACCAAAGTGTCCATAGAATCACAGAATTGCCCAGGTTGGAAGGGACCTTTCAGATCACCTAGTCCAACCATCAACCTAACTCTGACAAAAACCATCACTAAACCCTATCTCTAAGCACTATGTCTGCCCGTCTTTTAAATACCTCCAGGGATGGTGCCTCAACCACTTTCCTGGGCAGCCTGTTCCAATGCTTAATAACCCTTTCCAAGCAAATTCCTCTATGCTGTGCTGGTTCCAACCTTCAGCTGACACACATAAGCCCCAGGAAGGATGCACCAGCCAAGAGGGAGGTGACCACATTTTGGTCTTGGAGGTTTCCTAATGCTGGAGTTGGAATTAGCATTAACCGCCCCATCAGTAAACTTTTACTTGGTTCAGAACCTGCTTAATTAGCTATGAAAGAATGCGACAAGTGGAGATTAGAAATCTAAGAGAACCTGTCCCTTAAACATTTCACTCTATCCGTAGCCAAACTCGACATTCCAGCGGTGTTGCAGGAGTTCATTTGCCACCAGCCCCAGGGAGCGCGCAGAGCCAAAGCCTGGCAGGAGACACTCCCCTTCCCAGCCAGGCTCAAGCCAGAGATCAGAGGAGCAGAGACAAGGAATCCGCTTTCCTCGCCTCCAGCTGCGCTCTGCAGAGAGACACAGCACTGCTGAGCCCAGCCAAAGCTCTTCACAGGCTAAATCAGCAGCCCCGAGCCCAAGAGCAAAGCTCATGGAGGGGTTTAAAAGGAACTTTTCCACTAAAGCTGAGCTCGATGCTTGGTAGGACAAAACCAAGAGCTGAGTTCCCGGCAGGTGGAATATCTTGCAAACAGGGAGCTTGTAAAAGTAAATGATTTCTCATATAGCCACAGGGCAAGACATGGGGATTAGACCAAACAACTTGGCATTTTCTCTCCTCATCTTTTTCTACCGTAATGAGTCATTAACTTGCAGTGCCGAAAGTTCGGCTGGCCTTTGTCAGACACCCTGCGGGGACCCTGCCTCTGGCCGCATCCCGGACAGCCCCACCATTGGGAGCTGAGCACACACGACCATGTGGCTGCTCTGCAGAGCCACAGACTCCAAACACAGCTCATGGTTCCGAGCAAAACCCAGCTCCTCCTCTCCTGGGACCAGTCCTAGAGACTAATAAATAAATCAAAGAGCCAAGCCTGCCAGCTTTAGGCCGGGCTTAAGAAGGCAAATCTCTCTTACAGGCGTTCCTCCGAACATACCCTATGTGCTGAAAGGTCTGGGGCATCTCACAAGTACATCCCACCCCAAGACCCCCAGGAGAAGACATCCATGGGGCGGAAGGAAGCCGGCAGGATCTGCTCCACACCCTCCATGATCCCACACAAGCATCTTCCCTTGGGCTACCACCAGGAGCCAAAAAAACCCAAACCTCGCTCAACCCAAGCCAACATAACTCAGCTGCTTCGTGATGTCCATGTAGCCTTGTTACGAACGGTTTTGTCAATATGCTGGTAAGCAGCAATAAGGTTAAATTAGTTCAGTTCATACATATTTAAGTACCACGACCTGCATTATCAAGCTCAGGCTCAAAATATTTGTAATGGCACAATTAGCCTCAGGCACATTATCTCACTAGTATCAGCAACTGTATGTATTTATTTACAAATGACACAGGGGGGAATTAAATGTTGCCGTCACTGCTGTCAGGGAAACAACCTACTCCTAAATTTTTAATTTTTTAATTTAAAACATTGTATTCTAAGCAGGGATAGTCATTAAAATTGTATGAGGAAAAGGGGGGAAAAAACCCTGGTGTATCTACCTATGGTGGAATTGATGTACACTGCAATTACAGCAGGTTACGGAGGGAAAAAAATGTAGCTTTCATGTGAGACCACGGTTATGAATGTTTCTGCACATTACGTATGATTACGGTTGCTTAAGAAGGAGAAAATAATTTATTCTGCATGTGTAATTCCTCGGCAAAAATTGCAGGTTGGAATACATAATTTACCTTGTGTACTGCAATTTTTATGTAAATACTAGGATCATCACCATAAAAATGGTCGCTCAGTAGAGACAGATTTATATTGATATAAATGATAATTTGTGCAGTCGAATTTAATAACTAATATCCTAATTTAGTACTTTCACAGAACTGGTGGTACCGGGAACACGCACTCCTTGAGCAAATACCTTCTAAAGCCTCCATGGTAGAGAAGGACTATCAGGTCTGTTGAGAAAATTGCTGCAATATCTTGTCAAGGCATTTCTGTAGAAGAAAAACCAGGCGACAGTAAGAGGAAAACAGCACATTTTGAATAACATAAGGCAAGACTGCCAGTCTCCAGCCTTATGGACCTTAGAATTACCTGTAATCAGCATTTCACCAATGAAGAAATAATACATGTCAATTTTTTTTGAGCCCACTCCTCCAAAAACCTGAATGCCTGAAGATGTACCATCCGCTGCCAATCCGAACTCACTGCCCTGTTCCCTCTCCTCCCCTCCCCTGCCCATCTCCCTGTTGTCTCATGTTCACATTTTGCTTTTTAAATTAACTCCTGGTTTGTGTGGCCAGAAAACAATGCTGTGTTCCCAGTTCGCACCAGTGCGGCACAGGGAATGAGCCAAATCGCTGTGGGAAGCTGGGAGCAGGGCCGGGCAGCGTTCATCCCAGGGATGCCCGCACCCTTGGGGTCCTCCTTGCTGTCTGGCCACAGCTCTCGCTCCCACCCCACACACCATGGGGAAGGAGCATTTGGAGATGGAGTCTGATGGAAAAGCTTGGGTTTTTTGCTTGCTGTCCTATTTGTGTTACCTGAGCTGGCGAGAAGGGGCCCTTCGGGGTATCCCACACGTCTGCATAAATCCTGGCTTTGATTTCTCAAAGAGGCAAACCATCTGTCAACATCTCCAGTGCTGGGAGCAGGGGCGGCGGGATGCCTTGGAGCCCTCCTCTGCTCTCCTGTCCTGGCGTGGCCTTCTGGAGTGTCCATGTGTCCTTACTGAGAGCAGCGCCTGTGCCCATCCCAGCAGTCTCACCTACACGCGGTCACGCAGCTGGAAATGTGCCCGGAGCTGGGAAATTTGCGGGCAGCTTGGCTGAACCCAACACAGCCCTCCCACAAGCAGCCACTCCAGACCAGTCTGCCCAGTCCGCCCCAGCCCCTGCAGTGCCACGGGTACCACAAGCACCATCGCAGCACAGCTGCACTGAGATGAGAAACATGGAGGAATTTTTTTATAATTAAACAGTTGTTTTTGCCCCAAGGCTGGTTAACATGGGATGCCTCTCTCTGTCATTCCTACTGGTTTCCACTCCCAGGCCCTTTATTCATTTTCCTTTACACCTCTGAAGTTGTTTGGTTTTCTCCCAAGTCTATCCCTGAATAAAAGACCTAATAACACCAGTTCTTGGACATTTTTGTGGTGGGGTTAGTAAGTCACAGCACTAGCTGTGATTCTGTAGATTAAAGCTGAGGACATTAAATAGCGGGTAATGGGTTAACCCCTTGGTGTCAATAGGTGCCCAGCTTCAGTGACTTCCATTTGATAGAGTTGGAAAATCCTTGACATTTTGCACCAAGGGGTTAATTTGAAAAGGGATGAGAGTTCACTTTCGATTACAAGCTTAGGTTTAATAATAAGGGAATGAAAAATTTAGGTTACCTGGAGACCAACCAGAGTGTAAAATTCTCCTTGAAGGTGCATTTCTATGTGAAGGTGAAAACAGGGGGGTTTGAACATCATAAAGCTGGAGGAACAGCAAGGAAATACAAAACCAAATGGATACTTCAGCTTGCTTGGTTTTTTTCTTCCACATCCCTGGCAATATCTAAGGGGACAGTAAACAAATTCCACCAAAGGAGTGAAAAAGGATCAACGCAACATGTGCATTTAATCTCCAAAACAACTTGCAACTGAAACATGATTTCCTTTAAAAAGGGCATGGACAAAGGAACCAGAGGAACTGAACATCATTGGAAACCCACAGAGAAACCACAGGGCAGGCCCTTCACCACAACTTGTGGGAAGTCATAGGAAATAATGGGCGAGTCCTAAGCTTTTTCAGGCAGGTTAACGTGGGGAAGGGTGTTAGACATAGCTCTCGAGGTGCCCAAGTGACACCAGCACCTTTCTTGGTCCCCTTCTGCCTCCACCCTCTTCCCCCCACTAGTTTCTTGCATTTTGAATGGGCACCTACCACAGGAAGAAAAGTTTCTACCTGAAGAGTGAATATTGGCCAAAGTGCAGAGAGATCACAGGCTCACAAAACAAATCAGTTATTTTAAGTTCAGCGTATCTCCAAGGAGAGATACTGACCATGAAATTTCCAGCAGAGAGCTCTGTGCAGCCTTAATAACCACAGCCCGACGCCTCCTACCTGGGCAATAAATCACTCAACCCAAGGAAGTCCTGTTCTCACTGATTTTTCCAGAACATCGTTTACCAGCCTTGTCAAGTTCTTGCTGGAAAGGTACTAGAACAGCCTTCATAATGGTCCAGTGAAAGTTATTGCATGCCTTTTTGTCCTGCCACGTGCAGGATGCCAGATGGGTGTTAATAAAGCAGCCAAAACTCGCCCTGTAAAATCCCACCCCGAATTTAAAGGCCAGACTACCCAGTACAACGTTCAAGTGCCTCCCTTGATTTAATTCATGCAGAACAGAATACATGTTGCAAATAGACCCCAACAGAGTCCCAGTTAAGACTGGGAAGCCCGCAGCATTTCTCGCTGCCACACTAAAACCTTGCTCCACCACTGCAAGAGAACTGGGGAAGTGAAATCCTCTCACGCAGGAGCTGAGCTGTGCTGAAGGATGCTCCCATTTGCCGGTGGGCTTGCCACACTTGAGCAATTCTGGTTCCATTCAGTAGATAACACTACACAAATGTTGTTGTTACCACAGATTAAGAAAATTGTGATATATGTATTTTCAGAACAAGTGCTTGGTTTTGTTTAGATTTTTTTTTTTATTTTCTTGCAATTTTTTTGGCATACTTCCCTTCTCCATCACTTTTCCTAACAACACTCAGTGCTACTCACACAACAGATAAAGCCAAAGTCTGGCATATAATTAAGATGTTAAGAGGTAACTTCATCTGGACACATAAACCTGAGCACCTGCTTATGAAAGCAGGTGCCAGAATCAATACGCTGGGGCAGCTTGGAAGCTTGGCCAAGAGTCTGATTTCACACGCTGTTGAGCAATCTTTTTCGTGTCGGAGCACAGAGGGCGTCTGCCATACCTCCTGGAAGCACTTGCTTCCCAGAAACGGCAGTTTCTTTTATCCACATTGCACTAATGAACACTCCCCAGCTCAAAATTGGACAGATTTGAATACAGGACAAATGGGAGATACATATCTCATTGCTCACACAGTCTTAATGCTAACCTTTATGATGGCTTTATTGCTCCTACATTGTCCAGCACCCTTCCCCTGTTGCTCGGCTACTAGAATCATGAGAATTAGAGACTGTTATGGATGGAAATATGCCATGGCTTGGTTTTTCAGGCTTGGCTCCTGTTGAACTTGATGGGAACAACAGGTGATTTGATACACAAATGGTTTCAGTTGCCATAGAACAATTCTTGAAGCTCCCATTATTAGTATGCTCATTTGCACTATGAAAAGGAGTAATTTCCAACCCATGTATCTCTTAGCTATCCTTTTGTTGGGAATAAAAGACAACTGTGATGCATAAATCCTGAAAACACACTGAGATTTCCCAAGGCACACAATAATAGTAATAATTATTAAACATAATAATAGTCTTTCCCCCCACCCCTCATTTTTGAGACTCTGATTTCTGGTGTAAATCCCAATACCAAAAAGCAAGAACATTGATTATTGCAGAAGGCAACTAAAATCTGGTTTTAATCCGTGATCTCCAGTCTATCTCTTAAGGAAAGAGAAAAACAGATTACCACAGAGGCAACCCCTGTCCCAAGGCAACACTAAAATGAGTTAACAAAGAAACTATACTGTTGGACAAGGATGGTGACAAAAGGCAGTCTCACAAAGACCTCCTGACCTAAACAAGGAGGTATCATTAAGTAGAAGGCTCCCTCTCCTCTCCTTTGAAGAAAGGCTCATGTCAAATGTTAATTACAATGGAAAAGAATACATGAATGATCATGAAAAAGTACAATAATGCCCCAAAAAGCTGTAGCATGCGAGACCTTGGAAGGCTCAGAAGTTCAAAATACGTAAAGAGATCAAAAACTCGTGTTCCACTTTGCTAGATCAGAAGATGAGGAGATAACTACCTCTTTTCAAATAATAAAGGGTTTTCTTTTTCTTCAACTCTTCCCAGCACATTCTTCTAAACCATCTGTAAAACAAGAAAACACAGAGGCAATAATCAAAAACTTAGGAAGAATGAGAACAAGCCATTTGGACAAAACTGTTCTGAGAAGATAGAAGAAGCTATCAAAAGAAACTGAGAAGGACTTTGAAAAAGTCTGTAGACTTTTATTCTTAGACCTATTTCTTTTTCTAAGACCATTTTCTTAAAACACAACAACAAAAATGCTGCCAAAACTCTGCACGAGTGCCCAAGCTGTGCTACAGGGAGCTGACACTTCAGCTGTCAGCATGACATTGGAGAAAAACGTCAAGTGTTTATAAAGAAAATAAAATTATAAAGAAGAAAATAGAAACAGGGCTTCCCATGCTGACCTAGCATTTTTTGCTGAGACATGAAGCTAAAGCCTCTAGTCCAAAATCTTGCCTCTGTTTTATCAAATGTTAACGTGATCCCCTAAAAAGGCTTCCCCACGCACCCACTCCTTTAAAAGTGTTTTAAAACTCAATCTTGAGAAGACAAAAGAACTATATCTTTTGTGATCTGGTATTCTTATCCAGTTGGATAAGCTCTTTTACCGATTCAACCACAGCAGACAGAACAGCATCACGGAAGTCTACCTATTTCCCACAAAAAAAACATATTCGGGTCACAGCTCACTTTCCCTACCTGCTTTGGTTTTGGGTTTCTTTTCTGATCAACTTTGTTGTCATTGTTTTGACAAAATTGCATCCACAAGAACATTCTGCTCTGCAACCAATTACAACAAACCCTCTCTTAAAATAATGAAACAAGAATAAACACAAACAGTGGCAGGGTCCAGTATATCAAAAATTCACTTCATAGGTCTGCCAAGAAAATATATCCAGCCTTCAACCCTTTAACAGGATCTCAGGACCTATGCAACTCCAGACATCTTGATTGCTCTTGAAGAGTTCCCTGCAAAGGAACATCTGTTTCCCATGATGAGGTTTGGAAGCCAACAAATTTTTGCTCTTCAGCTTATCAAACTTCCCTCCCTCCCAGGATCTAACGAAACACTGAGAAAACAAACCCCTGGGTAGACATAAGAATCTTGCTAAGTAAAGAATAATTCTTTTCTTCCAATGTGGGGGCTTCAGTGAGCCCAGAGCATATAAAATTTCAAGCTTTATATCAATCTAGTACAAATGTGTTTCTTCTTCTCACATACAGGAGAGGTCGCGTGGACAGTAAATAGGAAATTCTGGGATAGTTTTTAACGGATCACTGGTTAAACTGCAATGATTTGCTCTGATTGTCTGGAGCAACACATTTAGTGTCGCACTTGTTTATTTATTTTTAATTTATGTATTTCAGTTTCTCATTTTATCTGCCACAACTGCAAAACCTTGAGGTAACCACTCAAGTTCTACGCAGGTGGGTTCCCCCCCCCCCCCCATTTTTAGTGCAATTCTGAAGACGCTCATCTCTAACATCATCTCCAACAGCAGCAGCTGAGCATCAGTTTTCGGACTAGCGCTGTGGGCTCTAAGGACAAGGCAGCCTGTAGAGCGAGGGGGGCTGCCAGGAGCCATTTAGCAGCAGGGCTTTGGGGGCTGCTCTACATCTGTCCTATGTGAGGCAGCATATTCAGAAGAAAAGCACTTCCCATTAAAGGATTGACGGGTTAAGACCAACAAGGAGGTCTTTTTGCATTTTGACCAAGTTATCATGCAGAAAAATAGCCCAGCACTATCTCCAATATGCCTTTTGGCCTTTTTTGTGCATCCCTATTGATGAAAAACTGCTGTAGGGTCAGCAAAGAGATGAGCCAAGTGGTTTGGTGGCTTAAATAGAAGCACAGCTTCAGTTACATGGGTAGGAACGACGGCCACAGTTCAGTGAAGCACTTAAATACACACTTCGCTTTAAATATAAATAGACCTGATATAGAAGTTAAGCTTTTGCTTAAGGACTTTGCTGATGAGAAGCCCGCAAGCCTAATTACAGAGGCGCTTTGAGAAAAAAAACTGTACGAGCCTTGGAGATGACCTTCACAATATTTTTGAAAGTACCAATATTTTAAACATAAAATTCATGAAGAATTGTAGAGCCTGAGGGTATCTCTACAGAAATGCAGTCTGAACATCTTGAATATGGTTAATAATTTTGACATGCATCTCAGCTTCTGTTGAAAACTTCTTACGGAGTTTGGGTTTAAAGGCTGTAGGTTATAAAGAGTAATCATATTTTTACTCATGAAATTATTAAGAGATGCCTCTTAGTCTAGCCTAAGCTTGCAGTCATTGATTAAACTCTGGGTACCACTGAAGAATACATAAGAAGGTGGGAAAAGCTGGTAGCCCGGGGTTGTGGTCCTAATTGCATGCTTACACTTGCATTTCTGTAGCTTTTAACTTGATGACATTTTAAATGGAGTGATTAATCAGCCTTTACTTTGTTATTCGCAATGTACACATTTAACGCCGCAGGCCAGATAAACTAGCCAACATAAATTAGCCACCTTATTGGCAGATTTATGCCACTAGAGCATCTGGTCCTCCCTGAATTGTAGACAGGAACCGAGTGCAAGTTGTCTTTTAAATTCATGTGAAAAATGCAAATATTCATATTTTTCACTCAACTTAACTCCCTGTCTAGTTGTGTTTTTCTTAAACAGATTCTCCAAATCCAAAGTGACAGGAAGCGTGGGACTTACCTTCGGGAGTGCTGCGCGCTCAACCCTTCCCATGGAGCGGCATTTGCCGTACGGCGTGAAGGAGTTTCGCTCGTCAGGCTCCGCGCTGCTTGTCACAGGAAAGTGCCTGGCACCACTGAGGGTTTTTTTCAGGTAAAGCAGCTTGCCGCTTCCTGGCCTGCCAGGTCCTTTCACAGAAGTGGCACACAGGAAACGATGCTCTAGTTAGGTAAAATTTTTTTTTTTTTTTTTTAAACTCTTCAGTATTAGTTCTTTATTGTGTTACACTGCAATGAGGCAGGAGGGGGAGCAGGCCAAGGGAGAAGGAGAGACAGAAAAGATTTTCTGGTTTTGAAGTGAGATTTAGGGTCAAATTTCCCAGGGCACTATGAAAACCAGCAGTATTGTGCCCAGCTTCTGCCTCTGAAGCTTCCCTGTGGGTCATGAGGGTAAATACAGCCAAGTGAAGTTACCCATCTTCCATTAGCCTGTGCAGCAACATCAAACTCGTTACTTAGCTCACCACAGGAACCCAGCAAGCACCCAGCCTCCACTTGCTGATTTGGGAATCACGAGCAAAGCCAACTGGCGGTGAAGAAGGAGGGAGGACACGGCCTCTGAGGCCGGGGGATGATCCGGGCAAAGAAGGGCCCTGGGAGAGACCAGAGAGGTGCAGTAGAGGCACAGGGCATGGTAAGGATCAGGAGGCTAGGTCCCTATCGGTGATGAAGCGCAGGTGAAGTTATGACTCCAGTGCAGAAATGCATGAGGGAGACTGGGAACAGCTGGGACAGGGTGCAAAACCAGTTTGGGAATCAACAGGTTTGATTGGAATGCTTAGCTAAAAAACCTGGCTCCCAACTGAAGGTATTCAGATGCCCAAGTGAGACAGAGTCAGATACAGGCATATCCAAAGGCGTTAAAGTCTACCCTGCTGATAACAGGGCTCCAGTGGTTTAGAAATTTTACCCTAACTTTCGTTTTCGCTGAATTGCATCAAAACAAAAAAAACACTCTCAAAATTTAAATGATCCATTCTAACATTTTTTTTCTTTTTCCCTTTTCTTTTTTTTTTTCCAATTGAAAATGCTTATTGTAGCAGGCTAGGCTTAGTAATGTAACACAATTATCTTTATACATCACATTAAATGTAAAACATTACTGTTCCTATAATTTAGGTCATGAAATAAAAATGCCACTGGTGTTGTTACTTTAGGTTTTAATAATCATTTTCTGCAACAAGAAATTGTTTAATTACCAAGGCCTACTGGTGATCAATGATGGCAACTCACAAATAACACTTCACGCTCCTAACAAATGGCACACAAAACTTACCTTTCATTATGCATTTTAATAACTGGAAGTTGTTTGATTCTGATTTTTTATACAACCAATTATACATTAACATGTACATGTACTCGGTTCCAGTCACAGTGTATATATATGTTTGGATCTGCAGCAATATAAAATGACTTCTACCGGTATATACATGTGCAAGTCTGAATAAGTCCTGAGTAATTTTAAAGTACTCTTAGTCAAATCCTGTCAATTTTAACCGATGCAAATAAAATTCAGGTTTTACAGTGTTATGCTATTGTGAAGAGGCTATTTTTCAAAAAAAGAAATACAGCACTTTGCATTAAGCTTTATGCATAGCTATGAGCTCTGTACAGTGCACAGTATCCACTTACAGTCTGGGTAATTAGAAAAGCTGAAAAGATGCTGGCCGCATTTCTTCAGTAACTATTGCTTCCTCTGCATCTTAATTAACGGTGAGTGATTCGTTCTGCTTCAAAACAACCAAGTGTGGAAGACTTCTACAAGGCTTAAATTATATTCTTTCTGCTGCATATATTTTTGTAAACATTCAAGTCACCCAGGCCCTTTAATTCTTCTGAGGAAAACTACACCATTTTACAGTCAAATAGTTAAAATGTGTCTGGGAGGGAAAAAAAAGAAACAACAATGGAGTATGAGCATTGCCTTAAACGCCACAGTATGCTATAAGGAAACATAAAAGGAAATGTTCTTTAAGGAACAGCTTAGAAACTGAAAGGCTGCTCAGAAGCCCTCTGTCAGCATGACACACCACCCCAGTAAGCGTGAGACGCTCTCGTGCCACCAGGACAAACTGGCTGAGCCAAGTGGGAAGGAAGCACTCCCGCCAAGGAGCCGATCCAAACCCAGCACCAGAGTCGGAATCTTTGTACAGCACTAACAGAGCGACTGACACAAAAACGTCTGTATAGCCCATGCTAGGCAAATGCAGGCACTAATATGAGAGCTGGTAAAGGACACAGGCTAGCACTGGCGTGTAGCTGTCTTTAACTGGAGTTTTTTGGACGCAACTCCCCAGCTACGGAGGAAGATCGCTTTTCTTCTTTCCCTCGTTTCTCTCGCACCGCAAAAGTAAAGGCACAACTCCACCGGTGCTCCTCTGGCAGAAGGGTCCTGGCCCTGAAGTCAGCTAGTCCCATGGCTGCTATAGTCAAAAACGCCTTTCCTGAAGAAGGGGGAGAATTCGCAGATGGTGTGTTTTGACAGAGTGAGCCCCACTTTATCTATGTGCAGCGGAGACGATGGAGACTTCAGCATTGCAGAGAAAAAGCTCCTGAGGTATTTCTGTGGAATGAAATGCAAAATGTCATAAGGTTCACTTGATCAAATTGATTATGACCACTTTGAAGAATTAAATGAACAGAGGTATAAAAAAAAAAAGAAACAAGATCTCCATGGAGTGTGAAAAGTCCTTCTAATAACCATCAGCATTTAAATCCATCCATAAAACAGGGCTACTGAAATGGCTGTATTAAGCCAGAAAAAGAAGTATTTTCCACTTTCTTCCCCTGCCAAGCTGAGTAACTGTGTTATTCCATGCTTGTGTGATGCTGTCTGGGTTATTCTGTAATCATGTAATGCTTTCTGCTAATCACGACCTGCTAATACTGCCGTCTAGCATTACCAAACACTAGAGCAGGTGCAAACCTCCCATCCGTTCTGTGGGAACTTCACTACATATGGACACAAAAGGCCTTCAGAAATCTTTCCCTCATCAAGCCTCCACAATCCCTGCATCGAAAAGTATTTGTTTTGATCAAGGCCATCTGCACAAAGATTGCATGACTTCCATAATATCTCAGAACCTAACAGCATTTTTTCATTCAGCTGCCCTCTAAATTTCATGCGTTTTTTAAGTCTTACACATAAGAAACATTCCCCTTCCCAAAAGTTAATATTCACCAACCGCTGTGTGACTCGCATTCATTTGTACCTAGAGAAATCGTGACAGATGTACATTAACACAAAGTTAGTTTTCACAAACCTGATGGGGTTTCCTTCACATATGGGTTGAATTATTGCAATCATTTACCATGATTTAATAAGCCATATTTATAACTCTTGAAGGAAATGCAGTAGGTAAAACATTGATCAGACAGGTGCTAAAAAATTACCCATTGTCACCCAAAGAGTTATAAGGCAAATCTCATATGGAGCATGTGGATAAGCTCCTTTGCTCTGCTACAGACTGACCACACAAAAAGATAACTCAAGAAATTATTCCCAAATCTGGGATGCAGTGGGAAATATACTGGCAAGACAGAACAGCACAATCTCCTACGAAGACTGCAAGGTTTAATTATGTGAATGCAGCTGCTTTTGGGTCGTGGAAGTGGTTCCATGTTGGGGAAGCAATCCTAATTGTTCACTCTCTTCTCAAAGAGACTTCTTCCATACCATAACAACCTGTTATCTATTTACTTGCCTTGCAAACCAGCTGTATTAATATCACAGAAAGCAGGATAACAAAAAACAACAACAAAAAGCAGCTGGCACATCAGCTATTCTCTTGGCAGGATTGGTGAATTTTCTTTTTTATTCACATCTCCCACAGGTTGTATTAATGTTCATGAGAAAGAATTTCATTACAAAAATGCCTTTAAGATGAATTCCAACAGACTAAGAGGTAATTTAAAGTGAGCAACAGGTGTCATATCAGTATTTGTCATAATTAGTTCACAAAGTAGGGCCCTTTAAAAAAAGTCCCAATCCAGTAATGCCTGAAGGATGAATATGGTAGAAAATCAAACGTAAAACATGGCATCCTGTTAGAGTTTTAGCACTCTGCTGAAAAGTTACTGCGGTAATTCCAGTTTATGGCTACTGAAGGCTCAAAGGTACCCAAACATCTCGCCGGAGACATTACAAGACCTATTGCGTTCACCTTGGTATGTATGGCCAGATAATTGACTGTCACGCCTTTCCTGTAGAGCCATTATTCATTGTTTTGGCATGATACCTCTAATGGCAGAGCAAAAAATCCCTCTGCTACAAGCGTATACTTATCTGACAGGCAAACACTAGGAAGAGCAGCTATACTTATTTTCCCCAGATCTGCGCACTGGATGTTGCTCAGTGAATATCACAGATTCTTTGAACATGAAAAAGGTCTTTGGGAAAATGGCAACAAGCAGACCCTACCAGATTATGATGGAATTCATTTTGTATGAAGGTTTCCAGCCATATGGCTTGGCATTATGTGCTCTTCAACAACCACCTCTGAGCAAATTAGCCGTCTTTTAAATCCCGTACCTGCATTTGCCCTTGTTCGTGATGCTGATGTGCTAGCGTAGCGCAGGGCTGATGTGCCCTTGACACAAAGAAGCTGCTGCTTCAATGAAATAAAGGCTGCTCTGCCCAGATACGCTGGCAAGGAGTTAAGTCCCATAGCGAGGGAAACAGTGATTGATGGCAGAAATGTTTGTTCACACCACAAACATATGCCTCAATTAAAGAGCTGTGGCTGGGCAGCAGGGGGGAAGGTTGTTCTCTCCTGTTGGCTGCAATGTTGACGACAAAGCAGAAGAAAGCGGTAAGAGAAAAGGAAAAGTGCTCCTTACTGGTGTATGGAAAGATGCTTCCCAAATTCAGATGGGAGAGGGAGAGGATGAGGGTCACAGCAAGCAGGGAAAGGGGCAGAAGCACATCAACACCAAGTGCCAGAGATGATGGAAAGAAAACTTTCTTAGAGATCCTGGAGGGACTCGAGATGGACTTTGTTGCAACCCAAGAAGCCACTGGAAGCTGCTGGAGTGGCAGCAAGGCCAGATGAAAGGATCTCCTCTGTCGGGACTCAGCGGGCAGGGAGAGAGTTGTTTTCAAAGCTTTTCTATGAAATCCATTTCCTGCAGCAGATACGATTTTTCTCTATTTACAGAATAATGTTATTTGTGCTGAGTTAAAACTAGGTGGGAAGCACTCTGGTATCTTTTGATGTGCTACATTTAAAAAAACAAAACTCTCTTAGCAGACACTGGCAAGCTCAGGGTGCCTTCACAGAAACATGTCCACATTTTATACAAATTAGTGCTGTGACTTCCTACCAGCGCTTCACCCACAGCACCTAAATCATCGTCCCGAGTATGCAAAGCACTACATTATAGCAATCCTACTTTAGCTAGGTTTGCATGATTACCTTGGCAAGATAAAACCAGATAACTGCTAGAAATATTCCAAAAGGCTTGGGTTTATGTCTTGTTTTCGTTTGTTAGCCTTTCAAAACTCTAGCCATTTGTTCTGGATTATTTAGTCTGGTAATCAGCGTTCTTCCAAATGCACTTAGGAGTTTCATTTCACTAACAGTGTTCAACCTGCTACATTGCTGGTTTGCTGGAAAATATCCTGATTGTAAATTTGTAAGTTTCAGTGTGAGGGCATGGGACCCTGGCACCGTAACAGGGATGTGAAATGGGTAAATCACACACCGATGGTGTTGATTGCACAGTCTAAACACACATTCAGGAACACTAGAGAATAGAAACACTCTTGGCACATACTAAACTCTTAAAGACTGAAAGTCAGGCTAAAAAAAAAATAAATCCAAAATAGGAAAAGCAGTGGGTTTGCCCTCTTGGCATGCATTACAACCTTCACGGTCTTCACCTTAAAACTGACGACAGCCGGAGTGGCAAGTTCGAACTTGGTATTCCAAATGTTTGCAAAGGAAACCAAACCGGAGAAAGTGTTGTGAGGCCCCAAGGTTTTTCTTTACTTACCAGTTTCAGTGTCTTTCCCTCCCTTTTAATTATGTGAATAGCAAAACTGCAACAATTTTAAAAGCTTATTAAAAATCACTTTAATAGGGTTCACCCGTTTAGCAGTAGGCCAGCATTCATCTCGCGCTCAATCCATGAGCACGGCAAAGTCATTCTAATGATTTTTGCACTACTTCATGATGTGCGGAGCTCATAATTTTACACACTTTAATATAAATCCATAACTGAATTTAAAGTTATTAAAGTTATTACAATCAAAATGCTTTTTGAAATGTGAAAGTGTTCTTATCATCTTTACAATTGTGGCATATTAAAGAGGAATTCAGTTCAATGACATTGTTCTCATAATCCATTACAAACAGCATCAGCCTCAGAGACCAATAGCAGAGCTTAGGAAGAATTGGATTTTTCATTAAACTTTGGTGTGTTTAAAAACTCATCAACTCTGGTACTTCCAGACCATGAAGAAACTTTGAGCTTTCTCTCTCCTACTGCTGTGTCTTAGCAATTTCTTCCAAAAAGTCAGTGTTTTAAATTCTTTAAATATAGCACTTTACAATTAGCATAATAAATACCACCTGCTAATATTTGATGGAGCTGAAAGTACCACAAACTTTAGTAAGATAAGCCTTACAAGGCTTTGGGGATTTTTGAAACAATAGCTTTTTTTTCTTTGAAACAATACCCCCACTTTCAACACCTACACATCCATCTGACAGTCAAAAGCTTTACCACAAGGTCACAGAAGGGCATCGATGGCAGAGGCAGAACTAATTAAGTTGCTCATCTAACTTCTAGCATTGGCTCCTTTCTCTCTTTAATATAGACGCTTGTTTCTCTCATCACATAATTATTCTGTTGACTAGTGTTAAGTGCTGCAAGCTTTAAATCAAATCTTGATTTGAATTATTCATAGAGCAAAGCATATGCAGGTAGCAACAGCTGTTTTCTATAGGATAAGAATCTGATTACAAAAAAAGAGACAGATTGAAGCACATTCTCCGACTCTGAAAAACCACATTATGCTGCAATTAGATATCGGCAAAGTAAGACCTTCCTGAGAAAGATGCTGGCCCAAAACAAGCAGACAGGAACATGCTTCGCTTCCAATCTGTGATCACAAAACCAAGGATCTGCTCAGAAGACGACACATGCAAAGGGACTCGCTGTAGTGCAGGAATGGGAGTGCAACTCCAAAATGGGAGCACAACTCCCAAAAATACTTCCAGGTTGATTTTTCAAATATGAAACAATGCAGGAATACCAGCTATCGTCACTAATTACAGTCTCTACTCTTAAAAAAAAAAAAGTGCCTAGTTTAAACATCACTGACAGGCAACGGTGTCCCATAGGGACTTCAGGCTGGTGAAGGGCCCTTTCTGGGGTGAGGATACAGAATCTGAAGAGAAGAGGTTGCACACGCTGCCAGGAAAAACAGAATTCAAACTTTTAATTGGATCTGCTCCTTCCTTGTGTTTGTTTTTCTTATTGGGAAAAGTCAGAGGGAATTAACACACTGCACGGGGACATAAACTGGGGTTGCAGCCTGCGATACCACTGGGAGAGCACAGAAGACAGGAACTGTTAGGAAAAGGGCTGCAAGATAAACCAGCTCTGCCTCATCCAGGACACACACCACATCTCAACCACCACACAGGACTGGATTATCTGAGTCAGGTGCGAGGGACAAGAAAAGCCATTAGTCACAACATAGGAAGCTTCTTTATGAACTGAGTTCCAAGGGATCACATTCTCTCATGCCAAATATCCCAACATTACACAGCGAGGGGTATTCAAGCGGTCCAAATCAAGGTGTTTTGGCCAGGCAGTGGTCCCAGCAGCCTCTTCTTGTGGTCTGCAAGGGCAGCTCAGTCCCCCCATGTCAGGATTTGGTTCGTCACAGTTAAGCTTCTGCCCTCTGCCTGCCACTAAAACCATCTCGCCTTCCCTTGGGGACCGCCTGAGGCTAAACTGGCTAATTGGGAGTGAATAATTGCCAGCATAATGCTCCGATAGCTCTCTAAAAGTAGTTTCACAACCATCTCTGGATTTATTAAATTTGAGCAAGCAGGGAAAGAATTGGCAGATAGCAAGACTGTAAAATACAAGGTGGCATTGCTTTGGAGTACAGCAGCTCGAAAGGATGTACACAGACTATGACTAATATCTTCACCTCCAGCCATTCAAGATTAGGATCAACTCTCTGCTCTGATAAAACCAGCTCAGAAACATTTTTGGTCTTCTGTGGGGCTTTCCTTTTTTTTTTTTTTTTTGTCCATAAAGAAAACATGAGGCTTCAATTCTTTTCCCCAACACCTTGACATATATTGCAAGATATCATAAAGCAGTTCTGAGTAAAATATGTGAGCAGGACAGCATGTGATATTCAATATCTCAAGTGATATTTCAGGTCCTTCGGGAAGTACCTAATGTCACCTCTGGATCCATACACATTTATCTCCTGCACTCACCCTTAGGTCATTACGTGCAGCTGTGATTTCATAGCGATGAGAAAAAGACTAACTGCCTGGGAGACTACCTGGTGCCTGAAGGATCTTATTCCTGTGAAAAATTTGGAGAGAAAGCTTCTAAAATTACGACATGATCACCTGGGCTGATATCTTTGGTAGAAAGACCAGGCTGGCTGGGTTCTCCTGACAAAAAACAACAGGATTAGACGCGTCAAAGATGTGCAAAGCTTCCTCGAGGAGTCCGAGGTAAAGAAATCCCACCAGGACGTATCTGTCCCATAGGTACCAGAGACCTCGCTCTAGTCACACGTCACACACAACTTGTATGAGCACAGAGAGATTTTTCAAGAGAATAAAGACAGATTCACACATGTTGGAAAATGACAAGTCACCACCATGTTAGTCATAATATTAAAAGGGGGGGTTATTTGCTTCAGATTGGCAGACATTAATTAGGCTCAGGGCTGGATTAACTGGTTTCCCGTTACACAAGCCAAGAATAAAGGACTGACTCGTTTTAATCAAACCCTTCCTGTTCACTTTGATTAGGCCTAATCAGAAGCAAGGCTGTTTACAGATAATGCCTAGTAGTCATTGGCGAAAAGAAAAAGTTTAAATAAATAAATCAAGAACTTCCCAATCAGTATCACCTTACCCTGTGTCTGCATGTCTATACCTCTATGTACAACTCCACCCCACACACTGATTTCCATCCAAAACAAATTCTACATACAGATTCTACATATAATTCTACAGCCATGCACAATGCACATCACCGACTCTTCCAAAACACATGTATGTTAAACTTCCAGATGTCTTACTGACTGACTGCCTACACAAACATCCTCTTACCAATGCGGGGAAGCAAGCCTGGCATGGCAGGAACCAGCAGTGCTGGGGATGCAGCAGCCAGGCACAGCTTCGGGGGGAGCAGAGGGTTTGCTGCAGGGTCCAGCTGCCTGTGCCATAGGCTGGCAACGTTTCCTAAGAAACCAGGATTTACGGGTTGCCCTTAGTACAAATAATACGAGTATGGCAAATTATGCTAGGTTGTTTTTTCTTTAATATACTCGCAAATATCTTGCCGATTTGACTGAGTTATGCATATGTAAACCCCTAACTTGCTAGGCTGAACTTGTCTGCTAAGGAGCTAGATAGGAGGGGATGAGATTAAAACCTCCTACCAAGAACGTAATGTAACTCTTTCTTTAGGGAACAGATTTACAGCTCCAAAATGTTAACACGGCTGTAAATGCTGGATCTATAAAAACAGAATTTTACCTTGACAGCAAAGACTTTAGCCTTTGCTTTTGTTGGAGATACAAAACTGAGCTATGGAGAGTTGTGTTCCTGCCACTGCAGCGGCACAAACAGGGCAGCAGTCTGTGCTGGTGGTGGACTTAACCCGAAGCAGAGAGAGGAGCAGCAATACCATACACACCATTCCTTTGGGCTTGTTTGGAGGTAACTAAATGACTTTGGAACTAAGTGGGTAAGAATCAAGCTCTTTAAACAGCTAAATTCCACTAAAAACCCAGGACTTAGCCCTTTGGGAAACTCTCCCTATGTTTTTTATGCACAGCATAATGCAGATTCCTGAACCAGGGTTAGTTTCCTCCACAGCTATACAGGTGAAAGCAGACTTTACCACTACATCTCCAGAAGTGTTTGAGTGCCACTAAAATTTAATTTTACCCAGGGTGGTAGTGAAATTTACTTGAATTCATGCACCTTTTTGAATTTTCGTAATGTACAAGCGTTCTGAGAGATGCCAGTTATGATTCAAGGTGAAATTGCTCTCCTAGGTTTTCAAAATCCAAACTATTCATTATAGCTATTTAGAGCTTTTTTTCTGTGCCAGTCTAATGGCATGAGCACATTATGTTGAATTACTATTATGCCGCATCAATTGAATTAACTTCTGAAGTCAGTCTACATCCCAAATTACAATCTTATTCTGCCTGAAATTCATTTAAAATCCACAGGACTTAATATTTCTTACAACGCCTGCATGCTAAAAAGCTTACATTCATTGGCTTTAAGTAGCACCAATGAAAACTGAATGGTAGGCTGGCAGGAAAAAAAGAAAAAAGAAAGGCAGCAAGGGCTATGATTTACAGGTGATTTACAGTGCGAGCCTTCTTTTGGAAGCAAATGGCCATATTAAAAAAGATCAAAACAGATCTGACTAGTGAAGGAAACCAATCTTTTCTCCGCAGCACAAGTCAAAACAAGTCCTGTCAAAATCTATTCAGAAAGAACAACAAGAGGATGAATTTACCACACGTCCCTGGGCCAGCAGCAACAGCGTGTCATCTGCTGGAGTGGCCTTGGCAAACAGCTACCAAGGCACTTGACGTGCATCACCCTCCACTTCCCTTGGTGAAATCGGATGCTGGAGGATGACGGATACGCTTCCTTTGAAAAGGGATAGCACCGAGTACAACGCAGCGTCCTTGGTTGAGCGCTCCCTTTATTCATCTGCTCACATCTGAATGTGGAGAGCCATTATTGGAGACCAATAAAGGCACACAACTTCAAAACTTGATTTGCAGGAGGATGTCGGGAAATTTATTCTGAACTGATGGCAAAGTACATTATGACATGGAACTAGACTAGAGTTCAAAGTATATGCTGTCACATATTCTGAACTTACTAAATTATGATAAACGTACCTCATTATTTTCTGAAATCTCTAAAAAGGAAAGAAAAAAGGTCTCTGAATTTCACATCCTATTTAATTCTTTGGTTGTAATGGAGATAAACATTTTATCACCAAAGTGCTGGTTTTTGAGGTAGGGATCTGAAGTTATACATCTAAAGAAAAACCACCCTAATTCTTGTAAAGGGGTATGCATATTATGTAAAGTTACCTACAGCAAACTCTGCAAAAGGGGGTTTCAGACCCGATCTTGAATAAGGCACTGAGTTTGAGCAAATAAGACCAAGGGGCTGCTTATGCTCACTCTTCCTTTTGCACCCAGTAGCCTGTTGGATGGGAGCTTAAAATTAACTCATCCAGAAAATAACCCCAGGCTTTCACTCCTTCTAAGCTACCATCTTTCTCTTCTATTGCTATTATAAAAGTAATGTCTTGCATTTGCTGTGGGCCTGGCTGACAGTCTATGGTATTTAATCAAAGAAACATTTTGTTGGTATAGGATCAACTGCTGATATATGCAAAGTCCTAATTTTGACTTATTTGTATCTACCAACTGTGATCAATACGCAAAATTAATTTTATTTATGCACTTTTTGAAGCCAACATGCCTCATGCGAGAAGCAGTGCCACCCAAAAAAAAAAAAAAAAAAAAAGATGAAATGCTTCGCTGCTGAGAGCTGCTACAACTCCTCTTTGAGGGCTGCCACTTCAAAGAAGAAAAGCCAGGTGCCTGGGGCAGCCCCGACGACGCGCTGAAGGCTGGCAACCCGACGTGTGAAATAGCTCTCAGATGGCTAACTGCAAAGTTTTGCTGTCTGCAGGCAAGGCAAGATTTCAGTGTTGTCGCTGAAAAGCGGTTATTTTTGTTTCTAAAAATTTTAAATGGTTACCGGAAGTTATGAAGGGCACTTGGTGCAGACTAACTGTACTTAATCTATAAAATTATCCTTGACGTGGATTTCATATAATTGATATTCACAATATAGCTCAGCCACACATGCTCCTCTTTTGTCTTTGTGGGTGCATCTATGCTCTTTCCTCCTGTGCTCCCGTTGCATCCCTGTTTGTCTAGTGGGAAATTAAAACCATCACTCCAAGATTTTGCATTCTGTAGTTCAGACCATGGGTATGAAATGATCTTCTCTAGGATTACCAAACACTGACATTTGCAACGGTTCGCTTTCACGCTACCAGTTGTATCTGGTGTGCATTCATGGCTGTAACAAAAGGAAAAGTTTCCTTTTATCTTTCAATGATTATCAAATGTATTCTGAATGCTTTCTGAAGTCCTCCTCGTTGAGATGCTTCTAAGAACAGTATTTACAACCACACCATCAGAGGCAAACATTCAATCTGTAAGAGCCAGGCTGGTGAGCAGCTGGCTTTAAAGCTCTTCTTAAAAAAGCTTTGGTATTAGGGATGTTGTTGTAAGCTGATACTGAAGTCTAATAATTTCCTTTTAATAATCACTTTGAACTAACACCTGATCAGTAGCTTTGAAAGGTAAAAAAATCAAACAGAAATGGTAACTCTGACCCCACCTGACAGGGCTTTTGCACTAGAAATATCCATTCACCTGTAACAAGGATGAACCAGGTTGTCTCGGTTACATGTATTAAGGGATGGGCCTGCGAAACAAAGGCCGGTGGGACGTACTCATGAAACCCATACTGAATATTCAGACAATTAATCATCTAAAATCTCGTTACAATGTTTCTCTCCTCATGAAGGAAAACCTCAAGAAATGAGGTCTCAGAGACTCAAACATTCATTTTTCGACAAATATTTTGAGGTGTTTTTCTCACATGTTTCTTTTGCCGGGCATCAATTCTGAAATTAACAGTACATTTAAACAACAAGAATAAATTCAAGTTCAAGGAAAGGTGCTATTTCCATTATTTCATGTTTTCCTTAAGAACTGGATTCTTGAAGCCATGCAAAACCAACAGAACCTCACTTTTAGAGGGGAAAGTCGGAGTGGCTAGCTTTAGAGCCCTACACAGTAGGACCCCCTAGAAATTACCACCTCCAAAGGAAATCAAGTGAGAATCCAAACTAAAAAACCATTTGGCTTCCAAGTTAAAGAGTTTTAATATTGTTAAAGAAGTTCAAGAAGCTTAATTTTGACTGTAGGTAACAGCAGTATTTCAGGAACTTCAGTGCCTACAACACTTTCCCCAGCCAGTTCTACAGATTCGGGAGCATAATTGAATTATGCAGTTCATACAAGATTTATTTCTGCCTCTTGCATTAACACCTATCATTGAAAACCTCATCAGACGACATCAGGAAGTGAGAAGGTTAAGGACAATTGTATTATTAATTTTAAATAAATTGAGCGTGTCTATCTTTTAAAGAGGTTGAAAGTACCAAGAAAAAAAGAAGAGCAGAGACACGGCCAGGAAGATGTATGTGTTCCTACAAAACCTGAAGGAGGTTTGCTTTACCGTACTGTTACAGGTTGGCTTGCTTTCATTCCCTGAGCTCTGTGAGTGGCATCAAAAGGAAACACAGGACTCCCACCGACCATTCAGCTGTCTGTCTGTCTGTCGGTGCATCCCCGACCTGGGATTTCACCTGTTCCCCTTTGCTGTCCACAAACCAACCTGAGGAAATGCAGCGGTGGAACACGGTGTGGGGAAACAGGGAACAGAGACAAGGAGACAGGCTGAGGTTTGGGGGAGTTGTTGTTTTCCTTTAAGCAACAACCTATTGGGATTTTGTCGGCATAACAATTGGTTTTTCCTAAGCATGCTGGTGACAGCAAGAGCAGAAAACAAAGCCTAGTAGGTCCACGGCTGCAAGGCTTCTCACAAGGAGTCAAGAAGCACAACTCAATCTGCCATGTCAGCTTAGCTAGTCACTCCTGCCCGGTTTTTCTGGCTGCACAATGGGAAAACGGGGCTAATCATAATCTTCGTTACCACAACAAAGCAAAATAATCAGGGGAATGATGATACAGCAATGCAGTATCCAAAGAATCTGGGATTTCAGGAAAACTTTTTACTGTCATCCACAGATCTAGCAACTCACCAAGGAATAAAAGATATTCTGCAGTTAAGACAGGAACAGATACATTCACTGAATCATGTATCTCTTCTGACGTGTTTCCTTGACAAAGTTTTCTCTTAAAAAAATAAAAAAGGAATATACATCATCTGATTTAATTTTTAAAAAGGATCCTATATCCTTATCTACTGATTTCTAATTGCATGAAAGGATAGATACACACTAACTTCTGTTCATTAACTTTAATCAAAAGAATTCTTGGCTGTTTCATTTAAGGCGGATTTAATCAAGCAAGGGTGGCTCTGAAGTGAAATTACAGTCTTTAGACTGTGGAACAATTAATTTAGAGCTTTGCCCCGCAACAGGTCCCTGATGAAATTCTAAATTAACAGATTGCAATAGGGCTTTTCAGATAGGTAATTTTAAATACAATTTAGGTGTTTTCTCTTAAGATGTATAGGCAAAGCCTTTGTGCAGCCTTGCATGTTATTTTTCCAAACCTCTCTGGAAACGTAAGATATTGGTCAGAAGATTTTCTGTTATACCAACAAACACCAAAGCAAGAGTGTTTACATTGCAAATACGTATCATGCTAGAGATCAAAGATTTCTCTCTTCAGGTTCATCTCACACAAAAATAGTACACAAAAGGTGCTTTCCGACCAGCAAGGTATTGTGAAGCTTTTGGTTATTAAGCATTTGTACCAGCTAGGATAAAAAGGATAAATAAAGGAACTTAATATTTACATAAAATTTGCATTTATTGTGATTTTAAATCACCATACTCATAATTTGGGGCTCTCTGGAGTCTTTTACTCAAAGTAATTTCATCTCCATTATGACGAAATATGCCCACTTCTAATCTCAAATTGAAATCAGATAACTCCAGGTGACAATCCTAAAACAAGGCAGACCCTACAGCCAGCCCCCCTGATTCTAGTTGCCTTGCAAGGTACCACGAACCCCCCTGCTCTCCTCAGCACTTCTCCTGCTGGGGCAAGAATCCAAGAGGTGATGTGTAGGAAAAACCAAACTCTTCCTAAACTGTCCCGCAAAGGATGTTTTGGACAAATCTTTTTCTAATTAAGCGCAAGGAAAATTTCCCTGACTGAAGCCAAAGTGAGTCAAATACAGGAACAGTTTAGATATCTGCACTAGAACCAGCTCTCTGATTGTTGTGTGCTTAGTTAATTGGAAGAGTAGTTTGGCTCCTATAATAACTCCCAGACGATCTGCATCATTTTCCCAGACCTGACTGAAAGCTGCAATTTAGTTTTGATGTAAAGAAAAAGAGCCTGCAAGGCTGCTTCAGTAACCAGCTGCTAATTCCAGCAAATACTCTAGTCAGGCTGTTAAACTGATATGACAGCTTAAGTTGTCTTATCTCTCACACAGGTGTACATCAGAGTTAGAACTTTAAATTGTTATGTGCAGACCTAAAAAAAAGTTAATTAAAAAAGAAACTGCTCTTGCTCAGAAATGACCTGTGGAAAGCACTGGACTAGTTAAAGTTGCATTATCCCACTTCAGTCCAAAAAAGTTCAGGAAAAACAACGTGAAGTCACAGTCTATTCAAGATGTATAAATACCTAGAGTGAAAACTGGAAGAGCAGAGTAATTTCTTTGTCATCCTCCACTGTTTGAATGACAGCTCTACTAATGATCTTACAATACAGAATATTTGTTCAGAGCACTTATCAGGCTGATATTTATCAGGCTGTCATCTGTTTTTAGTCAATAAAGTCAGCTCCGATGTTGGATAAGAATATACATTTTTGTTGGCATGGAAGCTGTACTTTGCTTTTTCTAAAAATGCTGTATCAGCTCATTAGCTCTTTACTAACCTTATGGAACAATGCAATAAGTTTTTATACCATACCACAGCTATAACAATATATCACCTGTGAGGCCTGAAAGAGATTACAATGAGTTTTCAGCACATCAAGGCACAGGATCAGGTACGAAAGCCAACTGAATACAAGCCATGTTTCTGCTTGTTACCAAGGTCCAATGCCCCTACCTGATCAAAAGCCCATGTGAGAAATGCGCTATTATCAAAATGCCAAGAAACCACGTCCCTTACAGAGGAAATCCATCCATTTACTACTTTCCAGTTAGCCCACAAAAGTGTGCCCAAGGTTCACACCAGTAACAGCCAGTATTTTAAATAGAACTGGTGCCTGTGCCACCTTCCACTATCACACCTTCTCTCCCTGCCAAATACTTCCCCAGTATAACTCAAGATGTGCTTTGAGCCTTCCAAGCATTACATGACTTTGGGAACCATCAGTACTTAGGTGGTTTCTCCCACTCTTCACCAAGGAGGCTGCAGCTATGTCAGCTGAAACCCTCCAGCTGGTGGCAAAGCCAGAGCTAACCGCTGCAAAATATGTAACGAAAGGAAAATATCACAATTAGAGGTCCAGACATAAGGGGGTTTTCATCAGCTTGTTACATCAAATTCCTCATGGCAAGGACGGTAACAGTCGCTTGGCTCCTTTTCCTCTTTATTTAACTTTCCCTTAGCCACAGGGGATCTTCAGTTTCTCCAACACTGAGTGATTTGTCAGGATTATTGAGCGGCGTGTCCAAGCGTACTATCTGGCGTATGGCAAACCATATTCATCTGAACAACTGTTCATATTATGTTATTATTAAGTTTGCAAAATATATAGGTAATAAAGTTTTAATGACTTAATTCAGTTAAAACAGATAGAATTTAACTTTAAGCTAAAACCTGGCCATATAGAGACCTGTAAGTACTATATGACCACGATCAAAGCATCACTATACACAGCAGTTTTAACATTTAGAAACATTACAATAAAATCTGTTAGGAAATCAATGAAAGGTCAGAAAGATTGAGGGATTAAATTCCTTACTGGTACAAAAATATGCAAATTGGGTACTAGACAGGAATGTGGCCATGCCTTTATGCCCTCTATAGAGGACATGAAACAAAAAAAAGAGATTACATTTTGTGCTACATGTAAGACAGCCTCGCATCAAAGTCAGTGGGAGGATCTTTTGTTTGTAGATCAAAGAAAAGGTGAAATAGGTAGAAAAAAAAATTAAAACATGTAAGAAAAGATTCCAGTTGGAAGCAATCTACTTTTATATTAACTTCTCTAAAGCTCTACTTAATGCTACTTTAGCTCTACAAAGAATACAATTCTTAATGACTTGCATGATCAGGTAATCCCCATGTGGCTACAATATAGTTGCGGGGTGTACGGTTTAGTCTTTGTTCTCGGCTCTTCTTTCGCAAAACCCTACCTCTTGCCCCTGGGCTGCAATAACACATGCATTAACATAGAAATGTAAAGACCTAATGTGTGATAGGAGTCAAAATTACGCCATTCACATGGCACTGCAGAAAAAGCAAAGAAAACCCCAATCCTCAAACACTCAGTAACCTTGTCCACAATAAACTTAATTTTTAAAACTAATTGAAGAAAAAAAAAAACATTCAGAAAGCTGGGTTACAAAATAAAGCTCCAAGATGCCTAAATATTGCTTTCCTTCTGTCATGAGATATTTGGATATAGTAACTATGATAAACCAGTAAATCTTCAGCTAACAAATTGCATTTAAAGTAGCAATATATTTTTTTTAATCTTGTCTTGCACAGAGACCATCTGTCTACAGTGAACACTTATCTCATCCACAACCTTTCCCCCTTAAATAAATGTACCTCCTATGAATATCTCTAAAGAGATGCTTTTTTTCCCTAGACTAGGATTAATTTTTTTTTTTTTTTAAGGCATGTTTCATTACTTTGCAATCTACTGCTGCCATCTCCTGTGTTAAATGAGGCAGCAAGTAACTTCATACTTACAAGCAGGCTATTTAACTTTGGCCATATGGGAACGGTTTCTGTTGGTCAAGCAGAGAGCACTCCACCTAAATACACTGCAGAAGCCTGTTAAAAAGTTGGCATTACCTCTAAGTGACTCCGTCGTTCTGCAATCACTCGTTCATCCTTGTTTCCAAAGAGCTTCTTTGGAGGGAATTCTAAAGTGGCAAGCTGGAAGACATTAAAGGATGAATCGGCATCAGAAGCGACAAGCTCAAATGAGAAAATTCTCTTTTAACTATGAAGCAACTGGGAAGAAGAAAATGCCAAATATTCATGAGCTACACTATATGCTATTAGCAAATATCATATCATGCATTTCTGCTGACATTATTACGCTCTGGTCTGTAACACTGCTAAGAAAATAACGCGTTTTGTCATAAAGGAGTGACAGACAGCAAATTTAGGAATTAGATTCATAAAGATTACAAAGTTGCTAACTGAATCTCAAGTGGTAGCACCAAGAAAAATCCCTTCAGAAATTCTGTGCATCTTAAAAGACTGTATTGCCAAGCTACACTGGTAAGAGAGAGAGCGCGGAGGAACTGTCTCCCTTGCTTGTACGCCAACAAATAAAATGCTTGAACAAGTTCCAGCCAGCTATATCTGGAAAACCACTCTTCAAAACTGCGGTCTCCAACCATACTGTCGTGTAATTTGCTTGTCTTAATTTTTATGTTGTATTGTAAACATAAGATCATTGGATCTAAGAACTATCATTGAAGTTGTGCTGTGGAAGATGGCATGGCTGGACTCCAGCTGACACCTGAGATGGACCTGAGGGACCTTTTGCTGCGCCTTGAACTACGTCTTCTTACTTCACAGCGGGGACAGGCTAACAGCAGGCACCTACGCTCTGATGGCAGCTCACACGATGGGAAGTGGGACCTCTTGAGCTCTAACTCAACTGAATGGGAATTCAAATGTGTGTCCACACTGGAAGCTGATAGCTTTAATTTCTGAAAGGGATCCACACCAACAGGCAAAATCCCATTTATCACACTGAAAATGGAAACAAGGCAGCAGCACAACACCTAAAAACAACTATTTGGATCTGTTCTTTTAGGAATTCTTCCACAAAGGTGTCCAGAGCTATCTTCTCATTTCTTTTTCATCCTGTAGGAACTGCAGTAAGCTACACTGGTGAGGGAGAGAAGCGAGGGAACTGCCTTCCTTTCTTGCACACCAACAAATAAAATGCTTGAACAAGTTCCAGCCAGCTATATCGGGAAAATGCACAAAAGAGTCAAGAGTTGGTAACAAATACCAATGAACTTGGTCTGCTGAGCCACTGCTCACTGCTGGGAATGATACACAAGAAAGCAAATCCTCTCCACACAGTTTGTGTTTGCACTTGAAGGTGCATTGAAACCAGTTTCTTCCTAGCTCTCACTGTAGGAGACAGAAATATGCAACCTCCCGTTGGCATTGCTGGAGCTGTTTTGCAGGCGAAAGCCCTATGTAAAAATGCCTCCTGCATGAATTCCCCTGGCTATTAGATGGTATTGAACTAATAAACAAGATGCATCAATTTCTAGTATATCAGCACATACAGAACTGTAGAGAATTTATGGCTGGTTACAAGGAGCAACAATACACTGAATTAAACGAGGAGATTCATTATTAACATTGAACGTAAGCATCTTTAAAATACAGAGGTATTCCACAGTATGAATAATTTATTCCCGTTCTCTGGTTCAACTCCAACTTGGGTAATTTTAAAGAAATGCCTAGACATCTTCACATGAGCAATACAAAGTGATGTGGGGCATCAGAGGAGATGGAAGAGATGTCTGCTCTGCATCAGTCTCGCAAGCACACCCCAGTTATATTCGTCAATTTTCTCCAATCATATTCTTCTTGGTGTGCCTGCTTCTTCATGGTGGCAGGACAAGCAGTACACAACCAAACCGTATCCTATAATTACGTCCTTGGGACCTATTTTCACTGCATTACTCACTCCTTAACCTATGCAGGATTATAAGTGCTAATAGTTTCAAAGACTTCAAAATCCCACACCTGCAGAAATTATATTTTATTAAATAGTACTGCATCATGTCACTGCCAGAAACAAGCAAGGTAAAACAACTACCACCGCAACCCCCTCCTGGCCCCAGGGAGATTGTTTTTATATTTATTTGCTAATAAATACTTTCATTAGAGAATTTTAAAATATTGTCTGTTAAAGGACAATTTGGACAAATAAAAAAACCTACTACTACAATGTCCTCAGACATACTCTGTAGAGTCAAAGTACTACAGCTAAAACCAGGAACGATTTGTTTATCTAAATTAAGTTTTATTTTAAAAGGCATTTGGAGACTGATTCTACAAAACTTTGTGATGGGCAAGTTGTTTTCCTAATCTGTTAGTTTTAATCTGTTAGTTTTCCGGATACATCTTAGAAGAAAAATAGTTGCATTTTCTAAAGCCAGTAAGTTTTGCTAAACTCATTCAAACTGAAGTAGCTACTCCCATAGTTTCAGCATTTCTTAACTCCCAAATCCCTGTGCTGCAGAAATCTTTGAAACCAAGCCAATTAAAGTCCATTATTACAGTCATGAATTTAATACACAAAAGAAAGGCCTCAGCCAGTCAACTTGGCTCTGAAATGTTCAGAATCACAACATGTACCTAAACGAAAATCATAGTTTTGTTGCTGGTCAAGACCTGGATCTGAATACTTTGGACTTAGAGAACTATATATAAACAAAAACCTCCACCCAGAACAGAATGCCAATGTACCGAACCACACTTGGCACACATATGTATGTTACTTCTGTTTGTAATAAACGTACATGTGTACAGAATGTACCTAGACATACATATATGTAACTCGGAAGGATTCTGCATCCTGCAGAGGGTATGTTACAAAGAACCGATCATCTACTGCAGTCACCATCTTTATGGGGCTGGATGCAGAAAGCGCACAACCTGCTGCAACATCTGTGTCTCGCTCTTTTCCAAGGGTCCTCTGGCTCCTCTTTTAGCCAGATGATTGGCAGATGTCCATCTCACAAATAAAAAATGGAGACCATTTCTGTCACACACCAGATGACCACCCAGCTGCATGACAGAAGAACCTCCAGCCATAGATTTCATCATCACTTCAGCAACTCTTGGAAACCCTGAATTATTCCAATGCGTTCTACTCCACTACATGCCAAGAGTCTAATCCCCACCAAAATGGAAAAAAGAGACATTCAAAATTCTCCAGGCTTGAATTTCAGGCTGTCCGAACACTTAATGTAGACATGACAGCACCACCCAGCTTCCACCCAGTTCGCAGGTTGAAAATTATCTTTGCAATATGAGAACTAGAACCATTCATGCTGCAATGTGAATTATGCCGTCCTCTATGTGACTGTGTAATTTCACTGGAATAGGAAGCTGCCCCATTGCAGGATATTTATATAAAAATACAATATTAGTATATTTATCAGAGCTAGTGTGCTTATATATGCCACTTATCTCTGTCACTCTGACTTACAAAGTTACTCCTTTAGTGTGGGGAAAAATACGCTGGCGCAGGAGTTCCACAAATACACAGAGTGACGATAAAATGTTCTCATCTCGTCATAGTTTTGGTTTATAAAAAAGGAAAAGAAAAAAGCCCAGCAGTACAGATATACTGAAGTAATGATAAATGTCACGATAATTGTCCACAAATATCCTCTGTCCTGATGTATCATTTGACATACAGACTCTGAATGTAATTGAGTGCGATTCAGAAATGCAATTATTCAAGGGAATCTGGGGGTTTATTTAAAATACCTTACTCATTTATGCCAAATTGCAGTAGCAAATGTTTTGATAAATTCACATTTTGTTATCAGGAGTGCTACAATGCCTTTAAGAAACTGCAGAGTAACTTCAGAAGAGATTCCCACTGCTGCAGGTTACTGCACACAGCACAGTATGTGGCTGAGCCGCATTTGTTCTGTCCCTTAAAGAGATCTGCAGGTATAGATTTTGCATCAAGATGTTTGCCTTGGCTCAGACACCGTAAGAGAATTTCACACTATCCAGATTCAGGAGTATAAATTATTCTCTTAGAATTAAATGGCCACGTACTTACTCTCTGGCTCAAATTAATTCTTCAAGCGTCACACCTTGACTAGGAGATGTGTATTTTGTGGCAATACAAGGCGTAACGGTGGGACTCTACAGGTAGCAAGGTAAATTACTCTATTTTCCTGAAATTTCTGAAGCACGCCCCTCCTCTCCCTGTCCCCCTTGCTGCAGTGGAAGCATTTGGCAGTCAGTCTTCTTCGGCAGGGATGTTTTGTCATTTTTCAGGGCTGCTGATGAGGTGATATGTTTTCTGTCAGGGGAAATTAAGAGGCATATTCCCCAGCCTGGCAGGAAGAGAAAGCTTGAATGATTTCCTGAGAAGCTTCTGCATGTAGCTCGCAAGATTTCTAATTTTTATTTTGGCTGCAGAAGCATTTCCCTACTATAGGTAATTATAGCACCGCTGTAATACAAATTCCATTATATACATAGGAGTGTGCACACACATGCATATGCATACCGTGGGCAAGGCTGGGACTACCATTAGACTCAAAATGCAAAGGCAGATAATATTTTAAAATAGGACAGAGACACCTCAAGACTGCACATCAGCACTCCTAATGCCTTTTAGACATTAAACTTTTTACAGTTAATGATGTTTATCCTATCTGGCAATCGTTGCTAGGTAGTAGCAGTCTTAGGGAGAGGCAAACAGTCATTTGCAATTTACTCCCTAATTTCTTTATAATAAATTAAGGCTGTGTTTTATTTCTGGGTCTTGCATTACTGGAGGCATATTATTTGTCTGTGTCTCAGCAACCTTATCTGTAAGAAACGATACTTACCTACCATGATATAATATTTGTAAGATTAGGATGATCAAGTTTAGACAGTTCTAGGTCCTCAAGGGGAAGGTGCTTCATACCTAGCAAGTATTATTCTAGTAAATTTTAAACGGCTTAATGGATTCATATACTTTTCTCGCATTTCAGCCAAGAGACTGGTTTTAACAAGGTTATCAGCAGGTGTTTAATGCTGGTAAGAATAGGTGGCAGAACAGTAAGTGACCCTTTTTTTAGTCACCTATTTTATCTTATATACAACTCTTTGCCCTTAAGATTCATCTACTTCTGGAAACAGCATATACCTAACAACACCTATATGAAAGCATACTCTTTTGAAGTGAAACCATACGTCTTCATCACCTTCAACCACTGAGACCCAGGAAGAGATGCAAATTCAGATAGTGGCTTTTCGTAAGCCAAGAGAGTGCAAAGGAAGATTCCAACACCACAAAAGGCTCTGCCTGGGACGGGATGCAGTCTCATTTGAGCACCTTTAGAAAATGAAGCCATCAGCATTTGAAGGATGTCCTTTAATTTTTATTATATTCAGTTGGAGACTCTTCACTGACATTAATTGAAGTTTGCTCGGTACTTGCTGGATTTAATTCAGTTCAGGGGTTTTATGGTACAGTGGAACATAACACGTTAATAAAAAGTCTCATACAGTACTTTGCGGATGATATTTCAATATATAGTGGACCAAAGTAAAATACCACTTAATACAGTCATGTAAGCTTGTCACTTCTGAAGCGTGAAATTGTTCGAAGTGTTATGCTCCCTAAACATTAAAAACGTGCCATTTTCCGACATCAAGCAAAAATCTACAGGATTGAAACACCTCATTATTTCTGACAGGTAAAATCTATGTTTTAGTGCCTACAATATGGTAAAAGTTTTTTTTTTCTAAGAAGAAAAACAGGGCAGACTGATGGAGGGTGAGTCATCTTTAATCTTTCATCCCAAATTCCCTTTGTACTTCAATGTTTTGATATATTTAAATGGGGGGAAAAAGGGGAAAAAAGAAAATTAAGGAAATGCTAACTATTAAATTAAAAAGTCAGTCTTCTTTAACTCTCATGTTACTTTTACAACTCTGAATTTTCTCATTTTTCAAAGGACATGTCTGACTTTTGATCCTTTGTACCAGAAATCTCTGTCACAGATGAGAAAAATCAAAGAGAAGAATGTGGCACGGTTTTGCAGCCGATGTGGCTGCACCTGACTTGATTTTGCAGTGAGCAATGAAAGAAAAAAAAAAAACAACCTGTCCTACTTTTAGTTTTTGAAGTTTAAACGAAGTAACTTAAGCCTCAACTTCTCAAAATGTACTAGGACTCCCAGACTGTGAAGAAATTGGACAAAAGCCGTATTCTTAACTAGGAACTTGCACTAAATACTTAGGGATTTCATAACAAGGTAAAAAAAGCTTAAGTTCTATATTTTTACTAGTATTTTTTCTGAAATAAACCACCTGATTTATTTCTGAAATATTCTACACAATTTCATAAGAGAGCCTTAGGCAAAGGGAAAAAGTTAACACTTAATGAACAGATAAAGGTTACTTTATAAATTCTGCCAAAAAAAAAAATCAGATAGAGACCAAAGATAAATAATTTGATCATATACACTAAAAAAGAATCCAAGAAAATAACTTAAAAACCACCTAAGTCATATTTTCAGGTGATATAGCTCAAACTAAAGTTCAAATTATGTTTTCCCAACTATGAGTGAATAAAACTCTAAACTTCATCTCCTTTAAAAAAAATAACAATGTAGTCCTCCATCATGTAAACCTTCCCTGATACGTATGCTACAGGTAAGTGATGCCCTCAGAGGACAGGAAGATTACAGACAATATTTTCCATTATCAACTAGTCAATGAGAGGGAATATCCAGGGGATTATTTTCTGGATATTCAGTTTGTCACCTACTTTTCCATTTCTAACATTCTCTTCTTACTTCTTTTTCCATTTCTTCCAACATGTTCTCCCCCACTTCACAGCTTGTCTCTATTTTATTGGTGTGCTACCCCCTGCCCCATGACCTACCTAATTCTTCTTCTTACTCCACTGTCCATTTGCCACATCAAACATCCTGCTCCCACACCATTCTCCCTACTATCTCCCAGAAGCAGAGAGGGATTTGATATTCTCAGAGGTGGGATAGCTGAGCAACTAAGGATCAGACAAAGCTCTGAGGTGGACCCACGTCAACCTTCTAATGTAGTGAACTCCTTGGAGAAGACTGAACAGCTTTTAAACAGCAACAAAAGCCACAATTATTACAAACAAGGATAATCAACCTCCCAAAACAAAGAAAACTCAAGTGACTAGGAAACTGAACTGGAAAAAGGTTACACACAACCTTTCTCCTACGCACAGGGCCCCTGCAGAAGGTCCCTGATACCAGCCTAACACAGTCAGTTCTCCACTGGCCTTGAGGGAAGTGGACTCTGCTCCAGCCCCTCTGCTCCCCAGGTCTTTGCAGTTTTTCTAAGAGCCGAGGAGCTGCTCCAGGCTCATCCCTGCTGTCTTTCAGCTCCTCCATCAGAGCTGCAGGCTTCCAGCTTTCTGTTGTTGTCTCTCCTTTGCTGCTAGAGGCTGCAGTGCCTAGATGTCACTCAAACATGCACAAAAGAACGAGCATCTCTCTCCTTCCTTGAGAGAGTCTACTCTGAAAAATCCTAAATAAATTGGTCAGCAAATATCTCCCTTCTGACAAATACAAGGGAGACCATAATTGCAGAGTTAGGTACTGGAGTTTTGGTTTGGGGGATTTTTGGGTATGGAGTTCTTGGTTTTAGGCTGCAACTAACCCCCACAGATCATCTTCTCTGGATTCACCAATACACAAGCATCTTCTCAGGATGCACAAGTTCTCACATCTCTGCTGTCTGTAATTCTGGGTTACTCTCTTTGAACTTTTAAGATTTTCCTGGCGTGCTTGCCAGTTACCTTCCTCAGACAGGCATAATTGTTTCTCCAAAGAACATTTCAACTAAATCTGTCACTGAGGAGGGGTAAGAACACAAAAAAGAAATTCACCTCCTGCAAACCTCCCCGAATCCTCCCTCCGACAATGCAAAATTACCAAGTAGGATTGGACACCAAAGATTTCTCTTTCACATTTCACTAACTGTGTCCCACTGCCTTTGAATTGTGCCCGCCTGCCTATCAATCTTCTGCAATTATCAAAAAGGTTTGAGAGGTCTCATATCCAAGTTTCTCCTTTAAACAAGCAGGCTGACCTAGACTCAATATGCATTTTTGGAGCTGTGGTGAGATGTGGAGGCCACTGTTTATTGCATTATTTTAATTCCATTTAGTCTGCCTCCTGCTATTGAGAAAAATCAAATTAACTGCAGCCAAAGAAGTTACCTTGCATTACAGAGGTGTTTTTCTTTTCCTTAAAGCAATTTCTAGACTAGACAGAATAATAACATACTGAAATAAAGCCATAAATGATGCTCAATATAGCATTTGACAAATTACTTCATTGCTTTGTTCATTATAACCAGTAGGATAGCGTTTAAATACAGAATAACTATAAAAATGGACACTAGGATGTACCAGACTTCATGCAAACCTTTCACAGTTCTATAAAATTACAGGATATCTTTCTAAATATAAGCCACTGCTTGCATAGCTCAGAATTATCAATCAAGGAAAGAGGTGCAAAAATTGGCCCAAATGGCAAAGAAAATGTATTCAGTTCTCTGTACAGGCTGTAGAAAGGCAGAATAAGATGGTGCAGAAACAGCATACACCAACCCAAAGGATATAATTATTTCACATGTAAACCAGTCAAAAACAAATAAAAACACAGTTAAATATGATTTATAGATGTATTTGGAAAATAAGCACGAAAAAATTGTAACATATCATGTCCTTGGAACCTTGATTTTGCTCCCTTGTTCATCTATCCCTTGCCCTAAGATAGTAAAATACTGGGAGCACATGGCAGACCATGGTCTAAGACAAGGGTACGTGCTGACCTAGACAGCCCATGGACATACTCTACAATTTTAGCTCATGATTTTGCAAACTAAACTTTTTTTTTTTTTCCATGTAGTCTCAGGTCATGGTGCTTGGTTATTTCTTTAAAGAAATGGCAACAGCTGCTGGGTTTGCAAGGTCACGTCTTCAAAATTCAACTCATTAATCAATCTTCATCACTGCCCGGCTCAAACCCGACTTATCAAAAAGATGGTAAAAAAGGAATTTTCTGCTGCTATCTGTCTATCTGTGGGGTTTATTTCCCTTTCAAAACTGATTTGGGATTTGATTCATTACCTTCCTGCTGGGATTTCTAGCAAGGTTAAGGAAGTGTCCCTGCAGTAGTACAAAGTGGTCCACGCAGCAGACACCATCTTCGCTGTGGCAGTGCACAGCCTTGCCCCACTCCGTATTACGTTCTTGATGATGCCATGTTGGCTATCAGGCCACTTCGATTGCACAACGAGAAGTCACAATACCATTTGACCTAAGCAACAGAAATAGTTTCAGAGAGGAGAATTCACCAGAGCAGTTTTAACAGCTCTTCCAAAAAAAGGTTGGCTTGTTGCATACGAGCTCATCTCGGTGACATCTGGCAGCATTTATGAAACATCCCTGTCTCGTGTGGCCAACTGATGCCATAAATTTCAGTCACCCTTGCCTTGGAGAAATGCTAATAATGAAAACTCATCAAAGAGCAGCAATAATTTCTACTGCTGACTAGCTGGATGCCTTTCTGACTACTCAAAATTAATGGCAGATCTCAGGGTCTTAAAGAACAGCTGTCACAGAGAAACACACCTGCAAAGACGCAGGGTGCCTCTGAGTTTGATTTTTATAGATAGGAAGCAGCAACTCTCACAGCAAACTGGTTACAAGAAGTTAGCTAGCCTTCTGCGTCATGTAAAATGATAAAACCAGAGAAAGCGCAGTGCAAGTACACAAATGGGAGGCTTAAAAGGAACTCCTTAGTGCCCCCTCCAACAGTAAGTCATTGATAGTCACATAGGTGATACATAACCTTTCACTTCAGTCTACTCTTAGAGACGCTATAGAACTAGCTGCTTTATCACAGGATGAAAAACTAGCTGTAAGCCTCACACAAATTTGGGATTTTCGTCCTACTACCACTGTTGTCACTAGGTAAAGCTTAAAATGAAGATAAGTAATTAAATGTAATAAACAAAAGGTACGTTTTCAGGAGCTTGCTTGGCAAAGGATTTTGAATCTGGAGGACAGAAAAAGCAACTATGGGACCAGAAAGATCATTGTTACTACCAGTTTCACAAGCAATACCCTATTTAGTACTGCTCTTGAGATCCTAGGCATGGTGGTGAGAATAGATATTTGTTTCCAAGTATAATAAAATTTCTTGGTCAAGCACATGAAGATAAATGCTTAGAAAGCAAGACCCATGTATATACCACATATACATGGAAAACTCAAAGACACACTCGATTAAAATGCCATGGTACCAAAGTCAACATCATTATTCAGGGCAGGGGAGAAAACAGGGATGTGCTTAACTATTGCAAGTATTCAGGTTTGGATTACATGTCAGTAATTTCACAATTACTGTCTGTCAGATGCTCTCTGGAAGGCTATAATATTTCTGTCCCCAACAAGCACTGCATCACTGAGTCTGGGTACAAGTGATGCAGCTCCATCTGCACGAGTTGTAGTAACCCAGGAAAGCAGGGGAAAGCTAAAAGATCACGTGATTTTTTTTTTTTTTTTTTTTTTTTTTTACAGCATCCTCACAATTTATAGCACATAAGAGTTTTCAGGTACAATTGGAATGGAAATTATGCTACTCTACATATGTAAATAAAACCCTGCAATACAGTAGTTTGCAATTACTTTAACAATACTGGTACTATTCAAAAATTGAACTGAATTTAAAAGCATTCTTATTTATTCCCTGATTTAAAAATAAAAATAAAATTTGAGTTAGAATTGAATGAGCAATTTAAAATACTGCTGAAGTTTTGCTGTATTTTTTTCCAAAAAAAGACACAACAAGACTAGGTAGGACATGCAGTGTTCAGATGCAGTTTGAAAGAAATTCAAAGTATTTCATAGAAAATACAGAGTGTACACTCAAACAGCCTCAAAGCGCCTGCATTGCTGACAGCACTGCACAACACAAACCATAAAAGTATCATTAATACCCAGTAGTACCTACAACTAAGTATGACAGAAAAGAATAGATTCAATACAGAAAAAAATGGCCAAGGAGAACTGTAGCTTTGATTCTTTTTATCATTCACAGCATCATAACCATTTATAAATAATCTTGAATTAATTGAATGTTTTAACACTGGCTCACAAAGTTTGGCGCCCATGAAAAGCGTGTTTTTTTCATCTGACTTGCACTCACATCACCAATATCACCATAAGGAATTTTGTTTTTCAGACGTGGCCAGACAGCTTCCCCTCTGCACTGTTATTTCTGGCTTTGGTTCTGAAATACACCCTACAATAAACTGGACAACATCCTCCACTTTCAGTCTTCTCCTCTTGACATTTTCAATTCTATAGCTGCAGCTCAATATTTCTCCTCACAGCCCCTGCTTCTTTATGTTTATTTTCATATTAAACCACAAGAGATTGTATTTTATTGATTTTTGTCATGCAGGGATGTCTAATAAATTTTACTGCTTGGGTTTTCTTGCTTTGGGCTCTGTAGTGGGACAGACAATTCTCTCTTGTAAGATGGAGCCTTCTGTATGTTCTGTGTTGCAGAGACAGACGGTAAAAGATCCTTCCAGATTTATTTTTTTAAATGTATTTACATTACAGCAGTCAAGAAAATATCCTGAGAGTCTTACAGGAAGATCTCATTGTGAATACAAAACCGAAGGCTTTTAGAAATTCATTTAGAAACTATACCATTAGCTGTACAGGCCTGAGAAATTTGTTTTCTTCCTTTCTTCTAAACTCAACCCATTTTTAATTAAGAAACACAATATTATTTTCACTATATCGAGTCTGAAAGCTCATTAGCAGTAACATGATAAACTATTATTTATGAAAGACCCTTAAATAAAAGAAGCCTCTTGTGGAACATAACAATGCTAGCCATAAGGTTGGGTTTAGTGGTTGGGTTTTTTTTGTTTGCTTGTTTTTTTTAAAGCAAATTCACCGTTTAACTGGCCTAACATATTAAAAAGGGTGATATTCACAACAGAACACTGCAGTTCCAATTAGTGCCGCTCAATGCTTCACTAGTAATTGGCCTCTCTTGGATGGACCCTGGACCTGACTTGTCACCTCACCCTACCAGCTTGATCCCTGACTGTCAACCGGAGGAGGTGTCCCTGTCACTGTCCTGGCCCTGCTCAGGTACTGCTGTACCGTGCCCTGGCCACCGAGGTCCCCGCTGCGACCTGTGCTGCAGCCACTCTCAGCTTCCAGCTTGTCTCCCCTTGTGGGACAGTCCTGATCTTCCTGCTCCCTGGCAGCTGTGTAGGATCCTCCACTGAGAAGGTCAGGGAAGGAGACTCACCTTGGGTGCTCTGAAATGCCACCTGAAAGCACTGATCTCTCTATGGTGAGCACAAATGGGGCCTATGGAGACAAGGAACAGTGCTTCAATTTGACCTGTACACCCCAAAAACGTGAATGACAAGGTCAACACCTCAGCATAAAATACGTATCATCTTTGAGTCTTCAAGAGCAGCTAGATAAACTATAAACCATGAATGTACATTAAAACATGTAACAACTGTTATCAAATACGGAGGGGGAGAACTGTTTTTTAGAAGCCTTTCTTTCTTGCAGACTACATCAGTCTTAGCTGAATGGGGTCTCCATCAGTTAACAGCCGCCTGTATCTCAATTCTGTTTTGATAATAAGTCACTCAATACAGCAATGCCAAAATAAACAGCTAAATATTCTTACTGTACTGCAAAATCTGCAACCTGTATTTCCTTGTCCATTCTCCCAGTGGTTCCAAAGAGAGGACAACCCTGTAATAGCCTGCTCAAATCCTGCCATGTGAGGCTTAAGAGAAGCTTGGTATAATCCTCCACATTAGGCAGTGAATAAAGTTTATCACAACAGCTTCACATCTGCTGTTGTGTCAGTAATACCGTCTAAATGAAAAAATGCAACAGGCAGCACAGTTGGAACCAGACAGTTTTTGCTACTATCTATGCTATTTGTTCAAAACTAACCTGGGTATTTTCACAAAAACTAGAGTTACAGCTGGGTCATCATATCCTAAATCAACTGAAACCAAAGGATTCGACTTGAGAAGTCTACTTAACCTAGCAGTATACCCCTGACCCACACAGTGAGAACAAGCTGTTCTTCACAAAAGCCTTAGAAGACAGCAAGGCTGTCAATAACAGCTAATGATTAATGGAGAACAAGTCTTAAAGGCCTCCAAAGCAAGGCAATCATTAAAAAAAAAAGGAAGAAACAGCAAGAACTCCAGTCCTCCCTTCTGCCTTTGACTAAGCAGGAAGAAAAGAGACACAGAGCTGCAGCCTAAGGTGTTCCCCAAGCCTACAGACAGTCAGGAGCAGCTAAGGAACAGCTGAATCTCAGCAAGCACTCAGAATCATAAAATCACCTAGGTTGGGAAGGGACCTTTCAGATCACCTAGTCCAACCATCAATCTAACTCTGACAAAAACCATCGCTAAACCATATCTCTAAGCACTATGTCTACCCATCTTTTCAATACCTCCAGGGATGGTGCCTCAACCACTTCCCTGGGCAGCCTGTTCCAATGATTAATAACCCTTTCAGTGTAAAAATTTTTCCTAATCTAACTTTAGGTCACGTTGTCCAGGAAAGGTTCTTCTCAGAGGCATTCCTCTCTCGCAGACAGCTGTTATCCACTTAAAACTATTTTACTAGTAAAACAACATGAATATTTTGATATCATGCAAATTCACTACATAATTGAGCAGAGCCTTGAAAATCCGATTATCAAATAATCAAAGCAATTACTCTGTCAAATGGTTCACGAATTATGAGATGAAGGACTTGGCCCTCTCAAGATGCTTCTTTTTTCAATTTCTGTATTACTAATGTGTAAGACTTTTGCACAGCACAATCAATGAAACCTGTCATTTGATGTCTGCCTGCAGGTTAGTCTTGTCTTGTGCTGAATTTATCATAAGACCTATAAAGCTAATGGTATTTTCCCACAGAACTGTTTGGAAACTCACAGGTTTTGTTAGCTGCTCGGGACATACCAAAAAAAAAAAAAAAAAAAAAAAAGAAAAAAAATAGGTCTCATCATCAACCAAAACACAGGAAGGAGGAAGGGGAAGGAGGAGAGATAGAGAGAAAGTGTATTTCTGCAGAACTGCCTCTACCAAGCCAAGAAAACTTTGCTGTACAAATCTAGCACCCAAAACCACAATAATCACAAATTAATCCCAAAGTCAGGCTTTCACGAGGCTCTTACACATTCAGATTCAGTTTTACGACAAGAAATTCACACACTGAATTCATTTTCCCACTAGAAATAGACTGGGAATTGCTTATTATGCTGAAAGCAAATATGCCAAGGGGTTTACTGTGCCTCAGATGCTCCAGTCCTGGTTAGCAACTATGAATTCAAAGAGACCACATGGAATAAATACACTCCCCCTTAATCAAACTTGCACCGAACTACATGATATGGTTAGCAGTGATGTTTTTCACTCTTTACTTATGGGAACAAATTCTCCTGTTCATTTGTAGACTGGTGTACGGAGCAAAATTCTACAATTTAAGATTATCAGCAAGCCAAAAGTCTCGTGCTGCAGAAAGAAAGGCCAGATGAAGCATTTAAAGATCTACCTCTTAAATCACTTCTGTAGCTAGTGGCAAACAGCTGATATGGAAATGCTACATATATAAGCCTGTAGGCTTTCAGAACGCTCTGAACATAATATAATTAGGAAGGGAGCTGGAAACGTGCACGTGACAAAATATTCTTCCTGTGTATGTACTTCCCAGCTGTTACAAGTGACAAGAATATGAATGTTAAAATTATCTATACCATAATTACTGTAATTTGTACTGAATAAAGGTGAAGGCTATAATCACATGCATGTATAATAGTATTATAAGGTTTACACACAGATATGTATTCTAAAAATTACTACTTTATTTTTCTTTCAATATTTATGGAAAGATTTATTACCAGGGCTAGGAACGTTCCAGTCTAGAAAATAAAAATTAAGGTCTGCCATTAGTTTAGGATATATATTTCAAAAACTATTGTCTAAATGCTTTTCTATATACTCATGGTTCTGCCAGAGATATTATTTTAATACACATCATGACATTTGCTATTTATAAGCACATCAATGTTGCAAACAATTTTCACTTTAATCTGTGCCCAAAAATACTGTTTCCAGCCAAAAAAAGCTTTTAGACTGTTTATGCATTCTTAGTGTTTGTCCTAAGGTTGTCACATTAAATTTGTTACTCCTCTTTCTAAATATCAATCTCAACAATCATTGAACTTGTGAGCGGATTGGGACTTCAGTCACCGCAGCATGAAGGCTTTGGCATAAGCATTGCAGGTTTCAGAACAAACTCATTTTAAATATCATCTTAGAAGTTTTTAGGTACAGTTAATTACAGCTATAGCGCTTTACACTACTTACAATTGAACACTAGAAGCATACAAATGTCCAGAGTTTTGTATTCAGTGTGAGTATGCTACCTAAATCTTATATTTTAATTAAATATACAGTTACTGATGCCAGCAAATGAGAAAATCCAATGGTAAAACCAGCAGAGCTTCAGGCCAGCCAGCTCTGATGCAACAAGCTTTTGAGTTCTGCTGCCAAAGCAGCTCCTAAGCTCCAGGACCTCACTGGTTACATGGCAACTGGCTCACCAGCCCTGCAAGCCAAGTGCCTCAAAGTTATTGCTTCCCCATCCTTTTTCCCTTTCAAAGTAATCCCGGGAGATTAACAAAAATTTTACATTTAATGAAACGCTACAGCTGCACAGTTACAAAGCAGAATCGGAGCAGCCAGACAGCCAAGATCCCAGCCCAAATGCTGCCTTAAGCTCTGCTCCCGGTTTAATTGCTCTGCTTGCATTCTTCCTTAGGAAGGAGAACTCCACATCTCCGATAAGACTTTTAAAAATTATTTAAGAATTACATAAATACATAGAAATTGCCTAATTATCTTGGAGGCTATCGGGGAGAAAGTATAAAAATCCCCAAACCCCCATACACTGTGTCTTGAAAGTTAGTCAAAAATGGCATTTCTCTGTCAGTGATCCTGGAATCTCTTCCAGAATCCATGGATGCTCTCCTAAAATTAATGGCTTCACCTCAGACTCATCCCCTCACCATTATCTGTGCCAGCACTTTGTGTTGAAGATTTCTTCCACTTATTACTTATCAAGTAATTATCACTTAGTACTTATCAAGTTACTGGCACAGGCTGCCCAGAGAGGTGGTGGAGTTTCCGTCTCTGGAGACGTTCAAAACCCTCCTGGACGCGCTCCTGTGCAACTTGCTCTGGGTGACCCTGCTCTGGCAGGGGGTTGGACTATGCGATCCCCAGAGGTCCCTGCCAACCCCCGCCATTCTGTGATTCTGTGACCATGGGATCAGTCAGTGGTGGCTACACGAACTGCATGAAGACATGCCTCTTCATTCATCATTACAGAGCTGAATTACTCCGAAACAATACATAGGACTAAAAAGAGAGGCTAAAAAGAGCTTAAGAAAGGATTACAAAACTACAGTCTGTTCTAGTTTAATAGCAAACACATACATAGTATGTTGGGTGGTTGTGGGAAGTATGGATGGATGAATCAGAAACTGGCTTCACTGAGATGCAAAATATTTCTTGTCTCTATTCTTTGAGATGCAAAATACTTCCAGCAAAAAATGGACAGACTACTTTTGAGTTTTGAAAAAATTGGAAATATTTTAAAATATTTTTAAAATAAGCTTGCAACACATGGTTTGAATTCAACATATTTTCAAAAACATTCACATGCTATTTCTGGAAAGCGTGAGAAATATTTTCTGCTCGTTGAATTTCATGTAGTTCATAAAAGTATGCAAAGCAAAGAGCAGCCTGTTAACTCCTCCAGTTGACGAGAGTCTCAAGTTCACTCAAACAGAATGATACTCTGCCAAACAAAGATTTCTGATAAGCAGAGGATATTATCTTCAGAAATAAAAAGAAGGAATATAGCTCTCATTGACACTACCAATGAGAGCCTGTCCTCCAGAACACTACACTAAAAAAAAAAAAAAAACCAAAAAAAAAAAGGAAACCAGACAGGATTTTTCCCTAATGGTTATAAAATACTTAATGTACCTGAAAAACGCGGTCATCCAAGCAACAGTCTCTACTCCTAACCTATGAGATTCATGATATTGATGTGTTACTGCAATATATCGTGCACACTCATTTTCCTGGTGGGAACAGCAGATGGGGGTAGAGGCAGATCACATGGCTTGAGGGCTTAACTTTACATAGATGTTCCTGCTGCTTTAGATACGGATATTACGCATCCATTCAGTCATGCAAGATGATAAAAACCAGATCAGCGGAAGGGGAAGCTGGCTCAACTACAACCTGAAAATCTTTAAAAATTACAAGCGGTCCTTTTGTGGTTTAGACTGTTTAATATCTTCATCAATGACATAGACAGTGGGATCAAGTGCACCCTCAGCAAGTTTGCGAACGCCACCAAGGTGAGTGCTGCGGTCAACATACCTGAGGGATGGGATGCCATCCGGAGGGACCTGGACAGGCTTGAGAAGTGGGCCCATGTGAACCTCATGAGGTTCAACAAGGCCAAGTGCAGGGTCCTGCACTTGTGTCAGGGCAACGCCTGCTATCAATACAGGCTGGGGGATGAAGGGACTGAGAGCAGCCCTGCCAAGAAGGACTTGGGGGTACTGGTGGATGAAAAGGTGGATGTGAGCCAACAGTGTGCGCTTGCAGCCCAGAAAGCCAGCTGTATCCTGGGCTGCATTAAAAGAAGCGCGGCCAGCAGGTGGAGGGAGGTGATTCTGCCCCTCTGCTCTGGTGAGACCCCACCTGGAGTACTGCGTCCAGCTCTGGAGCCCTCAGCACAGGAAAGACACATTGGGATGGGTCCAGTGGAGGGCCATGAAGATGATCAGAAGGCTGGAGCACCTCTCCTATGAGGACAGGCTGAGAGACTCGGAGTTGTTCAGCCTGGAGAAGGCTCTGGGGAGACATTATTGTGGCCTTTCAGTATTTAAAGGGGGCCTACAGGAAAGATGGGGACAGAATTTTTAGTCCTGTTGTGATAGGACAAGGGGCAATGGTTTTAAACTAAAAGAGGGTAGATTTAGACTAGATATAAGGAAGAAATTCTTTACAATTAGGTTGGTGAAACACTGTCACAGTTTGCCCAGAGGTGGTAGGTGCCCCATCCCTAGAAACATTCAGGGTCAGGTTGGATGGGGCCCTGGGCAACCTGATGTAGTTGAAAATGTCCCTGCTCATGGCAGGGGGGTTGGACTAGATGACCTTTAAAGGTGTCTTCCAATCCAAACTATTCTATGATTCTGTTAGACGGTGAAAGACACAAAAATGAGTTTATATACAGACCTCCATTCATCAAATACAAATACAAAAATTATTGCTTATTCTGTTGAATAAGCTAGAAGTCAATAGCTTCAGCGCTCCTGCAGAAGTCTTGCCTACAGACATATGTCCTTATCTCTATGAATGAATCTATAAATACAAGTATACCATTTAGCTTCTCTTTGGCAGCCATCCATGGATTTAACTAATATTTTAAGTCAAGAATCACTATTATTAATAAAAATGCATCCATAGCAGGTCCTTCGCTTAACGCCATGTAGAGATTTTTATGCGCACATAAAGATGTTTCAAGAAGATTGACAGGGAACTCCATAAGCAGAGCCTACAGTGAAAACCCCACAAAACCCAACTTAGACACCTTGATGCAAGTAGGAATTAAGGACTCCCACAATAAGGAGGGACTTCATAAATGTTGGATTTGGGTAGGTAAAAACAAATAGACAATTGTTCCTCTGCTCTCCTTTGAAAGAGGGAAGAGATAAGAAAGCGTGAAGAAGGGAGCACTGGCCACCACAACAGCACATCACTCAACCTTGATGAACTAACAGAGATGGGAGAGTGGGTTTTCCCCTCACAGCAAGACACTGATAAGGAAGGGAAGGTTTTCTGCAGAAACCAGCACTCTGGTAGTATTTCAAAGCCATGAACCGATAAGAAAAGATAAAGAGGAAGGAAAAAAAGCAGAATCTTACTCTGAAAGTTCTCACCTCTCTATTAAAGACCCCGTTTGCTCCTGTTTCCAACTAACAACAAACAAAATGTACGCTCATTACAGAGACTACTGCAACTGAAAGCCAAGTACGGTCTTAATTAGAGTTCCAAAAACAATGAGGGAGTCATTAATAATGTAGCAGCGTAAGAAAGCTGAAGCTGGGCTAATGACAATCATGGAGACCTAAAAAAACCAGGTACTGTTAAATGCTGGCTGCTGATCTGTCACTGGCACGATCTCACCCTGCTGCAGCTTCTTCAGTCTTTCAAAATTTGCATGTGACATAGTTCAATTAGATATCCAGTTGTCAGCAACCACTTAATTACATTAGAAGAAACGTGCAGGTGTATAAAATATATGGCATATTGTAAGACTGGAAGACATTAGATAGAAAAAGTATCTCTTTCAGAAGCGGAAACTTTTTTTTTTTTTAAACCTTCCTAATAAATCAGTTTGCCAATACATTCCTCTGGGAATTCAGTGCCAGCAACACGAAATGCAAGATCAGCAAATTATTAAAATACTAATGTAGTAACTCAGAGCTCAGCAACTAATGAGCTGTAAAGTTCACTTCTAAAAGCAGGACACTCATACATTAAACACATCCACGGTATTTTCGCTGTTCATTATAAATATTAATTTAGAGTTGGAAGGTGAACTATGCAAGATAAAATTCAACTCTGATGGATTCTGGTAACATCGCTTTTAAGGATCAACTTTCTTTGGAATAATATACTGTAACTAAGTATGCAACTTTGCCAAGTTTGGTATTAAAATGCATTTTAGCATCATGGTGAATCCCAAATCAGGTCAATGACAGATGAGCAGACGCAGACAGATGATTTTCAATTTACCAAACAAACTGAACTCCTACTCACGTTGCAAAACTAATCCAAAATTACCATAAATTAAGGCTATTTTAAATAAAGGTAAAAATATGGGAAGCTATCCATCATTCACATATGTAACATTGATAATAAAATTCCTTCAAAGAAAACAAACACCAAATCTTCAAGACAGCATACAATACTATGTGTTTCATCCATCGCAATGTGCTCTTCCCCTCTGATAAACAAGAACACAGTAGTTTATAGAAGTGCTGATGAGTAGAAGAAACCAACTGCATATTAGCTAGGTTTCTTCTGACCACAAACTTGCCATTTCCTCGTGGTGCCCTAAGTCCCAAAGCAGGAGTGGACACAACGCAACAGCCTGTACTATGTAAAATAGAGAAGACAACATCAGTGCTGCAAGGGTTTCCAGAACAGGTACTTAAGTGACAGTACCTATCTAAAAGCAGTAGATGACATGATCAAATTCTTATCTCGCTTCTCCTGAACTTTAGTGTGCTTTGTCCTTGGCAACGATACACATACTTGAACCTCACTGGTAATTTATTAAAGGTTGTTGTGAAGCGGAGGCTTGATAAAGGCTGGAAGAAGATACTACTAAAGCTATAATTCTATTGTTTCAGAAGATAACATGACTAAACATTTCTTTCAAGAAGCCAAAACACATTACTATGCTTCTCCACAGAGTATGATGTTTTAGGGAAAGTTATATTGGCAAACTTATAGGACTTGGTATTTGCCCCAGCTTACAAAAATTGTTGAGAAGGGAACAGATAACTTAATAAAACACACTATGAAGCATTTCCTATGTGGAAATTAGAAATCTAATCATCTGCATAGTCAAACCAATAATTCCTTTAACGTACTAGGTATGAATCTCAGTAAGTTTACCTAAGACACAGACATATGGCAACACAGAAGTGTTAATAAGAAACCAACTGTCACATTAAATTAGAGAATGTATTAACCTTGCAAGCACGACCACCAACAGCAGGAAGAAGCTAAAAAACAAAACAGCAAAAGAAAATTGCCGATATAAGATATCTATAAAGTGAGTGGTGTAGAGAATGGAAAATATAGATAAAATCCTCAGGAAAAATATTAATCATGACTTATTCATTACAACGAAAATAACTTCAGCTAGGAAGACTCCAAGACGAAGAAAACTATGTACCTTTAGCTCTAGACTGGTATTTTTTTCCTCAGCTGTATGTAGTTGTATGTTCTTGGATGCTGGACTTTTATTTTGACCTATTAATACCAATCCTATGTTCCCATGGTTCTTCAAAACAAACAAAACCCAAGAAAACTCCCACTCCCTCCCGTAACACCGAAAAAGCCTGAATTTGTACCGTGAATCACAAACATTTGATTCAAAAAGGTGACATGAATATGCTGCAGCACACAGGACATTTTAATAGTGGCTTTAAGAACATCAGATTTCTCCTGAATCTGATTACTACATATAAGAAAGAAGCTGATCTTCCTCTGACATAACTGTAAAAGCCAAATTCAATTACTCCTCGATTTATTGTCAGGACCGATAACAGACTCTGAAAAAAGACTACTCAAACACATTTTCCTAAATGGGGAAGATCAGTCTGCAGAAGGATTCAGGTGGCCCCTTTCTATTTCAACTGGATGACTGCCTAGCTGTTTTTTCAAGAGTTAGATGCAATTAGGATATTACCGTTGACAGACTATAATTCTAGCATTCCAGAGGAAATCGCAATTCATTCGAATCTAAAATATGATACTGATGTTCATTCACAAGTAATATTTTTAAAAGCATTTGTGGAAAGAGAACATTTCGATTTTCCATTCAGAACTCATTTTTACCTTTAAAATTTTTCTGACAATCAGAATAAATGACCTAATTTTCTCTTCTCTCTCTCTTTTTTTTTTTTTTTTTTTTTTTTGAAACTTTTCCTTAGATATTTGGTGTGTGGCAGTTTCAATTTTGTGTTTTCATAGTGTTTTGGAATGTGAATGATCTTAAGTCCCAGAATCCCTACAAAACACAGATCTACATATTTTATTCTTTAAAACTCAAGGTCGTTCCGTGCTCAGTTAGTTTTTAGCTTAAAGAATATATCAATGAAGACCAAGAAAGCATTTGCACAGGATTGCATCTCTCTCTTTTTTGAGCATATTAGTCTTTTTTTAATATATTGCCCATGAATATATGGCCCAGGCTTCTTTACTTGTGCTAACTCTCAAATCAGGATCACTTCCACTGCTTGAATGATTTATTTCTTCTAATATCCAAGGGAACAAGTAGAAAGGAAGCCAAATGTTAATAATTAAAAGTTAGATGTGGAAACCAAGCACTGTAATTCTACAAACGCTCACTCCAACGAAATAAAGCTCTGTCAGGCACAGCTCCTCATATCCTGAATGCCCAGAGTCTCCAAGGTGGTCAGAAAGATCAATTTTCCATTTTGCAGAAACCTGGAAGCCACTATTACAAAAGGGTATCTGTGGAACAACGCTCTTCTGTTAAATGAGGAGTTGTCAGGATGACATGATCTGACTGCAAGTACCTTGCAATGAACAAAACAGGAACCTCCAGGGAATGATGCCAGTCAGCAGTAAAGGGAATTAATGCCTCCAGACAACACACGGAGTCACAGTTTCACTGCAACATCCATCCTGTACCTAGCAGCCTTGGAGCTTTAAACTGCTGAAGGGCTTGCCAATCTTACTAGAAGCATACGGGTGAGAGGAATATTGGTTTTGAGTAAATATCTTTCAAAAAACCCCCTTATTTTCAAGTATCTACCTCTACCCTTTTCTGCAAAAGAAGTTTTACCATAACTTACCTCTGGATACTTCAGTTTTAAAGTTTTATGCATTTCCCGAAAACGACTGTACCGCCTGAACACTGTCCATGTCTCATCCAGGACTGTTATCTGTATCAGACAATAAAAAAAAGAAGAAACAGAAGTAAAACCACACAATGCGTGACACTAAAAAGCACGCAGTACACAAGGTTATCAGACTAAAACAGGCAATTCTTAGTTCCCTTAAATTCATAGGCTTTTATAGGTTTACTTAATTTTTCTTTCATTACAGAGACAGAACTGCATTTATTAAGGAACACTGATTGCAAAGCAAGAAAACTGAATGCATTTATTCCTTATTCTGGAGTGGTCTGACAAGGCTGTAAACACATTAAAATATGCCCAATCACTCCTTGGTGCATCTACACAGCTCACAGCATCACAATCAGTAGGTGCTCCATTAATGAACGAATAACACCCAGCACAACTGTAATACAGCCTGTCTATACATCCATAGAAATGTATATATTCTCATACACACACACACACGTATACACAGATACACACACCAATAATAAATACAAGTTTCTCGGACACACAGAGTTCATTATCACATACAATGGGATTCCAATTTGTAGGGTAAAAAATTATATATGCCGGCTTTCAGTAGAAGATATTACTTTAAAGCATTCTGTGCCTGTGTCATCAATATGTTGATGAACATCCCGTTTATACGGGAAGTTTCATTAAAATCAACAGAATTACTCCTGTGAATAAAGTGCACAGCAACAGGAGCGAAGGGGAAGGGCAGGCCAACCTTGCCATCAGCTATTCACCAAATTCTGGCTGAACCTGAGAAACCAACAAAAATTTCAGGGAAAGAAAATTTTTCACTGTTTGAAATTAGGTGAAATGAAAGAAATTTATAAGTGGGTCACAAAAGTCCTATGACCGGAGCCTTTGATTTTACAGCGAGATCTTTCTGTAGCTCTGGTGATCCAAGGGTAGCAAGAAGCAATGCTGCAGGGAGATAGGGCGTTTTTTTGCGCCACCTAGTAGAGGTGGAAAAAGCCAACTGGCATTGCCTAAACCCAAAAAGACTGTTGTTTTTTTAATCTAACAGGCCTGATATGCGATATTGCGTCTGCCTAGCTATGAATTTAATACGTGAAGATCAAAAATAAGCATTTTCATAAAATGCATTTCACAAAGACACAGGCTTGGATTTTAAACCTATAGTGACTCCTAAAATGAGCAAGTAGATCCCTCACTACTGAGCATGTCAAAGTTACAGAGGGACAGAAAGTCACAATGGAGAAAGATAACTGAGTAGGAGGAAAAAAAACCACAACCACACAACCCAGAGCAATAAAGCCAGAGGAAACCAGCACCCAAGCACCGCTCTTGACAAGTGCTACCTCATGCTCACAACAAGTTCATCTCTGGTCCACCCTTCCCCATCCCTGTCACCTTTGCTGGTGTATACACAGCAGGGAAACTGGGCAAAGTGGTTTGGAAACCAGAAATTATTGCGTGTCTCATGACATCAGGAACCAAGCTTTTTGGTTTTGCTTTGTTGGTGGGTTTTTTCCCCTATGTTTACCTCTATTTTTAACTGAAAGACGGAAGTAAACACAATTGGCCTTCTCAAAACTTTTCACAAATATTAAAACGTAGGTTATTCTAGCACATCTCCATAAAGTAAATTAATTATTTCGGATAAAAGTCATCTTTCATGTCACCAATAAGCTTGCCTGCTACTAGGACATCTGCACGATGGACTACGTTTCCTTACTAAAAAAATTCACGCAGTTGCCCCCCCTCAATATATTGTTAACAGCCTCTCAAACTTTACAAATCAAGTGAATGGATTTAACATGCGTAGGGCAGGCTTAACTAAAAAACTAAAAAGAAGTAACAATTCAGGAATACGCAAGCTACACTGATCTTGATTAACCAATTAACCATTTTGTTCTGAATAATTACTTCAATATAAAGGGCTTTGTGGTTTCAATATTCAAGTAAACATCAGAGTGCAATGGATAATCATAAAATAAAGATGTTACACCTTCTGCTTTAATTCTGTATTTTAATATTTCTGACGTGTGAAATTTTGCTGTGGTAATTTCATTTGTACATGATCTTTATTCAAAAGTGACCACTTTCTCCCCTTAGGTTTGTTACAGAAGCATGCCTTTAGGGGAGCCATCCAGCACAAAGCATCCAGGACTGTTCCAGCTGCACAGCCTGGGGAAGAGCGTGTATGTCAGCTCGCCAATCGAGTTGTCAGCTGTACATCTGGCAGCTCTCTAGGTGATAAGGTGGTACCAAACTTACCCAAATCAAATTGCCTGCAGCGAATTATTTATCAGTTTTCTTCTGCGAAGTTTAATAAACAACTTGTTAGAGATGGACAGGAAGTAAAACAGGAAAACTGAAGGATTTTCTGCAGAGCGATCCCTGGTGGCTTGGCTGGACCTGACTCCGTCCCTGTCATCCTCTTCGTTTACTTTCCTAATTCTTGTAATGAGACTAGCAGGTAATGCAATTCAAAATTGCATTGTTGTTACTGCCGATATTATTGGAAAATGGATTTCAAAGTTAAACAAAATCTTAACCAGTCCACAAAGCTCAACAATAACGTTATTAGAATCAATAGGAGATTTACAATGCACTTGGCACAGCAATAGCATTTCCAGAACAGGGCCTTTTACTTCTACAGCTGATCCAGCCAGTTTGGGCTGGGATTCTTTTCCCCCATTTAAAAAAGCTGTATGGCAGACTATATAGGCTCTGTATGTATGGGACTGAGACATATTCAAATCTTTGGAACAGTAGCAAGTAAAGCAAATTTTAAAAGCCCTTTATTTTTTACCTGTAATTTGCTAATACGGTAGTTAAAATATTTGCTTAATTAGAAATAATATATATGGTTGAATAAACCTGTAGAACAGACTTTCAAAACACTCTTATCTGGGTACTTATGTGATCCTACACTTGTCTCAGAATTGTGACTTTTGTCTTTTTATTCAAGCTCACCATTTCCTATGTAAACCTTAAAAATTTGGAAGGAAATACCACAGTCCTGTCTCCTTAAACTTTTCTTCTGCACGATGACTGACAGGAAATAACCTAACAGACCTTTTCAGCTTTCACTGTAAAGCATGTCAGAATTTGTTCCCCTTGTGCTCCATAGAAATATAATAAAAACCATAGGTGGGGAGGAAATATTCCAACCTGATTCTGAAGCAATCAGAAAGAACAGAACATGCCCACTTTACTTATCTGGGCTGGTTAAACTGTCTATGGTAATTGTGAAAATTCATATTTCTCAAAACAAACATTGTTGAAACTGTTCCTCATGGTTCCTCATGCTATGAATACAGCATCTGAAAAACTAAAACTTGCTTAAAAATTTCTTGGAAAATGAGGCATGCAGAATTTTCTTTAAGAAATATGTATCAGTGAGCACTGCTGCTGCTTTACTCCAATTCTGAAATAGCTCACTGAGCTCAGAAAGAAACTGTGATTAGAAACACAGACATTTTGAGCAGACCCACCCCAGCATTTGGCTGACCAGAATTGTGACCAGACCTGGAGAAAAGCACTGCTTTGGGGTGCATCTGCTTGGATCTTCTCCATAGAGAACTCAGCAAAGATGACCAAACAGCTTTGAAAGACAAGAAAAAGCCAGTTTTGAAAGAATATCAAACAGGATAAATAAAATGAGAGGACTCAGAACAACAAGGGAAAGCTGAATAAAAATGAGAAGGCTTATCTAGGAACTTTCCCTCTTGTCAGAGGATCCCCTGCAGGGCTGGGCTTGATTTCAGGCTTTGCTTCCCTCACCTGCTCTCGGGAGACCCTGGTTGCCTTTATGTGTTCCCCCTTCCCTGCTGCCTCGATGCTCCTTCTGCCCTCCACAGGTACTGCCTGCAGCCACAGGTGCTGTCTGTAACAGACGCCAGCGGTCTTATCCATGCAAAAGCTCTTCCCACATGCTGTTTCTAGCTCAGCCTTCTCTAAATATTTCGCATATCACAACAAGATGAAAGGAAGAGGAGAATACAAGAATAGTGTGCTGGTACTCTGACTCAGCTCTAACATAAATATGTTTAGACCTGATTAAGTTACTACTGTTTCATCATGTCTTTAAAGACAACATATAAAACTGCCACTCAAATGGAAGGTTTTTTTGGAAATGTATCTATTCATATTGAATTCTTAATTGCAGACGAGCACAAACAGCTCTGTGACATCTCTTGCTGCAAAAGGAGAAGGTGCTATCATAACTCTAATAAAGTATGGGTTTTGTTTTGATTTTGAACTCTCTCCAATAGGTTCTCATGAGAGTCACTCAACATATTAAGGTAGGATCTGTATCCAGTGGAAGAACCTGAGTGGATAGACCATCTTGTTGGCCTGTTCCAAAGTGTTGTATATGCCTAGATGGACAAGATGCTGAACCTGCACTAAAAGAAAACATTTTTGGATGGTATGTTCGGGTTGAAAGGCTTATGAACTGACCATGATGCTGCCAAGAAAAGTGGAACTCACTCTCTCCCTTTTGGTGTATAAAGGAAATTATTTTTACTACTGCATGTCACAAAAAGAAATTTATATATTTGTTACATATAGAAATTTATATTTATTCCCCTATACAGCAATATGCCAGGATTTAACTATGAACACAATGACTAGAAACATCTGCTGAAGAAAATACTTCTGAGATACCTAGGATTTAAAGGTTTATAATTCAACTCAATCATCCCTTGCCCCTTCGTCAGATTTCGAAGTGCTGTTACATGCAAATAGGTCAGCTACCCATTTTCCCAAGAGCAAGAGGGACCTTGGTGAAGAAAACTTATTTGGGAGCTGGCAAAGGAAATGAGATTAACAATGCCTCAGCTCTTCCCAAAGACTGACGTATTCTGGTATGAGACCACCTGAAAATAAACTTGAACAAAAGTAAAGTAAGGCTGAAATAAGGAATTATTTCAACAACTGACACAGGATCCTGACCCCATCAAGAAGGGATGAAATAGACAGGTACACGTTCTCTTCTCCCTGCCCTGTCTTCCTGATTTTTAAGGCAAAAGAAATCACTAGACCATATATTCTGATTTCTCGCAGAATAAAACTAACAGCAGCTGAAGATTAATACAGACCAAATTAGAGCTGGGAGCTCTGCAGGGGAAAGGTTTAAAATAGAAAAGTTTGAGGAAGGTCTGTGGATTGTAGCTTGGAGCCAAATCCTGACCACAGCAAAAGCAGCCCACTGTGACACAGAGGCCTGGAGGCAAAGGAAAAAGCATAAACAGTTGAATGATTTATGTAAGGGAATGACTGTAAGAAACACCCCAAAGATTGCCAAAATAAGGTCCACCAGAGCTTCAATAAAAATATTTAGTGCTCTAAGGAAGCTGACAGGATAAGAATACAATTATTGAAGTGATAGCCCGTGATACCCCATATGTCATCCATTTCTTTGCTTTGAAAAGCAGCTATTTGAGCAGGAGTTTCTTTTAGACACAGCCTAAAAATGGCACAGGAGGGAGAGAAAAAATGGTATTGGCAAGTAGGACAGAAGAGAATAGGCATTACATATACCCCACTCTTAGCCAGAGCATCCAGTCCTTCCGTGCCATTCCTGAGGTTAGGTTCTCACAGAAACCAAATATAATCAACAGAACTGCTGGAGTCTAGTTTCACATGCATTTGTATCTCTGTTTGATGCATCCTCCAGTTCTTTCCAGGATACAAATCCCAACTGTTTCCAACAGCTTTCTTCTATTACACTTCCTTCCAAGTAAGTTCAAGTTTTCCTGCACGTACTCTTTAACTGTTCCTTCATCCTAAGATCTTGCAGATGCTTACATGGGTTTTAGGGATGAAGGGAGAATACTCGGAAAAAAAAAAAATCGACCATCTTACTAAAAAGAGAAAATACCTTTTTACTGTATTTACCTTCACTAACCATTACCCAGTTTAGTAAATCCTGTGTGCTGAAAACAGCTGGCAGCTAAAACAGTCCTTGGGGAGGTTTTGTATGCACTTACTCTTCTCTCAGTGTCTCTATGGCTCTGGGCTTTCGCTGGCCCCAGGAAATTCAAAGTTCAAAAGGCAAAAGGAAGTATTCCATCCACAAACTGTGCAATACCTTTCGAGATGAAAATTTAATTAGCTCAAACAGAGCTAAGATTGCCCATCTTAATAAAAGCTTTTGTAAAAGAGAATGTGAGCACAGTTGAACAACGGTCCTGCAGACTGTGAGGGCAGGTCACTCCTCCAAACTTCCACCAGCTAAGGAAGCATCTGGCAGCACATTCAGGGAAGGCGGCTGCCAGTTCTGTCTCTGATGCCATGTACATCCGTTGTACTACATGTCCACATGTGCTGAGAACACATTTCCAATTAGACTTCACATCTTGCTTTGAAAACACACTGGCTTAGTACCAGAGGAAACATAATGAATACGCTTTTTTTTTTTCCCCAGCATTTCTGCACAGATCAACTGAGGAAGCCACTAGAATGCAGGGGAAGCAAATACCAGTTTGGAGAAGCAAGAGCTTGGAAAAGCAGGGTGGGAAGAATCAGAACAAAGAGATCCTGAAAGGAATCAAGTGTTTGTTGTGGATATGTGCAAAATACTTTAATTATGCTTTCATTATTACAGGTAAATATTTCAAGCCTACAGATTTTCTATACCTGACACTCACATCTCAATAAAGTACTTTCCTGTGAGTAACATGCATTTAATCCTCGACTCTGCAACACTTCCAACTGAATTATTCGATATTGGATCCGGAACTGCCCACCCCAAGCCCCGTGTACAATGGATTCTCTTGAAAAATACCTGTCTTTGTAGTGTCCTGTATCATGCGTGCCCCCTCACAGCCTCTCTTATTTAGCAGTACTGAGGCCACTTAGACAAGGGAAAGACACAGAACCAAAAGTTGCGCTTAGTGGGAAAACTCCTACATTTCATTGGGGTTAGTAAGGTGATTTCTGGACTCAGCAGATTCTCAAGTGCATTTCCAGACACTGTTTCCATCTTTGCTAACTGTGATGCTGTCACACTCAACACTAACAATTGGACAGAGAAAACTACAAACGCTTGGTTTTAAACAAAGGGCATTTTTCTATTATTATTGCTACTATGATGCTACCATTGTACAAATGCAAGCAACGTGTCTACAGAGACACCAAACGTTAAGGAGAAGCAACTGAAAAGCACTTACCTTTATTTCAAACTCATAGTGTTCATCCTTTCCCTGCCCACACAGGACATAGCGTGGAATACTAATTTTAATTGGGTCCTTTAGGTTGTCTGGATTTGCTCCCAGAGAACGACAGACCAACCGCTTTCATGTGCATACCAAATAGGGAGAACAAAGGAAAACCAAAATCACTACATAAGGAAAAAAAGAAAAGAACTTCACTAAAAATGAGAAAATGTTCTCGGCCAGAAGAGAAGGGAAAGAGAGCACGGAGGAGGCAGAAATTATTTCAAATAATGAAGGAATTACTTGGAAACAAAGCGTCTGTCCTTAAGCAAGCCCTAGCATTTGCTATGCATGAAAAAGTTAAGGTGAAGTGTCTTCAAAAATATTGCTTATTCTTTGAAAAGGCATTTTCAGCTCAGATATCAAAACTAAGGGAAAGCAAAAGACTTTGTATTAACTGTCTTTGAAAAAAAGTAAATATATGAATCAAGCCTTCACAGTCAGCCATATTTTTTGTATGTCTTTATACAACAAGCCTGTTCACAATATCATGCAAAGCTGCCGGGGATCGAGGCAATTCAGAAATTGCCTAGATCTTAGACTTTTAAATCCAAACTCATTTTATATTTAAATAAGGTATAGATAACATAGTAATCCACTGTCAGGTCAGTTTCCTACTATTTTCTCTAAATCATATCTAATTAAAAGAAAACCCAACTATGATAAGTTTTCATGGTCTCGACAAAAAAGTCTAAAAAGGTATTTGTAATGAGGGCACATTCTTCTGACTAACAGTCAGATGGGAGTTTGTAACTCTGAAGTTATGTCAAAAATTAAATATTTTTGCAACTGAAAAGATGAATGCTTTGCAGTGAGTGCGTCCAAAAGTAGCACAAGCATTTTCCGTGAATAAGTAGAGAAACTGCCTCTTAAGTCATCCTCCACTTTCTCAGTTGAACATATGTGGCCTGAAAAACTTAGTGAACTTAACTTAAATAACAGCACCATAACAAATGTGAGTTAATGATAACAAAAAAGACTGAAAAACTATCACCTTAAAGTTATTACCATGTTATATATTTGTATTAAGTGATGCGATCGATCACTTATATAGCTACAGTATTCTCAACATTCGTTTTCAATCCCTTAGCAAATGTTGCTTGGTCAAAATTCTTCAGTCTTGACCAACACTATCCCCACACGCGAACGTGGCTCAGGCTTCTGCTCATTGATACTTGGTGTCTCTCCAGCAACTCTTGGTGACTCCCAGTGCACATGTAGATATTGTGTAGGGGCTGGAGGAAAGTTTGAAATTCCTTTATAAATGCCTCTGAATGCTGTTTATTACAGACAGCTTTTTGGCATCTTCACCTGGCTATCAAGAAGGGGAGATTGTTATTACTAGTCAATTATAAATGCCAATGTCATTTCCCTTAACGTTAACATTAAGAGTAGTAGAAAAAGCAAATACAAAGCAATTTTTAGTTCCAATTAAGTGGCTTTATTCTAGAAGGTGTTTTCCGTAAACTTCTTTTTTCAGTCAAAATATATAAAAAAGTTTGCATTGGAATGGAAAAATATTTTTAGTGACTTTTGTTTGCACAACAAATGTTTTCTCCTCTCCATTGTGCCCTTCTTTCACTTCTCCCCAGGTTACTGGCTTTTCAACTAAAACTCATTTCTGGAGCACAGAAATGTAAGCAATTCTTTCCTTGGGGGAAAGAGGAATTCATTGCCTTGACAACAATATCGTCTATTTTAAAACAACAATAAAACCATAAAGTCACTCTTAAAACCACCTCTGTCAACACATAATTTATTGGCAGTCATTTTCAGAGAACTATTACAAACAGCTAATAGTCAGAGAGGAAAATAATCTCAAACAAAGTACTCTGAAAAACACACCCTAATACATTAAATAATGCTTTGATAGTCATAAACATCGATCATTATGTTATGTTTCATTTACAGTAGAATAAAAGATACTGCTGTGAAGTCATTTTTTCATAAAAGTGCGGAATATTCATTGAGTTAGATTTGAAAACAAACACAAGAGAGGAAAACCATGTTATCTGGAACACAACAGGCACAAACAGTTAACTTTGGGGTACAATCTAAAAAGGAATTATTTGCAGAAATTGCTGTCATTTAACAGCCTTGATTAAGACAGTCCTCCCAGATTGTGCCACTCGATGTTAACTTTGGGAAGAAATGGCTGACTGATGCCCATGAAGAAGCCACTCTTGAACTGGACTGACATGAGATTACACTCCAACTCATAACTACTCTGCTCCATGTTCTGTGAGATTTTTGTGTATACATTTTTTTAAAAAGACAAACCATATCTGAAAAGAACACGACACATTTTGCTCATCTTTGGACCTCCTTAAGGTAGTAGAAACTTTTGTTATGATATAAAAAACTCAACACCTTAATTCTCCATCCAAACCAGCATTCATCCTTCCAGACACAACTTCCCCAGCCAATGCAAGTTATTTCTTTTTAAATCCCACAGGAATTATATTACCCTGCCTTAACATATGGCAAGAACAAATGGGAAATGTTCTTATAGTAGTAGAGAGACTGAAGTCTAACTCCATCTAGTAGAAGATTGCACCTCACTGCAAATATGCTTACAGAATTTAGAATTTCAGATTAGATACCACTGTTTTTTCTGCCAAAGACCATCTTCCTTGAACAAGGCAGATGGCACACTCAAGCAACAGGATTCAAAGGTATTTAGCTCCCTTTACAAGGGAAGAAACAAAAGATGGGAGGCAACGGCTTATTATTTGAACATCTGATGGAGTAACAGGTAAAGAATAACCTTGTGCTAAGCTAAAGGGAAGTTTTGACTAATGGAAGTCTTTTAGTAATGTTCAACAGTTCCATTATTTCTTGGAATGTAATATTAAGAGACTATAAGAGATGCAACCTCACAGCATCAACAATGCCATCAGTAAGCAAGCAGAAGAGGAGGAAAGTCAAGCCAGGCACATTACATGGAGAGAACTTTAGAGTTAAACTTACTCCACCCTTCAGGCAGCACCCCCAGCTGCTAACTATCCATTTAAGAGCATGAGAATCATAGAATCGTTAGGGTTGGAAGGAACCTTAAAGATCATCTAGTTCCAACCCCCCTGCCATGGGCAGGGACACCTCCCACTAGATCAGGTTGCTCAGAGCCCCGTGCAGCCTGGCCTTAAAAACTTGCAGAGATGGGGCTTCCACCAACTCTCTGGGCAACCTGTTCCAGTGTCTCTCCACCCTTGTGGTGAAGAACTTCTTCCTAACGTCCAGTCTGAATTGTCCCATCTCTGGTTCTAATCCATTCCCTCTAGTCCTACCATTACCCAACAATGGGTAATGCATGTCTGCAGATCATAAACCCCAAAATGCTCCTCTTACCACAGGTATAGTAGCATGACCAAAGGTCGAAATGCTATTTAAAGCAAAACCAACACCAGTTTACACCCTTTCACCAGGTTCATTTTCACATCACATTTTCTTTAAACACTCGCATCAAGGGAATGTAAAGACTTATTCTGTTGTGGGGGAGTACAAGTTAACTATTTCACAAAATAAATAGGACTGACTTAAAGCCATGCATTGCTTCGCTTCCCTGCAAGAAAAGGAGGGGAGGGGGAAATTTAAAAAGAGTATTGGACGTTCCCTGCATTTTTCTTCTTCTGTTGCACTATGTCCATGTAGCCTACACTCTGTTAATTCTGGGCAGAGGGTAAACCCAGGAGAAAATAAATATGGCAAATCCATCAATCCCCACTACCTCGGCCAACACAACTTCGGATAAGCCAAACACAACTCCTCTTGCACATGTGACAAACTTTAATGCGAGAGTGTTTCTTAATGAATCCTTAGTGTAAAACTCAGAAGCAGAATTGTCAATGCTATTCTTCCCAAAATTGTAAATATGAAATCTATAAACACCCTTAGTATTAAGAGCATACAGTGAATGTACCATAGGAACCTAAACATATCTTACAGCTCAGACAAAAAAAAAATTATTGCAGATGTTTTGAAATATTGAGATCAAGGGCATGAAACAGATGAGAAGCATGAAAAACAAAGATGTTCAGAAAGATTAAGAAAAAGGCAGTCATGGAGGGATGGAGAAGACATTAATGAAGATGGATAGGAGATGGAGGGAGCCAGAAACAACAGCCAGAATGGAAATCAGAAGACACAGCTGTAATTATACTTTTGATCCACCTACCACATAAGATAGAAACATTTAATTTCCTAACCTTCCCAAGCAGATATTAGAGATTCAAAAAGAGTAAGCACTCAAGTAATAATGATTTTTCCTAAGATATCTGTACACACCCTACGGTATTTCCTTACAAGCTGAAAGGACTCTTTGCTTATCGATATATTAAAGCAAAAAAAAAAAAAAAAAAGGATTTTATCAATATTCATTAGCCTCTTATTTTGAATGTATCTAAATGTATTTGGATTTCAACACCTAGTCAGATGCATAATTAGCCAAATGGCTTCTTCACTTGAACTGAATGTTAATTTCCAGATTTCCAAAGGGATACGCAAACTGCTTTGAAGAATTGATGGGATGACTGTCAGTTGGGTATTTATTTCTTTTTCACAGTATTTAGAAAAACCAATTCCTGAATCAGATCCAACCTTGCTCCTTCTAGAAAACACAAGCTCAATTTGGGTGAAATTCTCTTTGTCTGGCAAAACTACACATCGGATATCATTCAAACTGTACAACTGGAGGCTGTCAAATTGTAATTGTTGGCACGAAGCATCCAAAAAGTTAGCTGCAGGATAAAAGACGATAGACTCCCTTAAGAGACCTATATGAGTAGCTGTAAGAACAAGAGCTCTATACACGGTCTGCTTAGCACAGTCTACTTTCACTGAGGTATACAGCAGCACATGAGTGTCACCTAATGAAGGTTTAATACTTCCCATATTTTCATGGAGTAAGTAAACCAGATCAGCTAATTCAGTTCTAAATTTACAGGACAACCGCGCTCCATTTGATAAAACTAAGTCATCTACTTCTGATGTCCAGTCAAGTGAAATCTGCATCAAATCATCTTTCAAAAGCTGGTGATTTAAATAAACAGCATCATCCGTTGTAGAAATCAAAATGCTCATTATATCGTGGCAAATTCTTTGAGTGAAGTGCTTGTTATAGGTAAATATTGTGAGTAAACCGTGTTCAGCAGAACACAGAAGACTAATATTCTGTCCAGCGAAGCCAACTTGAATCTCCTTTATAGTGATGATGGGAACCTCATGAAATATTGACAAGGAACTCTGGCAGACATCTTGTTCAACTGAAGAAACAATGACATACAGAACGGAGCTGAACAACAGCAAGCAAGCAGGTTCTGGATCAGGTTTTTTGCAATTGCCAACAGCGAGCCAGTATATACCTTTCAACTCCTCCATTCTAACACAAATTTGAGGTAAGGCACAGGTCAAAAATTCCAGCACTTCTTCCAAAGAACAGAGCTGAAGCTTCAAAAAGATATCAGGAAAATGCACAAATTTCTGTCTTAACAAAAGACTGTTTTCCAGCTCTTCTTTCTTACAACAGCACGCAAAGCCTTCAGAGGGCTTTCTTGCACAGGCATCGGAGATTCCTGTGCTTACACACATCGTGATGGCCTCTTGCACAGGGGATTCAGGCTGAACGACGTTTTCAGTATGAGCTTTGGCATCATCGGTAGAGCGGGTCATGTCTTGATTCATATCTGACTTGAATATGTTTACTTGGAAGTTTCTTATAAACGGCAAATTTTTTATTAACGATACCGCTTGTGTGTATTTCTTGCTTCCATCACACAAACTTCCCAACTCCTTAATTTGTTTAGAAACCACTGTTGTGTTGAGCAGATGACTACTGGTATCTTTGTAAAGACAGGAAAGCTTACTGAAAAGATATCCCAAACCATAGGTGTGCTCTGGGCTCACATCAGAATGAGAAGCTGTTGACTTAAAAGAAATCAAACGAGAGGCTTTTTGTGTTGGAAGCTGAGAATTACTAGACTGGTCTTTGATTGTCGGGTGCACTGTGTTGAATGGGCTATTTTCTTTATAAGTTATTAGTTCAGAATGTACATTAGACTGAGAAAAGAGAAGGCACAATGTGTTGTTAAAGCCATCCTGCTCATTAGCACCCATTAAGGATCCTACAGGAGACAGCTGTTTCAAGGGGGAACAGTCAGATTCAGTTCTTGAGCTGTCACAATCCTGAGAAGTCATTATTTTATCGTCAAAATGATTGAAATTTTTAATCTTGCAGAGTGAATAAGCCACGTTATTTAAGTCATGACTTTGTAAAGAAGTAGATAAAACATTCTGAAAAGGAACATTCTTACTCTTTAAAGTATTAGTATTTTTGGAGTGAATTAAACTACTTTCAATGTCACAACGACAAGCAAAGCTCTCCTGGTCTGAATTATTCCTTTCATTCTCAAATGCCTTCTCTGATGTAAAAGGAGAGGAGAGTCTTCCAGAACTGGAAAATAAATCCCACATCTCTGTATATTCCTTCTGTCTTTTATGGTCTCTTACTTCTGCGTTTTCTCCACACAACTCAGAAGCACAATTGCCATCTTTAGACATAAATGGACAGCCATCATGTGGCTGCCACTGTTGACTTTTCTGTTAAAAATTTCAAAAGAAGAAGATAGAAGTGTCTTTTAAAAAACTCTTCTGATTTGAAGATTTCTTAAATTGAGGATTGGTTTTGATTCGGTTTATATAATCATTCAAAATTGGTACAATCATTGTACAATCTCTCAAAATTAGAGAGAGAGAATCCAACAGAATTGATTGAGGTCTGATTCAGGAATGGTTGATCTTCCCAGCCCACCACTGCTTTTCCTTTGTACAGTATCCATTTCACTTCCTTTATATTTGCTTTGCTTGAAAACGACAGGAAAGTCAAAGGGTGACGCAGAAATTTTAGGCCCTTTATTATTTTTCCACATGTGCACAGAAAAAATATCCTCTACTATCGAAGATAGTGTAAAAATTCCAACACAGTTTAAAAATAACAGTGCAAAAGTCAAAAAAAGTCCAAATTAGAGATGTTGCAGCCCTCCTACTATTAAGGTTGAAACTCAAGACAGGTAAATAACCATGTTTCAAGCAATAGTTAGGCAACCAAATACAGTGAGAGGTCTAAGCCTCAGCTTAAAAATACACGTACAAATCCTTCGTGACAAAGGCAAATTTGCCTGATGCTGCTGCTGCTAATATTAGAGACACCCTTACAGTAGTGAGTTCATTGGGAGTCACAATCTCTCCTCATTAAATGCTTTTATCCTCTAAAAATCAGGAAAGGGATACTGTTCCAAACTAAGAATCATGACAGAACAAGGAAGAAAGATCCACAATAACACCACACCTTTCAAATAAGGAAAAAGCTATGCCCAATCTGAAAAAAATCACTTTAATTCCAGCTGGCAAAATACATTGCTGTCTCGATTAGCCATTAATCTTGCTGTGAATTCAAAGTTCTAATTATGCAGCTAAACATTAAGAAATTTAATTACAGACTATGCCATAATTTAAGACAACCATTTCATTGTGACAAATTATGACCTACCTCATACTTAAGCTTGCGTTGAACAGTGCCATTATTAAGCCTCTCATTATCCTAAGAACAAAAAAGGTACAAGTGATTATTACAAAGAGTGCCTTTCTCATACAAGTTCATTTAAAAGTATTTCTACGAAGAGACATTCTTTTTAATAGCCAAAACCAACTATTTTCTTACTAATATTTATTAAGCCACTGGCTTAGAAGTCAATCAACCCAGTATTTGAATGAATTAGAACACCAATTTTTAAATGTTTGCAAGTATAAACAATTACCGTTCCTCTGAACAGAATTTTATCAATGTATTTTACAGACATAAAATTAAGATTTTTACTTTATCTGTAAGCTTCCTATTTCATTTATACACTCTTCCCTGGAATACAACAAAAAACAGCCACTGGGAAAAAAACCTAAAACTGATATCTAAACTGATATCTAAAACTGATACCCCCGATTTACTGTTTAATTTTTTGGTAAATTAAAATTAAGTAAATATAGGAAAACGTGAAAATTATTGAACGACAAACCCAAATCAGTGGTTGCGCATGGTGCATTGAAGGTCAGGATTTCCTACCCATCTCTGCTCACCTTTAAACTTTCTGTAGACCAGGACAGGCTAACATCATTCTCCTCAGCTTTATGATGAATATTCTGCAGCCTTCTCTGCACTTCTTGCTCAATAAAGGCATTTATCCTTCAAGATATAGAAAAGTTTAAAAAAGTATACTCTTAGATTAAAATCAAGACAGGCTAAACGGCTCTTTGAAACGCTTATGAGCTTTAAGTACTGCACAACTCTTAACTGGCAGGCTTAATGTTAGACCAGTTTTATCGCCCCTTAAGGAACATGGACTTTTGAGCAAGTGTTCATTTAACAGGCAAAGGTTAACAATTTGTTATCGCAATTAGACAATTTAATGGAGCACAGGTTAAGCCACCGTTAAGCGTACAGCTCTACATACAAGCGGCACTGAGAGATGAAGAACTAGAAGGCTGGGGCTGCATCTTTATTTACTTAATGATTCACTTTTATCACTTTTGCAATATCGGCAACTGGGGCTAACAAAGGTTTGGTCTTCAAACAGAAGGAACGTTCCAAGAGTTGATACTAACAATTGCACGTATAAGTGTAAAAAGAACAGAGAGGAAATAGATTTTAAGTGATACCATACAGTTGCCCTATTAAAAAAGGCTTAAGACAATTTAATTTCCTTTGTTGCTTTAAGTGTTTTGCTTTAAGTATTAATATTTAAGTATTAAAGCAATACCACATAGACAAGTAACTGTAAACACAAAAACAATTTAAATACATTTAAGCCTACAGTTTCACACCTCTATTCTAAACCAAACTGCACAGGAGCAACAGATTAGCCTCTTGGTTATTTCGAGTAAAATATGGCAAATTAATTTTATTTCCAGACTAGTCTTTAAGTACAATTACAGTATTTAATTAGAATCCAACCCTGGCAGAACACTCTTTCAAAATATTTCTCCTCTAAAGCTACTGTTTGCATTCCTATCAAAATATTGCAGAAATACAGGTTACCTACCTATCATCAACCAGCGGAGCGGCGGGTGGCTGGGGCTTTGTTGGGCAGGTAGGGGAAGCCGTATGGGAGAGTCTCTCTTCTGAAGTTCCATAATTTCCTTTCTGACCACCATCACCCTCGTAAATTTTTTGCTTCAGCTGCTGAATTTCCTGGTCCAGGCTATAAAGAGATCTTAAAATGTAATTCACTCTGTTTTAAGAGTACCACTGATTCCCATCATTCTTATGGGAAGTACTGTACTTACACTGGCATATACATATGTAAGATCATAAGTATTAAAGTTTATGACAATACAAAAATCATAGTTGTTCTTTAAGCATATTTAGATAGAAAAATAGACACAGCTCACAAACACATTACAGCAGCAGTCTGGAGTTAAATAACTTCAATGATTTCCAATGCAAAAGGTATCAACTCGGCACATTAAATATTAATTCGTAAGACTTAACCTGTCTATTAGGATCACTTGACTAAACTTTCTTCATTACAGAACTCTATCAATGACCTCAGTTATTAGCTTCCAGCAAAAAGTAAATGAATAACGGGAGGGCGGCAATTAAAAATGTAAAATACAGCACCAATCCAAAAAACCCCAAAGACAATATAAAACAGTGATGAATAATGTAGCAAAATGTATCTATAAGACATTCTTTAAATTATGTACTATACATACCTTATTTTCCAGTTATTCCTTCTGTCCACAAATATATTTTTGAAAATTTACTTACAAAATAAAACAGCTAATATTGATTTTATAAATACCTAATAAATCATCTTTTGAAATGGAAACCACCTCGCTTTCTTTAACAAATACATTTAATACTACCCAGAGTTATGCACAGAATAGAATATGCAGAACACTATTCACTTGTAAAGTAGCTGAGATTAGATTAGTAACACAGTAATAATCTTCCCCATTTCCATTACAACTTTTGTCTCTAAGGGTAATTGTTTTTCTAAAGGTTACTTGAAAATTAAAGAATAAAAGCAAAGAAGTTCCTGCAAAAGCAGGGGAAACCATGCAAAGTTGGAATTTTACCACTTATCCTACAATTGCATATATCTAAATTGAAGTATAACGTTACAACTACTTTATTCCTTCCTGGAGGTTAAACCAGAAAATTAAAGAGACGACGAATGCTGAGGCTTAGACTGGAGTGAAGCAGGCTGACTTGTTACTTCATTTTTAGAGTACTTTTTGCAGCCCTGCCAGAAGCCATCTGTTTCTTTTAATTAGCAGCAAAACAATCTTGCATCCTGAGGGAAAGTGGATGGGAGCTGTCTGATGGGTATAGGAGAGTGTTTGCATCTATGGAAAAATCAATGTAACCACAAAAAAAATCAGAATTACATTAAAAGAACAAAGCTTATCTCTTGATTTGTAAACATCCTACTATCAAGCGATATCACTTCCTATAGCTATAAACGTATCCAGCTGTAGGATGCATCCACCAGTAAGTACACGAAACTGCACCTTGCCACTCGTGAGCGATACATCCCATTGTCACAAACATGACTCTAAAGTTTCTTTATGTTCATTCTATTGCCACAAACCTCTGCCAGTAAAGACAAAATGTGTATGCATTATTCCAGTATAAGTTCACTTCAAATTATGGTTTTAGGGGTCATCCCTGTAGGTCAAAGACTTTGAGCTAATGTATTGTTCAAATTGGAAAAAACATTTTATCCAGTTATGATGGACTTTCGCTCATACACAGAGTATTTTAAGTGAATATTTACAGAGTTAACATTGATCTGAACCAGAGCATATCATCATATAATGGTATCTAGATAACTAATAAGAAACATAAACAATTCATATGCTTACTATAGCGCCTAATTTATTGTGTACTGCAAAGTGTATACTCAAACACAGGAGCAATAAGTAGCCCGAGACATTTAACATACTATCATGTATCTCAAGATTTTCTTCTGCTGCAACATTCATAAAAACATTCTGAACTGAATTATTCAGGCCCCTGGGTCATGCACTGAAAGACTTCGAAGTTTTATTTAGTTTGTGCAAAAGGACTTTAAAGTAAACAAGAAAAAAAAAACCCAGACCTTTTCACTTCTTTGCTATCTTTTCCAAACCTCAATCTTCCAGCTGACAACATATTTTTTCACTTATCACACAATCCAGCAATCTCTTGAGGGCTAACTAAGCTGTCTGGTTTTGTGGAACCTCCAGTTGTTTATAGCTGACTTGAGTGAAGTGAGATGCTTAGCATAGAAAACAAGATTTTATGTTCAAGGCAATTACAAAAAATAATGGCAATATCCACAACAAAATGATAAATCAGTACGGAAAAATCCTTGACTAAAATCCACACAATGTGACTCTAAACATTGAAAAAGTGACCTTTACACGGGATATAGAAAGGAACCATTCTCTTCGGATAATGGTTTAAAAAGAAAAGGATAGAGAAGAGCTCTTCAATTTGGCTAAAGGCAAGTTTCTTTTATTAGGTGGTTTTTCTAATCAAGCATCTGTTTGAAGGGCTTACGAAACAAGAGTCAGATAATCAGTGCAATATTAAAAAACAAATGACAAATGCTACCTCAAGAAACAACCCATCATTGTTTCACCAATAATGACAGGTTTTAAAGCTCTAGTATCAGCAAATCAGACAACACATTTAAAAGCGGCAATTCTGCCCTTTTTCCATTCTGCATGGGTTAAATGCATTCATCCCAGTGGATTTTTGCTCAGGCGAAAAATAAAACAAAAGATTTCTTCCTCTTCCACATAGGAAGACCCTTCCTTACCTCAATTACTTTTCTCTGAGCCTCCCATATTTAGGCTGAATGGTGTGCTATATCACATGTATAACTAATGAAATTCCTTCTGTATCTAAAAGGGTTTATCATCAATTAGGGCTGTATTAAAGCCTCTGTATATTTTCAAATAAGTTTAAAAACCACCATCAAATTTTACATGGGTATATGGCTACTCTATTTTATTTAGCCCTGAAAGTAATAACAAAAAATTAAACATTGCACCTGTTTGCTTTGAATACCAGATGTGTTCAGGACACCGTGAGCTGAGACAGAGAGTTGGCAGTCCACTATAACTCGCAGGCTCCAAATCTTGAACAAACATCTAGCTTGTTACCGATACAGCAACAAAATGGTATACATCAATATTTTATGAGAAAAAAGTTTTTAGATGCTACATGTTTTTGTAAAGGTAGAACATAAGGTTGGCTGAGCTTTCTAAACAGGTAAAAAAAAAAAATTAAGTACTGCGATGGCAAATGTAAATACTATACTGCTGAGGATGGGATAAGTATCCGAACACAACAGAAATTAATGAGTGAGCAAGAATCCTTCAAAAAGCAATACAGAGTTTCAGTACTGGGTAAACCACCTGAGACTTATCAAGAAACTCAAATACTGGGATGCAGAACAAGACGCTCTCTCAACATCTAAGGTATAAAATGATTCACTTTCTGTGGATAGGTTCCAATAAATGGAAGCTACCACAAGACTTACCGTTCTCGGTCTTGCTCCAGGGCTTTCTGCTCGGCTTCCAGACTAGCCTGCAGACCTGCCTGTTCACTGCAGCTGTTGTTCAAGGTGGCGAGCTTCTGTTTCTGCTCTTCAATTTCAAAGTCTATCGTCGAACGGCGTTGCAAAGCAGAGTGCCTCCTTTCTAGCTTTGCAACAGCTTGCTCCAGTGCCTCTCTCTGCTGTTTTTCCCTTGATTCAAGGATTTCTTTTTCCTTTTTCCGAACCTTTTCTTCCTGACGAGCTACATTGGCTGTGAATTCAAAGGTTTCTTGAAGCTGCTGCAGCTGATTTGTGCTAGCTCTATACTGGGCAAGCTGCTCTTCTTTTTCTTCTATTTCTTTCTCTATTTGATAGAGAGTATTATCTAACCCTAACAATCCTCTATCAAGGATTTCAGCAGCTCTTTGTTTTTCTTCCAGCAGAGCTGGCAAATGATTACTCTTCAGGTACTCAAGCTGGCGAACTTTTGATTGGAGCCTGTACTCCGCTGGCTTTATCTTGTCAACTTCTTCAGCCTTGAGTACGGCATCCACAAAGTTTTCATCATCTCTCTTGAGATTTAAATGTTCTTCATGTGCAAATTTTAAGTGTTCCAGAGCTCTTTTTTCATCTGCTATTTCCTTTTCCAGGAGATCCATTTGTTGAACTAAATCTTTTTCCAAAATAGTCAACTGTTCCAGCTGTTTCCTTTTAAACTCTACAAAATCCTGCTGTGCTTTTTCTAACTCTTCACGGTTTTCATCACCTTCAGATCCGGCTTCCTTGACTTTCAAAAGAGATTCTCTAATATCTTCAAGATCTCTTTTCTCTTCTTCAACTCTTTGTACGTCCCCTCTCTTCAGGAGCTCTATCATCACCTGCTTCTCTCGAAGCTGCTCTTCTAGATGAGCCACGAGCATCACCTGCTCCCTTTCTTGTTCTTCAAGTCTCTTTTTTTCTGATTCCAGCTTAACATACTGTTCATCTTTTTCCTTTTTCAGTTTTTCTAGTTCACGGAAAATCTGCATTTTCTCTGCTTTTTCATTATGATTAAGTTCTTGTAGTCGCTGCAACTCCTCTTTGACCCGGGCAAAAATTTCTTCCTGCTGCTTTTTCTTTTGAAGCTCTATCTCCTGTTGTTCCCGTAATCTCTCTTCTTCAAATTTTTCTTTCTCAGCCAGCAAATCCTTTAACCTGCTCTCAATGTGAACACTTCTCCGTTTCAGACTCTCTTCCTGCTTTCGGATTTGCAGCTGTACTATTTCTGTCTCTTTGCGCTGCGACTCTACTTCTTGCTGCATTCTTACAAGTTCTGCTTTGTCAGATCTTTGTTTTTCTTCCATCTCTTCGATTTGTTTCCTACGGTAAAATATTCACATGCAATAATTCCAACTTCTTTTTTTCCCCCCCAAAACCCAACGTATCCCTTAAAAGTAAAAAAGGTTTGGAGAAAGATTTCACAGTATTTATGACGGTTTCTTTTTTTAATAGTTTTGCTTTGCCACAGGTTAAGATCTTACATTGCTTGGAAGTGACTCAATCATTGAGACAAATGGTAAAGAGATTCAAATAGCCTATTTCAACATAAAAAGTTGTGGACATATGAAGTTATAGGAAGACATGCTATATAAACACTTATGTTAGTAGAGTATCAGACTGTATTAGTTCCGTCAAATCCAGTACAAATATTGACAGAACACATCCATGCACACAGTGAAGAGTAAATATATGTATTTTTATATATACATATGTTCTCATATACACAAACTTGTATTAAAGGACTTGGTTAGAAATTTTGCCTCACCAAATTGAAGCCAAAAGATTATTAAAACAATGTCTTCTTGTTAGATGAACCCAACCAAATTATTGATAAACAGGATTATAAGATTAGGAATAGACATATCTGAGAGAGAAATTACTTTAAGACAAACTATTACGCCCTGTGCAATCTCTCTTTTAAAGGTTCTAGTGCATTCCAAATGAGGACAGACTGAGACTTGAAGGTCACCACTACCCTCACAACACAATCACCTGAATACATGTAGACACAACCTGCAAGTCGCTTGGTTATTTTACGAGAAGTTAAAGGCAGATAAATTAAAGCACAAGCAAAGCAACATCAGCGCAATCTGAATTCAAATCCTATCAACATAACAAAGAGGATAAATATCAGTGATTCTGCTGCATTATTTTCTGAATAACATCTTCTAACGCTTCAGAGTCTCGGGGTTTTTCTGAGTTAACTTAGTCCAACTATATAAACAGCTCTTTTAAAACAGAGCAAGCGGTCTAAAGCTGAGGTGGTAGAAAGTGTCTTTCAGCTTCTGGATCTAATCAATGCTGTGATCTGCAACAAGGTGAGAGCTATTAATTGTAAATCTTAGCAGGTATCATGAGTCAGAACAGTCAGCTCAGTTTGCCACCTGACAACAATACTTTCTTTTGTATTTCAAACTCATTTCAAAACAATGTTCTGATAAGTACAACTGGTATGCCCATACCAGCACTACAGGTTTAAGACAAGCAGAGTTTATAACGTGAGTTTTTCCAATCAAGATTCAATCCAAAGGCAACTAATACCATAAAAAAAGATCTGAATAAAGAATGCAATTATTTGCCATATTTTAAAATAATACCATGAAAATTGAGAGCAAGAGTAATATGTTAAATGTGTATAATCTACACTCCTTGTACCTTTGTGTTTGATATTTTCTTTGCTAAAGATCAGTTAGCTACAATTCAGCTTGCCTATCTGTTACTAATCCATAAGAATGAACAGTTCAAGAAAATAACCAAACTCTTCACAGAAGATGAAAAAAAAAATTATTTATATCAGGATCCTCTGCTTACGAATAACACCGTGATGCCAAATTAATGATTTAAATGAGTCTACAACATGTATATATATGTATATATACACACACGTAAAGACCATAGAAAATGTTACCTTTTACTTTCTAATTTTTCAAGTTCTTCTCGTTGCTGTCTCTCAAATTCTAGCCTGATTTAAAAAAAAAAAACCACAATAAAAAGGTTATTATTTCTTGACCATCACAAAAAATAGGAAGATATGGTGCAATTCAGTGTCTGTTTAGCAGACTGTAACAATGGTATAAATCAAGAGCTTTATAAAACTACTTCCTACAATAACAGAAAATACTTCCTTCATTAGAGTTACAAATTAGATATCATGCTGTCTGACACGAGTACAAACAGAAAAGTAAATGAATTTCTGGGAGGGGGAAAAAAAACCTATTTAAAAAGTAAAGTTAAACAAAACAGATAAATGATTAGCATAGCCTCTGCAAGTTAACTACATGCAGACATGGCAATCAATACATAGAAATTGAATTTCTCTACCTTAGACAGATCGGTCCTTTTACAGGGAAAAGACTGCCGTGGGAGGCAGGGGGGAAACAGAGCGATCAATTAAGAAAAGAATTGATAGAAAAAACATATTAGCGGTACAGAATATTTTAAAGTCAACAATAGTTTGTTTTGTTGGAGGTTAAATTGGTTAGAATCATAGAACATTTGTCACATTACAACTCAAGAGTAAAATTTAAATAATAATTCTTTCTAAACACGATTTTCAAATGCCAATGATAGTTAAAGTGATGCTCTTCTTCCTATGGTTTATTAACTTGGCCACTTCCCTTGAGGAGGGAAAGAACTATGAAACTATGCTACGGCTTGCTTATAGTCCCTTTCTTTTCCTCCCAAGAAAAAGAAAAAACCTCAAACATTATTATGATGTCATCAGTGGGGTTGAAGAACCTCAACTTCCTGTGAACCACAACATTCATTTTTCAAAATAAATATTAAAAAAGCATAGTAAGCCTACATATGGACGGAGATATTCAACTAAATACAAAAATACCCAGTTACTTCAGGCCTGCTACAGCGTAAGGAGTTTGCAGGTTAGTAGACAGTCCATGAACACTGAAAGAATGCAAGACTGCTCCACAAGTTCATTTCAAAAATTTGACAGACTACAGTTTAAGATGTCATGACCACAATTTGTAGACAGTTTGTTTTAAAAATAAGAGATTTTTAATATTGCGTTCTAATAATCATACAAATGCCTACAACAAAAAGGAATTGCCCCTGGAAACACGCAAAAAATACAACAATGATCTAACATTTATAAAGCAGTTTAAACGAACTTTGATTCCTGTATGTTCAACATGCATCTTTCTAACCACTGCGATACTGGAGATAGACCAGTTTAACAAATTCCGTTTTTCTTTATTTCTCACAAATTCATTTAAAAAAAAAAAAATACCTTCGACGATGTCTAAAAGACTAGCAAATGTAGATTTTTTTATACACAACTCCAGACATCTGGAGCCTTCATATAAATGTCTCACCAAAAGCATCTTCACGTTTGCATTAAGACTACCTAGGAAGGGCACTTCTGGGCACTATCTCAACATTACAGCACAAGGAGAGATGACAACAATTTAGTATTTTTAATTTTATCATCATTTCTGTAGCAGCAACACAAAGTCCAGGAAGTTATGTAAAGAGAACGAAAAGCAATCTTAAGGGACCATCAGAAAGCAAAAGCTTAATTTAATGATTACCATGCACTACTTTTTTTTTGTCCCTTATTTATTTACTTTTTTTTAAGCTATACCTCAAAAGCCCTCACTTTGGCTGCGGTCTACCTCTGGAATTCATAGCTGTTAGTTATCACTTTTTACCTAGGGCTTGGCTGACAAATGCCACTATATTCACCACTACTTCAGTCCAAAATAATATAGACCCTGGGGAATATAGCTCTGGTCTGTGGAAATGCAGATATCTGTTGGGCACTGTCAGATGTAGACCATCTTTGCTTAGACAGCTGGCAAAGATGATTTACAAGTATTCCCATGCTTTGTTAAGCCATAATGAAGTGAAATGTTTTGGATCAGTAACACAATGTGCAAAACCCAGAGCAAAAATCTTTTGTTATTTTGACTGTCCTATAAAACACATAATTTGGCAAAGATATTTTATGTAAGCATAAAAATGGTAACTAGCTTTTGATTGAGATCTGATACAAGGAAAATGAGCCATCACAACAATCTGTCTGATATAAAGACAGGCCAGTGGTGAAAACTCTGTAATTTTCTCTTTGAGAAAGTGCCTCTAATGCCTTTGATGTTGGTGTCAGGACAATCAGTTTTACCTTACACTGAAATTAAACTGGTGGTGCTCAAAAGGTTGTTCAGGAAGGAGGAATGAACTATGTAGAAGTGGTTCTTTCTTCAATGAAAATGGCTATTTTCCAAAGCCAAATATGGATCATCATCAACATCCCAATCAACAGCTTCCAAATGTTTCATGCATTTTAAACAAGGAAATACCCCTAAGAGAAGGGCTAATGCAGCCTGGTGTTTCGCTGCTATGTAGATTCAGTGGTGCCTAAGAAGGTCTGAGCTCCACTGAAGGCTCTCCTACCATGGGCTTATTCACAGCATCTCTGTTCTCTATCAAAGGCGCTCACACTGCAGCCTTTATTTCTGCAGGGGCAATAATGAGTGTCTTCCTTAGCTGGCTGCCTATTTTCTCAGTATATTTAGGAATTCACCACTTGTGAGACCACTACCTCTGCAATATTTGCTTCAAACTGGTTATGGGCTCAAAGTTATTTCATGACAGAAGAGAATTCAGGGAGGCAGGACAGGCAGTCAATGACTGCAGAAACCTTGTTTCTTTAAGAAGCTAGTCCAAAAAAAAAAAAAAAAAAAAAACCTCAGCATCACGTAACAAATCACAGCCAGTTTTACAAAGCACAGATGCAAGACTGATGTTTTCCAGTTTAGTCTCTCCGTAATGAAAATCTTTTTCACATAACCTCTACTCCCTTTATTAATGTGAGCACCACTGTGAATAGAAGAAAATATTAGCTTGAAATTAAAAAGAGAAACATACAGATATTAAAGACTAGAATCCGCTCTTTCTTCTTTTGTAGATCTACCACAAAGGAACTTAATCTGATCAGTGCTGAATTAAATAGTCTCTATTTTCCTGGAAAACGTGGCATATCTAGTGATAAGAGCGGTGTAGATAAGCTGCAGAGAAAGGAAGTCTAGTTCTACTAGCACAGTACTACAATAGCTTAATTTACACAGCACAAAAGTGCGATCTGGTATTACATCTATTAGGAACGACTGAGTACTGGCAGGACTACAAAGATGTCAGAGTGCTGCTCAGTAGCCAAATTTATGAGATTAATTTAAAAACAAAAACAAAAAACCCCAAAACAAAAAAAAACCCATGCTAAATCCATGACAAGACCAAGGTTTCTCATGGGTGGTTTTAGAGTTACAGTGTAATGTAGCTTACAAAAGGTCCACAAATGAAATCTTCAACATAAATCTAGGCACAAAAATCCATTTTATCCAAAGCTTACTATCTGAAGCGGTGTTGCATGACACCAGATTAAAGACAAAGACTGGGAACAAGCAGAACAAAGAATTTTGCATGTTAGGCCAAAATTTTATGCCACTATCTCCACATATAGGAAAACAAGAGCCAACAAAAACCACACGCGCACACAACAAAAGCCACACACAAAGACCACCCATCTGAAAACACAATTAAAGATAACGCTGATTTTCACATGGGAAAGATACAGTAAGCAAGATCCACCATTTATCTGCTTTTGCAACAACTGACGGTAGTGCCCCACAGGCTCTTCTACCATTGATTGCTAAAGACACTGGATCTTACAAGCTGTGTATTGCAACCTACAGAAACTGCAAATTCAGCTGCCAGCCTTTAGGTTATGAATACTGAAACTAGAAGAAAAGGTGGTCTTGAAAGTGCTACATCAACAATAGGCAGAATGCTAGTCAGCTACAGAAGTCCCATAGATAAAACCCAGAGGGCCAGCTACTGAGTTTAGATGTACAATGCTGGGGGGCAGCATACCATTAGGTTATGAGAAACTGATACTACAATTTATTGTCACACAGGGTCATACCAAAAGACCATGTTTCTACAGCGTTCCTGAAGAAAAAAAAAAAAAAAATTTTTCAAACTAAATGTAGTGTAGGATATTCTTTTCCTTCTGCTGTTTTCCAGGAAGCAAGATGCTCGCCCCCACCTAACGTCCTGGCTACAATTACGCTGCCTTTGATACCCTGAGATCAGATTTATTGAATGGTTTACCCAGGCTGAACACAGTCACCGCTCAGAAGAACCACCACTGCAGCACTGCACTTGCTGAGCAGCAATCCTAGCTGGAAGAGCTTGAGCACTCTGAAAGCCATCTAACTCTCTACGAATCCAACGCCATTGGCCTTGAATTATTATTATTAAGGCCTAAATGCTTGGGGTCAGCTTTATTCAAAGCGTATTCTTTTCTTTAACTTGCATTTCCCCCAAACGCCTGTTTCCTTTAAAGTAACACTTTCTGCAGTATTAACTTCGTTGAGACAAGCTCATCACATGAAAAACCCCAGTGCGGTCACAAAGGAGAAGACAGAAAGAAAACAGTGTTAGAATCAACGTAAATAAATCTAAAATTGTGAGGGAACCCCAGCCGAAACTGAAAAGCTGCTGTTGCCAAATTGCTGTCCATAAAGATAAATTGCATCCATAAAGATGCATCAGTTGTGGAAGATGCTGTCTTCTGTCGATTTGTAAGACTGGGGCTCAGGTTTTTTTGGTTTTGTTTTTTAAATCGCTGATCTATTAGGACAACACCTGCCTCTGCACTGCGTGGGCAATGTGTATTATTAGGTATGGCATCTATTGTTTTAAATATAATTTAAACTCTTACCCCTATCTTTAGCTGCTTTAACTATGAATATGCAACCATGAGCTTCCTTGCTTAGAAAAACATATATACACAGCAGGGACTATGGAGCAACCTGCATTCTTCCTGTCATGTGAGCCTTAAGCATAAGCCTTTCTTGTGCTTACAAATTAAGCAGGACAAAATATCTATTCCTGCAAGCCAGTTCACAAAGATTAATTGAATGCAGACTAGCAGGAGAATATCAGTAATTAACCCTCTGCTCCTGGTTTATAGCCTAATAAAACACAGGCATGAAAGTAGTCAGGAATATGAAGAGTATTTCACCTAATCTTATCCTCAATTTCAACAGCAAGCGTGCTCTTGTAATCACACCCAAGAAAGGAAAATAAAAGTTACAAGACATGTTAGATGGGAAAATGGTCATGTTTCTAAAGATTGCTGCATACGTTGATAGCTTCATTATATTATTCGTACTGTTTGATTTCCAGAAAAGCAAGGAAAGATGTTTGAAGAACTGATAAGGAAAAAAAGAAGCAATATTCCACAAAATCTATGAGGGGAAAAAGAAGGATTTGCTGCAATCTTCTCCATCATAGAGACAGCAAGTAATTCTCAAAAATATTTTTTTTTCTTCTTCTTTAAGGAAAAAAAAGAAAAAAAAAAAGTGTCACAGGAAAAATCCTCTGTATAAGACACAACTTGGTATCATCTGAAGACAGTCTGAGCTCTTTGTGCAGGGAATCATTCTTAAGCCTCCCTTCAACTGGGCCTTGCCCATGCCATTATGTTTTGCTGCAAATCTGAATGACTAAAAATGAGGCAATGCTGAAACAATCTGTTCTGCTCTATGCTGACTGCAAAGTCAAGCCCGGTACTGTGCAGTATAATGCAATTATTGATAACAGTGTTGTAACAGAGTAACATTATTAGTAGGGGAAAAGCCCCCGGTAGCTGATTGATAAGCAGAGGTAACAAACAGCCAACAACTTTCCCCAGCCGGCAGAAAATACAATAATAGCAACTGTCACTAGAAGTTTTCAATCAAATTATCTGAAGAGCTAAAGAAATAGAGAAATACACATATACTCTTTTAACCTTTTCTTTCACATCTGAAAAGAGATGTAATTTATGAGCAACTAGCTCACTACCTTGAGATCTCTGCAGGTAGCTCAGTAGCAAAATAGTAACAGTCACATTTGAAGCAGTGTTATTAGACATATTCACTGTATTTAAGACACTGTTTAACTTGAAGTTATTATTACCTGTCCAATCTTCCCAAGTTCTAATGGATAAAGAGCAACCCCCCAGTAAAATTTAGGAATAAAGTTGCACTATCCAAGCCTGTAATTCAATTCATGGCCAATTTTTGAAAAGCACATAGGTGGTTAAAGTGCCTCATCTCACACTCAATTCACAACGCAGGCACTAGCTATTAAAAAAAAAAAATAGAATACCATCAATTCTCTTTAAGTCATTTTAAGAACACTGGTAAAAACATTGAAAGCAGCTTCTCTACAGTAAGCAGTCTATGTCATTGTAACTGTATAATAAAATTGTTTTCCACATCCTAACTTGGACACCTACTAGGAGGTATATAGGTGAGAACATTAGACATTCATTTCCCTGCCTTTTTATGCTTGTATTGGTATTATATGAACTCAAGAAACCTTAATTTTCAGTTTACAATGCCTTTTTTTTTTTCCCCCCTCAGGAAAAATAGTTAACTTTTAATTCTGAAGAAAGCATAAAGGTAAAATTTGCCATGTCATTATTGAGCTGAACTGCCTTGGTTGTAATGCAAATGTTGTCTCCCAGGCTCCAGGTCCTACAACTTTGCGTCAGATCTATCAGTGTGGCTGGCTGCTGGTGTAGTTACACTTCTTGCACTTAAGTAGAGAAATGCCAGATAAAAGTAAGTTTTAAGCAGTATAGAAAGATCCTCAGTGTCCCCTCACCCCATTTTCTAGCATGGACTAGTTCAAATAACATTTTTTAAAAGCTCTGGCTTCATTCAAAAGCCCGTTATTTAACAAGCATATACTATTAACCTGAGAACAAAATATTTTCTATTACTGCCATTTGGAACATTCAAACCACTAAAATGAAGAACGGTTGTAACTTTAATAACCACGTTTTAGAATATACTCACCCTGGGTTATAAAGCATAACCGCTGACAGGTTCTCACAAGATTTTGAAAGATCTGTCATAGACAAGCTGAAGGAAGATAGCAATCCGCTCTAACAACAGACCATAAAATACACGTATTAGACAAACACTGACGTGCTTACAAACTCTTATTTTGTTTCAATTGGTGAAATATTAATGAATGTATGTGAAGCAAATTAAAAAAGTATTCTACAACAATCAAGGTACGTCTATATTAACAAGAAAATTGTGAAAAGCTTTAAATTTCCCCAAACGCCGATTTAATCTCACCTTTCTTTTTTCCCTTAGCTTAGCAGCTTCTTTGGGGTGGTTAAAGCGAAACATATTGGTTCTTCCAAGTAATATAACAGCACCTGATGAGAAAAAAACACGCATCACTCACTGACAACATACTGTACCTGAAAATGCCAAGTAGTTTTTCAGACATGCAAGATGTAGGCAAAGACTCTCATTAAGCAAGAACAAAATGAAAACACATTTTGACAATTCAAGCACATAAAAATGCATAGTCACAGCTACATCAACTGATGTATATTTATTCCTTCCTCTTCCTACTTTAAAAAAAACCAAAACCCAACAACAAAAACCAAAACACCCACACGTTCACACACACAAAGCTCAATCATGTTCATGCAGTTCAGTTAAAGAATAAATACAGGTAGAGGAAGCAGTGGAAGCAACTGCCCAAATATGATCTATACATTCTTCAGCAGTACTACTTTGGAAGTCACCAGTAGGTACAATGGGAACATCCATAAACGTGACTAAGAACAAACTTGTCCATCCACTACTGATCACAGTCAGGTTTGAATCCACCTACACTAAAAGCTCCAGATCTTCATCATTTGTACTCCCACTTAGCCTTTTCTTCTCTATGTGGAACAACACTGCAGTTTATTGTCACTCAAAACAGGATTATTAGACTTTTATACCCAATAGCTATTTTCTGAGGGAAGAACATTGAATAATTCATATTGCTCAATGCACATCCATTATTGTATTTAATCAGCTAAGATACAGGTCACAAATAATGAGATTCTGGGCAATTCTTATCATATTTTAAAGACAATGGCACAAAGATTAATACTTTCCTACTAAGCAGTATTTTGTCAGTGATGTCTCACTACTGTCATAACATGGAAGTCTTCCAAGTTAACCATCACAGAATCAAGCATTTATTTGTCAGTCAGTATGAGGCATTTTTAAGAAGAAAATGGACTCCATTACACTCAAAGTATGAAAAAAATGCACTCGCACCGTTCACTACAACAAATTCTAACCATCTGAGAATGAAACACTGTCTTTAGTAAGGAATGCTCCTCTTAATTAGGAACATGAACCCAAGTAAGGTCATCCAGTGTTGGCAAATAAATGGCAAAAAGCACTATAGTTAAGACATCACTTCTTGCTGCCTATGCAACAACTCAATTTTGGACCATATGAACAGTCTAATCTTAAAAATCTTACAAACATGCTTACAGATTTATGAAGGTTGTTTTATTGCAAAGTCATTTTGATACCACCTTTAATTTATATGATGACCTTTCCTTTGAGAATTGGACTGGGCATACTTTTTATGTAAACGTATTAAAAGGGATCTCTGATGGTCATGGCTGCTGTAGTGAAAGGGCCAAAACTGGTTTTACTCTGCCACTGCTTCATATGCTCACAGGTGTCCCAAACATTTATCTGTTCCACTCCTGTTGACAGCCTGGAGGGGGATTTTGTGACCATAGGGACTTCTTCAGTTACTTTCAAATGACAATAATTAATTGTAAACATTTTTGACCACCTTACTAGGTGGAAGCAACTTAAATAAATTAATTAAAATGTCAGAATGAATATAGTTACAGATACGTGTTTCTAACTTCATGAATTTAGAAGAAAACAGGAGAGAGAGGCTTAACAGCAAGTACATGACAGTCAAACCCAGACGATGGATAACATGAAAAACTCCTCAGTTTCTCTTTTAGTACTTCTCTGAATCCTACGATAATTTTTGTATTATTCTATTATTGAAGAAAAACTCTACAATCTTAAATCACGCTTGACAGAACTTAGATAAGCATCAACATCGAACCCTTTTTAGGAAAAAAACTCTGGATAAAAACCATGCGGTCAACTATTTCCTGAGCACCAGGTTCGATTCTCCGCTGTTGGACAATGCAGCTCTCCATCAGAATGCAAGTATGCAAAGTGCAGCATAAATGTTGTCATGGAAACATAACTGGATTTGCTATGGGGTTTGCTTTCCATTTATTTACTGTAAGCAATAATTCTTATTCTCCTTGAATGTTAAAAGGCAAAGAAAAAAGGTTTGTCAAACACATTGATAGTACTAACAACAAAAAAGTCTTGATCATTTGTGGAGCTCTGAGCTCGCGGTTTAACTGGTTGACTCCAAAACATATATGACCAGAGACCATATGAAAAAAAAATTAAAAAAACACGCACACACATATATATGTCATCAAGTATCTCTATACAGAGCATTATTTTGGAACTATGTAAACAAATGTATCTATAGTTAAGATCTTACCAACTTCTAAAACCCACTTTTTACTTTTAAAATGTTTTCTTTGATTAACAAACTATAAAAAGAAACAAGCAGTGGGAGGTTACATTAAGTACAGTAGGGTTGGCAGTTTGGCGTAAAAAACTGAAAACTTGGTTTAAGTTGAGGATAAATTTAAGGTAAAGTACAAGGTCTAATTGTGAATATTAATTCAGTTACCTTTAGAAATCCTACCATATGTTCTTAAGAATAAAAAATATTGTAGTAAGTTACATTTACACAAAAAGGCCACATTAGCCAGAATTCGCAAGTGCTGGAAGTAATCTGTAGAAGGAAGTGCTAATTAATTACTATGCCTTTTTTTTTTTTTAAACTCCATGACAGTCTAAAAACTTAACACATTTTCAAATGAACAGTGATTAATGATGAACGGAAACATTTAAATATATCAGCAGTTAATCAGCATTACCTAAAGTGGATATTTAAGGAGGCTGGCACTTCATGCTGGGAGACTAAATGCTAGCACAGCTAGGATACACGGATTGTGCACTAGTCGTTAAAACTAGTTATTTCATCAATTTTGCCCACCCAATATCATAGCTGCCACCTTTCTCTCAGCACCAGTCTGGTTACACAGGTTACAGGTCAGCTTATGCAGCTCTTTTGTCCAATTTAGTAACTTAAAGCAACCCTTTCCCCGTCTTTTGAATTGCAAATTTCTTCAGACAAAAATTCGGGAGGAAACAAAAGTCATGTTTGAACTCTACAGTACAAAAATCAAGTTGTTACATATGCCTGGAAGATGGAAACAGCATCCAAACTCCTACTTTCTTGTGAGGCACATCAAACCTTTACTGCCTTTGAAATGCAGTAGGATAAATAAAGATGAGTCATTGCAACTCAGTTCTTTTTGTTTACAGTGTTATTTGACATTAATGTCAATGTTTCTATTGCTAACAATTTATCAGTGGGATTTACTCAAACACGACACAAAGGGGACTGGGCTTTCTCTTTTTTTTTCCCCCTCAGTACCTACAACAGAAACAAGCACATGTGCCTCTCCTTTGACATGAAGAAATAGAGACTTTAAAGATCAGCATTCCCTCTCCACACCAAAACTCCTTACTTTCTGAAAGCAGACTTTTGAAACACTTGCTTGAGTTCAGAAAAGATGCAAGACTTCCCTTGTTCAATAGTACATTCTTCCTCTGTTAAAATAAGCTTAATTTGAAAGCTTCTTTACAGGAATGTAAAGCGACATTGTTTTTCAGCAGCTGAGCTGTGTCACAGCCTCACAGGTCTTCAGCTCATTGCTAAACGGAAAGATATTCTGGGTGCTCCTGGAAGATAAAACATCCCAAATCTCTGCTGCAGCACCCACCAGCTTACTTGTTAGCCAGTCCTTTCCAGGCCAACACAATACACCTTTGTTCCCAGCTGTCCTGGCTGCTTTTTCATTTCCAGATTTTAAAGCTTTCATATTAAAATTCTAATTCTCTAAACTTCCTCCATAAAGGTTAGCCCGCCCCTTTTTGTCATTTCCCTACAGCTGCAGTGAGCAGATACTCCAGCTGAATCTCCTGACATACAAGAGGATTTGGCAACAGAGTGTTACGTAGGACCAGCCCAAAGCTCGGGGAGCAGGGACCCTGGTTGTGGGGGGGAGTGTCTCTGCCATTTTTATAGTCCTACAGAGACCAATATTCTTTTGCTTAATATTACAGCAACCTAAGCAATCCGGCATGGAGTTCACTTAATGTATAACATTGAATGAAATCAAAAGGCAACTAACAATTCACACTCAAGATCATGAAGTGGCTTAAATTAGTAAAGAATTCTCTTTTCACCACATGGCAAATCTTTGACAGAACAAAAACTCCATGGCTTTCCTGATGGTTTTAGGCTGTAGTTGAGAAGACATGGAATTAAAATTAATTAAACAATAACCCCTTTATATACACACATATTTTCTCAGTGCTGTTGCCAGAAAGTAACAAAGATGCTGTATCAGAAATGCCATTATGCCAAGGAATACCTTGGTTTAGGTGTGTGGCCTCTGTAACCTGAATACCGTTCACAGAACACTGCGCTCCATTCAGTGGTATTAGATTCACAGTACCGTTGAGATTTTCAAAGATGCAATGCTCACTTTCCAAATCAAGGCCATGAAGAACTAAATACAAAGAAATGTAATAACATAAATCAGTCTCTTAACAACTAGTACGATTATCATGCTGATAGTCATTTATTAAGGACATATTACACTACATATTTCAGCATATCTTTTCTCTTTATTCCAGACAATGTTTTTTTCCTTCTTTCAACACATCCTGCATGTCTCAAATGTCGACACTGTTTATTGTTTTATTGTAGTAAGAGAATTGTGTTGGGTTGCTTGGGTTTTTTTCTCAGTGTGCAATGTTCTTTCCTCCTATGTTTTAGCACCAGATTAGTAAATGCTTCTTTCCTTCTGATAGCAAACAGTAAAGAATAATTTACATCTTTGTAGAGCCAAGGTTTTTTGACTGGTTTCTGGGAAATAATGAAAGCTTCTTGACCTTAAAGCAACCATGCTTAAATCTGAAAAGACGGGTTATAGTCTGTGGTTGTAGATTAATAATGATGGCTGAAATAAGGTTCTTATGTTCTGTTATATTCAGACCTTTTATCAATCAGTTATGCTATTTTCTGTCTCTTCTTCAATTAACATATGATTATCTCTACCTGTACTGTTTAATAGCACAAAACAATGCACGTTTGCTAGATTCATTAAATGTATATAAAAGAATTTTAATCCAGGCATCTTTTGACCCACAAAAATACACCAAATTAAGTTATTGGACTATCATTCTCTCACCTGAGAATTAAAGGATGCAGTTTATTTAATGGACCTGCCTTCAAGCAATGTATGTGAGAGGATAGTCCAGATCTGGCAGTTAGTTGCGTTGATAAGAAGTGAAGAAGAAAATCAGTAGAAGCCTACCCACTTTTTACCAACTTCTAGAATTTTCTTCAACTCAAATCTAAAGTCCCAAGATTGCTTTAGGTATAGCACTACTGTCATTAGACAAAGGTTAAGAGAATGACTGTGTAGTAATTCTGACAGGTTTCTGAAAAGGGATGTTATTTTTACATGATGCTATTTCAAAAAAAGCAAGAAATAAATTAGTAACAAGTATATGAATACATTTTATGCCCACAAGCTATTTTAGAAGTCATGCTCCTTGAAGTAAATCCCATGTAATTCAGCTCTCAAATTTTCTAAAAATTAAAATATGCAAAAACATAGAGATAACTAACTGAAAAAGGGAAAGAAATTATGAAGCTTTGTTCACATATTGGGATGTTAGAGGAAAAACAACTGAAGAATGAATATTAAAAAAATGCCAAATTCCATACCAATATCCTGTTCTGTCATAGCATCTTCTCTGCCAACATGTGTTTGGCCCTCCTAAATAAGAGAAACACACACATTATTTTCAGTCAAAATCTTCTCCTTTCTCCCTCACAAAGATCTAAGTTATCTTTCCACTTTCTCAGAGTAACCTGAACGTATTATTTGTTTAAACATACATGAAAAAAGATCAGGTAGCATTTTTAGAATGCTTTCACAGTCATTATTATACAATATTATTATCAAATTCAAGTTTCAACTGTCCTGTGTAGAACCATCTTTATAGTTTTGAGGCAATTAATCTAGATTTGGATTTCAAGTCAAGCTTTACAATGAAATGAGTGACGAACCAATATACATGGCTAGGAATATTAAACACCTATCTCTGGTTAACTGGTTGACCCTCAGGATAAACCTAAACAGTAAATTAAGAGATTTTTTAATTGAATCAGTTGCAACCTCTTAATACCTTTTCTTACTATAGCAGAGAAACATAATGAGCTTTTCTTACTATAGTGGAGAAATGTAATGAGCACTATATTTAGATAGCAAATTAACACTACAATTTGTCTACTGAAAAAAAAAATAAATCACAAGGCATATAAAGGCTATGGCAACACAGATGCGTTATTTACCTTCAAGTGATACAAGATGATACCCGTGCTGAGAAGATCATCATCAATGCCAATGAGATGAGGCAGTTCAGAATCTAACACAACACCTATCCCTTCTTTCCTCAGAGCCAAGGTTTGTTCCTGTAAAGGACAAAAGTCTATTTATTGGGATACGCAAGAAATACCGCTGTCTTTCTCTTTCTAAACCACGTTTAATGTAACTTATTCTCTGTAATATCACCCAAAAAAAAAGCGCCTTTTTTTTTTTTTAAACATGTCTTAAATGGGACTTTTGTATTTCCATTATGTGTTCCAAGCTTGCTGTTCAGGAAATCTGTGAAGGTGTTATTTGAAAGAAACCAGACAAACAGCTGAATTATACCAGATAAGAAAGATCAATCAAGACCATAACAAAGCAATGTTGTCTAGAAGCAAGCTACGTAACACCTTGCATAATGATAAGAATTTAAAACTGCTCAGAATTCAGTACGGCTAAGGAATAGAAAACTGAAAACTTTGGCAATCCTTTAAATAAACTGAACCTTGCACAATAAAAATCCCAGGCATCTGAAAATAAAGTAAGCCTAAACAGTTAAAACATCATTCAACGTAAAGTAGGCATTGACAATAGCAAATAAATGTAAGAAATATTTGCAGCACAATTTCAATTCTTCAAAATTCCTTTGGGCAACATTGTACAGCCACCTGTAGGATGAGGCATCATTCAGCAGGACTACAAGTGGGAGACTTCAACCTTGGATAAGGCATCACGTGAGGTAGTACTAATCAGTCTATGCAATAAATAAGAAATTAATTACAGCTTTGAAATACGTTTTAGTATTTATAAAGTTTATTTTTCAAGTTGAAACAAAATCCTATTTACTTCTAAGCCTGGAAGATAACGGCAACAGAGACTGTGAATGTGTACACATAGCGCCTTTCAAAATAAATGTGTTTTTCTACCTAAATTAGCTAAGTCCTTAGAAGCCAAGGAAGACTGACAACCCAGGAAGGAGAGGCAGTGTCAGCAAGTATCACTTCTGTGTATTATAAGGTGCACACTTTTCTCCTGGTGCTAGTAAACACAGAAAATAGGTTTTCTGACAGCAGCGTGACTACTCCTTTTCCAAGCCATCAGTATGCTTTCTCCAGAGCCAAGACACTACACTGTTTGTAAGAAAAAACAGATAGATTGTTATATGTATTTTCCCAAGTAGAGCAACTTGACAGATCTGAAAGAAGAAAACAGATGCCGTATCTCATTTCCCTGCATAGTATAAAACATCGTCAATATTGATACTGTTTAAAAAATTCTAAGTATAGATATGCCTGGGCAAGATGAGATGATAACACAATGTACAAAAGATACTCCAAAACAAAACCAGGAAATCCCACGCTGGTCATGGATGAATTTTAAAAGTTCTCCAGCATTCAGAAAGAAAAAAGCTGTGATTCATGTTGCCCTGCAGCTCTGACATTCAAACTGCACCCAGCTATTCCTTGATATTATAAAAGTGTCACCTCATAAAACCAAAAAATACAGCTTAAATCATTGTTCGAGTGAAGAAGTAATTTCAGTCAAAAATGCCTATCACATATTAAATATTTATTAAGTAGCATCTACTGTTATATATAATTTATAACGTTCCCATATGATGAGGCTGAAGACTTAAAACACTGAGGACTGGTGGCCGTTTACACAACTGCTGGCACCTTCGGCCCAATGGAACTGATAAAATATTACGAGCTGAACATTTTTCCCCAGCATAACAAAGTATTTGCCAGCATCCCTGACTGAGGAAGAAATAGGCATCCCAGGAGGCAAAGAAATTATCACTGGGTGAGAAAAATGTCTCACAAATAATTAAGAATAAAGAAAAAAAAACGTATTCCTCATTTTCCAGTCTTTTAATATTTAACACATTTTTACTATACTCAGAAATAAAGCACATATAATTGTGATTTAAAATAGATGTGTTGCTTATTTATTCAGATCTAAAATTAAGGAACACAAATTAATTGAGTTTCTAAACCCTTATTTTGTAAATGACTACCATTCACACACAGAACGCATCCTGTTGATGGAAGCATCATAATAAATGCAGTGGGCAGCAACTGAGTAACTACAAATATTTATATTTTTTTTCCTTTAATACTTGTTGCAAATTAGCTTTTATCTTCAGACACAATTTACTAAAAATCCTGAATCTTAATCAGGTATCTGGAGTAACTGCTAAACTTCAATCATGTGATTTAAAATTTAATTCCAGCTTTCACTTCTGCAAGGAAGCCTCCAAACACCAAACTGCACCCTTTTGCCCCAAACGGAAATCCCAGCAACCCCATCAATAATAGATCTTTATTACTCTGTTCTCCCACAGCGAGAGAAGGAGAAGAAAAAGGCCAGAAAGTAGTCAAATTGCCCCTCTTTCATCCTCAATGGCATACGAAGGATGTGTCTAAAGGACAGACCTCTTTTGAAAGAAATTCAAAGTCTGTAAGCTGTTAATAAGGCAGAGAAATGATTAGGTTTAAACTATGATTTGATTCACTTTCACTCATGCAACACAATTTTGAATCCATAAGTCAAATGACAAGAGCAGGAAAGGTCACTGTCCCTATTAAAAAAACACTGAATTCAGAAAATTTATGAAAACCTCAAGGTACAGTTTAAGCAAGCCGAATATGCCCCGTGCATCTTAGCTTGAATTATCCTTGAACAGAAAATTGTACATGTAATCCCTCAGTATTTAAGATGCATTCATAGACTGTGGAAAATAAAGCAAGCCAAGCATTATCCACAAAGGAGCACTCCAGTTAATATAAATGACTACCACGTGACAAGAAGAAGAAGAAAAAAAAAAAAAAAGATTTTCTTCTTCAGGAGCTGCTACTCACTTGAAGAGTAAAAACTAAAATAATTCTGACTCAGTACATGAGAAAACACTTCTTGAGTCAAAGTTAAAATAAGGGTATCATATTATCCATTCAAATGATGGCCTCTTTGAATTCAGCTCTGACTCAGCAGTCAGAAGTATCCTGATATAGTAAATTCATTAACACTTTTGTGAGAGAAGTAAGAGCTATTGTGAAATCTCATCCCTTCTGCACTGATGTATTAAGTTTGCTGTGTTAACTGATAAGGGGACATTTCCAAGCTCACAGCTTAGATATATGCTGATAGTATAGGAACAAAATCTTTGTGTAAAGTACTTATTTGAGCCGTCGGCTTAACCTTCATCGTCTACAACTGGCCATGATAAAGAACACCTCTAAGATACATAGGATTTCTTTAAATGTATTTCTGTAAATGCACACACGAAAATGAGATTACACAAATTTACTTTCTTCACCAACTAAACTTCACCAATGTAAAAAGAAATAAGCCCAAAAGACATTGCTAACGTTCCTTGACCAACCCCCCACTGAAGCAAAACATATGCTGCTACTGGCCCAGCACATGTTCATGAGTACACATAATTAGTACACTGCCCTTTTAATGAACAGAACCTCTTAGAGGAGCTTAATTTCCATTACACTTTCCAATGCAAAAACTTAATTCTTTTATTTAAATATTGAACAGTTAGCTGCTGGCACACAGTCCTGAGAATACACTGTGCAGACACTTTCAGTAAAACATAACATTGTGCTGGCTAAGTAAGTTGTCCAGATGTCTATATTTAAATTATGCAAAAATGCGTAGTACCAAATTAAAGAAATTATGGGTAAAAATGTGCAATGGCACAAGTCTTTGCATTAATATTTAACCTGACTATACTAGAGCAGATTCTTACACTAACAGCTACTTTGGGTGCATTCGATTTCATTGAAAATATGCTATTATATCCTGCGTTCACAAAAATGTCTGAAGATACTCAGTGGCCCAGCACTAACATTAAACTCTCTATAAAACATACAGATGTATACTGTACACAAGGGAAGTTCTTAATTCTTAATTGGTTTTCCTCCGGTTATATATTCAATACACTTTGTATTCCCTTTAAATCACTGGAAACGAATGTTTCATACCTACAGAAAAAAAAATAATATCCTATACTGCTCAGAATTCAAAGACACGTGAAAATGCTTCTTTCCAAACACAGAATTAGCGGAGCAGAAAAGAAAATTCTTCAGCAGGAGTTCACAAGCAAAAAGCCACCCCTTGATAAACTGAAGGGCACTGCAGACATCAATAATTTACACAGATGCAAGAAATGAACTGGAGAAATGGTGAGAAAGGGGAATTACTTGTGGGGAAAGGCACAGGGTATCCATCGCCTGAGGTTCCATAGCTCCAAGACCCACAAACGCAGAAAGCCTGGAAAGTTTTCTGGGGAAGGATTGCTACCCACTTGCCCTGTTTTATATTCAAAAAATGGGTACTGCTGAATAAACCCTAATTCACCTACTGGGGTATTTAATCTGAGCCAGTATAATTTTTCTTTAACAACAGTACAAAGGATGAGAATGTTTGAAGTTTGATTTTTAAACCAGATTTCCAAGTGTCTTAATGTATATTATCAGTAAATGTGCCTTAGGAATTTGTGCTATCAATAAAAATTCTCAGTCTCTTTTGACTCCTGCTAACTTTTTACTTTAAAAAAATATATATATATAATTCTTACAGCAATGAGTTCTTCAGGTACTCTGCATAAAAATCAACATAAGAAAACACTTCTCATTCACATTTACGCTTTTTTGATATCAATGAACTGCTTTTATCTTCTGTTGAGGGAGTAAGAAAGTTCTTACTACTTGAAACTCAAATTTGTGGTATGAAAAAAATGACCCAAGGATTCATTATGCAGCTTTTTCTGCTTTTGGTGAGTTACCTTTGAAGAGATCTGTGCAAGAAGAGAAGTGGCAAACATGGAAGCAGCACTTCTGATTGAAGAGTGAACTCCTTTCCTGGGCACCTCCTTAACTGTTTAATTTGCAGAACCTTTCATAATTCTTGGCATTTTCAAGAAAAGAGTAGGAAAAATTCTTTGGGGGACTGTTTTTGTGTCTGTCTTTACCGAGTCCTTCCTTTTTCTGCTTAGTTTCGACAAGGTCTAGCCCAACAACTCTGTAACCACTGCATTTTCATTCAGATCATATCCACTCTAAGAACATGTAGCTTTCTCCTTTTTTGCATAAGCAAAGTGCAGCAATGCTACCAGTGTTATCTACATCCATAGCTTTATATTTTAATAACAACGCGCACCGCATGCCTTATGAAGAGACAAAAATCACAACATTTAATTTGCATGAGATAGTAAAAACCTGTGTAGATCTCCTTACAATCCTAACAACTACGAAAACTAAACTCCAATTTATCGGCGCAATTTTTCACTTAAACTTTGTTAACCTGTAAATCCTTTTCACATTTAACTGCAGGTTGTCATCGCGTTATAAAGCCAAACAAGCTAAATTATAGATCAGTGAGGTTTTATAGAATAAAACCCAGGAATAGTTTAGCTGAATAAATTACTAGAGCTTCCATCAAACAATTTAAGAACAAAAGCTAAGTTATTCTGCAGTTTTCCATATTAATATATTGCTTTGACACCCTAACTAAATTATCGAATACGCAGGAACTCAGATCAACAAAATATTATCTTATTATTGTATGAATCATCTGCGCATTCTGCAGAAGTCTGATTTATCTTTAGAGTTACCAAATTTTCCTGATATGTCATTGGGATATGATATCCCATCACATTGGGATATGTGATGCTTTTATTATTCCTATAGCACCCTCCACATATTTATGCATTTATCTACATTAATCAAATACCTTTGTGAAAAATGAAAGCTTTCAGTGCAAATGAAAAGAAATAGTTTACCATCATGTGTCCCCCCCGCTTCTTTTTCTTTTTAAACAGGGGAATATTTTGCCTACTAATCTAAGACAGATGATCCTTCAGCATGTGGTTCGTTTCTATGTAAGCTACGAAAATGTTTGCAAATATATTATATTCCATATGGCGTTGGTAAACAATAACTGTCCTTCATGACAACGCCTAAAATTTGGTCTTAGACTTCAATTTGTATGTAATTCTGCATGACTCAGGATTGCTAAAGCCTCAAGTTTGATGCAAAACCTGTGAAGCTTTTCCACAGTGTGTTTGAGCAAACTCTTGCGAAACAGCAACCTGTTACTAAATCAAAAGTCTACCCAAGAGCTCCAACAAAAGCAAGTCTTGTAAAATCAACTACGCAACAAGATCATCACTCTTGTACGAAACAGCTGGAGACCATGGCCCAGTTCCATCTCTACATTATTTCTTTTTCCCTTCTAAATACCAACTAACTGTTATTTTCCACTCAAAGCTTATTTCCATTATTTGGGTGGTACAGTCCTAATGTTTGGAGAGGTTTTTTTAATGCCTTTAAAATAGCAGGATTTAAGAGGAATACACTGCAGACTTCTGTTTCTATTTACAGCAATTATCTGAATAATTCTAGATTTAATTGTGCTGAAAGAAAAGTGCTAAATAAACAGACGGACTACTCCTCTGAACTTTCTACTGCATTGCATGCTAATTACTATATTTATAAAGAAGACACAGCCAACTGTTGAAGTTGCACTCACAATATTAAGGGGCGGCCACACTAAAAATATAGTAAAGTTCCCAGTAAGCCCTACAAAACACAAGAAAGCTTACTTGATTACTTCTGTAATTTAAGCAAAATGTCAGTAATTTTACCTCTGCTTAAAACACCAGCAATGTTTCTCCTACCTGAAGGGAAAGAACTGAAAGCGACCTGCTATGTTACCAAGTACAGTTCCCAAACACCATAATAAATCATGTTGTAGATTATACTCAGGCACTCATCCGTAATATAACATAAATTGTTTTCAAATATTTGGTGTGAACTAACTAATAGTCAGTTCATACCGGTGTACTTTGCATCGCTCTTGACATTCAGCTGAAACAATTATTTTCTTTCGCTGGCACTTATTCATTGCTATAGCTACTGACAGCAGTCACAGCCACTCTCCCAACTGTGGTTACACCTCCTTTCATATGACCGGGCTCACCATATCCTGGTGTTTAACACATCCTCTCTCAAGGTCATCTTCCTTGACCTTGATGACTTACATGCCATGTACCCTACGTATATACAATTTTGCCAGCAGCATGTACAACAGCACCCCTATTTTCCACTCACTGCACAAAGCATCTGATCGTTCCAAGATTTCATTTGCCTTTCATGCAGGCATACTATCTCATGACAGTCAAGCCTCACGCCATCCTCCTCCCCTTCCATGGTGTATTAAGTTCTTATTAGTCCCACTGCTTCTGCACTGCAAACTATTTACCATCCATCACCCTCCTATTATTCTAATCCTTAGAGTCATCCCGTCCTCTGTGACATGTCTGCAAGACAAATTATGTCTCCCAGCTTTAATATCAGCAAACTTCACCAGCTAACACACCTAAGGAAATTATTAAACATGATCAAGCCCAAAAATGAGCTCTAACACCACCTCCTGAAAAAACCAACACTACTACCAACTTCCCTCCCCTCCCAGTACCACCGCTTCCATCACATGCTCTCTATAACCGCTTTTATTTTATTTAAATTCTAATCTCCACACTGTCTAATTAAGGAAATAGTTTCCAATATGTCCCAGGGTGAAACGCTTTACTGACATCACAGAGATGAGAACAAGTCCTACAGCTCTTTCCAGCAGGGATCACTGATGGACAGAAGCAGCTCCAGCACGCACTGAGCAGACAAACCAGGACCAGCTACCTCTAGAAACGATCGCAGACTACAGACAACATTATTAATATTAATTAAATATTTAAAAAACAACATATTTACAGGGAAGAAGGTAGTTATGATTGTTCCAATTTTTGAAAGACATACGTCAGAAATAAACAAAACATTTTAAAGAAGTCTTCACAAAAAAAGCATTTCTTAAAATTAAAGTCTCACTAAAGTCTCCTCACTAGTCCAGCAACTGTAAGCCATTCAGGAGCGAATATTAATCAAGGTTTTAAGTCCCTCCACAATTTACTTCAGCATAATGAACGTAGGTCAGAGTAGCAGTTCTGAATTTAACATTTGCATTTAGCTTTAAATGTTTAGTTCTGCTAGGTAGCATTTTAGCAGACTATTTTTCTTTCACTTCCTCTTGAAAACGGAGTTTATAACAACATTTCTGGTAATTGACGAAGGTATAATTACCTTACTTTTTTTCCCCAGAAATAACGTGCTAGGTTTTACTAGGTCACTGACAGCAAACATGAGTTGTCACTTACGTGAAGTTTTTTAATGCAAATTAAAGGACTATTAAAAGGTCAGAAATTGCAAAAAAATATATTCACTTTGATCTCAAGGCAAACATTTGAGGATACTACAAAAAGACAGAATAAAGTGCCCTTTAAAAACTATCAGCTTGATTTTGTGTACCCAAAGCATAAAATCATCGTTGCTTTAAGCTGGCACAAATGGCATTAGCCACTGGTGGTACATCATGAAGTGAGCAGGACTGTCCATGCTCTTCTTTTGTAAAGCTGGTAAATTCAGCTGGGGAAACTCAACTTTCCCTTCATACACATCTTCCCTTAATTCAAATTCCAGTGAAATAAACCCTATCTATAAAGAAGCTCAAATTCTATCATTAAGAGTATACGAGATATGTGTATGTACATATAAATATAAAGACTGTATACATATACATAGTATACTGTAGATTGACTTGAATTCTGTAAATTGCAGCATTTACAGTACAAGGACTGAAAGCCAGGAGAAGAGACACAGGAAATGCCCATGCCTTTTAATTACATTTAATGAAACCACAGTTTATTTCACAATTTTAACAATGAAATAAAAGTGAACAAGTCATTCTAATTTGCAATAGCCCAATATAGTAATTTAACTGCTTTAAAGAACGGCATAAGGGGACGCCACACGCTTGAACTGTAAACATAATAGAAGGACCTCAATTTTAACTAGAAACTATAATGAATCACATGTATAGATGCCAAACAAGATGAAAGCATCCAGAGAAAAAAAAAAAAAGAAAGAGTAGGTCAAGCAAATAAAGAGGATAAACATTAATAAGATGGGGGTGAAAAGGACAGGATGACAAGATTATAATGCTCAAAATATACGCACAAGAAACACGTTCTGTCTGTATCAAAGGGAGGTGTCCTTTAAAAATTAATTAAGTGAAAACAACCTATACTGTTAAATCTATAATCTGGCATCAGTCCCTAAAACCACAGCCAGAAGAAATATCATACCTAATGGAAGAAGAAAAAAAGAAAAAAGAAAAAAGAAAAAAGAAAAAAAAACCCCACACACCAAAACTTAAATCATATTTGATAGCCAAGGTAGACATTCTAAATATTGACTGAAATGTAAAGTTCCCATCATGTTTTTTATAAATTCAGCTAAAATTGAATGGTAAAAAAAACAAAAGGGAGGGAAACTCTTGCAATCTATGCAATTTAGACTACAGTATATCTTGGCAGACTGCAGTTTCACCATATTTGATTATTTTTGAAATTTAGGGCCCATTTAGCCAATGGAATAACTTAGCAAAGCAGTTAGCTTTGCCAACTACTAACAGAAAATAACACTTCCTTTAAAGATACAAATCTGCTGCATGTTTTGGGAGAAAATGCAAAGCAATCTACTCAAACCTCAAGAAGCAATCACTGCCTTTTGCACTTCGCCGATCGATTTGAACCCTAACTTGGATATCTGTCATCTTTTTTGCATTCTCAGAAAAACCTCCAGGCCACTACTTTTTGCCAGCAAATACAAAATAATAGAAAAGAAAGTCATATTCACCAAAGGTGGTATGGCATTTACTGTAAAAAATTAGGTTTTTCTTCTTCAGTGGCAAAGCTTTACATTATTTTTATAACCCTACTGAGATTTGAAAATATTAATGCACCAACGCTGCGTATCATGGCAGCTTTACCTCTCACCTGAATTCTCAGCGACTCCTGACAGGTACATCTCAAAATTATAGATCTAGTGCAGGTAATTCATCCCTCTACGTAAATGAACTCAAAATAAAAGATTAACGCACCGATGTGCAGTACAGTGGAGCACTTTTCAATGATTTACAATGACTGCAAGTAAGTATCACCAACCACAACAAATGGAGGGCAAATCCACTGGTTCAATGCTAAGCCTTTGAGGCAGGGAAGACACTAAGAGTTTCCTATTTTTAGAAGTTAAATAAGACCTCATAACAAGTCAAATTTTAGTAATTTCAAAGCAGACTAGGTGTTTGAAATATTCATTTAAATGCTTCATTAACATAAACTGTCAGGAGCAGATCAAAAATAACTTTTAAAAATGTTGCCAACCAGGACTATGTGCCATTGAAGTCAGCTTGAGTTTAACAGGTACAATGTCCTGTCTTAATGAAACCAGTTGACAGGTGGATCAATATCAAAAAGATCACTGGTAAACAAAAGCTTACAACCCCTGAAAACTACTCGTTAAGTTCAGAACAAACTTCGATATTGCTTTACCAAAAGCAATCCGGCACTAAAGTATGTTATTTTAAAAATAGAGAAAACTTCTAGATTTCCTATCCAAAGCAGCTTAAACTTGGACAAAACTATAGAGATTTAAACATAAAACCAAATATAACCAAATTCTCTCTCCCAGGCATATTTCAATTAAGCATCTTAATGAGTGTCTGCAATTCAGCTAATCAATTTAGGTCTTAAGAGACTGGCAACTTTAAAGGAAAACGTCCAAAAGAAAATTCCTCAGGAAGATACCCTCTCAGATTTCCCTGGGTTAAGGATACAATAAAATAGAATTTCCCTGGGTTAAAGGAGTCTTTAACCTTGAAATCCTCCATTGCCCTTCTGCTGTGCTCCCTAGATATGACCCTAACTCTGAAACCAATCAAGGTCCATCAGAACACTGCCTCCTTCCCTCCACATCTCAGAACTCCACGTTGGATTTTGCAGCCATCTCTCCATTGACTGAAACCAGAGAAAGAAATAACGAGAGACCACGATGTGATCACGTAATTAAAGACTGTGTGAATAGAAGTAAATGGCAGGGGGATTACCATAATTCAGCTGGGCATTTTAAACATTGCAGCTGCCCAAAAGTGTGACTTTATATTTGCCACATTATCAGTTGCATTTCTCAATGGAAAAAAAACTTTCCTTACAAACATCAAATAAGTTGGTATATATGTAACCAAAAAGACAAATGGATTTGTGCATTCCTATAGGGGCCAATTAACAACTCAAATGAACCCCAGAAAAAGAAAACTACATGCTCCTCTTTAACACAGATAATTCTTGGTTATGTGATAGTCCCTCTACCTAAGATTTTTTTTTCCCCCTCAAAATTCAGGTGTCCCTGCAGCATGTAATCAGGAAATAAATGAACATTCCAGAGCAATTGCCATATCGATATTCCAAACTCTGATTTTCTCGGAGTTCCTATTAAAAAGCTGTCACCACAGAAGCTGCAGAAGCACAAATGACAGGGGATCCCACTGGAAAATTAAAAAAAAAAAAAGGAACAAAAACCAACAAGGACATGTCATTCCTTCACGTAAAACACAATCCACAATTATTCTGATTATTTTTTTAAAAAAGGCTTCTGGTCAGCTTATCTTGTTCCTTAGAGCAACCAAGCTTCCCATGATGACTAAGGTAGGGGATTTTGAACTGTTTCCCTTGACCAGAAATTATTCTTCAAAACAAACATCCCCACGTTCAATTGAAAAAACAGGAGAGACCAGTCATTGCTTTTTACAAAGATTCAAATATGATATTTTCTTGGGTCACATCAGCACTATTCTTGACCTACCATCACCTTGTCAAACCCTTGTGCTGACCATGCCACTACCCAATCGAAATTAGAAGTCTGATATTGCAGCCTGGGCTCAGGAATGGAAATGAAGGAGGATGGTAAGAAGCTTCTAAGGCATGGTAATAAACCAATTTCAGTCCTTACAGCATCAGACTGCTTCTTCACGTAATTAATGTTTGAGCACCTTTGGACTGCTACAAAATCCAAGAAGCTGAAACACTGTTCTTTTTGTTTTGAAACGCAACCCATCTCCAGATTTGTTTCCTTATGCTGTGTAAACACAGCCACAAAATGAGAACACAAGGGAAAATGAGAAACAGCTGAAAACAAAAATAAACTTCCAACCTTTGACAAGCAGATTTGAAGATATGCTCATGCAGAAAGACACTTTTTAACATAAATGTGCCATACAGAAAATCCAAGAATTTAATGAAACACATTCAGAACGAATCCTTCAGCAACAGTTTGTCCAGATGCTGCAAACCAGACTTTTAAAGAAATTAAATGTAAATGTTTAACAAAAAAGGTCCACAGAAGTTGACATTTTGAAGTCGAGTAAGTCCTTAACTGGTCTGTTGTGGATTAATTGGTCTTAATTACATCTTCTGGATTTACCTATGGGTAAAAATTCCAGACATAGAAAAGGTGATATTAATGGATAAACTGCAGTTAGATCAGAAGCTGCCCAAAATTGCACATCTTTTCCTGAAAAAATTCCTGCAAAACACTGCAAAACAGTGAGACTTCCATACAGAAAGAAATTGTGCTGGGGAAAAAGAAAAAAATAACTACCCTACAGCATTCTGTCTAAACCCTATGGTTTCAAAGTATTCATACAGCCAAATCCAACTGAAAACGAATGGGAATTAGACACTTAAGATACTTTCAGGCGCTAACACATGCTTTAGTACCTAAAATAGGGATAACCTGAAACACTAGCAATTTACCCTCCAACAAATAAAACTGAACCTGCACTCTCTTTAACAAGACTATTGGATGAGTCAATCGCTCCTGACAAGATTTTTTATTTCCTTGTGGGAAGGATGAAGCGGAAAGAGAAGGATATTAAGTCATATTAGACTGTCAGGGCTGAGTATTCTCTATACTATATGTCTCAATAACATCCTCATAGTCAGAGGGGAAAATATATAAGTGTACCAGAAAAAGATATTCTGCATAATAAAACGTGGAAAAGTGGAAAAGTACAATAACAGTGGCAGAAAAATGATTTGGAAACAACACAGATATGTTCAGAGCTATCCATGTTTGAATTGATGGGTTAAACTATCCAGAGTACGCGTTGGAGAGATGGAACAGACCCACTTCTTACTTCTGAAGGCTGCATTGCCTCCTGGAAGACAGGCAGACATTTCATCAACAGTTTTCCAGACAACTAACATATACATAGTCACCCTGCCAATATTAGGAAATACTGGAAATATATTCCAGGAAATATTAGAAATGCCAGCATCAGGAAAGTCACTGATACAATGGTTTAGAATGCGAAAAGATTTATCAAAGTATGATATTACTCAAAGAACTAAAAGAGGAACAAGGAACTTCCATTGCAAAGCACAAGAAAATATTTACTGTCAACATGACTGTATAGATGACAGGAACAAAACTTAGGAGAGGAGAAAAAAAAGATATCAAAAGATTGTGAAATCTGGTTTGGGCTTACTAGTGATAAATCATAATCACAGAATCATAGAATCTTCATAGTTGGAAAGGACCTTTGAGATCATCGAGTCCAACCATACACTCACAAAAAAACCCCTACAATCTCTGTCACTAGAGCATGCCCTGAAGTGCCAAATCTAGACGTTTCTTAAATACCTCTAGGGATGGTGACCCAACCACCTCCCTGGGCAGGCTGTTCCAGTGCCTGACCACTCTTCCAGTAAAGTAATTCTTCCTAATATCTAATCTAAACCTCCCCTGCCGCAACTTCAGACCATTTCCTCTGGTCCTGTCATTATTCACCTGGGAGAATAATGAGAATAAATCCTTAAAAGATGAAGGGAGAAACAGAGCGGAGTATTTAGCTTGTTATGTTTTGGGTGAGAACTGGTTACATGGACAGCCCTTTTGCTCTGCAGGCTGACTCCCTTACAAAACATAGCACAAAGAGATCAGCCAAGACAAAACACTGAGCAGCAGCTGAAAGAAATTCGATTGTGTCTAATTGTGATTGACAAGACGATTCCAGGGTAAAAAAAAAAAAAAAAAAAAAAAAAATTCTGTTCCAAGAAAACAACTTTGAAATATTTGAGATTCCCATTAAAGTGACAGCCTACACATTAACTAGGAAAAGCCGTTTTGTTCCACATTGTATCTGTGATGCTGCTCCTCTCCTCAGTGGGTGCCTGCTAAATAAGCTTTTTTTGTATTCTACAAAGCTGTATATACAATATCGAATTTCTCACCTATGTTTTACTATGTTCAGCTTGACACAGGCATGGTTTCTGGAATAACAAAATAAGTTTTGAAGCATCTACTACTTCTGTGGCAGGTGATATTTGGGAGGCAAGTGGAAGAGAGGAAGAAATACAGAACACGCTATCAGTGATGAGGTGTACGGTTTATAACCTGTGGACACACCAAAGCTATGTTTTGTGCTACCTTAGGACTTCAGTAAAATGCTTTTGAAAATTAAAGACTATGTTCTTCCTCTATAAGTAATAAATTATTTATATAATCAGCAATTATGAAAGGTGATATTGATTCCCTCGTACATACGTACATCAAATAAAGAACAGATTCTTACTATGTCTTCTCCTTCCAGTCCATGGGACAAAGAAATAACACCATCTCTCTGGCTGCCAGAGTCAGTTTCAGTATAATTAAAACTAAAAATTTAGTACAATTAAGACAGTTTAGTCTTCCAAGAGGAAGAAACCTCTACTCTGCAAAGTCACAGAGCAAACCACAACTGAGAAGAAACTTCCTAATCGGATTTTTCGCTGTCTCCTAGAGCTTTAGGCCACACCACCCTCATCAATCAGGAAAAATCATTAAAGAGTCTGCAACAACCAAGATCAGAAAACCGTAGTTTTGCCGTGAACGGCTTACTGTGAAAGTGCAGGTGCTCCAGCAGCAGCCCACACAGGCATCAATAGCTCTCCGAAATGAATGTCAATTAAATAGGCAGATGCAGAATGCAGAACTGCTCAAATGAGGAACTGATAAGATAGCGAAGCTAAAATGATGTAAAATTAACTCTATTCTTTTAAAGAATGAGGGAATTACAGGAGCAGCTCTTACGCTCATAAGGTCAGTTTACCTTTTCCATTTTTTACTGTTTCTCTTTCCCCCCTCAAAACCAATTGCGATGTGCTCATCGCTGACACGCAGCTGTCTATTAATACACAGAAACCCTGTTATTGCAGCGGCACCCCAAAGCACCACAATACTTAACGTGCTGCAAGGATTTCCATTAGAAGCCTTGGCAGATTCAAAGTAATTTTTCAGGAAATTTGGATGTTGTTCCTGGAATTACAAGGACAAACTTAACAAGTTGCAGTGCCTTCTCCTCAACACTTCAGAACTTGTACAGACAGAACTACTACTGACATCTGAGAAAAATTCCCTGAATAGAACTGCAGGATTTGGCTAATTTTAAGTAGAGGTGCCTGTTTGGCTGCTCAAGCTTCCTGGACACTAGCCCGTAAAATCCTGTTTTCCAGTGGCTTATAAAACTTAAACCATCAAAGCTTCCATTTTCCATGCTGGAGCATCTGCTGCAGGCTGGTTTTTGCCCCCACCGTCTTGGGTTTAAGGGAAAACTATTCTTCCGTTTCAAAAAACGAGGCACACAGAGCATTTTGCTATGTATCAAGTGGGGCAGGCTTCGCCTCTTCACAGCTTCCTGTGGGTGACCACAGTAAGCATACATTAGTCTCAAAGGAAAAATAAGTCTACGTCTTTCAGCACTGACATTTGGGGCAGAGAACAAGACTTTTGTTGCCTTTAGTGAGCCTTCCTAGCAGGAGGTACTATACCTTTCAGCTAAGAGACAGCATCCCTGCCCTTGATATTCTTCATGCTGGTATCTAAAAAGAGGGAAGGGGCCTGGCTGGGAGAGAAAGAAATCGGCTATCTTAATTCATCCTCTTTTCCCATATGCATTACAATACAGCCTTTAATTACATGATCATATATTTTCTACAAGACCTGTGAATAATTCATTCCATAGACTGTACTCTGGGAATGAATCAGGAGAATGCAGTGAACGAGACTATTATCTACAGGACTCCTACCTCATTTGTTGCTAAAGCTGGATGATGAATTAGTCATGGAATTTTAGAGGGGGCAAAGAAAAAAAACCCAACTAGTTTCATAGCCAATACATTTATTCATTTTAAAAGCTATTTCAGTTTTTGTGTGTTTCTTGGGGGATGGGAAAATTAAGAAGTGCTTCACTTATCTGGTGTTCTGTTTTGTTCATGATTAACCTAGAAATTCATCCCTACTTCTGCAAAAATCAATCTACGTTACTTAAAAGCTATTAGGCCCTTCCTCAGGGCCAAAACGTAACCCTCGTTGTTGAAAGAAATTGAAGAAAGAAGTAGGACTATGCATGCTAGTAAGAAACAACTACCAAGGAGAAAAAACAGACTTATGGACTCTACAGAGAAAGATGCATAAGCTTGGTTGCCACCACGTTCTTGCCCCACACAGCCCAGCTACTGCGGTATAGAGTGACTGAACCTGAAGAGACACACGGCAGTCAGAAACTGGACCTGCTTTTTCCTTTTTTCAGGAATATAGCCTGATTGCAGGAGCGGCAGATTTGTGCTGCCATCTGTGTTTGAGATAGCTCTTAGTGGATGTCATTAAAAATATATTCTCTGTTGTTGGGAGGAACAAAGAACAAGTGCATCACTCCAGTGGCACTCCTACCACAGAATGGCTGGATGAATCAAGGCTATGCTCAATTGCCAATTTAGACATTAAGTCAGGTGCACAACAGTACCACGTAACTCAAAGCTATCAGAATCACGCTGTAATAAACTCCTAAATATACTGCTAAAAACACCAGCAGAATAAAACAGTTCTAGTGTTTCATATCCAATACACATTGTCACTAGAAACAGTCCCTTTGTGAGGGACTCAAGATAAATTTATGTTTTTCGTCTAAAATGTTGATGTTGGAATGCTTCTTTACCCTCCCATAACGAAGTCCAACGAGGAATTTACATTCTGTCTTTTCTCCTTCTCACTATGTCTCTGCTGATCCTTTAGAAGAAACAGCTTTCAGGGTATATTTCTTCTTCTTTTTTCCACAGGCTAAATGAGGAGCTTCCACTGCTTTCAATTTACCTCCCCTTCCTGCCACAAGAAAATTAATAGAAAAGCAGACCAAATGCCCAGGAGGAATTGTTGAACAAGTGGCATCTGAGCTGTAGAAAGGATTTCAAAAGCAACTCACTCTGACTCCCTCTCATTTGAAAACCGCCTACAAGCCCTAGGGATGGATTAAAGCTAAGCATGGCCTGGATAATCTACAAATGCAGGGCCCCAGTTGTAAGGAGGATGGCAGCAAAATACTTGGGAGTATGGTTATTCCTAGAAACCGAAGGGCCTCTTTTGGAATGCACAGCCTGGATCAACCAAACTATTCAACCCTGCCTTAATCCGTGGCTGGTGAGCTCAGAAACGGCGGCCTCCGACCGTGCTTCTCTGATGGTCCAGGTGGTTTCAAGTGGGAAAAACGGTTTAAAACTGAAATAAAAAACAATCAGTAGCGTTAGGCATCTCTTGATTGCAACCTTCTAGCAGAAACTGGAAGTTAAAAGTGGTCAGACCACCGCAGAGGCATTGCAAGCAGCTAAAGAGGCTGCAAGAGAGAAAGGAAGTTTCTTAATAAGATGAACACAGGTGGCGGAGACAGACTTGAAATCAGACAACTATTTCTTTTGAAATCTACTTTTGACTGCTGCACTCCGCGTTCCCCAGGTGGCTGGGACCCTTTCAATAGAGTTTCTATTAGGAAAAGAGCTACAGTAGATCAGTAGCACCAGTTCCCAATTTAGTTTTTTTTCTTCCTCTGACAACAGCAAGCCAATGCTGAGAGTGGACAAAGCACTGAAAAAAAAAAAAAGTCACTGGTGAGCGAAGAGCAATGAGAGCTGCTCTCCTGAAGGAACAGCAATGTGTATCTCAGGACAACCATATAACCCCTTAAAAAGTTTCTGTTTGTTTGCTTTTATAGAAAATTCTCTCTACTGTATTTTCTTTCTTCTCAGTCTGCATTGACCTAGGCGTATTTCCCATCCTGAAGTAAGGGGGATGATCAGTTAAAGTAATAATTATCATTTAATAATGGCATTTGTTCAGTAATATAGTATGAAAAAACAATGTCTATTTAAGGTAAAACAAATCATGCTTTGATGATCTCAGAAATCTGTGTGTTGGCCAATAGCATAAAGATCTTGGGATGTAAATACATTCATTTTATCTTAACAATGAAAAAAAAAAAGAGGGGCTGGGGGGAAGAACGAGTGGGGACATATAATTCTCTTTTTTCATGTACCAGCTTCTGAACCAACCCCCAAAGAATAAAACGTCCACCTGTAGAGGCTTTGGAGAAGGGAAGCTTGTGACATTTAGTAATGACAATTTATCCCAACTTTAAATTTCACCACCAGAATAGATGATTTTATAGACTACAACCACTGATACACTTGGGAAATAAATAAATAACGCACAAGGCCAGGTATAAGAAAACAAACCCTAACAAAACCGAGAGCTAAACTAGATATTACTTGTAATTGCTCAGGAGGCAGGAGTTGTGGGTAAATACTGTACAAGGATTGAGAATGGTAAACATTCCCTTGTTTTCCGACAACTTTCTCAAAAAAAAGATGGAAAAAAAACAATGAACTCATTAAATTTTAATGTACTGAAATTCAATTATAAATCTACAGAAGTGACTAATAAAGAGAAGAATGTTAAAAGAAAAAGTTATGAATAGAAGCTGCATATCATTGCCACTGGCTTTTCAACTGCAAGATCCATTAAAAGAGAAAGCAAATAGCAGAAGTGGGCTGGTGAAAGATCTGTGTGTCCAAAAGCCTGTTTCCTTTCTCAACTATACTACCCGGTCAAATAAAAGATACTACCTCTCCCAGAAACTGTTCTTTATATCCCTAAAATATCAGAGCGACAACAAAGTTAAGCACATAAATATGTTTGAAAGGCTTTAGCTAAAGTAATTTGTCAAACATTCTAGATACACCGTCATTTCAAAAAGAGAGTTGAAAAGTATACTGATAAATAATTGAAATAATTTTGAATGTACATAATGACTTTACAGTGCATCCCACCTGTGAATTGTTGTTCAGAAGCATTTCTGTCAAAACAGTTACTCAAATTCTTTGGGACTTGCTCCTAAACCAATGCTTTGGCATTCTCATAATGTTATTTTTGTAGATCCAAACAGCAATGAAGTCAAGATATTGCAAATCATTTTGCCTTAAAATATCTGAGTTCAATCTGAATTAAGCATGCAGAAGAACCTGATTTTTGTATCTACAGTGACATCTAGTGCAAGACACAAAAACTACATTGAAACAGGCTTCTAGAGAAAGAGAAGCTATTATCATTCGTTGTGTGATTTCTGACTGAGATAGACAAGAATAATTAACATCAGCCCTTTTAAAACTTTCTTAGTATCTTGTCTTCTGCACAACATTCACAAGGCAGCTGAAGGGAATACTATTAAGCATAATATGTTAATAAGAGGTTATTTAATGCAAATGCGCATTTTTCCTTTCCATACAAATTCAGTTTGATAAATGTACATATATTACAACATTGTTGGAGGGCAAACAATTGTTGAGAAAGCAAACATCCCTAGGAACAGAGTTGTTATTCTATTTATTTTATCAACTTGTCTAAAAGAAAGTAAATTCAGCAGTAACATCTGACTTAAAATTCTTTCTGCCAGCTCCATGGATATGCAATCCTATTTTAATTTTGCAGCGATTTTTAAATCTCTTTCTTCAAAATTCAAGCAGAAGACACAGTTTGTAGAAAGGAAGCAAAAACTGGAAGCACACAATGAGTGTTGTCTAATACAGATGACAAATAGAAGAAGTTATAAAATAACAAATAAAATTTGTTCAAACAAAAGTAGAGATTTAAGTCTCATGTTAAAAAGTACACAGTTGTGCTTCAAACACAGCTAACAACAGACCTTCTAACCAAAATGCAACACCAACATGTCTAACTAGCAACAATTTTACAAAAATGATTCACTTACTGAAATGTGAAAAAACCTTAGAAACAAGTGTTATTCCTGCCAAACACACAAATAAACACATATGCCAAAGCTGAAAATGAACAGTTGAAATACAGTATCATGTATACATCATATACCATTCCTCTAACTCTCTTTTTTTTCCATTCAGCCTGTAAATACAGCCATTTTAGGACCTATGTTCCAGAGGCAAGTGGCCAGAAAAAAGCCACAAGCACTTTTTAAGGGCAGGATTAAACCCTATGTTGGCGCCTTCTCAAAAACTTCGTGATATGCCATTTTCCAATACCCAATTTACCCAATGGTAAAATGATTAGGTTGATACAAATAGTTACAAATATCAAGATGTATTTTTTGTTCAGCAGACAATTTTATATAATTTATATATTTCTAAATTAAAAAAAAAAATGCACCAGCTATTTATTAGTGATCCAGGACAACTACATTATGCATTAGGTTCCTAAACTTCTAGTACTCTTACTATGGAATAGTCACAAAAGCCACAAGACTTTGCTTACTAAGGGCATTGAATGGGGAAGTGTCACACGTACTGGTTTTCTGGCAAGAAGCACATGACGTGGTTATAACTATCATGATGATTAGTGATGCTAGAAGTACTTTTAAGAAGTTCTACAGTTTGTTCTTCAGGAGCCCAAGAGCTTGCACAGCTTCTCTATCCTACAGCCATCAAAAAGCAAATTTAGGCGACAAGAATTTTATGTGAAAGTAGCAGGTGTTAATTGAGAGTACTTTTCACCTGAGGACTGAGGTTGTTAAAACAAAGACATGAAAGAATGAAGAAAAACGCCCATGGAAGGGCAAGGTACTGGGGTAGAACACAAAATAAGCGAGAAGAGGAAAAGGAGAGAAGCCAGTCAAGGTTAACAGGAAGTAACAAAAAGGCATAAAACAGGAAAATGGTGATATATGCCCAGTCTTACAGGCAGAAGAATGGAGATAATAGTGTTTAAATACCATTCAGCAACTGTGATTTTAAAATGATCTGGAAATGCAAATAAATGTAGACAAACACAGCATTTATATAGAACACAGCAAACAGCTCTTGACAGAGTTCACTACAGTATACAAGCGAGCATGGAAAGGAAATTATTAAAATCAAAATCTATTACCTTCTGCCACCCTAATCAGCACCACATAAAGAGCAACACAATTACTTTGAGTTTTGGTCTCCTAGTGTCTTTCCTAGGTATAGCTGAGATTCCTAAAGAAAGAAAATTCCCCTGTTTAGACGAGCATGTCTACAAAGAGAACTGTTTGGTATTAGTCTGTATTTATTCATCATGGCAAATCAAGAGTATTTCATCTCCCCGCAAAAAAGGCATGATATTAAAAAAAAAAAAAGGTACATGTTAATACTTGAAGATAGACAAACTAGCAACAGTTTTCTTCCCCAGGTAGCAACCACCATTGTTAAGCCATAAAAATGTGCTATTAACCAGTACTCAACAGGAGGGGCACCGAAAAGAAAAAGACCAAATCAACTGCGTTCAATAACATATTTACACAACATGTGGTAAAGTACTGCAGCAGAATTAGTATTATTGATGAAAGTGAAGCTATGTCACTAAATCCAACAGGACAAAGCCAGTTGAAGCAGCTACTAGTTAAACTATTGATCATGAGAATTAAGACACACACACATCAAAAAAGACCCTGTTCTTTAATAGACTCTGTGAAGGCAGATCTCTCTGCATCCTTTGACATCAGTTGAGCTCTGACACACAGAGCTAATGACGTGATGAGAATGAAACAACAGGATAATGAAATAAAAGGTAACTCTAAATCTACTTAAAACTGAAAAAAAAAAAAGAGCATCTAAATACCTTAACGCTAGGTACAAATTACATACATCAAAGAAGGCAAAAGCTAAAAGTCAAACCAATTTCTACACCACCAGTAAAGGGGAGAAGAAATTTCAAAGAAAGCTGGGAAGAAAAAACAGCAGAGAATTATATAAAGGAGTACACATTTTAAGAAGATTAATATAGAAGCTGCTAAAGGTTAGTGAAAGAAATTGGAACATGCACAAAAGATGACAAAAGTAAGGTGCCAGTATAAGAAAAAAGATCTCTAGGAGAATGACAACACATGCAGCCAAATATAGCAGCCACATCAAAAGTGGTTTTGTACCAATTAAAGCCTCAAAGAAAGAGAAAAATCGAAAGTTGGATAGGTTACCTAATATCTTAGAAAGCGTCCAAAAAAATTACAGACCCCAGGATTGATCTTTAACAGAACAATATAAAAAAGAATACACTAAGGAAAAGAGCAAACAGTTTTTCTTCCCTCCTCCTCTTCTTTTCAGGGATGTGTACGGAAGAACATTAACAGAAGGGGGAAAAAAAAAATCCACAGAAAGATTCAATGAGAGTGAGATGAAAGCAAAATCCTAGAGTTAAATAAGTGCTGAAGTTGCAAGACACCTGAAGACAGAGAAGCAACGTAAAGCAGTGGTGGTTTGTAAAGTGCAATTTTTTGACAGCTGGTGACATTTCAGGAAATAACCCAAAGCCTACAGGCTTCAAATCAAACACTAGTGCCTTGGTTTTCAATGCAGTATTTTACCCAGTGCTGAAGCATCATTCCACATGCTTATTAGGTTTATTTAGCATTAAAATATCCTCCCTTCGATTAAAAAAGAGGAACAGGGGACAGATTGCAATACTAGGTTAGTGAGGTTGGAGTGTCATGTTGTACAATAGTGAGAAGGTCAAGGCTGAAACCGACACCACCACTGGAAACACTGCTTGGCGCTTCAGAGAGATTAACAAGGCCAAGAAGCTGCCACACTACCCAGTAAAGAATACTTCATGTGGAGTCAGCACAAATTCAACACCCCAATGTATGCAGTGCCCTAATCTTTGCATCAGGAAAAGGGGAGGATTTGCGCTTCTTCGAAATACAGGAAAGAAAGAGAGCGTACTATCAACACTACCATCACCAGCCCAAGACACGTCCAATCTGACAACAGCGTAGATGAAAAATTATACAAGATGTTCACAGCTAATAATGACATTAAGCCATACAAACTCTGAACCAGATCCAGAACTGACACCATTTAAAGATAGGATACTCCAACATACCCAGTCTAAAGACGCACGCTGTGATGGAAAAACGTAATTTCTGGTGAGCTACATAGAGACAAATGTCAAAGGAGATTTCTGCTACAAGGAGAAATAAGGAAGAACACTGGGGTGTACGTGTCAGCTGCACAGATGGCACTGTGCCAACTGAAATAATTGAATTTTAAGCTGCCAAATACTTTTGATCCAAAGCTTGCCTTCACGCGGTATCCTCTCTTCCTCAGTATTTTCTAGCTGGATAGCATTTCCATTCCCTATGAATTATTTTCAAGGTAGCATTTAGATGTTGTCGGTCTAATTTAAAACAAGGTTCAAATTAACTGGCAAGAGTGAACAAGCTTGAGGAACATCTTCCCTGCAAAACAGTATGCATCACTTCTTTGTCAGGCCAGATGAAAGCACTGTATTCAGTAAAAGCCAGGTGACTTTTTCCAGCAATATCTGTTGATCTAATGGAAGACACCAGCATGCCCTTCCTGTATTTTACAAAGCTTATGCAAAATCCTTTCAATTATTTTGGATTTAAACACTAACAGATTTTCCCATCAGCCTGTGAGAACAATTCAAAACTATGTGAACTCTGATATTTAGAACTTAGTGTGAAAATGCATAACTACATATAATAGAGTAGGAAATCCCATTCGGCTCCTAGCGAGCACACTTGCATCTGGCAGGCATATATGAATAGGTAATAAGTAGCTGTTTACATGAATTTTCAAAATCCACTGCCTAAAAGATCTGGAGCAAAAGGTGTAAGGGACCAAAAAGCAAAAGGTTATTAGTTCTCCAAGTCCACTGCAGGGCAGGAACTGAAAGGCAGCAACTATCTCAGGACTGCAAGCCCAGGGGGAGGCAAGGAGAAGGAGGGTTTAAACATAAATACAAACGCGAAGTTCTAAGTACCTCAATGAAGAATGTCCTGAAAGTTACTGGATTACGGCATGGAAAAAGTTGCAGTCGTGACTGCAGCGAGGTGGACATATGAAGACAGCCTCATTTCTCATAGGGTGCCAAGACGTTCTAGTTTTACAAATGAACAATGTGTACGGTCTCTGTATGCAAAAGGGGGTACATCAATAACAAAACATAAAAGCCATTGAACTTGTAGGGAGAGTCCATTACAAGAAACACCGCTGCTCTCTGTAGTTTAAAATCAGCTTTCTAGCTACTCAGCCCAGCAACCTTCTAAAAAGCCCTTTTCCACTCATATGCTGGCAGTGACTTCGGGAATCATTAAACAAGAGGTGAATAAAAATATGGATAGCTTCAGTGAAATGGTGTAAAATAACACAGTACAACCAAGAAATCTTTTGCAGATTCTCAATTTTTCGGGGCCAAGAAAGTTTTATCAACTGCCTTTAATTCAAAAGTGAAATACAAGTTATGTTCATGTACTCAAATATCAGCATCTAAAAGTGCAACATACAGAAGCCCTATGAATTAGACTAACAAAAGCTCTGTACCAGAAGAGTACCATTACAGCTCCTGTGTTTAAGTCCTTTATATTCAGCTATTTAACAAATGCAGCTTTCCCTTGTTTACATGAATTGTTCAGTTAACACCTCCTACAATTCTGTAATTTCTGTGGAATAATCAGTACAATCCCAACATAAAGCTTTAAAAACTTCCCATATGCTACATCACATTCGCTTTCACAAATGACCAAAATTCACAAATTCTCCATATGACAATGACCTCCACAATCCAGACCAGAGCAAAGAGAGGATTAATAAAGTTCTATGTATGTATAGATGCTTCAAAATAACGAAATAATGCAAAAATTGGACCCAAAAGATCTCAGAGGAATATGCAAATGGTAATTCCCAGTTCAGTATCTGGACAGACATTAAACAGTCCATTCTGTCACGCCATCTGCCAGGCAGTTACCAGCCCTGCTCTGTTCTCTATGCTATTTGTGTTATTTTTATTTTTAAGCATGGAGCCATTCAACTTATTTGGAAGTCAGATAAAAGACATGGAAGTGAACTTAAAACAAAAAAAAAAAAAAAAGGAATCAAAAAGTGATATACAGCAAAACAACTGCAAAAAACAAGTTTCAGACCAGCAATAAGGAGAATTAAAAAAATTACTTCTAAATGCTTGCGTGAATTGTACTCCAAACAAGTTTATGTCCAGCATATACAGCAAGTCATGAAAGTTCAAGCTTTGTTTTCAAAGAATAGTTAAAACATTTGGCAACAAAAAAATATTAGTCTACGTTATGGAAAAGAAATTGTGGGAATTACTCTTCTCTGTGTGTGTGCACGCACGTATGTATGCTTGTATGCATCTATAGAACCACAAAATAGCCCATTAAAATATTACCTCAGAATAATCGCAAGCCAAATGCTAATGTAAAATCCTACCAGTACAACTGGACAGCAAAGAGGCAAACTGAGAGGCAAAGAACACAGGAGCCTCAGTCTATATCATGCAAAAACCACAGTATGGAAATCACCAAGTTGCCCCTTGGATCTGTATTAAACATGCAAAGATTCAACTACAGAAATCCCATTTAAAGCTGTTTTTCAACTTTACAAGGCATTTCTACCTGAAACGTGAATCTGAAGGCCAACCCAAAAATCTATCCGCTATGCACTGCATTCACTGAGATACCCAATGTAACACAAACAGTGATTATTTACAGGTCTTGTTCATACAGCACAAACACCGAGGGGATGACAGATCCACTTGTGCTCCCCCCAGGTTTGCTCCGTTTGCAACTCAAGAAAAACATTCAGTATTGTAAAGATTTGTAAGAGATAAGCTGTTTTACACTGAGGTCACTATGGTGAAGAAAAGAATTGTGCTCATTTTTATTAATAATTATTTTAAATCTAATTCAAGAATTCCACTGTGCCTGAATATTTAGTCTTAAAATCTATCAAGAACTAATTCTTTGGAATAAACCAAAACAAGACTGAGAAAAGTCTGTGTTATTAAAAAAGCCAAAGAAGGTGACTTAGAACAGGAACCTTTTTTTGAAGGAAAAACTCTAAGGATAGTTCAAATGCCAAGTTGAAAGTGTATTTATTTTCCTTACTTTCAGAATATCTTGAGTTTCATTCCACTTGTTTGTCCACTCTTTGGTCAGTTCTTGTACCTATAAAAGAAAACAAATATTGGAAAAAAATCACATCTCTTCTAAAGTCCTGGGTGACACATTCTCAAAGAAGTACTAAATATTTGCACAATTCTTCATGAAGTTTAATACTTAAACACCTAGAAGAGCACTGCTGCTCCTGCAATAAGTGGTCATACCTACAATTTCTCTCTCTCAAAAAAGAAAAATCACACAATTGTTATTTGTAGTTTTAAATGAAACAAAGGAGAGGGACAGTCACTTCAAATAATGGCAGGCATTTTCAAAGGAATAGAATAATTCCATGCAGTGCTTCATCAGTCCGACAAAGTCTGCTGCCACAGATTGATCCCTTCACTGTAACACGACGACAGTTCCTTTCCAAAAGTGCAGGTAGGCATGGTCAAGCTAAAATACCCTCCTGAGAATGGCATGCAGAGGAAGAAGGCAGCCTTCAGGAAAGAATCAGAGCAAAGTTTGCTGCAACTTAGTAATCACACACTTAGAATCATAGACTTGCCTTGGTTGGAAGGGACCTGTCAGATCATCTAGTCCAATCATCAACCTAACTCTGACAAATACCATCACTAAACCATATCGCTAAGCACTATGTGGTTGAAATCAGCACAGATCAAAATTTAACTTAGTTAAAAATCAGCACAGAAGTGAGAAGCTGCTTGCAAATTACAGACAGGGAGAGCACTGGGGATGAACACTTAGGTTATGTCCTGCTTTTCCTACTCGTCTAGTTGTCCATCTCATAAGTTAACTTCCACAGCTTCCGTATCAGTAAAGGATCTTTTCATTCCAGAGTCTTTCAGATTTTTTAGAAAGCAGTGCATACCGTGTGCTTCAGGCAGATCCACCTGAAAGCTCCGTCTGACTTGGAATCATAATCCCAGTAAACAGAATATACATATATATACACACACACTTTCATTTTTAAAATCACCAGATTTCTGTGCAGGAATTAAATACATAGATTTGTAAAAATATACACAATCTTGTTTATGCATTCACTTCAACTGCAAAAAGCTGGAAAAAAAAACAAACCAAAACCCAAACAAACCAGCTATGTCCCTTTATTACTTTACAAATAAAACCACTGTAGGGAAAAAAAAAGGTCGTCAACGCAGCTCATCAGAACATCTCCACATTTGCTACCTTCAACCTGCTATCCCAGCTGTCTTTGCAGATCAGCTGCAAATTAATCAATGGGAAGTAAAGAAGCTTCTCTCTTTTCTACCTGTATCTCAAGATTTCAACAGAGAAAAGTAAACACATCTTTCAATGCATCATATCAGTCCTAGTGCTGCTAATCAGAATGTTAAAACAAAAAATAATTGAAAAGATCAAAGAAATCATAAGTCTATTCACCATACTAGAACAATTTCTATTGCTCAGAAATCCTTTAAACATTCATCTTATACAAGGACAAATCAACTCATTAAAGAAAGCTACCATATATTTGTCAGATAATTTAAATACAGTGATAAAGTCTTTAGATCTGTCTAAACAAATTAATTATTGCATTCATTAAATTATAAAAAAGCTATAACCACTGCAATATCTACTAAGAATTTTCAGTAATTACGTCTATTGTAATTATCATGAATAGTAATCACATAACCTTCTAATGAGGCTGACAAAAGATAATAAAATATGCTCGATATACTCCCCACACAGAGGGACCAGCATTTCTGAGCAGGACAAGCAGTGATTACTGTCAGAGCATCAATAACATACTCTAATTAGCACATAGTCAGCAGTTTATATTACTCAGCTACAGTTAGATAAAAGCTTTAAATAAAATAAAAAGCTTTAAACAAAAATAAAAGCATACTACACATACTAACAATATTATCACTCATCTCCGATTCAGCTAAAAATATTTTAAAACATAGGATGAATATGAAAAAAGAAACCAATTTGTAACTGAAGTTTCGTACTATGGTTATGCGGGTCCTACTTTAATTACTGAATACAACACAGTAAGGATTCCTACACACACTACAGAGCTGTAAAATGCATTCCCAGATGAAATTTGTGTTATGGAGAAGCCTGGAGTCTACTTTGCAGCTATGGTTTATACCAATATACATATTTTGTCCATTTCTGTCTTTAACTTTATTTTTAGAGTATCATTTCACTGAAAAGTATTTCAACATGTCTTTAAAACTGGTATTACCAATGGGAATCCTGAGAAGCGCAGACAGATACCGTACCAATTACTTAACTCAAAACAAGATTCTCAAAGCAATGAATTCATTCGCTAATTGTAAAGGTCTGAGCAGCACCAGTGTAAACCTTACTATTTAAACTAGCTAAGAAGCCCCTATTTTTTTAAAGACATCATATCTACATTTGATTGGCATCTTGTTGACAATATCCATAACTAAATACGTTAGTATATAAATTCGCTGCCATGTAGCTGAGTGATTTCAAATACTTTCAAAGTATTTCTTTCTCTTTCAAAGTCTGAGTAAAACTATTTTCCTAAAACAGTTTGCAGTAGGCTTTAAAGACAGGCGCGTATATAGAAAGGAATTAACACAGAATGATAAAGAATGAAAGATTTCAAATTAAGAGAAATGAGAGTACCATTACATCTATATTGTTTTGGACCCTATTAGTGTAAACTGTCTGGGAATTTTTCCCAGCTGGATTATTAAAAGAAAATAGTGTGAGACACACCACGAAGTACACTCACCTAGATCTTAGACCCTCCCCAAAAACACACAGCTAATTAGGCACTGAACATACTTGTACATACCAGATTTACAGACTGAAATTTTCTGAAAGCCTACCCCACAAGTTATTGATTACTTGAAAATGTAAAAGAGAGTTGACCATTTTCCCCATAAATCTTTCACTGTATTTTCAGCATACTAAATGCTTTGTTACTGTGATTACTGGTTACTGATTACTCTGATTTAGTGGCTTTTCCCTCTCTATTCTATTTATAAACATACTTTGTTAGTAAGAAAGCTGGCCTGAGAACAAATATTTTCATTAATTACAACTGTTATATAAATATCAAGATATACATTGTTCTTAGTTATGTTATCTTACATTAGTAGGATAACAAAATTTCAAGTTCACACAGGTGGGGTGTTTTTTTTTTTAAAAAAAAAAAGCACCAGAAAATGTTGTTTGGTGGAAGAAAATTTAGTTATGTATCAAAAAACACCCAACTGAAAATTACCAAGACTCTTGCATCCAGACCCTCATCCTTTCTTTTTTTTGTGTTTAAAAACTGTATTATGAAATTATAACTCACCCTTGCTTCATTCTGCTGAAGCTTTTCTTCCATACTTAAAGCTGTTGGAGAATCCAAGAGTGCAATCTAAAATCATAAAAAGTAAACATCATCAAGTTAAAAAGGAAGCAAAAAGGTAATAATTTCTGCTGGAATCAAATGAAAGAAATGCAATTGTTCGACTTCTTTATTTAGGAAGAAGTATTTTAAACTCCAACATACATCATTTTACCTTGAAATACTGTAAATAGAGTAATCGAAATCTTGTCAAAGCAGATATTTCACATGCAAATCATCAGTTTGGGAGCATTATTTTCATTCACTATGCATACGCATTGCCACACATGCACACACTGAAATGGGACACAAGTTTGTAACAGGTAGTTCCCGATACATCTATCTATACATTTCTGTTAAACATGAAAATTTGTCATGCATCAACAGTTAACCATTTTGCTATAAAATACATGTATACTACTTATCTTTAATAAAGGTAACTGGCCTTAGAAAAGGAAAGCTACTATGAACACACACACACACAAATAATACTCATTGTTATGTGACCTCCTACACTGAATCCAGTACTATATTTTGGTAACCAGTATCTTCAGTGATCTACATAAGCATTTGCAATACAGTATATTCTGGGAATATAAAGGAAAACCACAACAGAAATTATACAGAGATTTATATTCTACCGTGCATACATAACACCACCTGCTGTTTTACCAACCACCACAAATTCAATTAACGTAAGCAGGTTCTCTATTGTCTCCCACGCAGACATCTATCACATCCTACAACTGAAGCAGATTTATTTTGTGATATCCACTGTTTTACAGCTTGGAACTAGGTCAAAGCATTAGATCTTCAAAGGGTTCCAAGTTACATCTAACTTTGATAACTCTAAATCAAACCATATTTCGAAAATAAATTAATTTTCTCCTCCTAAAGAATACAGAAGAAACCCAAGTATAATACAGTAATTCAACCCCATATAGAGTTTTCTAATTGTTTTTAACAAAGCAGAGCTCTCCAATCATCCACAATACCCATTACTGCTTCCAACTGTGGCCCCATGTCCTTTTTTAGCAAATGTTTTATAGCATCAAGTCGAGCCTTCCATTAAAAACAGTCTATACTGAACTGATATTTCAGATTGCACAGCCTATCTCAAATAAAATTAGATAGTTCTAGAAATAAATCTGAAGTATCATTTCAGATACTTCTAAATAGTATTTGCTCAAGTATGCAATCTAGCAGTCCTAAGTGACATTATTTAGAAGAGAGGACTGGCCTGAGCCAATTGCATATTCCTTATTGTTAGCTTGGTTTCACCATCCTGGAAACAGAGGAGAAATGAAGGCTAACTGAGCTTGTGCAACAAATGTTTATAGTGGCTAATACTGATAGAAGAGTAAGAAAGACAATCATGCAATAGTAGTATAGCGTGACACATTTTCTTACACCACCATTGAAAATACTTTCTCATATTTAGCACATTACATGCTTTCTAATATACTGTGCAGCCAAACACAAATAAAATTTATTGTTCAAACACATCCATACTCCTACTTTTTATATTTACACATCTTAAATACTTTATCTTCTACTTCTTTTAAGGTACTACATGAAGTACCTCTTGAATCTACCAGGCTAAACCCAGGAAGTATGGTACTGCTCAACCTCCTTATGCTGTGGTGACTGTTCCACAGCACACTGCAATCAAGCTCTGATTATATTAAGAGAAAGCTAAAGGCTTTGGGATGACAATTTTTCCCCCTTATGTTAAAAGGGGTAATCTACTGGCCATATGGAAACTGATTCAATCAGGAAAATAATATTCATTCATAGCCTCATAGAGCTTGTTTACTCAAATCAATATAATGAAAGATAATTATCTCATTACATTCTAGAAATAGATGTTATAACTCAAGGAAAATTACACATAAATTTAAAGTAAAGCTAACCTGATTCCCTTGAGCAAGGAGGGCTTTTAATCGGGCTATTTCAGCTCTCAGCTCACGGATCAGTTTGACGTTAGGATCCTCATTAATAGTAGGCTTGTTGATGATGTTTTTGGCTCTATTTGCATAGCGAAGTGTACTTAAAGTTTCTCCATAATTGACATCAGCAGGTGAAATAGCTAAGGAGATGAAGTCAGAAACAGTTTATCCAGCACCATATGTTTCATTTAGTAAAGTTAGTTTATACTTTAGAAGTCAGACAAACTTAACATGGATGAAGAGACAGAAATATATGATTAACCAGTATGGCTAAAATTTGTTCCAATCCTTCACCTAGCTCCACTGCTTTCATGTCACTATAATCTTGTTTAAGTAAACACTGTATAGAATAGTGTGTTAGAATAATCAAGTCCAACAACCAAGCATTGTAAAGAAATCTTGTTGCCAATCTATTTAACATTTACATTTCTCTGGTAAGCATAAACATCCTATATGAATACTTTACAGGCTTTCTTGCAATTTTTTTTTTTTTTTTTTTTTTACAAGAACAGTGGGGAAAACGGTGAGTATTTTGTGAGTATCAATATAATCATTGAAGGGGAAAGTCATTTCAGATAAAAACACAGTAGGTTTAGTCCAAGTTTTGAAGGGAAATTAAAGAGCATTCAAGCAAAAGTAGCCATGAAAACAAAAACAAGAGAAGAACTTCTATAATTTACAAACCTAGCTGTTCTGCCGAGCTGCAGGCATCTGGCAGCACGCAGAACTGTTACCCATCTGATGCATCAAGAAAAACCAGTATTATTTTTACAGGGAACTTAACCAGGAAAAACAATGGAGTTTAAGTGAAACTGCTAATGCTATCCTTCAATTAATTTTCCTAACAATACACAAGATGTTCCCAATTAAAGAGATAATTACTGCACCAAATAGATGAGCAAAAACACAGAAGAGAACACCATGCGGAAATTATGAGGGACCAGAAATCTTAATAATGAAACAGAACAAGAGACCCAGAGAATCAGACAATGAAAACACCTGTAAAAATAATCAAGTAACCAAAATATTCTGCCCTTCCTCATAGTAATAAATACACTTTTTGTGGTAGAGACTCCCTGAATTAGGGGAGATACACTTTGCAACAGACTATACTTCCTCTAGCTCACACTATCACTTCCCTGCTTTATCTACTGTCTCTTCTCCACTACTCAATTATTCTTTTTCTGGAAGGATGTTACAATACACTATAGAAATATAAAAAGACATTCAATTCTGATTCATCGTAAGAACTTTTCCTACAGATGATCTTCCTGCTTTTTTTTGTGTTTAGTTACAGAAAAGGCAGGCCAAATGTATCTGGATGGCTTGTCAGGTTATGTTAGGCCATTCAGCCACATTACCAGTAGAGTTACTGTTGGAGAAAAGATCAACCATCAGGGCTCTGCCAAGCAGAATCATCGTTAATAGATGAGGAAGTAGCTGAAAAAGCAGCTGTGCACTGTAATCATTAGTATAGGCACTGAAAGCTCACTGTGTTTCTAAAACTTCTCATCCCTATCCCTCTGTCAAAAGAAACCCCAACTTACTCAACCATGTAACTTAAAGAAAGCACCAAAAAGAAAGATGTCAGCAGAGTGGTACCTAAACACCCAGAAAAACGAAGTAGAGTCTAGTCCAAAATCCTCTTTTGGTACTACTGTGATCAGCCTGAGGAAAGAAAGTGGCATGGATTCCAAAAACAACCCCAAAGTCATGCGATAAAGGAACTGCTATCCAGAGAATTTGACTATAGCAAAGTGAGTGAAGAATCAGAATTTGACCCAATGCATTTCATTCCCTCGATTCTGCTCTCCCACTATTCCCAAGACAGGACTGGATCAATTAGACTGCATTTCATTTAGGCAGGAAAGAGTGAGAGAAATTTCAGAGCTGCTCTTCTCTTCACGCCTTACATCTCCAACATCCAAAATCCTCCCCCTGTCCTCACGTAGGTTTTTTTGGGAATGGAATTCCCATTCCAACTTGTTGAAAAAATCTGCAATACATATGCCATCAGCAGGTTTTTAAACCAAGTGATCCCTACAGAGCTTTCTACAGGTAAAAAGGAAGCTGTAAGAAAAGTTTACACGATGACTGATCATAAATAATTAAATTTAGACAAAAAGTTAAAATGTTGTGTGCATTCAAAAAGTAGGTTAAATCAAAATGACAGTCTCACCCACTGAATGTCAAAAGAGATCAGGTTGTTTCTGCTACTAATGCAACAAAAACAACACAGTTTTGGAAATGCAAACTGATTCACACATCAGTGTTGACTAGATGCACAAAGCTGAAATATTTTATTTACTTGTGATCAAAGTCTACAACCTGGGGAGGAGACATGTAAGGGGAGAGAAGTAGAAGACTTTATCTAGGTCCAGGTTTGAGCATTTACCATGAGTAACAGAGCTGTCAGGAATGTAAATAAACCTCAAGAATAACCAGGAACTATTACTTGAAGTTTAACTGGTCAGATTAGCTAACCATTACACTGAGCACGTGTCAAAGAATCACAGCGGGGAGGTAGATGTCAGAGCAAATGTAAGCAATTAGGCACATACATTTGGATGATCCTTGCTTACGCAAACAAATGTCTAGTGACTGTACATACACAATCTGGACACCTTGTTACATTTGTGACCGAATATTCCAGCCAGTGATCCATGCACCCAAACATATGAAAATGAAGCTCTCAAATTCTGGAGGCATACCTGCTATTGTTTACTAATGTAATGAACAACTAGACTGTCCCCATATACACAATGAGACCCTAAATAGTTCTACTGCTGGAAGAGATGTTCTGCAGAGTTTAAGTAAAGGCAGTGTGTTACTTCCGAAACAAAGAATTAATAAGTGTAAACAATGTCCTACTTTAACAAAGCACCTGGAATCTAATTTACAGCCATTCCTATTAAGGATGAACAGTTCAGGATGCAAAAAAAGTAATTTAAAAACACTTACTGGCAATCATTATAGTTTTAGAGTTTCCTCCTAGGCTATCTTTTAACAGCCAAGTCAACACAGAGTCCCTATAAGGCACAAATACTTGTTTCTTCTTTGAAAGAGGATTTGTGGCATCCTGAGATAAATCAGCTGTGATGTGGAGGTAGAAAAAAAAAATAGCAATTATGTATTTTCATTCATTTTCAAAAACAATATGTGTTAGGCCACTATTTGTGTAAGTAAAAATGAACAGAAGTGGAAGTAAATAAACAGACAGGTATTTAATGATTAAAAAAAAAAACAACAACCCAAAAGAGACAAGCACAAAAACCAGAGACTTACCTAAGGCAGAAATGACATTTCCCAGTGTAACTAGAGATTTGTTAATATTTCCTCCTTCCTTTAATCTAACCCCTGTGGCACCAGTGGCATCTGCTCTCTCACTTCCAGCAAGATCTACCAAATGAATCTTGCTAACAGTCTCACAAGGCATTTCAGAATCAAATTTAGCCTACAGTGGAAAAAACCCAACCAAAACAAAAGAAAGAATGTTAAGTTACCAAATTCTGAAATTTTACTGAATCGAACCTAGTGGCCTCTTTCATGTCATGACTGAATTTAACATGTTTACGCTAGCAGAGGTTCAGAAGACAGGTGTATTAGAGGTGCCACAGAAAAGCATTTGATCATGAATTGCTGCATAACTCCCACACAAGTACTTACCTTCTTTAAATTGTAGCACTTACAACTTCCTCACCATTTATGCACACGCATTGACTAATGTGAATTGGTATTTACATGATGCACAGTGAACACGTGCTGCATTCATTTTACTAAGCTTTCAACATTTAAAGTTACAGCATACACAGACATATTTACACTTAATTTCTCCCCCTGCCTCCAAATTCAAGTAAGTATCAATTGCAATTTTACTCCATGATTTTAACTGAGGTTTCCTCCCAATTTTTATCTTAATTCACATAAATCAACTCAGATTGCCCTGTTTCAAACTTCCTTCTACTTTTACAGTACAACATCAGAGCAAGACCTTTTGCTGCCTGACTCTCGTCCTCTTCTGAAAGCTTTGCGATGAGCAATTCATGAGTAGTGAACAGCTGGAGCACGAGATTTTGTGTCTGTGTGTTTTTGGGGGGACACATGCAAAGTTCTGTCAGTAGAATGAATCACCTCTACGCTACCTTCTCTTCATCTAGCAGATTATCCACAGACTGTCTAAAAAGCTCCCTGAAAACAACGATGAAGAGCAGGAGACACTAGAAATGGACTTTACTACGTATAAACAAAAAGATCATTATGCTCTGAGAAAATCTCTCCATTATTCCATCAGTTAATCAAGGAATATAAATAGGTTTCCACAGTAACAGATGAAGAGTCAGCAGGAAAACACTCAGAAAACATTTCTATACTCTACGATTATGGGCCATGGAAATAGGTTTTGTCGTAAACTTTGGGTAACATCAGACTGTAAAAGGTAGCCCATGTTCAGCTCTGGCTGAAGTCTCAGACAACATGCTCGGGGGGTGGGGGGGTGCTGTTTTGTTACCTGAGTGAAGTTGATTGTGAAAATGGCATGCGACCTGCTACTGACATCATTCATTCCAGTCGCAGCCGTCGTTCTATTTATATTTCCTGCGTCCATAAGTTCCTCTACATCAGTATAATTCTGCACTAAATGTTTAGACAAATCTGAAGAAAAACAGAGTATTACAGTATGCTCGTGTGTGCACTTGATTTTCTTTACAAAAAGATTCACATTACTCTCACTACTGCAAAGTATTGCAGCAATTAGTGTTTATTGTTATACTCGTTTATCACTTAAGGAAAGGAATGAGGCCTCACGTGAACAATGGAGAACTTACACATTTACAGTAAATTAAGAAAAAAACATGCAATATTACTAAAGTATTTAGTGCAATAACATAAGCATAATCCCCCAAGAGACATGAACCTTCCCTGGTAGAGGACAGATTAAGACAATTAGATCCTAGTAGGTTCTTTCCATCTCAACACTCAAGATTTATAAATTATAGTCAACAAATTCTTAAAACCATTCTTAACAGTATTCACAAATGTGTTATAAATTGACAGATAAAAACTGTATTTGTATAATAATCTTAGAATTGGGAAAGAGAGAGGAGATACAAAATGAGAGGTTATTCTTTAATGGTTTTATATCAAAGGAATGCACTGCATCCCTCATCATTTATATTCTAAAAGATAAAAATGCCCTATGCAATTAGACATGACATTTTGGAATATATAAAGGTAATAAAATATCCAGTGCAAAACACTGGAAGTGTTTTTACCCTCAACATATGGCCCTTCTTTTGGATGTTCTCGTATCCGTAAATTAGTAGTTTTTGATGACTTCCGTCTGAGAAGATCTCTCACACGTTCATTATAAATTTCCAGATAACTGTAAGAAAAAAGATAGAAAAGCACTGACTGATTCGAGAGTCTTTAAAAAAAGGAAAGCCACGTTAGCACTGTGTTTGAAAGCAAGATGTCTGGAGAAGCAAATGGATCCAAAGTTGGCTTAAGATAGTAATGACTACAGTGTACTCGTACCATAAGGCAAAAAGCCAAAAAAGCATGAAGTAGAAAGGAAGCAGACATTAGCAAGATCAAGATCTCCCAAAGTCAGCCTGAAATAAAGGGTAAAAATAAGGAAGATGCTGTCTAGTAGCAAAGACATTTTCACTATCATTTAAATAAAGCAAAACGCACAGCTGTTGGATTGAAGTTAGAAGTATTGCGCATTTTGACTATGACTGCCAACAAAAATCAATTATAGGACTGAGGCCAAGCATGGAAAGTTATCTGAAAAACACACACTTTCCTCAGAGATAAGCGAAACAGAGTGGTTGTAACTGAAACAAGTTTGATAACCAGCAAACTATTAACACGTCAAGACCTACCTGACTTCTGTTCGAAAGGATGCCTCATTCCGCTTTGTTTTTTCACTTATTTTGCTGAATAATCCTTCACAAATTCGAGGTATTAAACCTGCATCACCCTGCAATAACAACAATTCTTATTTCCAAGGCTATATATGCATGCACAATATACTTTGAAAAATAGAACCCGAGACCACTAAGAGTTAGTTAAGAGTTCCAAATCCAGAAAAGGAGAAACATGAACGTTGCAATTTATTTACCTGCAGTCATCTTGCCACGGTAATCCTTGTGTGTGCGTTGGAATGTATATACTAGCTGCAATTCTTTGCTGTTGGGATACATTTTACCCCTCTCACTTAGTTCAAAGAACCCCAACTGCTTAAGGCAGAAACTGGCTCCCCAGAGCAAGATACAAACTGCCTTATCTCAATATTACCTTTTCTAACTTCTCCTTCTACCTCATTTCACTATGGACTTGGCAACATCTGCAGAGAACGGGACAAGAGCCATATACGTGCATCCATCACTCAAACCCCCAGTCCCAAGCTCACATGACTGAAAGATGAAGCAGGTCCTCTGGATAAATCAAAAATTCCAACTACGTTCACTGTATCCTAAAACGCAGCCAAATTAAATTTGATATTTAACTTCTGAATGCTTGACTCTGCAGTTAAAGAGTTTTTATGCATAAAGTGCTCGGTCGGTTTAATAAAGCAAACTGAAAAAACATACTCCTTCTCACAGATCCCTACAGACATGGTGTACTAGCAGGGCTGCAACTATCCATTACAGGGTCGTTGCCACCCCAGCTAATGCAGCAGCCAGCAGCATGTCATCTTCTCAGTTAAGCTGGCACTCGAGAATTGAGCCTCGCCCCAGGGAGGCTGCTGCTCCGCCACCTATGTCAAACGTGTCAGAATGCAAGGCAGCAGCTAACACCACTGAGATACCCAGAAACTTAGCATGCAGCTCTCCTCTTCCCCTTGCTCCAGGGAGACCCCTTTCCAGCCAAGCAGGCAGGCAGCGAGTCAAAGCCACGGTCTTCCCCAGCAGCAGAGAGGAGCAGGAGTGCGCCATGCAGCTCTGGTCCCAGCTGCCCCATTCCCACTGAGCCTGATTAGCTAAATGACCAGCTACCTGCTGAGCACACCTCCTCCCCATGACTTCAGGAGGACAGCAGCTAAGCCTCCTTCAGAGCTGAAATTAGTGAACGTGGCTCCCAGGAATAAAGGGAGAGGAACGTATACATACAGATGAGCTTCGGGCTCAGAGCTGCAAACTCAGAAGTGGCTTTACAAAATAGTCTGTCAGCTATAATTTGCCTCCCGTCCAAAAATGCATAAGAGATTTGATGCGATGGACTAATTCTAATTCTATGCACCACTGAGGCAAGAAATGTTCTTGCTTAGAGTTAAGGACCTTGTAATTAAGCAGGAGGCATCTTAGGACAAACCAGACCCAACATCCAACATGAGCAAAGCCCAGGCACTCCAGGCACCCAAGCGAGCTTGCCTGGTGGGATTCTACAGATATCTGGCAGCAAAGGAAAACGTGAAGATGGTGCACTACTCTGCATCGGGCTCTGGCAGGGTGAGTGCTCCTTGGACAAAGATTTCTCTTCTACTCAAACTCCCACATAAAATCTGACCCTTTTTGCCCAAACCCACTCCAGTCTGCTCCTGTGCTGGTCCCCTCTGTCCTCATTCTTCAGCTTCCCACTGCATTCTCTGGCCCAGCAGTCTTCTTCCAGGTGCCATCTCTGCGCTCCTCCTCCTCTTTCCTTTGCCCAGACAGAATTCCTGATTCATCATCCAGTCCTCCTTTTTTTTTTTTGTAATCATATTCTATCCCTCCATTTTGCCCTTTTCCAGTTTCTTCCTCCTCTTAATCACAGCCTCTCCATCCTTCTCAAACCAGGCTTCATTCTTTGAAATAATAATCTATTCTCTCCTTCCATCATACCTAGCCCTTCACCTGGCTGCACCTTGCTTTAAAAATAAATAAATAAATAAATAAAACTCCCACCCCTAGAAAAAGGCAGAAACTTGCAGCTTAGTAGGGCTTTTTTTGAGACAGTTGCCTTTGCTAACAAAGGAGCAGCCTTTTCCAATATGTATCAATCTCTACTCCAGATAAAGTTTCAGGGTTCAGTGTTGGAATTTCCCCTTCATATTTTTATTACTTTTTTTTTAAAATAAAAAACACAGAAAGAGGAAAAAGTAAAACTTTTCTCTCATCTCATGCTTGGAAACACCTGAATAGTTTTAATTAAAGCTTAAGGAAAAAACATGAAAGATCCATCACAAAGTTTTAGGCAAGACATTAGTGTCTGACATAATTTAGCAACAGCAAAGGGAGTCTTAAAATGGGAAATACTAGCTGTAATTGAGTAACTTCAACCATAGCAATGTAGTGATGAGAGAGGAAGAACACACAGTTGCCAGCATATTTCATCAGTAAAATATACATCTTACAGAATGTACACTCTTTATTAGAAACTATATTTAAACATTTTCTCTCTTTTCACTCCCTACAGCTCCAGGGCAGGATCAACTACATCTCTGACAGGTTTTCTCTGGGTTACAGAGTTTCCAGTCATGGAAATCTGCAGAACCAAAAGAGGTAGTTCATTCAGAACTTAATTTTCTCATTAAAAGCCTGTCTTCCTTCTGTGCTATCTAGCCAGAAAACTCATTATTGCAATTTAAATGTACTGTTTCTTACCCATCTACCTTGGGCACAGGGAATGAATAAATTATTCCTTTCTTTTCTGCAGCAGCCTTTCACATCTTGGAAGACTTTTTTTCCTCCACGGTCTTCCTTTCTCTGCCTACGCAAGTCTGACTTCCCTGATAGATCATATTTTATAGATCTCCAATCATTTCAGTATCTCTGCTCAAGACTGATTCTAACTGGTCCACATATTTCTTGAAACGATTGCTGCACACAGTATTGCAGACGAAGCCTTCCAGAGCCAAGAGCAGCAGATATTGCAAGCAAAATGAAAATAGAATTCATACTTTTTAAGAAGAAGTAAGGAAAAAAGAAAATTTATTTCCAATTCAAGTTTTCTTATAGCACTGTAGTCTCTCTGACAGGGCCATCAATTTTCAAGAATTTAACTTGGTGGCTGAGTATATTTTAGACACGCTCTGTACAAAGCCAGATTAAAATATTTATGTATCATGGCAAGAAGATTAGACCTTTATTATTGAATAGTGTCAAACAAACTTCAGCACCTATTCATTTGCAAAACGTCTTGATGATTACGGTCATCACATATACTGAGGCAGTCTCATAAAAATGTCACTTTTATAGATTTCTGAAATAGAAATCCACATCTAGGTCATAAGATCTTTTCTGGTTACAAAAGTCTATTCTGCTTACCATATCGAAGTTAAATATAAACCTACTTATTCTGTGACAACCGAAAGAAAAAGATTTACAGTTAATTTACTCTCCTAAACTAAGGGAGGTACAAAGTGGCCAATCCTACCACATTTCAAAAGAGTGATCTATCTGAGGAAGGACAAGTAGCAATATTCCCCTGTTCAATTCTGCTGGGAGAAGACACGCTGTATTTTTTTCCCCCAAGGATTAAAGGGGAATGAAACCTGTAGAAGCAAACAGGCTTCATCAGTCTGCCATTTTAAACTACTCCACTCCCAACAATTCAGTGAGTTCTTTCTGTCCTTGTGAAGTTGTGGAAGCAACTGCAAGAAAGCCCTTCATTCACAAACCGCCAAATGTCCCTCCTATGGTACCTTCCTTTTCCACGGTCTTCACTGCAGTGCTCAACAGGACTTAATCCTTAAAATTAAGGTTACTGTATCATCTCATAACAGTTTGCTGAAACTTAAATTTAGCAACTTTCATCCCCAGTTTCTACTCCTCACCTGATAGCCTTCCCTAAACAGGGGTGAAGGACCTATCTTAATCTCCTGACCCTTCAAAAGAGGCATAGAAAATGGATCTCTTCAGAAAGAGCTGATCATTCACGTTCTCAAAATCAGTATCTTCTTTTTTGTCTCAAGTTGGGCATAGAAAATCAGCAGTAACATTTGAAATTTTTTGGTTTCGTAACTGAACAAAAATTAGTGCTTTTTGTCCAACATAACATAGTATCACTTAGAGACACTTCTTCCAACTGTAAATATCTACGTATAAAAGAGAAACTTCTAAAACCTCCAATTACTAATAGAAGATATGATATATGGGGCGTCACACACAGACAGGCTCAGCAATAATAATTCCATAAAAACATTCTTCTGCAATAGCAAAATTTCAATGGATTGCTACAGAATAAAATGCACATTTGCAAAATGCAACATACCGCATTTCCCATCATGGTGTAGGACTTCCCAGATCCAGTCTGTCCATATGCAAAAACACAAGCATTATAACCTTCAAAAGCAGATTTAAGCACATCTGTACCAAGATTTTTGAAAACCTAAAAACAAAGGAAGTTTTTTAGGACAACAGAAGCTTGGGGAAAAAAAGTTGTCATCAGTCCAGCATGGCAAATATTAAACAAACTACCAAAGTATAAGCTAAGCATCAATCAATGACATTTACTACTAAATTTTACCACTGTAGTTTACAGCACTGCCAACAGTATATTTTCTACTTCTTTTTCTGTGAGAGATCTACCTGACATGCAGAAATGTATAAAAAATAACCAAAACACTCTCTTCTTTCTAAAGCTACAGTTTCTTTCAGCTAATCTCAGATATTTCATTCACTTTGCCTTATTGTTAATATCTGCTCACTTTTTGCATCTTTGCCAACTCACCATGTTCTGCAAACATCCAGCCCCTTCCCAAACAGAAATGTTTCAGTGATCCTCTCAGGTTCTTGGTTTGTGTTTTTGGAGGGGTTTGGTTGGTTTTGGTTTTGGTTTTTTGCTTTAACCATGTGTAAGAAAATGGCCCATTATTTCCTCCGTATTTCCTCCCTAACTGGCTTTTACATACTATTACTTTTTAGGCTGGCAAACATGGAAACACATTTTCTATATGGTAAGTGACCCTGTTTCCTCAGCTAGCCCCTTCTCTTTTGCCGTCGACATTTACAAACTGGTAATGATCCCTCCTCCACAGTCCATAATTTCGAATCTGTTCTCACCTAGTAACTTCAGCTCTCACGAGATGCCTTCACCACCTTCCTCTGCAATACTGGCTCCAGTATCCCTCCCAGACTCCTGACCTTTCATTATCATTACCCCTCATTTCCATTCATTCTGGCCCACCAGGCAAGGAGTAATACTTGGTGCACCATTTCTCTCAATGAAAATATTAATCTGGGTCTCCTGATCCAGACATGATTTTCAAAAAAATCTCATAAATGCTTCACCTAATTTGGCTACTAGTCCACAGTATATGTGGTTTAAATTAATCAAGGTGTACAAATCATTATTAATAGCGAATGGCGCACACACACGGTATAATCATGCTACTCCTCCCCTGGAGGAGTGTTGGGTAATTTCTTTAATCATTAATGCTCAGTTGAAAGCGTGCCTTTGGAATACTTAACTTGACCTTCCCTTGAGCAAAGGAGTTACAATGCTGTAACGTGTTATACTTCTCAAAGAAGAAAAGTACAAAGATCAGCCAAAGCACAATTTCCTTTTCACTTGTCATTTGAAAAGGAGCATCTTGATGGAATTCTCCCTCCTGAGTAACTGCTCCTTTATTTTTTCCCCACTTTTCCATTTCCCTATGTCCAAGTTTTTACCTCACCATCTGGACCAATTCTTTACACACTACAGTTTTGACTGCGTTTTCTCATTTAAAAATTTGTGTATACGTTGCATAGGACAGTTACAGTCGGTGTTGTCTGAACAGAGAGGCTTAACACACAGGTAGAAGAAAAGACATCGTTAGGATGGGACTTTGTCAGAACCAAATGACTGGGACACTGGGTTATCACAAAAGGGCAGTAAACTCATCAAAATTCTATTTGTTTCTCTTCCATGAATACCAACTAAGTAGCTTGATAGTAAATTGCCACTCCCACTCTAATTTTTGAATACTAAAGCATATTTTGCATCTATAAGGCATATTAATAGGGCATGTAGTATTAGACAAACTCCCCTTTATTATTTTTCTGCCTTTCAAAAGGAAAAATATAACAATCATGAACAAAGCGCACTAGGCAACAGTATTACCAACAATCAAGATGAATTTTATTCCATGGCAAGATGAATGTGAATCAAAGACGCCCTTCTTCTGTGCCACTAGTGCAGTAAACCGGAAATTCTGCAGCAACTTGATAAGAGCTTAACTACAAAGTCTTCCAATTAAATATGAAATGAATAAAACAAGCAAAAACAATAGCTTCTGCAGCATTTGTTTGGAAACTGCACTCCCATGGTTTGAAAACTCCTTTTGTTTTCAATGTGTTGCATGCATTGTAATTAAAACAACACCTGAGCCAGGGACAACAATATTTTTGTGGCTGAGCAAGAGAAGCCAGCATTCCTGACAGTAAGGGTGAAGAAGACCGTCTGGGGTTGTGGGACACACTGTAATAGCAGAATATTGAACATGGACATCTAAGCCACGCTTAAGATTTATTGTTAGCATCCTATTACTATGAACCATAAAGCTCACAGCTTTAAAACAAAAAAAAAAAAAAAAAAAAAAATCATTGCTCAAGGCTGCTGCAGCAATCCCTATATGGTCATTTTAATTTCTTTTTTTCTATAAGCTCCTGACACAGGCAAGTTATCCTCATCTTGCCCCAACCTGACCTGCTCTGAAACAGAGGCAAAATGGCACCAATAAGGGAAAACTTAGAACAAGGAAAACTTAATTTATCACTTATATGTAGAAACTGGACATCAATGCAGGATACAACCTGTATATCCATTTATATTAATTCAAGTTTCCTTTGCAAATGGCTGTATTAATGACAATTAACTTCAGTATTTCGCAGCACATTCAGATTCTGGAAAAAACCTGCACTGTAACAGCAAAAGCCGAACAACACAATGGTCTCTCTTCCAGGGATTCTTCTAATGAGGTCTTGTCTAACATAGCTTTCCAGAAGTCTCTAAAGTCAGGTAAAGAAACAGCTACCTAAAGGATCCAAGAATTAAATACCCATAAACCTAAGCCACAATCAGTGCTTACAAAGAATTTCTATAACAACTTTTATAGTACATTTTGCAGACTTTTCCAAATATGCATTGATACATCATTAATACTTGTTTATGGAGATGTACTCATCTATATCAGGAAGAGCTGAGGATATTGTAATCAGTTATTACTGAAAATTATATGCATTTTCAAGAAACTAAGTAATATTAAACTGAGACACTAATTGATTTGTATAAGCAAACTTAAAGCAATCATTTGTCACATCTGCAGAACCACAACCAAAAATCTCAAGCTTCAGTTAGAACCGAAGCATAAAAATATAAGATCAAAGCTGCTTTAATTAAAATAAATAACTCTCTGCATGTTCAACTTAAAGCGTTCACTAAAGTTCTAGTAAGGCCATATGGACTGCATGAGCTGCTTAAAAACATCCACTAGAAACTACAGTTCCAATCATTGTGCTCAAATACTTGACTTCTTTAATTTGACACAGTGCTAAAGTAATTAGGGTATTTCTACATCAATGCCCAAATAAATGTATATTTCTTGATATTTCAGAGAACATAGCAAAAACTGTGTTACTTAAGAACACCATCAAGACATAACAAACAAGAAAGTTTAAGAATATAAATGATCAAATGTTTTGATTAAACACTAACTAACAACTCAGTGAAATAAAGAAAGAAGCTTTCAGAAAAAAAAAAAAAAGGAGGACCTACCACTTCAACTTGACTTCAACTTATTGTTTCTTATTATTAGTTTTAATTCTGAGGTTTTTTAGGATTAGCCATGCCAATATCCCTGATTTTGGGGGTTATGGAATAGATGAGGTACATACCAAAAAGGTACGCATCCAACTGGCTTACAGTACATTCAGCAAACCCTTGCATTACTTTAATGGGAAAGAAATACTATCACTTTGATCTTACAGCATCCCAAGTTCCACAAAACTGAAAGAGAAGAGAGCAATCACAGAACACTTGAATGTTACTTAATAAATTTATTTGGGAATGTGAAATAGCAAAAAGGTTCAATGTTCACATGAAACGCAAGGTCAGGGAGAGCCTATCTGTTCACCTAAAAAATGCCTATAGCTCTGAGTTTTATTTTCTGTTCTGAGGGAGCAGGAAGAAAGGCAGTTTTGTCCTTTCCTAAGTGAATACTCAAGGGAAGAGGAAGAATAATGTTCTTCAACGTGTACCAAGACTTTTGGACAAAAACAAACCCCACTTCAACCAGATAACAAGAATGTTTGTGTCTAAATGAATTAAAGACATATGCCTGTTTCTCAAAAGTCATTTTTTTAAAAAAAGCTTTTCAAAAAACAAATTCAGTGCTCAGAGAAGTTTTCTAACTTGACCTTACAAGACAAATCAGGCAAGAGAACTAGAAAGAAGGCACTTAGTCTGCTGTACTAGAAAACATAGCACTTAACAATGTTAGATAAGTTAAAAAAAAAAAAAAAACACAGAACAAAATTCAAATTCTCAGGTACCTAGGGAATTTTTAAATTGCATAAGAAGTACTTTCAATGGAAAGAAATGTCAAAGAATGCTTTCAAGTCAAAGAAAAGGAAAAAAATAAATCAATTATTCACATACAGAAATCCTACCATTTCTTGACAAACAAAGCTGGGACTTTTACTGTCTGCTGAGAAATAGGAAAAATCATAGGTAAATGTCTTGGTTCTTTCTCGTCCTGTGTCTCCAGTACCACCCTCTGGCACCTATTTAAAAAAAAAAAGCAAAAAAAAGAGAGCTGGTACAATACATCCTGCTGAAGTAATAAAAAACGCTTTAGAATAAATAATCAGAATGCAAATTTTAAAAAAAGACTATACACATTTAGGAATTTATGACAACAGCTTAGCCTATTACTACAATAACAGAGAAAAAATTAGCAACAGATATACTGTTCAGCCAGAAGGACGGTCACATTACAAGACAGCACAGAAGGCATTATTTGGATCTTAGCTTACCACTCCTAACACCCACAGTACATTTTTGTCACAATATTTACGTTTAGTTAAATCAGCCCTGTATATGACATTCAGATTATAATAAGGGATTATCCTATACATATAATTAATAGGAGCCAGAGAGACTTTTGCACTGTGAATAGCATTTCAATGCAGTCATAATTTAAATGGTGCTACATACCTGCTGCTTAAGCTATCGTCATGCTCAAGACATGACAAGCTAGCACTATATTTCAGCAATATTCACTGGGATCTGAAGCAGTCTAAACAAGCTACACGCTGAAATTCCTTTTCATACATTTGTCATTAGGTTTTTGCAAGATGGTTTCTATTTGCTGTGCATGGTTTCTCTTTCTGAGAGAAATGCTAAAATCTACCATCAAAATATTGTAAAAAGGGATGGGTACTTTGCGTTTGGTTCATTTTCATGGGAATTTCAGAAAACTACTTCTACAGATGAAGTAAAGGTTTAACAGCTACCAGGCATGAACCTCTATTCTATCGTTGGCTTTCATCTTCCAGCTAATTAATAACCAGAGTGATAAACCATCGAAATACCTGTGAGATACAGTCTATAGAGTGGTTTTCAGAAAACCACAGCAAGTTTAACCTGTTTCCCCAAAGGATTACTTCAACACTGTATTTTAAAAACTAAGGGCTGCTCTCCACAGTGCAGTGAGCACCGTTGTTTTGTCCAGTCATATCTTGGCAGCTATTCAGTTAGGACTTCCCTTTTTAAATTGTGTTTACTCACCTTTAGGTTTGTGATTGTCGTTTTATTTTTTTCCATTGAAATAATAAACTTTGCATTTAGGTCTTTCTCCCTGCAAGAAAAACAAGACTTGAGTATTGTAAATAAAACATATCACAAAAATCCACAGTCATATCTCCACTCGCTAAGTTGCTTGCCACAGTCAATTATCAAGTGAATTCATTTTTATTTCCTTTTTTAATTGTTGTGACCAACATTTATTTATTGCTCTGGGATATATTTGAAGAACTTGGGCTTGCCTCCAAATCCCTTCATCTACAATCAGAGTGGCAGCTTGGGGAAACCTGCTTCAGAAGTTTGACTCTGCAAGTCAATTAAGCGGTTTGTTCCTAACTTGAAGTACTCTGATCCAAAGCCCAGCAAAGTCAATTATGTGGCTCTAAGGAACTGCGAAACACAACATTACAATATAAGCCCTGGCCTCTTACCACCATCCTAGTACCAGCAGTTCCCATTTACCCATATAGCCTAGGTAACAGGGACTAAATATTCAAACCACAAAACCCCAGTATTTTAAAACTCTTTTAGAAATGAGGTATCCAACATATTTTTTGAGCTGTGACAGACCATGGCAGCGCAGGAGAGAGCTTCTGCTACCAAGGGATTCCAGGAAGAAAAAACTCCAGTTCTGCAGCAGTGTTTTCATGCACCCACAGCTATTTCACATCAGTTGTTTTCTGACCGTTTTCAAAATTATCATAAAAAATCATTAGCTTAGCATCTAAAACCAGCATGTATCAACCTGCTTGCTAGAAATGGGATTTCATTATAGTTAGTCATGAGAGTAATACAGGCTGCTCTTGAATGACAACCTTGAGCACAACATCTCCTGTGCTATTTATTAAAAACATGTACAGGAAAAAAAAAAAAAAAAAGCCAGGAAAGGAAGACTGGTATATACACCATACAAAACCTCACTCCCCAAATGCTAACAGATGCGCCTGTTCCAAAACCATCTGCTAAGCCACCGGATAAACTGGCATGCCCTACTGGTGCAAAGGAAAGCAGAGGGCTTTAAAGCAATAAAGTGCTGCTTTACCATATTGCATGGTATCTCAGCAATTACTGGATGCCCGCTTGCACCAACCAAAAATGAAAAAGAGAAACTTTGTCCTAGTAACAGCAGACCCAAGTTCAGGATTTTAGTGTGACATTTTCTTCCTCGGTTGACTGTGCAGCTATCCTTTATTCACATTCAGTTTTCCAGCAGAAATTCTAAAGAAAAGCAAACCCCATTTTAAAATCTACATTAATGAATAAAGATTAGGCAAATAAAAGTGCTTATTTAAATATCAACACATTAAGTTATTTTCTAAGTTAATAAAATATATAATTGTAACAATTACAGCATTAATTATACAACTGAATTTAGATCTACCATTGAAAAATGTTAGAGGCATGCCTTCAGAGATGCCTCTTAGTCATTTCCATGTCATCCTTAGTAGCTTTTACTAGGTCTACAGTTAAGAGACTGAAATACTAAAATATAGCTACGTATAATAAACAAGGAAATGGAGAAAAAGTTTCCAATGGTATTTTTTAGTAGGAAACAGACTTTGGCATTGCAGTAATGTAGCCTGTTACTGCAATGGATGGCTACCATTAATCCTACTTCCTCAACAGTCTCTACCTGCCTGTAACGATTTGCTCAAAGGTATAATAAGTAATGTGGCCCAATTAAATGGTCTATCTTACTATGAAAATTTGTTTCAAATATAATTTGTAACCTGCTTCCTCTAGGAAGTATGGAAGGACTCTAGGCGGGAAGAAGTTTGGGCCAGAATTATTGCTTTTTTATCTAAACTTCTTCATGCTTGAGGTGTACGAGGTGAAACAGTAAAATATTTTGGTGCTTTTTTCCCCCCAGACCTAGCCAGCTCTCCATATTACAAAACCTAGAGATACTCAAGAATGGAAAACTGATACAAAATGTTTACAAAAAGTCTACACTCTGGTACAAAAATCTAACACCCATATATGAACTACACAAAATTCTGAGAATCCTACAGTCATCAATTTTTGTGATAACACTGATAATATTACTAAACATTATTAAAGAATGAGGGAAAAAACCAAAACCACAACACCTTGTAAAGCACTAGCCAATAAAAAAGATTCATAAATAAAATCTTGCATTTTCGTAGGGGAAGGACAGGGAGAAGACAACCTGAAACAGGAATACTAAGATCAGAATCAATAAGCCAACCTGAGAGAAGTGAAAAGAACTAACAGGAATCAAATGCTAAAGCTTCATTTTAATATGAGACGGAGTATAATTTATTGTACACATAAAGAGTTTGAGAGGATCTCATAAAAAACCAATTGCTTGCATGATGCCAGTTATTTTCAGGCACTTATTTAATGCAGTTCAGCAGGGGCTGAGTCCCTTTCAAAAAGTTTTGATTGCAAGTTCCACCTTAATTAAAGGTTCAGGCTGTAAACAGCTGCACTGCAGTTTTGGGTACCCTTCCAAGAACCTTCAGGGCTAGGAGAACCCTACTGCAACCAGCTGCTCCTCCAGCATCCATAGGAGCCAGTAGCCCTGTCTCAGCCCAGAGACAAGCCACAGCCACTAACCAAAGCCTCTGTCCCTGCAAGTTCCACCCCTCTCATCACAAAGCAACGTAAAGGGGCCAGTTGCCAAAACTAGTTCACAGTTAACGCTTTGATGATTTAAGAAAGCTTGCTTCCCCCAAAGCCCAACCTGCTCCCACAGCAGTGTTTAGGGTCAGCCTCAGGGCTGCGCTTCCTGCTCTTTCATACACCACATGGAGTTCCAGCATCACAAGGGAAACTTAGAACCCATGATCCCATGGCCTCTAACCAAACTACAAAGTGATCAAGCAGGCAAGTTTCTTGGCACAGACACCAGGAAACACATCAGCCCAGTGCTATTATTAACCCTCTGCTATGGCTAAATTCAGTTAGTCATCTAGTAATTAATTAATCACAAGGGGACAGTATACTTGTCTTGTAATGGGATAATTTGATAAATGGTTTACTTGGGCAAAGTTTTAATAATTTCTCTTCATCACAAGGGACACATGGGTTATGCTGCCCCAAACTGAAGATGGTTCAGCAGCTAAATCAAAACACGGCAGCTTCATGGAAAAAGCAGCAGCGTAGACATCCCTACGTCAAGTTTCTTTCCCTACTTCCCTTATATTCCCTGCTTATTTTCAGAGCAAAGACCAGAGCGGTTTTTGCTCCTCCATGGGCATTCAGTCAATATCATACTACAGGCAACCAAACGTTAGCAGTACCTCCAGATTTCAAGGCACCTTTCAATGACCCTGGATCATTATGTCACTCACCCAGTCCTCCACAAGATTTTCTGAAGATCCTATCACAGAGAGAAGGGAGAAGAGCATGGAAAAGCACTGTCACCTCAATTATAAATCAACAAGGGAAGCTTTAGAGAAATCCCTATTACAGACATGCAAAATGTGTTCGGTGTTTTTCCAAATTCATCTCTAAGGCTCTTCAGTGGACGCTTAAGTTTTTTAAACAGTGGCTTTTTATTAATCTGCTCTGCATTATTCAGACACTAGAGCACTTATTATAGCTTATCCCATTAGAAAATCATGATATTGTTTTCCATTAACTTGATACTATGGGAATCAGTTCTGATTACCGTAACACGTGTCAGACACAATTCTGAAAAGAGAACAGAAAGAACAAGATGTGTTTCATCTGGGGAGTGGGAGGGGAAACCTGAAAAGGACAGGACAGAAAGTGCAACCAGTTCTCCCAAACAGTGCTTCAAAAGAGCACTTCAGCGGACCTCTGAGGCTGCGGGGACAAGGACACAGGCACTGCCTCAAATGCCCGGGGAGCATCTCTGTGTCAAAATGGAAAGACAGTCTGTAAAATATACTCTTGGAAATTCACTTAACTGTAGACATCTAATGGAATGTCTATTGGGAAATGATTACACTGAAGAACAGATGTGCGATTTTGTTTTTCGACTACTCAAAACCATAGTCTGAGCACTTGTAAAAGCAACTCAACCAGGCTCAATGGCTTTTCTTTTCAGCAAAGTGCCTGCTACTTCTTATATTCACATTTTAGGCACACTGTTACAAATATCCTATTTTATCACTCTGCTTTTTCACTACTCAGGCATTTCTGAGGTCACACAGTGAAAGCACAAGGGTTGCCTAATGACCAGAAGAATTCAAGGTAGATTTAACTGAAAAACAAGCACAAAGTGTGCCACAGAAAGAACCTGACTTTTTCTTGTAGCTTGGTAACGCACTAGCTGTACGTTTGCCCTGATGCCCCACTGAATTACACAGACCAAGAGCACTTCCCTTTGAGTAACTCTTAAAAGGGGAACATTCAATTCAACCATATGCTTAAAAAAGTCAAACAAAAACCCTACTGCACAAGAAATTCTTTGTTACTTTCTGTAACTACAGGAAAAACAAAGTTGGTGCAATCTCAAATACCACACAATTTCTCTTTCCTATCCAGAGGTTTTTGTTTGGTTTTGGTTTTCTGGTTTTTTTTGGTTTTTTGGTTTTTTTTTTTTTTTTTAACTTCTTCAATGCTTTTTACATCATCTTGTAGAAAGTACATTTTTTTAAAATGTGATTCCACATCTGCATGCAGTTAAAAACACAAATCTGGTGGTCTGTATATAAAACATCTTCATTACCCTTTGGGTTAAAGTAATTTTTTCCACAAGCATCAATAACAAGTAGTTTAAATATAATATTGGCTGAGACCTAAAATCAGAACAAGTCAAGTAATCTGATTTAATCACAAGACTTTGGGAATCCACTGTGGCTTGAGTCACTGGTACTACACAATGACACTGTATAAAAATCACAGTTGCCTCCAGAGCAGGGCAATAGTCCAGCCTATCCAGAGCTCAAAGTGACCCCATCCTGTTGACCAATGTGGCTACAAGCCAGTAATGAAATGACTGAAGCCATGCTTACACTAATATAGTCTAAAAGTGAACGACTCCACATTGTATACCCAGCAGCACGACAGCAATGGGATGCCCTTTGGACTCAGTTTGCGAGGAGATTCCTAGGTGGATTCTCCAATAGCTGGTAGGGGCTGAAGCCTCCCCCGCGTTTGGGAGAGCTCTGCAGACTCTTTTACAGCCTCACGTTCTCTCTGAACAACACATCTTCATTATCTTCGAGACCTCTACCAAGCTGTCAAATCCAGCTGACATTGGCCAACAGATTCAAAAGCTGCTAGATGGGAGCAGACTGGCTGCCAGATGGGTTGCGCAATCTCTCAAGTTTCACCTCAAGAAGCCAGATGAGAAAACAGCAGAAAAAATTCCTGGGGACTGAAGTTAAAAGAAACAGCTTCCTATGAATACAATTGCGGCTGTGTCTCAGGAAGAGAATGAAACTGTGCACATACTTGGTACTTTAAAAGAGAGTTTTGTTGTAAAGCACGTTTCGTGTGGGCGTAAGGTTTTTCGTGATCAATGTAATCTTAATAATTAGCTAGTGCAGACTTACAACGATATCCATGTTCCCTTTTGTGATACCACTTTATAAGCAGCATTGGCAAACTTTGCAAACAGTTAAATGAGAAAGTTCTGCTAGCCCCAGAACTTCCTTCACAGTGCGTCTGAAACCAGAATAATAAATGCAGTGACAGAGAATGCAGAAGCAGGGGAAATCTAGTACATCTCATGAAAAAGAAATATTCCCTGAGCTTCTTCTATACTAGCACACACGCTGCAGTTCTTGTATGAAGGACAACCTAGATTAAATTCCTTTAGCCATAAGAATAAATTTTACCAGCAATATTGAAAAGCACTAGTTTAACGTACAGCAGTAAGGCTTTCCTGGAAATGAGCATACAGGTGTCCTTGTACTGTCTTCTGTCAAATGATAACTAGCTTTTGGGGGGAAACTATGCACACTCATGGTAACACACACAGACTGGTCAGTACATTAAATCAAGTACCTGACCTGGCTTTTAAATTTGTGTTTTTCATAGCATTACAGGCAGATTTCACTTCCCAAAACCTCAGATCACATCTAGTAGGTAACCACATCAGCAAATTTATAAATCATCAGCAACAGCTAGCTTTAAAAAAAAAAAAAATTACTGTATCCACACACACCATGGTCAACAATCATAATCACTTGAAAAATATTTAAGCTTCAATTAGCAGGCTACCTCAGCAATGACTTTTCTGCTTTGCCTGCATAGATGGAGCATCAGACCAGGCTCAGTAATGGTGTTACCAGTAGGAACTAGTCCTGCATAGCTAAGTTTTAAGATATCCATGCATGAAAACCCTCTTACACATTTCTGATGTCAGCCTTTGAGAAAATGTATCAAAAGCCCACCTTTGGCAGAAGCAACACAAAATATAACCTCAGACACAACCAAGTTGATTTGAATGACAGCATGGAATTTTATTGTAACTATTATGACACTATGAAGTTTCTCTAGGACTCTTGGATTTTAGTCCCTATGACAGTTTGCTTTTACTATCTTGTTTCTTCTGGTTTGTTCTTTTACTCCTGCTATTCCAAGTCATAAAGACAGTACTGACTTAACCTCTCACGTACAGCAAAATGCAATCCAAAGAAATCACATTGTTTCCCTGCAGTGCCCTTGTCTTTTGGGGCAGAAGGTCCTCAAGTTAGAAATTCAGAAAGAAAAAAAAATGTGCCTGACCTCACATATCTATTAGCTCCATAAGTAAACCCTAAGGCTGTTATTCTGTCATTCTTTTCCTCGACTGAGACATATAAGAGCAATCTGGATTCAACAACAAATGACTTCAGTTATCTAAGTACAAATATCTTTCAAATGTGTAAGCATACAGAAAAATGATGGGTGTACTCCAGGTTCTATATTTCACTGCTGCTTTGAATTTACAATATAAACTCTTTGGAGAGGAGTCTTCATAAAGCCAATATTTGAAGTGTCTAAGTCTTCAACAATAAGAACTTCAACCCATCAGCAATTAAAATGCCGAGTGCCACGTACACCCTCTTTCTGTTAGATAACTCTGGAAAACCCTCTCTAAATAAATAACCCTGGCTTTGTATTCATAGCTACTGCAAAACAGAGGACTTTGCTCTTCAATTCAGTCAGCTGTTCTTACCAACAATACCTGCCTTTCAGATATTCAGACTTCTAAGAGTCTTCGAGTCCAAGAGCTCAGTTAGGTTAAAAGACCTGAGTGCTAATCCCATTTATTTCAAAACTGATCTTAATTTCAAATAAACAAAGCCTGAGAAACTGACAGACTCACCTTTCTCTTGCTTCCTTTCATCGGGAAAGCTACAATACAGAGAGACTCATTACCTTTTTCTCTGCTGGTCTCAGGGAGCTCTCAACAAAAAGCAGAGTTTGAAAGTATTTTATTGTTCATTATTTTAGTGATATAACATGCGTAGGTAACCTGGCAATGTGTTTGATATACTGAAATAAATTCATCAGAAAACACTATTCGAAAACTAGTTTAAGTTCAAAATGTTTAAGATCATAAAGTTTTGGAGATTAGAAATCATAAATGAGCCCGGTTTAATTTGTCGCCCCACATATGCCCACGCTGCCACTGTGCTCCAGCCCCGCTGGCACTGGAAGACCTTTGTTCTTCAATGCTACGGAGGGGGACAGAGGAAACAAGGTAGCAATTGTGACAAATCCCACAGGCTTGAAAAACTTTTGAAGTATTTGCATTAAAGCACTAAAAAGGACAGAAAAATAAGAACATGTAAACAGAGGCTATATGCAGGCTTCCCAATCTCTGATGGTTTATGCAAGATTCACTGTCAGTCACTGTCATTAACTCTTCAGCTAATGGGAAGCCAGTATTTTGTTCAAAGTCCATAGAGCTCCTTCTGCAGCGGTCACGTCTGCTCCAGTTTTGCTGCTCACCAAGACAAGGATACAGCTCTGCACTTGGGGCTCTCCCTCCCCGATACATCTTGCTCGATAGATAAAAGCAGGAAGATCCCATTTTAAAGACTGCATACCCTGTTTATTCTCTCTCCTGTGTATAAAGCTGTGCAAAAACCACTGCAGAGGAGGTCGGGGGTGGAACAGCAAGCACAGGAGCTACTTAGAAGCCACCCAGGTCTAGTCTCACCTTCCCATTCAAGCAAGATCACTTCCTGTAATGACTTTCTTCAAAGGAGAGCCCAGGCTCTTCCCAACTGCCTGAGCTTTCATTCCCCTAGGGAGACTCTTCCACAACCCGCACTATCTCATTAGCAGTAATTCCTTAGATACCGTTTAAGCTGATCCATTATTAGCTTCATTCCAGTACTCCCAAGATATTATGAAGGAGCCATAACTAAATATTTAATTCCTCTTTTCCACATTTAAGCCCTGCAAATATTTCTAGATTTGCATCTCCTAATCTGTTCTGGTAGTCATAACACAGAGTACACATTTAGCTTGATAATTTTTGAATCGATGATTCCTGTAATTTTTGTTGATCTTTTCCAACATAATTCACGTAGTAAGGTTCCAGAAACAGGACTTTTGGAGATATTGACCCAGGGGCTTGCTGGGGGAAACACCAACCACAGCTTCAGTGTTTGGGTTTGCAATATATTTGCAAACTAGAACTGCAATCGGATTGTAGCACGCTCCTAAATTCAAATTCATTTCTAAGCGGAAAAACTTCAAAGATTAACTACAGAGGAAAAAGGCACAGAAAGAAGAGGAAAACAAGCCACTCACGTTCAAAAACTGTGCACTTTAACACAAGTGAGAAACTCTAGAGAAACAAACCACCAGAGAGTGCTGGCATTCCCTGTTGCTTGCATCCGTAAGTTTCAGCTTGCTTCAGCACTGCTGACATTTGCTATTGTGGAAAAGGAGAGTCCAACAAGTTTTTCTAGAATATCCTGATCTGTGGCATACAAATTCCCAGCCAACTATCATCCTCATGGCTGCTGCTTCTTCCATCCCTATGTAAGCACGCCTCATCTATTTATCTACTACTTGTTACCCTTATGCCAAAAAAAAAAAAAACCTTAAAACCTAAAACCCAACCATCTACCATGCTATTATATTGATTATAAGATTCCTGTCACCTCTTCCTTATTCTTGCCACTGACAACCAAGACTTTTCTGTAAGCCCACTAGGCTCTTCTCTGTTTTTTTCTTTTCTAGTCCTTACAAGTTTGAGTCAACGCTCTGCTGTGAGCAAGCTGTCGCTTTTACCTCATTTGCTTCAACAGCAAGTTCTCCAATCTTTCCTCATTTTCAAATGGTCTGCTTGCAGCCTTATAACACAGCTTAGTACATCCCTTTCTCAAATATATGATCCGCATAGATACCATTTAGAGGAGTCTCACAATACATAGCACCTATGCTTCCTAGCAAACACTGCTAGGTCAATTGCATCTTCATTCCAGAATTACAGACAGGAATAACAATAGCCAAAAACAACCATCACGGAGACTTTTATAATCTTTCAGGGCATTTTTACATAATTACTAATGATTATGTCACAATTTATTGTTGGTACCCTTGCTCAAAGAACAAAATGTTCTCATCACGTTTAATAAGCAGAGCCCTCCCTAGCGCTGGTCAGGTGCCATCAAAACCAGGGACCCATCAGAAGAGGCACACCTGTGTGTCCTACCCACCTCTCCCTTCCTCTCTCTCAAAGTCCTACACCTTGAAATGCGTGGCCATACAATCACCATTTCATTTCACCTATAGGGAAACACAGATGAGATTCTACATTTCTTTCTCACAACTGAACAGGTACCACATCTTTGTGCTTTCTCATGTCTGGCAGCCTCACTGTGCAGAGCTGCCAAGACCAAGCGAACGAAGCAGTCCACTGCTCTTAATCCCACCCAAGAACCTGGCCATACCCACTGGGTATCGTCAAGCCATCGCTAGCCATAACCCATCTGTTAAGTACATCTTCACTCCGGTCAGGTAAAAGGTAGTGATTATTTGGGAGAGATGACGTGTACATTGTCATGCTGATGCTCACTCCTCTGGTCCTCTCTGTAGTAGAGAGAGGACCTTTCCTGACAAGGTGTGCATAACCATATTCTAGAATAAAATTCTTCCAACCATTCACTCCTTTTGAAGAAGTGAGCGATAATAAATAGAAAATAAAACCACTTCTTCATGTACCTTACAAAACTAAAAACACTTTTAATTTCAGACTTCAAGTTCTCTTAGTATCAACTTTACACAATCCAAGAACTCAGTGTTCGACCAGTGCATAAAGGTGTAGACTGACCTAACAACAGAAGTAGCACACTGATGAAGGTCCTTATATATACATATATGCATAGCTTACTTCCAGGGAGGGAAGCGTATCTACTCTGGATCCTCTTCCAAAGGGAAAAATCTGCTGGAGGTCATTAAATGGGTTCAAGGTTTTGAACACAAAGTACAGCAAGGTGAAAAAGCCACATTCAGAATAGTTAGTTTGCCTTGCCAACTCAGCATCAAAGTAGATTTTTATTGGATTCAGACTCACCCACAGAAAAAGGCAGAGGCAAGTGAGAGATACACTCACGTCAGGCACACCAGAGCCTCACCTACCCTTAAGATCTTTCCGCTTCTTTTTATAGTAGAGAAATTGTACATGATTATAAATCAAATCACAAGCTCCATAATTAAAATGGAAGTTCAAAGAGTTAATATAAGAAATAGCAAATTCAGCTTGCTGATAAATAGCTTATCCTCACAGGTACAAAAAGTAACAGTATTGCGACACTTGGCCATATTTAAGCTCTGAGTTATGTTTCCGTTATCACTCTGGACACCTCTTAAGAGCAACAACCAACAATCAGTGCTCAGAAACAGACACAGCAAAAATTTCACCATGCACTTCAGAGACAAATATGATATTTAACTGTGGGTGTCCTTGCTTGTAATCACTCCATCTTCTCTCACTCTACCTGTGTTACACTGATGTTATACACATTTTGTCAAAACACTCTATAAATTCATGAAAATGAAACATATACACAGTAACTTGTATTTTAGACACAGCAATTTATCATAAGACACCAATTCATTCCCCTCTTCCCCGCATTAGAAATTCTATAATATATTCTTCATGTATTTCTTTTGCTTCTCTTCTCAATTCTAGAAAGCATGGGTAGTTAATTATAACTTTCATACTCCCAGTAAGCTCCAACCTAAATCACTTGTAAACATTCAGAAGAGAAATTAAGATTTCAGCTGTCTCTTTGCTGTTTACTTGTTTATCTCTTTTCACTGCTACAAAAACACTCTAGTCACATGTTCTTTGTGAAATGAAACGTCTTATTTTATATCTCTGTCCTTTGCATTGCTGTATTAATTTGAGCTGTTGAAAACTCTGCTACTGATACTAAGGCTTGGATTGTGCAAGCAGTTATTTTTAAAGATAAGTTAACGTTGGTCCTAAATTTCCCAAGGTACTCTGACTCCAGCTCTGCACGCAGAGGAGTGAGTTAGTTTTACAAGCATAACTGAGAGGTGTAATAACGTAAAACGAAGAGGGCTAGCCTTATGTCTAATGAATAATCATGCAGAATGTATTTGTGGATTAAAGTATCGACATTAGCACAGCTTTTAATCCAAACAAATGCCAGAGTCACACTGAAGCCTTCTCTAAGCAATAAAATATATTTTCTGTGTCTCCCCACTATCAAACATAAAAGCTGTTAATCTTCACACGGTAATTGTGAGTGATTGTACAACCACGTACAGCACTATAGCCACTGACACGCGTTTCTGCCATCGCCATCGCTCACTTCTGTTTGGCGAGCAAATCTAAGGGTTAAAAACTGACCATTTAAAAATGAAATCAAATTGGAATGTCTATTTCATTATATTGGAAATAAGAACAGACCTGTGGGAAAGTCTACACAGCTCATTTAAATAAACATTTAAAAACAATGAGAGCACTGGATAAGCACAGGAAAGAAGAACTTACTGCAGTGCAAAGCCACATTCTGATGTCTGCTGCATCTTCTGCAGGCAAGGTCAACGTATGACCCTCATTTAGTTTGTTCAACCAGTTAAATAATTACTTTATGCAATGCAAGAAACATATGAAAAAGGTTAAAAATCAGGAAAAGCTGCTTTTCCTCTCTTACTTCATGAACTAAAAGCCAAATAGAACAGAGCTATCGGGAGTAAAAATTGGCAACAGCAGCAGAAAGAATCAAGTTGATATTTCCTTTACTAAATATCAAAACATTTTTTTCTTATTTAGCATACTTTAAATGGTTTTATTTACCTGACAAAAAAGTACAAAAGTGGTTTTCCTGAACACTGATTGAATTCTAGGTTTCATGCAGAGGAAATGTGACATAAAATGGAAGTAAGAAAAAATTACCCCCTCATTCTTCTGAGCAGATGAACATAAAGCAATGTATTTATTTGCACTGTGCAGATGCAGTACATAATACAAAACAGAGAGCCAGAATTAAGTTAGGCTTAACAGGATCCCAAATATCTCACACTATGCAGAAGACAGTGACTAGTAACCAGTAACCCAAAGTCATCTGTTCAGTAAGCGAACAGAAAAGTGCCTCAAAGCTGATTATACTTCTCTGTAATCCCATTATTTCGTCCAGGAAACGGCCATTCTGAGGAACAACAGGATCTTGATGAGAAACTGCATTTTGTGGGACCAGGTATGGGATTCTCCAGCCAAATCCTCCAAATTATAAGGATGAGTGCTTCTTCTAGTAACTGTTTTGGAAGACGAACCTTAGAAATAATGGTGACCAAAAGCATTAACTTGCCAGAGTAAAATACATCAGCCACCCAACCTCACCTCCCAGCAGATTTCTACTTGATGAAAAAAACCTGGTCTTCTGCTAGCTGGCAGGTTTCTAGCCCCTTTACAGAAACATTAAAATATAAGCACAGACTGAAAGTCTGTCATTGCAATTTGGTATTGAATTAGGAAACCAAAGGAAAGATGAAGACACACCGAGTAACTGAACTTTCTAAGCTCACGCTCACAACTGGTTTCAAAACAGTAACTGTACAGCCATTAGACATCATTTTTACATTACCAGAGATATAGTCAAAAACCTCTAGTGTAACCTCTGCATAGCACACTTTGGGATGTTAACTACTTTAAGAAGAATGGTCAAGGGCTTTGAGAACAGCACTAAAATGAACAAACTCCTTCCAGGTCAAGCCAGAGAACATTAAGACTAAAAATAAATCACAGCAGGAAAAAAAAAAAAAAAAAAAAAAGAGGACTAAAGTTTGTCATCTAAGCAACAGAACAGCAAGTAATCCTTAAACAACAACCCCTCCCTATCACATGATTCATTCCAAGATCCATGTTCATGACTTATTACACAATTAGCAGTGCTCTGACACCACACAGGCAACTGCTCCATAATGCAGGAGTCTTAACAATAACCATTCATTAAATCTGTCTTCTCTAATTAAAAATGACTCATGAAATAAGCTGCATTATATGATTAAGCTTCGAACAAACTAAAGCAAATTTAGAGACACACATGAAATTAAATTTAACTCTACACAGTATCACGTTAAAGATTTTGAAAATAAGTGCTGCAGCATGAACACCCAATTGGGAAAGTTCTTTTGAACTGGCAGAAAGGTCCTTCCTCTGTAAAACACTGCAGTGACCCATAAAGAAGAAGGGAGCACGGCTGAGAGAAGATATGTACAAGGGAAACCGATATGAGCAAAATATGACTACTGCTCCAGGGTTAGGTTCACCATACCTTCGCTATTGCAATAGGAAAAGCTATTGAACCCTCTAAGGCTTAGGATCTGTTTTACAATATACAGCACACGAGTCCAGCACAGACTGAAGCAGAAGAGCACCACCAACCCCAGTACCACTCTCAGGCTGCAGTACTGGCTGCCATGGGGAAGAGCAACTGTGCCTGTGAGAAATCAAGACTTAGAAGCAACATCCCATGACACTGAATCCAGCTTCCTGAACTGGAAGGCTCTGCACAGTTTGCTTATTTCCATAGTCAGACACTTACTAGTTTTCAGAATAAGTTTATTCACCGCCTACTCACTGCCACTCAGTACACGGTGTCAAAGACAATGTTGATCACACCATGCCTTGGCCTGCCCTGCTCTTAGGTTTTTCTTTTCCATCATATCATGATTTCCACCATTTTCTAGGTATGCTCTGACCTAGCCCTATCCAAGTTATATTCTTTTGCCACAACACTTGCAAAATTCTACTCACGCTTTATAAGCTGGTGTTTCCAGTGCCTATCACAATTACCAGCCCTTTCCCCTTCTGCCATATGCTTTCCATTTCCCTCTGTCTCCTGTCTCTTAGCGGATCATGGTTCTAGTCCACAAACAAAACTTCTCCATGCTACCAAAACAGTACAAATAACAAGCCTTATCAATACTTTAAAGACCTATGCTACCTGTTGTCAGAGATTCTGGAAGGAAAAGTGAAGTGTATATATGGAATAATTTTAAAAATTTTGAAGAACCGTATGGTTAAACTCAGGGGAGGGAGCAGGGGGGTGTGACAAGATTATTCACCAACCCTGACCTCTAACCACTCGGCTCCATGGAACTGCCTAAGCTACTTGAAACTGACCTGCAACATTCTCCCCCTCCAACCTTCAGCTTTATTTTCATAAGGTTTGTCCTTCCCCCACTGAAAAGGGCAAGATATCAACAGACTTTCAGAACCTGGCAAATTATCTCTTTTTAAATACCTGAATCAGATCAAGTGAAAGGAAGGGTGGGAGCCTGACCAGCTGCCTGTGCTTTTAAAACACTTTTCTTTTTAACTGGTTACATCATTCCAGAACAAGGGAAGAAGTAAGAGCTAGGCCAGTAGAATCTAATCGTTTTCTATGTATGGTTCTTAAATTACATCATAAAAAAAATAACTCCATTGTGCATGTTACATATTTATTTCACCTAAGAAAAGCATTTATTTCCTGGGCAAATCTCAGGAAGCGGGTGATAAACTCTTGCCAACATAGTAAATGCGGCAGACTGCCTCTTTTATACTTCAGGCTTAAGCAGCCCACTAATAACCTTTACCACAACGGCCCCTGCACAAAAGCTGGCATTACAAATGAGCTAGACAACAATCTCTCTCTTTGCAGTAGGTAGGAGGGGTTGCCGTTGCTGCATGAGACGAAAAAAGTAGCTGTCTTTCACATTTCAGAAGCCTGGTTGTACACCCTTGGCAGGCTCTCGCCTCTCAGTAGCTTCCCGTCTTTACCACAGTAGCCTTTTCGCCATTCTCTAAGGATCACACAAACGGACTGAACTTTCCCGGAAGAGCCCCCCATCTTCCAGCACATCGGGGGAGCCGCTCCCCAGCCTGCCGGCAGGAGAAGCGCTCCCGGCCGCCGCTCAGCCCCCGCCGAGAACCCGCTCCCGTCCCAGGCGGAGCTCCCCCGCCGCCTCGGCCGCAGCAACGGCACACGGAGTTTCGCGCTCCCCCCGCGAGCGGCGGCCCCGGGAACGGCGCAGCCCCCTCAGCAGCGGGGCGGGGGAAACGCCGCTGGGGCCCGCACTCACCTGCGGTTCATGGGCCGCACTCGCACGGCCACCTTCACCGAAGCCATGGCTCATCCCACGCCGGGCCGCTCGGGCCCACACCTGCTCCAGCCGCCGGGCCGGCCCGGCCTCGCCCCGCCCGGCCTGGCCCTGGCCGCCGACCCGCGCCCCGCCCGCCCGCCGGGGCCGAGCGCAGGCCACCCCCTGGCCTAGGCCATGTCGCTATGGCAACCCCGCAGCGGCCTCCCCCCCCAACGCCCGGCGGCTATGGGGGCCACGCAGGGACAAACAACGGCGCAAGGCGTTGTTCCGCCCGGCATTGGCCGAGGGGAAAGAAGGAGGAGGAGGAAGGAGGAGGAGGGAGGAGAGGGAGGAGGAGCAGGAGCAGGAGCAGGAGGAAGAGGAAGAAGAAGAGGAAGCCGAAGGCGAAGCCCGGGGGGAGGGGGTGTTTGGGGAGGAGAGGTGCAGTTACCGCCTGTGAGTGGATGGGGGCTTCTCCACAGGGCCCTCCCCGGAGGTGTATATAGATAGCTGATAGGTCTGTGCGTATATATATTGGGGGAGGGAGTGTGTATATGCATATACATACATATGTATACACACACACCCCCTATAAATATATATCTCCCCATTATATACACCCTTATGTATACCCCATATATATCTCCCCCTATACATATTGGGGGGGGACTGTGTGTATATGCATATACATACATATATATTTGTATACACATCCCCTATAATACATATCTCCCCAATATATATAGGGAGATAGATATATATATATGTAGGGTTATAGGTAGGTGTGTCTATAGATATACGCACCTATATATATATATACACACACCCCTATATACACCCCATATATATATATATCCCTGTGTCTACACATACCCCTGTATATATACACACCCCTATATATATATACACACCTATATATGGAGGGATAGAGATGTCTATATAGATATATAGAGATATGTCCATATATATCTATATATATCTACGTATATATCCCTATATATGTATATACATATGTACATGTTTAAGAGAAGGTGTTAAAACAGAGCTGTGCGCGTGACCCCTGTCGCACTCTGCCAGGCTGCCACCGGTGAGATGCCGGCGAGGCCAGGCTGCCACCATGGTAGTACGGCGGGGCGGGGGACAGGACCTGGACACAGCCCCCCACCATGGTGTCGCACTGCCCACAGGGATGTGCCCGCGATGTCACCTTCTCAGCTGCCTTCCAAGAGGAGCAGCCCCAGCCTGGACCAGCCTGAGGCCTTAAGTAATGAGAAACCCTAATGAGGCCTCAGAAAGAGACATGGTCCCAGTGCCATGGGAAGGGATAACGGCTCCACCGGCACCAGCCAGGCACATCCTTCCCTGGGGAGCAGCCGGCACTAGGAGGACCCGGACGCAGCAGGATGTCTGGCTCGTAAGGAGTAACTGTGATGAAGACCACATTAAAAAGGAAGGATAAGTAGTGTTATCATAAATAATAAATATTTTTCTTTGTTTGGAGCTTTCGGTGCCTGGAAACTACACCCAGGATGGAGATACCATTTAAAATGCTGCGCAAAGGCAGTTGCATTCAAGTCATTAAGGCGTTACTGGATCGAGAAGACAAAAAACCAATTGCTGAAACACAGGAGAAGGTCTCAGACCTTCTCAGACCTCATCTTTAGAGATGACTCCTACCAATAACCGTCTCCAAAAAGGCGAAGGCATGAAGAAAGGGGGGGTGACAGTGAAAACATCAGCTGATGAGCAATTAGAATTGGGAATCGGGATCACATAGGTGAATGAGATGACCTGAGAAAAGGAGGAGAGCAGAGAAGGGAAAGCGAGAGCCAGAAGGACCCCAGGTTTGCACCCCGGAGGTGCAGGGGAAGCACTAGGAGGAGGTCAGAGGAACACAGCGAGCCAGGACAGAAGAGATTTGGAGGGTGACTGGCTGATGGAGGTAGTCAAAGGGGGATCAGGTGGAAGCCCACTGGACACAGAAACACATCTGAAAACCAGGGCAAAAAGAGATGCCACGGGGTGGAGAAAGGAGAGGAGAAAGAAAGAAGCCAGAGAAGTGATGTCCCCTGCAGTGCATCAGATCAACTGGGAGATGAGGTGATGTTTGAAGAGAGAGGTCAGGTCCAAGGGGTGGTTTTATAGCAAAAGAGAAACTATTACGTGTTCAATTTGCTCGAGAAAGAGAAGAGGAGGGATGAGAACACGAGAGGTCTGGGGCAAGGGGTTATAAAGTCACTGGTACAGCAGCTTAAAAGAGAAGAAGGGAGGAAGAAATATAGGGCTGGTAATAGGAAAGAAGGAGGAAGGAACAATATGTGGAGAAAGAGAGAGAAGAGCATGCTGTTAGAGACCCAGGAGGCTTTCAAAAGCCAGATGGGACCTCTGGCCTGAGAGGCAGAGATTAAAAGCCGCATTAGAGGTTTGGAGATGGAAAAGAAAGTAGTCGATTCATAACGTGGATTTTTCGTGAGGTTTTTGGTGATGTGAGAGGACAACACTGGGGGATAGATGCAAGGAGGGAGCCAGAGTTTGTGGTGCTGAGACAAACTGCAAGGGTAAAAGAAGACAAGTCGGGAGAAGTTTCGGCACCAGTGTCAGAGTATCGTGGACCAGAGGTCACAGGAGCATAAAAAAAGGAGGAAGGGATCAACTGTGCTATGCCAGAGAGGTGTCTCAGTGGGAGAGAAAGAATGGGTGTGCTGGGAAATCACAGAAGGAGAGATATTTGCTTAAAGATCAGCCGAGGACCGGGTCACCCTGGTGAGCGCGGGAGCTGACACGCTGCAGCAGCCAAACGTGCAGGGGAGGAGGCTCCCCCCAAGGCATCAGGCAAATCGATAAAGGTGTCTTGAAAGCTTTAAAGAGGACCTGGGAGACATGTGACAAGCTGACAGGGAAGGGCACAAACACATTAGAAAGACAGAATGAGCTAAAAAGTGTGTTAGAAAAAAATAGATGTGTACATGCATGCGTAATAGGATAAAAGAATAAAAAGCAGTAATAAAAAATGCAATAAAATGTCATGATTTGCCACAACAGTTAGGGGTCCTAGAAAAGCCAACCAATATGTAGGTAGTAGAGCATCTACTAACTCCTCTCAGACAGTCATGCTTCCCCTTCCCCTGATTAGCAAAGCTATTGCAGAAATCCATCTGGTTCAGTAAGCGTGTCTCCCCATGCTGCGTTTTGAGACATCCAGCCATCAGGGGATACAACGAGCTTCTCTGCCCGCACAGATCCTCCTGTGAAATGGAAAACACTTTTCCACTTGTGTAGCGAGTGTCCATTGCAGGTGGGAGCTGGAGAAGCTGAAGGCACCCACAGCATTCCCAGCATGAAGCAGCAAAACATTCCCAGGCTCTCCCATCCTCCTGCAACTCCCGGTGCCTGGCTATTTCAGAAATGCCTTTCCTTCCTCAGGCCAGGACACGAACGCTGCAGGCAGCCTGTGGAGAGTAAAGCCAGACCTGGTTTTGTCCAGCAGCACCGATGAAACCTTGAACCTCGTCCACAGGCTGTGACCAGCATCCCGTGCTTGGATGGTTACGGCAGGACCCAGCGGCAGGGTCAGGGGGGCTGGCTCCGCTCAGGTTGTAATTCAATACAATGCAAATAATAGCCAGGGAAGTGGGATAAATTAGTCTGCTCCGTAAAATTAAGCAGAACGTGGTTAAATATTGCTCAAGTCAGACACATTTAGCACCAGCACTATTTGCCCGGCTTTAACATCCATCCATAGGCAGCACAGTTTGCTCCTTTGACCCGTTACTGTCTCTTCTGCCCCTTGCTTCAGCAAAACGTTAATATTTTACTTGAAATTCTTATCGGTTCAGCCACATTAAATTACACACTGTGTCTAACATCTCCTGCAGTTTCAGTAATGAACAAGTAAGTTTTATGAGAGGAGGAGCCAGGCAGAAGGCTGGTCTCTTAGGGCTGCCTCCTGTAATTAAGCCATTCGGCGGATGTTCGAAGGATTGAGGCTTTAGGAAAAGTCGCTCAGTTCCCAGCCTGACTTCTACAAAACTTTCCAGAAAGGGATATTTTTGAGACTTTCATACACAGATGACAGTTTGTAAACATCAATCCAAAAAAAGCAAATACAAAGGTATGTAAATATAGATACCCCCACCAAGACTGTCAAAGTCCTTTCCTTAAAAACTGGATGGAAAATACAGTTGTCAGTTTCTAAATACTAAATATTTTGCACTCAGAAACACCTGCCAAAGTTTGTAAACCCAAATCCAAACCAAACACATTCCCAAATATTTCTCTACTCCTTGGGCATAAGTGTCTTTAATAAGCACATGGCTCAGATATGGTCATGGCCTGATCTACAAAACGCCTGGCCTGCTGGTAACAGGCAGGAATACCTTGACCTCCAGGGGAAAAAGGGTTCTAGGACAAGAGTTATCAGGACTCATTGAGAGGGCTTTAAACTAGATTTGAAGGGGGGTGGGGATGGTACTGGGTTTGCTGGTGAGGTGCCAGGGCGTAGTTGCTCAGCGCTTGTGGGCCAGTGTGCCAGTATTTCTGAAAGCCAGGAGGCACACCACATCTCAAGGGTCAAAACAACACACACAACTCCCTCTCTGAAATGCTTATACACCAATGCACGCAGCATGGGGAATAAGCAGGAAGAGCTGGAGGTCTGTGTGCGGTTGCGGGGCCACGATCTCATTGCAATTACTGAGACGTGGTGGGACAACTCGCATGACTGGAATGCTGTCATGGGTGGCTATGTCCTTTTCAGGAAAGACAGACCAGCAAGGCGGGGAGGTGGAATTGCACTCTATGTGAGAGAGCATTTGGAATGCATTGAGCTCTCACTAGGGGCGGATGAAGAGCGGGTCGAGAGCTTATGGGTGAGGATTAAGGGACAGGAAAATATGAGGGACACTGTTGTGGGTGTTTATTACAGGCCACCCGATCAGGATGGGGAAACTGATGAGGCTTTTTACAGACAACTGAAGGTAGCCTCGCAATCGCAGGCCCTGGTTCTCATGGGGGACTTCAATCACCCTGATATCTGCTGGGAAGACCACACAGCCAGGCATGGGCAGTCCAGGAGGCTCCTCCAGTGCATTGATGACAACTTTTTGACACAGGTGGTACAGGAGCCAACAAGGAGAGGAGCACTTCTAGACCTGGTACTGACAAACACAGAGGGATTGGTGGAGGACATTAAGGTTGGGGGCACCCTAGGTTGTAGTGATCATGAAATGATTGAGTTCAGGATCGTGGGCACTATCCACAAAACAACAAGAAGTAAAATTACAACCTTGGATTTCAGGAGGGCTAACTTTGGCCTCTTCAAGAAACTGCTTGGAGAGATCCCGTGGGCTAGGGCTATGGAAGGCAAAGGGGCTCAAGAAAGCTGGTTGATAGTCAAAGACCACTTCCTCCAAGCTCAGGATCGGTGCATCCCGAAGAGAAAGAAATCGGCCAAGGGACGCAGGAGACCTGCATGGTTAAGCAGGGAGCTTCAGAAAAAGCTCAAGTGGAAAAAGGAAGTTTATAATAAGTGGAAGAAGGGACTGACCCCTTGGGAGGATTACAAGAATGCCACCAGAGCGTGCAGGGATGAAACAAGGAAAGCCAAGGCCGCCTTGGAATTAGACCTGGCTAGGGATGTTAAGCACAACAAAAAGAGCTTCTACAAGTATATTGGAAGCAAAAGGAAGACCAGAGAAGTTGTGGGCCCACTGTTGAATGAGACAGGAGTCATGGTGACGGAGGATGCGGAGAAGGCAGAGTTACTGAATGCCTTCTTTGCTTCGGTCTTTTCTGCTCGGCCCAGCCCTCAGAAGTCCCAGGCATTGAATAAAGTAACAGGGAAAGAAGAAGACTTCCCTTGGGTTGAGGAGGAGCGAGTGAGGGATCAATTAGATCATTTAGATATTCACAAGTCCATGGGCCCCGATGGGATGCACCCGAGAGTGCTGAGGGAGCTGGCAGAAGTCATTGCTGGGCCGCTCTCCATCATCTTTGAAAGGTCCTGGAGAACAGGTGAGGTGCCTGAGGACTGGAGGAAAGCCAATGTCACTCCAGTCTTCAAAAAAGGCAAGAAGGAGGAGCCAGGGAACTACAGGCCGGTCAGCCTCACCTCCATCCCTGGAAAGATGATGGAACAGCTTGTTCTGGGCGTCATCTCAAGGCACGTGGAGGAAAAGAAAGCTATCAGAAGTACTCAGCATGGATTCACCAAGGGGAAATCATGTCTGACTAATCTGATAGCCTTCTACGATGGCATGACTGGATGGATAGATGAGGGGAGGGCGGTAGATGTGGTCTATCTTGACTTAAGCAAAGTGTTTGACACGGTCTCCCACAGCATCCTCATAGGGAAGCTTAGGAAGTGTGGGTTAGATGAATGGACAGTAAGGTGGATAGAAAACTGGCTGAAAGATAGAGCTCAGAGGGCTGTGATTAGGGGCACAGAATCTAGTTGGAGACCAGTGACGAGTGGTGTTCCCCAGGGGTCAGTACTGGGTCCAGTCCTCTTCAATATACTCATCAATGACCTGGATGAGGGGATAGAGTGCACCCTCAGCAAGTTTGCTGATGACACAAAGCTGGGGGGGGCGGCTGACACACCGGAGGGCTGTGCTGCCATACAGAGAGACCTGGACAGGTTGGAGATCTGGGCAGAGAGAAACCTTATGAAATTCAACAAGGGCAAGTGTAGGGTGCTGCACCTGGGGAGGAACAACCCCATGCACTAGTACAGGTTGGGGGCTGACCTGCTGGAGAGCAGCTCAGTGGAAAGAGATCTGGGAGTCCTGGTGGACAACAGGATGACCATGAGCCAGCAATGTGCCCTTGTGGCCAAGAAGGCCAATGGCATCCTGGGGTGCATCAAAAAGAGTGTGGCCAGCAGGTCAAGGGAGGTCATCCTCCCCCTCTACTCTGCCTTGGTGAGGCCACACCTGGAGTACTGTGTCCAGTTCTGGGCTCCCCGGCTCCAGAAGGACAGGGAACTGCTGGAAAGGGTGCAGCAGAGGGCTACCAAGATGATTAGGGGACTGGAACACCTCTCTTATGAGGAAAGGCTGAGGGATTTGGGTCTCTTCAGTCTGGAAAAAAGACGGCTGAGGGGGGATCTTATCAACACTTATAAATACTTAAAGGGTGGGTGTCAGGAGGATGGGACCAGGCTCTTTTCAGTAGTGCCCGGGGACAGGACAAGAGGTAATGGGCACAAACTTGAGCACAAGAAGTTCCACCTAAACATGAGGAGGAACTTCTTTACCCTGAGGGTGGCAGAGCACTGGCACAGGCTGCCCAGAGAGGTGGTGGAGTCTCCATCTCTGGAGACATTCAAAACCCGCCTGGACGTGTTCCTGTGTAACCTGCTCTAGGTGACCCTGCTCTGGCAGGGGGGTTGGACTAGATGATCTCCAGAGGTCCCTTCCAACCCTATGGTTCTATGATTCTATGATTCTATGATTCTATGGTCAATGAAGCATTTCCAAGGTTTTTCCTTCTGTTATCACAAAGAGCCTCTCTGCTACCCTTCACTCAGAGTTGGGAAAGCCGGTTCCCCCTGTGGCAGAAATTATGGTTGGACTCAGAGGTGGGATCTCTGGAGCTTCTGCAACTCTCCAGCCTGGTGGCAAGGAGACAGGCACCTGACGGACTCCTGACCACTGTCTGCTGAACTTCCTTCCTGCTCCTAATTGACCTCTTGTGATGGACCTTCTCGGTCAGAAACACCTTCAGGCACATACCCTCGTTTCCTGGTGTTGCAAAACAGGTTCCAAGCCCAGGAGATGACAGGCTGGACCTTACTAATAATAAGTGGTGCAAAGTCTTTCATTCAAGCCCTTCCACTGCACGCTCCCCCTGACGATGATGCCTTTCCTTGTGTTCATATGCAAATAGCCTAGAAGGGCAGGCATTAACGACTCAGCCAATGGCTACATCTTACCTGCCACCATCCTCTTTTACCATCACAGTTTGAAATATGTTTCCAAGAAAGGAGACATCGACCATGACTTCTACCTGAGCGTGCTGAGGTACCCTTCCAGTTGGCAGACGATGGAGGGGACAGACGGATGGGCATCTCCCCATCCCATGGGACTTGCTGTCCGGCTGGAGCTCACCATCAGCCTCGGTTCAGTTTGCATTTGCTAATTGATGCAGAAAGCCCAGCGCTTGCTGCTGAAGAGATTAAGAGGGTCCTCCATGGTCAATATTTTGGAGAAGGTATTATCTCGTCATGGATCGATCCGTCAGGAAAGTTATCCTTCTCTCCATTCCTGGGAATCATTGCTCAGCATCGTCCTCCAGCCTGCTTCTGCGGGGCTTTTCACACCCGACATGCCACGCAGAGTCAGATGTCATTTCTGCTGTCCCTGCTGAGATGGAGTGTGAACTCCTTTATATCATCCAGGGAAATCGTCCTCCTCCTCGGGCTGCTATGATTTTCCAATCTGTCAAAATCATTAGGAATAAACAGCATTGCCTATTCCCAGCAGCACACAAACATGGTCCTTGTAATCCATACACACATTTCACTTTCCGGAGCTCATTCCCAAGAAAAGTTAGGGTTAGGATTAGGGGTTAGGGTTAGGGTTGGGGGTTAGGGTTAGGGGTTAGGGTTTGGGTTATGGTTAGGGGTTAGGGTTAGTGTTAGGGATTAGGGTTAGGGTTAGGGGTTAGGGTTAGCGTTAGGGTTAGGGTTGGGGTTAGGGTTAGGTTTCGGGTTAGGGGTTAGGGTTAGCGTTAGCGTTAGGTTTAGGGGTTAGGGTTAGGGTTAGGGGTTAGGGTTAGGGTTAGTGTTACCCACTTTGCACAAAATGCAGCTGCACATTTTTGTTTTGAACTCACACTGTGTTCAGACGGGGGAGCTTGCCATGGTAACTTCTCAAGGGGACGAGTGCCCCTCTGCTAGCCCCGGTGAGTGCCAGGGCTTCACTCCGGCTTCCTGATGGAAGGTCCAAACAGAGCCACCTTATGGCTGAAAAATAAAAGATTTCACTCTATTAAAAACTAAATCAAGTGCTGCATGAATCTACACTAAACAAGGAGAATTATCCCATTTCCAGCAGGTCTTAGCATGCAGTTTTAAGTAAATAAGCATCAAGCTGTCAGCTTGAAATTCTCCTTGGGAGCTGTGCGGTTTTAATGGGCTACCACCAAGGCTGGGGTCTGGTATTTCCCCCTTCCTCTTTCCAGCAGTTGCCTTTTTCTTTTAAATGAAACATCGTGGGCATGGAGCCAGTCCATCCGCCAGGATGACGCAGGCAGCTGAGGCTGGGAGTGAAGAATTTGGGGCAGCCCTGGGGGTCTCCCGGAGCTGGCAGTTCCAGCATCACCCCCAGCACTCGGGTAGAGCAGCAGCAGCAATTGCAGAAGACACGGCAGCATTTTGGTGCCACTGCCGTGCCAGGCTGTGTGCCAGTGCTCTGCTTGCCACAGTTTGGGAAATTAGCTTAAATTAAATGTTAGTGGGTCCATTTTCACTTGCATCCAGCCCTCTCACTGACCTTCACAGTTATAATGGTGATAATATAAATGGGAACATGACCGTTCCTCCCACGCTTGGCAGAGGGACCATCATCAGCTTGTCCAGCAGCTGGATGTGGTGGTCGGTGACTGCTGCCCATCTTCCCAGGTGCATCCCTTCCTGGAGAGCCCCATGACCATCACAAAGGTTTGGAGGCTGCATCATGAGAGGTTGGGATAGGAGATAGTGGCCTGTTCCCAGTGCAGACAGCACATGTGCAGGGATCCTCCAAATTCCTGGCCCAAGGACATAAGGAAATGGCTAGCTGGGTTGAAGGGTGTCCTTGCTGGCACCCCCTTACACAGACCTTCGTTTGAGCCATGAGGGAGGGTGCAAAGGGGTTACAGCCACACTGGCTGTCCTGGTTTGAGCGATACAGGATTAATTTCTTTTACAGTAAATTTACTTTTTGGTAAGGTCTCTTCTAATGCTAGGGAATACTGCATTTTTAGAAGACTCTAGTGTCTGAATCTGTGAAAATATTTACTTTATAGCCAGCTATGGTGTGTGGGTTTCAAGGTCTCTGGAGTCTTGGAGTTAGCCAGGTGCGGGGATGAGGAGGAGTGAGACCCAGGCACTTGACCCAAGCTGGATTATTTCATACCATGCACATCACTTTCAATACAAATTAGAAAGTTTGCTGAGGAGTTTTCCCTCTTCTATGATGGCCACCATCCTGAGAACTCCTTGCCCTGGTGCCGGACCCCTGAGTCCTTCCCTTCCTCCCGAGGCCACAGCGCTCGCAGTGTCCCACATTTGCTGTCCCCTGTGGGGAGTGCACAGCTGCCTGCTGATGGAATGGGCAGGTATAATCTTTTGTATTTTATGTTAGTGTACGGATCAATATTGGCTCTTCAGTGTTATTGATATTAATTATTTAGTCTAATTCTATTACATCTGTTTATATTTCAACCCTCAGATTTCCTTTTTTTTTCCCCATTCCCCTTCCTGAGTGGGGAGGGCTTATCGGGTGAGAGAATAATTGTCTAAACGACAATAAATTGTGGTGGGTTCCTCAAACCATAACCCAGGCTCTTGTGCTGGGGTGGGGAAGCAGACACAGGTCCCTCCCCTGCCACAGAGGGAGCCGAGAAGCCGCCGCAGTGCAGCCATGGCAGCATGGGGAAACACAAAAGTCCACACCAAAAATTTCCTGAGGTCTGCTGGACCACACAAAAGAAGAAACAGTTTGTAAATAGCCTTTGAGTTTGATCATCTGGGGGAATTAATCAAGCCAAGATTCAAACCGCTGCGCACACGTCATCGTTTTCAAGTTGTGGTGTTAGGCTCGGGCCAGAACTGAAGCTCCAGCCAAAGCTTAGTTAGATCTGAACCACAAAGTCACCGGCCTGACTCCCTGCTGCTTTCATCTACTGTTAATTGCTTAATTAATTCTTCTGTGAGCTGATTTTCCTTTTGCTATGCTTTCCACCTCCGTTTAGTTTCAAAGCATTTGAGACATAATTCACGTGGGAATAAGCAGATAAGGTACATAATGACAGAGAAGCAAACGTACTGCTTATATTCATATATATATCCTATAGGAGACAACTTTCTCCTTTGTCACACAATTGTCACCTCAAACTCTAACCGTGAAAACACAGCCACCTAATTTCTATTTTAAAATACTAATGGGAGATGGCTTTGCACAACAGAAGTTTGCCCTACACAGAAACTTTTCTCATTACAAAAAGCACTTGTGAGTTTCACAGAGCATGCTTCCGCATTTTAAACCTGTTGTCGGCTTCTTAGAAATGAGGTTGGTTTTGTCCCCTCTCCTGCTTCACTTTCACTTAAGGAGCCTGACAAGGAAAAGGATGATACAGAGAAGTGGAAACGAAGAATAAGTGGTTGTAGTTGACATTTAATTTCTGCACAGTTGGAAAGAGAAATGAGATTGTCTATTGTTCAACTCATTATTTTTCCCAACCATCCAAGAACGTAGCGATTTGTTGTTCCTTTATTAAGTATAATAGGGAGATGTTCTGATAATTTTTCCTTATCAAGTTCTTATTATTTACAATACATGGACGGTGGCAGCCTCTGAGCTCTCTCATTTGCTCTGTTTTCTGGTCTATCATTCAATTAACGCAGAGGCAATCTGTTACGTCCAAAAGGCAGTATGACAGGGCTGGATAAGAAAGCAAGCCGCAAAAAGATCTTACAATGTTTAATGAATTATTGCAGTGCCAGGTTTGGAGACGTTCTCTCGGCAGCACCTTGGGATTCACACAACACATCAACATGTCACTACTTGGGATCAAAAATAGCACATATTTCAAGGCTAGGTCAGGGCCAAGTTCTTGGGTAGGCCAGTGTAGTTTTAGGCACAAGGCCAAGGAAATTCCTGGTGTACAGCACTGCCATTTACTTCTGTCTTTTTAAAACCCCCCTCAGTCCTCACTCCAGGACCCCTTTTATTGCCTTTATTGGCATTAAAGATGGAGGGGGTTTGAGGCTGCAAAGTCTCTTCCAGAGAAGTCTCTTCCAGACTTTTCAGTGAGACGCGAGACTGAGCACCTACCTGTTGCCATCTCGCACCCCCAGCCACGCCACACCTTAACAAGCCACAGTGCTGGAGGGACCAAACAGATTAGCAGCGAGAATCACTTCTTCACCCTGCATCCAGACATGCAAAACAGATGTGGCTGCCCCATCCCTGGAGGTGTTCAAGGCCAGGCTGGATGGGGCTTTGAGCAACCTGGTCTGGTGGGAGGTGTCCCTGTCCAGGGCAGGGGAGTGGAACTAGATAATCTTTAAGGACCCTTCCAACCCAAACCATTCTGTGATTCTGCAATTCTATGATGCTGATGCCCACGTCCTCACCAAGCAAGAGATAAAGGCCTTGGAGGGCATCTCGCTGGCTGGCTAAGCCGAGGATCTCAGCTATGGTTGCTGTCAGGGTATCTAGGTTCAAGGCAGGAAAGTGTCCTTCAGGTCTCCACCTTGGGGTACATCAGGCTGCAGACAGAGGCCATGGTTCACCTGAAAGAAACTAAAACACGTGAGAAGTTTTCCTGGAGGCCAGAGAAGGTTTGGTTGATGACATACAGGAAAGGAAAAGTAATTAAGCTTTCCTTCTGCATTTGCAATGTTATTTCTGTTTCTTCTCATGGCAGAAAGTCCCTTTATCTTTGCCTAGAGAGGTTCAGGGTGGGAATTAGTGAGTGATTTATACTGTGGGTTTAGGGTAACTGATAATGAATGACTGCTTGAGACCGGACACTGGAAGTGTGGTCAGAAAAAGGTATCACTGCATGTATTTTACACTCAATTTGAGTGTAATCTTTAGCAGTTCCTGGATTTCCAATGGAAATGAAGGTGAGTGTTATAGTCAAGCTCCAAATAAAATAACAACAACCTGGGAAAATATAAATTGATGCAAAGCTGAAAGTAAAACACTGAAAAGCATTGAGAAATCTTGTACTGACTTCAGTGCAATTTGATCAATATCTACAGGGAAAAGTAGACAAATATATTCTTGGAATAATGCTCCCTGAGAAAACACTTGGAGGCTTTGGATAAGCCAAATTTGGAGAGAAATAAAGAGATTACTCTGTTAGTATAGAGCACATTTATGTCCTAATACACTGTTTCTACGTGAAATCTTGTTGTATTTAATGTTAAGATTAGGATCAGCAGAAAAATAGACTGGAGTACGGGTCAGCCTTCTTAATAAGATAAGGCTTTATCTGTAATCCCCAGGGAAAGAAACAGTGTAGGTCTGAGCTGCTGAATATGGTAATATCCATAAGCAAACTATTTTAGGAAGTACTTGAAAGGCAGCACACACGTCTTCAAAGGATCTACAGATTCCTCTTGACCGGAATGAAATATTTAGGCCACCTGGAAAGCCATTTTACTGATACTCACTCATGAAAATAAACATAACCTTCTTTCTAATCAGGCTAGCAAGCCGAGTCCACCACCCGGCGTGCCAGCACGCCGGTCCCGCTGAGAATTTCAAGGGGCAAAAGAGAGGGCAAGGAAAGAAACAGCAAACAGAAGCAAGGGTGGGATGAGAGGTTGCTGCCTGGGGCTGGCGGGGGGGACAGGCGGGCTCCTGCTGAAGAAAGGAGCCCATGGGGAGCATCGGTGGAAGGAGAATGACTGATGGATGAATACCAGCTGTGCTTCTGCATGGAGTGGACAAGGAAGGATTCAGCCCGTCGGGGGGACATGACAGGAAGACCACTGCTTACATCCCTCCCTGAAGTTCCTGCCCACCCCCTGCAGATCAATTGAAGTGATTCCTCTTTTATCGTTCACAAGATAAAATAAGCTTCATTGTGGGCTTCAAAGGCTGGTTTTGCCTGAATAAGAAGTAAGAATCACAGAATCACGGAATTTTTCAGCGTTGGAAGGACTGCGGGACTTCTTGGCCTCTTTTAAAAGGATGGGTAGAGGTTGGTGTGCCCTCCAAAATCACCGTCAGTGATGCTCCGGCTGCAGAGCAACCTCCACGAAGAGGGCATCCCTGTACGGTGTGACAGGGTACCAAGCCCGTGAAACACAATCCCAAACATAGCCATTAGCAGGCGGCTTTAGATGCCTCTCTTCATTCACTGATGCAAAATATACTGTCCATGAGCAGAAGAGACGCTGGGATAAGGTCACTGAACAGCCCATCCAGAAAAAAAACAAATCTGGGGATTGGTGTTTATTTAAAAAAGCATTTTGGGGAGAATTTAGCAAGAAACTAAACGCCACCAGAAAGGTTTTTTTCTTCCAAGTTGCCACCATTACCTGGTCCTATTTCCTTCTAGAAATAACCCTTAATAATAAGAAATTACTCGTTTATTATTAAGTAATCTTTCAACTTACAACCTTATTTCTCTCTTAGTAATATCCACAAAGGGCATTAGGCAATGCTTGCTGCAATTTACACTCTAATCAAGCCAAGCAAAGTATTTTAATAAAACTACAGCTAGACATTCTTACTTCATTGTGCTTCTGCAATGAGATAAAACTAGATTAGGATCACACAAACCAGAACAAGAAAAACAGGTTTTATGTGTCAGTAACTGCATATAGATGTATTTAACATGAATAAGAAGTATGCATGTAGAAATCAAACGCATAACCTATTCTCCCTCTAGTGGCCACTGCTTCTCATTAAAAAAAAAAAAAAAAAAAGGCAAAAACAAAACTGGCATGGAGATAAATCATACCACGATGGAAAAGAAAGAGTGAAAAAAACCTGAAACTGCTTTTAATTTCAAGTGTCTACTTTTCTGCTTAGCAGTGTCTCAGTCACAGATTTAACGTTGCTGGTAAAAGGCAGCACACTGAGATCTTGTGCGTCCTCCCACGTGAGCTACAGGGAGAATCATCTGTTTCAAAACTGAAATGACTTCGTTGGAGAGGGGCCAGCAGCCTTTCGCTGGCTGAATTACTGATCCAGCGAAAAAGCACAAAACCCATTTCTAATCTGTCATATAACGATTACATTAAAAAGTCGCCATTCTTTGCTAGAGTTCAAAATAGAAGAAACATGAAGGTATGAACACATTTTTGCTAAGTATTTCCATTGATACAGTTTCCCATATTTGATATGAGGTATAACCAGTGTTTCAATTATTTCAAGTAATATCACTTTCTTACCGGAAAAAAAGTTGTGCATATAAACACATAAAACAGTAATACAGTATTTTACCGATACTTGACTGCATTAAAAAAAGCTGATAGAATTTATGTTGGCTGTGAGAAGCATCATTGCTGCTATAATGATGATGGCACATTTAGAAAATTTACATGGAATATTGTCGTACACATACTTTCAGATGATAAGCATTGCCAGAGAGAATTTATGTTTACCCTCCTTGCCTTGGGATAAATATGTTAATATTGTTATTGGCATTAACAGTTTATATTGCTATATAAAATGGCTGGAGTATCCACTCAGTCAAGCCAGAAAGCCCATGGTAGCAGATAGGCTGCAGTGTGGCTCCTTCCATGCCAGGAATTTGCAGCTGAATAGGGAAGACAGGGAAAAGAGGATGGGAAAGGAGATGCACATGGTCACACAAGAAGCCAATGAGCTCATGAGAGCAGAGGTTTTATGAACAGAGGTTTTATGAACCATATGCTCACAGTCCAACACCTGGGTCACATGGACTTGATGGAAAGGGCACAGCTAGAGCTTGGTGCACGTCGTGTTAGATAACCAAGGAACAACCCCCTGCATCCCCACCCCCCCCATCTAATCCTCCCACTGCTTAAAAAAAAAGCAAAAGACTAACAATATAATGCCCTGCATGTGTTTTATCTTGTATACCTGCCCCATCTGGCATGCCACGCCAAAATGTGCCCTGCCTCTAAACAAAACCCAACCTGCTCATGTATGAAATTGAGTCTAGTAAATCAATAAAGTCCTGAAATTTAAGTCGGTGTAATTTTAAGGTGTATTTACCATTCAGAGGCTGAAATGAAACACCTCATAACAGTGTAGAGTCAGAAGACACGTTGCTAATCCCATATGGAAAAGTAGCAGTAATCAGTGTGCTCCTGCACGCTCATAGCAAAGGAGAAGAAGCCCTGGACAGTGATGGCTCTTGCAGGCTAAATATGATCACAATTTTCAACTGTTATGTTTGTAAAGGAGCCCTAAATGATCTGTCAAATAACAGAGACCCAAGAGAAGTCCCGTTGACTAAGGGTAGCTTGCTTGGTCGCTCTACCACAGGCATCTTCCAGGTGTCCATCCACCACAAAGTCAGTGCAAGGTCAGCATTGAGGAAAGGCATCTTCCTAAAGGCAGGGTGGTGGGCAGCTGCGGCAAGAAAGCACTCATCATTAGAGAGATGTAGCCATCTACATCTGGTTCACAGAGTCTTCCAGGGAACCATTTCACTTCTCACTTTCTCCCTGAAGCCATTCAGAGGAGGCTTCTAACACAAAGGCAAACACAGTGCTTTGGGGCTCTCTCTTGTTCTGCTTTGTCCCCTCTCAGAAGCTCCCCTCCCATGAACGGGCTCTGCCTCTTTAATCTCCCCATTTTCACATCCCATCCACTGGAAAGGTGAAAACGACAGGTGTGATCACCACGGCCCCCTCCTTCAGAAGCTGGGTAATACCTTTCACAAGATTGTTTTTGCTTCTCTTGAGAGATATATTTACCAGAGGTTAGTGCTTTTTTTTGCTTTGGAGATGATTGCTATCAGCACTGGAAGAGCTTCCCAAGATTGCTAAAATGAAATGTCATATCACGGTATGTAATTTCTGAAGGGATGGTACAAGACAGCCTCTCCGCACGCGACCCCAGAGCAGAACTCAGGAGTTCTGCATCACTTCCCATTGGGGTGAGTTTTGAGTATTATGACGAATTTAAACATTTCTTGAGAAGTGCTATTTGAATAATTAAGAACGAGATATAGTTTGCTGCTTTCGGAGTGATTGCAATCGAAAACACACAAATGGCAGTCCATCCATTGTAAGGCGAGCAAGCTTTCCAGGGTGATGGGCAAGGAGACGCGCTGCCACTGCTGACACCTACGTCCTTATCCCCAACACCATTTCAGCTGAGCTGTACTTTCCACTGAGCATTTATAAAACACATACGGAGCCATTTTAGAAGAGACACACACACAAAGATTGCTTTTCCTGAAAATTAAAGAACAGAAGGGCTAAAAGCTGGCTCAGACTTTCATTATAATCAGCCCCTTGACTTGCAAGGAGTCTCCTGTGTGAGAGTCCAGCAGAGCTCAAGGGCACTGAGATTTCATGGGGCTTTTCCCTGCCTTGGAAATTCCAGCCTAAGGACAAGTGATTGATCAGAGTGAAAAATAGCTGTTGCTTTTAAAAAAAAAAAAATTATTCTCAACTTCTCTGAAGTCTTTGCTATAGTTCACTATATTCCTATTATATCCATTTGAACAAATCATTCTGAAGGAGTGGTAAAAACCAAAGAAGCGGAATCATAAAACTTTACAAGATTTCATTACCCTTACTAGGAACTGATGCTAATCCTTTGAAAGGCAGCAGGACAACATAAAGTGCCCTGTATGGGACAAACCTTTAAGAAACTCTACCATTTTATGAATGCACAAATATGAACTTTATGTCTTTCCCACTGGGCGAACACTAGAAGATATTGCACACAAGAAACAAAAATAAAAGCCCTCAAAATTAAGTAAAATCCTGACCACTGCATCCCTTGGGACTTGCCAAAGGTCTTGTCTTAATTTTACTCACAAGCAAGCCTATCTAGAAAAGCTCCATCTCTTTTTACCAGATTCTTCTTTTTGCAGTAAAAATATAAGCATCCCTCTGCTTATCATCTAATGATAACACTCGACGGTCCCTGATCCTCACTGAGGCAAGTCACCTTAGTTATATCCTCCTCATCTAAAAAGCAAAGAGCACAAATACTTTACGCGCGAGTATAATATCCCATAAAACCCTATTCTACAGGGGTAGAGGAAGTTTTTCAGAGCTCTAACATGATGCTGTTGTTGGCTGAAGATTTTCTAATGTTCCACACCTCCACAAAACCATTAGCGAAACGACCTTCCGAAATTTCTGCCAGCTTGTGCAGGGATTCATGTTTGCCAACGATAGAGATCTCATGTCTGCAAAGCACGTGATTAATGCAGCTGCCCGCTATCCCCATCATCTAGCTGGCATCCCTATACTTTCCTTACCGTTTCCTGGCAACAAAGCGCAGAGGCCCATTCGTGAATGCTAACAATCCGTATTCATCCCGCTGGCAGACCTTTCCGGAGAGCCCTGCCCAAATGAATGAGTGGATCAGTGGTATCTGCTCCTGCGATAGCAGACTCGAACAGAAAATTATTTTATTTTCCTGCACAGGGAAAGCATTATTAATGTGATTTTTATCTAAAAATCACTTCTATTTTTCTTTCTAGGCATTTATTTTTGGAGTCATACCGTATTATTTCACCCCACAATATAACAATCCCATTTCTGTTCATTTTGTGTAGAACAAGCCTGATTTTATCAGGAGGGTTGGCTTTATCTTTGATGGTTGGGGTAATTTTTTTTTCCCAGTTTACAGGATCAATGTGTGGTAATGTGACAAATCTAATACCGGGTGTTACCACAGATCTTTATTTTAAAAAGGTAAATAACTAGCGTTTCCATTTTTAAGCAGAGAGACTCTTTCATTAATAGCAAAACTAAAAGACAAAGAGCCATGCCATGAGGATGGGAGGCTTTCTCCTGTTTGGGTGACATTAGTCTTGAGCCTTCTTAGCACTAAACTAAGCCGGAAATAACTAAGAGCAGAAAAGCAGGAAAAGGAGATGCTTTTTGGATCGTGAACTGTTGTGAATGCACAAGGAGAGAGGATTGCTCCCTCCGAGAGCAAGTTCTCCCTGACTTTGGAGCAGGCAAGGGCTGAGAAAGGCGATGCAGAAAGAGCAACGCTCACAGTGTTCTCAAATAAAAAAATATTTAGCCTTCTTTTCCCCTCCTCCCCATAGCTAGCTACTGTTTTGAAGGCTCTGAACTGAACAAAAATCAGAAGGGAAAAGGGAAGGGAATAAAGGGGGAAAAGGGTGAAAAAAGGGGGGAAAGGGGGAAAAAGAGGAAAAATGGAGGGAAAAGAGGAGAAGGGGGGCAATGGGGAAAAAGGGGGGGAAAAGAGGAGAAAAAAGAGGAGATGGTGGGCAAAAAGAGAGGAAAGGGGGAAAAGGGTGAAAGGGGAAAGAAAAGGGAGGAAAGGGAAGGGAAGGGAAAAGGGAGGAAAGAGGGAGCAAGGGGGAAAACAGGGAAAGGGAGGGAAGAGGGGAAGGTGGGAAAGGGGGGAAAAGGGGGGAAGGGAGAAAAAAGGGAAGGGAAAAGGGAAAGGAAAAGGGAAGGGAAAAGGGGGGAAAAGTGAAGAAAAGAGGGGAAAGGGGCGAAGGGGAAAGGAATAGGCAGGATCCTCCCACACCACTGCGATGCTACCCACACCACACTTCTGCCTCTCTATTGTGACAGGATCTTTGCTGTCCACCAGAAGCTTCTCTCATCTGTACTTGTCACCTGAAAGGGTACCCGCTAGCAGGCATCTTTTTCAGCCTAGAGGAAACCTGGACTGGTTAAAAAAACTCCAGAAAATAACCAAAAATAATTCTGCCGAATTAGGATTAGGACAGGTTTTGAAGTATATGGGAAGAGAGTGTTCTTGGCTACAGAGAATTTCCACCAGTGTTTTGATACCAGGGGACTTCTCTCTCATTTCCATTCTGTTGGTTTTATTAGATCATACAGGGTATCTACAGCCCTCTGACAAACATCTCATTTGACCCTCACTCCTCACAACCTCCCTCCCCAGCCCTGGCGAGGTTTTAGGTAATGTTACGGTGCTTGTTTAACAAATGAACAGACCCTCATGCACTGCGCCTGCCTTCCCCAAGGGCTTGCTCATGCCAAAATGCTCTCAGCTTCACAGCGTGTGGACACAGAGAAAGCATATTGCATGGTCTTGTCATCAAGAAAAAACACTTTATTGACAAAGAATCAATACTCAGGTTTGTACTGATGCTGCCAATATTGTTAATACTTTAATGTCCTCAGGCAAAATTTGTTTGACTTGAAAAAGGTCTGAGCACACCCTGGAACAGATCATTCTCTGTGCTTTTCCCTCTGGCAGCTGGGTCTGGTTTGAAGTCAGGGCAAAGAAACCTTTTGGATCATTAACACTGCTCTATGTTAGTCTGCATAGCAAGATTTTTCCCCCCAACGATTGTTTTCTTGGATAAAACTGTCCAGGTAGTGAGAAAGTGAGTAATGCGTTTCAATCACACTGAGCAGATCTAAAGGGTTAGCTGCCCCTTTCTGTAATATATGGCTCTGACTGTGTTAGCCTAAAATGAGTTTAAGATGGATTCCCTGAAGAAACCGTCCATGGTGTATAATCTGGCTGCTGAGCAGTATTTCTTAGGGTGACAGCATCCCCAGCTGTCTTGCTTGAAGGCTGTGGCTGCTGAACAAAGTCGGCATGGCGATGTTCCCCATGTAAAAGCAGATGCCTCACAAAAAAAAAATTAACATTTTTGAAGGACTCACTGAAGAAGAGAAGGCCAATCTCTGATATATGAGCTGTGACACCATTCACGGCTGTGGTGATTTATACACACGTGTGGTCTCGGTACAGAGGGGCAAGAGGTGACACCGTTACGGCCACAATGGACCGGGGAAAGTCACATGGGGTGCAGAGACGTGAGTGCCGAGCACCGAGGAACAATATTGATCCTCTCCTCATCGATAGACTCACTTAGGCTAAAGGACAGGCTACTCCCTCCCCAGGGTATGGGTTTCTCCCTTCAAGCATCACCTGAAATTGAGAGTTCAAATTCTGCTGAAGTCCAAAGGGGCAATGACAGTCCCAAGCCTTGTTTGCTGCTTGGCTATGAAGAGCAGGCACAGATGCAGCATGCTGAGGTCCAAAGGCAACCGATTAGCTGACTCTGCCCTCAGACATGTTTTGGATGCCAGTTCCCACCCACAGTCCCCATTTTCAGAGGATTAGGGTCCAATTTGCCAGAGCTGAGATGCTTCAGGCTGTCCCTCACAGGGCTGGCTGCTGGTGCTTGGATGGAGATTGTGGCAGAGGGAGTCTGTACTAGGAACAGCCAAAGCCAGTATAGGAGAATGGGACCAGAGATTTGTGCCTTTATTTAATATTATAATATTGCATAGGACAGGCTGTAGGAATATCTTCTCTTTCACGGAAAACGCATTTTCAAGCACCAAATTTCGATTTGGATTTACCTGTGAATGGTTAACACTGCTTTATTCCTAATGCCCACACAACGCCACCTCAAATACTGTGTCCAGTTTTGGGCCCCTCGCTACGAGACAGACATTGAGGTGCTGGAGCGTGTCCAGAGAAGGACAACAGAGCTGGTGAGGGGTCTGGAGAACAAGTCTTGTGAGGAGCGGCTGAGGGAGCTGGGGGTGTTCAGCCTGGAGAAAAGGAGGCTGAGAGAAGACCTTATCACTCTCTACAACTACCTGAAAGGAGGGTATGTGTGTCGGGGGGGGGGGGTTGGTCTCTTCTCCCAAGTAACAAGTGAAAGGACAAGAGAAAATAGCCTCAAGTTCCGCCAGGGGAAGTTTAGTTTGGATATTAGGAAAAACTTCTTCACTGAAAGGGTTTTCAAGCATTGGAAAAGGCTGCCCTGGGAAGTGGTTGACTCACCATCCCTGGAGGTACATAGAAGATGTGTACATGTGGTGCTGAGGGACATGGTTTAGTGGTGGACTTGGCAGTGTTAGGTTAATGGTTGGACTCATTGATCTTAAAGGTCTTTTCCAACCTAAACGATTCTATGATTTTATGAATACCTACCTGAATGAAGCAGGGGAGGGAAGGACAGTGAAATGCTGCCATCCAAGCACGTGAAATCACCACTGGTTTTGCAGAAGTCATCCTTCCGTGCTTTTGTCACCTTGATGTTACTGCTGCACAAGCTGGCTAAATTACTGCTAGAGCAGAAATGTCTCCCTGTGCTGGAAATCACACCTTCGGCAGAAACTTACCTTCAGATAGCAACCACATTTTCACATGTATCTGAAAAACGACTAACCTCAAAGTAATGAAGCTGTATTGGTTGGATGGGATTCCCCAGGATAAACTATCACTTCACATGGAAATAAGGAGGCAGAAAGAAGAATATGGGGAGACTTCATAGCTCCTCTGCCTTGCGAGAAAATAACAAAATATCTTTTTCATATAAAACTGTTCAGTGCTTGAAAATGTTCGACGTTTCATCCATTTTATTAAGAAGAAAAACCTGTTATAAAATTTTAATATAATTTATAAAAATATTCTTAAACAAGAGTCTTTGTCACTACTAGTTTTCTCTTGAAAAATTACAACCAGCTGTATGTGAAATAATTGCCTTTCAGGTTGAAAACAGGAAATTTTTATTTGATTTAGGATGTTGACTGCTTAATATCATGTAGCCTTACTTTGTAACAAGAAGCGTGGTGGAAAGAATTGTCTTAATCCACCGGCACACTTAATTTTAAACCAGTGGATTCATATGTTCATATATTTGAGCACCTGTTCTCACTTCACTCTTTGGAGGTGGGAAATTTATTCATTCAGAGGTAAGATCTCATCTCACAGAGCTGAGATTTATTTTTTGCATTACTGAAGGCAAGATGGTGTAAATCATAGTGGGAACAGAGTCTTTTAGAAAGCCAACATGTGCAGAGCTGCTCCGGGGTGGAATTCTGACTGAGAGGAGATTGAAGCCGCGTTTGATGTTGCTCTTAACCTACACTATTTGTTGATGTAGGGGTTTTTTTCAAGGGGATGGCGGACGAGAACCCTAACACTTGGAAGGGGCTCTACCACGCTGAGGCTAAATGAGAAATAGGCACCGAAACACGCTCTGACTCTGCAAGCGTATGGCAGCACAACACATGCCAGCTTTTCCACAGCCAGCCAAGCTTCAGGAGCACAAAAAGAATTTACAGCCAGCTCAAGACTACCAGATATGGTAAATTTACAGCCAACTCAAGTACCAGAGATGGTACGATTTACCATCAGCTCCCCACTGTCTGCTGTGACTGAGAATGAAATGATTTAAATCAATAAATGTTTGAAGGAATGAGGCAATCAAAATAACTCACGAGCTTTATTACTATCCATACGGGGAACTGGCAGAGCTTCAACACAAGCCCAGGCAGAACTTGTCAGAGGGGCTTACTACTGCTGTTTGCCCAAAATGCAGCAATTATTAACCATAAGGCTAGTAATAAACAAGCTTATTTATGGCTTCATAGCTTGATGCTGGCATAGGTCTCGTCAATTTCAAGGCTGAGCTGGCTTGAGAAAGAAGCGTTTGGAAATCCGAGAGCTTCTTTACAGGATCTTATTGCTGACGGAGCCGCACACTTGATGTGGAAACCCTCAGCTGGGCAGACCTCCCTCCTTGGGTCGGATTGGTGTAACCAACCCTCTGCTCTTGCGGTCCTCCTTCTGGGCAAACCTGTCTCTGCCTCCCTGTCAATCTGCGTTTTCAAGGGCAGGTTTGCCCTTCCATCCAGGACATACTGTATTCCCTCCCCATCTGGGGAGGGGGTTCCTCAGCTCCACAGTGGTGCCACCAGCTATTTGAGACCACCGTGCCCACCCACTGCCCTGGCTTCCAGCCCAGCAATGCCACTTAAAGCAGGCAAAGCTTCCTACTCACCTCTTTGCCACAGTTCTTCCAAGCTCAGGTTGGACAGGGCTCTAAGCAACCTGACCTAGTTGAAGATGTCCCCAGGCATTGCAGGAGAGATTGGACTAGATGACCTTTAAAGGTCCCTTCCAACCCAAACTGTTCTATGACTGTTGCAGACATCACCTCTAGCCTCCTACTTCCCAGCTGCTTTAAGCTCAGAGATACTGGTAACATTCCCAGCACCCATCTCCATCTTCAGCAGTCCTTGAGGTGTCTAGTTTGCATCAGGGTCCCTAGCTCATCCTTCCCGGGTGTCTGGTGGCCCGTCTGTCTCCATTTCCCTGTGAACTGACAATGATGCCTTCTCCAGCTGTTTTACCAAACGCTGTTGGCTTCACGGATCACCCAGGCTTCTTCCTGTAGCAGGTCACACTCTGCAGCCAGTTCCTAGTTTCCTGCTCCAGGCAGGGCTTCGTGGCTTGTGAGAGCCCCTCCCTCTGGTACCCAGTGCCCCCCGTGAGCATGGTGGACACAGCACTGCTCCTCTTCTTTTGCCCAGCTTCACAGCCAGGACACCCCTGGTGGCTAAGAACTCATGTACGGGGGAAACATCGCAAGAGCTGCAGCTAAAACTGGTTTGTAACGATGTGAGTGAAGATATTCACAATGGGGGACTGGCGGTTTGTGAGATTTAAAAGGAAAAGGTGATGGAAACAACCAGGCAATTTTATACAACTAAGCAGCTATGTCTTGATTTCATTATACTACAATGTACTGCATATATTAGGATTCAAAGGTATTGAATTTCAAATGCTCGATGTAAGTCATGTCACTTACTTATACTATATTATAGTACGTTGATTCCAGTAAAAGTAACAAATGAATCCAGACTGAAAGAAAAAGGGAAGGAACACAGGTATTCTTGCACAATAATAAATCAAACCAGTGTGGTGCTATTCTTCCCAGCAAAGAGTTCCAGTGTGGGCAGATGACACTGCCACCAATTAGTACTAACAAAAGGACAGCCCCAGCACCCTGAACCAATTTGGAACCACCCAAACGAAATTAAAAGCACTATCCACATTTAATCTTTTTCAGTGTATTAGCACACCCAAACTAATTGGGAATCATCCTAATGATAAATATAGCAAACATGAGGAGTTCGTTGAGGGCAGTGCTCAGCACACTTGCAATTTCAGATGTCTTTTGCCCCAGGAGATTGAAGAGGCAGTGTGATGTAAGAAACACAAGTGTCAGTGATAGCATCTGGTCTGAGAGGGAAAAGGCTCTCTATCATAAAGGAAAGGCCAGTCTGGAAGCAGAACACAACCACAGCACAAACTGAATTAAGGGTCTGGCACATTCTCTGGAGCACAGACCCTTCCTTTCTGTGGGTCTGGGGTTTTTTTTGGGGGGCAGGGAAGTCATCTGTTACTGGCTTCCCAAAGCCCTGATGTTAACTGAAACTTTAAGGTATTAATAGAGTAGTGATAGTTGCTGTCATCTGGTGAGCCCTAAAATTGAAGAAACACGGCTGAGGTGCAAAAGCGGGTAATTCACTAGTGAACTTGGATGGCTTCTGTTGAACAAGTTTGTTGTGTGACCTGGAGAGTCCCCCTCCCAGTTACAGCGATTCTTGAATTTGTTTCCTAGTATACTTGATAAAGCACCAAGATGAAATATTCCACAGTTTATGCTAGATATAACTAATGAACTATGAATGTCCAGTATCTAACATTTAATTATGGTTCACTTAAACAATGGTAAATATTAAATTCACCTTTTTTTAACAATGCACCTGTTTTCTGTTGCCAGAAACTAGAAGCACATCCAAAGAAATAAAGTGCTCTGCTGCTTTTTCCTGGGGACTTGGTAAGGGAGAAAGGAGAGTCGGTCAACAGAACAAGAAAACAGTTGCATTAATCACAATAGAACGATTTTCCTATGAAACAATAGCAATAAATAATGGGGTTTGATGGTGTACTCTTTCTTGGTTGGTGAAGCTCCCTTGACTAAATCACATCATCTACCTGAAAGGCCTGTCAGGTACTGTATTTAATAATTAAAAGTACAGATGGCCAATAACAGATGTCAGAGGAATGTGTGGAGGTTTTTTTGGTTTTGATCAAGCAGTAATACATTCAAGCACCTTTTCAGAGGTTAAGAACACCTTTATTAAAGGAACTGCAGTGCATTTTTCCCCTTCCACGTGGCGTTTTTGTTTGCTGCTCTCCCTACCTCTGGGTGTTTTATGGTCCCCCAAAGGGGGTCAGCTGGGTCCTCCTCCTGAGTGGTTACAGTTAATTCAAGTGGTTCAAATGATGCTTTTCCAAGTGCTTTGCCACACGTTTGTCAATACTAAATTTCTCCTGCCGTCACGTTGTCCATTCATTTTGCTTTGTTAGTTTGCAGAGATCATGTATCCTCAGACTGTGAACAATAATCTGTAAATCACTGCAGCCTCCTCGGCTCCTTCTGGCAATTTACTCTGGTGGATGGCAGTCAGTACAACGGCCCAGCAACCACTGATTTATAGGACGCAATTCCTTCTCTTTTGCACCTTCCAATTGAATATAGATCCCTAAGTTGCTCACCCTTCAAAGAACCTTTTCTGTCTTAAATGTGAGGTTTTGTGTACATTGACTTTGCAAGTGCTCACAGCACCATGGTTGTACTTGCTAGGGAATTTCCTTATTTCCTGTCATTTTGTTCATCGTCTTTGTCCATGTCCCAATGTTTAATGATGTGTTAACATACTCCGTGGCACAGCAAAACACATCAGTCAAAGGGTAGAACCAAAGTACTGAAGACCAATCCAGCCATATCACACTCATGTTTCTTTCTAGCATGGGATTTTTATTCCCTCCCCTCCACTGGTGAGATGAAAATATTTCTATACCGATAAATTACAGTGACTTTACTCATCTTCCTGTATGAAGACTGTGAAATAACAACTGTGAAAAGCGTGAAGCATCATTATGTGTACGTGGACCAAATCAAAGCTGTGAGGATGGCACGATGTTGTAAACTTCCACTATATGCAGCTCTTGGTTATTGTTCTGCTTTAGTTCAGGGAATTGCATTGAATTTAGAAAAGGAAGATGAAGGGGAAAAAAAACAAACAAAAGCAATTTTTATTACAGGTTTCATAACAAACAACAGCAATAATGATGAAATGCTAGGCTCCCCTGACCTTGAGCAAAGGGCAGGAAGGGGGAAAGAGCAGTGGCTACAAAGATACTTTTGAGAACCCTCTGCTCTCTGCCTTGTTTCTCCAGCGCTGTTTGACAGTCTGACGAAGCAGCTACCTGTTCAAGCTGGAGGTAGCCCATTATGTTGGTGATGAATTGTAATTGCTTACTAAGTTGCTACAGGCATTCTTGCTAAGAAACTTGAAATAATTTTTACAATACTTCAAGCTTTCAGGGGTTTTTAAACAAATGGCCATTGTAGTGAATATGAGCGCGCTGTATCCCTCTGTTTGGGGATTAAGAAAACAAAAGTAATACAAATAAACCTTGGGGAGGAGAGGGGGAAGCCAACTTGAGGAATGAATGTCACTTCTATTGAACTGGCAGGCAGACTGTGAAATCCCACCTGAGGAGCAGGAAAGACATAGCTTTTCTGCTTTATCGCATTCAAATTCTGCAAAAATAAATCAGCTGTGCCTAAAGTGGCATACTGCACTGGAAGAATTAAAGAAGCCATGAATTCTTCCTTACTTCGTGTCAGGTTGAGGTTTTTTGTGTGTTTGTTTTCTTTAGAGTGTCTTCTCTACGAACAGTTGAAGGACTTTATTTTAAAAATCATTTATAATACTTCAGTATTTTTGATTCTACAGGACAAACTCCCTTAGCTATGTTGACTCAATAACGTATAAGTAGTTTTGACCATTGTTACTAAATTACTAAGTTACATGGACTACACTGCTGATCAACGCGTCAAATAGCAGTCAGACTTTCTCAAAAATAGTGGTTTAATGCATTGTTCGTGTTTGAATTTCAAAATTATGCTTTATCTTAACAACTACTTCTAAGACAATAAATAAAAATAAGTAGGACCCCAAAACTTGACCGGAATTGTTGCCCGTCACGTTTTGAATTTGTGGCATGTATGCATTGGGTATGGAATTGTACCAGCACACCATTTCCCATACCATGCAAGGCTATCAACTACTGAAGAACACACTGTTCTCTTCCACCAGTAAGTAACAACTCAATCAACAGCTTTTATTTTTGGCTTTTATACTCAAATCACTACAATCCATATTGTTTTTTACAGGCTTCCTAAATAGCAGATTTCCTTTTTACTCAAGCAACCTCTAGAATCTGGAAGTAACTTCGGGTTTTTTTCCTGAAGCATAACCGAACCAAGAACCTTCTACTCAAGGTTCCTGCCTCTTTACAAAGAGATGGCCCGTCCAAACAAAATTTATAGTTTAAGCGAGAACTATCTTATTGATTATATTTCCCCCTCTCAAGAACTTCTTTTTGATACATAACCAGGTTTAACCTTTGCAACTTGAAATTGTTTCTGAAAAAGCCTGCGTAATTATTCATAGAAATGGAAGTATGTAGCCTGCAAAATTATTCCAAAAATTCAAAGGTTGCAACCTCAATCTTTGCTCTGTTTATTTATCCTGAGCTACCACTACCACAGGGATTTTCAAAGTACCTTCAAGAAATAACATGCTCGAATACTTTGCCTTCTCAATATCAAAACCAAATGTTAGCTAATGAATATCTACAGGCATTTTTAAATTACTGCTTCTCTTATTTTTTTAGAAGTTGCTGTATCAGGTGTTAACTGTGAAGACACAATAAAACGACAGCTCACTTTGTCTATTACTGTATTGGCACAGAGGTTAAACCTGGGGGAGAAAATCCCCTTGTCAGTCAGTTTCGACTCTCACTGATTTCTGTGGAGCCCCAACTACCACCCTCTCTCACCTCAGCAGGGATCCACAGGCAGACCTAGCTCCCTGAGGCGTTACCGTGGGCTTCACCAGATGGCAGTGTGGGCACAGCACCCTTCCAGCCCGACCAGAGCTGGGCCTAGCCACAGGCCACTTTCCCTCTGTGGTGAGGTCCAGGAACAAATCACAGAAGGGTTTAGGATTGAAGGGACCTTAAAAGATCACCTAGTTCCAACCCCCCTGCCATGGGCAGGGACACCTCCCACTAGACCAGGCTGCTCCAAGCCCCATCCAGCCTGGCCTTGAACTCCTCCAAGGACAGGGCAGCCACAGCTGCTCTGGGCAACCTGGGCCAGTATCTCACCACCCTCACAGGAAATAATTTCTTCCTCATATCTAATCTAAATCTCTCCTCTTCCACTTTGAAGCCTCCTCATCTTACCACTACATGCCCTTGTAAAAAGCCCTTCCCCATCTCTCCTGCAGCCCCTTTAGGGACTGGAAGGGGCTGTAAGGTCTCCCCAGAACTTTCTCTTCACTAGGCTGAACAACCCCAACCCTCTCAGCCTGGCATAACCGACACAGTTTGATAACCCACGTTATTTAAATCAAGCTGCTTGTCAAACGGCTTTATGAGCCATTTCCCCTTTCACCTCACTACCTGAAGAGTGGGAACACAACCCACCAACCACGCCAAGGCTTGATGATCCCGACTAATATGGCGGCGGCCACCGGCACTACGCAGGCGCCGCTCGGCGAATCGGCGCGCCGGCGCTCGGCCCATCGATTGCTGCGGAAGCGGCTCTGCTGCCTGCGCCGCGTGCACGGCGGGGCGGGAAGAGCCGGCCGCCATCTCGGCGGGAGAAGGTGAGCTGAGCTGAGCTGAGCTGAGCTGAGCTGAGCTGAGGTGAGGTGGGGCGGGTCGACGGCCTGGCGGCCTGGAAGCCGGGCGGCGGGACGAGGGGGAGAGACGGTGGGCTGCTGCGGGGCTGACTCCTGGTAGCGCCCGTCCTGGGGGGGCCTGCCCGGGGAGGGTAGGAGCGGAGCGAGAGAGCGGGCAGGCCCCCGCGGACCGTCCCAGGTCTCAGGGTGGGGGGAGCCCCGGGGCCTGTCCCAGGCCCCGCGGCGGGGTCGGGGATGTTGGCGGCTCCGGCGGCTCATTCCGCGCCCCGGCCGCCGCTTAGGGCTCCCCGCATGTGCTCTGCCCGCAGGCAGGTCTGCAGCCGCCGCTGAGGATGGACATCAGGCCCAACCACACTATCTACATCAACAACATCAACGACAAGATTAAGAAAGAAGGTATCGGTGTCTGCGACTTGGGCTGGCTTCCGCGGCTGCTCACCCACTCGCACGCAGCAGTTGGTGTTTGGCGGTACTGGGGCTCCCAGGTGCCGCACGGATGGTCGTCCTGCAGCGGGCTCCCAGCAGCTGGCTGCTTGTCAGAATAGTTTAGGTTGGAAGAGACTTTAAAGATCACCCAGTTCCAACTCCCCTGCCGTGGACAGGGACACCTCCCACTAGACCAGGTTGCTCAAAGTCCCATCCAGCCTGGCCTTGAACATCTCCAGGGATGGAGAAGCCACAGCTTCTGATCCAAAGTCCCTCCTCATCTTTTCTGTAGGCCTCTATTAGGTATTGGAAGGGGCTCTGGGCTCTAAGGTCTCCCTGGAGCCTTCTCTGCTCCAGGCTGAAGAACCCCAACTCTCTCAGTCTGTTCTTACAGAACAGACTGAGAGAGTCTCCTGTGCTGAGAGCTCTAAAGCTGTACACAGTATTCCAGGTGAGGTCTTACCAGAACGGAATAGAGGGTCAGAATCTCCTCCCTTGACCTGCTTCTTGTAAGGAAGCTGCCAGCAACAAACGCAGCACAATGTTCAACTCTTTTTGTAAACCAGGACCAGTATTTCTAAGGAAGCTTCTGATTGCCTCTCTCTTGTAGTTTTGTCACTATTTGGAACTAGATGGTCTTTAAGGTCCCTTCTAACCCCAGCCATTCTATGATTCTATAATTGTATAGGTTAGGTTTGCTAGTCAGTGAATAACTGCAACCACAGCAGTAATCAGAATATCTAATGGATGCGAAGAGGTGTGTTGGTATAGGTTTTGGTGGTCAGTAGTCTCTGCTCACTGAAATGTGGGAATATCTGTGTGCTCCTCATTCTTTTTTAGCACCATGCAGAAGCGGTGAACGTGGCATGAGCGAGCCTGGTTTGCATCATCCATCCAGTAGCCCTCTCTAGAGGGAAAAGATGTCATCCTGAGGAATTTTAGCTCCTCGCAGTGTGCTACCAAAAAAAAAAAAAGCTCTTGCCCTTATTTGGTTGTATATACAATGTCTGCATAGAACCATACACTTAATACTTATGCTTAGCTTGTAATCTAAAGTGATCAAGGTAATTTATTTGTTATTGTTTGTGAACCGAGTGGCTGGATCAGACTAGTTCTACTTAAATGTTTCTTCAGGGTGCTTCAGGGAGAGATCTGAAAGTGGAAACAGCTTTGCTGAGAAATTATTTATTAACTTGTCAAGATGGTTCTACTGAATAAATTTAATTTGGGGCTTTGTTTGTAACATGTTAAGTGCCCTATAAGCTAGTAAGTCTCCATTATGACATTGCATGGTTATAATTTTTAAATGTAGGTTTTCAAATTCTCTGTAAAGCTTACAAATGTGACTTATTTTTTTTAAATACAGTTTTTAAAGTTATTTTCAAGGATACTATTTGTGATAAAAAACTTCTTTAAAAAAAATAGTGCTGTGGTTGGTCAAGCACAGCTGGAGAAGGTGTCAGTGGGTTTGTATTACCAAATCTTAACAGCAGTAAACAAGAGGCAGTGCTCTTATGTGGCTGAAATATTTCAAATGTAGGATTTGTGAGTTGAAACAATTATGCAATTGGAAAAGATTAAGGTTTAATTTGGCATGTACTAATTTGTCATGTGATTTTAAATAATGAAAATAAATCCATTGCAGCTGTAAGGTACAGTGTGATCACACAAAAACATATGCATATCTAGAATATGAAAAAATATTTCATGTATGTGAGAGAATTGATTAAAGAGTTACAAAAAAAATTTCCAAATTTAATTAGCCTTTAAGTAGTGACTATTTTGCTGTGTTCTTGTTTTAAGTCATACCTTTTACTGTTGTGTGTTACAGTATGGATTTTCTGATCAGTCTTTGATGGCTTTCATACATCATACTTCAATGTGTGAGTGTGTGTTTGTATATATATGTATATGCAGAAATGTGTATATATACACACCTTTGTGTAATTGTTACTCTTAGAATGGTGGAATGAATGGCGGCACAACTTTTTTACTAATGGAATACTTAAAGTGTGAAACCAAGCATTATGCACCAACTTACAAAACTGGGTAAATAAACTTGTACTGGTGCAACAGTTTTGACTAAACTGATGTAACACATTTCTGTGTGAGCTAAAGCTGGCAAAAGCCATTGTCCCTGAAGGACAGCATGCTCTGTAGAAGTGGGCATTTGCATGTAGCCTGTTATAATCTATTTTTTTGTATTACTGTCAACAGAACTGAAGAGGTCCCTGTATGCGTTATTCTCACAGTTTGGTCATGTGGTCGACATTGTGGCGTTAAAGACTATGAAGATGAGAGGGCAGGCTTTTGTTATATTTAAAGAACTTGGATCATCTACTAATGCTTTGAGACAACTACAAGGCTTTCCGTTTTATGGGAAACCAATGGTAAGTTATTTTCTTAGCTTTTTGAAGGAAAAAAATTGCCATGGTAGGATACGGTGTTTTGGTACTTGCACATTGTGAATTAATTATTATGTGTACTTGCAATTGTATTGTTATTCACTTGCATCACGTCTTGATGAATATATGTATGTATGCAAGCTTAGAGGGATGCTGGAGAGACTGTAGCTAAAACACAGACAGAGACTGAATTTAGCATTTAGGTTTCCGTAGGGGTGGCTTTATGTTTTTCTATGCTGGATTAAAGTTTTTAAGATCTTAAATACTTCCATTTTACTCACATCTTCTGTTAAACCGATTAAGTTTTTTTGGTAATGTTACTGAAATTAGGTGCTTTCAGTTAATTCCTCTAGAGTAACCTTAATTACTATTATGTTCCTAATAAATAGCTAGAACGTGATGCTTCCTTTTTGAGTGAGCTGGATGACTCTGCAGTTTTACTTTCCAGAAATCAACAGATGTGACCAGTGATTTATTTTTTTAAATCAGTGGTTAGTTCTGCTTGTGCGTGCATCACATCACCAAACCAAGTAACTGAATTTCAGTATAGCTTCAGTGAAGCAAACACACTGCTGGTTGATAGAATGTGATTTAATAATGTACTCGATAATGTGCAGAATAGCACAACAATTGTTGCCTGTTTGGATAATTAGGCATCTCTTAATTCTGCAATTATTTGTGAGGTATAATGATACATGCAAATGGCCCACTTGACTTCAGTGATGGATGGGTATATTAATACTGGCTTTCAGCTCATAGCTTTGAGCATTAAGGAGAGCATAGGCAGTTCTTGTGTTGCTGAGCCATGAGCTTTTTTCATTAACGCTTTCAGATTCTCTAATTAAATCCTTAACAAGGAATTGTGCAAGCTCAGTTCTGTCATTTACCCTTAAAGAGTTGTGTGCTCAGTAAAACTCAAAAGGAAATAAAAAGATTAAGGCTTCATAAGCTTTCAGGTGTACTTCCCTCTTTGAATATTGCCTGCAGCATGCATATCCTATGTAATCACTAAACAAAAACATTTTTACGAAAAATCTTCAACTGCTGTGTAATTTTGTGTTGAGGTAGCCTCTGATAGTAAAAGTGATAGGATTGTGTGCGTATATAATGTTGCACACCTGTATCCTCTTCGCCAAACCTGCTTACCCCCTGGCTAGGGCACTGGGCAGCCTTTGTCAGGAAACAAGCATGGCTGTGCTGCTGACAGAATTTACACAATCTAGCTTGGATTAAGGCAGGTACATGCCTTTCTATTTAAGAAGTCTGAGTTTTGTTGAACTTGATTTTCTGTACAGATCTGAGAAATTACTGTTAAAATTTTAACTCCCCTTAAAATGGGATTAAAAACCCTCTCAGGTTTTTTAATAGAAGCTAGTGCCAATTTTGTCAAATGTCCTTCTATTGCTTTGTATGTGTTACCTTGACAGTTGTTAAAAAGATGCTGTTGGATGAATAGAGTTCCGATTTCAATGAGTTAAAACTAGTAATTACCATCTGAGGGTTTTTTTAGAGTTCCCTAGCTGTGCGCAGAATTAATTATGAGGATTAGATACTCTGTAAGCATACCTACAGTTCGTAACATTTTTAATATAAGAAGTTCTGCTAAAAACTGTAAATGCAGTTTAGTAGGAGACAGTTAATGAAAATAGTGCTGTTGTGGTTTAACCCCAGCCAGCAACTACAACCATGCAGCTGCTCGCTCAGTCCCTGTCCCCTCCCCTCCAAAGGGTTGGGGGAAGAGGTAGGGGAAAAAAAGGGGGGGTCAAAGGGAGGAAAAAAACTTGTGGGTTGAGATAAAGACATGTTAATAGAAACAATAACAGAAAAGGAAAAATAACAAAAATAATAATAATAGTGACACAGGTCACTCTCACTGCCTGGTGAATTGGCACCATCTGGAGCAGTGATTGCGGATTCCACCCCCTCCCCATTTATGTACTGAGCATGACATCTATGGTATGGAATATTTCACTGGCCATTCCATCGTTCTGTCTATGCTTCTATGGGAAGCTGAAAAAAGTCCTTGAATAGTGTAAACATCACATAGCAACAACTAAAAACAATAGGACATTGCCTTCACAGCAATCACTACAAAGAAAAATCAACTCTTTCCCAGCTGAAATCAGGACAGGTGCAAAATGTTCAGACTTATTAACTGCAAAATGTACTGTGGTTTTTTTTTTCCTTTTAAAAAGCGTATTCAGTATGCAAAAACAGACTCTGATATCATCTCTAAAATGCGTGGTACCTTTGCTGATAAGGAAAAAAGGAAAGAAAAGAAGAAGGCCAAATCTCTGGAGCAGTCAGCAAATGCAGCAAATAAAAAGGTTATCCAGGTAAGCTGCTTCCCTGTTTAAAGAAAGGGGAAAAAAAAAAAAAAAAAAACAAACACAAAAGCTATTTTAAATTTTTTTTGACTAAGCATTGTCTTTTGGTACTTCTCAATTCCCTAAATTGTGGTCTATTGATATCTAGTGCTCTTGAGCACTCACTGTAAGTTGAAGGAGAGGGTGCTGCTAATATAGTCTTTGCTGTTCCTTTTTTTTTTTTTTTCCTCCTTTCCTATTACCTGCTGAAAACAAAGATGTAGGGCAAAGGTACAATAAACCAAAGTAGAAACTAATATCTCATTAAAAAAGAAAAAAAGGAGAGGTGTGTGTGCTTGTCTTCAATGCCAGCTTCAAGTGCTCAACCAGCTTTGCCCTTTGGTATTTTAATGCCTTCTTTGCTCTGTAAGCACTGAAGAATGGTAAATGGGAACAAGATAATTCATTTACAGGTAGATGAAAAGAAGTTGCCTCGGAATATATCTCCACTAAGGGTGGCCTGGCTTAAACTAACAACACCTAGAAATTTATGTGGTGAAGTATAGCAGAAAACATCAAGGCACAGATTTTGAATATGACGTTATTTAACTACACTTCCTGCTAAGGCACAAATTGGTATCAAGGAGAGATAAGAGTGTTCATAGAAAGCAACATTTTCTAGGTAGAATATTCAGATTTCTTAGGATTCATTAAAAAAACCCAATCATTATATAGAAATCTCTTAGAGAGAAGTAATTGCTACTAGCTATAATGGTAATAGCTTTAGTTTTCCTTGCTAAACTGTAATCCTCAGCAGAAACACCTATTTTTCTCCTTTTAGGTATGCCTTGTGCAGGCCTTCATTTTCCAGACTACTTCCTTCCTGTCTATTAAATTAAATTTTACAATGTGGAGAAATAGTGATTTGCTGTATCTGCTGACTCGGCCATTAGTGAGATCAGATAGTACTGATGTTTTTTTTTAATTGCCTGGCTTTGAAGTTCAATGAAATTCATGCACTTTGTTTCCCTTTGGGAGGTATCTCATAAGCAATAAATATTCCTTGGATTGTAGCTTAAAAAAATCTTAACATACTCCTTGAGTTGTACAGAACTATGGTGATGTGTGCTTATATATTTCTAACAGAACACCTTTGTAAAAGTATTTTGTACTTAATAGGGAGCAACACAAAATTCAGCCAATGCCCCAGGGACTGCAGCACAGAATCAGCAGGTAACGCGTTTTTTGGTTTTTTTTACTAAAAGGACTAATGTTTAAAATTATTCTTTATAAATAATAGTTTGTCACACATGGAAACTTGAGGATATATTTTACAGCTTCCTTTTTGTTTTGTGATACATTTGTCTTAACAGCTAAATCACAGTAAACAAAAGAAATCACACTTTTACTTTATCTGCTTAATATGAAATGAAAACCTACAATTTTTCAGCATTATACAGAAAACCACACTATTAACAAATCCCACTTGATTCTTAAATTTGGACTGTGCTTAGTATCAGTTGAAGGATTCTTAATTTTTTTTTATTGTTAATAAATTCCTTTTAACTTTGTTCTAGTAATAGAAAAGGAGAAGGAAGACTACACAGAGTGCCAGAATATCTACCTAAAAGCTACCTTTCAGGAGTTTGGGGGCCCTCTAATCACTTTTTCTCTTTTCTCATAAGTGTCTTATTTTCCAAAGGATTGTGTGGGGATGTAGCACGAGCTCCCGGTGCTTCGTGTGTGTTAGAAGTGGAGGTACTAAAGAGCCAAGATCTGCAGGAGGGCAAATGCTATAGAAGAATATATTTGCATTTCTGAAGTACTGTCATTGAGAATTGCATGCATAATCCACAGGGGAAAACTTCTTGCTCCCAGTCTGGGTTTTCTTTCAGGCATCATTTCTTAAATGGCACAATAACGCGTAGGTCAGCACAACACTGAGTATTTAGGTATGCGTTTGAACTTCAAAAGTTTATTTTCTAATGGCACTGCCTGGAATATTTCCATCAGCTGAAGGAAACTGTTCTCCCAAGGCATTAAGTTGGCACCACTATTAGGACGTTTGAAGTTGTGTCCAGTTCCTCTTCATTTTTGTAATTTACTTGGTGACTTGGGAAGGTTGTAGCCTTCCAGTCCAGTGTCAGTAAACTGACTACTCAGCCTTGCAGGTTACTACAAATTCATAGTAGCAGGCAAATCTGTTAGATAAAGACTCTAAAGTTTAAAATCTAATGGGGTCTCTAATTAATAAATTTGAGAATACTGTAGTAAAACCATATGTGTTTTGTAGGCTTGAGTTGCTCAAAGATATTCAGTATTTCAGTACTACTGTAGATGAACAGGGTATTTATCTTGGCTTCCAACTGCTGTTCCAGAAGGATGTAAGTCTTTCATAGGTTCTTCTACTGTCACACATGTGTCTTGGACAGCCAGTGCTTCAGCCCCTGGATCCCACCCTGGCAGTGCTGAGAGTACTGCAGTATCAGCTGTTGAGTTGCAGAGTGTAAATGTGGCATATAAGACAGTATGCTATTGTGATTTTTGTGGAAGAGCCTCTCCAAATTAACATATCATTGTAAAAGAACCGAGGGGCTATGTCTGCATATTGTGTGAAGGTATACTGAAGTCCAGATAGCAGTGTGATGAGGAAAACTAAGGATATGTGAGTCATGTTTCAAGTAATCATGCAGAGAGATCAAGAGGAACAGATAGCTGTGTATAATCTTCTAAGCTTTCATCTTCTGTTGTTGCAGGTGCCTGATAACCCACCAAACTATATCCTTTTCCTTAATAACTTGCCTGAGGAAACAAATGAGATGATGCTGTCCATGTTATTCAATCAGTAAGTTTTGAATAGAATGAACTTCTTTGAATTCTTCTGTTATCTGTATGCTTTTTCTCGGTTGGCAAGCTGACTTTTTGGAAATGAGAATTTCTTCTGAAGGTATTTCAGTTCTTAGTCTTACTGCCAAGATTACAGATGTTGCTTCTGATGACTTGGTGCAGAAAGCAAATCCAATTTTTTTTCATAGCTGGTTTTGATTGTGTAAGTTACCTACTACCAATCTGCAGTGGATTTAAGCTAGTGACTGTAATATTGAAGACTTCACGACAGCAGGAGCAGTTTTAAAACTAGCTTTAGTTGCTTCCATATGTGCGCAAGACTGATTAAATTGCTTCCATGTAATGATCCTTAATTGAGGCACGGTTCCAAGGACTGGACATGTAAAGCCCTTCAATTTAAATCTTTCATTAGCAGTAAATATACTGTTAGATGCTTATGATAAGCGCTTACGGCTACGGAAGAGATGTATTATCAAACTAGGAAATATTATCTGACTCTCTCACTTTATGTTAAAGGTTTCCTGGATTCAAAGAAGTACGCTTAGTGCCTGGGCGCCACGACATTGCATTTGTGGAGTTTGAAAATGAGAATCAAGCAGGAGCTGCTCGAGATGCTCTCCAAGGATTCAAGATCACTCCATCTCATGCCATGAAAATCACTTATGCAAAGAAATAATGGGATGCTCCTGTAAAGGACTTTAGCAGGTGGTTGGGGTTTTTTTAATATAATGATACTTTGATCAGCTAGCATGCTTGCTGTTCTGTGCAGAAAACGTAAGACTTGTGTAAAATTGCCACAACAGACAGATGCAGGATTTCCACAGATCTACTGGATAGTACATTTTTGTGTTGAAATACTAATTTTTATAAAATAAATGCAGTTTGTGCTGCTTTCAAGCCATGGTTTTCCTTGAATCTGTCTTACTATTGATCTGTTAGGCTTGCAGGGCTTACTCAGTATATTAGTTTAACTACTTTTTAGATTACTTTCATGTCTGAGAAATGAGTGCCAGAAAAATAGCTTTCTTTTCAGAGCAAAAAGCATGAGCAGGAATGCTAGATGTCAGCATATTCCAAACAAATGCAACACACAGTCTTCAGTGTCGTTATCAAGGAGACAGCTGCTTTTCAGCAAGGATAATTTTGTCACTTAAGAAAAACAAATTATCATTAGTGGGGGGTTCTTCCAGGTTTTGGTAGAAATTGATTACAGTTTGACAGCACTGTTGTTCAGCTTGGTTTTGTCTGTCTAATGGTGACTGGTTGTAGAAGCAGGTCCACAGAAGAAACATAAGTGTTTATCTGTTGTCTTCTCTTCTGCTCTTCCCAGCCCTATTACCAGTGATATTAATAAATGGTTTAGGAAGGGCTTTCTGGCTCTTTACAAAGTCAGTGCTGATGGGTCTGATGGTCTGGTTTTAGGCAAGTTTTTTCAAAATAACATGTCCTAAAGCTTCTGGGTTTGGTTTTTGGTTTGGTGTTTTTCCACTTGTTGAAAACGTTTACAGGTCTTGTGTGACATGAAATACAATGAATGCAATCAGATGTAGTATTGCAAGTTGTAACTTTTCTAAATATTTGGGTGCAAAAATCACTTCAAAGGCTGAAGTGTTTTGTTCAGGTGATGGAAGACATGTGGTGCTCTGTGTTGTTCAGTGTCTTGCATCTGCGAACTCCCCACTATGTTCAGCTATGTAAATGGAAGTGAAACAGTTGCTGTCCTGGCGTAACCTGTGTGTTCTGCTCTCAACTGTGTCTCCCACAGAAGATGCCTTCCACAGAAGGCATCTTGCCTGTACAAGTATGCAGCACTTGAACTTTTTAGACTTCAAATTTAAATTGCTGACCTGCAAAGCCTTCTTTCACTGCTTCAGCTCCCTGATGGTTTGTGTACATTTGCGTCCATGTGTTAGGGTCCTAGTAGGTCCTTTCTGTAGACCGTAACAGGGGAATCTCTGCCACTGAGGGTTTACGGTCTTGTGAAGATGACACTTGTCAGTGAGCGTTTGTGAAAATGAAGAACTTGAGGATTTGGAAGGATGTAATATCCTTTGCTGCTTACCAGGATCCGACTTAATTTTCGTTCTCAAACTCTGCTTGAGGTAAGATTAAGACTATGGACCACTACATGAAGGCTTTAAATGTTTAAATAATACAGTTGCTGATTGAAATGTTAATGCAGAATGGCTTTGGGAAGGGATTTGGTTTCGTGAGTGGACCCTGAGGTCTTCCTCCCGCCTATGGCTCCTCTGGTGGGGTGGAATGTTGCCCTCACCCCTTCCCATTGGCTCAGCATGTTTGTCCAGGTGTCTGCCTCTTCCATAAAAGACAGGGATTGCTGGACCCGGCACGCATTTGGCAAGCGCTGCAGCAAAGAAAAATGACACAATGTGCTTATTTGGTTTTACTTTTGTGTCTCGGATTAATGTGTCCTCTTGTAACTGGAATTTTTATGGACAAGCTTGCCAGCAAGAAACTCTGTGCTGATGACAACTGTGTCTGTAAGTAATTTTGTTTTCATTTTAAGAATAGAGTCTCAGAAATGCACTTTAGATGCTGTAGTGTGAGGGGGGAAAGTATTCTGCTTATTTAGCTCTCTCATATTTGCAGTGGTTTGTCAACCTTAAAAGCAGAGTGGGAGGATTTATGTGGAATGTCACATGCAGTTTTACTGCAAAAAGAGTTTTGGAAGGGACATTTTTCACTCAAGTGAAAGGTAAATGCAGAGAGAAGGATTGTAACTTCCACTATGATGAAATGGCACGTCTTAAGCTGTTACTTTGCTTACTGGAGAATAGTAAAATGAGCAGAACAAATTCTTGAAGACTTCTATTAAATTCAGGATAACCTACTTTTGTCTGTAGAAATAGTTTTACATGTGTGCATACACACATATTTATATTTCTCTTTTTAAAAGTATATATGTATTTAAATTCATCCACCTCATTCTTTTTTTGTTTTTCTAGACACCATTTCCCTTGCCAGAGCAGAAGAGGATTATAATGCTCCAGACTGCAGATTCATTAATATTAAAAAAGGACAGTTGATTTATGTTTACTCAAAACTAGTGAAAGAAAAAGACTCTGGAGAATTCTGGGCTGGAAGTGTAAGAGGAGATTCTTGTTTATATGAGCAAACCAGAAGTAGATTAACACACATTTTTATCAAGAAATGGATGCTAATCCTGAGCTATTGTGGGTTTTAAAGTAGCAACTTAGTTTTCAAAGTGAATGTTAAAAACAGATTGAGGAGTTTTGAGGGTTTTAATACTTATTTTTTTTGTTTTATGGAATATCTCCAATAACTATGTGGTAATTAGGAACTGAACCTTAACAGAAGGGCTTGACAGTCCTTTTCTGTGCTGAAACTATGGAGGAGAAAGCTTTTATCACAGGGGGTCGTAAAATCCTTAAATTAAAGAGAAGCAAAGAAAAATATTAGCCGCATTTATTTAAAAAAAAAAAAATCCAGATAAACTACAGGCGGTATTAATTTACTCCAAAAAATGTGTGCCTGTGTCAGAACTTGTGTTAATGGTTCATTTCATGTGCCAGCTAATTGGAAACTAGGAAATCTAAAACCAGAGTAAGAACAAATATAAGTAACTGCTTTTGACTAAATTGTGATTTAGCTCAGACCAGATGAGGACTGTTTTAAGGTACCTAATTATACATCTCTTTGCTTGAAGGTTTATGGAGAACAGTATGAAGACCATATGGGGACAGTTGGTTATTTCCCTAGCAGTTTAGTCTCAGAACAACATGTCTATCAAGAAGCAAATAAGACTGTTCCTACAACGGTAAGGAATTTGCAAAAGCCCAGCTGGCTACATAATTATACTTGGCTGTTTAATGCTAACTTGCTGTAAAAACAAATCATAACTGTGGCAGTTGATTGTAGCATATCACAGATGCTATGGGATCCAATCTTTGGGCCTTTATACAGGCAAATAGCCTCAATAAAATCCTTAACATAAGCTCTGATATTGCAGACATTGCAAATGCTGCATTAAGGGCTTGATCCTATTAGAGTTCCTATTGATTTGAATAGCATTCTTTCAAGGCCACGTAAGTTTTACCCAAAGCTTTATTTTTTAGAGCCAGGATGTTGTGCTGCATGCTTTAGTGATGTGTACAAGTGTGATTTCTGTTAATTTTATGTATAGATGGATGCTGTCATACAGAACTTCTGATTTACTGAAAGCATGCTGGCTTTCTCGTAACAAAGTTATTGCTATGTCCAAAAGCTGAATTAAAAAGCTTTTGGAAAGACATTAGTGTTGTGTGAGTAAGTAGGCTGTATTTCTGAAAGGGTGATTTTTCCCTGATTATGTAGTGTTTCACTATACCACACAACTCATGATTTTACTGAAGATCTGAAACACTTCACAGAGGAGTGGAAGAGGAGGGTCCTTTCTCAGATATGACAGCCAGTCTGCTGCACAGCAAGTGGAACTGGAAGCAGAGGCAGGTTAAAGCAATGTTTTAGCCTGCAGCCTGACTCAGGGTCCAGAATGGGCTGTTGTCAGGTGGCAATGCAGAACTTAAAATTGGAAAGTAATTTTCTTTCCCGAAACTAGCAACACAGACTTTCACAGTCATTTCACCCTTACTTCACATTCAAAGCAGGAGCTTCGCAACAAAAATGAAGGGCGATACAGATATGTTCTCCTTGTTCTACTGCTCTCAACTGTATGTTGTAAATGTGACCTTAAGGATCTGTCTCTTTCTAAATTCACATTTAAAGCAGTCTACAGCACATCTTGACCAATCTGTGTATGGGCATACTGCTTGCTCCAGAAACATCTCTTAAAGGCGCTGTTTTATACAGAGCGAGTGTTGCACTGACATAGATGCCTCTCATGCCATGAGCCTTCCATCTGCAAGTCAGAAGCTGGTCTCTTGCTCCCAGCTCTCTAATCTTCCCCCAAGCTGCTTGCAATGTTTTTGCCTTGCTTTCCTGGCCTTGCCTCTGCAAAAACCAATGTTGGCATTATGGTGGGTTCCCTGGGGGAAGGGGCTGCCATTTATATCAGGGAACCTGATGATGCCTGAAGCTTCATGGTTAATCAGCATGCAGCACATGGGTGGCACACACAAATGGCATTGCACGGATGAAGAACGGGTAGGGAGCTTGATGGGGAAAAGTGTTACAGGGGGCACCTGCTGCACTGGAGAGAGGCCTGGGGGCCTCTGTGTCTCTGACCCCCCTTTCCCCACCCCTCCACCCCTCCAAAAGGACCTTTCAGTGTTGGAGTCAATGTATGCCATCAGCTACAAACCCTGTCAATGAACATTTCTGCCTGTGAACTTCTCTCAGCATCCTTTTGTGCAGCTCTGGGTAATCCATGCCTGTTGGTTGCTGCTTGAGTAGTAAATCTTAGGAGATTTTCCCCCTCTCCTCCCTCCCCCAGTGCTGCTACTTCTGAACCATTGAATCACACTGAATACAATAGACTCAACAGGATAGACTGTGTGTACTACAAAGCAGTATTGGATTGTCTGCCTTCCCTTGATTGCTTAAAATTGGCCATTTGCTGGCTGAGAGTGCTTTCATTACCAGTAAGCATCTGTTCCGAAACAGCTCCCTGTCTTCTGTTTCCAGTGGACAGCTATATGGGATAGGCTGGTCTCATGTAAAAGTCATACAGTTTGAGCACCGCTGTGTAATAATTCCCTGCACCAGAACAGAAATCTACATAGCCGTATAAAATAATAGCAGGAAGTTAGATGAAAACAATATGCTGTGGAAGTCTAGCCCAGGCTGGAAGTTTTCAAGCAAAATACTGGCATTTAATTTTCTAGTCACATTTCTCCATAGCAAGTGTATCACATAACCCCAGTCTGTTCAAGGCATCCTTTTCATGTGTGATTAGGAACTGCTTAAAGATAAAGGGTTACATAAGACTAATAAATTGAGGTATGGATGTGGCAATACAAAACAAAAAAGGGAGATAAAGGAATCATTTGAAATGGAGAAGGTGGTATTGCCTAATTCACTTTAAAATTTATGACAGGAACAAACCAGCCCAGCTATGCAAAAGGAGTTGAAAGACAAAGGACCTTTTCCAGGGTTCTGTGAAGTTAATTTATTTACAGAGAACATAATTTGAGTATATTATGGTGTACTCTGAGTACATGATAGCGTATTCTGTGTTTGCATCTACTCATGTACCTTTGGGGGGTGATAAAGGAGCACTAATCCTTCAGTAATCTCAAAATACCTTTCCTTTTGCCTCTCTCTTGCAGGACATTGATTTCTTCTGTGAATAGTGCTGAAAGCGGTCAGGTAATCTCTCGGCTGCTACCAGGAAAAACTGACAGGAGGAAACCTGGATGCCCTCCCTGAACACACAGCCCTTCCTGTAGATGTTTGTGAAACACATAATCCTTCTTCAGAACAAGAAAGTTTTCATTTGAAGGGAGTGATTTGGGATGGGGAAGTAGTGCCACACAGGATTTGTTCTTTAGAAAGATTTTACCTGCATATACTTCATTACTTGTTAATAAAGCTAATAGCCTTTGAATTGCTGTAAATCTGTGTATGGGATTAGGTGTGTGACCTTAACCTGTGTTTCCTGCCATAACCTTACACCGTGTATCAGATATTAAAAATACCTTCCTTGTGTCAGCCATACGTGACTCATGCTCCGCTCACTGGAACAAATAGTTTTTGTGGCAAGAGCTATCTAGCAACTGAGAAATCACCAGTAACTGGATACGGGCCTTAACCCTGTGTCTGAAAGACTCTCTCACCTGTTGTATGTGCTGATATGGGGCATATTCAAGCTGAAATTGTGGACCACGGCCATGGGCTGACACAGGAGTGCGTAACACTGGGGATGGTGCCTGCCCAGGCAGCTTGGAGGGAGCACAGTGTAATAAACAGCCAGATTCCTTAAACAGAAATGGCACTTATTTTATTATAGGGACAAAGTCGATAAAGCAAAAGCACAGCGCTGGGTGCATGACTCAAGTCAGAGGCACACCAGCTACTACTTCACCCATGTCTTATATACATTCAACATTGCATCAGAGTAATGATTTATCATTAATCCCTTTTTCTTCTATTTGTGTGTTTTCCTTCTGGCAATTGTTTCTGAGGATAATCTTCAGTTCCCTTCTTCCATGCATATCAGCTCCCTTCTCCTATGCGTCTGTCTCCTTCTGTTAATCATTTGTGGGGTCTCTTGTAGAAGTTCTCTTTTGTTTCTCTCAGATGTTCTTCTTCATAGCTGCTGTTAGTTGTTATCTTTAAGGTTTCTCATGTTTCCTAATTTACTAAAGGTTAATTATTCAAGTATTTATAGCCTTGTTATTATTGCGAAAGCCAACAATACCTTCACCATTTTTCACAACAGTGACCTGTTGCTTCTCCAGAGCACCCATATGGAAGACATTTAGCCTCTGCTAAATATTCAAAGCATGAGAATTGGAGGAGGCCTCCAGCAGTCGGGCTGCCAGAGTGGGGCTGCCTGCTGAGAGCCTCACTCGTGGAACTGAGCAATGAAGAAATTTTTTTTTTTTTTTTTTTTTTTTTTTTTCATGAAAAAGCACGTGTCTGGAGCCACGCAGAACAGAGGAAGGCCCTCCACCTCAAAAACGAAGCCTCGCGGTGGCTCCGACCACCCTCTCGCAGCAGCCCAACCCCGCGCGAAGCTTCTCCCGCCCTCAGGGACGCCCGCTGCCTCAGCCGGCCCAGAACCTTCTCGAAGGGCGGGGCCACGCGCACGCCAGCCAATGGCAATAGGGCATTCTCCCCCCCTCCCTCGCGCCGCCAGCTCGCGGCTGTGGGAGGGGAAGGGGGGCTGCTTGAGGCATCGTGGCCGCGCTGGCAGCGCCCAGTCTGCCCTCTGCTGCCACCGGCCGGGAGCTGCTGGGCTGAGGGTCCAGCCCTCGCCCGGAGCGGGTCGTTGTGTCATTCCACAGTAGACGTGCCTGTGAATGTAAAGTGGCCGTGGTTTTCAGCCACCGTGTTGTCAGTTCAGCCTCAAAAAGTGAGTTCTTCAGGTAAAATTTCATGGCTCTGGGGAGGCTGAATGACGGAATGTTGAAGGACTAGCAGTACTTGCATTTGTGTTATGGTTTGAGGAACCCACCACAATTCATTGTCTTCTAGACAATTATTCTATCACTCGGTGAGCCCTCCCCACCTGGGAATGGGAACTGGTGAAAAAAACCAAGGAAACCTGAGGATTGAAATATTAACGGATTTAATAGAATAAGACAAGTAAGTAACATACATAAAACTACAGAACCAGGACTGATCCTGATACCAATATAAAATACACAAGGATTATACCCAGCCCATTCAGCAACGAAGCTGTGCACTCCCAGCAGGGGACAGCAAATGGACACTGAGGGCTACAGCCATCACAGAAGAGGGAGACTCCTCAGAAGGCTTTCTAATTCATATTGAATCTGACATTCATGGTATGAAATAATCCTGTTGGCCAGGTTGGGCCAAGTGCCTGGGTCTCGCTCCTCATCACCACACCTGCTGAGGTCGAAAACACTGAGACCTTGAAACTCGCACACCATAGCTGGCTATAAAGTAAATATTTTCACAGATTCACACACTATCGTCTTCTAAAAGTGCAGTTTTCCGTAGCATTAGAAGAGACCTTACTGAAAAGTAAAATTACTGAAAAAGAAATTAATCGTGTGTCACTCAAACCAGGACAATTTGTCAAAGACTGGCAGCATTGTCTGTGAGCAAACAGTTACTTTCTAACCAACAAAGTGTAATTTTTCAGCTGGATCCTTCCCACTCAGCACAGCTCTCCACGGTGAGGTGTTTACAATTGCATGCATTCATTTTAGATAGCCTTGAGGGAAATGCATCCTATACCTGGTCACACGTTAGAAGCTGCAGGTACCAGAAAGAGTACACATAGCAGTAGGTGTTTGCAAACAACACACAAATACATTAAATGGCACTGTGGATATCGTGAATGAAAATTCAGAGGTGAGGCTTAGCACTTGCTATTGGAAAATAGGAGCTTTTCCTGAAATCATCATCTCAGATTACTTGCAGTTATTAATGTACCCAGTTCTATGTGAATGTGTAAGAGGCAGATGTAAAAAGCTTTGTATACATTTCTCCACAAAGATACTCTCCTTTCCTCTTCATTTACAGTACAGGAGCTCCAGGCGAGGAGAACTATGGTATAAAGTGAGACCAGTATTTTTAGTCCTTGACGTTGCGCTTAATGCTTAACCCATGTCCTTACAAAGAAAAGCTTTGCAGACATAACTGGTTTCAGCTCCTGTTTGCTCTTTAACCAGCTTGTATGAGCTACGGATACTTCAGGACAGTAAAACAACAAAGAGGAGAGTACCGTCAGTGCAGGATGCATACAACAGGGAGTAGGTATACATATGTTGTCCTTTTTGAGCTTGCACAAAGGGCAATGTTTGGAGTATTGGTGAAAAACAGCCTGCTATTACTTCTTAGGTGTTTATAGCAAGTGTGGAGCCATCATGGCAGAATGTGGGCAGTATATATTTATTTTTCTTTGCTTTTTCCCTGGCTGCCATCAGAGGCCCTGTTCTGCGGTGATCTCTTCTGTGCAGAAAGTAACTCAGCAGGCTTTCAAGGGGCATCAAAGTCTGTCTTTGCTACTGGAAAATCTAATTCTGTGGAAAGTAAGATAAGGGTTCACTTCGTTGAATTCATGAAACATCTGGCTGTGAAGAAGCATGGTACTGGCAAAGCTACTTGTCTACTGAATTCAGTCTCTAATGTGCAACTGTTGGACAGTTTCCAATCTAATGAAGCTTTGTAGCACCTTTTGTCTGCACAATGTCATAGGTACTTGTTTTATACATCCACATTGTGTAAAACTGTCATCTCACAAGCACTGGTGACCTACGCTACAATCTGAACTCTGGTGTGACAGACTAGATAAATTTATAGCTTCATCATGTGACTTTTTGGCAGGATCCTTTTTTCAGTTGTCCGAAGGAGAATTGTGACTTCATTCATTTGTCACCAGGGGTGTGACAAAAGTGCAGAAATTCCTGATCTTCATGGCCATTGCCTCTCTGAGGGCAATCTCTTCATGGTGTAAATGCTACATTGAGTAGGCATGTTGGGTAGATTCACTTTGCAAGGGATGGTGTGTGTGCTCAGAAGAGTGGAGATGTTGCAGTCTGACATGGTCTTCTCACTCTAGAGAAGAGGCGCAATATGCCTCAATTGTCATTATTTTATTGCAAGTTTCACAGTGTTTGATTGACTTAAAATTCCCATTGCTGAGGCTTGAATTATTACTTGGGAATATCTCGTTTTTAGAGGAAAGTCTAAGTTTCTACCCTTTACAAAGGTAGGGAATTGTGACAACCTTAATCTTAACAGCACGACCACCAAAGGTAAACAGAATTATCCCAGACTTCTACCATGAAATCTGGGGGTAGTGGGGAGGGGAGAAATGGCAGGAGAGCATGGGATGCCTGGAGAAAACTTTTGAGTGCTTCCAGTTGGCAGCACTATTAATGTGAAGTTGACGGTTAAAGATCAATAATTTTGACACTGAACATGGATCGGCTTTCTGCATTTCACATTCTTAGGTGAAGCTTGTTTCAGAACAGATCATCCCTTAAGTGTTCATGCTGTAGTGTACCTGGCTGAAATAAACAGGAACTGACTTTCAGGAGGAGAGGAGAATCAATATTATGCTAGCAGGCAGTGGAGGATGCTTTTGATTTTCTAGTTTCTTTCTTTTCCCCTACAGTGATTATTGTCCTTGCAGTCTCTTTCTACAAATCACAGCAGTTTCACTGTTATTGTTTTAATAATATGTACACAATATCTTACATGCAGTGTGTGCTATTTATATGACAAGATCTTACAGTCTGTTTCTGTTCATTTTATCCCAGCATAGGGGAAATACACACACAGTTTGATGTGTATTTGATTTTTGTGTTTAAACAAGGCTGTGTAGGACTCTTTATGTGGCCTCAAACTGCCTCAAACTTGCAATCTTATGGTATCTATTTGGCTGAAATTAGCATTAAGTTTTCAACCTTAAGTGGGAATTCAGAAGCTTTTAAACTAAACTGTTTATTTTTCATCAAGGTTGGCTTTGAAGAAGTATAATGCTCCTAAGTCATTACCTGAAGTAAAGAGCTTGTAATTAAGAAAGCCTTCCCACTGCTATGGGATTTGATCCTTTGCTTGCTGGTGGGAGCAGCGTTGTTCGGTGAGCTCAGGGTGACATCCAGTGGCTGGCTTCTGGCTGGCTGTGGAAGGACTCAGCTGATCAGTAGCATCACAGGGACACCCCAGCTGGGAGGGCATTCGGGGGTCTCCTGCCCAAAGCAGGGTCACACTGAATCCACATCAGAGTGCTCACGGATTTGCCCAGTCCTGAAAACCTCCAAGGACTCTGGGTAACTCGTTCCTTAATTATTCTCATAGTGAAAATTACTTTCTTTATCTAAAATGTTTTTTTCAGATTTATATCTATTGCGCCTTCTTCCACAGAGCACCTCAATAAAGAGCCCAGATCTGTCGTCTCAGTAAACCCATTGTAGTTACTGAGGGGCTGTTTTTGCGCCCCCCTGAAGCTGTTTCTTCCCCAGGCTGAACAAGCCCAGAGCTTCTCCAGTCAGGGTTGGTGGCCCCCTGCCCACCTCACTGTCTCTCTGCAGTACATGCTCAAATTGCACAGCAGCAGGCCAGGTTTCTGATTTGGCTTGTTGGTAACAGTAAGGAGGACTGAGTTTATGAAGGATTCACATATGCTTATTTAATTCTTATATTTTACACTAGAAATATTTTCCTAATTGCATACACTGCTGAAAGCATCTCATTATCTATTCTACTATCAATAAATATGCCTCGGGGCTTATGAAAGATGACAAGGAGTTCACTCAGAGCTTTCCTGCAACGTGTTTCTTCCACAGAAGATGTGTTCTTGCCACCACAACTTTGTCATGCCAGTGCACTCTGACAAGGAGAGCACTGTGTGTTCCTGAAGTGTTCTGACCCTGTGGCAAAAAGGCAGTGCATGAGGTGCCTGTACCCACAGTGAGGTGGTGTTACCAGCACCAGCCAGCTCTGTACAACAGACTTCAGTGACAGAAAACAGCAGGCAGAGGGTGGGTGCTGAGTTCCTTTCCACACACAGGCTGCAGCATGAGGGCTTTGGAGGAGGGGAAACACCACCCCCAGCTACCCTGGTGCAGGGCTAATGAAGGGCTAATTGCAGCCGTGACTGGGATCAAGGAGTGATGAGCAACAGCTGCTATAAAAATCACCACCTCAGCAGGGTGAGTGGGAAAGTGTGGCTGCAAGGACAGACTGAGGGGGGTTGGGCTGGCAGGTAGAGTATATGCAGGAGAGGATGAGATGTGGTGGCCTGTGTGCTCTTATTCTTTGTCACCCAGAGTACTTTATTTGAGGTGGCTGTTGTAAGAAGAAGGTTTCTGATTTGAATCTGAAACCTCTCGTGGCCTTGAGATTTAGGAACCCTTGTTAGGAAGTAGCCAGGTAAGGAAAAGAATAACTGGAGAATATAATTGCTAACCTTGGGGCCTGAGTTGATCTTAAAATAGTGCTTGCTATTAAACTATTCCTGATCTATGTTTATTTACTGGAAATACATAATTTAAGCTAGAAGATAGTTTGGTTTTGGTGAAGCAGAGATGCTTTATCTTCTGTTGGCTGACGCTGACCTGTCTGCAGGGTTTTTTCCCTTACAGCCTCCCACCCCTGCTTGCTTTTCTTTGAACTGGTGTGGTATGGCTGTGTCACTAGCCCTCAGAGGTGACTGATGGGTTTCAGTTTTAGAAATAACTGTTTTTTCAGGGGTGGGTGGAAAAAAACTGTTTTGGGATGGGTGAATAGTGTTATGTCAATACCAATCACAAGGAACCAGTGTGAGGCTGATTGTTCTTCCTGCTCAGACTGAAATTACACTGCCAACCTGTGAAAAGCGTGAGCTCAAAACATATGGTATTATGTAAAATTGCATAAGTATTTAGTAAATAGCATTGAATATATATACATGTAATACTTGAGCTTCTCAGCATCGCTTAAACAAAGGTGTGAATGTCTCTGAAGAGTGTAAAATGCAAAAGAACACTTAGTCTTGAACAAGTACACAAACTGTAAATCTTGTCTTAATGATAGTGTGGTGAGAATGAAGCTTAAAAACATCTCTCCTGTCTGTATTGTAATGCTTGTTTTCATATACGCTATAGCAAAGCACTGCCTATGGTCAGGCCCTTAACAGTGGCAGTGATGTTAAGATTTGTTGGAGGATTCCACCAAAGATTTTTTTTCAGATGGGGGGAATTCCCATAAAAGGAGTCTGAGCTCCACTACTATATCTTTTGCCACAAGAGTGTGTAAAATTGCTTAAGTGGTAGACTGAGTTTGCATGTGTAGTACTCAGCTCTACACAGATTAGATTTTTATTTTTTTTTCCTCCCATATGGTATACCACTTGAACAGCAATGTGGAAGAGAAGAGCTGCTAGTCCATCTGCTAGTGGCTGTGTTGGATTATAGCCCACACCAGTCAATATTCTGTTACGAATCTACCCAATCCAGTGATGTTTTTTTGGCTGAAGGCTGCTGAAGTACACAGGCAGACTTTCTGGAAGCCAGAGGTGGAGAAATCCCTCCGCACGCATAACCCAGCGGACTGGGCACTCAGCTGTGATACAGGGAAATCTTGCTTTTAATTCCTGGTGGTTGAAACTCTGACTAACTTCATCCTACGTGTCCTAATTTCTGAAGATTACTAGGACAGTTATTGGTGACAGAAGGGGATGGTTTGCAGTCATGGTGCAGAATAGAGAAATTCCTCACTAAGAAGGGTTCACAGGAGAAAAACAACTACTTCCTTCTGAGTTCAAGTGGATTTTGAAAGTCTTTGTGTTGAGTAAAATGTGCACTCCCTGGACCAGCGGTGATGTCTTTACATTTAGTAACTCTGGATGGAATCATCTTTCACAAGTTCGCTTCATTGCTTTGTGAAGCTTATCCCAGTCACTGTAGCTTAATCTACTTAGTGTACCTGCCTAGTTACGCTTTCTGTGTTGCAAGGATACTCAATGCACACCAGACTTAGTTACAACTACACAGTGCAAAATCACATTGTTCCAAGCTATGGATGTGGCTCCTGAAAGCTGCTTGGCCATGCGAGTGTGACATTGTACCTGGTGTAAATTAGCACTACCTTTCAACTCTATAAGCAGCTTTTGCAGTGCACCACAGTGTTGTAACTCTAATGCTCACAGCTTGTTTCTATCTAGCTCAGGGCTCTCCTCCTTATGCTGCTTTTTGCAGTGTAGACAGACTTGTGGATCTTGCTGTTAACTCAGAAGAAAAGGTCAGAGTGTTGTGGCCCAAGTGCCATGCTTTTCAACAGGAAAAGCTGCATGTACAGAAAAAGCCTATGTCATTAAACCTAGTCAATAGAGGGAAGACAGCAAAGTCTCTGTCCCTAAGGCATTACCACCACCTCCTGCCCTGGGGTTGACATGGTTTTCTGCCAGAACAAGCTCAATATGCTTTCACTAGCTTGTGGTTTGTTTGTACTGTAGAATTGTAAGCAGATGCTACGTGTTCTTAAGGTTTGAACTGCCACCTTTTGTTCCAATTACAGAGCTCTGTTCAAAACACTGTGATATTTTTTTTTGTTGTTTTAAGGGTGAGAGGAAAGTGCATAAGGAAATAGCCATTCAAGGATACTCAGAACAGCCATTGCAGAAAATTAATAATTCTGTGGTTCAGGCTGTTGAGCTAGGTCATCCATTGTTATCTGCAGCATGTGTGTATGTAAAGTGTAAAGTCATAATATGCTGCTGAGCAAATTCATCTGGTTAGCTTGTGTTTTCATTTGTGTGGGTTAGACATACTTGGGCACTAGGAAAATATTGAGTTGTTTGGAAGTGCATACAACTTCTGAGTAAGTGTTAGTGTGGTGACGCTTTCTGGAGTTGCTTAAAATTGCCTGAATGTGACCACTGAACACATGGAGTCTTACAGGCCAGCTCCAGCTTTTTCAGAAAAGTGATGTTGCACTAGTATCTAGCTAGTAGGGCTTATGGAGAGGAGAAAAAAGTGTAGTAGAAAAATGCCTATTTTGACTGTTTCTGCAAACCTACATACTGATAGTTTCCCACAATTGTTTTCCTCTACCTGTCAACTAAATACCATTATAACTAGGTTTGTTGCATGATGAGTGATGGATATGCTTCTTTAAGTATTTCTCATGCTGTGAGTTATGCAGCTCTATTCTATTCTTCCTTGAGCTGATTGTGGCACTTTGGTTCTAGCTGTGCCTAAACTTAAATCTGGCAGTAGCAAGGCCCCTGACTGCAGGGTGCAGGCAGTAGCTTTCTTCTTCTGCTCAAATTGGTAGCTGCTGATGGGTGGTGGTGTGTGAAGAGCAGCTGGTGTGATTGGGAAGATTGTCAGCTTTTAAAGCATTTCTCTTTGTGGGAGGCAGAGTGCAGCATGGATTAGATGTCTCCATGATGTAATGGAGCTCATTGCTCTGGTTGCAGTGTAACTTAAAGCAGTACAGTTCTGTGCGCTTAATGCGTGATACCATGGTCATCTCCATGTGACCATCATGAGGTTCCCCTTCATAAGCCAGCCTTGTTGGTTTCTGCATCCATTTGCAGACACAGTCTCATCTGTTTTCTCTAACATTCTGAAGCTGTCGGAGAATTTTGACAGCTGCTTTGAATTTTGTTCCTTTTTCAGGTAAATATTTTCTTATAAACAAGATGAAGCTACTTACAGCCATCCATTCCCATTGATAGCCTAGGGAACAAACATGCAAAAATCACTGCCTGCACGATCTCCTGGGAGGTGGGAATTGCACCTTGCATTCCTCCATTGGGGTTGCCATGATGTACTCAGAACAAACAACTATTGCTATGCTGTCTCATCTAGGAAGAAACATTAACATTCCACCACTAGCAGGAATGATGGTAACCCTAAATAGTTCTGTGAGCTTATGTTTTAAAGACTTTACATCTGTACCCCTCTTATCATGTTTGATGCCACCATCAAATTCTTTCTCCAATAATGTTAAAAAAGTACATGTAAGTGAATCTCCTAAATACTAGTTTTTAAGAATGTTTTGCATGCTCCCTGAGATCTACAGGCAAGGAAAGCCTGTTGACCTCTTGTCATATCCCACAGCAATTGCTTCACTAAAGCACTGCTGAGACTCATCAGAACCTCAGTCCCCTTACCATGTGAAGAAATGCTTTTTTTCCTCAAGTTATGTCTTGTTCTGCACATACCATGAACGCTTTCCCTACCAACCCCATCGTTATTGGCATGGGTGTCACTGCCATCCAACTGGAGACTGCAGAGCCTACAGAAACACAATCAGCCATGTTTTCTAACCCCAGATGTATCTTGAATAGGTTTCGTTTAACTTTTTCTACAGGTGGTACTCTCTCCAAAGAGAAAGCACCAAGATGGATGTGTACATAAGCTGATTTCTTCCACTTTTCTCATAAACCACTTCAGGGAAGAGATTTGAAGTGATTGTACCACCAAACAGAAAATGAAATGCTTTTGCAGAGCTGGCTGCAAGCTCAAATGCTAGCAAACTTTGACAGGTAGTGTCAGCCACCCCTTCTAATTTTTGAGGAGGCCTGCAGCAGCAGCAGAGCTGTGTTGGTAATCTGAATCTCAGAGTGATTTGTTGATATATGCAGATTAAAATCGCTTCCTGGAGTCTTGAGTCTTCCCCATAACTTGCTTCCCACTAGGCTTATGTAGTTCCTAGGTTCAGGAGCTGAAGAGACAATTTTCTCTGAGAGATTGGAAGTGGTTGTTGCTGAAGCCTTTTGAGACAATGGAACAGATTTCTGTTTGAACTGGTATTAGAGAACAGAGATAGGATCTTTTTGGACACAACACGCTACTAGCAGACTGGTTTTGTTTGTTTGGGTTTTTTTAATCCCTGTTTATAGTAGGCAGGCTGCTGAAGATTCATAGTTACTTTGCTTTAACCTGTTGGTGCTCAAGAAAGGTACCTTGCAGGCTGTTGTGATGTAATGGATCCATAATTCTTAGCATCTAATGCACTAGTTTACTGCTTGTAAAACTCAGTCTGTTTCATTCATGTGCACGTCTCCCTCTTCCAGCATCATGGGGAGAGTATGGGGAGCGTGCCTGGAGATCTTCAGTTTAAAGGAATTAGGCCTAGGGTATCTGCAACTTTTTTGTATTCTGGCTGCACTTATCTTGTGTTAATTTCTTCCTTTTCAGCTTATGCTTCCCTTTCAGCCGGTATACGTTATGTCATAACATCAGTTTCAGCTGCAGTATTGATTTAATTCAAGGAGATTAATTTGGGCTCTGCAGTATTATGGGCCGATATGCTTCTTGTAGATGGAAAGATCTCTTAACAATCTTCCCAGTCTGTAGGGTGATACAGCGAAATAATAGCTGGATCTGTTTGGGCACCCTTTTGTAAAACAATTGCTTGTGACCAGCCCTCTGCAGCACCATTCCTGGCTCATCTGGGGGAGTGTGGGGCTGACCAGGGTTAGACCTCTGTGAGCTGGGACTTTCTCTGAACAAGTGAAGTAGCTGTTCAGACATAACACAACAGATGATAGAACTAGATATTGGCCTCGCTGCTCTGTTTCTTTTTTTCTGTAAAAGGGAATTAGGAGAGAGGAGTGAAAACTATGAATGTTCCATTGACTGCTCAGAGCAGCAGGGTGCTGCTGCGCAGAGTGTTGGAGACCGGTAAATCCGGGTGAACTCTGCTCTTGTAAGGCTTGAGTGAAGCCTTAGATATTTGTTTTGGCTTTATTATCCTGAATGCATGGAGTTTTTTCATTTCCATTTAGCTAGTCCAGACTCTCCTCTCTACCTATATAACTAATTGAGATTAAAGAAATTAAGGGCTATTTGCATTTAATTTAGCAAAACAAGAAATTATTGGAGGATGAAAAGCCAGCTGCTTTTTTGATAATATCCATCTTATTAAATCATTGTTTGCAATGATCTGCATTTGTTGTGTCACGTTTTTATGCAGTAATCTTTCTTTTGATGAGGCTTCTATTTGAGAGTTGGTGGTCATATATCAAAATCCTTTTCTATTTCATTTGTAGTTGTTTGAGATTCTGCATACACAAGCAACGTTATTTTTGTTGCTGTTGTTGCATGTCAGTTAAATGGAAATTATTTTCTCAAAGGAACAGTCTGTAGGTGCTGGGGAGTTAAAGTGAATGAGGAAAAAAATCATTGAAGTCATTTTACAAATTGCTTGCATCCTCTTTTTAGAAGGCTCCAATTTAAAATTCAGTAAAGGATAGCATATACTTACAGATCTTCATATGTGCACTTAATCCTAGATTAGGTTATATTCAGGTTTTTTTAAAAAGTCAAGATTTTAATGCATTATTTTATACCAGCTACAATGATCAAAAGAACTGTGTCTTTACCTGCCCTTCCTGTTTAACATGAACCAGGGTAATAGCAGATTAAAAGTGCTCATTTAGCACTCTTGGGGAAAAAAAGATTGCTTGCAAGAAAGAGAGCAATTATTAAGCCCAGCTCAGGGGAAGATGCAGTAAAAGGGAAACACTGAAGCAAGCTTTTAGGGTCAGAGAAATGCAAGGAAACAAAACTGAAGACAATAAAAGGAGACCAACAGAGGGGGGAAAAGAATAGATTTTTCTGAATTAGCGGGTACCATGAAGAAAAAGGAATGTTTTACAAAAGGAGACCCTCCCTTTCCTTTTATTATTAATTGGTTTGGGTTTTTTAAGGGTGGAGCTCGAAACTGCCAAGCAGTCTTGAAGTCGTGCTTTTCAAAGTACGTAGCAATTGCATCTGGAGGAGAAACACTGCACTATAGTTCTGTAGAAAAACAGATTGATCTCGGTGTTGTCAGAGTCCTATGAACATAGGCAGAGAAGACAGGATTTCTTTCGTAGTAGTTCCAGGGTTGGATGGTTTGTTTGTAATCTAAACTATAATTTGGAGTAACACATTATTGAGAGGGATGGGTTTTTTACTCAGTACAAAATATTTACAGTTAAATGAAGGGGAGCTAATACCAAATTTTTGTTGATCGTATGCTTTTTTTTTTTGCTTTTTCTGAGATCACATCTGCCAGACTATTACAATATAGCCTGACAAGCAATTGTGCTGCTGCAGAGTCTGAGCTGCTTAAGCAGCCGAGGTGGGCCCCCTAGTGCTGCGTATGGCGAGGCAAAGGTGTTCTGGTCCTGCAAAGAATCGCTGCAGAGTCACAGAATCACAGGCATCTCTTGCCACACTAGGAGTGCCACAAAATGCAAATGATCTTTTAAGTAAGAATCAGCACAAAGTCCTAGATGTCCTTGGCTTTAATAAAACTCTTGAGTTCTTCAGACTCTTTTCTCTTAACTGTTTGTAGCAGTATTGCCAAGCAGCATTCCTCCCTCTTAAATGCGAGCTGTATGGTGCTATGATTTCCAAAAGGAACAGCAATTATGTTAGAAGGCCTATGTATAGAAGACTAATTCTACAGTTATATGATTGAAAATGGCAAACTCTTGTTTTTAGGACACTGGAGAAACTAAAGTACACTTGGTTGTACAGTGCTGAAGTTTGTTTACTTATTTTTAAAAGTATTCAACAGCAAGTTTAACAATATGTGCCCTAGTGTAGAGTGAAGGGTTTTTATTTTTGTTTTGTTTTTTGATCTAAAGCTAGATTTTTAGACTTGTTTTGCCTGACATCTATTCTTAAGGCTTGGTATCTGTGATAGTTGGGCAATGTTTTTCATGTGGGAACTGCTGTTGTGCACTCGTGCTACAAATTGCAGTTCTCAATGTGCAGTCCATGCCCGACCTGCATGATTTGTACATAGCAGTCATCCTTTCGCTATATCTTATGTTGCAAGGCTTTCCAGTGCCTCCTGTCCTTATTTTGTTCAGCTTCACCACCCGAGATACAGCTAATCTTCTTGCAGTTGTTGTTGTTGCTTGACTGCTTTTATGGACTCATTTGGGAGAAGTTTTGCTTGATTTATTTGCCAAATAAAATATCACTGTGAATGTGTGAGCCATAGCATTTTGTGTTCACCACTTGAGGGGCGCTGCACACAGTGGCTTTTACTTTTCTAGTCTGTGCTTTTAAAAGGTTTTTTGGTGAAGTTACTGGTTTCCGTTTTCTTCCGCAAATGGACTACAGACATTCCTATAAACAAGTCTTTCTTTTAACCAAAGAAAATTCTAGGGTTTCACCCAAAAGGGGGGGGGGGGGAGCGGAATGCAGCTGGATTGTCTGTCAACAGTAAACAGAAGTTTGGTTTGAATAGAAGGGCTGTGATACTTGCTGTGTGGAGTGCCTCCTTGTGCCATCTTTTCCTCCTTTATCCATTTGAAAATGGTTTGCTTGCACCTTCTCTTTCTTCCTCCCCCTCCAATTTCTTAAGGTTACCACCACTGGGGAAGAGCAGCAAAGGGGCTAAGGTAAAAGGGCAGAAATTTGCGGAGTTTCTGGCACCTGGCAAGGAGAAGAAAGAGGCTGGACTGTGTCCCTATCTCTCTTCTGTGCAGAAGTGTGCACAGGTTGTATGGAGAGAGGGTTCCTGGGGCTGTGAGCTAAACATGTGCTTTGTTACTACCTGCTCTCATCCTGAACAAGGTAACTTCACAAAGTTTTGCTGTCTGTTGGCTTTGACACAGTTAATTATGGAGTTTCTAGAATGCTGGACTGATTTTCAGGGAAGAACTTCTTTTGCTCAGTCTAATGCATGGCTTGTCAGTAGTGCACTAGATAGAAGAGGCCTTGTAACAAAATCAAGTTCATCTCCACAGTGACTTAGCTGAAATTGGTAATTGTATCTGGGGGAAGAACTTTCTTTTGCAGCTGTGGAGTATGTAATCTGGTATTGGAAGAGCTGCTTTGTCTTGTACCTTCACAGATATTTTCCACGTAATGTTGCAAGCTGCTGCCCTTCAATGTTGAAATACCTCAGCCATGTGTCCAGAAGCCTTTACTGAAGGGGAGTGATTTATCTTGGACTTGATGTTCTACCAATCATATGGGTTTAAAAACAAGCAATGTCAGCAGTTGTGAATAAAACTCCATAGACATTTGAATGTGAAGGTGGTATGGGATGGTCTCACTTTCTACATAAACAGTTTAAATGGTCCTCATGAACAAAAGCATAAAACTGAGGAGATGAGGTGAAATTTGCTGTTGCTTAGTTTTGAGCTTTTTTCCTCACCTACCCCTTGAATGTAGGGGGGAAAACAGGGCTGCTGCCTCCAAGGCTGTCAATGATTGTTAGAGGCGGCAATGCCAAATAAGTTGGCAGTGTGGAGCTGAGTGGGTGGCTAGTTGCTTTCCGTCCAGTGCTGATGGGCCTTGACAGCTCTCACGGTCTTATGTAAACAAACCTGACAATTAAAATGTGCTTATTGATCTAGTTGAAAGAAATACAATATAGCTTTTCTGAAGTTTAGGCTTTCTGAAGTCTGAAATAACAGTTTCCTTACATGAATCCTTTTCCTGGAAATGGGTCTGTGCTCTCCCCTTTCTAAACAAGAGAGACTAAAGCAGTAATTATGAGGCAGAGAATTCTTACTTGCCTGACAACCTGGTTAATGGACTATTTCTTTTTCCTTCAGGATTGATTTTTTTTTTTTCTTTTCCTCTCACCTAAGCATGCACTCATTTTTAAGGTGTAGGTGTGACTACAGATCCTAACTGAGCAGCATTGTTGAACAGTTGGGAAGGGAGAAAGGAGAAACTTACTTCGGAATGGTGCCTAAAATTGGGCATAATATACAGTGTTCAGTTGACCAGGAGAAGATGAGATTATGTTACACAGTATCAGCAGCCTTCAGGGGAGATGAAAGATTCCTTGTCCCTGCTTATGCTTTACAGCTGAAAACTGAGAAGGCAAAGAAAGGCACGGCAAAATGTAATACATACCACTTAAATAGTTTGGAAACAGTGCTGAACACAGAGACTAGGTCACTCAGTCACTGTAACATCTCATACAAATGGTTCCTTGAGGCTTCAAAAGATGATTCTTCAAGTAAATACCGTAGCTACTCAAGATGAATTGGAATCAGTAAAAATATGTGTTAACTTGGCCCTCCCCAGAATGAAACCCAGAATCTCAAGGTAGATTTCTACTTAAATCTTCTCAGAACTTGGAAACGGAGACATCTGGGAGAATTGTCCTTGCTAGTCTGAAGATCCTCACTGTGGCGTGGCCTGGAGAAGACAGGGAGATAACTACTGAGCCATGGCACAACTTGTGAAGTGGGGAGGTTGTTGAACATGTTAGCTACGTCAGAAAGGAATCTCTGTCTCCTTTCATTGGGAAGGTGAATGCTGATCAACAATGACATAAAGCTATGTTTGCTCACCACGAGAGGGTGACCGCATCAAAGATTGGGGCCTAATGCAAAAATACTTCTGTTACAGACTCACTTCCATTTTTAGTTCAGTGGCCATGAAAACTGTCACGGAAACAAAACTATTCTCATTGTAAGAGAAACTGCAAGCTGTAGATTCGATTTGATTAGACTTTGAACAAACAGCTTGGCTTTGCTGCATTCATATCAATGTAAAGCAAGGTCAGGCAATGGCAGAAGCAATTCAGCTATCTTTATTTCACAGTATTAAACTTACTAGTTTGGACAAGAGACTGAACCCTTCTGAAACACAGATCAGCTATGTCCATTATCACTAGATGCATTGTCTTCATACAGTTTCTAATATATCCTAGTTCTACGTCACAGATATTAGTTTGCTGGTGGTTAGATGAGTTAAGAAAATAACAATCTTAAAACAGCACTCCCCAAAACAGCGGGTCTCTTCAGCACAGTGGTAGCCGTATTCTTGGCCTTCAGTATTCTTGCTCTTGAAGCCAAACTCACTCTATTCAGCACCAGTATCTTGCACCTCCTGAAAATGCCTAAAACTAGGAAGGGGAGATGCATAGAAAATGAGAAAAAGAAATTAAATTCTCTTGCACTTTGTTTGCCAACAGAATAACTATTGTTCCCGTGTTGATGGAGATGGGAACATCCCTACAATCTTCTCTGTATAAAAGTGAGCAATTGACCACAGACTGAATTTAGTCAGACTATTTTCCAGTACCTGTACACACTAAACTTGTCTGCTAAATGTGGGTACATGAATTAAACACATGGAGAGCATGGTGTTAATGGGATTAATATGTATATTATAGCTACTTTGTGCTCATGTAAAGTTTCTTCTGTTGGAACTTGGCTTGTTTGCACAGATAAGTGATAAGTGCTAATTTCTGTATAACTGAAATGTATATCTGCTTTGAAAACATAGTCTTTAAAAGCTACATGAAAAATTATAGAGTACCTGACATGATTTTTTTTTTTCCTGTGGGCTGGTTTAGAAAACCCAGTTTGCAGTAGAAAAGCAGCTGTTATATGTAGTTACAAAATTCACTAATATGCAGTTAACCTTCTTTCTAACTTGGGAGTTCATGCATATGGATTAGATGGTGGCAGATGACTCCATGTCCTAGCTTTTCTTCTCTGCCTCATTATTTGCAAATTGCAGAAGCTCATGTCACCTGGAGATCCAAGAGTGAGGGCAGGTTTTAGGTAGATTGGCTTTTCACTCATGAAGCAGTAATTTTAATTTTCAGCACTATATATGTATTTTAATCTTACTGGCAGTTTGCAATGTGCTAATTTAGAGTGTAGCTTTTTCCCCTATTTCCATTTTCAAGGACCCTGGAGGTCTATTAAACTGTGTTTGTATCTGTGTGAATGCAGCTACTTCATTAGCACAAAGCATTTAGAATACAATGTGAAAGGTCAGATATTTCAGGAAGGATGAGTTTTATTTGGAGGGCGAGAGAGAGCAAAAGGGATGGAACTTAAAAAAAGAAGTCTCTAAATGTTGAGTTTACAACCACAGCTGTAGAACATTCTTGTAGAACAAGAATGCGTTGGATAGATGGGCTGCTGTTATAATACATATGTACAAATGGTTATTGTTGTGCATTAAATATACAGGCCAGACTACTGTTTTCTGTCAGAAGGTATGCTCACCAAAAAAGCTACAAAAGTCAAGGTCATCTGTACAGGTGGTCCTAAGAATTGGTTGCTTAGAGCAGGAACTTTTCTACTTACAAAAGCACTTCCCTGACATAAAAGGCATTATCTGTTGTGATCTGGGGGAGGTCAGAGAGAATAAAACCCAATCAAATTAAAATACAATTAACGTGGTGCATATCTATAGAGCCTTATTTAAGATGATCAGTGTGGGTTATGAGTTAGCCTAGGACAAAGGTGCTGCTTCAAGTACTGGTTGGGAATTTTATGGTAGGGAAGAACAACAACAATTTTCTTTCAAAGTCTTTGCATCTCAAATCTGACCGACTTCAAGTCACCTCTGGATGTAAGTAACACCTAATGCTTTTAATGACAAAAACACTAACAAAACCTCAAAGTTCAAGACTATGGCTTGGGACTCTTGTCATGCTGTTTGGAAAATAGAGTTTAAGTTCTTGCTTTGCTTGCTTCAGGATTAGAATGTATGGGGGAAATGGTCCTGGTGGTTATGGTGAAGGCTTTTTGTATTTCCTCAGACTTTAACCATAATTTCCATCTTGAACATGAGAGGAGTTTTCACTGGAACTTAGTTTTTGAGGAAAGCTTTGGGTGAAAGACCATCAGAAATACCCAAAAGTGCTTTTTGGCTTTATTTCAAGTGTACTGAGAATACCAGGGTTTGGCTTTCTGCTGTCGTACTACATTGAGTTGACCCTAGTGTCTAGCAGAAATATGTTTACTCTTCAGAACTTAACTGAAGGAGAAAACGAGCGTAGACAGGCTGCAGGACAGACAGGAAGCCACTGGATGGCAGATGAGACTAAATTATGCAAGAGCCCAGCAGGTGTCATTGCTGGTCTTGGGTTCACAACAGGTACAGGGAAAGAGATCAGACGAAATGTACCCGAGCTCCTTGCTGATATGTTCTAGTGGATTTGTCAGGAGCTGGAAAAGCAGAGAGGAGGGAAAATATTACTGTAGACCTAGTAATAGACCTAAGTATTCTGTGGTCCAGCTTGAATTGCTACACTGGAGTTGCGTTGAGAGTCAACATACTCTAATGCACAGTTATGAGGCAGGTTTTCAATAACATCTGTGTCCAAAAGCAGCATATGTTTTTAACCATTGTCCTTTTTTTTCTATTTGTTTCTTAAAAAAAAAAAAAGGTGAAATATTGGTTACTTTAAAGAAGGTGAAATGGCGGGGGGAGGGGGGATATCTCTGATAATTTTCCCTTCTCTGGTGTACTGAAAACTTAAATATTGGTATTTTTCTTCAGCAAGGTAGCAGAATATTCCCATTTTCTTGTGGTGCGTGGGAAGGGTCTCTTATACTGTGAACTCTACTGCCTCTTACCTCACTTATATTTGACAAGGTTATGTTGCCACTTCAGGCTTACAGCTTTAAAACAGGTGAAAAAATAAACTTTCCAAGTTGCAGTGGGGTTTCCTCTGATGGAACAGCTCCGCATTCACCTCATGCTTGGTTTGCTAGATTGGTTTCAATTAGGTTTTCCTTGATTTATAGTCAGTGATATTTGTGCTGCAGTTGACTCTGCAGCTCATTAAATGAGGTCTCTGCATCAGTCTAGTGCCAGCGAATTCCCAGCTGGCAGCCCACCACTGCAGGGACGTGAGGTATGTGTCTGCAGCCCTGCAGAGGACCTGGATGAGGGCCACATGTGGGTGGAGAAATGTTGTCCCCTCTCTTGCTCCCTCTGTGGGGTGGACTGGAGCACTTGGCATATCACTCTTGAATTGTGTTAAAGCTGCCCCTTTAACTTAAAATGAACCTCTTCAGTTCATCCTCTGTGAACATTTATTTACCTGTTAGCATAAAAAAACCCCAACCCAGAACAGCATCTGGTAGGTGAGAAGAGCTTGTTATAACGTCAGTAATAAAGTCCAGTTATTCTCTTCCTGGTGTCAACAAGTAATCTAATTTCCTGATACATTGAAGAATATTGTTAATTGGTTAAAACTGAAGTATGGGGACTGTGTCTGGTTAACAACAGCTGCTTGGAGACTTGAGGCTTTGCAGGTTTGGCAGGAATAACACCTTTTTTAAAGGCTTACAGATTCCTAGATGACAGCATACAGAAACCGAACAGCAGGGGAAACATAGGCAGCAGTAGTCACTGAAGGAGGAGGGTGTTAAAAAAGAATTGTTTGTCTTTTCCAAAGCAACCAAGTCGGGGGGGAGCATGTGTCAATGGGCCTGTGTTCTCCTTTGCAGATAGAGCCTGGGACATGCATACGTTCTTGTTCTGGAAATGTAATTTATGGCTGAGACTGTTCTCTGATTCATAAAGAGCATGGAAATCATTCACCTAGGGCCTGAATGCTCTGCCATGTGATTCCTTTCATGTTTAGAGTAAAGCTTATCTGCCATGTGCTAACTCTTCTTTTCTCCATGCTGCAAATTAAAGTAATTAGCAAACAAAAGCCAGCTTGTAGACTTTCCATTGAAGCTGCAAAAGTACAAACAGAAAAGAAGCATCAAGGCACTTTTTCTTTCTTGTTTAAACATTACAAATGTCATTGATCATTTTACAGAATTACTCTTGGAAGGTTAAAAAAAACACCTTATAGCAGAAAGAGTAGGAAAGGGTAGGCAGTGAAAAACCATTAGGGTGAATGTTAATGCAAGTACTCTGGTTGTCACTGGTAGTGATTCAAGCAAACAAGACACTTTGCTGTAGCCTGGCTGAAGAATATTTCTATAATACAGAGAAATGAAGTGTGTAGCATAGTAAATGCACTCTGAAGAGCCATTTCCTGGAAGCCATTTTCGTTTGTATCATAGCCCATCATTAAACAAAGCGTGGCTGCCCCTTTCTGTGCTTTTGTGCTGGGACTTCCCATTTTTACTGTGAGCTACAGCAGTGTGGGGCTCCTGTTGGGAGAGGAAACTTTCCAGGAAGGTGTAGATGCTAAAGAAAGCAAAGGATTGCTTCTTTGCTTATACAGAGTTTTGCTTGAAATAGCTGCCCAGAAAACAGATTGTGATTGCTCCTCCAGTAATGATTTGGGTTCAGATTTGTCTGGGAGAACAACTCAGTGACTGATTTTTTTTTTTCCCATTAGGAGGTGAGAGGTTTGTGGATGGTTTGTTGTGGTAGATCAAAATCTGACAGGTTGTTTAAAGGTACTTCTCTTCTGTAGTGACTTGTTTTTCTTGTTTTACTGCATTATGGGCACCTGTACCACTATCTTTTATTTTCTATAATTTTTTTACTTATTTTCTTTTAGTGTTTCTTGTTCTTGGTTGGATTTGAAGGCTCTGATGCTCAGCTATGCAGAGCTTCCGCATCATGTTACAAAGAGCAGATGCTGCAAAACTTTCGGGTTCCCTTTCTACCAGGAGCTGCCTAGATGTTCAAGTGCCTTAAATGAGTTAGAGCTGCATTATCTCTGTGTTGGTCAGAGCAGGTTGTAGGAAACAGTCCAAGTGAACAGGGTGTGCTGACCCCCATGTGCTGTTACACCCCTCTTTTGAATTCTCCTGTGTTGTGTTGTAGAGATGGATCTGTGAGTGAAGGCCCTGTGATTTGGCTCATGACAGGCTGACTCATGAGCCCCACAAGCTAGGGTAAATGGCAAGATTCACAAATGTAAATCAATCAGTGGGCCTACAGAGTAGGTTTCTCTAGGTAGTGCATATTGCCATTTCCTTCAGCGCAAACAGTGCTGATCAAGCTCTGAAAAGCTGAGCATGGAAAGAATGCAGTACTGGTGCTCTCTCCATGAATAAAACATGTTTTTATGCCTCAGATGGGGTTGAACTTGTTTTTACAGATCAGACTCTTACAGATGTCACAAACATGGAAATTTGTGCACAATCTCTATATAACTACGTAAAGAACCTAATTACCAGTCCAGATTTTCCCACTTTCTTTTGGCATTAAAGGCAGCTATGAAATACAACTATTTTTCAGTGAATAAAAGTTCTTATAATAAGAACATTTGTACTTGATGTTAAATGAGTCATGCAGTCAGGCAGTGGATAAAAGTTTGAGAGAAGGAGGCAAAACTATTTCTCTACAGTGGCATCCCTATCTTCACTGTATGAGTCATGACACAAAAAAACCCATGAAACTGACTCCAGCTCTGCAGCAGGGGTCCTTCATCGGCAATGAAGATGTAGAAAACAATCCTACCCCACCGAGTTAAAATCCAAATATTGCTGTGAGTGTAAACATTTTAAAATCATTCTTTCCTGAGCTGCAGCTCAAACAATCTGTGCTCTAGAAATGATTTTTCAAACTCATCTCTGCTGATGAAATTTACAGGGTTTTGGATCTACCTGACCTCTTGTTCAATGGTGTTTTGTTGCAGGTTGTTTTTTTTCTTTTGGTTACTGAGTTATTACTATTGGATAGGAGATACTGAGAAGAAAGTGTTGAGATTAAATAAAAGTGAAAGCCAAAAATATTCTTCAGGTCGTTTAAACTGCCTTACCTCTCTCTCTTAAGGATTGCTTCAGATAACAGGGTACTTTCTTCTCTAATCCTTACAGCAGATCAGCAAAGGCTGCAGTGCTTTAGAGGCCAGGATGCACCAGGACAGCAAGAATTTGAGGAGGCTAAGAAGAGTTAGAATGATAACCTTGGCTGTGAGGAAAAGGAAGACATGTAAGGAAAACGATTACAGGCAAAGTGGAAATAAAACTGCAGTAAGATTGCAGTTTGTGGAGGGCAAAGGAAAAACAGTAACAAGAAGTAGTCCTTTCTGAAATGCTCAAGATAGCTTAATTTGACCGGAAAGCTCCCTTTAGAATTGTACCTGAGGTGTCTCAGTCTGATCTTGTAGAGAGACTGTTCAGTTTAGCCTCTGATCCTACTGTCTGTTCTCCTATCGGTTCTCCCGAGGCTGTTTGCAGGGAAATTGTGTCTTCCTGTGCACTCATCTTCCCGTCTTCCTCTTCGCTACACCCCTTCTGAATACCCTTGCCAGTGTATTGGAGTGTGCCGCAAGAATGGCTCTGCGTTGGGGGTGCTGCAGCCCTGGAAGTGGAATGCCATTCCTGCTACCTGGTCCCAGATCACCCTTAGTCCCAAACAGAAATGCAAGAAGAAATCTGTTTTTGTGTTCCTGTCTTTTAGCCTAATAAATATGATGCCAATATCTGGATTTTATAAAGGAAGACTGCACTAGTCCCACTTGAACTGCCAGCTCTGACATACTTGTTTCTCTTTCTTCCTGTCTGTATCATTCATCTATTAAGGAGGTGTGAGGACATCCTTCAAACAAAAAAATTTCACGCTAAGTGGAGCGTTAACAGAAGGATGGTCCTGTTTTGGGATGCATATTTCCTGACATACCCAGATGTTCTCTGAAATTCTAGTGTAGATTCAGATCTTCTCCCTGGTGTTTCTTGTGACCCAAACCTTAAGTAGGATGTTTGTTTTAGCATCTAAATCTTTAGAAATGTTAATTTCCCTTGGGCATGGTTTGTTGAAGCCATCTCCTGTCTAGATGGTAAACAGAAGCGTTAATGAAGTGTTAATGATTGCTCTAGTATTTCACTTGGTGATAAACAAATAGCTAATTTTGAAATAAATGCTGCCTTTCCCTGGAGCAGAGTGTGTGAGGGTGGGAGGGCTTGGAAAGGGGATAAAAGGATGATATGCAGCCCTTAATCTACAGATTTTCATTTTACAGGACAGCTTTTTTTAACGACGCTTGACGCTACGTGTTGCAGACGCATGTATATGCATGCGTGAGTAATGTCTGTAACTCATTACTAGCTTGTGGGATATACTGTCACAGTGAAAGTTAAGTTCTCTGAATTGATGGCGGGTTTGTGCTGCTGAGGTGGAATTTGGGGGATATTATGACAGCAGGATGACACACGAATGGGAAATGGGGGTAAAAACGTAGTCTGAGTTATCAAAATGAGGTTGTTTGAGAAAACACTGCCACCTCTTATGTTTGAATTAAATTCACATTTGTCTGGATGTCACTTAGATTTGTATAATGCCATATGAGAAAGGAACTATAGGGGGTTATTACAATAACTTGGGGGGGGAGAGACAGGAAAAAAAAAGGAAAGAGAAAATAATTCAGAATTGATCGTTATTTTTCAGAACTGTATTTCTGTAGGAGAAATACTACAAGAAGAGAGACTATATAAATTAAATCTGTTAATGCCAGTGTTAAACAAGCAAAAAAGTGTCATTGCAGAGAAGTACAGAAAAGTCATCCAAGGGGTCTTGGATTGCTCTGAAGCCTTGAAAACAAACCTCCACTTAGTCCGGGGCCGTGAATTTAGCAACACATAATAGGAGCTCCTGCTTGGGGCAAATACTATCTTTTTTCAAAATTGGGCACAGTTAAAGTAAGAGCAAATGCAGCTTTAATGCCTTTGCAAACGGTGATAAAGCCGGTGCTCCCCTGAATTCAAACAGCAAGTAGATCAGAGGAGACTCCTGGGAATGGAGAAGACGGTCTCATTTGGGATCTGAAAGAGACGTGGAAGCTGGCAGATGGGTTTTTTGAATGACTAGGAAAGTGAGGAGACTTGGCCTCCACTGCTCCTTTCAGGGAAAGGGTAACCTTTTCCATAAACATAGTAACAAGCGTTTTGGGGCTCAGGGACCCTGTAGGACCTTTCCAATGGCATGATTTTATTCTATTGCTTTTTTGTGACATGGCATCCTCTTTGGAACAAAAATCTCTGCATGAGCTGGCTTACAGCACCTGGCAAACTTGAAAGTAAATCTCATAACATCAGGCAAAAGCACTGCTGAATCGGAGACCGTGAGTGAATCCTGCATGGACTACGAGCGGCTCGCTTATAAAAAGCTCTGAACTAATGTACCAAGTTAATCAAATACTATGATGGCAGATATGTAAATGTTTTACAGGTTGTGTGTGTGGGAAACTGACAACTGCATATTGGCACAAAGCTTTGAAGGGGTGAGGGACTGTGCGTTTCAAACAAGGTGCGCTAATAGAATGGCAGGTGGGATGATCTAAATTCTTGTTGCTTTTCTTCCTAAGAGCATACTGAAATGTATTGCTCCGAGTACCTGGATGCATTAGGTGGTTTGCAGGTGTGGTGGCCTGTGTCTGAATGTCTGAAGTCAGAATTTTTTGGGAGGGTTGTTTTGTCTTTTCAGCATAGCCAAACAAAGTGTAATGATGTAAATGGTCTTTCTGCATTGTTTCTTAATGTCTGCTTTTGGTAAAGTATTTTAAATAACAAAATGTGTTGTGGTTTAGTATGCAACAATGAACAGCTCTTCAAAAAGCTGTGCATTTTTAAAGACTGATAATGTGTCTAAAACTCAAGTAGAGTTTCAGCCTTGCAATGTATGGAGATTATGCAATATCAGAAAGTAAATGAGTTGAAGATTTCCAGGTATATACTTCAAACTGGTGAACAACAATTTGCTTAGAGGTGCTGGTTTTCCATCGGAGAGCAATAGAGCAGAAATACAGAATGGGCAAATGTTTGCAGGAGGAAGGTAAACTTGTTTGTGATGAGTGCTTATCATGAGTTGGGTGATGAGGACAGCTAGCATATGTCATAGAAAATAGTATTTCTCTTCTCTCTGCAGTTTACGTATGCATCTTAGCTAAGTGCATCAGAGCCTTAATTCAGATACAATGTCTGCCTCGCATTGCTTCATGATGGAAAAATAGACCTTTTTCCAGTGAACTAGAATGAACAGATGCAGTTGCAAACAGCTAGCAGATGTTAAAAGCAAGTGAGCAGGAATCAGCTTGAGGGGCCTGTGCGGGGGCAGCCAGCTCTCCCTGGAGTTAGGAGTCAGGGAGGGAGCTGAGGATATTTTCCCTGAAGAGATAGCAAACAACGCTGGAATGACATTTTTAGATTAGGTGAACAAGATCCCCTTAAATTCCAGAAGTCTCTTGCCTCCCCCCTTCTTTCTTTTTTAAAGACAGTCTGAGCATCTTGTGCTTGTTGTTTGGCAGCCCGGGTGAGACTGCTATCTTGGATACATCTTTAGAGCATAAGAATGGACAATAATTATTCTTCTTAGTCTCCAGAAGTTGTCTAATAACTAAAAAGAAAGTGGCTTTTATTACCTCTTGGCAGAACTGGAGGGAATGGGAAAAGATAAGTAGGAATAGGGCCATGTGAAAAAGACAGTGGCAAGAAAAACATAATTAGTCCCAACTTCTTTCTCTGCAGCTCTGAAAGAGCTTGATTGTTCCCACCCACCAGTTTTGCAGAAGTTTTAAACAGTCTCTGTAAAAGGGGGGCTACTGGATTAAAAGCTGAAAATTACTGTTGTGGGCAAGGTGCTTCCAGTGATGCAGGTTACCTGGTTTGTTATTTTATATAAGGTTTACTCATGGAGCATTAAGAAACCTGGTAACTTACAGAAATCTGTTATGAATCTGCTTATGAGTCCATGCCGTGCTGCTGTGTTTCTTGGAAACAAGATCTTGTGAAGAGTCAGTTACTCTCCTCTTTTTTTTTTTAAGTAAATCAAACAAAAAAAACCCAGCCAAACCACAGACCCCCAACACTAATTGTTGAAAATCTGACTGTGTAAAGTGCAGAATGGACTATACAGGAGGTAGCTTGCCTCTATGCTATTAAATACAGATGGACTGCAAATGGAAAAGGTGGTGTGTCATTCAACCTGGGAGCCAAGGCCTCTGATGTTATTAAAGGAGAAGGTGGCCTAGAGCATGGGAGTTGCAATTCCCCCGCTAATTACAACAGGAATCACAGAATAGCTGAGGTTGGAAGGCATTTCTGTAGATCATCTAGTCCAACCCCCTCCCTCCAAGCAAGGTCAGTTGGAGATTTTTCAGGGCTGTGTCCAGGTGCATATTGTCCATCTCCAAGGATGAAGATTCCACAGCCTCACTGGGCAGTTTGTTCCAGTACTTTGTCACCCTTCAAGCTTTTTTTACTGTTTCTTGCTTAGTACGGAATTTACTGCATTTCAGCTCATGGGCATCCTGTCACTGGGCACCACTGAGAAGAGTCTGGCTCCCTCTTTACTAACAATGCTGTCTGCCCTTCTGCCCTGTTTTTATATACACACTGATCTGCTTGAGCCTTCTTTTCTCCAGGCTGAAGAAGCTCAGCTTCTTCAGCCTCTCCTTGTGTGTTTCATGCTTCAAGCCCCTCATTTGTAGCCATCTGCTGGTCTCACTCCGGTAGGTCCATGTCTCTCAGAACTAGACCTGGAACTGAAGATGTGGTTCACCAGTGCTGAACCAGAGGGGAAGGATCACCTCCCTTGACCTCCTGGTGAGTCTAAAGAGAAATATATTCAATTATATAGGGTGGGTGAAGTGTCTCCACACCACTAGATTCATGCCCCAGCTTGGAGAGCGTGGTGTCTGAATGCTTCTTGGATCTCTGTGTTTAATATTAGTGCCAGGTTAAGTAGATCTGTTTTTTGCAGCTCCCAAAAAAGGTGCATCCGCTCCAGAGATATGGTTTAGGGTATTTCATTTTGTCAAGTTTTCTTACAGTCTGTGCTGACCTCCTCCTGAGTGTGCTGGCTCTTGTGAAGCACCTGGACTTTCATGCACGTTGTATAGGAAGGGAACTAAACTGAAGGCTGAGTGCCCCTCTTTTGGGGCCTAGGCATGCCTGCACTCCTGTAGAGGCAGTGACCCATCTTGGTTTCCCAACATTAAAGTTCAGTAGCCCTTCTGTATATCGCAGTGTTATTTTGACGGTACATTCATTATATGAGCTCAGAGGAGAGAATAATGGCCACCATGTAAGGATATATTAGATAGGATAAAGGCTCAAATGAAGAATATGAAACAAGATCAACCAGACGTCCACTGCAGCCCTTGCTGGGGCTGAGAATTTTCTAGTGAGTGAGCACTTTTATAAATGGTAGTATGGTATTTGACTGGAGGCTGTAAACAGAGAAGGGAAGAGAGGCTGATGATCAATATTATGCATCCTGTAAGTTAAAACCAGTCAGTAGAAATAGAGTACTATCTAATGGCAGCCTTTATTTTTAAAATAGGAGAAGTGTTAAGTCTAGAGAGTACACTGATGGTGTTATATTTTTATTAATGAGAAGGTGGGGAAATTATTCCTGTAGCAGGATCTAACCTTCAGCACTGGCGTTTCATTTACAGCCTAAAAGCCACTGTATGTCTTCTGAGTAATTGAAGTGACACTACCAATCCTTATCACTGAAAAAAATCCTGTGCAAATCTCTGGGGGAGAACATATTAACAGTTTGGCATTAAATCTATACTGAGTGTAGCCCAGTTGCCCTGCTTTAACTTATAGTTTTGGCTGAGAAACTATTTAGCAGGGATTTTGCTGTCACTTTATTGTAGTTGATGTCACAAATTCCTGAGCCCTTGCTATTTAATACTGTGTGTAACAGTAGCTAGATCCAATATCATCTGTGAAGTACAGATGATTTTCATGAGATTGCCCATACTGTCTTAAAAGCAGAGAGTGGTTTCCAGAGCAAAATTAAATACAATTAGATCCCTTCTAGGAGTTTTGCCTCTCAGCATGACTGATTACTGGTAGATCAGGATTTTTACAAGCTCTTGAGTATGTAGAGGTTGGGTCAGCCATACTGCCTGCACCCTGCTGTAAATCCAGTCCCTTGTGGGGTGGTGAGGAGGGGCATGGGGGCAGGAGATGCTGCCACTTCCTTTGAGTTACTGTTGTAAGGCCCGTGCAACTCTTCTGACAGAGCAATTTCCTTCATTTAGGAGCAGATCTCTGCTGTTTCTTTACCACCAGTCTGGGACAGAAGACTTCCCTGCTATAATAGGAAATACAGCATTTTTTTCAAGTGGAGCTTTCCTATGGCATTTACAGTTCAAATACAAAATTGTTTTCTTCCAGAGCTCTTACTTTGTGTAACTAGTTTTGCATGCTGCAGTGAAGTGGTATTTTGTAGAAAGGCAGCATCTTTGGGGGATGATAGCAGTTTTGTGCATTTAGCTTTGCAACAACATAGAGAACTTGTTGTCTCTAGTACATGAGTGGCAAAGCAAATGGTGCACAAAAATACCTAATCCTGCACCCTTTTTTCCCAGTGCTCCTGAAGGATGATACCTTTAATAAAGTTCGGTCCAAACATCTAACTCCTAAAGGTAGAAACTGTTGAATACATTATCTTTGTCTTTTGTGGTGGAATACAAAATCATCTGCCTGTTGATCCAAGTGGAAGACTGGTGAAAGGTCAAGAGCACAAGTCTTATGAGGAGCGTCTGAGGGAGCAGGGGTTGTTTAGCCTGGAGAAAAGGGGGCTGAGGGGAGACATCATCGCTCTCTACAACTACCTGGAAGGAGGTTGTAGTGAGGTGGGGGTCAGTCTCTTCTCTCAAATAACAATCAATAGGACAAGACAAAATGGCCTCAAGTTGTGCCGGGAGAAGTTTAGATTAGATATTAGGAAAAATTTCTTCACCAAAAGGATTGTCAAGCATTGGAACAGGCTGCCTGGGGAAGTGGTTGAGTTACCATCCCTGGATATGGTGCTGAGGGATATGGTTTAGTGGTGGACTTGGCAGTGTTAGATTAATGTTTGGACTTGATGATCTTAAAGGTCTTTTTCAACATAAACAATTCTATGACTTTATGACCGTAGGTTGGCATATGGATAGTTTCAGCGTGTAACTTAATTTCCAAGTGTATGAGCAGAAACTTGTATCTAAATACTTTGAGTTCTGCACTGTGTGTTCAGCTAAGACTTACATCTGCGCTCTGTGCTATATTGGCTACCACAAGCTGTGGAAAGAAAGAATGATTTGATCACTGGTTGCATGTAGTAATGTACCAGGCATTCCTGATAGCTTGGATTGGTCTTGTGTAAAACTGCCAAATCTGCTTGTTGTCAGCTTTGACAGAACACTTTTAAGGACTCACAAACAATTGAATTAAAATCCATGGAGAACCCAGGTCTTATATTTTTGTCTGATCTTAAGCACATTCTTACAAGATTGGTGAACATGCATGTATTTCACGTATCTATGTTTAATTGTTGTCTCCAGCTGCTAAGATATACTTTTGGGGGAAACCAAATATCCAAAATACTATTCTCACCTTTTCATTTTATCTGGTATCTATTGGTGACTCTTATTATTATGGAAAATGTCTGACAGTGCTGTCATCACAGTATCTTGAGCAAAGATGAGCTATTATTGCAGCAACAACACATAGAATCATAGGGTTCGAAGGGACCTCTGGAGATCACCAAGTCCAACCCCCCTGCCAGAGCAGTGTCACCCAGAGCAGGTTGCACAGGAACATGTCCAGGTGGGTTTTGAATGTCTCCAGAGACGGAGACTCCACCACCTCTCTGGGCAGCCTGTGCCAGGGCTCTGCCACCCTCAGGGTAAAGAAGTTCCTCCTCATGTTTAGGTGGAACTTCCAGTGCTCAAGTTTGTGCCCATTACCTCTTGTGCTGTCACTGGGCACCACTGAAAAGAGCCTGGCCCCATCGTCCTGACTCCCACCCTTTAAGTATTTATAAGTGTTGATAAGGTCTCCCCTCAGCTGTCTTTTTTCCAGACTGAAGAGACCCAAATCCCTTAGCCTTTCCTCATAAGAGAGGTGTTCCAGTCCCCTAATCATCTTTGTAGGCCTTTGTTACACCCTTTCCAGCAGTTCCCTGTCCTTCTTGAACCGGGGAGCCCAGAACTGGACACAGTACTCAAGGTGTGGCCTTGCCAAGGCAGAGTAGAGGGGGAGGATGACCTCCTTTGACCTGCTGGCCACACTCTTCTTGATGCACCCCAGGATGCCACTGGCCTTCTTGGCCACAAGGGCACATTGCTGGCTCATGGTCATCCTGTTGTCCACCAGGACTCCCAGGTCTCTTTCCACTGAGCTGCTCTCCAGCAGGTCAGCCCCCAACCTGTAATGGTGCACGGGGTTATTCCTCCCCAGGTGCAGCGCCCTACACTTGCCCTTGTTGAATTTCATAAGGTTCCTCTCTGCCCAAATCTCCAGCCTGTCCAGGTCTCTCTGTATGGTGACACAGCCTTCCAGTGTGTCAGCCACCACCCACAGCTTTGTGTCATCAGCAAACTTGCTGAGGGTGCACTCTATCCCCTCATCCAGGTCATTGATGAGTATATTGAAGAGGACTGGACCCAGTACTGACCCCTGGGGAACACCACTCGTCACTGACCTCCAACTAGATTCTGTGCCCCTAATCATGACCCTCTGAGCTCTGTCTTTCAACCAGTTATCTATCCACCTTACTGTCCATTCATCTAACCCATGTGTGAGTGCGTGATAAGTATGCTTATTAAATGAGCAGATGCTCTGAAACTGGGGAAAAAACATTGTGTTTAGATAGGGTTGCTCTGTTTATAGCAGATCTGAGTAATGCCATTCACTCATTCTGTCCTCACAAAGGTTACAATTTCCTTGGTTACACTGACTCAAATGTGAGCGCTTCCTGAAACATAATCTGTGAAATGATCAGGCTTTAAAAAAAATTATCAAACCAAGCAAATGTTCCTGCTCCAATTTCAAAGAAAAGCTATTCAAAGACAGTTTTGAGTTGTTTTTTGTTATGTATATTCTATATATATGTTCCTATAAAAATCCACATATAAACAAGGATAGGCATATATGGTTTAAAAATTAGCTATATACTTTTGATGACAAATCTGCCAATGTGGTAACTTGCTAGGGCACAAGGACAATTCTGGGAAAAACTGTCAGCTGATACTGGTGATAATTTACAGTACTTCCACTGCTGACAAAACAATTAATGTAACCTGTGTCCTTGGTATCAATAAGGCTGCATTTAAGGGAAAAAGAAAAAAAAACAAACCCACACATCTCCTCCCCTAAACAAACAAAAAAGAAACCCACCCCCCAAAAAACACTGTAGGCCAGCTGAAAATTTCCTTCCAGATAGGGAGATCTTCTGGATGTTTGGTATCACCAGGATCTTCAGGTGAATGATGCCTTCCCATGTAGGGAAGAAAGGACTAAGGGTTGTTGTAGTTGGTTAAATGTAGAATAACAGAGGGGGTTCTCTAACCTTGCACTGGGACTGATGTAGCTCTTAAATTTTGGGTGTTGGGAAACTATAGAAGTTCTTGCATTTTGCCGCCTCCTATTTTCGTCTCACAGTGAGGAGACTAGGCTGAAAGATTCAGTACTGGGGACAAAAATTTCTAATACAGGGTGTGTTGTTGGGATTGGATTTTGTTTCATACATACATAGTAGCTTTGACTTTTGAGAGCAGAGGCTAATGTAGAAATATATGAAGAAACAATGAAACTAGATGTCTGCATAGCCAGTCTGGCTTCAACTTCATCCTTTATTTCATGCTAGTGCAAATCTGAAGCTTTTCTTTTGGAAGAGAGAGATAAAAAAAACATTAGGGATAGCCGTTAGAGATCCTCCCTTCTGATTTTTGTTTGGTTTTGTTTCATCTCACAATATACTAGTGTCAGGTTGCCTGTCACTTCTAGAAAAATTGAAACTTTATTATATTGCCTCTCTACATCTCTCTATTTCCTGTAATTTTGGAAATTGAAGAAAAATCAAAGTCCAAAGGAAATGGAGTTTGTGCTTCTACAAGGCAATTTTCTAGCCCTTATTTAGTTTTAAATTATATACTATAGATAAAATAAATTTTGATTTGTGTTTCTTCTTTCCTGCATAAGAACAAAAATCTGGTACTAGTATTTAAGCTGTAGCTATGTTCTATGATTAAATATTGCCTGTCATTCTGCAATTAGGAAAGGTACTAAACACAGAAAGAAACACAGAAACTGAATTCAGAGAAATGAAGGAAAATATTGGTGAAAGCTGCAAGCATTTTAAAGATGAATGTTTTGATGCATTGAGAAACAAAGGCACCTTCCTGTGAGCAAAACAGAAGGGTCAGGAAACTGGAGAGTAAATAACTCTTTGCTGTGAACTTCCAAAGAGACTTGACATTTTATCTTATTTTTGCCTTTGTAAGTCTAACATTGGTGGCCAGGAAGCAGTTGGTTAAGAAGATTAAATCCTGGGCTTAGTATCTCTAGTAGCCTTTATCAGTGGCTGTAGTAGAGTCAAGATTGTAACTGTGTTCCTACAGAGCTTTTCCTAAGATGAGTTAAAATATATGGAGTGTGGATCATCACTAAAACAATACACTCTGAAGTCACTCTAGTTTGCGTAGTTACTGATAAGCATTTCACTGAAGCATCAGTGACTGTTGTACAGTTGATAGTGCTTTTTGTGGTCTTATGGAGATTCTGTATCATGCTGTGTCTTACCATGAAGTATAGGTAGGAATCCTAATTTTCCAGAAGGTATTGATCTTGGGTGGTAGTTTGGGAGATCTCATACTAAAGGCATTGAAGCACTTAAGCATAATTACTATGTAGAATAAGTTTTCATTGTCTGTCTGTAAACATAAAGCTTTATAAATTACCTATATGGTGCCTTTTAAGAATAGATGAGTTGGAATTACATTAATACTTTTCAAATATAAAACTCCTGACCAGGGAAGTGCTGGGACACTTTTCTGCTGTACAGGTATGATGCTTGTTACAGAAGTACAAAACTTCTTATCCTCAAAAGCTGTAAACAAACTTCTTTAATGGGAGTTCTGATATATTTTGAAGAACATTTTTTCAGCATTCTTGAGATTTCTAAAACTATTAAAAATACACATGTAACCTATATCTGTTGTACCTTTAAAAAAAACATTGTCTACCTTCCCAAAACTTCCTGTCTTGGCTGTTCCAGCATGCCTGCATGCAGATGAGAAAGTGTAGTGAGTAATACAGGGTATCTACCCACTTAAGTTTGGAACTCCAAGAGCAAACCCATCCATTTATTTTGCCCAAAATGCCACCTTGTTTAGCACTCTGAATGCAATCTGGCCAGACAAAGGATTGGATTGATGCTCCTGAGGAGTTTGAGTGCCAAAGTAAGCTGGCAGTATTTCTCAAGAGCAGGAAGGTAATGTACCATAATTACAGATTTAGTCATATTCTGGATTCTCAAAGCTATTAATACTGTATATCTGTGGCCAAGGAAAAAACGAATTTGGTGTGCCGCTGTAGGTTTCTCTTGCTGATTATAGTCTCACTTTCACAAAAGCTGTCTCCTCCTCACAAAAAGCTGTGTTTTGTCTTGTGCCTTCCTTTTCCCTTGTGGCTTCATTGAGAGAAGTGGACACAATGCAGAAATACCCTTTGGATGTGATCAAATTATTTTTTGGTGGAGATGAGTCTAAATCAGTAACATTGCAACTCTGTAGATGTAGCCTTGCTCTCCTGTGCTTCAAGGACTGCTGAAATTCAATGGCTTATTAAGAGTGCTTTGATCTTATTGTTTTACTAAATTTGTGGCAATGTGTGAGCCTTTATAAAGAGCTAAAAGGGCTTGTCTTTGCTACTTCGAAAGAGATGTCATCATTAGTCAAAGCTAAGAGTCTGCTTTGAGTTGAACTTCCAGCATTCATTCCATAAAATAATTCCCCTGACACAGCAATTTCTGTAAAAATGGCTAACCAGAAGGGTGGATTTTGTGTTTTCCAGATGCAGTATATTTTGTGCACAGTAGTAAACTACAGAAAAAGTAATATAATTTATTAATCATTACAGGGGTACTTTTAGAAAGTTATGATGACATCCAGCCCCTTGACCTGGGAAGTCTCATCTTAAGGTTCAGTAGCAGCAATTTCTGGCTCCATGTCATGAGCAGCTGACTTTGATGAGGGTACAAACAACCTGTAAGGAGGGTGTCTTTGTTTTCTTGGCAACCCGATTTTTAAGATTCCTGTGAGTTTTTAAGAGATTTGTTGGCTATAACTTTTTGGCAAAAGTGGAAATGGACACTACGCAAGTCGAGATCTCAGCTGAGGACTACAGAACTTATAAGAAATGCTGGGTCAGAATCTGGTTATGGTCAGTATCAAAGATAGCTGAAAATAAAAGCAACAAATTAACTCCATGTGAGTTTCTGCAAATGGTCACCTGTAAAAGGGCCCAGGATGTGAGGAGAAGGTTCAGTAGAAAATGTGTGTCTACCTGCATTAGCTGTGGTTTCCTGTAGGGTTATGGAGGCAAGTGGATCAATGTAGCAATGAAGAAATAGCAAGACACTTCCTGGGAGCTTTTCTTTGTTTAGATTCATTTTTAGTAGATTGAAGTGTTCCTGACTCTGCTTCCATACACTGTGTGTAAGTCAATGGTGTATTTAGATCTTATGATGCTTAGACACACTAGAAAAAGATTTTCTAAGTTTTTACATCTTCTTTTTAACCATTGCACGTGCTCTGAGCTGAATATTACTGGGTTTGTATCTCTGGTTTATCTGGAATTCAACTAAAGCTCACTTGACACCATGAGTGCTCTGACTAGGGAGGCACTATTACAGGGGATTGGAAATCTCTGCTGAGGTTTTAAGAGTTGGGTTTTTCTGTAAATGGAGAGCACTCATCTGCACCACTTTGCTAATTGTAGATTGTGCTGTGATTAAAAGGATTGAGAAGGAGAAATTGGAAAGGAAATGAAGCTTAAAAACAAAACAACAACAAAAAGCCTGTTGGGTTCCCTAGCAACAGGGATTTATAGAGTTTTCTACTGCGAGACTGCTTTTTGAGAATTTGCCCAAAAACCAGAATCAATGCTCTGCTTTCCACTTGGGGGCATAGGAAAGATAAAGATTTTACTGGCCCTGGGCACGATGAGGAATGGAAGGCTGAGAGGTGCTCTCTAGGGATGGCATGCTTTAGACTTCTGCTTTTGATTCTTCAAATGACCCTCTGGAAATGCGTTCACCTCTTAATTATGTTCTATTATATATTGCCTTGTTTGTTCTTTCTTTTCCCATCTCAGAATTTTGTTCTAAAACCTTACACTGAGGTGGGGCTAACCAACCTGTCATGCTCAGATCATCCTCTCCCTCTGCCTGCTCCTCAGACAGGTTCAAATGTGATGTTCTTTACTCAGTGGTATAACCCTTTGCATTTTAGACATAATATGATAGAAACATAGATTCATTTATGCTCCAGACCCCTCACCAGCTTTGTTGCCCTTCTCTGGACATGCCCTAGCACCTCAATATCTGTCATGTAGTGAGGGACCCAAAACTGGACACAGTATTTGAGGTGGGGCCTCACCAGTGCTGTGTACAGTGGGATGATCACTTCCCTAGTCCTGCTGACTGCACCATTTCTAACACAAGTCAGGGTGCTTTTGCCTTTCTTGGCCACCTGGGCACACTGCTGGCTCATATTCAGCTGGCTGTTGACCAACACCTCCAGGTCCTTTTCAGTGGGGCAGCTTTCCAGCCACTCTTCCCCAAGCCTGTAGCACTGCATGGGGTTGTTGTGACCCAAGTGCAGGACCTGGCAGTTGGCCTTGTTGAACCTCATACCATTAGCCTGTCCAGATCCCTCTGTAGAGCCATCCTTCCCTCAAGCAGATTGGCACTCCTGCCTAACACGGTGTTGTCTGCGAACTTACTGAGGGTGCACTTGATCCCCTCGTCCAGGTCATTGATAAAGATGAAACAGAACCGACCCCAGTACTGAGCCCTGGGAAACACCACATGTGACCGGCCACCAACTGGGTTTAACTCCATTCACCACAACTCTTTGGGCCTGGCCATCTAGCCAGTTTTTCACCCAGCAAAGAGTACACCTGTCCAAACCATGAGCAGCCGGTTTCTCCAGGAGTATGCTGTGGGAAACTATGCCAAAGATTTTACTGAAGTCTAGGTATGAAATCCTTCCTACCCTTCCTGGAAATTCATTTCACTTTCCATGCTGAAAATCGGAAGAAAATAATTAAGTTGTGTAACTTTGTGTAATAATTTCCATCTCTAAATACTTACTAGCTACTCAGTCCATGTTAACATGTTTTACTTCATCCTCTTTTATGGCTAAGGGTTCACTTCATTTTGGGGCTGTCCTTTGAGTAACTTTTTTCCCCGTCTTTCTTCAGCGGTGCAATGAGCCAACTAGAAACAAATTGTGAGCTCCCGTGAGGTGACTGGAAAATATAGCATTGAGCTCAAGCAAATGCCTTCTCACTTGCAGTAGTTAGTTGGCAGTGCTCACCTTATATTGTCCCACAGCTCTTGTCATGTCAGTCTTGAAAAGATATGAGAGCTCATGTCATCTTACAGAAGTGCCAGCAGAAAAAAGGTTCCCTAATATCTGCAGGATTTGTATTTCCAGTTGCAGGGTTTGTTTTATACTACTGAGATTACTGAGTGCAAGATATGAGTTTGGTTGGATCTCTAGGCTAAAACTTATCTGCTTCCCTTAAGCACTAGAATAAGGCAGTTGGGTTTTCAGGGGTACATTTTAAGGCCTTGCTTGTGGCCTTTTGTTTAGTTGCCTAGAGGGGAGCTGTGCTCTTTCAGTTGTATGTACATAGAAGTCCTTGGCATCCCTGTGAGGCTCATCCACAAATCCTTCCATTATAAATGGCGGTGTGATTACAGTAGTTAAGGAAAAAAAAAAAAGGAATTGGAAGCTTAACTTGAGAGGTGTAACTAATGTTTTTCCAACCCTGTGGCATTGCAAAAACACCTCCTTATATAAATTGCCGTGGTACACACTGTACACATCTCCTTGTGCTCTAGAAATGAGAGGCAGCCTGTGACTGCACTTTATTAGCTAGCAGCACTGAATACTGACCTAAATTAAAACTTCATAAGCATAGGGACAGTGCCACATTCAGCTTTAGTTCTTGTGACTATGTAGGATAATGGGTTGCTATGGTAAAAATTGTGGTGATGACAAGCCATGTGATGTCAAGCTAATATAAGATGGTTTTAGCAAAATGAAGAAAATACATTGAGAGAAATATTAGGCAGATATTTTGGATGAATAATGCTCTTTATGTCTAATGAAAGGAAATACTATTCTACCTGCATTAGTTCTTTGGGCAGTGAATCCAAACCAGATGGGACTCATGTAAACATCTGGCCATTTATTCTGAGCAGTGTGCTCAGAAAAATGGGACCTAATTGACAGAGAAGCATTGTTGTTTTATTTCATGCAGGCAATTTATAAATTTCCTAAGATTAAGTTGAATCACAGATGCTCCTGTGAGTGGAAGAATAGTGTATTTGGAGGAAAAACAAGTATGTCCAGGGATATGTGTTGGTCCTCATTTTTTGTTATCCAACTTTCCTAAATCTCCTGTTGCTACTCTTTTGAGAACTATGAGATAGAATGTCCATCAGTTTTCAAGATTTGTAGAAGTTCAGTGAAGTCTACTGAATTCATACTTTAGGCATCAAGGCATAAAGAAGGGGCATACAGGTCCTTTTTCAAGTGAGCTGAAATAAACCTAATTTTTATTGTGGGATCTTTTGGTGCCTGATTGTTCATGTAGTAGTAACTTTTAAAAATTATCATGCTATTCTAGACAGGTGCCCTTCTCATTGCTCATTTCATCATGCTTATAAACCAAAGTTTTGTGAGTATTTTTTGGTTAATTTGTCTCTTTCAATACACTTGTGAGTCAATGACAGGAGAAACACTGCAGAAATAAAAACAATTACTTTTTTTAGTTCTGAGGAATGAAGATATTAGGAGATGTTATCAAATAATCTAGCCACAATGTAAAACTGCTTAGAAATACACTAAGGAATTAGTGAAGTACCTGTTCAGAGGGCACCATGACACTTACATGAGTTCTTTTTATATTTGAATTTGACTCGAAGTTTTCTCTTGCAGATGGTAAGCCATTTTCTGTAAAGAGGATGCTAAAATGTTCTTCGTGCCCTGTCAATGGTCAATTTATAAAGTAATAAATTAACAGCCATAAAATGGGTGTGTGAGTTGCAAAGTGGTGTAAGTCTACTAGTTGTCTAAGGTGCTCGGCAGAAAATGGGTATGCAACTTGAGTCTGGTAGAATAAGAGAAGCTTATTGGCATGGAAAAAATAGAGAAAGAGCAGTATTGCATTTAAAGGATATTTATAATTGTCGTTCACCTATTAATCCCTTTTTTCTGAGGATAGCTACCCATAAGCTCCAAGTATGATGTCCTTTTTTCATTTTCTTTTTAAAAAGATGAAAACCCCTTGCATTTGACAGTTTATTTACAGTTTGAGCTGATTTCCTCTCTTGTGAACTCTTAGACTGCTGGGCTGAGAAAAATGGCTGCATGTTTCCTTTAACAGTCGACCTTATGTCCTTCTATTCATCACATCTTATTGTTGATGTCATTTTCTTCCAGAAGAAGTTATTTTCAAAGTTTGCTTTCAGCTTTTCCTCTGGTTTCTAAAGCTTTTTTCCTGAATGGATTTTTTTTTTTCAACTTGCATGCTTGGTTGAGGAACGAATCTTTTAAATCCATAATATATAGATGTCTACTGTGTTGCCTCTTCTCAAAGCAATATTGAAGCACAAGAACAGTGGTGGTGTGGTTTAACAGCTGCTAGGAGCATCTCGCTGATACATCCTAGTGCCTACCACTTTTTTGGTGTTATGCTTACCCTTCCATATTCTCTCTGAGTCCTAAAGTTGGCTCAGACTAGGGTGAAGGGTTTACAGTGAGTTATGAGTGTCCCAAATCATCATCACTGGGAGGAACATGGTGTATTTTTTAATTTATATATATAGTGTGTATTTCATTGTTGGATAACTGTTCTTTGCTTTCTGTTGCCCCTAGAATGATTTTTTTTTTTTTTTTTTTTTTTTTACCCAGCTCCTGGCTTTGCATTTATTTTTATCTGCCCATTGGTGAGTTCTTTATAGCCTTGGGATCTCCAGTGTGAGCCATATCACCCCATGCCTGTATGTCTTAAACCAGGGGATGTTTGTGTGTGGGTGGTATAGTTAAGATTTTTATTTGTGTGTGGTGGTGTGGGTTTTGTTGGGTTTTTTTGGTTTTTTTTGGTTTGTTTTTTTTTTTTTTTAAGGAAAGAGTAGTCTCTTTTGGGATATCTAAGGTGTCCCCAGCTGAAGGGTGACGTGTGGCCTTTGCAGAGGTGAGCCAGCAACCTTCTAGTGCTCAGCCTTTGCAGCCCTGACCCTAAATGTTCCCAGTAGGTGCCTGGAGCCCCTTCTGAGTCACTCCATGTAGAAGAGACCCTATATCCCGTGGGAAAATCCTGCAGCAGTTACTACCACCATGGCGATAACCAAGATCAACTAGTACCATTAAGGGAGGTCACAGTTTAAAAGTCTCTTTGGTGACTGTGTAAAAAACCTTTATGGGCCATAATAGGCCAGAGGGCTGCATTTTTAGTTGCTCTCTAAGGTATTAAGAAATCTGTGTAGCTTACAAAGAAAACTGTAGAATAATTCAGCCTAAGCCACAAGGTCTGCTTTTCTACTCATGTTGCTATGATGGCAGCTTTAAAAAAAAAAAAAAAAAAAAAAAAAAAAATCCCAAACTAAAGAAAGCTGTATCAATATTCTTCCTGTGTCAAAACAAGACCATTCCTCTCTCTCTCCCGACTGCAACACCAAAAATACCTTCAGTAGAATTTTAACACAAAATTTAACAGGATTGAATTAGGGGAGAATTAGGCTATCAAGCAAACTGACAGATGGGGTTTTTTTCCACAAAGAAAGCAGTTAAATACAGAATACTGTGCCAGCCTCCAGCTATTGAAATATCTATTGGATTTCCCTCCCTTTCCTTCTCTACCTCCTGTCTTCCCACCTAGGCTGCCAGGTTAATTCCCTGGATTCACACATCCTGGGCTGCTGCCCTCAAAGTCTGAGAAGCTGATTGGTGTCAGCTGGGCTTCAGTGTCCAGATGTGTAGGTACAAGTATGGCTTTTTGATTCATGACCTGGTGGAGATTTCATAACTACTGCAGTTCCCTGGTCTGTGGGAGGCTGTCTTTGTGCCACCTTACCCTTATGCAGCCAGCAGTGTCAGCTGCAGTTTGCCCCAGGCATTGTCTGAAATCAGTCCAGCACTCAATGCATCTTGCCCTGTTCTTGTCTCATGGCTTTACTACTGTCACAGTCTCCTCCTGTACCATCTTCCATCTTCTGCACTTTCTGCCATCAGCTGTTCTTTTCCTGTCCCTCATAACCACTTTCTTATTCTCTGCCTATTCCAATCAAGCAACTTCATTTATAAGGTTGAGAAGAGCAAGAACAAATTGAGGAGAGGTGAGTATGAGAATGAAGACTCAACAATGTTTTCGTGGTCAGGATTTAGACACATCATTGGAAATACAAGAAAGACCATTAGTTAGACTAGGTATTCTTTTCATACAACCTTGTCTCCATTGTGCTGAGATGAGTCAGTGGAAAAACCTCAGGTTTTTTCTGTCCTCTAAAAACACTCAATGAAGCAAAGTTCCTTAAGGAAGTTTATAAGTAAAGGTGCTTTTTTATTTATTTATTTCTCATCTTCTAGAAGCTGATGTGGAGCAGACAGGTGTGGACTTCTGCAGTGTAAGTGCTTTATCAAATAGAAATGCTACAATCCAGTCTCCTTTTGATGAGCAAAATAAATGTATTTCTCTATTCAGCCAGCATCATGTTGCATTTTGTGGACTTGGTAAACAGCATTGTCTGCCAAGTCTCATGTCTTAAAATTGTTGGAAACTAGAATATTTCTCTTAAAAGTCAGAGTGAAATACACGGTTTAGATTGATGCGTCATCCAAGTGTTTTGCGGACAGCTGAATTCATTCTTGTTTGTAGACTGCAACGTTTTAAATTTGTTTTCAGAATTTTATTTTTAAGTTATTTAAGCTCAAGTTACAAAAGTGTTTCTTTATAACTGCTCTTTTGTGTAAGCTTCCAAGAGACAAGCTTTGCTTTTAGCTCTTCTGATTAGAAATGTGACCTGCTGTTCCAAATTTCCAAGATGTAAGCACAAGGTTTTAGTATCTTTCCCAGGAATCTATTCAAATGGGCTCCCTTAGCAGTGGCTTGTGGAAATGGACAACTCCAGGTAAGTGGGTGTTATGGCAAGTATTAGCTTGTATCTGTCTTTGCTATTAAAAGAAAACTAAGGAGAGAAAATGAAAGCTGCTAAGGCTTGGCCTTGTGTTGACAGACTCCTGGTGAGTGACAGTATTTCAAAGCTGAATGTCACAGCCAATCCATTCTGGTAGCTTCTGAGGAGAAAATGTGAGGGATCGGCCTCACAAAGAACATGGTCTTACTTGCAGGATTGGGGGAAGGTGTAAATGGCCCAGGGAACTTGTCAGTCCCTTAGGTGCTGGTTTGAAGGCTGCAAATAAAGATAGCTTCTGAAAAATTGGTGTTTGCCAGTAAGTCAGTGAGAAAGCTCGGGTATGTGCAGAGAAGCACTTTCAGGTGGAGGTCAAAATTTGAACCTGGCGTTTGGTTTAGTTTAATTTTCTTTTTTCTGCTTCCTTTAGCAGCCCACATAGCCATCATTTCCCAAGTGGAAGATGCATTTGAAGCCTGGAAGTAAAAGCCTGGTGCCCAATGAAATCAGTGGGCTCCCTTGGACTTCAGTGAACTCTGCCTTATCAAGGCAGAAGGGAATATGTCTTCCTGCCTCTGATTTGAGTCTTATACTTTAAATCACTAGCTGTACTTCTCTGCACAGGCCTGTATTTCTATGTGCCCTTTCTAATGATAGATTATACTTTTATATCCTTCTATGCAAGTGCAGAATTGGAGTAAAAAAGGTGTAGGTTGAAAATGGTTGCACACATATATAGCATTGCACACTAGATTCTTTCAAACCACTGGAACTTTCTGAATTTTTTCCCCTCAGCATTTATCCTTGGGATGTTTTTTTTTTTCCCCTCACTGAGTGTTTTGTGGTGTTTTGATGTTGTCACCCAGCCTTTTATTTATTTTTATTTGATCTTTTTAGCATTACACTAAGTACTCTTATCATTGCTTGGATCTGGAAGACGTTACCATAATCAGAATTTGTGCTGGGAATAGATACAGAGCTTTCCGTACTGAAGTTCTTTTTCCCCCCATATGACCTGACATGAGATTGAAAGTTAGCAGTCAAGACGATATGAACAAATGTGTCTAATATGAAATACAGAAATATCATACTCTTGTTTTTCTTTCTGTCCAGGGACAATAATCTAGTTCTAGATTGCATTTATTTAATAAGACTTCTTAATTTTTTTACTTCTCTAATATTAACAATAAACTACTTTCAGTAAAGCTAACAGACTAGGCAAAGCTTGTATGATTTGGTAATTTATCAAGTGTGGCTGCCAGGGACCCAAGACTTTCATCAGCTGCTTTGAAAAATGTATGTTTGCTTTCATAATGGAGCTGGTGTGTAGGCGAGTGCATGAGGTAGGGAGCTAGCTTATCTCTTAACACAGAAAATATTCTTAAGAAAACATGCTGATATGTGCACAATCATAATTAGTAATTATGGCAATTTGAAAGAGGGGGAAAGTCAAATGTAACTGAAAGGACTGTGATATTTTCCCCCTCCTGTAGAAAGCGCTACATCAGACGTAAACAAGTAAGAAAGAACAAGAGAAAACTAGCAGAAACAAGAATACAAAGTGACTGGAAGATCTTGTTTAGCACCCTAAATTGCTTTCAGTTCTAGCATGAAAAAGACCTTGGTCCATTGCTAATATAAATCCATTTAGCTCCCGTTCTGACCTTCTCTGTGGACTGTGTCAAACTTTTACCACAGGGGAATCTGACCTAATATAAAAGGCTTGTGTTAGTATGACATTAGGAGCTCTTGTGCTAGAGTCGTTAAACTCAACATAGCTTAGTTTAGCAAATGCAATGTGAATTTGTAATGTGGAAGTGAGTGAGGACACTGTAAATTTGTCAGTCAAGCTATTACAAGAAGTAAAGTTGTTTTCTGAAAATGCGAGTTCTCAGACTGAAAGTTGACATAGCAGGGTATGTACTGCTCTGGGAAGGTCTATGCTGGGCACTGGTAGAACAGTTCCTAAATATCACATCAACAGGATAACACCATGTACTGTTATTGCACCTGCACAGATTATTAATGCTCTTCTTGCTGCTATTTCTTCCCTGTAATTCATATCCCATCTTACATAGGGCTCTTATTTTGCAAATAATTTTTTTGTGGTAAAACTCCATGTAAGTGGATACCTCTTTTATGCTACACTGCAGAAATTGGGTGCAAGTAACAGTGAGTCTTTCTAGCACGTGGCTTTTACAGATATTGCTCTGCTTTCTCTATGCTTTTTTTAGTGTCATGCCATGAAAAGTTTTGTAACAAGATGCATCACCTCTGCCCATTCCTGTCCCGTTCAGTTGATGCTTCTTAGTGAAGGAGTGCACTCTGCAGTGCAAAGCTGCAGCCTTTTCCTGCAAACTACTTGAAGCTTGCCTGTGTATGAGAGCCTCGGATATTCGGAAAGGGTTGTTTGGTTGGGAAACCTGTGTGTAAGTGGGAGGGGATTGAAGGGAGTGTAGACTTTTACTGTGGCAGATAATGTTGTCTAGAAAAACTTCTTCCTGTTGAATATAAACATTTAATTTCTCTGGGTGAGAATCTTCAGAGGAATCTTGACTCTCAAAATGTAGTAATAAGGACAGATGGCATTATTTATGAAAACTTTTTTCTATTTTTTCCTTTCAATTTTAGATTGTACTGTAAAACTTTTGAAAAGCAAAAGATAGAACTGAGATGTCAAAAAAACTGAACGTTCTCTTCAATAAAAGTCTACATCTTCCCCATTTCACTTTTTATTATCAGTGTCCCTCTAGCCCTTAACTGAGACCTCTTAAACTTATTCATGCAACAGATATGCCTTTTACTTGAAAGCAAATGATAGACAAGGTTCACCTTTTAGCAGACAAATTTCCATTTATGGTTGTTCTTTGGCAAGACTGAAGCTACAGGTTATTATGACACAGCATGCAAATACTTTATTATTCTTACTGAAGCTAAGGAGTTATGAAATGTTTTTGACATTTTCCAGAATAGCTGTGGTTGTGCTGTCTGAAAGATCAATTCTGGATGGGATCTGCAGTAACATAAGATGAGTAGGAAGAAGTACAATCACAGATTTTTGTGTTGTGGGGTTTTAATGATTTATAGAAACTTTGACATCTACTATGCTGATATGGGAGTGGATACCCATTTTTCCAATCCCAAACACTACCTTTATAGTTAATTGTGGAATTTACTACACTAACTCAGTGATAATGCTGAAGCATTACCTACCAGAATAGATTTATTTTGGAAGGAAAGTTCCTGAGATAAAGTAAGTCTTCACAGAGATCTTTGACTATACTGATTAACGCAACCTCTGTAATCTTCAGTACAATGGGAAGGTAGGGTAATATTTCTTTTTTATTGCTGATCATTGGCTCTAGGCTCCATATACAAAAGAAACCAGTGAACTGATTTGCTATAGAAATAACTGGTACATTAACATTTGCTTTCAGCTGTGATTTGCTTTTGATCCTTTTGTTAGACTATGAGTTTTCTGTTTCAAGAAAATAGTTATTACCATGTGTGTGTTTATATGCATAGGACAGTCATGTTCCCTTCTTTTTCCTACACTACAGCATCAGTCTTCAGAGCTCAGCACTGCAAGATTGGAAATTCAGAGTGAAAGTGAATTCCCTGCAAACATGGCTGTGCCCTTACTGGGGGTGTTGCTGAGCTTTGCCAGACTTTTCCATCCTGTTGTGAGCGCCGGTATCCCCCAGAAGTGCGGCAAACGGTGGCAGCAGCAGCTGCCTTTGTATGGTGCCGCTGATCATGCTCATAGCTGGGCACTGCATGATATTGCCTTATGCTGCATAATCAAAGTTACTGAAACAGACTGGGCAGGGGTATTCCTGTATTTTCAGTCTGCAGTCTACCACCTGTGCATCCAGGCACTTTGCTTCCTTTAAAAATACAGGTATTGAAAAAGCCTCAGTTATTCTTCACATAACTAGTAATAAAGGCAAGAGAGTCAGTGGGAGTTGGGGAGGGAGCAGATCATGAGGTACTTCTAATGGAAGATAGGTGAGAAATTAGAGGTAGCAGAGCTATGGGAGGAAAGGGGGATCTGACATAAACTTCCCTTGTCTTAGCTTTGCTGCTGAGTTGCAGGCAATTTAAGAAATACACTGCGAACTTCAGGTAGTAAAATGTGATAACTCTGGGTACCGTGAGTAAGACTTGAATTCCTTCCCCACACACCTAGGTTTTGGAAACAGAGCAATGGTGTCATATTAGTAACTTGCAAAAAGTGTCATGACCCAGGAGCTACTCTGTGCATGTTGGACCCCAGGGCAGGCTCTGTCCCCTTCTGCCTTTCCACACAGATCTACATGCAGAAACATGCCCTGTGTCTGACAGCTTCACATACTTTACATAAAAACAGACACTGGATGGTTTTTCTGTTTACCCTTTTGCATGGCTAGAACCCCCTACTAATACAGGAAAAGAAGAATGAGAATTCGGGCACTAGTATGAGTGAAAAAATAGTATGTGGAGATATGCTTTGAGACTGTCAAAGCAATGATTGTATCTTGCTTTAACAGTTTTGCTATATCAGTGGGACCATAGCCTGGCTATTAAGACCACCATGTTTTATTGTGATATGACAATTGAAGCTGGAATTGCTCACAGTTAAAACATCCCCATTCTCTCAAGCCCACTGAGGTTTTAATTATCTAATTGTTGTTTGTGTCTGGAAAATTCAGGCACGTCCCCAAGGGCCTCTTTGCCTTCCCAGGTACACAGGGGAATCCTGCAGGTAGCAGGAAGGCAGAAAGCTGTACTCCTTTTGTGAGGATGCTGATGGGCACAGGGAGAGATGCATGACTGGGATATGGGGCAGAGAGGAGCAGGGTGGATGAATTGAAAGCTCTTAAGATGAGCGTTGCCATGGAAACCACTGCCTTTCCTCTGTGTGTGCAGAGGTATGTTGGATGCTTACTGCTTGTGAAGTCAAGCTCATATCTCAAATCTGTGATGCAGAAGTGCCTCAGAGGTCCCTGGGGCTGTGCCTGCCGGAAGCCAGTACTGCTCAGATAGGGACACTTCCATCTCTGCAGCTGAGGAGCTGGCCTGCTGCTTGGTAGTCTAATCGATGTCTGCCTAAGCTCTTGTGGTTTGTTGTGAGAGGGAGCGAGTGTGGTGCCTTGTCAGGTCTCCTCTGACCACTGCCTGAAAGCATGACCGAGCCTCGTGGGACAAGGAATCTGTATCCTGTTCTCAACCCTGGACCTGAGTTCTCTTTTGTGCCTTGGCTTACCCATCTGTAAAATAGCATAGATCTTTTCTTTTTTTACAAACACAAAAAGATCAGGCCTACAACACTTATGATCCAAACTGATAAGAAACCCTCCATAAAATCAAAGAATGGATACAACACCTCAAGTTGCTACGTATGCTGAAGAGGCAGCATCTGGTACCTCCTTCTGTGCCCCTGCAGTCAAGGAGGATTTGCATGGCAGGATTCCTCCTCATAATCCAGGTGCTAACTTATTTGCCAGAGAAACCGTAAAATTCCTACCCAGTCTATGCAGATTTTTAATTCATTTTTTTTGTCTTGCTACTCTGGGACACAGGATACATGGCAGGGGGGTGTGTACAAAGGCACTGGAAGCTGAGGTAAGGATCCTCTTAGTGGATTGCAAGTCGTAAACATCCCACCTGTAGATGTCTGGGCCTTGCAACAAGGCAAGTCAGTGTGCCATAGAGCTGGGCAGAGAGGACCTGTGCCCCACCTCAGAGGGGCAAGGAAGAGACAGGGACTTCAGGTCACATTGTGTCCCACAAGACACATACACTGACGTGTAAATGATTAATATTATAGCTATAGCTCTATGGTCAGATTTCCAGTTCCTATTTTGTTAATTTTGTAGGTGATGGAAGCTGCTCTGTATTTATGAACTGATGTCTGTTGGGTTCAGGCACGTAAATGTACCTGAAGTGTCTCTCAATTTTTCTGGGGTTCGTTTGTTCTACCTACACAGTACTATATGCTGTCTTTGTATTTTGCTTTCCTGAATTTGTCTTTGAATCTTTTTAAATGATTGGTCCTTTTTTCTTGCTGAGGTTTAAGTCTCGTTCTTTCTTCTCCTTCTGTTAAAAAAAAAAAAAATCAACATGATCAAATCAGTGTTCTGTCTACAAAGCTGGAATAGCACTTGCACCTTTATAAAATTCTGTGGCATGTCTGTTTTGTTTTAACCTGGTGCAGGCTTAAAAAAGAAATCAGACTGAAAACATGATTAAGTGTTGTGATCATACTTTACTTTCTATGTTTACTGAGCCTTCAGAGTTCTCCCTCTTAAAAACTTTTATTCTACAGAGAAAACGAAAGCTGAGGGTCTGAGAGAAGAATTGGACTTCAAGAGCTGGAATTCCAGGTGAAACTTTGGTTCTTGGATGCAGATCCTGTTAGTGTACAAATCTTTACCACTTCTACAGAGAATCACTCCTTCTAGTACGTATTTCTTGGTCTCTGCTCCCTGTGCTTATGAAATGGAGATCTTGTGCCTTTCTTCCATCACGCTAGAGGCAGTCAGCCTCTTGGCAGGATAAAGAAATAATGTTTCTAATTACTGTTTGCTTCATGTTAATGCTGCTTTCAAATGTTGCTAGTGATACAGCAATAGTTTCAAACCATCCTTTTGGGTTTTTGTGACCTCGTGTGCTTTTGTATTGCCTTCTGCATTTAGTTTATTGTATTTAAAGAAACAGGGAAAACGAGAGACCAGAATCCATTGACTTTTTTAAAGACTCAGATTGTTCTGGGAACAGAGCAGAGCAGTTTGATGACTGACATTTACAATAAGCCTCAATACGCAAGTCTTAAAGTTCTCCCAGCTCAGAGTAGGTGTAAATGAGGGAGGCGTGAGGACTGTGAGATAATTTAGTCTGTTGGCACCCTTCTGTGATCTACATGAAAACTGTTACGAAATCTTCCAGTTGAATTTATGTTAAAAAGTGGGGCTGCGGATGTAAATCTGGAGAGTCTGTGCAGAAATTTAGGACCCGTGTATTCCTTTAATAGGCATCATACTATTTATGGGTTGCCCTTGGGAAGACTCTGAAAGAGTAATAATTGCTCACAGTTTCTGTATAACAAAGGATGTTTCATCTCCTTTATACACTGCATATTACGTCATCGTAGAAAATCTTTCAGAAAGCTAGTATTTTAGATGGATTTGTGGTAGTGAGGGTACAAAACTAATTAGCATGTGTTGATTTAATTGTTCTGGAGTGTAATAGGGGTTCAGATGGGAACTTCAGTCATTGCTGCTTGAAACAAGGTTAGACAACTGTTTGTTTTGGAAAAGTATAAAGCTTGCAAGATCGGATATTTAACACCAAGATTTTCTTTGTCTGGGGAGAGAGAAAGTTATTATGTAAAAGTGAATCTGCCGAGGAGAATAAAGTGGCGAGTGTGCTGCCATTGTGAATTGCAGAGATGTTTTTTTAATAAAGAAAGCAAAAAACAATTATTTTTTTTTATTAGGGTGGAGGTTGCTGAGAGTTGTGTACAATGGCAGAGGCAGTTTTATTGTGTTCCAGCTTAATGATGCACTGCAGGAAAGGTAGTGCTGCATCAGAGCTACTCTGTAATCATTCATCAGGGTCAGGAGAAGGGTGTTCTCTGCAGTGGGAACATGCTGTGCCTGAGCTCCGGGGGGGGATGTTACTGGCCAATATATGAGTGTTCATCCAGGATGATGCTGCATAAGAAACGGGAAGAAGGGGTAAACAATTTGCTGCTCCTGGGGCTTGGGTTCCTGCTGAAAGGGATTTGAAAGACCATTTCATTGCACAAAAGTCTGTCTTTCCAGTGCAACTTGTTTACTTTAGCACAGTAGCAAATACAGAAAATAAAGATGCTGAAGCAATATGTAGGTTATTCCCTTTTCCTAAGAATGCCGGACAGTGGGTGTTTTAAGGAAACATCTTAGTTCTCAATAAAATTCATGAATTGGAAATATAGACACACAAAAATACCTGGGCTGTAGCATCAGACCTGCCCTCGGTGGTATTTGTCATCATTAAGAAGAAAAAAAAAAAAGGAATGCAAATATAAGTTCAAGTGTAGTAGCAATAACTAAGAAAACTGCACTGGAACAAATTTTACATGGAGGAAAATCAGATGGTCCAAAAAATACTGTACTATTAGAAGTAACAAAGAAGTATTGAAGCTGGTACTTTAAAGTCTTTAGAGTAGGGGTATAGAACAAGGAAACCATGCTGGCTCTGACAATACATTGTTCTGTGACCTTGAGTGAGTCTCGGTGAACACAAAAAAAAAAAAATTGCAAAGGCATTTGGAGCACTCAGATTTTCAAAGAGATTGGATGGTTATATCTATCCTTAGAGATTCCCACTGATCTCTCACCAAAGGAAAAACAGGATTGAGCACCTCTGTATTTTGAGGAAATGTAACTAGTAAAATAATGCTAGAGCTTGGCTCTCTTCAGAATCCCCAATAGTGAGTGACTCAATCAATCAAGACACAAATGGCTTGCTGCCATTTACAGAAGAAAGCATTCAGCAATTGTTTTCTCTTTCGTAGAGTTTCTTCCAAGTCAGGAAAGTTTTTGAGAGACAAAGTACTCTTTCCTATTATCTGAATTCAAGGCTATGGTCTGAAGGCTTATGCTAGTCCAGAACACAGTATTTGCCAACTGATTTTGTGGGGCTATCTTTTAATTGTAGTATGAGTTTTTCACTGCAGTAATAGAGCATGTGAGTAGGATGAGCTGAATACAGTGAAGGGCCATGGTATTTTGTGGTGCTCCCCTTGCCTATTGTGCAGAGAGGGAGACTCGGGGAATGGCCTGCTCCTGTAAATGAAGCTGGGTGCAGTGACTTTTGGCACTGCTGTATTGATTCTGTATTAGTCAAGACATAGCACTGAGCGTTTGTTCTTAAGAGACCTGAATTTGTATTCCAGGGCAGGATAGGTGGTCACAGAATATTTTTTGGGGTGAGGGACCACAACCTAAGTCCTCCCAGCAAAGGTCCTGTGGTCTCTCTCCACCTGTAAAGCCTTGCAGAGTGGCATGTATGCTAAAAGATGGGAGACACGGGGTCAGACCTCCCCAGGAGGAGCAGGGGTTTGAACTCAGACTGCCCATAGCTCTGACAAATGGGAGCAGGGAACACAAAGCAGACATGCACCTGGGTGCTATGTTGCCATGTCACTGACTAATACTTCTCTCTAATGGCACTGTAAAGCAGCAGCATAGTAGTGTGTTATAGGTAAAAGGCACTATTAACCCCAGATTTTACAACCTGCCAGTGTCCTATTATCCAGCTGTGTTAACAGAAATGCATGATGGAGTTGATTTAAACACCAGCTGGGGGTTAGTTTCATGACCACAAGACAGATACGCAGAAGACTAAGTTTCTATGGCCATAAGGAATATTCAACAGAAACCTAGTGAATAGCTTGCTAAAATCCTTGTGATGCCCTAAAATTATTTCAGGGGAAAAGACTGATAAAGTACAATGGGTTGTGGCTAAAAAGCAGCCTTCCATGCAACATATAAAATTCTTAAAATCAATTAAAAAACCTTTAAAGAGTTTGTCCCATGTCAGAAAGGCTAGGCCGAAACCTATCAGGAAGCAAGTTGTAGGGCTCTGAGTCAGATGTGTCCAAGGAATAATAGTAGCATTTATGAACTCCGGGGAAATAAAGAACTACAGTAATTCAGCCCCCAGAGGAATACAAAAAAAGGAGGAGAAGGAAGAAAAAGATGACATTTACTAGTAACTTGATACCCTTTGTCCTGAGGGGCAATTCTTCCAGGCGGTATCATCCAGATGATGAATTTATGCTTTGCAAATTGTTCTGGAGACCATTGTCCCTTTAAAGTGAGATCCCTTTCCAGGCATTTCCTTCCACATAAGTGCAACTTGTGCAAATGAGGAAATCTTTGCTTTTTTTTTAGTGGAACCTGGGGAGCCTGTTTTGTAATTGGAACAAATACAGGAGGGAATCCCTAACGTTCACTACACCAGTTATTCAGTACAGTGCTTTCTCTGCTACTGAAATATCCGTGTCTGCTGTTCTCTGAATCTTGGGGAAGGGGCTGAACATCTGCTCAGCACTGGTGGGAAGAGATTTATGCTGAAGGCAAGGTCGTGTACAGTTGTGTCAGTCTGGAACGCAATTCTGCTTCTGTGGTAGGTTTCTAATATGACTTGTGGTGGGTCAATTGGTGCTCTCTGGTTGACTTACCCTAATGCCAAACAGCAGTGATAAAGCCACTCTCCTCACAAGGGTACTATAATGACTAATGCTTTCTGAAGTATTTAGATATGATAAAGGTGAGGAGTAGCAAAGAAAAATAGATGCTTGCTGGTTTGAAATGTATTGTGTACAGTCTGTGCTTATTTAGCTGTGGTAAATGAACTGTAGCATATAACAGAGAAGACCTGAGACTAGATCTTTTTCATTACTAAAGTTATGTGTTTCCGGCATTTCCTCCCTGCCACTCCCTCCCCCCCCCCCCCCCCCCCGCCATCCTTCTAATATGCTGTTGTTATGGCGACAGTGTTTCTATCAAGAGAATCATATGAACTACTAAACCTTCCTTGCACTTTTACCTGTTTTGGCACACTCAAGATACTTAAATGCATGTGTTCTTGAGTTGTTGTTTTTTTAGTTTTTTTGTTATTGGCTTTCTTTTTTTTTTAAATGGACAGAATTAAATCATAATTTTGAGCAGAACCTCACTTGCTCAAAGAGGGCTTTACCAAAATCTTCGTATCTACTGTTACATACTGGTGTGTTTAGCACAACCTATATTAAAAAATCTAATGTTGTATTTCCTCTTCCATGTCCTAGAGTTCGACAAAGAGGCCTCCACAGCAACCTCCTTGCAACTTTTAATAATCATGGATGAGTGGAACAGTATCGTCAAGTTCACACATAACTTACTACAAAGGATTGTATTTCATTTTACTTTTGCACACCTCATTTATGGGCTCTTGTGTTCCTCTAACAAGAGCCTCTGGAGGGAGGAGATGTCTCAGGTGTTGCAGGATGTGCAGCTACACACATAATGATGTCAGTTCTAGCTGTTCACCCCCCCCAATAAACAATAACAGCAAAGTGGCACTCTGACAGGGTCATGAAATAGTCATGAGGAGTCCCAAAATAACAGATAGCAGTACACTGTTATTGGGTCTCCTAACCAAAAGGAATGGAGGTGTGTAATATTACAAGCTTCCAGATGGCAGAATATAGAAAAGACAGCTTCATGATCTGCTCTTATGAATCCTAACTGCTGCGTGTCACTGATGAATGAAAGGTATAATTATTTAGAGGGGGAGGGTGTTTTTCATTTCTTTGAGTGGTATTTCACTAGTTGGATGTGTTAACTCAAGTTGCCTTATGAAACTTTTTCTGGGCAGATAGAGTAGAAGCTTATGCACAGTTCTATTGTTGAAGTTCTTAGCGTGTTCAGTTATTTTCCTTAACTGTGCCTCAAATCTTGTTTTTAGTATTCTGAATGTACCTGTAACTTTTTTCCTTCCTGTAAAAATGTCTAGAAAGCACCTCATGAACAAATATGAAATCATGATTAAAATATAAATATGAAATAAACCATGATTAAAACTTTTTACACATCTTAGTAACACCTTATACTGAGTTGTGCCTTTGGGGCAAAACTTTGTTTTGTTTGGGGAATGTTCCTCAGGATAGATTTCTCTGAAACAACATTTCAGTTCTGACAATCCCAGGGGGTCATGACTGGAAATCCTAATCTTTCTACTAATTGTTTACTACGAGGGGTCTTGTGCCATATCTGCCTCTACAATATGAAAAGTATCAACTACATTCTGATAATGCATAAATATATTTACTTTTATGATATTAGTCTTAACATAAATCTTAGTGAAAGGGTAATATTGGGCTGTCTTCACATCAATTGCAAGCTGTTTCAAGCTTAGTGTTCTAGGCATACATTCATGCATCTGTTGGAGTTTGGAGGGGAAAGGAGGGCATGTTGGTGTTTGGTTGAATTAAAAATTGCTATTACTATAAGCAAATGGATCTGGAGATATTACCTGCTCTTGGTTTCATGAGCTGTAAAATTCTTAGTATCTACGCTGGCTTTTGCAGCTAGAAAGCTGTTGCTAGCACTGGTCTCAATAAACAGATTCTGTGTGACTTTTGTGTATAATTTCAACCTGCAGGAAGCCCTCTAAGAGAACTTATTTTCTTTGCCTGTTGCTCTTAGGCTATATCTGTATATGCTAGTAATTCGGTGCACTAGTGGTGAACCAGTAGATGAAAACACCTGGTGCTGGGGCCCCTACCTCTGTCTACACTGTGTGCTGCTTGCCAGGCTTGTTTGGGATGAGATTTAGCCTGGTCTCCTGGACTGACTGCCTCCCATCAAATGGCCTTCAAAACTGACCAAAGGGTTAGTTACTGGTTCAGACTCTTCTGTACCAGTGAGGCTTGGGAATGTGGTCACTGAGTGGTTTTTTTAGAGGTGATGCTGCTGTTGTCCTCATGCTGTGTAGGGTTCTGGGCTGTTCTGCAGGCCTCAGATGGAAGCAGCGACCTTCAAGGCAAAATTTGGTGCAAATATTCTCAACTTGTATTTATCAAATGCTCAGTATCCATGGATGATTGCTATGGGAAGATGAGAAGTTGATTTATGTTGATGGTATTTCTAATTCTTAGTGTTCTTGCTTTCTGAGGCATTTACACTCAGGTGTTTGCATGGTAAAGCTCTTTACCTGATCGTTTACTCAGTTGGTTTTTTTTGCTCCTCTATCCTCCAGCTGTCTGTCTCCACTGAGATACCTTGTACTTCATGCTGCCACCTTGTATGCTGCGCTTTCTCCTCCATCACACATCAGTGGAAAAACCCTCACTAAGGTGCTCTTGGATACATTAAATGTACAAATACAGAGACAGAAAAGTGTAGAAAGGAAGATGAGAGTTTTTCTTATTTCAGTCATCATTAGGCTGCCTCCTACTGTATTGAAATGCCACCAGCAAAATTCCTTCTCCACACAATGATTTTTTTTTAATAGATATGAGCAATCTGCAACTGACTGTAGTGAATTTTGGCCAGTTTCCACATCTCTTTAACTACACTTTCTAAGTTTGTCTTTGATTGTTTGTTGGTTAAGCTAATCCTTGTTGGTATAGAAGGAAATACAAAGATCATAACCTGGTCTGATGGGTTTTTCCCCCCTTTACTGGTCTCTTTACCAGTTGCACAGTGCTATTAGAATATCTTTATAGTGTACAATAAGCATTTACTAAAAAAAAATAAGCTTTTTTTAAACCAGTTCAATACAGTTCTGTCATTAGCAGTGTTCATCACTCATTCGCATTCATTAGCTGACCCAGTTGGTTTGCATTGCAAATTAACTAATAGCCATGGATGACTATAAATGAGTAACAAGCTATATTACTGATATGTAAATATTCTTGTGATTAAATCCATCTTCACTTGCTAATGCCCTAAAATGCTTTGATGTTTATTCTTCTACAAGTTTATGGACCACGATTTCAGCCATGCTTCACTTTTTCAGTAGTTTGTCTGCTCCCACAAAGTCTTTTATTTTTCACTCATTAAAAGTAACTGTTGCAACACTTCCTGTGACTAACTAGGAAAATTGGTTCCCTATATAACAGAGTTCATCTGTTGGATCAAAAATGCTGTTTTGGTGGATTTCTTAAAATTAATTGGAACACTTTTTCAGAAACAATTTTTTTCTAGGTTAAAACTGAGATGAAGATAAGAACTTCTGAATTCTGTCAAGAGAGCTTTTTCACATTCTTACATGCTGTTCCCAAGCATCTCATTAGTGGGCTGTTAGTTTTATAGCCAGAAGGTAGCCTTCTCCCAAAAGAAACTGTGGGAATTCTGTTTGAAACTGTCATGCTAGTTTTATTTCTATAGCTAGTGATTATAAAGATAAACTTTCATGTTAAGAAGTACAGATGACTTAGAGGCTAATTGCCATGCGTTTACAAAAGCCTTTTAATTTTCTACTGCCTTTGGGACCTAGTCTTTAAAAGCTGGCCTGAAGAATGCAAATACTCATGAATTGTGTTTCCTTACACAGCAATGTTGTTGTGTGCCGTGTCACCTAAGACCAAGCTGTAGTTTACATGCCAGTTATCATGCTGGTGATTCAGGAATTGGACAAATCAGTTTTTACTTTCAATGTCTGTTGGATCTTGCCCTCTATCTTAATCAATGAGGCTGGTTCATGTTGGATCCTAGTGGTAACATGCTACAGACAGACAAGTGTCTCGGCTGTCTGTGGCAAAAGGACATGCGTGCTTTTGTGTAATAGACCACCAGAAGGCACAAAGGCTAAGAATATAATTCTTCTGATCTCAGAAGAAACTCATCCTGATTTACATCCCTGTAACTGAGAACAAAATCAGACTCTGAATGTCTCAGGAGACATTATCCAATTAGAGAAAAGGTCAGGTTTGCACATTTACTGTCTATAATAGTATTTCTCAGTTACTGTTGGTCAGACCTGTGTGTGAAATGCAAATCGGCGTGTGGGGGAGTGAGAGAGGATGTCATTTTATTGAGCAAACTTAAGCAGGAATAGTTAGTTTCCACAGAGAATATATTCAGAGCAAATTTGTCCATTAGTCACCCCTATTGCTTTTCCAGCTGCCTTTCATCTCCTCACTTGCATCTCCTAAACATCTTTTCCTTATGTGTGTAATTGTAAAAAGGATAAACTTAGGCTATCAATAATGCCTTGTTGAGAAGAACAATGCTTAATCAGAACTAATCCATGATCCCAAAAGAAGAGGAAGCAATAAATATGCTGTTCCCTGTCTGAGAAATGGACATAACTGTGTGGTAATAGATCTATTGTTATTAAGAGACATTTAACAAAACTGTGGCGGTTTATCTTGTGAAGGCAGAAGGAGCACACTTTAGATAAAATTAGCTCTTAAAGTCCTCCTTATATAAAGAAATCTAGAGCAATCTTCGTCTTCCTGAAGACCTTTCCAGCTCAAGCTCTTCACAGGGAAACAAATAAAGAAATTGTGTGTAGAGTCCTAGATGCGCCAATTAATACTGCTTTTACATTATGTAATATGATTTATGTTAGTACAATTGGAACAGACTTGTAATGAACTTGTGTTTTCCAGCCTGAGAGACTGGGGAGAATAATGGCAAATGAAACTAGTGTTTCCACAGCACCTTTAATCTAGGAGCTGTGACAAAGACAGACTCTCCTCTCTACAGTCCACACCCTCCCTCCCCCACCCCCCCACCTCTTCAGATTGTCTCCTGGACTATACCAAGACTGTGGGAAGCTTGAGTAAGATGAGCCCTACATATATGCGAGAGTATAATCTGACTGGAAAAAAAGCCTTGCATGTAATTAGGAATAGCCAAGTACAAGTCTAAAGAGAAAATTGTTGCTAGTAAAACTCACATAGGACTATGGGATAATGGTGGAAAGCAACTTGCTTTTATAATATTAATTGAGGATGTATATCTGGGACAATAACGTTAGACAAAGCTTTTCTGAGCAGTTATTTCAGTTATGGTCAATTAAAGGAGTTTCTTGCTTTATTATTTAAACTCTCAGGTCAGGACTACAGTGTGATGTGGAACTAGACTCAGCTAAAGTGCTATATTAGCTTGGGTATGTGCTGCTCAGTGCTACGCAGTGCTGCTTTAGAAACCTCCTTAGCCTGGTCTTGATATATTTATATGGTAGAATAATAACATCTCAAGTATGTAAACCAGTCTACTACCAAACTGCAAACTATGCCGACATAGCTGTTCCACTCCTAGATGTCCCATGACGTGTGGTTTCGCTCTGATGTTGGCGGGGGATGTTGAAGTGAGTTGTTAGCATCTAGAGTCCTTCAACAGGAAGAATATACTTTTTTTTTTCCTGTTGATGGTTGTTTCTGCCTTATCCTAGGATCTACTTGGATTCATTTTTTATCTGTCTGGTAACATAGTTGTACATCTCTGCTTTTTCTTTGTTCTGCAGCTCCGTGTTACATTCAAGTTTACTATGTATGGCCATTTTGCTCATGTTAGATACTATTTCTTTGTTCCCTTCATTAGTCTTAACCAAGTTTTTTCCAGGTTCATTCTGCATTTCTTCAACTGACCACTGGTGAGTTATTCATAGCTGTGGAGTTCCAAGTGCTATGCCTGTGCCCCATCTCTAATCATTCTGTGCCTGTACTTCTATACTGCATCACGTGTCTACATTTCCTCAGGCCTCTGATGTCATATCAGGCTGCATTTCTCTGCACCGCATTGTTAGTCAGAACCATGGTGGTGCCATACAAAGATAAACAGAAGTAAAACGAATTAGCCATAGACACCTAGTCAATTAGAAAAATTCCTGTTACAGCTAAACGAAGCTAAAACTGATTTGCAGGCAAGTCCAGATAAGTTCAGATATAGCAAGCCTGAGAAGTTGCAGTCCTGAGGCCCTGCAAACTTAGTACAAAGCTTATGGGCTGTTACTAGCAATGGCAATACCATATCACCTTGCTGGTTGGTTACATACTGCATCGTGAATACATCCTGATCCTGTGATGACTGGCTATGCTAAAGTAGGACAATTGTTCAAAGGCTATTTGGAGTAACACTTATTCTTACAAATAAAAACAGCTGTGGGAGGACAACTTCTAGTATTTCCACAGTGATTCTATAACCTAGTAGTTTAAAGCTGTAAAACATCAATTTCTGCTGTAGTGTCATTGTTGATGATTACTCATCTTATAACCATGGGTTCCTAAAACAGGTATGTTCCTAAGAAAAATAATTTATCAAAGAAATTAAAGCTGTTTGCTTAACATGCTTAGCAAGGGCTTTACCTAGTATGCGAAGTCTGAGGAGTTGCAGGCAGCCGACAGTGGGAGGTGATATGTGTGGCTGTGGCAGCGTATGGCTGGGCATGTGGCTTGGGAATTTTTTGCTCGCGTACTAGCCTTCATTTGATGCTGGGTCTCTTCTTAAAAGACTTCTGCAGTGAAAAATGGGAGCAATATTTTTAGTTATTCCCCTACTTGGCCCACTGAGTGGAATGCCAAGAGTGTTGATTTGAAAGTATAATGTTATGCAGTCAATGCAACTGATGCACCCTACCCTAGTCTTAAAAAGACATCAGAAAAGGGGTAAGAGATACCTCTTGCTCCTACATTACATTACTTTACTACATTACTTTATTGTCAGCTTTGAAACAGACTCCTTTCAGTTTCTTCTTCTGACACCCCACCCCCCTTCTCTTGTGCTTTCTATAGAAGCGAAGACAATTTGCAAGTAATCCCTTCCAAAAGCAGGTTAGGAAAGGTTTACAGGGTCACCTCTCTTTGGGCTGTAGCTGGTAATGTTTTTTCCTAGGACTGCTTCTCTCTCTACTGGCTGCTGCTGCACATTGTTGGAAAGAACACTCTAAAAGCAAGCTTTTGTCTATAAATGTCCAAAGCAAATGCTTCTAGATCAATTTCTTTTGAGAAACATTAGAATTTCCTCCATTAGAAATATGTAAAATTTAAGACTATAGGAGAGGATATATGGGGGTGTGATGTTCAACAGTAGACTTTCTTCAAACTTGGAGTTCCTGAAATATGTTTCCTTACAGGCTGGTCTACCTGCTGAAGCAATGACTGCTATAGCTTCTCTGAAAGAAGAAAGTCTCTTCATCAGGCTATGTTTAAGGAAACATATTAAAAGGAACAGGAAGACCCAGTCTTTTGAGAATAAGGGGGGGGAACCACCAAAACAAGCTACTGCCTTACTACTACCTTCATGGGGATCAACTGGTATTACCATTTGGTTTGCCTGCAGCCAAAGAGGCAAAGTTGTGAGGAAGATTTTCCTGTGTTCAGCAGTTTATAGGTGTCTCCTATCAGAAATAAATGCTTTCATTTACTCATTTTGGCCCTACTGAAGCTATATGAGAACAATGCCTAAGCAAATCCTTGATGCCCATATAACGTTAGCTGACCTGATGAACAGCTTTGATGTATAGACTTGACCTGGATTTTGGAGCCTGCTAGGTGGAAAACTCTTAAGAAGTTACTTTATTTTGAGTTAGTTTTACAGATGAATGTGTATAAATATGTGTATAAACAAAATCTGTTGGTATCTTACGTTCCCTGCAGCATTGTTGTAAGCAAGGACTTGTTGAGATACTTGCAATACTTGTTGAGATACTTGCAATACTTGTTGAGATACTTGCAATACTTGTTGAGATACTTGCAATACTTGTTGAGATACTTGCAATACTTGTTGAGATGCTAGCTTCACTGACCTAAGATGTGAAAATGACCATGAGGATATCCTGTTGAAGGAGAGAAGATTATTCAACTTATCCAAATCGTGTGTGGAGCCTGAAATTGTCACTTTGATTATATGAGAGCTTTTAAATGGCAAAGACTGTGTTACAGACCATTCTGAGCAAGCTTCAGCTTCTGGTAAACCTGCTTTCTGCAACCAGTTCAACAATAACCGTGTGTCAGGGAAAAAGTGAGGTTACTGTTCTGGCTCACTGTCACAGCATCCTAAATTTGTGGGAGCTCTCTCAAAGGATCCCACATGGCATGGCCAAGCCTTTGTTTGAACAGCATGTAGGCCTTTACCTATAGGTCTCTTATGATGGTTTCTGAAAGCAGTTTCATGCTTCTTTTATATTGATTAGTTATATTGATTATTATTATATTATTTATATATACTATATGTTATATATATTATTATATTATTTATATTATATATATTATTTATGTTGATTATTATTGATTCAAAATGGTACTTCGAATTTTTCTCTTCCTCTCAGTCTAGGGTGTATTCATATGATCAGGAAAATATAGCAATGTCTGCGATATGAGTAATTAGGAAGAATTCTTATTTTTATTTTGGCTTACTGCAGCCAAAGGCTAAATCTATTAGTTTATTCTCCCTCTACTTATTCCCCCTACCTCAGGTAAGTGAAAACATCCTGGTATTAATTGCTGTTAGAGGAATGGAACAGGTGTGTATCATACACTGGAATGAATATTGTTATATAACTTCTTGCCAGCTCAGTACTCTCGGTGACCGGTGATTTTGTTTAGAAATAGAAGCGATTGGAACTCTAGCTAATATTTCAAAACCTTTCACAGCACTTTTGAAATATTGGGGAGGGGGAAATGCTAGAAGTTGCCATTTTAGCTGTGGGAAATATTCAATATTGAACTTAAAAATTATGTAAGTGCGTTGAAGGAACGTTACTCGTACCAAATGCCCTTAAGAGGGCGCTTATTCACCACTGCATTTGTTTTGAACATCGTCTGTTATAATAATGTGATTTAAAACTAATTTTCTACTGCACTAGGTTAACATTTGACTGCAATGTGTTTGGGCCAGTTATGGTGACTGACATCAATAGATACAAGTATACAATAATATTGCATTAAGTAGGCTTAATTTGTATAATAGTTCTGTCAATTTACAGGAGTGCAATTTCCATGCAGAACAGCAGGTGCAAAGCAGTTCCACACCTCTTAAAAGAAGCAGCTTTTCCTTACAAAACCAGATTCCAGTTTGATTTGGGGTTTTCTTTGGCTCTGCTTTTGCAGTCGTCAGCTGTAATAAACTTCCATGCTCCATCCTCTGCAGTCATCTTCCTTTGAGTAAACTATCATGTAATTAGGGGTGCGGTAGAAGACTCTGGAGGATAAAGAACAGCTCTGGTAACAAAATTGGGCTATCAGATGCCTGATTTTTCTTTTTTAAGCCAACCGCTGAGAAATTATGTTCTATTTTCTTAGAAAGGAACTTCCTGATAAGAAGTTCTGCCATAAAGTGCTTGTTGTAATGATCATGGCGGCTGTATGGATGTCCCAGTGGTGTCATCTGATCATTTTCTGCCATGTCTAGTGTCTTCATTTTCAGTTTGGCTAAATTAGCTAAGGTACTTTTCCATCCATCTTGATGCTGTTCCCATAAGGTACAACTGCCATCAATAGCTTGGGGAAACTTCTCTTGGCAGAGAACAACCCACTGCCTACAGGCAATGCTGACCACTTTCATATTATCTCTTACCCCTTCAACATAGCATAAAGCAGTACTGCATGGATGGGACATGTGATAAATCTTCCTACACTGAATTGCTTATGGTTGTGAAATACCTGAGAGAAGACAAGCTACAGAATATGCATGCATGTCATGTGTTTAGAGAAACAGGGCTGGCAGTGTATATTAAGTCAAAGCTCTAAGGAATTAATCTCTGCTTTAGATGTATCACATAGACATTAATGCTTGTTCACAAATAAAATAGGTTTTTCTAAAATATCTCCATTAGTCCAGACCTAGATCTTGTCATCACGGTTTGCTTCTTTTCACATAGAACAAGGGAAAAAGAAAGTGGTTGATGTAAACGATAATTGGATTATGCCATGTAACACTAGCAGTAATTTCAAAGTAAATACATATGTAATTTTCTATCACACAAATGAACACAAATTTACCTATAGCATTGTCTGGTTGGAATGAAGAGAGAGCTGTTTTTTCCCCCCCTACTGTCAGGTTTGGCATTTTTATGTGGACTTGAAAGGTTGCTTAACTGGAGGCAGCTGAACTGTTACCAGAGCTGAGCTCTTCCATGCCAGTAGAAGAGCTGACCTTCTGCTTCAATTTTAAAGCCTTAATTTTCCAACTGTAATTAATTCCTTTCATCTGAATCTGAGGGAGTCAGAATGTGTCTCAGTGGCCTGTGCATAAACATCATGTATAGGCCCTAGACTGCCTAACCAGATAATCACCTTACAGATTCAATTCTGTAGCAACACGGGATCTTATGGTGATAGGTATCCAAACTTCACATTGTGAATTTATAAAGGCATCACTGTTATAATTTCAAAACATGCTGATTGTGTTCACTCTCATAAAGCTTTGTGGTCATACAGTTGTACAAGTAAAGGCAATTACTTTAAGTTACTTCCAGGCAGCAATGGAAGTTGATTTTTTTTTTTTTTTTAAATACTCCTTCATAAGTGAAATTCAGTCTGTACGTTTGTTTCTCTCTGATATCTGTGTGACATTCTTTAGCTGAAACCAGCTAATTTATTCCAGTGGTGTATAGGGGATCTGGCTTTTTAATAGCTTTCCATGTCTTGTTAGCCTTCGTTTAATGTTTGTCTAGACAGAGACCAGTGATATTAAGAAGCACGTATCTTTAGGATAACATTTAATTTTTGTATCACTAGACAGGATATAGCTTCTGATACTGGAATAATGATGAGATCTTCTTTTTGGAGATTATGAAATATTGCTTTGCCCCTATATCACCAGGTAAACTGAGTCTCATGAAATAAGCATTACGTATTGTGCATGAGGTTAATTGAGGAAGACATTTAATTACTTTTCCATAGGACTGATACACCTTTTTTAGGCCTTGACCAGCTTATTGAATACTTAATGAATAACAAAGCTAATGAGAGCAGTTTGTTTTTTCTTTCAATAAAATAAAAAATTATCTGTTTTCATATATAAAACAAACTTTATTATATCTATTCTGACTTGGTAAAGGGGGAGTTTTAGGGGTTTACAAGTTTCTGGAAATGCTTTGACTTCTATGTCTTTCAGAAGCCGTGGTTCTAGAGGTTTTGTCACAAAGCAATTTTTATGTCCCTTGTCTTTGTATTTTGTTGCTAGTGCTAGATCTTGGGTCTTCAGGCATTGTGTGTGTCACTGTCCCAAGTCCTTACAGGTGCTGCTGGGTGGAACTAGTGTGGTAGGTACTTAGTGAACAATAGTGACAAAGCTGCTCTCTTCCTGCTACTAGGAAAAAAGTCAGTTTAGGAAACCACAGGTTTTCTTAGTGCACTGAGATGCCACCATTTATTTAACATCTGAGAAATTAATTCATTGGCTAAGTGACTTGTGCTAGTGTCCTAGGTGAACGTTTAAAGCTACTGCCTATGTGCCATAGCAGGCATGCAAAAATAAGAGTTGTTTCAGTGGGTGGGAGTGGGGACACTGAGACCACCTCAGTTGTTCAGTAATTTGTAATTCAGTAATTCAGTAATTGAAATTTCCTGTGTTGCTTTCTGTGGAGTTTTAGGGGGACTATTTCAGCCAAAAAGATCCTGCTGTTCACAAGTGGCATCCATTCTAAAGGGAGAGTAGGCTAGCTGTATCATATGGTTTCATAGCCAAGATGAAATGGGTCCAGGCAGAGATGCTCCTGAGGAAAGCTGCCATAATTACCACTAGCAAGCATGAACTCCCATTGCAACCATTTCTGCCCATTTGCCTGCTTTTGTTGTTAAAAGGCATCTTCTCAGGCAGGCTGATTTAAACCAATGTCTGGTCCTGACCTTCCAGATCTCGTATTGTGTCTTGCATGAGAGCTACTTCACTTGTACAAGAGGTTGTTTGCAAAACTCTGGAGTAATACACGTTTCAATTTATGCAAATTTTGCCTTTGAAGACTGTTTATGGTGAAGAGTTTAGCAATACAGAGTGTAAATAAATAATGTAATGATACTAATAATGGAGTCGCTCAGGCATTGATTACAGCTTCATTAAGTGAGATTACTCACTGTGATCTCTGCACTACAAATTAGTTTTTGATAATTTGACCTATTCTCTATTTTAATTTAGTGAATTAGAAAAATAAATTGCCAGGGCAGAACACTTAGAAAATAAAAGTATTTTTCATTTCTGTTGTAAAATGTTTACTTAAAATGGCAAAAATTACCCTCAAGTCTCTGTTTATTCACAACAGGCAAGCTCATCTAAACTATTTTTAAAGGTATTATTTTCATATTAAAAGATCTGGGAGCCTTTATTTTCTTTCACTTTTAATTCCCCAGTCATAAGAGATCTCTCCTAATCACAGTTCTTTTTTTACAAAGTACATAACAGTGTTTTGTTGCAATAAATGTCTTACTAATCTTTCTTTTAAGCATGTCAGGAAGTTGCAACCCAGTCGGGTAATCAGCTCTGGTGGTGTTTCTGAGGAGCTCTCTGCTTTATAGAGATCTGTTTGCACACAGATTCAGAGATGCCAGATCTCTTGTATGAGCAAATGCAGAAGTGGAATATGCCAGCATGTGTGATAAGTTAACCTTGGAATGAATGAAAGGCTTTTGCTTTATACATAAACCAAAACTTGAGCAACGTATTCACAGTTTCTAAAACTGTATGGTCTGCAGTATAATCCAGAAATGTGACCAGAAAGTCAGCATTAGTTAAACAATTCGGCTTATACTGCTATGGCTAGAATGAAGGCTGTGTCCACCTTACATGAGATTTTGTGATCAGGTGGTGTGAAAGAATGAGTTATAACATCAAAGTATAATGCTTATAGTAATTATATCAGCACTCCATAGGGCCCAGCTTTCTAAAAGATATATCTCTTATTGCTAATAATGGAACTAATTTTCAGAGTGCCTCTGAGAACCGCATTGGGATGATGTGTTTATTTGGTGGCTTTTTTTTTTTTTTTTTTTGCTGTGATCCAAATGTTAACTTCTCTTGTATATTTCAGCTCCTTAAGGGGCTTCATCTGAATAGGGTATTTTGACATGAGTCTGAAAGGTTTATTGTAATCATCTTCACAATGAATTAAAACATGTTGATTAATATGGTTACCATTAACTTTGAGGAGTGCTTAAAATGGATCTTGATTCATGAAAGGCTATTGTAAAATTTAATATAATTCCCTCAAGTTAGAGGCCTAATTTTTAGGCTATTCTGTATTTCATACTAGCTACTCTTTTCCCCATAAATAAGGAAATATTTGGGATCACTCCAGCAAAAATTTACACAGGATTCTCCTTCCAAATAGGATGCACATTTCTTGATATTTAGACACGAACTGGATTCCTAGTCTATTACTGTATAGAGAAAACTATCAGTCTTCAATTATATAACTCACTAAATCATACTCACGACATTTGAAAGCTATAGGAAGAAAATACAGCATGATGTAGCATCCTGAATCTCAAATTTTCCATTCCTCCCAGACCCAGTTATTAAATACATGGCCTTGAATAACTTGTAGAAATTTAACTTATTTTTTTGTATGCTTGGTTCGACTTGTTTCAATGTAGCTGTCTGCTGTTGTTTTTCCAGAGAGCAGTCAGAAAAGCCATCCTTTCTCAGTGAGAGTAGATTCACAGTGTCAGTCAAATGCCCCCACTCTGCGCTGGTCTTTGTTTATAGTATTCTATCTGCTTTTCCATTTTATCAGCCCTCAGCATGTCAGCTGGGTATCAAACTGCTGAATTAATAGAAATACAGTAGTAAAAAAATACTAGCACGAAGGTGATAAACACCTCCACACAAATTACCCCCAGCGCTAATCACTTAGGCTTTGTGAGAAACAACACACTGAAATGTTCCTGAAATAATCTTACTCTGCCTTCAGTTTTTTATAAATAGCCCCCAAAACATGCATAAACATCAGATGCTGTGGAACAGACCTCCCCTGCTAACTGTTTGTAGCTCTAATTAACACAGATTTGCACAGTTAGGGCATTTGAATGCCTGCTAGTATTATCTGTATTGTTTATAAATGTGTGGTGTCAGATGTATATTGATAAACCTTTTCCTCATGGTATCAGCATTTCTCCTTTTTCATCTGCTATGACAGAAGTGGAATTTTTCTTTATTATGACTGTTAGATTCATTAGAACAGACTGAGCTGTAAGGTTTCAGGGCAATTACATTACTTTTAACAATAACTGGTGGTGTGCCTGCTTACAAACACAAGAATGGAGCTCTTTTAGTCCCAAGATGATGGGAAAACCTTCAGCGAATTAATTTATCTTTTTCAGAGACGCAATCCACTGAACGTGCAGAGCAGAGCGATGGCCTCTCTTGTTCCTCTTCCCTTTTGCAGAAGTCCATATTTCACAAGAACTCAGAGAGACTGATTTGGTATGTCTGTAAGCATGTGGATGGGGCCTGTGCACAGCGTCTAAAAAGTGAATGAAAGGTGCTTGAGTCTCCCTGCCTTGGGCTTGGTGTTGGTGACCAGGCAAAGCTGGCTTTCTGTGTTATACCAGTGACAGTGACTTTTCCTTCTAGAGAATATCCGAGCCAGAAACATGGTACCAACAATGGAGCAGCAATGGAGCCTGCAGCATCTCTAATACCAACACTGCTGGTCTGTCACCATAGTTATGTTTATGGTTCCTTTTATCTGTCCTGCAGGTTACAGATGGTTCCCTCTGGGCCCACAGGTTACACTTGGGGTTTGCCCAAGTTTTGAGCTCTTCCTTGCAAGAAACAATTTGAAATTCTTACAGTATTGTGTCTCCAAGAGCTTCATCTTGAAATCAAGCACCAAGTTTTGCAAGATATAGTGAAAACCGCAAAGCCTGCAGTGGCAAGCAAATAACTTTTATATGGCCATTCATATTTAGATAAGCTTTATGTTAACTTTAATCATCTCTGGTTTCTAGAATCCCTAACTTACATAAATACTTTTTTTCCCTTTCTTCCCTTTTAACCCAAGTTCATACTCAAGACCATTTTTTCCCTTTTAAGTTTTCTAGCCTTATACTCTACACAACGTTGCAGCTAGATGTAGATTCATACTTTTCAGTATGTAGTGGGATTCTCCAGCTTCCTGAACTTATGTACCATGACAAATCTGGCCCTTGTGCTGAGTTTCTTCAATGTTGCTAAATTCAGATCTGATCAGCTAATGGGTAGTTTAATGCACTCAGTGGTGCAGAAGACTTTTGGTTATTGAAGTCAAGCCAAACTAGCAAGGAACGCATTATTTAACAGCTTTTGGGAGTTTGTTGCATCAGTCTGCAATGGACTGACTGGTGTCACCTTGTCCCAGAAAACAGATCAGCTAAGACCTTTTCCTCTCTCTTATTCTCTATCTCAAGTAATGGGTGAAGGTTGCAAGCCTGGCCAAAGCATGCTATTTGCACAGTAGCTGTGGGTGTGTGAGGTACTCAGAACTCCTATGACATTGTATAATCATCACTCATTCCTTTGCTGTCATTCGCAGGCTGTCAGTCTTGCGATGCTGACGTACACCCCCGGGGAGCCAGTGTCACGCTGCTCAAACTCTTTCCCATGTGCCTTCTCACTAAACAGACAGCCCAGTAAAGGCTTTTGGTCACTGTCACTTTGGCTTGGGTTTAGAGGTTGAAAGCCTCTGCTCTCTATTGATTTATTTGTATAATAACAGCAGGGATGAAATAAGGACTTGCTTTTCCATTTGCCCTTCTCGCAGCTTCTTGCAGCTCAGCAGGACTTGGTGGGATGCTGACTACCTGTTCTCAGTCCAGCTCGTCCCCGGAGTGGTGCTGCACTGAATCTCCTCTTGCACTGCCCCTGCTACACCCAGCCACAGTAGCAGCAAATCCCCCATATGCTCAGCAAATCAGGTCTTTAACCATTCGAAGCTGATGTCAAGAGGAAACCATTTTGCAGCAATCTATCATGAGTTTTATTGGTCCAGCAAAACCATAGGACTCCATCTTTGAAAGCCACCTTGTTTGTTTGTTTACCTGTTTGCTTCTGTACTGACGCACTGGTCCCCCAGAACATTTACCAAAGGTGAGAGACAGCCCCTGCAACAACTAAACTAGACTAAAGTACCATTGTTCTCCTCTGACACCAGAAAAATTAACAAAAGGAGAATAAGCTACTTATTCAGCATTGTTCTATGTGTTAGCCAGAACTAGAAATTAAATACAGATTTCTTTTTTTTTTTCCTTTTTTTTGAGGTCCAGGCTGATGTCTACTAAAAGATATACTCTTCTTTCTTTTTAGGTTATGTAATGGACTGCATGAACCCTCTCACATTCTGTCTGCCTTGCATTGTTGAGAGGTGATGAATTAATAAGAATATCCCTACAAAACCACTTATTTTGCTTAACGATTTAAATTGAGACTGTCAGTAAAATATAACTTTTCTTTTTAACTTGCTTTCTACAAGTGGCTGCACCAGCCCCCAGCATTTTGAGACAGCCTGTATTTGGCTGTCACATAACAGGACTTCCCTCTAAGAACTGAAATGATGCTCATGTTTTGCTTACAAGCTAATCAGAACCGCAGCAGACAATGTTTAAAAATGACATTTATTATGACGTCTTGCTAAACAGCAGATGTGTTTTTGCTCAAGCATGTAAATGTCAAGGAGCAGAGCACCTAGCAACCAGTTTGCAAGATATTTTCAGCATGCAAAGAAGGTTCATGGTGCCTGTTGGCAGGTGTACTTTCCTTAGTGCTCAATAACTGTCCCAGCTGCAGGCTGAGGTAGATAGGTTGTCTTCCTCACCTTTTTTAAATTAGTAATCCACCTAAGGAAATAATATTGCAGTGTGATAGGTGTGCTCCAAACATATGTTTTCTAGCTAGCTTAAGTCTCTGAAACTAGTCCAGAGACCTTTTATGCAGCAAGAGTGGTGGGCTAACAACCTTTCAATATTAACCTCCTACCATAAGATCAGAGAAGGCCTGATGGTCATCCAGTCCATTCGTCTCTCCAAAGGCAGGATTTGTGTTACCCCTGACAAGAGTTTCTTTCTGAAAACTTCCTGTGATGGAGATCCTGCCTTTTCTCTGAGCAGTCACTTAGAAGAATCACTGCCCTTATTGGTAGGGAGACTTTTGGTTCTCCCTTTCTTCATAACTAACCTGAGTTTTCCTTTGTGTAGACTTAAGCCTAATTGTTCTGTCTTCTGCTTACCCTGGGCATGGAGAACACATAGGATTACAAGAGCTGCTTTTGTGGTCCAGAGCAAAGGTCTGTCTAACACCGCTGTCTGCCTCCAACAGCAGTCAAAGCAAGGTGCCTGAGGAGGGGTATGAACCAGGATAAGCATATAGGTGATACTGTCATCTTACAAAAACATCGCCAGATCTGTTTTGGCTCACAGGATTTTCTGAGCCTGTTGTGGCTTCCCTACTTGGTAACTTGCATTGGATTGCTCTTCCAAGCTCTCAATTTGATTCTTTCTCTCCTCACAACAGTTTTTTTTTGCATTCTTAAATGCTTTTACATCTTGTCCTTGTTCAGGTGACTCCTCTTTAGACTGAACATTCGTTTCATCTTCTCTCATAGGTCATGTCTTCTAGATTTCTGATCTTTTTGTGATTGATCTATGCCTTTCTTACAGCATAGTTTCTGACACTGGCAATATTAGATCAGCCAAGCCTTCACCCATGCTGAATATGTACCTTCTTTATGTCCCACTTATATCTTATTGATGTCATTACTAACATGCTGTGTTTTCTGGGAAGTGTGTTCTGTTACAGATAGCATAATCGGGACTTTTGGCTATGATTTTAACAGGATCTGTGACTTGCTTTTGAAGATGCTTCTGTTCTTATTGAACTAAATGGGACACGAAGGCGCTCGCTGTTCAGATGGCTATGTTTGAAATCTGTAACCATGGAGAATATTTATACATCTCCCTCTGCATCTGAGACCCATTCTCATTCTCACTGAGGTTATTGTTAGCAAGCCCTGACAATGCTTGCAGTAGTCTTAATTTATGCTGTAAATGATCTTTTCTGTTGGATGAGGCAAAAAATTTTTCTTAGCCACAAATTCCAGCCTATTTCTGCAAGTTGGGGAGGGATGCTTTTCTCTTTCTTTTTATGTAAAAAGAAGAGCTTGTGCTTCCCCACCCTGCTGTCAATTAAGTGGTGTGTTCCCTGCAAGTGGTGTGTCAATCACCTAGTGTCACTATATGACAATGCATTGCAATGCATTTAGTATTGTAGCTAAACCAGGAAAAAGTAGTCTATAAAAACCCATTTCTTCTTCACACTTTTATATATTTTGCTGTGGGGGATATTCTGTGAGTCTCCAGATGAGAGAATCATTGTATACATAATAATATTTAAATGTCTAATTCCTGCTTAGTTTCCTAAGCTTCCATTGAGTAACTAGCTGTTTGACTTCTGTGTTATAATGGATAGAGCCTTGAAAGTATCTTTTAGACGTGCTGCAATCATATGAGGGCTAACGTTGAAAATCATACTTGCTCATGGACACTGCCCAAATAAAAATATAAAGGGGAAATTAAAATGACTGCAACATTCAAAGAAGGGTAAGTCTAGCTGAGTCCAAGGGAACCCAAATACGTGTTTGGGACTGTTTCCCTTTTTGCCAAAGGAGTTCTGCTGTTGAGCAGTATTGAGAAACAACAGGCTAAAGTGTGTGGCTCTCAGTGGTGCAATGATGGGAAGGATGGAGTGACCTAGACAGTAGACAACAGAAAACAGGCTCAATCCTGGATGGATGTTGTGCTCTGTCTTTATCACTGAGAGTATGTGAGATGTGAATGAGTGAATAGGATTACTCTGATCTGAGTGTTGTTCAGGATTGGGACAGGGTTCGGTATCTCAACAGATGAGTATCTCACTGAATACCTGTGACTGAGAAAGCTTTGCCTTAGACGAATGCAGTGAGGTGATGTCCTGGAGCAGTTGGGGCCAGGTGTCCTTATTCTAAGTGGCTGCATAATATGGTGGTTTGTTGCTGTGCTGCTCTCTGAACAGCTGGCTGGTTTAAGGTGATATTTTTGTTTAGAGCTGTGTACAGATTGTCCAGTCGTATATATCTCAGAGGGATTTTTTTTTAAAGAAGGATTACATTTATAGAAAAAAAAAAACCAAACCCACTGCTTCCTTTTCAGACCCCTTTCTCCCCCTGCCCAAATGAAATTAGCAGTCAGAAAACTGACTTGTTACCAGTTAGAAAACATCAGCATTGTTCTGAATGCTGACAAAGTCTTCTCAGTGAGCTGCAGCGTTTGCCTTCCCTGGTACAAATCAGTTGCTAGGAAGGAGGGTAATAGATCTGATGATTTTGTGGGTCCTGGTCCTCAGCAAGTACTCTATCCTGGCTCTTGCAGCCGGCCCAGCAGCTGAGAATCTGTCCCAGACATTAGAAACTCTTTATCACCATGCCTTTCAATCCAAATCTTATTAACTTTCATTTGCAGAGAGGTTGCCCTGACATGGCAAAGATCATGAGCTGTATTTTGCAGATGCTTACTGCACAACAGCTGAGTTGGCCAATGTATCTTTAATTTCCTTTTGGCATCCAGCCCAAGGGAACATGCAATGAGCAATTTCCTCAAGCATAGCATCAGTAGGAAATTCATCTTGTTCTGAGACAGCTACGTGATCTAAGCAGGGGACAGTGTGATTTTTCGGCTTTGGTACTCTGAAAAAGAAATTGGAATATAAAATCAGCCTCGGTACTTGGATGCCTGTGCTTCCCCAGGGGGCATTTCAAGTGACACGACTGATTCCTTATCCTGACATTTTCTTAGAATTTCCTTATACTGTAGCTATCAGTAGGTTGTTTACAGAGTACTGTATAGTCTACCAAACCTGTGCAAATATTTTATTTCATGGCAAGGAGGGACAGTTTAGAAAACAAAACAAAACCAGGCAGGATGGTATTTTATTTTTGAGTCTTTAGAGTCAATTCCTCCATTATTATTTTACCTCCTTAGTTTCTAATCCTTATCTCTAAAACCACACCTATTTTTGTGAGCATCTACTTCACCTGTCACTAAATGTTAGTGGTTTTATCTGATTCTTATTTTTGTCTCTCTTTATCTTCCCAGTTGCTAGGTTGTTCAAGTACCTTGGGTTTCAAAACCATTCCTCACCCTCTATTCTTCCCATTAATCTTTTTTTAAGTGATGGAAAGCTGTGTATGCATTACTTACGACGCCTTGGATAGATTTTCATGATCTCTCCTGAGCTAAAGATTTTTGTACAACCTCTCACTCCATCCACATCACTGTACTTCATAGTTCACATGGAATTTTTTGTGTGTCTGATACCTGTTACTATTGTATTGCCACATTCCATGACTTCAAATACAGGGCTTGCTTTGCTGTAAGGAGTTTGCTGTAACTGCTAATGCAACTTAGTTGTTGTTCTCATCTCCTCCATCCATTTCTTTCCCTTCAGGTTGGATTTTTGGGGTTGAGACTTGCTGCCCAGGTGAATCCTTGAACCTGTTATGTGTCTGGAACAGGAATGCAGGTCATTATGATAAAAAATTAATTACCACTTTGCTGATTTAATCTAGTTTCTGTTTCATGATTGACAGGTGCTTGGGTACATTGATCCTCAGTTCCTCTCAGCTGGAATATTTTGACTGTCCATAATGCACAGAATGTTTGGGATACAGAGACTTAAGTGTAGATTAGTTGCCTCTTCCACCTCCTCGCTTGCTTTCTTCTCTCCTGGTGGTTCGCCTCTGTGGTGGTAGTTTCTTGGGGGTTTTCTGCTTCTTTGTCAATCCTTGGGCACCCACCTAGCTTTGAGTTAGGACAAGTTTCATTGTCTTTGCTTGCTTTGCATAAATGCACTTTGCTTTTCTTGATAATCAGCCTTGATCATCGAAGTCTCCCTTCTTCATGACTCCTGCTCTCCTCTTATGCTATGTTAGGTCAGATGGTGCCTTCAGTTCCTGTTGTTTTGAAACAATTTTCTGAAGTCTTGTTTGGCTTCCCAAGGCATCTGGCATTTGCAGTCACACAATGATTGTAAGTGCATGTGGATGTTGCAGTCTGTCCTCCCTTTTCCTTGATGATTTTTGAGGTGATAAACTTCAGCTGCATATGATGGAAATAATTGAGGAGCTGGACATCTACACAGAACATATGGATGTATTTCCTGCAGAAAGGAAAATCAGCTCATCTTAGATATTTTTGCTGCTTCTTGGTCTCAATTCAGGAACACAGGTCATGCTTGCCTATCTAGTGTTTATTATCTCTTTCGATGCATTGTTTTATTTTCTGGGAACTTCCTTAATGTCACTTTTTTGAAGGAGAAACTGTTAGAGCACTCTTTGCTGCTTCCTTTGTCTTTGCTCATAAATAGCTGACTTACAGATCCTTCTCTATTTGCCAGTGGATTACACACTTTAAAGATGTTGACCAAGTGCACTTGTGCAAAGCCTTTGTACAGAGAAAGGTGAGCTTAGAATTATTCTTTAGTCACCTTTAATCTGAATCCAATGTGACTTATTGTCACCATGCTAGAATCAATCCTTGACGAATGCAGGTATGCACGCTAACTTGATGGGCAGTCTATTCAGCTTCACCTGTACTGTTCTGTCCTCTACCAGATATCTCAGATGTATTCTGATGTAATATTACATATTCATAAATATCTTTTTAACCTCAGGCTGGTAACAGTTGACTTGGTCTTTTTTATTTCAGAAGTTGTAAACGCAAATCGTTTTGTTCATGCAAAGTCTTAGTCTTCCACTGAATTAAATTGTATAAATTAATGGTGACTTGTAAAATGAGGTATCATCAAGACATACATAAATATATTTGTACTTGTAGCAACTGTAAATGTGTTGCCTTAATTTGTCAACAATGAATTTCTGCTTAAGGAATGTTCTTTACTTTTCCGTCCTTCTTCCTAAATGGCTATTTATTTTATATTCTGTATACATTTCCCAACCCAGAGGTAAACCCACATCTTTCTTTCATACATCTTTGTAAAATTTTTGAAAGATTATAATTATTCTTCATGATTTCCTGAATGTCGTATATGTTTTTTGAGAAGGGATGTGTAAGTTAGCACAGAACTCAGGGTGAGGCAGTCAACTAACTTATGTTCATTCCCTTTCTCCCATTATGATAGTTTGAGTTTTTATATTTTGCTTTATGTTTTCCTCTCTACCTACTATCAAGCCAGTTTTATATAGAGCAGTTTGGCTGCCCTTGCTTTGTTCTGTTCTCTTATTTTGGAGATGGCTTCAGCTATTTTAGGAGTTGTTAATAATTTTGCTTCTTCAAAAGAGAGTGTAAACTCAGTAAGCATGCAGACAGGGCATCTCTCTACCTAGGACATGGTAGCTATTGACAATAAACAGCAGGCAGGGTGAAAATAAACACAAAAAATACAGCCTGTCTCTTTGGGTTAGAGTTATTTCAGTAGCTGTAGCACCTCTTCAGGACACAGGAAAACCCACCTCCCAGCAGGACCCTAATCACAAGCCATGAGGGAATAAAGAGCAATAAGGGATTTTGTGCTGCTGACAGTTCCCTTTAAATTGAGCTACTATTTTAAGTACAAATATAGAGTGTGAAGCACTCTGATGGTACAAATTCTCTGAGGACTGGCGTAATTGGTTTTTTTCTTCTCTTGCAACACAGTCAGTTGTGAGCAAACTTGTGAGAGTTTGCTTGATTCCCAAGCAGGAGTATCACACTGCACTTTTTGGGTGGGTGTGTTTTTTCTGGGGTTGTGAGGTTTGTTTTTTTTTTTCCCCATAACTATTTCTGGTGCACAGAACTTTCTCATCAAGGGCAGCACACAGTTCTTCCATGGCTTTTGCCATAATATCATGGTAGATAGAGCATGTGCCTTATCTCTCTTTCTCTCAGAATTTCAGAGGTTTGACTTGGATCATGACAAAAATACCAGAATATAGAAGTGCCACAAAAATAGTTCAGGAAGCAGAAAAGATGAGGCTTGGAAAGCTTTCAGTCCTTTTTCCAATAGTTCAAACTTTGGACACTTTGTTCAGCCTTTTGACATTTGAGGTTTGCGAATCTGCTTGAGCTTGCCAGTCATCTTTGAATGTTTTTGCATCATACTATATTACAAAGATGATGCTTAAAGAGGAAAAATGAGAGCATTCCATTAAGTCAATGATCAGAATTAAATCGATGACTAATGTTTAAACTTTGTTACAAAATTAAGTCTAAACTCCAGGCAATAATTACTCATTATTTTGAACGATACAGAATTCCGTTAATTTGTAGCTGTCAGTGCTGGAGAGTGATTCAAGATCAAAGCCGCCCAACATGAGCTAGCTGGAAACCTATCACCCTGTTATATATCTATGGGACAGGGTGAGTATTTTGCTCATATCATCATAGCTCCTAATAACCCAAATTTTTGGTGAAATGGTTGAGAGATTAGGAGGAATGATGGAGAGATGGTGCCTCTTTCAAGGCATCACTGAGCCAAAGCCTACCCTAGCTGAGATTTGGTGGTTTTTGCTTAAGTGTATGCAAAGCAATTATTTGTTAGCACTTGGAATTATTTGTATCCATTTGCTGCTGCATGCACTTAAGGTAGAGGAGGTACATGAGAAGGTGGGAAGAGCAGACAGCTCCTATATATATATATATATGTGTGTGTGTGTGTGTGTATTGCAAACAATGTCAGTGATTGTGTCTGTGCCTTTTAACCCCTAAGTTTATTACTGTAACAGTAAGGAAATAAGAGACATCTGCTTTGATTTGGAAATATCCATATCACCCACCAGTTGAGAGAAACTAGGAGAAAAATAAAAGTGGAATTGAGTCTTGAGTCTCCAACTCCCCAAATATAATAGCAGCAGTGACACTAAGGGACACCCTCGTAGAGCAAGCAGTGACGTCTTCATTTCAAAGAAACCCAAACTGGACCATGATCTTTTCTCTTTTGCATTGTGCAGTTTAGTCGTCCTGGAGGTTGTAGGCCTTCCTTTACCTTTCCAGTCAAGTCAACCTGGAAACTGGGTCAAAGCTAAGCCTGCCACAGGAGATTTGAGCATGGAGGTGTTCCCTCATTGACAACTTTGGTCCAAGCTAGTAAAAAATGGAAAGATAGGGTAGAGGAGAAGCAATGATTTGCAAATAGCACTCTCTCACAAAGTGCTACATGAGTCAGTATGTCTGATGGCAGTAACAGTTTCAAGTTAAACAGTGAAGAATCTCATTCCTTATGATCACACAAAATTAGATGTATGAATGTTTAAAGTGTATTCTAAATGGTGCCCATCGCTTTATGGTACATAAGCTATATGCTCTGTTGTACACGAGCTGCATGGCTGTGATAAAACTTCCACTGTCTTGGTTTGGGCTGCTTAATGCAACATAATGAAAGACTTGGGGTTTGTCTTAGTTTTACCTGAGAAATTTCCAAGTAGAACTGCAAAATATATCGAGCATAAGCATTAGCATGGTAAATATTCTATATAAAACACATAGAATAAAGTGCTCTTCAGGGGTGCATGGGTGATCAGTTACTTTCTAATTAAAAAAAAAAAATCTGTGAATTTAAGCTTTCAAACTACGGAAAGTTGAAGTCTGATGATATTAAAGGATCATATCCACAATATACATGCCGTAATGCATTTTCATTGATCATTTTTATGATTAAAAGTTTGTAAATAAAACAGTCAGCCTACAACCATCTCTGTCTTACATGGATTAGCTTAATTCACCACTACGGGTGGTGAATTCATCTCTTCAGGAATATAGCAATACTCGCTATGGGAGTAAATAGTATTTCTTATAAACCTTGTGACTTGCATTCAGCCCTTTTCCCTGCAAGTTTTTTGGTTATTTTTTTTCTTCCCCCTCCTCATTGGTGTACAGTTTTCTTAACAGCACTGGTTGGTTTGGTGTTCTTTTATACCGCTGTAATTTTGCTTTGTAAATTTTACTGTTCTCCAGTTACTTCATGAAAAGAGCCATTTGACTTTTTAGGAAGGCCTTGTGTTGTGTGTTGATGTTGCTATTGTTTACTGGATTCTATTTGGCAGAATTATTGTCAATAAGTTTTCCTCATCATCTCTGTTGCTGAGTTGAGAACTGTTCCAGAAAACCTTGAGCTCCAAGGGGTGGTCATCATCGTTGTCCTCCCTGGAGTACAGGCATGGGAAGGTCTCCATACACTCTTCTGAATATTTACCTTACTCATCCAGCTTACACTAAACCCAGCTAGTATTTGCCTTGAGTGTCATTAGTTGTATTACTTATGGGGCTTGTAGGGCTTTTTACACTATTTGCCTTTTCTTGATATTTGACTTTTTTATAGCCTGTGCTTTTCCTGCTGTTCCCTTATGGCTGTTTCTTATTTGCTTGTTTGCTGGATCAGAAGAAGCCTATCTGACTGCAGAGGAGAAGGTCTGTGCTATGTGCACAGCTGCAGATGAAACAGCCCATTCTTTTGTTACTGTACTTTTCCTAGCAGAAAGTAAGCTTTGAAAAAAAGAAAAATACTTCCCTTGAGGAATCTGAATTTTGTTTAAAAAGTCAAATCAACTGCTGAAAAAGTCAAACTCGGTTACTTAAAAATGGATTGTTGGCACTTCTTATGGCTTTGGTTTTGGGGCATAAAGAAAAGTATTTGCCATATAAGCTTGCTGTGGGGATTGGTTCCTCACCCCGTGGGACACTGTCTGTAGGTGAGTGGAGAGTGGACAGGACATTTCATACCTTCAAAAAAAGTTCAAAACTTTGCATAGTCTGTCCAACTAGGTGAAAAGCAAGAGCATGGGACTGTATTTCATAATGTGAGGTGGACTCTTAACAGCTGCAGATCTGTTGATATGTGCTTCTGGAGGTGCCTGTTTCTGCTGTTTCCAAGGACAGTGATCCAAGTCAAGCTCCCATTCAAGTCTATAGGTCAGATCCTCAGCTGATGGAAATGGTTGCATGTCAATGGAGACAATGTCTCTACTGACGGTGAGGATCTGGATTCAGACTTTTTGTCAACCTTTTGCATTGAAGCAGAGTTATAAGGTACATTAAACCCATGGTCTCTCGTTGGTTGCTGGAGATGGGTGAGGTACAGTCTAACTCAAAAGCATTTTGAATGAGTTTTTCCCCCTTTGCAATTCAATGACGCTTTCAGAAGTGCAGCCCAAGAAATGTAACGTCATAAGGAAAGACTGTTCCTACAACTGTAGTTCCTTGACTGCAATTAAGATAGCTGGCAAAAGGCAAATCTCAAAGGACTTCTGAAAAACGTGTGCAACTGTACCGGGAAGTAAATGGAAAGAAGCTCATCCATTTCCTGGTGAAAGTTTTGGGTTTGCTGCTTCAGTGCAAACCTTGCAGTGTTTCTGCACTGCATATGAATTTATGATACAGATATTTTTCTATGTGCCCCATCTGTCTTCATGTTCAATATTGTTTTTCATTAGATGGAAAAACACTATTATGAAGAATGAGATAACTTAAATGACTAATGATCTTCTGTTTGTTGTGATTCCACTGTAAAATATCTAGATATTTTCAGTGCAAACATCACAAAAGTTAGTAAAATCTTACTGAATTCCAGATCACTTTGCTCAAACTTTGGAAAACAAACAAAACTGGAGTTATTTTAGAGTTCTTAATGCCTCTAACATAAAAGCAGAACTATGTTTGCTCTTCCACACCAGTCCAAAAGTTCATCCAGTCTAGTAAATAGTTTCAACAAGTAGCTACTTGGGGAAAAACTCAGGCAAAGAGTATGCGAGACAATGTGTTCCTAAAATATCTTTCCACACATATTTTTCTTTAGTTCTTGGTAATCTGCTGAGTACTGTTTTCCAGACTGGGCAACTGTGGCTGGGCCATCCTGATTAATACACACCAATGATGAATGAGTCTAATTTCTTCTTCAACCTATTTGTAATTTGGCTTCCCCAACAGGATGTTGTGGAGAGCTCTGGAATTAAACTAAGTGTTGCATAGGGGAGAAAAAGATCTTGTTTGTTTGTTTTCAGTGTGCCAAGTAATTTTGAGTCCAAGCACAGGAAATGTAAGCCTCTCAAACCTCTCAAAAAACATTTCATGCTTGGGCTGAATGTGATGTTTTCCTAGTGCTGAAGTTTCGCATACGGCTATAAAGGGCTCAAAACTGGTGGTCTTTCAGTAATACCACGAACTGGTGATATCTAAACCTAGGGCCTGCATCCATGCTTTAAATTTTTTTTTTTTTTTTTTTTTGCTAATTAACTTTGACATTGTAAATAATGTCTGCTCTTGTAAAGAAGAGTACTCTGTTATGGCGGCAGAGGGATCCTGTGCTCTGTTGTAGAGTTCTTGATGGAAATTTTTAGGTAGTAGTTATGGATTGAAAATACTGGCATCAAATGGTAAAAAGCAATTAAACATTTCTAACACGTCACGGCATCCATTATGCAAGCATCACTGTTTAATTTTACATAATCTTTGCCAGTTTTGCTTTCCTTCCTTAGAAATATCTGCTCTGGTTTAAATATATTTAAAAAAAAAAAAGGCGGGGGGAATAAGTCAGGTCTCTCCTTTGGGTGCTGTCTGATAGATGGTACAGATTCTTTGTGTTTATCTCTAGGGAATGGTGGCTGATGGTGAAAAACAAGAGCATATCATAAGAAAAATTGCATACAGTGGGTCATTGATGTATTCTTTGTACATGGCCATTTGATTAGAGTCACTTCTGTAACAGAGTATAATAAGACAGAGAACCCAATTAACAGTCCACCAGGAGTGGTGATGATGGTCTTTGTGTCCTGCTGGGGTGAACTTATATCAGGATTTAGTTAGACTGGAGGCTACGGCAGTTACTGAATATTTTCCCTCAGTGGCAAGAGATGCTAGCTTTGTTCCTTTAAGGAGAGCAAGCAACATGAAAACCAAAAGAAAGCATATCTGAAGGCTGCTAGCAGCAGCAGAGGATGGATAGGCTCAATTCTGTTTAATTTTGCTTCTCAATTTACTTTATAATTACAGATTTCTTCTACCTAAACCCCAAATGACTCTATAGGACTAGAGCAAGTATGCTACTAATTAAAAAAAAAAAAAGAAAAAGAAAAAGAAAAAAAAAAACCAAAACAAAACAAAAACCAACAAACTTCACAGTAACTTGGGATGACTCAGTTCTATTGTTTCTAGATGCCCTTGAAGTCAGAAACCTTGAAATAAGGAACAACAATACGTACTTATCTGAATTGAGGTTCTGATACAGTTAGTTCAGAGAGATGCAGATATTTACAATGCTTATCTTACTGATATTTTTCAATTAAGATTGTATTTGCTAAGCAAGAATTTATTCAGAGCATTGTCTTCCTAAAATGACTTATTTCAAGAGTGATGGGCAGATCTCAGTAAGAGTGAAGTACTTTGCAGCATGGAGTAGAGCTATATGTGACTGGAAACAGTCATGCTCATGATTATTTTGGAAAGTCATGTCACTCTCTATTTCAAGAAGTAGGACAATGCATGTTGCTGCTGAGAAAATAGAGCAGCAAGGTGTGTATGTTCTGAGCTATGTCTCTGTTGTTATATCCCCTAATAGCAGTAGACATAAAATAGCACATCTCTGATGAGTGACAAAGAGCAATCAGTCCTAGCCCTCAAACTGGCTTTGGTAGCTTCTGACCTTCCCACCAACAGATTTCAGTGAGTTCATGTGACCTTCTTGCTGGTTGTGGCATTGTCAAGACTATAAATCACAAAATTTTTGTTTCATGAGAGGACAAGCTGTTCAACACAGAACGGACAATTTCATTGTCTTGAGCAGGACCTCGGTGTTCACTGTGAACTATATCTACAGCTGATGTAGAATTTCCCAAACCACTGCCTGTTTCACCCTTGTCAGCTGTAGGGATTCATACCTTCACAAAGGCAGAAGCCAAAAATACTGAATTTAGATACAGGCAGACAAAGACTGGTAAAGAAGAATCATTATAGCACCATTTTACCTTGGGAACGCATGCAAGCCTGGTTCTTTCCCCCACATAGAACTGCATGTAAGTCCTGCTGTAGAATTGGGAATGAAACCTTGAATTAATTAGAAACTTATCCTTCCCCTTGCATCTTCAGTTTGCTGATTTTTATATTCTAAGAGTCATTTTTCTCTGATAAACCCAAGCCCAGCCTTATCTTAGAAAATAAAGATATTAAGGCTCTAAGTTTAAAGTGTAAATTTTAAAATGCCAAAATAAACCTGCTTTTGCAATTTTGGTGGTTTGACAAAGTTGTAGGCAACTGAAAATAGGCTCTTACAATGGGAAATGTTGGTGAATTCTACTTGCATTAATTATAAACTGGATTGTATGTGGTCCCTTTTAAGAATAACAGTAACAGGGCATTAAAGAACAAATCTACAATGGTTTCTTTTTATGGTGATAGAAAAATCCTGCTGGCTTCATGAACTATGTTAGCCCGTGGAGTCCACGTAAGGACTAAACCACCAGAAATGGCAATCTCATCCTTTTCTCATTTTCATGACTTCTGTTGCCTACAGCAATTTCTGATATAGCTGCTTTCGGACCCTCGCCAGAGAGGCTCATTCTCTTTGCCAGGCCCTGGAGTTTTCAGCATTACTCAACTTTAGCTTTATTTAGCTAGGATTCTTTTTTCTTTTTTTGGCAGTCAATTTTCCCTTGTTAAATTCTGAGCACTCTGGCACTCAGTCATTTCAGTGTAATTTATTCATGTTCACTTTGGTTTTCCTCCATGGAAAATTAAAAGATGCTCTAGCTAACGTGTCCGTTACCCTCTGGAATTGTATCCAATAAACCTCCTCTCCCACTGGGCCCTCTGGTACAGTCACGTCCAAGAGAGATTTGCTTACTTCAATTTTATTGCTCTCTTGTAAAGCTATTCTGTTCCTATTCTGTGTTTCAGCAGGTAGTGCTCTCATTGGACATGTGGAAATATTGCTTGTGTTGTCCTTTTTGCTAAGTATCTTTGAAAGCATAGTGTTTAGCAAAAATTTCTCATCCTCTCTAGCAATATGCAAGCTGCTGCTACTTTCATACATCTAATCTCCTCTTGTTTTAGACAAATTTATACAGTCAGATTGTTACAGGACTTCATTAGAACTTCAACCTGTCTTGGATCTGGTCCTTTGTACCTAAGCCTAAAAGAGCAAGCCACAGGTGTCCTTCCTGTGGGATTTGGCAGCTTTGCAGGTTCCCTCCAAAGCATGTAACTTTGTACAAATATCAAAAGGAGTTGCCTTGGTAACAAAACCTCTGAGCCTTCATTTAATTTCAGAGGAGCAGAAGGTCATATGCCCAGTCAGCAGAGCTGTGTGTCAGGTACTAACGGTGGGGGGAGAGAGTTAGTAAGGCCAAAGGTACTTTTGTTTTTAAATGTCAAGAAAATTGAAAACCATGTGAGAAGCAAATGATAAATTTCCTTGTTGAAGATAATGGCTGAAGCGAGTGCTTTGCTTTCATGAGGAAAGAGGTGTCAGCTTGCCAGGAAACTACCCTGCTGTCTGCACCTGCTTAATCATGCTGTTATCACAGGTGACATTATCATCAGTGTGGTCATAGGGACATGCCCTCCTGTCCCCAACAACAAATGTGAGAGACACCCCCAGACACTGCCAGCCCAGTGTAGCTCTGGGGAGTTACACTGAGGGCAAGGAACAGTCACAAAAATTGGACTAGGCCTTCAGCTGGCTTAAATACAGCTGTTCCACAAAACATCCTAAATCTACCCTAAGATTCATCATGGAAAGTTGAAACCCTATTTCCCTAACCCTTTTTCCTTCCTTTTAGTGACTTATTTTGTGTATCTGATAGCAAGTGAGACTTTAAAATCCTGCTCAATTAAACACATTTGCTTAGAAGCTGAGTGTACTGTTATTGCATAGAGCAAATACAGAAACCATGTCAAGGAGAAGAGCCCTGATGGCTGACTGAAGCACAGATGGTCAGGTCCGTGGTGATGATGTGATGAAGTGGGCATCTCTTCGTTGTTATGGGATGGGATTCTGCTTGCAACTGCCTCTGTATGCAGAGAAGCAGCAACCAAATGTGACAGTGGCAAGCACAAGTGGACGCCATAACTGAGGTTTCTCCATAGGGGTTGGGAGTGCTCAGCCATACAGCAACACTGTGCAAGGAGTGAAAAGCCCAGCTCTCTGCCATCCTTTTTTAGGCATTTTTCTGAAGTTCTGCTCTAGCCTGTATTGTTCTTAAAGTAGAATTAGTGAGAAAAATTTGGAGGCCGTAACTAAGCTGTATATGCACAGATAAACCAGCAAACATGAGAGGAGAAAGTTGGTAAGAGGGAGAGTGCTCTGAATGTCTTTTCTCAGCCTGCTGACCCGCATCTAGCTGTCTAGTTGAGCTAGAGCATTGGCATTGCACTTCAATTCTTGTTCTCCAAAATCTAGATAGCTTATGTGTGCCTCCCTGCCTGGACCAGAGAAATCAGGAGAAACAGGAAGAGAGGAAAGGACAGACTGACTTGAAGCCAGCTGTGTATTTCACACATATTTCGTGTGGCCATCAACTTGGTATTGACATAGCCCTCAGCCCTTTGGCTCTAGTTCCTTATGATGCCTGTTGTCTTGCTTAACAAACAGAAATGAGTGTGGTTACCTTTTAACGTGCCACTGTTCATCTGACACCATTTCTGGTGAGTCGTTTCCTTCCCCATAATTTCCTGATTCTCCATATGGATTGCCAAGTATAAATACAGATTTTGAAGAAGGCAAGCAAACTTGAAGCTACCTTATGAGCAGCCAGTTAAGTTGTAGATAACAGTCTGTGCTTAACAAAGTCCTCAACAAATAGGATGTTGCTCACCACCTACCAACTCTGTCACCATTATTTCATGGATTGATGGAGTTTATTGAATCTGGGCAGAGCATTTTATTCAAAAATATTTTGCTATGAAACTGACAGTTTTCTAGGTCATGTTATCCCTGAGGGCTAAATTGTAAGATGAGGAATGGTTTTGATTAGAGAACAGGCAGAGAGTATCTGTCAGTGCTAACTCTTCTACAGGTGACTGCGTATTCATTCTCCTGACGCTGGCTCTTCACTCAGCTGTGACATTTAAAATAGAGAACTGGAAAATCCTGAGACAGAATGGCAGCCGTAACCACTTTAGATACGGTACAAAGAGGATTGGGAAGAAGTCAGTATGTTGTGTTACTCTCGTGTTAGAGCTAATTAGAAGAAGAGAGGATCAAGTGTTCCTGTTCGCTCAAAGCCCTGGTTTACTGCCTTACCAGCTGCTCTGCCTCCCTCCTTTCTTCATATAGCCATGATGGAATAAGCAAATTTCCCCCACAGAGAGCATGTGCAAGTGGTCTGCTGTGGTCGTGAGGCTCAGGGGGAGCTCTGCTGGGTCTCAGTTCTTCTGTAATTGTGAATAATAAGCCTCTTGTGAGTCCTTCTTTCATACTGTGGCTTCAAGTTGTTTTGTGCAGATCCCTGACATTCTTGACTGCCTTGGCAGCTCAGGACAATCCTGCCTGTCAGGGCAGGTTATGTCTTTTCCTCTACAGCCATTGTGTGATCGTTTTCAGGAACACTGCACGCAAAACCCTTCCTGGCATGAACCACACATGGCTTTTTAGGAGCTCGCTCCCTTTGAATTGGCATGGGAATTTCTGGAGCAATGTGAAAACTGACCTGCTGGATACTCTCACAGAGTCTTAGTAACCTCACTATGCCAACAGAGGAATGAAAACGAGCCTCAGAGTAACTGTGTACTAGGCTCCCTTAACGGGGAAATGATAAACCTGTTTGTACAGAGCAGTGATTCAGATCACTAAGGTTTGCAAAACCACTGCATCGCCTCATAATCAGATTGAGGTTAAGTGGGAGACACATAAGAAAAATCTTCCTGGAGGTTGTGGTTAATTATAATTCCTTAGGTGCTGTTGTCAAAACAGTCCTATTAGGCAGCTATTGTGCAGAAGAAGGGTCACTTTCTGCTGCTTTGGCACCTTGAACTACATGCAGTGCTGCTGTGTTTGGGGCATGAGAGACTTCTGTGAGGCCAGCTTGATGCCTTATTATTTCTTGTAAGTTCTGCTTTGTAGGTTCCAGATAAATGTAGTGAATCCTGATTACATTTTCTTTCATTTGTAAAAACAAGGTATGTGAGAGTACAAATGGTCTGCCTGATTCTCAAAAAGCAGTACCAGCACTATTTTAGTGCATAAGGTTGTGGTTTTTTTCCTCCCTTCCCAATTTTACATAAGGCAAGGTTATATAGCACAAAATTATACTCGGAAAGCATTTTAATTCAGCTTGATTGGAGTACCATGAAGATCTTAAGTGTATATATGCAGACAGAACTGGAAGCAAGAATTATCCAGCAGCATTATTTTTTAATGGCTGTTTCTATTTTTGTCCTGAATTCATTTGCTTAGAATAATAGCTAAAGTCTTATGCAGTATATGGAGGAAGCATCACTGATGGTTCAGTTAGCAGACAAAGGGATAAATATATTTAATTTCATGGAAACTATGCTGGATGAATTTGTTTAATGCCACATCAACACTTTGTTTGGTTTTAGCTAGAAATAATTAAGCAGGAATGATGGCTAACAAGTCACCAACAGGCAGAAATGAACCATTAGAAGAACAGATTAGTTCACAGTGAACAAAGAAGCAAGGTCGCTGTTAAGTATCTTGATTATCTCAAGACTTCTCAAGATAATCAGTTATTCATCTTCTGAGGTATTCTTCTGCTTTTCAGAGCTTAAAACTTTTAGAGAGGGCAGCAATTTAGGCTGAATACTTATGGTATTAAGGGCAAGGAACTGAAACCTTTTTCTACAGGATGCATTGAAAAGAGGTTTTTGTATTGCTTATGAAATATGTATACAGTTGGAGATACTGCATTTTTATTGGGTTTCAGTATATTTACAGTCGTCTGATTTCTTTTTCTCTCTACAGATAACTCTACATCTGATGTATGAAATTTGGGTAGTCTTTTAAAAGATTTTGGGCTAGATACCAGATTCTAGAAACTACAAGATAAGATCTGTCTTTTAGTGCTTTTGGGTGCATTTACATTATCTCATAAAACAAGTGCTGTCTGTATGTGCAGCTATAGTAAGATCTTCAGTTTGGATTTTCATTGGTCAGGTGTATTATTTGACATTCTGAAGATGAGCTCCAAAGATTAATTTCTTTCCATCTCCTGCATCTCACACAGAGATCCATTTTTTATTATTTACCCAGCACAGTCTTCAGGTTATTTGATAATGCAGCTGCTGGTATTTGCTTCATTAAACCAATTGTCTTCTGAAGGTAAGTGCTGTGAGGCCCTACACTGCTTGTTTTTATAATGATAGTTTTTCTGTGAAAATAGCAACACGCTTATACTCGGATTCATAAATGTATGCTATTCAGAGCTTTATACCATACAGTCATTTGCAAAGAAAAAAAAATATAACAAAACCAGACTAGGCAAAGCTCTCCACAAGCAGTGGGTAGAGCTCATTCATGTAATGATATCACTTTGAAATGGATGCTACTGAAAAATGCATGGTATGTAACTAGCTGCCATTTCCAAATGTCATAGAATTTTTTGCCCTTAGAGGGAAAGCAAAACCTAGATCAAGTTAGTTTTAAATTTAATATGGCTTGCTCTTGTGATATATCCAGGCTTAGAGCTGAGAGAAAGGGAATAGATATTGATTCTGTAAGTCAGTTTTCTATTAATCTTGCAAGATTGTTAATGATCTGGGTAAATTGTTTAATATGCATTTGCATATTTTTAACCTGTATTTTTTAGTAGGTCTTACTTTTCTGAATAGATTCATGAATAGCTACAGAACCAACTGCAATGATGTGGGCACTGAATTTCATTGAAAATGTATTGACTTACCTTTTTGTGTCATGTCAAGAAACGAGGCAGATTTAAAAGAGGAGGCACATTTTTATGAAAAAGACATAAAAGGAGATATATTAAAAGCTGATAGGGTATGTCATGCATGGGGATGGGGTTGGCATGGAGAGGCCCAAGAATGAAAACGTGTGATCGGAGAAGGAAATGGAAATTAAATTAACCCTCTAAATTACCCTTCTCAGTTAATCTTTACACAAGGCCCCAGTTCCATTGAAAATTAATTCCTTCCTTCATTAAAATGTAAAATGTAAATACCTTTCTCTGATTGAACAAAAACTATTTACAAATCAACTGGAACTGGGCAGAGTTGAACCTCCCTGCTGTTCCCTGCAGCACAACACCAACAAGTATCCTATGGCTTTTCCATATAAAAAGTGCAGTTGCTTTGATGGTGTGTGTGTAACACAGATATGCTTCCATGATTAATATATTAAACAAAGATGTACTACTTTCTCTTTGCATTTGCATTCTCAACAAACTGATAAGAAGTATCAGTGATGTAGATTTTTAGATAGATACAAAGCCACGGATACAGATGCATGCAATAACCTAATATTTATCTTTCCTGGTGTCTGCATAACAGAGGCCTTTTCTTAATGATTTACCTTATTCCAAGAGATTTCCAATGGCTACATAAGGCAACCTGAGCAAAGTCTTCATCCTAGTTTATCAGTACTAGGAGACAATGTTATGTGATGTGTGGGCTTGGATAGTATACTATTTCCTGGATAAAGGTTTTTATTAAATAAAAGGGTTTACTTAGCTTTATTTCCCCTTGGGGAACTTCAGAAGAGAGGCAAATAGTTTCTAAATCTTTTTTGTGCTCACCTGAGGGACTGCAGATTGCTACTTGGCTGCACTGGGCCTGCCTCAACAGAGAGTGTGAGGACCTTGTCCTCTGCTTCTCTTCATTCCTTTACCTTGCCTATACTGAAGAAGAAATGAAAAATCCTTGTTTACAGGAGGATTTTTGTTCTTATGTAGGCCTTATCTGGGGACAACTTCCTAAGTGGTAAACTTGCTTAAAGATCTACCCAGCCCTTCTTCAGAAATTTCTCATAATGTTGTTTGAAGAGACCCTTTTTGTTTGAAATAGACCAAATCTGATGTTTGGATTGGATAGCTTGTGAATAGAATCTTTCATTTAGATTGAATGTGCTTTAACAGGATATTTTATAGGTGATTAGGTCCTTCATTTTAAATAAAAGAAGGGTCTAAATTGTGGAACGGTCTTTGATTCCTACTGCCCCCGATCCCCACTCAGGTCTGCTTTGGCCAATACAGCAAGAAGGGAGGCTACCTGTGGAATGGCTATTACTGTGCAGCACAGCAGGAATGATGTCTCTGACCCAATGTGAGAAGTAGCCTCCCAAACAGATGTCGTTTCGATAACATAATGCTTATTTATAGCATGCTGCATTCTTTAGTCTTGCTCAGGATCAGGGTGCCAATTTGCAAGCACACAAAGCATTTTAATCTAAGTTAATAGAGCAGATGAAAGAGAAAGGAAAGGAAATAGGGAGGTAAAATGTCTTTTTCTCTGCATGGACAGAAACGGGAGTAAAAACCTATTGTCCTGATCCCAGCCCCGTGGTCTGCCTCAAGGCCTGCTCTGCTGGAATCAGCTCCCTTGAGATATCCCAGATGTCATAAATTTCATGTCTGACCGACTTTCTGCTCATCCCCTCTCTCCTTTCTTGGGTTGGCCAGGGCATACAGGCTGCAGGTTAATTATTTCATCTTCCACAGTGGGAAACTGCACAAGATTCTCAAGTGCTGGCAGTTTCAGCAGCTCCCTAGGTAGTCATTCCTGCCCAATACCAATGTCACTGACTCTAGGGCTTTTCTGCTTGTTCTCTAATTCTCTTTAATCATATGCGGCAGTGTGAGACAGCATTCAGCTTTTTGGTTTGTTTTTCTTGTTAGCCTTTCATGCTTGATTCAGATATCTTGAAGTTATGCAGAGACCTCAAATGTTTTGATGAGTTGGAAAGAGAGTAAGAGACGCAATTAAGTGTAACAAACCCATTCCTGTGACAGGGGACCTTTTAGTTTGCCCAGCCAGGAACTGTAATTCAAGCAGCACAACAAATTAATATTTCATTGATGGCTTCTCTGGTCTGGGGATGTATTAACTAAAAGCAGTTGTGCATGTCAACAGGAAAACAAGTATGTTTTCATCGAATGGCAGAGAGCTTGCAAAATTGATGTTGGAGGCCGGTAATTAAAACATAAACACTGAAGTACAGTCATCCGCTCCTGGGAGGAAGGCGTATAAGAAGGGAAACTCAAGTAGTCTTACTCTAACCTAAGGACATTTCAGACTAGATTGGAAAAAGGCAGTAGAATGCTGCAGGAAGCATGGAGAAATGGTACTGCTTTAGCACCTTCCCTGGGGTAGAAATGTGGAGAGAGGAGCCCATGCTGGAGCAGGTTTGCTGGCAGGACTTGTGACCCCATGGGGGACCCACGCTGGAGCATTCTGTTCCTGAAGGACTGCATCCCATGGAAGGAAACAAGTTTGTGGAGAACTGTCTCCTGTGGGAGGGACCCCATGCTGGAGCAGAGGGAAGAGTCTGAGGAGTCTTCCCCCTGAGAGGAATGAGCAGCAGAGACAATGTGTGATGAACTGACCACAACCCCTATTCCCCATCCCCCTGCACTGCTGTGGGGAGGAGGTTGAGCCCGGGAAGAAGGGAAGGATAGGGGGAAGGTGTTTTAAGATTTGGTTTTTATTTTTTACTACCCTACTCTGACTAATAATTGGCAATAAATTAAATTAATTTCCCCAAGTTGAGTCTGTTTTGCCCATGACAGTAATTGCTGAGTGATCCCCCTGTCCTTATCTGAACCCATAAGCCTTTCGTTATTTGATCTCTCCCCTGTCCAGTTGAGGAGGGGGAGTGATAGAGCAGCTTTGGTGGGCACCTGGTGTCCAGCAAGGATCAACCCACCACAGTGGATGATGAATAAGGTGTCAGGTGAGGTTGTTTACTTGGAAAGAAAAATGGAGGAAAGCAACCCTCCTGAAGGAGACCGTCCTTCAGGAGGAAGGCAATTGCTGAAGAAGCACAAAGCTGTCATTAATTCTTTGCGAAGTATTATTTATGTGGGTTAGATTTCTGTGAGAGAAAAATTTAGGTTTAAGTCAGAATATAAAAACATACCAGATACTGGTAATTGGATAAACATTTATGGGAAGAAAAATTTATGAACAATTTTTTTCTTGTTTATATTGATCTCTCCTCCATCACAAGACCTAGTGTATTTCCACTACAAGCAAACTTTATATGGACTGAAACACAGTGAATCCCATAAACTATTAGGTAGTAGGAAGAGATCAAGGGAATATTAAATATGCTGCAGAGAGAGGCTTGGTAATGGAGGAATTTTCTTCTTCTAAAGCTGGATTGAAATAACTTTCCTATAAGAATTAGAACTGACCTATCTCTTCACTCAGAAATGAAACCTTGAACTCTGTTTAGATTAAACCTACAGAGGGTTATATGATCTGGATGGCTTGCTATATTATTCTCTTCTCAAATACCAGTCTAGTAATTTAAATGTGGTCTAACTAAAAGTACAGCCCTACTAAAATAAACATAAAAGGAAGAATTTTTTTCTCCTTCCAGAAGCTTTTGTGTTTTCCTTGGGCACAATGATAGTCTTCATTTCTAGTTTGATAATTATGTTGAGTTATATTTTATTTAATGTTAAAAACATTTATTGAGTTCTCCCTGGGCTGATTGTGTATCCCTGCTTAAAAAATAGATGTTTATACTGACTGGTTGATTGAACCATTGCAATTATGTTAGACCCATTGTGTATGCAGAGTTAAGTTTCACATTTGCTGGATACTGTTTTTAATGCATCAGCAATGAGCATATCTGAAAACATTTATTATGGCTAGGATAGTTTCAGAGAGCTGTGACTGACAGCTGAAAGTTGCTGAGCTGATTACCTGGAGTATTAATGCACTGCCATCCCTTAGCCCAACCTTGGCCCTAAGCCAGAATGGTATTATTATTTCATAAGATAAACCTCTGAGAGCAAAACATTTTGAATACAGATTTGAGCAGCAGTGAAATGAGAGAAGCAGTCCGGGTCAGATCCTCAGCCGTCATAAATTGGTCCCATCGGGCCGTGGAGGTGCACTGCATTTTGACATTGTTCCTTTGAGAGCTTCCCACCGGACAGGTGCAGATGAGGAAAGCAGTTTTCTCAAACTGTAGGCTGCAGATAAAATCAGAAAAATGTTCCTATCTTTAGGCTGGAGGCTTGGAAAGTCAAGCTGGCTGCTGCTGCTCCCAGGTGCAGAATTGCCGTTTGGGGGTGGGAGATAACTGTGACTGCACCCCACCTTCCTCTCGAGTTCCCTCTGAAGCATGCCACTAAGCCTTGATGTCTCTGTCCCAGCCCTTCCTCTTGCTATTCAATTCCTGTGCCAGAATTAGCCTTGCACAGCCTGGCCTCCATAACCATTCACCTCATGATGAAATGAAATGTAGATCCAAATCTGGCTGCTTACACACACGCAGGCACAGCTTTGGGGATCCATGCAGACACGCCACAGAAATGCAACAGCAGGCCCAGTGTGTCTAAACCCATGATGATCCCTACACAGCATGGCTCTCCCACTTTTTTGGCTCCATGGCTTTCTTCTCATAGCTTATGTGCTTTCAGTCGTCTTTGAGTCAATAACACAAGCTCAAAAGGCAGCATGAATGATAGGGAGCTGCTTCAACATGCTTCCCTCTTAACAAGCCAGTTGCGAAATTTTCATTAGTTGTAGACACAACAGAAAAGATATCAAAGGTTTTTACCGTTCAGGAGATTAATTGTATCTTACGGGGACCAGCATTGTGCTTTACCTAAGCTCATTCAGGCAGGAATTGAACAAAACCTGCTATGCTTGTTGCCTGAACCGAACCTGAACAGAAGCAGCTCTGTCGTATCAGGGCACTACTCATAAAGGACTATGCAGACTAAACCTTATCAAGAAAGATATAATTCTTGTAAATATTAATCCATTTTACTCAGAGGCAAGAATCTCTGGTGCTTTGTAACTTTGAGAATAAAATAATTTGAATTCCATGGTGCAGGCTAAACAGGAAACTAATATTCAAGCAAACTTTAGCAGTGAAAGAGGAACCCGCTTTCTGGCTTTTAATTTAGAGGTTGGGTAACTGGAAGAAAGGCAGAAAATGTAATATTTTTTTCCCTGTAATTTTTTATCCTTTGTAATTGAAATACACCTGGCTGTAGCCTGTGTTTCCATAACTGCCAAGCTAGGCCAAAATGGGGGGTTTCAGAATGGATTAAAGGGACAAGGCTCATTGAAAGGCACTTGGGCAAATTGCACTGAGAACAAAGTAGGCGCTGAATTCTTATTGAAAATCAAAAGGAGCGAGGCTTTTACTTCTATTTGTGCCAAAGAAAGTCCTTCTTAATGTATTCAATCTTCAGGTCTCATTCACATAGAGCTGTGTGGGTTTTTTTCCTTATGTGTTGTGTTCTTAAACTTACTGCTTCCAAAGGAAGACCCCTGGGTTGAAAAGGGGATGTTCATTACTTGGGACTGCATCCAGCAAGGGACTTGGGTAATGAGAAGGTGGCCTGGCAGCCTTCTGACGTGCTCAGGTGGAACCCGTGTCCTGTAAAGCACATAGGGGAGAGCTTGGGGTTTGAGAAGGAACTTTAATTCTAATCCAAACCAGGTAATAAGATTTAAAAAGACGTGGCATGAATTGTGAATCTGTTCCAGGTTAAAAATTAAAAGAAAAATAAAAATCAAAAGCTCTCTCATGGCACCTTTTCTTGGTAGCTATTTTTATTCTGTTGGGCTGAATGTTCTTTTCCTGCTATGCCACTTAGTTGTGCTCATTTTGCTTTTGCTGACAAACCTGCAGATTTAGGATGAAAACAGTTTGCAGCTGATTAAAGATGGTGTGCCTGGCAATTTCTTGCTAATCTCTCTTATTGTGCCCTTCATAAAAATGACAGTCACGGTATAAATCCTAGTTTAAATCAATACCTGCAAGTGCTAATCTGAAGAGGAAAATGTCAAATACCTCCTGCTGTGTGCAAGGACTCAAATTGTATGGCATCAAACATTAAAGGCTACCTAAATTGTTCACCTTTTTTCTTTTGCCCAATGCTTTGTACTTTCTTTTCTATCATTCCTTATGTCATTAACCGTTCTCACATAAACGGTGCTGTACCGGTGGTAGGTGTCATGAGGACACTTACAGTGCAACATTGTCATTTCTTGCCCTGTAGTGGAGCCACCACTGGTCTTACAGAGGCATAATGTCTTGGACAGTGTCCTAAGCTCTGGAGTCAGCTTTCTTCCTTACCTATGGGACCTCTTCTGAGAAACGTTTCTGAAAGCTCTGAGTGTTAGTTGCATATTGAAGTGCAACATAGCACTTGAGGTGACCGGTGGTAGGAATCCTGGAGCCAAAATCAGCAGTAAGATTAGTTTCTGGTTTGAGACCCTAAACCCAGCTTTGAACACTTACGGTCAATGCCCATGGATGCTTTTCTTGATGATGAACATTAGGACACACAGTGGTTTTAAAAGCCTGCTCTTTGCTCAAAAGTGCCAGAGGGCAAAAGCAAATAGGTAAATTGTAAGACTGAAAGGTCGCTTAGAAATGAGAACATAGTGTGTTTCAAGGTAAAAAGGCTTTACCTGACCATTCTGCATCTGTTCCATCTCTGCAGAAGTATGTGCTCTGTTTTTTAAATTAAAAAGAGTGGTTAGATCATATTAGCTCATAAAACTATTTCAGAATGTAGAGAGAATTTCTGCTTCCACTGATTCACAAGCTGCTTGTGAATCTCAGTGCATTTGGGACCCTGATTCTAGGAAGCAGTTGAAATCATAGCTTTTTTTTCAAGGTTGAGATTAACAAACTGAAACTCATTTTAGCAATTTGATGGGGTTTTTATAAGGTACTTGCCTGATTTTTGTTTGTCATTGATTATTTCCATTGCTAAAATACCAAGCCAAATTTCAAAAATCCTTAATCTCCTTTCATTGCATCCTTACATAAAAACATTGCTGATGCTATCTTAGCCCAAGGAAAAGCCAAGCAATACTGTGTCACTTGCATCTTCGGTTATGTTTAGGTGCTCTGTTTCTTAGTTTCAGACAGCTGCTTCTGAAACATGTGCTAGAAACTCTTCAAATACAAGCAGCAGAGAGTGTGTCAGGCAGAAGTAATTAGAGCTGGGGCATCCCTGTAATCTTGAGAAACAAATTAGTGAAGTATTAACAAATCAGTCACACAACCGAGTCTACAGCCATGCTGGATGAAAGGCTTCCTAGGAACAGACATCTGAGTTTTGGTTGTGTTCCCTTGGCCATGGAACATCAAGAGAGAGGAATTACTGCTAGAAGAGGGGTACCTCCTTGCTATTTCCAAATGGACAGTTGGAGATACCCCAGGAATGATCGGGTCTGTGCAACTGACTCTTACGGGCTTTTTGTGAGATGGGGAGAACTTCTCTTAGAAGAGAAGAGAAATGAAGCTCTGGTCTCATGAGGATTTTCCTGTGTGTTTTCCAACAAAAGCTGCTTTCAACTGCCATCTTTGAGGAAGTGCCCTTGGATTGTGCATACTCACACTGATTCTCTCCTGTAAAAATACAGTCAGAAAGAATATATCTAACAGACATCATGTTTTCACAGCTCTGCAGCTGGGAGGAATGCCACTTTTCTGTCATTTCACAAAAAAGCTGTAGTTTCTTTCAGTTTTATGGCAACTTTTGGAAGCCAGCAGCAAATAAGTGTTGGGGAAATAACACAGGCTTATGAGTAGCAAATTTGCACCTTTATCCAAGATAGCTAGTGCCAAATTCTGTTCACGTAAACAGTCCTGCTGGGGAGCACCAGGTTTGTGTGAAAGCATACTTCGGGGCACAGTCTGCTTTAGATATGTTTACTATCAAATAAAAACAGTGCAGAATTGCAATCCGTTCTGCCTCCATTGCATTGGTGAAATTTCTGTTGACCTCAGTAGGACTTGTGTTGTCTGTGGCTGAAGCAGCAACTTTCCTTTTCCTGAAATGAGGCGATTTAGTTCATTTTAAACACCTCAACTTTTTCATATTTCAGTGAAGATTAAATGTAATTCAAGTAATCTCTCAGGAATTTGTGTGGTGAATCTAGTAGGCGGATTGAACCTTATTGTGACTCCAGGGAACTGCATGACAAACCAACAACTGTTCACCAATTGGATTTATTTGCAGCAGCTTGAAGGCATACTGTAATGGTGCTGTACTAAAAAGGTGCTGTGTTCCAGCCCTTACAGATGTGCAGAGAGTGCACTAGCTGATTATTTAGAGCTGGTTTTAGGTGCTTTTCAAGATATTATGTCAAATATTAGAATCAATAGATATGGAGGTGAATATTTAGGCTGCTGGGCAGCTGTACCAGAAACGCAGGCTGTTGCAGGGGAGCTGCCTGGAAGGAGGCAGACAGGAGGCAGTGGGTTTGTCGTGACAGAGAAGTACATCTCCTTTTACACATCCTCTCAGCTTTCTTACTTCCCATAGCAGTTTCTCACACTGTTCTGTTTGGGCTCTGCACATGCTTTGCCCCCATCTCTTCTCTAGGTTTCTCCTCTTTCATGCCATCTTTCTTTTGTATATTGTCTTTGGTTTATCAATCTTTCACTTCTTTCCATCCTCCTCTGCATTCCCATTGGCTTCTCTTTTTGCTTTTCCTTTCCCTCAGTCTCATACACTCTCTCTCTTTGAAGAAAGTGACTCCTTGACTTCATCACTTTTCCTATGTTATTTCCATCTCTCATTTTCCTGGGCAGCATGCGAGGGCCAACTGGTAGGGTGTAATCACCCTGGCTATGTCCAAGTGGGAGCGGGGCTGCAGCTTCTTGAGACCTTAAAACCATTGCATCTTCCAGGTACCCTTTGGCTCTGAGAAAGGAGAGGACCAGCATGTGGTTCCTCCCAAGCTAACTGATCTAGGTAGTGGTGTTGTGCAGGGCAGCTCAGAAGGAGAGCTGCAGCTCAGTTTCTTCTTCAGAGAGGCTCTGAGACTGACCTCCCTTCCCAATGAGGTCCTCAAGGTACAATAAGGATCTGAACCATCATATTTGGATCAATGGCTCACCTAGGAGCACTTAGGTCTCCTGTATTGTTTTGTAGAGAAGGTCAGGTCAAGACAGACCCTATATTTTCGGATTTTTGCCCTCAGTCATCCTTGGTCTAATGTAGTTAGAACTGGTAAAGACCGTTACAAAAGGTACAGTTGTTATCCTGCTAGAGGGATGTGTACTACAGAACATGCCTTAGGAGCAAAGGTCTAGGACATTGTATTGGAAATCATCCCTGCCTTTGTAGAATTTCTTTAGTCTAAAAAAAAATTCAGTTGCTGTGTTTGGCATTTGCTCAACCCACAGAACTTAGTTATTATCTATCATGGGCTCGTAATTTATCCATTAGCTGCCAAGCCCTGCTGATAGACTTTTCAGAAATCTGTCACCCTCTGATAAAATGCTTAGCCTTGGCTCTTTGCCTTTCTTTACTAGGCAGTTGCAGCAGATATTTTATTTGTAATAGAGGAAAAACAAAGTTTAACAAACTTTTTGCAAATCCACAAGGGGAAATTAAACTTCTATGCAGATTGTTTCATATGCACGTTTCTTGAAAAAAATTGCCTTATATAAGCACTGCCTTTTTATGTTCTTTTATTTTAAGAGAAGCATTGGTACAAAGAACTGGGAGTGTTCTACCAATTGAATTACTGAATGCACCGCATCCCAGCCTTTTCTATAAGTTTAGCAAGCTATATTTTAAAACCTATTTCTCAGCTATAGGATAGGACCTCACTCCTCTAATGTTTTTCTTCTAATGCTTAGTCATTTAATTTTCAGTGTAATTATGCCTCAGGATGGATTATTAATACCCTTTTTTTCTTATAACAATACTGCCCCTGGTGTTCTTTCCTTGCCAGTGCTTTCCCATAGATGTGGTTTTTGTGATTCTGTAGCTGTGATTTTCAGAGCAGCATTATTCCTTCTCTTCTATTGCCTTGACTGGTTGAAAAAACCCAGCTGGATTTTGCAACCTTTTGGCTTACTCTTGGTTCCCATGACTGTCCTTGTTTTTTTGTTTTTTTTTCTCTTAATACCTGCAGCATTTTCAATGTTTCTTGAATCTCAGTGACGAGAATTGTTCACATTAGTCCAAATATTCCCAGTGCAGCTCATCAAATTCTTGACTAAAGAGAGACGCTGCTTTTGTCAGAAATGTTAGGTAACTAGTAATTGCTAATGACTATCAGCAGAAAGATAGCTAATAAATACTTCAATCTCAGATGGTCTTTCACTTTAGCCTTGCAGCAAATACTGATTTTAAGATACAGTTTCCTTTAGACATGCATGAGTAGTTCCTATGATGTTATAATTATGTCTTCTTTCCAGAAGGCGTTCTCCCTTCTAGCATTTGCCTAACTTCACTTTGTACGTTGAATAAAAGAAATACAGATCTGACATCTTAGCCAAATCCTTGGAGGTCAAGAAAACTGCAATAAGCCCATGTGCCTGTAGCCACAAAGCCATCCTTCTCCTGCCATCGTGAGCACCAGCTCACAGCTCGCTCCCGCTTAATTTCCCAGTGACCTTTTGTTTTGGTGCTCAGCCCTGTTGAGACTCTCATGAGGGATGCTACAGAAATGAATGGAATTGTTTCCTAAGCAGAAAATGCCAGACCTTAAAGAGGCAGCCAGGAGGGTGGGGGATAAATGACTCTAAGAATGGTCTGTTCTTGAGAAGGAAAAGCTTGTTTCTCTACCAAAAAGTTAGAGTCCCTGTAGACTTCAGTCAGTTGCTTCTGGAGGGAGCAAACGTGAGGTTTTGCATTTCCTCATAATCTTTCATGCAAATGTTCCAATACTGGATGCCTTATTAAATTAGGTATGTCTAATTTATATAAATGCCCCCATTTGTAGGTGAGTGCAACACTGGAAGTGAGTGGCAGACCTGAGGGGGAATTCAGTCTCTGAATTCATGTATTGGAACCACAGAGCTCACTCATTTCCCTCTGAGGGCATGCTATCATTACATAGGTTTTCCTTTTTAAATCTTATTGTCAGCATCATCATCTATCTTGTATATGTGGGTAGTTCTAATAAGATGACTAATATATTAATTGCAGTCACTGTTCATTTTTAATATTATTAACCGACTACTTAATTATTCTTCAATGGCAAAATGTGTACACTCAGCCCATATCTATACAGCAGTGTCAAGCTGTGATAGTCACCTGTTAACCACAGTGATTCAACGTGTGATTTTCAAAGTACGTACAAATGAATGTTACTGGCCCATCTGCACTGGGCTATTTCAGGAAGAAATGGTGCTTGCAAGGTAGCAGGAGGGGAAACGAGATGTTAATCAGTGGCTGGTATTTGCTGGATTGGATGAAATAGAAAAGAGAAAAAAAAAAAAAATTCCTGGACCCTTCATGAAGGGGCTGTTTTCTGGCTGTACCTGTGAGGGAGTTTGTTTCAGAAAAGAAGGGAGAGGAGAACTGTTGTACCTGGACATCAGTGGTGTCTCTCAGGCGAGCAGCACACCAGCATTGTGCCCCGTGCCTTAGGCTGAGAGTGCAGCACGCAGCGCTTCCTGCTCCTGCTAAATGGTTCAGAAACTGATTTATAGACACTTTCTTGAGAGCCAGCATAAGGGAGATTCACTGATTTCATCTAAACTGGTTCAGTTAAACTGCTAAAACTCTTTTTTCCTATTATTTTTTTTTCCCCAGTGTGTATTCAAGGCCTTTGTAGGCTAAAGACAATAGTTGCTATTAGTGCTAAACTGCTTTCATCCCTGGACCTCAGGTGCTTTGCAAGGATGAGTAAGTGTTATCAATCTGATTGAACAGTTACACATGCCCAATTACAAAGACTTGAAGCAATTGTTGGAGAATCTGTTGAATGAAACTCAGGCTGTAGGGGCTCAGAGATCGAGGAACGCTTCCTTGACCCAGTTCTGTAAGTCTGTGTCTTGCTTCTCAGAGCTGGAAGATGGTCATGTGCATGTTTATCAGAGTGAGGGGGCATATAAGGAGAAGTATGAAGGAAATAAAGGTTACTTTACAACAATTCTTGGACCTTTGGAATTTGAATCTGTGTAGTATTGAAAGTGAAAATAACTATTTGGTTTTTTGACTGACCTGACTTCCTCTACTGAAAAGTACTCTATCTTTGTCCTGAAATAGTTTAAAGAGAGCTGGAACGGCCATGTATTTCTCCTAAAACTGAGTGATGTGACTGTTAGAAATCATCTCATTCTTAGGATAAAATCTGTTGAACATGAACATATAGAGCTGTTCTGACTGCTGAGCTCAGGAAAATGGGAAGGGTCGTTGCTGCTGACTTAATGAAGTTGATTTGTTGAAACAGAGGCAAATACAAATCAGCTTGTCAAGTCAGTAAAGCAGGTAGGGTCATCCAGGGCGTAGAGTACATTCTATTAAAGGGTCTGTCTTGGAAAGGAAGAAAAAAATCTAGCAATGGAACAGAGACTGTAGGTGTTAAAATAGTAAATATGCAGGATTTCTTGTGTGAGGGGCTGAATATCCTCACTTGTTATCTCTCAAAAATGTAGACGTGGAAGGATCATAATTTTGTAGCTGTTGCCTGGGGTCCTCAGCTAAGAGTGAGGAGTTCTAGGCTCTAGTCCCTTTTCCAAGAGCTTGCTATATTTCTTACCGAGTGACTCCTGAATACAAAGTGCATAAACAGTCTTTTTGCTATGTCTGTGCTTTAGGTAATTACAGGCTAGGGGATTTCAGGATTGCATTTCTGGACATGGCTAAACATTACCTCCTTGAAGCTTTAAACTCTCTTTGGGATATGCTACCATTGCACTTCAAGTCATAAGCCTTAGATACGTAGGATTTAGTTACTGAAGTCAGAATGAGATTTCAGTAGTTTCCAAAATTGAATTGGGCACGCATTTTGCTAAGGTGGTTTCAAAATGGAGGTTTGAATTCTTGTATCATTCTATGCTGTTGAAAACTTTATTCAGGTTTAGATACAATAAAAATGTTCCTGCTTTTTTACTCCTCTATTTCATGCTGTCAGATTTTTCATTAATGGCTTTCACAGACTATTCAACAGTTCAAGTAAATAAATAAATAGAAAATAACTTTTTAACTTTTTTCCAAATTCAATGGACCAATGAGCCAACCCAGTGGTGCAGTAAATTGGCAAAAAGCCCTGGCTTTACAGCTGTTGTACAACATGTAAACATGAGCTGTAACCAACTGTGCTGTCCCTCGTGGAAGGATTTGTGAAGTTGAATCGTGGAAGGGGGGAGCCGTCAGAGGGGGCTGCAGTTGTTTTATAAACGCTTCTGAGCAGGCTGAGGTTTTCAGTTGGAGTAATTGAACATCTGGTTATGGACTGTGTTTATTACTATGGTAGTAAACAGAAGAGTTGAGGCCGAAGTTAGAATAAAATCTCTTACCATATAGATTCGCTGAAGCGTTGTACACACATTTTGAGCAGCGTGGCTGGCACCACTTCAGTGAAACCTGCATCTTTTACCAGCTGTTAGAATAGTACCCGTACAGGAAAGAGCTCAGAAGAGAGGCACTGAAAGATTTAGAGCAATGCCACCTAGTGATATAATATATTTTCCTGATATAACTCAATTTTAATTTTATGGGCTTTAAGATGCTTATTCCTTTACAGTACTTTTTGGTGATTCCACTTACTAGCGTTGAACTTGGACATCAAAAATACCTTGAGGCGTAGTTAGAGCTTTTGCTCAGCACCAGCTTAGATTTTTAGGTATGGCTCATATCCCACCAAGAGCAGCGGGCAGAGCTGACCAGGAGGAGCCCTCTCGCCTCACTTCTTTTCTCCTGTCTTACACCAGTTAGTAGCTGAAAGCTGATACCGCTACTTAGCAGGAGGGAGTGCATCTGAATCTGACCATTTTTAGCCTTTGATGCCTGATAGCGAATCATTTTTTTCCCCCCAACAGCTGCTTGAATAAGGTGACCATCTGTTCCTTATTAAAAAAAAAATAAAATCCTTTATTCAATGCTTAATGTTCTGCAACCTATCAGATATCAATTGAATATAGGGTATACTTTGTCCCACGTTTCAGCAATAATCACACAGAGGAGTCTATACAAAGATACAGTGGCATGATTTGATAAAATCAGTGATTGTTGCGTTGCAAATAGAACACTACAGACTTTTCTTTCCATTTTCCAGTGTTCTTTTTTTTCTGTTTTTCATATTTCTTCTCATTATTGTATTTCCTGGTAATGCAACTTTTAATAGCCCCTTTAATAGCCAAAATTATTTGGACTGTTCTATATTATGTATCCCATAAGATTGAATTGATACTTTTAGCACTGAGATTATTTTTGCCTTGTGGTGCCTTTCATGATGTTGGTGAACCTGCTGCTTAATTTCCTCATGCAAGGTATCACCATGGTTCAAAGAGGTGGCTCCTGAGAGTAACCTGAACAGGATACAGCTAACACATCCTGCCAAAACAAACCTTTGGGCAAAACAGCAATGCACATTTGGGGACCCAGATGCTTTTTCCTCTTTATGTTTTTAAAATAGTGGTCCATGGGTCAGCCAAGACCAGTGTCCTATCAAATATATTAGGTGAGATACATGTACAAAGGCAAACCTGTGGTAAAGACCAGACTTTTTGTTTCTTTTTCCGTCTACATTCCTTTGTCTTGAATTTGAAACTGTTGATTTCAAATGAAGTGTCAGCCTTTCCTCTTTCTTTGGTGGTGTTGTACTCTCTTCTCTGAAGTAAAATTCAAATGGAAAATTTGCTGAATCCCAAGCCCTCCCTTTGGATGCTGATGCAGCGCTGTTCCCATTGAGAGGTAACAGTTGAAAAGAGATAACAAACTACTGCAAAGTCTCTTGAAGGGCCACTTCCACCCTTGAAGCCAGCATGGTAGCTCTGATGGAAAATAGGTTAAAATATAGCTTAAAATAGCTTAAAGTCTGATTGTATAGCAAAGTAAAAACAAAACCAAAATCAGACCCAAAACAAAACCCAAAATAAACTAAACTTCAGTTTTGCCTTAACAAGATGTTTATTGAAGACTTGAACTCTCACCTGCTCATGGCTTCTTTATTTTCTACAAGTAAAATTAATATGTAGCCAAACATCAGGTTTTTGCAGTGGTTTAGAAGTGAGCTCTTGAGCAGAGTCTGGAGACGTTTTTGTGATGTTCGTTATACTTATCGCACAGCAGAAGTAATAAGAGGAAATGCATTTCTTTATGAATAGAATGATGATATGAGAGCAGTTTAGGGGACAAGTGATGTGTTTTTCCTAATGATTTATTTGTTCATATTTTTCCTTTTTTTCTTAAGCTGTCAAAATTGACTTTTTCTTTTTCAATTATGAATGCACAGTGGCTTTTTGGTGAATTGCTTAGGAAGCCATGATACTGCTTAGTGCCACAATATGTGCGTATACACTTCGTAATGATTGGAAAGGGACAGCACTACAGAAAAGAAGGTGTAGGAATAGATGGGTTTGGTTTTGTGCCAAAAATCCAGACAAAATTATTTCTGCCAGGGGAGAATTTCAAAGAACAGATAGGCTTTGTCATCCATCTCCCACTGAATTTCAGTAGGCTGTGTATGGCCTGCCTTTTAGAAAGTCCTTCATTTTCCTTTACAAAAGGCTGTTTATTGTTGTTGTCTACAGTGCAGCACTTCTGAACCTCAGACTGGAATGAGGTTTCGTTGTGTGAACAGTCTTAGTAATCATTATATGAGGTACATGTGAGATGGAGGGAAAAATTCAAGGTTTTACTTCTCCCTGTGCCTTTCCCATTGCTAACCTGTCTCCTCTGTGCGAGCTGTGTCCTCTAGCAAACAGCTCCTTGTGGCACAATTGGTGACAGAGGGTCGGGATGGTGGGTGGTGGCAGCTGTACTCAGTGCCACCGTGTCAGGATGTCGCACACTCTGACCCTCCCGATACCCAAGCCGGTATCTGCAGAAGACTGTCTGCAGCATCCTCTGAGCTTTGTGCCCCAGTTCTTGCCCTGTGCCAGCATCCCAGCTCCAGCGCCTCCGTACCAGGCATATGAGAAGGTCACTGGTTGCAAGGGGAAAGGCTTTTAGGCAGGGCCTGGGAATGAGACAGCTGAATGTGACAAAATCTAAAGCTATGCAGAGATCCTGAAAGAAATGAACCTTAACAGGGGTAAATAGCTATTACCTTAAAACTGTTATTCTGGCATGATGCTTTAAGCTATTTTGGGGGTTTTCTTTTCTATTTTTTATAGTGATGATTAAGACTTTTTTTAATTCATGATGACATGAAGGAAAAAACCTCCAGTCTGCAGCCTTTTCCAGGGATGGGGGGTGAACTGCAGGCCTGTGAAACTGGTACAAGAAAGAGCACGGACAAATTCACCTCAGTCATGTACCAAGCTACTTAACTCTGGCAGTACTTGGCAGCTGAATTACGAGAAAAGTCATCGAAGCATTCCAGCAGAGATGGCGGAGATATTTTTTTCCTATCTTTGCCTCTATTTTTCAGTAGGCTGCAAGACTTTAATTTGAAACAGAAAATACAGAAATTTTGTAAGTAAATTTCATCAAAAGGATTTTTATACAATGGAGTCTTGAAAAGTTTATTTTCCTGTCAACAAGAAGAACAAAGTAGTGGAAGAGTTTAATTTGCCTTTTAGAAACTTGGAATCTCAAAGATAAACTTGAAAGAAACCTACATTTATCTGAATATATGGTGCCATATCTCTAATTTATGGAAGCAAATTTGAGTCTCTCATGGAGACCTTTCAGCTCAGATAGGAGCAGCATCTTGTTTTATTTTCAGTTTTGCCTTTATAAATTATTTTTCTGTGATCATACCTTTTTTTTTAGTGCTTGAGTTTAACAAGAAAACAACACAACATGGCTTTTCTAATTAGCTTTTTTCTTGATTGGAAACGAAACCTGAAGTTTTAATACATGGAAATTAAAAAAATATTCTGGAAACATATCTTTGTTTCATACTGATGATTGGTAACTACTAAGATAAAAATTATTAAATATGTTATGGGGAGCATAATGTCTTCGAATTAACAAAATCCAAAATGAAATGGACAATAGTAAATGCAAAATTTTCAACATTGTTTAATTAGGAATAAAACTTTGGGGTTTTATCCAACAAAATTGTCATGGAAACTGTCAACACTGCATATGGGTTTTGATTGCAATAAACTGCATTTTTGGTGGACAGCTGTTTTGTCCCATGTTTCAGCCAAACATTCCCAATTAGTGCTCCACCAAAGTTGAAGAGCTCGTTATTAATTGTGCTATACCTGTGTGTTGTCACCCATTTCTCTTTATCAAAGAGATGAGCAATTACAAGGGCTCAGAAAGTTGTACAATTACTGATCTTTCGTCCCCACCTTCCCTGAGCCTTTCTGTAATTCATTTGGGACACAGTTAGGAGCCTCACAAAGCAGTTATATTTGTTAGCAATTCATGGAAGTCTTATCACCCATGAGGCTGGAGTTCTTGGAGGCCATTTTATTGGAGCTGCTTTTTCAGTCTTTCTTCTGATGCATGATCTCTGTTCCCCTCTCCACCTACCCAGCCATTTTGCATTTCCTTTGGCCTAGTCATTCCCATGGTTCACAGATATCTTTTTACCTTGACTTTCTTCTGCCTGTCTGCTGCTGTTGATGGGGTTTCGTTTTGTTCTGGTTTTTGGGTTTGTTTTTTTGGTGGTTTGGGGGTTGTGTTTTTTTTTTTCTTTTTTTTTTTTTTTGTTTTGTTTGTTTGTTTGGTTTTTTTACACGAGTATTTCCAGGTCTTGCTTAGGAGCTTTCTTTCATCCATTGTTACCTTCTAAAACGTCACTGAGACCATCTGCTCCAAAGTGACTCTGCTGAGCAATTCTAGTTCTCTAATATCATTTGCACAGATCTCTTTTCCAGACAGACTCGGTCATCAGCAAAGAACTCGGTAGCATAAAACCCAAACAAGCCTGCTAAATGCAACAAGCATATCCTTTTATTATAAATGAACCACATATTTTCATTACTTCTAGTACCTCTCTGCCATGGCTGCCTAAGCTGAATGTTTGTCTACGTGGATGTTAAGCAGTGGCTAAGAGTCAGATTCAGGAATCGACTTCAGTGCATGGGTAATCATATCCCCATTTAGCAAACAGACACGTACATGCTGTAGTCCTAGTGAAATCCATGGGGCTTTCAGCAGGGGCCTAAACTTAAGCAACTCAAATGCTCAGTTAAACACTTCTTTCAAGGGCTTTACTTTTCTGGTTTGTGAACATGTATTCTACATGTAACCTATTTCTCTCTGTCCATGTCGGATTGTAAACTCCTAAAGTAAGCATGGGAGATTGAGAAGGAAATTACACCTTTCCTTTTCTCATCCTCTTTGCTTGGCCCTGCTGGCCTGCAGTCAATGGATGCTGAAAACCAATTCTTGTACTCTTCTTATTTACTATTTGCATTATCTTGTTGCTAAATTAGTACATACAGTTCTTGTTTACTCTGACACTTGGCAGTGTAACACTTACAAATGTGTGTTGAGAGGATTCTGCCTGCAACTTAAAGTCTAAGTAACTAGAAACTGTGGATTAGGTTTCCAGTCTTCAAGTGTTCTTTAAGCTTGAAAGGTCCATGCAGCCCCACACAGTGACAGCTGAAATATTTCATTTTAGTTCTTAATTCCTGTGCCTGGTAACTGCCAGCCTTCCTGTGTTCACATCTTAGATACAAAGTGTGCCTGCTGTAGCTCTCTCTCTTCACTAACAGCATTTAACATAACATATAGCAGTTTGGGAGCCATGTGCCTGTAAATAATGCTGCCATTGTCAATACATTTGTAACAGTAATAAAATATTCCAAGAGTATAAAGCAATGAAAATGCTCAGGTGCGTATTTTTAAATAGGGCAAATGATCTTGAAATTATCTAAGACAACTGTATCACAATCTTTTTAATCTAGAACCTCTGCGCAGAAACACTGGTTTTGCTGGGCTTCATCACTTTGCTATGATAACTCATACATCCATCTTTTCATCATTGTGCTCAAATGGCCCAGATGTGTTTTATGAAAACCCTTCTTGAGACAGTCATGGCTGATTTGGCAATTAGCCCAAAGTGGTGCAATAGTAGCTGTGCCCTTTCTGAACTCATTTACTGTGCTTTCTGCTTTGCTTTCCTCATACCCGTGCTGCGCAGTATCAAAACAAACCAATTTAAAGCTTGCTCTTATGCGCTGTCATAAGATGATCCACAGCACGGCTGATACATAGACGTACCTTTAGAGTGCTCATTCTGGAATCTTTCTGAAGTGATTTTTATCCTGTCGCTGAAGTGGGGCAACGTATTGCAGTGAGTTGGTCCACTCAACTGCCGTGTACAGTTCTCTGGTGTTCCTGATATGCAGAGAATATAAGGCTCTAGTTTTTGCTTTTCTTCAAACTGGTCTGTTCATTCCTTGTCCAAGTAACTTCTAAGCAAGATTGTCAAACAATACTGTTTCGCTTTCTTTCAACTGTGGGCTTTTTACCTGCGCATCCATTTCTTTCCTTTTGAAGTCTCACGCCTTTTTAGTCCCATTTCTGTTGCTCCAAATGCAGATATTATCTTTAAGCCTGCTCCAGACTCCACTTAAAGCATGGTTTTATGCTCACTAAACAGCTTCAGAAAGATAGGTTTAAGGGAGACTCAGAGTTGTGTAAAAGGATCGTCATCTGTTTCACTCTCTCACAACACATGAAATTTGATTATTGCAATATTCTGTTTCCAGTTCTTCAGAATGCTACTGCTCGCGCATCTGCTAGGATGAGCGATTAAAGATGAAAGCAATGTAAATCTTGTACTTAGGACTCAGTTGACTTTTCAGCGAGGAAGTGAGTTCTTACAGCTTCCTCAGGCATACTGGTCTTTTTTGTCACGGTACCATCCTGTGTGGTCCCCAGGGAAAGAAACACCTCCTGGAAATGTTGGTACTTTGTTGACCTCATACAGAATTCCAACTACTTGTTGTAAAATAATCATAGTAATTTAATGGTTGTTTAAAGATGTAGTCAGCAATCCATTCGGGAACTGGAATTGTTAAACTAATTTTATATCATTTTTTAAACACTGTTGTACTCTTGACTCATAAAACTAGTAGTGTTGTTTATTCATCTTCTCTTAGATGAGCCAAAATTTATGGGGAACCTTAGTCTCTTTTACTGGACCGACTGATGAAGTTGGGGGGAAAAAAAAAAGCAGGTTTTTTGATCCATCGTGTCTATGACATTAATTGCGTCTGAGAGACCCTTGCTGTCAGATGACATGTCAGTGAATAAATTGGATAAAAAATCAAAATGGCCTGTATGAGACAGACTAAAAACTGATTAAATGCTAGGTTCTTAAGTCTGATTACAAAGTGGGAATCATTGCTGAAGCTGATTTGGTTTTGGAGGGGTTCCAGAGGACTGGGGCCAAGAAATGATCTCTGTAAGATCTTGCTAAATCTAACACATCAATGTAAATGCATTACTGATAAAGTTAGTAGGTTAAAGAAGGAAGTTGCAAACTATAACAGAGAGGAGTGCTGAGTAATGTGGACTGTTTGGAAAGCTGCGTGCAAGTAAAGGAAATGTATTTCAATAAAGTAGGGTAATATATATTTAGGGACAAAGATCATTGGCCATGCTGGATATAATAACCTGTCCTAGAGAGCAGCAGTCCTGAAGAGGGCTTGAAGGAGATGAGGATTGTAGGAGTCAGCGTGGGTGCTCTGCTGCACATCAGGGAGACTCGGTGGTAAGGAGACTGAATGAAATCCTTGGATGGTGAAACACTGGGTACCCAGTAAGAATTCAAATGTGATGTAACATCCATTTAGCACTGGCCCGACTTCTGCTGAAAAAATATCTGATGCAGCTATGGCTCACAATTCAAGGAGTAAAAAGATCTAATGGGAATGGTTGGCTCATAGAATCTGTTAGGTTGGAAGGGACCTTTAAAGGTGATCTAGTCCAACCCCCCTGCAGTAAGCAGGGACTTCTTTAACTAGATCAGGTTGCTCAGAGCCTCATCAAACCTGGCCTTGAATGTGTCCGGGGATGGGGCCTCCACCACCTCTCTGGGCAACCCGTTCCAGTGTTTCACCATCCTCATTGTAAATAACTTCTTCCTAATGTCTAATCTAAACCTACCCTGCTCTAGTTATGAAGAGATGGAAAATATGCCTTACATGAAGAGACTCAGGGAGTGCTTGTCTAGATATCTTTATCATCACAACCTTAAAGCTACCATCTGAGGAGGAAAAGTTCAATAAAAGATCAGTAGTTCCATGGACAAATTCATAATAAAAACAACATCTAGAAGTCAATGCAGGATGAATCAGTATTTTAAAGATAGGCAGAGTTACATCTTTTTACAAATGTCTGTAAACACTCATTGGAACATTCCACAATAGCTGTAATAGATCAGCCTTGATTTTTCACTCAAGATTGGTACATAAAAGAAAAAGAAAGGCTACGGACCAGAAGCAAGAATTAATACAGATAAGCCTACAGCTTACATAAAGCACTAAGAAATCCCAGTGGTCCAGTCTGGTCTTAAACTTCTATATGCATCAACTCCTAATGACCATTTTTCTTTAAATGGCTTCTTTGAACTGAGTTTTTTCTTCTTGGTGTTATTCAGATTTGACTTTTTAACCCAGTCTTTCCTAACCTAATCTCTCTTTTTAAAAATTTTTTTAAACATCATCACATAGACAAAAGCTCTGTATCATGAGGTTTATAAGCTAGAGACCAGTTGGTGCTATCTCCTCAGCATTGCAATGTCCCTGCCATATAGTTCTTCAGTGGCACCAACTTGCAGAGCGGTATGTCAGGCACAGGTGGGGATGGCAGAAGATACGCAGTTAATGATTTAGTCATGTTCCTCACCCAGACCTGCAATATGGTCCTAGTTTCTGAACGTGTGCAGATTCTTGTCTTGCTGCTTTGAGGGAGCCAGGAGGTCTGCTCCATTGCCTTTGTTATTGATATTCCTCTTTCTACAGACTGGCAACAAAATGGAAAGAGGCACATCAACCAATGGAAGACCTCTAGGGGAAGAAAGGCTTATATATGTATGTATTTTCACAGACAGGAATTTAAAGTAGAGAAAATCCCTTTCCCCTACTTCTTTTTTATTTTCCTTTAGTTTCTGATCCCGAGGAACAGCTATGGATGGAAACCAGTAGGGTCTCCATCGACTGTCAAGCAGTCACCAGCAGGTATTACTGACCCAAGAGTCTCATGGGCCCTAAGTCACCTGGAAACACGTCATGCAACAGGATCTGCTTTAATACTGGGAAAGGTGTTCTAAGGAGAGGTGTTGCTGAATATTGATGAAAACAATCAACCTGGCTTAAAGAAATAACATATAAAGCTGTTTATAATAACTGTCTATGCTTAGAATAGGCATCTAAAAGCTGAATTCTATTGACATAGTCTCTTAATGAGGCTGCAAAGATGTTTTCCTTCTCTACTGTGCCGTTTCTAATGTTTTACCTTTCCCTTGTGTTTGATTTTTTTTTTCAACATCAGTCATTCATTTACAGCACTTCTGTTGATTTAAATGGGCTTTGGATTAGGCTCCAAGTTACCATTTCCCTTCTGTTTGAATAGGGATTTTTCTTTTATCCAGAAGAAGGAAATCAATAATTTGTCATGACAAACCAATGCTCATTTGGATTCACAATCACACAGTGAGCTCTTCTGTCATTTTCTAAAGCATTTTAGGATAATGGAAGAAGAGTTTCACTTGTGATCTTTGCCATTTCCCTTTGTTTTCCCAGATTGATTTAAGTTCTGTACTCCATTTGACCGTTTATAGAATGGATTACAGTAAATCTATCATTCTGTTTGTTTTAAAAGCAGTGCTAACTTTCCATGTTTTCTGTGCCCCAAGTCCTGTGCCCAGGGGACCATTCAGGGATCCACCAAAGGATTAACCTTTGGCATGACAAATTAACGAACATATCTGTAGGAACAAGCTAAACTATACCTTGACGTAAGCTTGCGTGTTCTGTACCATTTGTTTCCACTTGGAGTTTTGCAGATGGCAGATTATTTCTTACAGAGCTGAGTTCCCATCTGCTTAGGTGCTACCACCTCTCCTAAATCCCACCTGCTCCCCATCCTTGGCTGTCTCATCACAGGGAATGCCCAGGTGCTTTCCTGACAATGATTTCCCTGCAAACTTGTGTTTGGGGATTACTGAGTGAGCCCGGATCCATGCATGTCCCTGCAGAGCTGAGCTGCTTGGCAGTGAGGGCTAGTGGTCAGAGCAGAGTGGGGGCCCTGAGGCTTTCTCCAGCTTTGTGCTAGAACTGCCTGACCACCTGCCTTCTGCAAAAAGAGGGATGGTGACATGTTGCTGATTGCCCCGTGAGGGGCTGGTGTGGGGTGCAAGCTGGAGGGGACAGTGCAGGGGGCATTCCCAGACACTTTGTGGTCACTGGGCTCAAAAGAGAAGCTGGCTGCCAGCCTGGAAGCATGGATTTTGCCAAGGTGTTTAGCCCTCCTGGCCCTACAGCCACCTGCGTATCGGCTCCTGCTCTGGGGCATCTGGCTCCACTCGGACCCCTCCCTGCCCCAGACCCACGGCAAGACGAGCTGGAGGGATTGGGGCAGGGTTGGTGTGGGGGGTGCTGAACCGGGGCTGCTGTGTGGTGTACGAGTGTAATTTGGGGTACGTGGGGGCTCTGTAGGGGGGATTGTGAAGGGTGTGTGAGATGTGTTGGTGGGTGCGAGGCGTGGGTGGGGTACGTAGAAGCGGGTGCGCGGGGTGTAGGGGAGGCGGGAAGGGTGTTGCGAGGGCCGGGGGGTGTGCGATGCGTGCTGGCGGCGGCCGGGGCGATCCTCCTCGCCCATGATTGGCAGCGCGGCGATCTCCCCTCCCGGCTGGTGCTTTCCCTCCGGCCGCCGCTGAATGAGAGGCGAGGAGGGGCCGGGAATGCGGAGCTGGCAGCGCGCACAAACGCGCTCTCCCTCACACACACATCGCGGAGCAGCCCCCCGCAGCCCGGCCAGTCCCCGCCGCCCAGCTCCCCTCCTGCCTCCGCCGCTTTAATTTTTTATTTTATTTTATTTTATTATTTTTCCCCCTCCCTCCCATCTTTTGGGCGCTTCCCCGCCCGCCCCGCGGCGCGGCGGGCTGCCTCCGCGGGCGCGCAGCGCGGGGCCATGCCGGCGGGGCCGCCGCTGCTGCGGGGCCCCTTCCTCCTCCTCTTCCTCCTCCTCTTCTTGCTCTTCCTCGGCGCCCCGGCTCGGGGAGCCGTCTACACCAACCATTTCTTGGTGGAGCTGCACGGCGGGGGCCAGGCGGAGGCCGAGCGGGTGGCGGCGGAGCACGGCTTCGGCGGGGTGCGGAAGGTAAGCCCCCGCGCAGGCTCGGGGCGTTGGGGAGGCGGTGCGATGCCCTTCACGGCGTCCTCCCATGAGCATCCTGCCCGCGACTTACCTGGGGAGAGGGGATGGAGCAGGGGCGCGTCCCTCTTGTCCCGACCTTAATCCCCCCCTTCCCGAAGGGATTTTAGGAGTAGCGGTGCTAAGAGCCATTGCAAGTGCTCCTCAGCAGCGGCCCAGAAGGGTGATTTTCTTGGACTGGAAAGCAGAGGAGTTTCCCACATGGTAACTCGGTGCCTTTTGACTTACTATGTAAACATCCTCCAATTGAGCGCCCATCCTGCGGGGTCGGGAGCCGGGGCTGGGCGCGGGACCCGCCGGGGCCGCCCGGGGCTTCCTGTGGACGGCTGCACTCCAAACTGCTCGGAACACTTGAAAAATAACTAAAGCCACATCTCCATGGAGAAGCTCGCACACAATTTAAATGGGAGATTTCATAGAAGGTTTGACACTCAAGTTTGTGAGGCTGGTGACTTCTTAATATTAACCTCACAGAGAAACAGGATGCCCCCATGCTGAACAAGCTGCTTAATATTAAGCATGATAAGCAGTCAGTGCTTATATCTAATAAATGTTAAGCTGGGAAACTTAAAATGCCACTGGAGGTTGTTTTCTCTCCTGAGGTCCCAGGAAATCCGAGGGAGCCTCATTGGCAGGGATTCTCTTCCCAGGTCCTGGGGAGCCCAGCTCCAGTAGAAATCTCCCCCATTCAAATAATAATTAGACCTCTAAGTATTTTAGGGTACAGTCAGATCTGGGGTGAAGACAGGGACAGGCTAATAGAGTGCCCTGGTTAATACAGTTCTGGCAGATGTAATGCCCAGGCAGCACTCGGCTCGGACATGGAGGGAAGGCAAGCTGTGAGCATCACCGCTGCAGCTTGTTTGGGTTTTTTTCTTTCCCCGGTAGTTATGCAATGAGAGCCTGATCCTACTTCTAGGGAAATGAATGAGAATGGTACCCGAACTTGGATGAGTGAAATGGATCAAGACCTTGATTTAAAAAAATAATAAAAAAGTATATGAAGTGAGACTCCCTCCCTCAGGCTGCCTTGTCTCAACTCCAGTGGGGGCTCATTAGAGAAATGAGGACAAAGTCATTGTTGCTTTTACCACAGCTAACTCCTGCTGCTGATAAGATGCTTTTGTTTTGGGCTCACAGTCTTGTTCTGATAGTGACGGAACTGGGCTGCTGATGCCCTTCGGAAAGGATCCCTTGTGGGGATTAGGTCTTGTTACGTGAAACTTCTTAGATATGATTCTTCGGTCAGTCATTTTCCCTTCATATTCCCCCCCTGTTTGCATTCCCTCCCTCCTATCCTAGGGATATCTGACTGATAAGGCCTTAGGGGGAAGGGCATCTTTGTGCAGAGCTGAATTTCTTACTACTTTTGCTAGATGCTTTCAGATGATCCTGTTACCCACGTGGGGAAGAGACAGGGAGAGAGGGTATTTTGTAGGGTGAAGAAATACAGCTTCTGGGCTGTTACTGTCCTCTCACCTCCACCATGCCTCTCCCCAGGCTGCCTCAGGCACATTAGGAGATGTACAGATTCTTCATGGAAATCAATGTTGTAGCTCATTTCAGCAGAGAGCTGGAGGGAAGTCCCTTGAGTGTGCGAGAGGAGAGTACCTGCTTTCCAGTACATGCCGTGGGGGGGGCTGTTTCCCATGGGTGCGGGTGTCTCTAGGAACGAAGCCTGGCAGAGCTGTGGCGTGATGTGCGTGTGCTTGCGGGATGGGGGGCAGATGGCGGCAGTGGCTCCTATACCGAGCACATGCTGTCCCAAGAGGTTTTCTAGGTTACATCATCCCGGTCCCTGAAAAGCTAGAAAGCCTCCCACCCCTCCTCCACAAATGCGAGAGGAAATAGCACCCTACTAATTTTAGGCAGCAATTTTAAGGAATAGGAAAAGTTCATAGGGTTTGGCTTTTAGCTGTCTGTGCTGGAGGATAATCCATGAGAGGCTGATGGCAATCTTCATTCTGCAGCAGGGGAAATCTGTAACGGGGCTTGGGTGGCGATAGTCAGCTGTTAGTAAAAGCTTGTGCCATTTACTCCAGTGTTTCTTCAGTATTGCTGAACCGAAGAGTCTCCTAATCTGTTTTGCTATCATCAGGCTTGTCTAGCATCTCTGCTTACAGTCTGCAGACTCAGCTTTCATGGCAATAACGACAGTGCAGAAAGTTGAACATGTCCATGTGTGTGTATGGAAACAGATGTTAGTGGTAAACTCTCAGGGGAAAGTACCATGTGTAGATATGCTATCTAATGAAATATTCAAAAAATACCAGAAAAAAACCCCAAATTGTACCACAAGAAGAACTTATCTTTGCATACTTCAACAACACATACTGTTTGGATAATATAATGAGTTATTTACTTAAACCAAATGTAGTTACCTTTACCCATATTGGAGAAGAGCCGTTGTCTGAAAATAATCACCTTCATTTCAGCGCAGGGACTTTCCCAGTACAAGCACAAGGGCAGATTCAGCTTTTTTTCTGTGTGGGGATTTAAGATGTATATGAGAAGGATTTCTTTTATGCATGCTATTGTATCATAGACCTCTTTTAATATGACTTTATGGGAGCTGATTTTTAAATTACATATTTTGAGCACACATTTTTTTCCTAATAACAAACAATCTCTGAGCAAGTGCGTACTACATTTACTTAACAGCAGATTTCTGCAGAAATTCAAGAGAAAGCATTGCCTTGAAGATTAATGTTATGAACTGTGTGATGCGCTTTCTAGTTGATTCTTTGGCCATGCTTCCTACCATCACTCTGAAACTGCTACAAGATTTTAGGGGGGTAAAATGTGTACTTTAAATTCAGTGCTTGATGAATTGATTAAGAAGGGCTTGGTACTTATGTAAACAGGTGCCTATGTTTAGACCTAGGATCCTAATGTCAGAGAGAGTCTCAAAAACACTGGTTAATTTTTCTTTAACCTTCTCTGAATTAATCCTGAATACAAACCTCTTTGAAACTCTGATTGTTTTCTTTGATTTATTATTTTTTTTAACATTTGCAATTTTTCAATCCATTTGTACTTGCCAAATTTGATTCTATATATTCCTGGTGAAACAGATACTGTGATAAAGCATTATTTTTTTCTTAAAATGGTTAGCCTTACCATCTTCGAGCATTCAGGAGTCATGGGGATGCCCCCTAATAGCTAAATGTTAAATTGTGAGAACTGCAAAGGGAACAACTCTTTTTTTCCCCCTCTTAAGTTTATTTGCCTCCTGGCATGGTTGCCACCACAATACATTTCTCAATGCAGGCTGAAAAAAGCTGCTTTCTGACCTTGCCTTGCAATTCTGAATTCATTTCTAACAAGGGCAGTTGGAAGAAGTTTTGGAAAGGTCTCGTAATTTGGAGATCAGAGTTTAGACATCTCTTTCCATTTCATCAACAACAGTGAGAACAAGACGATTACAAAATGCCACCATAACTAAATATTTCACTTCTGTTAGCATTGAGGTGAAGAGTTTTAAACAATTAGCATTCAATGGCCTCAAATTTTAAAATAAGAAGCAAATACAGATTTCAAAATATGGAGAATTTTATGTTCCCCAAAGCTGGTCTGTTTTTCCTTTGATGTATCACCCACTCACCTCTCCCTCTATGCCTTGCAAAACCCAACGTAGCTCTCGCAGCTGCGAATTTTCTGCTTCCCATTTTTGCTGAGGAGGCTGCTGGTTGAGGACCAAGTTTTCTGGAGCTGGACAGGAATTTCTGGATGAAATGTTGGGAGCTTGGGGTAGTTTTTTTTCTTTTTTTTTACATTGCATAAATACGGATTCATTGAAAGCAAAACTTAACAGATAAAGAAGCCAGATTTTTTGCTGCAGCAGACCACTTCTGCACCTAGGCTGGGAGCCTGGGAGTTGGGAGTTGATGTGGTGTGGAAGGCAGAATAACAGGTTTGCAGCTTTGGGGGCTCTTTGCCAGAATCTCCTTCAGGGATCCTAAAAATTTCATCTTGGCGTCCAAACACTAAAGCCCTGAAAATCCGTTCCTGTGTAGATCAGTCCCTCAATCTGGAGGTGTTTGCCTAGCTTGGTATTTAAGGTGCCAGGATATTCTTCTGCATGCCTAGAATGCACTGTGATGGACAGATGGGACTCTGTGCATATAAAAAATGCTGGTTGCAGATGTGGCCTTATTTATAGATATGCATGTTTATATACATACACGTGTTTCTTGTTCCTTTTCCCTAAATACCTATGCATGGAGTGAAGAAGAAGAAAGAAGGTGACTTCTTAGCCAGGGTCGTGGCTGACCCTGGGCATATATGTATTAACTAGCCAATTGTGCACATATATGGTGGTCCACGCTTTACAGGTAAACATGCCTGTGTTGCCTTCACATGTGCTGCTAACCCAAGTTTTGGCTAGTCAAAGGCAGAACTGAGGATGCAGACGTGCTCCATTGTGGAAAGAGGTGCTGAAGCAATGGAGCATCCCATGCAAAGAGGAGGCAGAGAGCCCGGCTCTCCTCGCATTGGGCCTGCTGGAGTCCACAGACTTGAGATCAGGCCTCTGTCTGCAGTGTTTCCATGCACTAATACATGTTTAATAATTAATTAGCTTTGTGTTTTATGCTGGCCTAGAGAAAAGGATGCTTGTTTGCAAAAGTAATTCTTCTGGAAATAGAAAAACCTCTTAGAAATGGAAGGTACAATGTAAATTTTTTGAGGAAACCAAGAGCTTTAATTTCCTAGATTTCACTGTTGCAATTTTTTATTACTAAGATAAGAAAAAGTAAATTCCATGCAAATGCTAATTGTGCAACTACTGAGATTTCAATAGGTCATCTCACCATAACAGTGAATACTTATATTTCCAAGAGATAGTCTGAGCTGATATGTTTAAATTAGGGGGAAGAAGCAATTAACTAAAGGAAAAGTTTGATCCTGCTGTGGGAAGGCACACTGCTGAGTGATGATGGAGAGCTCTCGTTTCCAGAAAAGCCCTGGAAGAAAGTAACTGGGGAGACAGAGCAGCCATTTGCATTTGGAGGGATCCTTGTCAGCTCCTCACAGGTGGAGTCCAGGCATATCACTGGGCACAGACTAAGAAGTCCCGTTTGCTCCTGTTTACACTCTAGAGAGATGTTAATGGAATTAAGTAAGAGTTTTGCTGTGGTAGCAGAGAGTTTTCCTCATATGTGGAAATACTGTATTTCTTTCAAAATGATGCTTTTTTGGTATGGAGTTTTTTTTTTTTTTATTTTGCATTCTGCCTTGGATGCAGAAACAGCCCCAGAAGCAATCACTGTAACTGGCTAACTCAGAACAAAAAAAATCCCCCGTTACTTAAACGTGCTCGCTTATGCATGTGAAAGCTGTAATCTATCAACAAGAAGAAGAATGTAAACCACAAGCTCAAGTACATCCCTAACCCAGTTTCTATAGAGCTCCTTCTCTATCAGAGACTCAAACCGACTGCTTGTTGGCGGTGAGTGTTCTGTTTGAGGTATGAAAATAATTACCTTGTCAGATTTTCGTAGCATTTATTATTTGAGTGTAAAACAAGAAGGTCAGACTCCTCTACTATAGATCCCTGCTGTAATTGCTCTATTACTGTTTTGAATACATGGTGTAGTTCTGTTTCTTGGCAAAACACACACATTAAACATTACCTTTACAGCTAAGTTTTGTTTGCTGAGCTACAGCTCAGTAAACACAAGGATACCAAATTCTGGGTATTTATAATTTTGTTTATACCATATTGCTTGAACTCATTGGTAAAATTGAACATGTGGTAGGGACCTAGGAAATGAGCTGTGCATAATTCTTTTTTCACTTATTTTTTTTGATGCTGCAGCCCAACTGGGGATGTGCAGTTATTTGTTTTCATTTAAATTACATTTAGTTTTTCCAGTGTCAAGGAGAGAAAAATACAAAGAAAAAACATACGAAGAAGTGAACAGCATTTCCAGAAAGCTGTGATCCCGGCACACCAGAACTGAGCATGGTGTGTATCTCCTGCAGTCTAGCCCCAAGCTCCTGCCTGATGAAAGCTTGTTGCGGTGTGGTGTGAAGGCACCAGGGACAGCTTTCCACTCCAAGAGGTAGCTCCAGGTCTGAGGGGCTTAAGCAGCTAAGGAGCATCAGTGTTCAAAGTGTGAATGCTGGGGAGTGCTGCCTGCTCCTTTTCCACCTTGCCAAAGCTGGTGGAGCAGGAACAGCTCACCCAGGTTCATCTCTGCCAGAGGCTGCCTGCACACCACCAGACCACAGCAGCCTCCCACACCAGCATTTTCAGGATGGTGTGGCACCATGGAAGCCAGATGCTGCCGGTGGTCCCCTGAGTTGTTTTCTAGAGCCCCTGCTCCAGAGAGTACTTGTGAGGTGGGGAACCACTAGTGGAGCAGCCACACGCTCTTTGTGTGTTTCTCAGGAAACAGCTTATTGCCCTATACTGTATCTTTTAACCCAGGTGATGCTCCTTTTCCTACTTTTGTGAAATCCCTTCAAAGTGCTGCATGGAGTGACTTCAGCTCCCTGGGTTATTTCTCTCCTTTGTACACCTCTGTGTAAAATAATCATGATGGCACATGGAGATTTTTGTGCTGCAAAAAGAGGTTCAGGATTTGCATTGAGAGAGACAGGATTATTATAGGGGAAACAGGTCTCTTACTTTGTTTCCTTCATTTCAAGTCCACCAGTTCCTAAGCTATTCTGGACCTGAGCTGTGGAACTTAGAGTCAAAGGTGTCATTTTAATATCAGCACTAGATAAACAAAGATCAGTATATGGTATCACCGTCCTGCTCTCAGCCTGGGATCTTCTTTCTTCTGCCCAGATAACTTTCTTGCAGATGACTTTCAGGCTATTTCTGGACTCTGCAACATACGGATATATTCGTTGCCTGTATGTGTTTGAACTCTGGGATCCCATATGCTGTGGCTCTGTCTGGGGCCCTACTTGAAGCTCTCATTCTGCTGGGTCGGTTTCCCTTGTGTTGAGAGCAGCCTGAGAGCTACTTCTAAGAGTCAATATGGGTATTTATTGCTATTACCTACACCAAAGTTGAGTTTGTCCCCAGACCTGCGGTTGCAGAGCTGTGCAGCAAAAAGATAACTGTTTTTGTAAGAGTACCCTTGTCTTGAAGAGTTGGGTTTTGGCATCAGGCCAGATGGGCAGATCCTATTGCTGTGCCTACAACCAGACCCAGATGGTTTAGGTTACTGCGGATGAGGTAGAGCATTTTGTTTCTAGCTTGGGAATTCAAATCCAGATTAAAACTCTAGACCAAAATAAATTGCCAATTCACTCACAGCTCGAAGTTCTTCGATTTGAGAACCTGTGGCATCCTTGGCATTTGTTTATTAGCAGGCAAACGGTCCCAGAGGCTGACTGTGCTGCGACACTTGGCTCCTTCAGAAAAGCACTAAGGTGCATTGTGGGGTGCATGAATGTGTTATCTTTTAGAACCAACCTTTATGTGAAGGTGGAAGATAGCCTTCTATCCGCTCAGAAAATGTGACTGGTGACAAGATGTAACACCTACCCACGCTTAGAAAATTTTTACTCTAACTGTACTGATGTAGTTAAAATGGGAAAACAAACCCAGTTGCACCGCTGTTACTATCAGTGTGGGAGCGCTAAGATCTTTAACTCATTCCACATCAGAACAATATTAGCAGAAATTTCATTTAAACTAGAGCTTTTACCAGTAAGACCACACTGATTTTTAAAAAAAATCAAAATAACAAAACAAAACCAAACCAGCAACAAAAAGGGGAAAAATAAGCATTAGACTTCCTGGAATAGTTGTACTGGTAATACTTTACAGTGGAGCTAAGTAGAAGTTTGCATGTGACCCTCTCCCTCATCCATCTATGGAATTATTCCAATTGAAATTAATCCATGCAACTGAAATTTCAAATGCTTGTAATAAAGCAGTTACTAAGTAGTTGCTGAAACATATGTAGAATTTATTTGGTAGACAGTTTCAATTAGTAAGTCCTGAGAAACGTCCGTGCTCATGGAAGATTCTGTGAGCTGAAAATCAAGCTAAAATGAAGGATAAATTCTGCCAGCTCTTATTAAAAAATTATACCTGGAAAACCCTCCTGTGCAGTTCTAGTCCGTAGCCTGGGTGGATAGTTTCTGTGTGAGCTCTAGTAACAAACTCAGTGGTGTAGTTAATGGGTCTAAAATTTACCTTCGTCCTGTAATGCTATCCTAGTTGTCAGAATCTCTGTTGTTTTTTTTTTTTTTTCTTTCACCTTTTTCAAATAATTAAATGGGTCAGGTCTCTACAGGATGCTGGCTGCTTAGTGGCTATAAATATTGCAGTGAGCAGGCCAGAGCTTCCATCCATCACTGGCCTCTGGTGGGAGGAAGCCAAACTGCTCAACTATTTGTCAAAGACAGGATTTCTCTAAGTAACCTGAAGCAGTCTGGTGTATTGCTCTTGCTGTAAATCAAGGCGAGCTCTACGTTTAACTCTCTTAAGTTCATTGAGAAAGCTAACCCTATACTACTGAAATGGAGATATAATTTCAGCTCAGCGGTCCCAGACTGTGCTTTGGGACAGAGTGCGCTGTTCCAGAGAGAGCTGAATTTGGTGTTGTGTTGTGTGAAATTCTGCACGGCCACCACACGCAGTTTATTAGCTGGCATGAAATCCAATTTGGTCATGGATTTATGACAGTAGCTCGAAAGTCTAACTCAGCTGAACGCTGGCTGTGTTCAGCAAGTAGCAGGAGCTTGGACCTAAAAAAGGAAATTGTGATCTGGCCCAGTCTGACCATTTATGCACTGGGATTATAAACAAATAAATTAGGTAGTGATAGCTCTAGTTTACTCACTGAAGTACTGAACTGGGATGTAATGTTCTTTGTCTTGTATTACCTACCTTCTCAAACAAACCTTCTGTGTAAATGTTACATTCTTAACTTCTTTGTCCACAGAAGGCAAATGGAAAGAGTGACCTCAGTGTTTACATCAAACTGGTCGGCGTGTGTGTCCCAGATACTCATGAGTGAACTAGATTATTTGCTTACCTGACGAGTAGAACGGTAATATGTCAGAGGTGCTTTCTCCTAGAGTAGAGAACCAAACTGTGGAAACCTGAAACCCAATAAATATATATTTTATTATTATTATTAAGCAGAGAAACTGATACTGTTATTAGACACATGTTGGATATCAAACTAGAATCAAACAGGTGAGTCTCTTCCTTGTATGGGTAGTAAAGGAGGTGGGATATCACCTCCCCGCTCCTAATGACAGAGAAACCTCCTTTCTGCCTACTCGTTCTCTATGAAACCCAAGTGAAACAAAGGAGCGATTCTGAAATCTGCTCTGTGGGTGAACACTGTTGGTTACCATGCAACACCAAGTTTAAGGCTTTTAGTTGCAGCCAAGATATGGTGAATTAACTATAACCGTGGCTGGTGGAATCCCATTGGTCCTACAGGGACCTTATGCTTCGCTGTGTCAGTTAATGTTAGAACTCGGTTTCAACTGAATTTAGTGATTTAGAAGTTACTCTGAACCAAATGTAGAGTGGAACTGTCAATTCTGCATTTGGGTGAAGAAGTATCAAAACTCAGAACTGGAACACATTTGCAGGTTTGGAAAAAGCAGTTGTTAACATTGGTGGAATGACGGTTGTGGGTAAGGACATCATCTGAAATTTGGTCTTCGCAGCATTTCTGTCTATTAATTTTTACATTAGCATTTAAACCCGAAAACTTCACAGGCAAATGTACTTCTCTTAACTATAAAACTATTCCATTTCTCCTACAATTTAGATATAGCTCAGAGTAAAACCCAGAAGACAGAACAGCAAGTGGATTTTTTTCCTCTTTCTTCTGATGGGGATTAAAGAATTCAGTTTCATTCTGTAAAATCCCTTTTTTCCCCTTCTAACTGAACATATTTTATTCACATTCAATATGTTGTACCTTGGTAGGGAAACCAGTATTCCAGGCTGTAAAGGCTGAAACATGCTGAGTGATTAATTAAAAACCTGCATTTGCCTTGCTTGACTGATGTAATAAAAGCAAGATAACATATTAGCACACGCTGGATTGACCGCAATTTCTGCTGCCAATAAACTTCTGTCATTTATTAATTGGTAGTAACAAACAGTAAAAAGACTTATTTCACAGCTTCCTGAAAGGTCAATGAGGTAGGTCCTGGGAGGAACGGGAAGAGGTGGTGGTGCTATTTTCTTTCCTTTCTTGTTGTTATTCCTAGCATCGAGGCAGATTTGGGTCATCCTTTTTCCTCCGTCTAATACGGAGCTCTTGAACCCACTCAGAGCAGTTAGTCTCAGTTCTGAAGTGACGATTGTACTGCAGTGTACTGGAGCTGAGAGGATCTCTCTCCAGTTCGTGCTGGTATAAGCAGTGGAAGAATTTGCCTCTGACCTGGTCTTGCGGTAGTGGGGATTAAAGTCCATGATTTTCTCTTAGCAGAGTCAAGTGACTTTACAAAATCAAGGAAAACAGCAGTGTTCCAAAATTTCTCTTTCCCTTGGCCTCACTGAAAATGTTTTTCTTAAAGCTTCCTTGCCCTTCTCTTTTTAAGCCTACTATCCTACTATCTTAAGGTTAAAAAAAAAAAAACAAGACAGAAGCAACGGCATGCCCCCTCCCCGTGCTTTAATGTCACAGTTTTGTTTCTAATTGTTAGCCATAAGTTTCTCTCCCATAGAACACATACTTTTCTCCAGGACTCGAGTGCTTCTCTGGGAACTGGAAGACTTGTTCAGTGGGGTCTAACAACAGAAACCTCCCTGTGAAGCACTTTGTGTCAATCGGCTATTGCATGGAACCCGGACATTAAACAGACATGGAGAATAAAGAAAAGAGTAAAAGTTTTGAATAGACAGAGAGCTACAAATCTTCCTTAAGTGTTGGTAAGGGCTAGCATCTTTGCATTAGTGCAATATACTTTTTCTGTCCTTTCTTGAGTAGCTCTTGTCAGTAACCAACTAATTTTGGTCTGAGCTGCTTTTATAGCACTACTTCATTAGAGCTTGAGTTCATGAGGTTCCTTTCAGGTGCTACATTAGCTGAGCAGTTGCACACATGTTTATGTCCTACACACTTTGCTACATGGACGTAGATTTAAAAATAATGCTGAAGTGCTCTGCTAAAATGTCAGTGAGCAGCCATGTCTTGCTCCCTCTCCATCCTTAAGATACAAGTACCAGTAATTTTTGGCTGGGGCACGCTACATCTTAATGCTGTTTTAAAAATAGCAAACTTTATCTCATGGCTTTTATCTCAATGTTTTTAGAGTTGACATGACACCAGGTTCCAGTGTGACAATAGTAGTCAACCTGTTTGATTACATGCTTAAAAGGAGAGCTGAGCTGTAGATCAGGAGTGAGGCAAAGTGGCCATCGTTAGCAGTGCTAATTGCTGTCAGCAGTATTGATCCAGCTTAGTTAGAAATGTACCATGGTCACTTAAATTTGCAGACTATAACTAAATCAAGCTGTTTCTTATAATACGAATTTTCCCTAAAGCAGATGTACTGATATGAAGAAGAGACTTCCATCATGTATTATGTAAACATATTAAAATATTTACCCAAGATCTGTTGCTAATGAGGTACTTGATTACATACATATATATTATATGTGTAGATACACCCATTAATATATGTTGACAATGGCACTTGGCATTTTATAGTTATAGCACAGTCTATAGTGCTGTGCAAACATAATTAAATGAATCCTATCAATAAATAAAATAAGTAAACAAGTAATTATTAGACTGCGCCATTTCACATGCAAGGCAACTGAAATAAGAATGTTACAGCTGCAATTGCCTGAGATTCTTGTAACCTTAGTAGGTGCTGGGGTCCTGAAGATGCTGAAACTCATGTCGTGTGAGTTTTAGTCCTGGCTCTGTCCTACAGCAGAATGCCACCGTGTGAAGCAAAAGCAGAAAGGGGAAAAAGCAAATGAAATGGTCCCGGATAGAATGATCTTGGCGAGAAGGTTATTTGAGGTGTGAAAGCTTTCACATAATATTATCACCCTGAGAGATGCTGTGAAAACAAAGAGCCTTGAAAGAGTGGCAGGATACCCGGAGGAGCCCCATTGCTGCAAGCAGGAGACAGGCACTCAGAGCAAAAGTTTTGTTTGCCTTTGGTAATTAAATGTAGAACCAGCAAAACCACGTTTGGGGTACCATCCCTTTTCCCCCTATATTCTTAAAGCATTGACTGTTACAGGCTAAATGGACTACAGTTAGTTAACTCAGTCAAGTACTGACCAGCTTTCTGGCTTATGTCACTTACACTGCACAGTTGAGGAGCGATTCCTTCAAGTCACTACTAACATGAGCAGATTAGGGAAGTTAAGTCTAGGGGCAAGTGCCCCTAAAGAATGTCTGGAGTCTAATTTCTGTTTGTATTTTTCTGGGATTTTTGGGGGGGGATTCTTGGGGGGGTCTTTGGCATTTTGTGTTTTGTATTTTTTTTAACAGGATGAGTAAAAGTCTCCCAAATTGTGGAAAAAATTCATTTTGTGCTACTAATTCCTGTTTTAAGAGAATTTAATTGATTCAGATTCTGATGGAATTGTATTTACTTTATTATTCTAAATGATGTGTATGTTTATCTGTTGTGTGTGTGGTTGTTATGGAGCCGTGTAGCTGAATGATTGGAGGGGGCTGTCTCATTTTCCCAGTGGCCATTTGTTGTTGCTAAAAATGACAGCACAATTGTTAGATGCTCACGGTGACTTTTCTGGATGCTGAGCTCCAGGATTCTTCCTGGTGCCCAGGGCTTGGCTGAGGTGCTCTTCTTGCAGGATCCTCAACATCTGTGTAAGAGGAGAAAACGATGATTGCTAAGCCTTCCCTTCAGGCTGTCAGCCAAACAGTAACAATCACCTACTCCAGGTAATGATGATCTGGATTAATGCAGACGGTCCAATGCAAGTGCTAGTGTATTATAAGCAAGAACATTCTCCTCCAAATCTGGAAAGTATCCTGCTTTCAACAGTGCACGTGGTAGAATCGATAATGGGTTTTATGGTTACTGGGGAGTAACGGATAAAACTCTCTAAAATGCACAGATCCATTCACATAAACTAGAATAACTCTTTTAAAAGCCTCAAATGGCTTCTCCAATTCACTGATAAAGCTATCAACAAATCCACAGACTTGTCGCTGATGACTTATATGACTGTTATGTGCTTGCAGGATGAAGCTCTTCAGTGACAAACTTAACAGCGATATAAATACAGTAAAACATTAAACCTGTATTACTCATTCAATTGCAAATCAAATTCCAAATACTGCAAACTTGAAACCAAACTAATGGAGCAGTGTTTTATAAGTGCTTGGAAGCACTGTGTGTGATAATGTAAGAACAAAACTGATGAGAAAATGAGAACTAGAGATTTAATATCAGAATTGATCTACCTGAATGTGGACAGATGTGCTCCTCTTATAGTCTGTGGAGCGAAAGAGGTGCTCCTCGGGCTCAGTTCTGCTCGTTTTAACATGGCCACCTAAAATAGGTCAGATGAATAATGCTCTGAAAGTGCCTCTTTTTTTTGCCATGAATTGTATGGGGAGCTCAGATGAATTCCACATGGACAGACTGGATGTGTAAGTGTAATAACAGTCCACAACTGGTTCCATTTCTTCCACTTACTTCCCTGTATTTACTGAACTCCTCATGTCCAGCTGTTGAGAAGACTGTTTAACCTTGTGGTTGCTGCATGCAAGAGGGACTAGACAAAAGGCTTTATTTTATCCTTTTGGATAAAATAAAATCCAAAGACATATATTCTGCAAAGTCTTTGGATATCTCGTTTGACTCTGTTTCTAGAGGAAAAAGACATTTCACTGTGGGGGTGAGGGAACCTTTCAGAAACCATTGGAAACTACTTCTGCTGGCTTGAGAAAGACTTAACAGAACTTTTTAAGCAAGGTTGCCACATTCTTACAGGATAACCAATATCCTAAATAACAATAAGAGGTAGCCTTTATGCCATGCATATTACAATATTTCCATTGGCTTCTGGAAAACAGGAAGAACAAATAGATCAATGATCTCTCAACCAAGTAGTCACAGTCCTTTCTTATTATCACCACTTGTTGCTGATTCCCTTAAGAGGTGATTGGAGATGCATATGAAACAGCTGAAAACATATGTAAGTATCTAAATCAGGCATTTCTGAATTATTTTGTAGGAGAAATGTACTGTGTGTTTATCAGTTGATTTCACAAGGATCGTCTTAAGATGAGATTTACATTTTGGGAGTGTGGAACCTGTGGTTAACACCTCCATCTGCCAGATTTGCTAAAACAAGCAGATTAGGCTTTGGTGGAGGCAGCTAAACAAGACACAGGTGCAATAAGAAACGATCCAGGCAGACTGAGTCATAACACTCTGACCTGGACCTGACTGTGCCAGTCTTCAGGGCTGTTTGGAGCTTGGGTGAATCCTTGTGCTGAGCCTTCAGAGTAATTATAGCATGCCAATGAGAAAGTGTGAAATCCTTGCCTGGGGCCTTGAGGACACAGTGGACTGGATTTCATGTTGGGTAAGCTCTGGCGCAGCTTTAGCCCTCTGTGCTATTTCAAATTTCTCCACCAACATTTGAATTAATCCTTTCTTGTTTATGCTTTGTTCTGTGTTATTTGGTGCCTGGGGCTGCCTGTGTTTCTAGCTGCCTCTACTCTTACGTGGCCCTCATCACTATAGTGAGTGAGTGAGTGCCTTTGACTTCAGACTTGGCTCCCATCTGTGTATTTAAAAGTAAAACGATTTCTAATGCTAATTGGGGTGAGGGAAAATGAGAGAAAGAGACTTTAAAAATTCATATTGAATATTTATAAGCATCCTTAGTGCATTTGGTGAAACTGGGATGAAAAGGTTTCAAAAAGGTTTCTAATTTCTGCTGGGAGGCACTTTGTTGTGCTTCAACTATAATGGCAACCGAAGGAGTGAGGCCTGTGGGGCCTGTGAAGGCTCCAAATACATTTACTCATGCCAGGTTTAGGTTGTATTTTCTGTTGGTGTAATTACTGAGCAGTAATGGGATAAAAGAGCTCACCTGTGCAGATTTATGGCCCCTTTTAAAGTCAGGAGCTGTGCTTGGGTTCTGTGGGGGAGACATGCTTTGTGTTAAAGTATACTTTTTTTTTTTTTAAAAATCTTTTAAAAATTTCTTTTTAATTTGCAGGATGGATATTGTTTTTTTTTTTCCTCAGAGCAGACAAAGGATTTCTTTAGCACCAGTGTCTGGTTGAACCCTCGCATGCCTGGCCGTGTATTCACCACAAGGCAGGCAAGGAGCCCTGAGGATGGTCTTTGTCAGCCTGGCTGGATGAGGACTTTCTGTGAATCTTGTTCACTGACAGATCCATTTGTGCCAATTTTGGTGACAAGCAAAAAAGGCAACCCTGGGGTAACTTGTTGTAAATCATCCTTTGCTTGTATTTTTAAATTATTTTGCTCAAAAAAAAGTGATTACAGACTGTTGTCTCCACTGGTAACTTGGGAGAGGAACCTTAACAATAGGTTCAAGTGCACCGGTTTTGGAATATTACAGTATCAGGGAGAAATAATTGGAAACGACGCACAAAAGCTAGCAGTGTACTCACTGAAGGGGTGCTGTGTTACATGGTACAGCATGACAGGCTGCATGGGAAGACTGGGCAGAGACCAGTCCCATTAAAATAGGAGGGGGCCATCCAATCTGTTCTTAAGCATTCTGTAAGCACCTTAATGTGTCTGTGAGATGTATGTAGAACAAATAGAGCTCTGAAATGAGTCAGTAAAATTTAATGTTAAAGATAAGAACTGAGGTTCCTCTTTATTTTTCTGTTGTATTTTTTACCTCTTAAAACCAGTTACAGGCTGTGAACAGTGGACCTCCTGCAGAGAGGTGGTAAAGTACTGATACCACTGGCAGCTTTATTCAACATATTTTTAATTATGCTTTTTTTTTTATTTTAGCCTTTATTTCAGCTTTGTAGTACCTTTGCTGCAGATAGGCTCTTCTGGTCAGATGATGCTGATGCTCTTACAGTGTTTTTCAGTGTTAGTTCTGCCCAAGGTAGACCCAGAGCTGCTGTGTTAGAATGAGGAGCAGTGTCTGAGTTTAGTCTTTCTGTGGCTTCTTTTCTTTAAATCCCTGCACTACTTTGGAGCAGATACTGATGTCCTTTGCTTTCACACAGGCAAAACTACATCTGGTGTCACCGTGTGTATTGTTCAAGGCGGGACCAAAAAAGAAGTGCAGTTTGATTTTTCCTCTCTCAAGTAGACAAAATAGGATGGGAGCCATCATCTCTAAGGGAGCCATGTGTGCTGCCCCATCCTAGATCCAGGTGCCTGTGAGGAACAAGGTGCCTTTTACCTGATTTTTCCTTCTTGGAGCAGATCAGTAGTTGAGGGCTCAGCAGTGGACCGTGTTGTCTTTTTCCTGCTGCTTTCTGTACTGAACGGTACATCCTAGCCATTGCTTTCTAGATAAGCCTCTTCCATTGAAAGAATTTTTTCTTTCCTCCATTTAGTTGAACACTGAATTTTTAAAAGCTATTTTCTGGTCTGCATCCTTTTCAGGAAGGAGGTTAAGCTGGATTTCATCTTTACTTTAGATAGTATTGTTAATAATGACAAAGAGGTTGCAAATCTGACGAAAAGGAGGAGACAGGTGCATGTATAAGGTTTTGCTCTACTTGCTGTGTTGTATTTGTGATTCTGGTTTTGTTTGTTTGTATTTTTCACCAGTAATTTTATACAAATATTGCAAGTAACGAAGTGCATATAATTCCTGAGATTCTCAGAGTCCTACTTTGTATTGAACCATACTTATACATCAGGGCAATAGTAGACCCTTTTCTTACTGTAAATAATCCTCCTCACTTGAATATTTGAGTGCTTTCCAGTTATTAGTTATCTTACATAATTGCTAATTTTTCTCTGAGGCCAGGAAGCTTTGCTTCTGTCTTAAAAAAAGAACGTGAGCCACCAGGCCGAGTACATTATTTCCTTGTGTTGCAGGCACAGCCTGCTGTTGCTGAAATAGGAATTGTACTTAAATAAGATTCTAGCTTTGCAGTGAGAATATTCCAGACGAGCTACTGCTGGTGACAGTTTGGAGTTTTTTTGTGTACAGGAGCTCTTCTGTTTTCATTTCACCTCATTACATGCACTGTTCGTTTTGCTATTTGCTCTTTTGCTCTAGCTCCAAATTGGAGTAGATTTCCCGGAGAAGCAAATAGCGGGAATGTAAACCCTGCTGGGAGCTACCTGTGTCCTGCCAGTTGGTTGCTGCAGAGGAGTCACTGACTCGGTAGCAGGAGCTCATCGAAACTGGAGCGCTTCAGGGATTGCTTGTGGTATTCACAGATCTCAATGCAAAATCCTCATCAAAGCGTGCGATGTTTTAGGCCCTTGTCTGGCATCTAACTTCTCCTGTGTGTACATTCCTTAATTTTTAAGGATTTAGTGAAGAGTTTAGATTCTTCCTGCAAATTGCTTGGTTTCTGCTATTAATTATCCACAATCCATGGTGTTTCATCGTGTCATATGCCAGGTGTTGCCTCACTTAGCTGCTTTCTTGTCTTGTCCTCCCCAATTTCATTGAGTGAGTGTTAAAACTTTGTGAACTGGTAAAATATCTGAGTGGAAGAGTCTCAGTCAAACTTACTCATGACTTTGTCCATAAATCTGGTCATTGTACTAACTGCAATTGCTTTTGCTTATGGTCGGACTTGAATACGCCGTCTTTAAAAGTTTACTATATAATATATTGCTTCATTTGAAGTGTCACTAGAAACTAACCCTTCACAGAAAACAAACAGTGAATACGTGTGATGTGTTTCCAGATATCCCCAAAATTGCTGAGAGTCTTCCTTAATGGAAGAACATCAAGATCAATATTTGACTGGAATTGATTTGAACAGTTCATACTGAGATAAAAAGAAGGAAAACAGCCTCATTTCACTGAGAGAATTAGAGGGGTAATTGGACCACAGCTTGCAATGGATGGTAATGATTAGCATGGCAAGATGGATTTCAAGCTGTAACTGATCTGGCTATTTAGACTTTTTTCCCTGCATATTTTTGAGAGTACTGTGTCTGACATGGGTGACGGGCTGTTTCCTGGACAGTCAGATCTATTGCCAAACTGTGGATTATGGAAATACCTGATTACCCAGTTGTTAAAGATGCCAGTACAGGCTTTTGAAAAATAAATCTGCTTCTTAAAATAGGACCTAAACCCAGGTGGAATTTGAGCCTTAAGAGCTGTGGCTCTGAGGATGGATATGAGGCGTAGGAGACTTCTGCTGCCACTGCCATGAGCTTTTGTAGCCTCACTTCCCCTTCTGCCTGAGCTGTTGTGTTCTTTGCTTGTATGGAGCTGATGCAAAATATTCTGGTTATTTGCCCAGAAAAGCTCATCAGCCAGCCCCACGAATCAGCTCTAAGGGACCATAATGTTTTTGATGAAGTCTCCTTAACCTTTTATATACACTTAAAAGGAGGTCTTTTTGTCAGAACGAGATGCTTTGATTTATTATTTTTTTTAAAGTTACTTTGCATTAGTGTATTATGTATCATACACTATGGAATTTTAAAAGTGAAAATGAAATGCTTTGATTTCATTGATATTAAATGTTTCGATTAACATTAAAAAAGGAATTTATAGAAAAAAATAAAAGCTCACATTAATTTTTGAATGTGACCAAATTTTAAACTTTCAGAATTCACCGAGTCTTCCATTCCCACACCATTCCGCATGTATGCCAAAATATATTTGTGGAACTGCACCAGATGTAGTGATAGATTTAATGAAACAGGAGATAATTTCATAGAAGAAAAATTATATTTGTGAACTGTGTATACCTGTACACAGTAGCAGAATCTGTTTTATGGCAGTAAGATCCTGCCTACCCTTATTCAACCCAGGTTTTCACAATGAGTATTCTATCTAGATGTCAGTCTCAGTTTTTCAGTAAAGAACTTTGAACTCCTGCTAGGAGGTTTATGTTATCATGAATATAGATAATAAAAAGGAGAGGAACAGGGCTGTCATGGCTGTTCTGGAATATCTCTTTTAAGTAGTTATTTTGCATGCAGGGCTAAGCTTTGAAGTTGAAATGTTCACAGCATTAACATATAACTTCCCAACAAGACACCCCCCACCCCCCCTTTTTTTTAAACTTTTACGAAGAGAAACTTAGTTTAAAAATACAGTTACTTGCTTAGATTTAAAGATTCAACTGGAATCTCCCTTTTTAAGCTGGAATAGGGAAAAAGCTGTAGAATTTGAGATGCAAATGGAGCTTTCTAATTGACTGCTAGAAGTGAGATGCTGTTCTCCTAACAGCAAGTCTTTCAGCCTTCTCAAAGCTAAGTGTCTTCTGGCCTTCCAGTTGCTCTCTGCCAGTCTTGCTGAGAGAGATGCCTTTAATAATGGCCATGCGCCTTCCTTCCCTGGCACCTGCCTTTGCTGGGGCTGGAAAGCCCTTGGGAGGTGTTTGCTTGCTGCCTAAATGTCTTAAGCAGGAAAGCTGTACAAGACCGCTCCCCCCCCCCCGCCCCTCCGGACACTGTAAGACGTCTGTTTTCTTAATATTCTTCTTCTTACATTCCATTTCCTGGTTTTCAGAAGACATTCCAAATACCATATTTTTCAGAGAGTGGAAATCACTCTGCTTTCTCTTTACTGCTTATGGCATCAGTTTGGGTGCGTTATAATGGCTCAGAAAAGCACTTGTGTAACGCCTGATTGCTGAAGGATGGTTTGTGGTAGTTTCAAATCATTTGCAGTTCATTTTGTTCTTTTATTCTGGCTTTTTCATGAAATAGGAAATAATCCTGATGTGATGTGGGAAGCCCTTCAGAAATACTGGCACTGTTGACCTTAAACATAAGATGAAAATAGTACCAAGTGTATACAAGTGAAGTTACACATTGTAAACCTGTAGCAAATAGCTTCAATGCTGCTGGGCACACTTTTCAAAAGTAACTGAGAAGTGACATTCTCAGGAATTATTTGGGCCCCTTGGCATTACTCTTAACAAGTCTTGTAGGCTCCTGAGTCACTTCACAAGTAAAAGTTTTCCCTGTCATCCTTACTAGTAGCCAATAGCTCCATGACTTTTTTTTTTTTCTCCCTCTCTCTCTTCCTCAGCTCCCTTTTTTAGATACTGGATACTTCTTTTATCACAATGGCATTGCCAAGGCCAGGAGAAGACGCAGTCTTCAACACAAGCTTCATCTGGAAAAGGATTCCAGGGTAAGTGTTTCATCATTATGTGCGCCTACCATGTTTTCGTTGTGACACAGACTATTTTTTATGAGATCAGGGTGACAATCAAATCTGTGGTTATGGCTACATTTTTTACCCCGTGCTTGTTTCAAGCTTGCTGACTGCCTTATGCACGCACCTCCCAAACAACTACTATTTCACTACTACAAATAGTCCTACGTTCTCTGAGATTTATCCTCTCTCCAGTAAGATTCAGTGATGCCATACTGTCCTGGTTTGAGATAACTGACATGTTACATGTCTCCAGGACATGTCAGTGGCCGTCCAGGATACATCCCACAATTGTCCCCTCCCACACATCCTGCTAGTCTGTGGCTCATCCAGCCCAGAATACCTTGTGGTGTGAATGGTGGCATTTTCTCTGCAGTCACACTGTGAATTTTTCTCAGGGAATGATGTACACTGCAGATGCTAAGAGAGTGTATGCTGTCAGACTTCATCATTTCTTGTAGAGGCTCTTGCTCACAGTCTGCAAACGATGTGCTCAGTTTTCAGAAGCATAAGCCCCTCAGACAGGAGGAAAAAGCCCCTTTTGCAGAATGCTACAAGCTGGCACTAGGAAATTCTTTTTTCTTTTCTTTTCTTCAGAGTTCTTACACCATTATAATACTGGGCTGGAGTGGGGCCAGGTGACACGAAAAGTGTATTTACTGCCCAAAGAAAGTAGATAAGCCTGAGGAATTGTATCATGACAGCAAATAGATTATTTTTTTAATCCTTCAGTAGACTTTAAACTTTCTGCACTGTGAGTAAAAAGGAGGGGGGTACAATTCTATTGCAGACAAAATTTTATTGACAGATATTATATGATATTGGAACACCTATGAAAAACTGAGTAGGAAGACAAGAAAAACGGGTTAAACAATATCGTAATTGTTGTTGTGACACCAGAGCAAGCAAGTTCTGGTGAAATTCCCAGCTTAATTTTCCTACTTCTGCAGAAATTTCAAGTGGTTCTGGGGCCAGGTCCAGCTGGGATGCACATGGCTGGTTGCCGCTGTGGCTGGGAGCCATGTGAGTGAACCACACAGGTTCCAGGTGCTGCCTGTCCCTGTCACTTCATCCTGAGATGCTGAGAGCTGGCAGGTTCCCTGGGGCTGTTGCTGGTCTTCCCAGTGCTCTGAGGTACCTCTTCCTGCCCCTCTTCTCTAAGGCGGGTACCAGGTATGGGTGGGGACTGATGAGAAATAGACCCATTCAAGCTGCCTTGAGTGGAGTTTCTCAGGCTTCTCTTGTTTTGTTTACCAGGCAGGGGTCAGAAAGTAAATGGTTCAAAAACCATCTACGGTTAGGGGATACTAAGCAGATGTTCTGAGCGGTGTCTTTGATTTCCCTGAACCACCCAATCTTGTTAAAAGCTGTTTCAGAAAAAGCATACAACTGAGTAAGTACATTGCAAGCTAGTGACTGAGTGCAGTCATTGTACAGGTGACACTGTATTGGAAATAAATATTCTGTAAGCCTCTGAAAATTTTACAAATATCTATGATATTTGTATGAATCCACCAATTCTCATTGCAGCCTCGGTATTATGTGGCTGAGCATTCCCATACTCGTTCCAGACTGGCTTTTGCATTGACTACCTCTAGAGTGTCTGCAGTGCTATTAAGAACAGCTTAAATGAGTCTGCCTTCTCGTTCAGAGATGTTCTCTTTTGCAGTCATCTGATATTTGTGGTCTCTAGACTCCGGGTTGGCTTCTGTCACATGCAATGAAATCTCATTTTTGCTGTTAATCTCCACATTTCCCTGGTGCTGCATACCAATGGCTCGGCTCTCCTGGGCTCCCTCCTTTGATCTCAGGGAATACAGCCCTGTGTTTAAATAACTAAGAATATCTCCTGTGTGAGGAAAAGGATGATCCCGCGTATATCCTGACCTCGTGGGTTATACTGGGGGATGGAAGCAACATTTCATTTCCACATGTAACGTGACATCTTCTCAGCTAGTCCTCCTACTTACTCTGTCCTGTTGGATGGTCCTTGAGCTCTTATGATACCATATAGGTCGGTTGCTTTTTTGTAATACAGTTTGAGAGCAATTAAAATCATTACTCTTATTTCCCTTCTTTCTTTTTATATGTGAGGTCTGGAGAAGTCATTAAAATTCCTGTCATATTTGCGTATAAGCAGAAACATGAGTTGTGTTGACAGTACTTAATTTCAAACTCCAAAAATAATTTCTAAATTTAATGGCAGCTTTCTAGACCATTTACATTCAATTTTACTTAGCAACAAATGTCAGCACTGTCATGGTTAATATGTTAACGCATGAAGCCAAGAAGAAAATGTTCCTGTTGTCAGGCTAGCCAGGAAGCAAACGTCCACCAAGGGGCCTTACAAATCTCTCAGGAACCATTCTGGGAAACGCTGTAGTTGCTTAGCCCTACCCAAACGTTGTGAGAGAGTGGGCTGCAGTTATTCTGTATACTTTTCACTTTTAAGGAGATTCCAATTCCTAGCTAATTTTAATTATTAGTTGAAAAACAGCACAGATGTTCACTCAATTAATTAATGTTCTTTAATCAAGTAAGTCTCTTGAGGAACCATGTCAGATTTTCAAGAGTCTGGGGAGATAGATGGCAAAATGCTATGCAAACAGGTTACTGCATCATTGTCATGCTCTGCATGTCTTTTAAAATGCTTAAAAAAGCTTTGTTGTGTAAAACTTACTGTATGTTTTTACCAAAATGATTTGGAGATGCCCTAAACATATACAATGGTTGTGTGATAAACATCATCGCTATCAAGGGGGTGGGAATGGAGCATTATTAAGATGCCTTCCTAGAGACCCATCAAGAACTGAGTCTTTGTTCTGAGGAACAGCCCCAAATATGATGGATTTGACATTATTTAATACTTTAGTATTGCTGAAGCCTGAAGCAGTGCTGGCAGCAGGTGAAGGCATATGTAATAGTGTTGTGTGTCATGCTGTTGAACTGTTCGAGAAAAAAGTGCAGGTGTATGAAGCACCATGACTTTTGCTGTCAGTACAGTCCCCTCGGGGGCCCTCACTGTCAGGATGGCAAATACCACAGTGAATTGAACTACTTCAAATGAAGACTGTTAAGTTATTTAAATTACGTGCTCTGAGGTACGGAGACCCTTCCAGGAGAGGTTTGCTCAGAAACAATGCTTTTGTGTCAGTTGCAAATTTTCATGATTTCCAGGTGCACTTGTATTTTGTTATTTTGCCATATGTACCTTTGGTGCTAAATAGATTTTGGGCAGGAGAAAAAAAGTCCCTTTAACATTTTTACATGTTAAAGCTGGAATTTTTGATGAGATAAGGCATAGCAGCAAGATATCCAGCATTCTCCAGGTGAAATTGCATTTTCATCTGCCTTTATCTGTTAATTGTTTCAGCTGAAATTTCTCAGACCAAAAGGTCAGCCATTAGCCTTGCTTTGCCTTTGGAAACTTCATGTAAATAGCTGCTGTACTTTGCCCTGGAGCTGCAGGCAGGGATGCAGTCCTTGCCTTCACCCATGGGTGCAGGCAGCTGGGAGGAGGAAACAGCAGGGTGACAGGAAGGGACCCCAGGCGACATAAAGACACTGAGGAGACAGGGTATGATGGGACCAGCCATCAGCATGAAGGTGAGAATAAGTAGGACAGGCTGGAACAAGAGCCCGGAGTCAGAAAAAAGGTTAAGTATGGAGCCAGCTCCTAAGCTGAGGAGGACATGGAGAAGCACAGGGATTGACTGGAGAGGCTGGAACCAGGTTGTCCACATTGACATCAAAGCATGCTGCCTCCTGAGTGCAGGTCACAAGCAACTTTGGAGCTAGGTGATCTCTTCCAAGTGAGGCTTCCCTGTGAGCAAGGGGAAATACAGCTCCTGTAAGAGCAAACTTTGTTTTTAATTATGAGGAGCAATGGTATGTTTTATCAGCATGATTGCTCTGGAAAAGTAAATCACAAATACAGAGGTACTTCTTACTGTCTTGTTTGTTAAGTTTTCTGTCTCTGAAAGTATCGCAGAGGCAGGATGGGAAGCAGAGACCTTTCCTGCTCCACCATAGCTAAAAGAAAACCATGGGATTTGTTTCATTTTCATTTTCAAAACTGACTCAGATTCTGGCCTTCTGTGGAGAGACTCAGATGTGTTATTAATAAATGTTTTGAAAAGTGGCCATGTAAATAAAAGGAAGGAAAAAATGCATGATTGTTATATTATCTTTCAGACCAATACTTTTGTGTTTTTCCTGTTCTTGGGTATTTTCTGTTAGTAAATAGTCTTCCACTGAAGGAGCAAGAGTTGAAACACAGTTTGTTCTCTCAAAGATTATTTTGCTTTCTTTCAAGTTTTAGATAAAACCATTTTCCTCCCACACAGTCTCTCCTGTCAGACAGCTGCCAAGATTAATCCCACTCAAAAAAGAGGCTTTAATATACAGAGAAGAGCTGAGTCCCATTACTGATATCTATATGCGAGTGCATCTGTGTTGGTGTTGGGGGAATAAATATATATGTGTGGAGGGGGGAAGGTGAAATGAAAATCTTCCACTAAGAGTGAGTGAGTTTGGCACTTTAGATGATGACTTCTTTCGAAATAAACATCCCAGCGATGGCAATTGTTGTGTTGCAGCAAAGGATTAGAAACGGAGACTTGGCTGGTATAGAAGTCTGGGGATGGTGGATGCGTAGCTTCTTCAAGGCGTAGTTTCCAGGTGCCCAGGGTTAACAGTACTCCCAAACTGCTTGTGTCAATGGAAGAAAAGGCAGCTGTAAATGCAGAGGATCTAAGCTTTTAATTAAATAAATCAAAATATTCCATATCCTTCTTCACCTCACATCCCTCCAATACCCCCTTAATGTCACTGGCTTGTGGGTGGACTATTGCAACCTGTGAAGGCAGAAGTGCCCAGTGATGCCAGGCAGGGAGTTGCCAGGTGCTGCCAGAGCTGGATATTTCATCCATTGTCACCTTTAGCAGGGGGAAAGGGCCAGCAGCCTGGGAAGGGCACCGCTGCTTAACAAGCAGCAGCCCTTAGCAATGGCAGTGTAATGTAAGCCAACTTGCAGTGCCCTTTCTGGCAGCATTAATGACAGGCTTGAGAGGGGTTAAAGGTGGAGCAAAGGGGCAGCAATACCAAAGTCCATCCTGTAGGAAAAAGCTAGCACTTGAGCTGTGTCCTGTTGGAATCCTGCTGTCAACTCCCTTTGCAGGTAGAGGGATTAATTTCATAGAATAATAGAAGAGTTAGGGTTGGAAGGGACCTTTAAAGGTCATCTAGTCCAACTCCCCTGCAATGAGCAGGGACATCTTCAACTAGATCAGGTTGCTCAGAGCTGCGACCAACCTGACCTTGAATGTTTCCAGAGATGGGGCATCTGTCATGTCTCTGTGCCAGTGTTTCACCACCTTCATTGTAAAGAATTTCTTCCTTATTTCTAATCTGAATCTACCCTCTTCTTCGTTTAAAACTGTTACCTCTGTGTTATTGCTACACTCCCTCATGACGAGTTCCTCCCCATCTTTCCTGTAGGCCCTTTAGGTACTGGAAGGGGCTTTAAGGTCTCCCTGGAGTCATCTGTTCTCCAGGCTGAACAACCCCAACTCTCTCAGCCTGTCCTCATAGCATAGGTGCTCCAGCCCTCTGATCATCTTTGTGGCCCCCTCTGGACCTGCTCCAACAGGTCCATGCCCTTCTTCTGTTGGGGGCCCCAGAGCTGGACGCAGTACTCCAGGTGGGGTCTCATGAGAGCAGAGTAAAGGGGCAGAATCACCTCCCTTGACCTGCTGGCTGTGCTTCTTTTGATGCAGCCCAGGATGCGGTTGGCTTTGTGGGCTGTGAGCACACATTGTCAGCTGATGTCCAGCTTTTCAACCACCAGAACCCCAAGTCCTTCTTGGCAGGGCTGCTCTCAACAGCTTCATCCCACAGCCTGTATTGTTACTAGTGGTTACCCTAACCGATGTGCAGGACTCTGACTTGACCTTTTTGAACCTCATGAGGTTCACATGGGTCCACTTCTTGAGCTTGTCCAGGTCCCTCTGGATGGCATCCTGTCCCTCAAGTGTGTCAACTGCACCACTCAGATGGTGTCATCTGCAAATTTCCATGCAGTTCACCACAGCAGTGACCCCAGATCTGTACAAAACTTTCAACTTCTGTGGGGATGAACGTTAAGTAAAGTGAATGTAATGCCCAAGACTTGCTCCCTGGTCTCAGATCTTGTAGGGAGGCTTCAGGTCCCTTGTCCAGTTCTCTGCCATGCTGGGAGGTATGGATGTGTGTGGTAGGATAGAGAGACAGGAGAAAATCGCATCATAAAAAGCCCTTCATGTTTTCAGCTCTTTTATGTAAATTCATGCTGCATATGGTAGAAGTGACAGACTTCCCAGTGAAGTCAATAATATATGCTATATATTGCCCTAATATATGCTATCGTGGGGCTGGCATGCTGGTAGGATTATGCCCAGGAAAAGTTTGGAGCTGCCATCAATTTTATGAGACTATAGGGCAGCGTTACACGAGTATCGGTGTTATCCTTTTGGAAGGAAATGGAACATTAAGTAATAAAAGCTCTGCTTAAGTACTTGTAATAAATATTGAACATCTAAGGAAAACTCATTAGAGGAAATATCTTCTTTCCAATGCTGAAAAAAGCCCCAGCCACCCTCAAACCTACACACTGTTGGTTGAAGCTGCATTGCCAGCTCGTTCACCAAACAAGAACTGAAGGCATTTTTATTGTAAATCATCCTGACAAATGAAGCATGTTATGCAGAAAACAGGCAGTGCCTTCCATGAATGGATCCCTGGTTTATCTGCTTCTGGAGTAAGTCATTTTCACTTTATCCAGTGTATTTAAGGAAGGGTTTCCAAGAGTCTGTTCCAGTTCAGAGGGAGGCCTGTTTCTTGTATTAATAACTTTCTCAGGTGGATATCATCTTGAACTAGATTTGTTTCATTTTCCCATATAGCTCAGGGCCCTTTCCTAAGAGTTTGTGTTTCTAATTCATAATGAAGCCAGTTGGCAAGCATTATAAGAACAAATGACGATTTTCTTGAGGAAACTTGTCAACTGTATGTATTAGATCATCTGATAATGGATCTGGTGTATGTCTTATTACTGAGAATTCAACGCTTAAACGAAGCATTTTGCTTTTATGATATTTAGACCATCTGCAGATGTTAGTGGATGGTTACTTAAATGTACAGGTTCATCAGTGGGGTTATCTGAGAAGATGAAAAGGAAGAAGCAGCAAAGATTACTGCAGTTTTAAAAAAAAGGGAGATGGAGGTAGAGTCAGTTCATGGGAAGGTCGAATTCAACCTGCACTTCAGACGTGGAAAGAGAAAGGGTCACACAGCTGGTAGGACAACAATAAGTAATTGCAGGAAATATGCTACATGTGTTGTACGATCTTCATATCAAAAAATAAATCAACAGGCCTGCAAAGAGTAGATTTGTGTGTTTAAAAAGCAAGGAAAAACATTTTCCTGCTACTTAAGAAAATATTTTGCCACTCTTGTGCTGATGACAGAAGTAAGGGGTACCACTGTGCCTCCAGATTGCAGAGGATAAACTAGTCTTTAGACATTATGTTTGGGATAATGTCAAAAGGAAAAAGTTGGAAGTTCAGTGAAGTAGCAAGTTTAGTTCATGACTCTGCTATACACATAGTATGGCTGTTGTCACTGCAAGTAATGATTGTTAGATTCCCTGTGATTGCATTTTGAAAATGGAATCTGAGGGATTCCTATTTCTTGTTGTCCCTGGCCTTTATGGACTCTATACATGCCGAGAAGGAGGTTGATGGAAATCTAACTGCTCACAGAAAGCCCTGTTCAGCTGAGTTTTGCATAGTTGACCAACAGTGATGCCAGCTGTAAAGCACAGAGCTGCTCTTTAATTGAGATATCACGATCCTTGCATAGGAGTCAGTTTCTATAATAAGAATAAAAAGAGCTCTCTCTTTCTGATATAAAAAATAATGAGGCCTAGAGTCACTCAGATATTTAAGCTGTCACTTAGGTTGACACAGTAGTCCCCCTTCACTGCAGGGTGGGTATGTTAAGCATACGCTGAAGAATTTCCCAGTTTCTAAGTTTGAATTCCTGATATTTAGTGTGTCATTGCTGGCTCGTATTTGGACTGTGTATGTATTTGTGATGTGCAATACAGTTCTAATGTAAAATATCACAACATTATTGAGTATGAATATTAGATATTTCAAACAATTTGCTGCTGGAGCAAATGCAGTTATATCCAGCATGATGTAAAACCTAAGCTGAATTGATCTATTATTTCTATTTGTAACTAGAAAGCCAGCTTCAGGGAGAAAAAATCCATCTATCAACATCAGAATTAGAGAACGTTGGAAACTTATATAGCTGTAGTATTTGAAAAAGCACCATTAGCTGCACATAATAAAATAACAGACTATCAAAATGACATCAAGCTCAAACATACATGTGTCTTGTATGGAACTAATGTATAACTAAAATTACAGGGTAAGCTAAAACTATTTCTATTAGAAAAAATACAGATGAGTGTACTGCAAGATAATAGTCTGATAAGTGAAGACAATGCTGTGGAGATTCACATAGAATTTTCCAAAAATAAAAGTACTGACGCACTGCAGTCCTGGTGCCACCGGGGGCTGTGGAGTCCGCATGGTCAGTGGTTTCAAGACAAGGTTAGACGGTGATTGTAACTGACTTGGGTGTGGCTGATTCCTCCCCGGGGCCCTGGGATGCTTGAGGTGAGCTCTTGACATTGCTTCCAGTCACTTATTGCATTGTTTTCATGTTGCTGAACATGATACGGGGGATAAGGTGGGGTAAGGCAATGAAATGAGCTTTATCCCTCAAAAAAACCTGTAACCATGTGGAAGTTCGGTAATTTTACAAAACCCTGTTGAGACAGCTGATCACCTTCAGCCTCCACTCTGCTGCCTGTAAACTGCTGAAATGGTACGAGTTACATTTCTGCTTTATTGTTGGTGTCTGTTCTCTTGACTGCAGCGTTGCTCCCCTGTCTCCCTCTGCTTTTTCCTGGCTCCCTCTTGTTTCCCATCTGATGAATAGAGTCTCTGTTTTGTGGAGCAGGCCTTGTCTTTGTTATTTGTCTGTGCAATTTCCAGCCTCGAATCTTCAGTGGGGTCTGTTTTATATTATAATACAAGCAGGGGTGAGAATATATGGTTAGTGTGTTTTGTTAGTAGGGTGTTGAGAAGAATGGACAGTGTATTAACATGGAACCGAGTGTGCTGCACAAGTTTGCTTTGGTTTGGGACAAATTTGCTTTGGTTTTGAATAAGAAATGCAGTGCTCTGATATGCTGAGCTAAGAGTCACCACAGGTTGTGAATGTCTCTGCATTCAGTGGATCTAGGAATCCACTGATGTAGTGTTGGTGACAATCGTGCTCTTTCTCCCTTGGGTAGCTCAAGCTGGCTGCAGCCTGTGTCGATGAGACAAAAGAAAGCAGCCCCTAGTTGGCTTTGTCTTCTCTGGGCTGTCATTGCACCAGCATCTCTTGGCCCCATGTGGTGACCCTTTTCCTTCCTCTTGCCAGGGCTTGGTTCAGGATGGCTGGGGTTGACTTGGAAGAGTCAGTTGTGGCCTGGGAGCACTTGTGCTTGATGGTGGTAAAATATGTGGGGGTTCAAAAATGCTCTCCCTTCCCAAGTCATCAACATTAGAGCTACCACAGAATCTAGACTGCCATGTGTAAGCCCATCTTCAGGGTTAACTTTACTTTCAGTTTAGAAAATGTGTGTATTCAGCTATACTTTCTTGTTTTCAATATGAGTAAATTGTATGCTAGAAAAACTTCCTCAGGAACAATGCAAGACGTTTTGGAGTCTTATTTTCTTTTGGCAAATCTCTAAGCCTAACAGAAAATTTGGAGACTGGAAAACTGCCTTTGAGTTAAACCCTCTTGAAAGATTGGAAATATATTGGTTGACATATGCTTTGGGAAGAATATAGAATTAGTTAAAATATTGTATCTCATAATATATGATGCCCATGTATTTTAGGCTGTGATATGGTAGATTCAGAATGAAACAAAATAGATTTCTAACAGTTTATTGCTGTTATTTCTTGACTTCAGAAAATCAGCTGTTAAAACAGCGACTGCGTTTCTTGTGTGTACAGTTAGATGACCAGAACCGTTTACTGTATAAGTCATTGGCAATAAATAAAAGGCAGTGCAGTAAAGGGTGTACAGTTAAATCAATAACAACATAATACTGGAACACTTTTTGGTGTAGTTTTCGGGGGTATCTGAGCATGCTGTGCCAGGGATTGCATCACTGGTCCATGACGTTAAAAAAAAAAAAAAAACCACCACCTTTCTACTAAGAGACTCAAGCTAAAAGAATTGATATAATGGCATATGTTACTACATCACATGATAAATGTATTATGTAGTGCATCTACTCATGCCATTTAACATCCTTTACTGTTGTTTAAAATTTGATGAGCGTTTTCATTGTGAACAGCATTTCGGTCTATTGGTTTATTGCAATCTGTTCCAAAATACTCTTGCTACAAGCATTCTGTGTTTCCAGATATTCAAAGTGTGTATGCAATATCTTAAGTAATTTTTTTTTTTTTTTGCCACCAACTCAACAGCCCAGAAGCCAACAAAGAGTTATAAATACATCTGTGAAATCATTGCTTGTATGCATGATGCGTTCCATGAATACGAAATGGGTTTACAGAGGTCAGAGAAAGTTGGTTGCAGTATTTGGAGATACAGTGGAAATAAATTTAAGGTTTAGATTTAAATGGTTTCTGAATAGTTTTCTGCAGTAATTATTTGATGCTAAATTGGAACATGGCTTTTCAGTAAAATGGGTACCTCTAACAGCTGAGAATAGCCAATAGTAATTAAAATGCTAATATGCATGTCATGGGTTGGTGAAGTTGAATAATGCTTCTTGGCCTTGTAAACTTCCATACTGAGAGGGAGAACAGGACTGGGTAGAGTAAAGCATTGTGGAAAGACTAAGAAATACCATAACATCTCCATGTTACATATTTTTCTGAATTAGTTGTATAATATCAGCTCCATACTATCATAAGTGGACTCTGGTCAATATTACAAGTTTACTTGTATGAAGTGATAGCGCAGTGGCCCCATTTCTCTGAAGATGTTGCTTTATGTTTTATGTTGATAGCCATCTACTGTCTTGAGTGCTGAAAAGAAATATGATGTAATTATGTGTACAGACTTAATATTTCATAAATGTAAATAACCGGTCCCTATTTTATCTTTATTGATTCTAAGCATTATTCTTTCATACAGAGAAATACACAGTAAGGCATCCATGAGCCTTGCAAATGTGAAGTCTTCACAGAAGAACTAGAGTTGCCAGATCTAATTGTTATTTTTATACTCCTGGTCTCACCGCAATATCATTAAGCTGATTACCGACAGACTCCAGTTTATGTAACACTGCGGTGCTGTGCCGAACATTAATAGCTGGTTCTCTTCTTCCTCACCACCTCTGCACACTCTCTCCTATTCCTTTTCTTTGGAGGAAGTCCAGATGCATTGGTTGTATCCTCATCAAGAACCTGAAAAATAAAATAACACACTGGGGCGACGAGATGCACTGTGTTTTGTCTTGGAGTCTGAGGCTGAGTGATCAATTACATTTGTTCCCATCTAATTTGGCTTTGTCATCTGTCAAATAAGATGAACTCAATCCTGAGCCCATCTTTTGTGTTAGGCCACTGATTTCCCTGGTGCTGAGCCAGCCTTCCCTTGCAGAGCTACCGGATCACTTTTGTCCTACGTGTGGTTCCACCAAAGTCGGTGCTGTTATGCCTGGAGACGTTTTCTCTCCGGCTGGCAGCTGCCATCCCAGCCGTGTTGCTCTTTGGAGAAGCCACGTTCTAGACAGCATCTGCAGAGTGTCTAAAAATGCAAGATACCTTTTATAAACCTTATAGGTACCATTATAACTGCTGCTTTTTCCAACTTGAAACATGTTGAACTCTTCTTGTAGTAGCCTGCCTCATGCATTTTATGGATCTGATACCATGGGGCAACAAGCAATCTCTGGCAGAGCTTGGAGAAAAAGGCTGATTCTCTCAGACCAGGAGATACAGACATAACTCAACAGTGCTTGCTTTATTTTCTTTTCTCAACTAGGATGCTCTCCTGGGAAAACATTCATTTTAATCCGTTTTATTTGTTGTGGAACACAAGCTTTTCTTGGAATAATTCCCTTGATTGCTATAGGAAGAGGATTTCTGTTTGGACTACTTGTTTTCTGAAAAGAGGAAGGGAAACCTCCAAACTTTTATTTCCTTGTTTCCAGATCTAACCATATTCGTATCTCATAAATCTCAAGGGTCCTTCCCCAAGTTGTGCAGGGCATGTTATAAGAAACGCTTATGCAAGTTTTTCCGTCGAACAATCAGCTAACTAAAATGATTATTTTCCTAAAGAAAAAAATGATTTTTAAGACTTCAACTCATTTTATTTCTGGTAGTGCAATCACAAAGTAGCAGGAACAGAATCTACATTTTCATATTTGAAATACTGAATCAGGGCAAAAATATTTTATTGCACCAAATGATTTTATTTAGCAAAAAGCCAAGTTTAATTTTGTTTGAACGCTTCTGGTTGTAATCTTTGTAAGATTTTGGTTCATGAACATTTTTGACTGTTTTCTTCAGTTTCATTATTTCTTTCCAAATGGACATCCTATTTCCAGACATCCATAGGTCTGACTCCAGTTTCCACAGCGTGAAAAGTAAGTTTCATGCAAGGAAAAATAGCTAATGGGAGGCAAGCTCTAAAACAAGCATCTGGTCATCAGCCAGGACTAGAGCCTTCTGCTCGTAGAAATGGTTATCTAGCCGCTCTCTTCACTGCTGCTCTTAATTTAATCTAAATGGCTAAGAACAAACTTAAAGGTAGCAGTGCCACTGGGAGGGCTAGAGCTTCTCACAGCTGTGCAGACCTCTCGCCCATTAATGCAGACTCCACTGGGTCTTTGGTCCACAGCCATTTTGAAAAATTGAAGCAAAGGGGCTTGGCACAAGCTGTTTTAATTGCTAATTCACTGAACAATGACAATGCTCAATATCTGCATGAAAAGGTTTTCTTTAGTCCTGTTTGGATGTTAGTCTAGGAAGCCATTGTTACCCAAAACTGCCCGAAGAGTTTATCACAAACAAATCCAGGGGAGGTCAACTCACCCTGCGTTTTCTAAAAACATCTAAGGAGGCTGAGATTTCCCTCTGTCAGAGCATATTTAGCAGCTTCTTAAGCCCTGTTCTGAGGAGGCAGTGGGAGCTGAGGGCTGCAGTCCTCCAAAGAAGGAAGCATTTTTTACTCATAGGCTATAATTCACTGAAAACCAAAAAACCCGCAGTAGTTAACTTGAGACGTACAGAAGATGAGGTATGAATAATTTTGTTTTTATTTCCAGGAGTAAGTTGGAGAAAAACCTGGAAAAGGGATTATAAATTACCTGGTTTGGTTAGTTATCTCTAAGGAAGAAAACCTTTTCTGCTGTGAGCAACATAGCAAAAAAAAAAAAAAGTTTTTTTGTTTCATTTCAGAGTTGCCATATGCAGTCTCAGTGGAATTTGGAGTTTAATTATGAAATGTTTTCACTTTCGTGTGTCAGTGAGGTTTGGAAGAAAGTTTCAGTGTATGAAAGAAATGTAAATGCCAGATTGAGATTGGAAGGTATGAAAAAGGACATTGCTTTTAGGGAGTATGAGTCAAACTGACGTCTACTGGTGTCACGCCATTCACTGTGGAATACTGACTATTTGTGCATAAAGAAAGGACATATTTCCGTAAAGACAACTGTTTACCTGAGAATGTTGTTTGTCAGAAAAATCTACCCATCGTGGTTTTCTTATTAGCACTGCACTTGAGAAGCGTGTGCAAGGTGAATTACCTACCTGACTTGCAAACAATGAATAATTCAGTGTAAGCCAGAAAGTCAAATAAATCTTTCCACGTACTTTCTATCTGCCTACAAAATAGATGACAGTAAGAAAGGGACTGCTTTGGTGATTTAATACTTGTAAATCTCCCACTGAAATGATCTGCTTGTCCATCTGAAATAATTTGTGGTCTTTTACAGTATGTAATGAAATAATCTTTAACTTCAGGTTTCAAAGCATGTTTCAAATATGGATTCTGCCTATTTCACAAATGCTGGAAACAGAGAGGGGCTTTAAATTTTCCAAAAGGTCATACAGCGAAGCAGCACAAAAGTTGGAGTAGATTCCAGATGCCCAATCTACTGTTCTGGTAGCAGGGGAAAAAAAATAAAAAGAAAAAGGTTGGATTACAGCCATTTGTAGTCTTTACAGCACCTGGGCAATAAGAAAACTGAGATGGGAACAGTGGGGAAGAAATAAAAACCAAGAGATTAGCGCAGATCCTCTGAAGCCCAAAAGACTTAGACAAAGGACAGTAACCTTAAACCGTAATTACTGTTGTCATTTAGTGTTTCCACATGCATGATCTGGAGGCTCAGGGGAAATTACTGTGCTAGAGGCTATCTAAGCATAAAATAATAACAGAATTGTATGGAGGCATTTGTCCCTGGGTATAATCCAGCACTTGTGGTCCTGCCTCTGCTTCTGTCCTTGCTTCCCCATGGCTCATTTCAGCTTTGCCCAAGATGGTGCTTCCTTCTCCTGGGGAACAGCAGCAGCAGAGGGAGAAACACGTTTACCTTTGTAGCGTTAAGAGTGTGCTCTTAGGCTACAGTCACCTGTAGCCTAAGTAACGTTTTTTCATCTACTTTTTCATTCTTTGCTGTCCAATAAGCAACTAATTTTTTGCATAAACTATGCAGAAGTTATTTGACTGAATGTGCTGCAGTTTATACATTTAAAATGTGTAAGTGCAGCATTTCCCAGAAGGTAAAATCCAACACCCTCCTTTGCCTTTCAGATGGAAAGAAGCAGAAAATCAGGGAATTGTGTTTCATTGTGCTACTTTAGACCTGCTTTAGACTATGCTACTGACCCCAAATGAGTGTTGGTTGAGTGTGGAAGGTATGGTTTGTCTCAGCGATGTATCAGTGATTTCTTAGCAATTAGGGTTGCATAGGTGTTGCGCGGTTTTAATTATAATATTTGCTTGTGGGAATTGGAGCTCTCTTTGCTCTCCGCGGGTAGGAACCTGACGTTTAGCTCCTTTCAGTTCTCCTGCCCCAACTGCCAGGAGAACCAGTAGGACACCAGGACAAACATCTTCGTAGCTCCAATCCCAAACTGCAGCAGTGCCTCTGGGCCAAGGTGCTGTCTTCTCTGAGCACATTACCCTCAGACGGAGATGTGGAATGAAATGATAAATAGTTTCTGTCCCCTTTGTGAGGTGATTTGAAACATCCTTTTAATAAGTTTTGCCTGATTGAAATGGCAGCTTCCCACCTTGACTAGAGGAACCTAGTGATGAATGACATGATGAATGATTTCCTTGAGGTTTATGTGGGTTTTTTGTCAAGTCCTGAGCTAAACTGCGAGGGCACATGTGAGGCGGGGAATAGGAGAGAACTTTTCTCAGTTCTGCTTTTATTTTTTTGTTGTGAAAGTAGAAAACAGGAAAGGGATTATTTATTTTCTTCTTTTCAGCCATATTTTCCTTAAGGACCTCAGATAAGCTTTTACTGGACAACACAGTAGTTTTCCAGGACTCTGTTTTCATAACGGATCTCAAGGAAAAACAAACAAAATAACCATCCAAGATGGAAATGCTGGAGAGAAGCCACCTGTGAGCCACCACTAATGAGGTCTACATAAGGAAGTCTCCAGACCATGTCCATCTGCCGTTACTGCTTGCAGAGCCTGAGCCTACTGATTCACCAGGCTCTGCATGCTGCTCCAGCTTCATGATATGCACCTCCTCTGGGCACCCCTACTTACTCATTCCCCTTCAATATCTCAGTGTCTTTTCCTTACCAGTGGCTTGCGTATTGTGATTTGGTTACTTCTTTGGAAACAGATATTTTCCCCTGAAGCAAAGAATAATAATTTGTCCTCACAAGTTCAGCCCAGCAAGTTTGAACTTGAGTTCAACCGGAGGGTGGCTTTTAACAGTTTTTCACTTCACAGGGATGGTGTTAAACATAAGGGATAGATGTTTCTCCAGCTTGCAGCAGTGAAAATCTGAAGTAATTTCACTGAAATGAATGGAGTGAGTCTGTATTTACCCTTGGGCAAGAGAGGTGGAACCTGGGTCTGTGCACTTCTGGAGAATTGAATCTCGGCCAAGAAGCTAACACCAAATGTGTGCTGTTGTCTCACTGTGGTCGTTTCACCTGACATTTTTCTCAGTGGTGTTCCTGAGCTTAGGTATTCCTGCCTCCCCTGTCCTCACTGTTTTTTTCCTCTGACACTTTTCCTGTTGCAGGGATAGCTGGTGTTGGGATAGAGAATATGATTGCATTTAAAAAAATGTTTCTAAGCTAGAGCATTTCTCTGATCTCATTTGCAGTTCAGGCCAGGGTGGCATGTGGTGAGATGAAACAAGAGGGAATAACTTAAACTGGTTTGACTCTTCTGAAGGGGAAGTGAAGAATGATGAGGGGCCCTACCCAGTAGAGAGAACAGTAATTTTCAGTCCTTTTCAGGGACCTCAGTGTTTTCTGTATTTTTTTTTTTGTTGTTGTTCAGGTTTCCTCATTTTGCAAGATACTGTTTTTATCTTCAGTCTCATGAGGGTAATGACGTTTTGAGCAAAGACTTTGGCAGTCCTTACAAGATTCTGCTGTATCTTTGGTAGCGCTGTGTTCATCAGGTTCCTTTTGTGATGGTCCTTCATAGGTACAGCTCACCTTGCTCTTAAAGAAAAGGTCCAGAACAACGGACGTCATCTCTGACGTCATTGCATTGTCAACAGCTTGCCAAGTCCATGATTCTGTCATTTAGCACTGGATGTCTTACACTTTTTCAGACTGCAGTGGCCCAAGACACATGGGACGTTGTATCCCAATCTAGGCATCTGCTCAAACTGCCATGAAGCCAAACCTTCTGCTGTAGTAATTTATTTCCCCAGATCTCCCTTTCGTTACTGTGTGAGTACTGGTGGTCTCAAGCCACTTCTTCAGCGCTTGCTGTCACACAGGTTAATGCTAGCACTTTGGAACTATGAAGAGCCTCTAAATGTGCATGCAGCCGGCACTGTTAGTATTAACCAGAGATTCATCGCTTTTCGTACCGAAGAAATGTAATTTCATCAAGGAAAATTTCTTTTAATTTTTTTATTCTGTGGAAACCATAACATGAATTGGGTCTCAAAGTTTGGACACAAAGAGTGATTTCCACAGAATTTGCATGCATCATTTTTGATTGCCTCCTGTGTGAAGCCTGAGCAAATGATTTTCTTCCATGATTTGCTGAACATTTTTCTCAGTGGAAATAAACCAGGAAGAGCAAGAAGTATATAATGAGGATGGCGGTTTACAGGAGCATATGGAAATCTCTGGTGATAAGCAAAAGCATATTTAGGGTTTAGTCTTTCTCAGTCCCTTGGGGTACAGCCTCCTTTCAATGAATATGAATAGAGAGGTTCCTTTTAATATTGATGCAAATTATGTGTATGCACTGGGAATAAAATATACTCCAAAGTCTAATTATTTTATGCTAATAACTGAACCGAAAAGATACTCCCTCATTCCTGGCCAAAAAAAGTAGCAATAGTTCAGATAATTTACAGCAGGATCATCATTTTATCACTTCATTTAAACGAGTCTGTGCTCTGACAAGGTGGGGACAAGGGAAATTCTGCCCCCAAAATCGTTGCTAGTGCACATACAACTCCGATTAATAATGAGTTTTGTAGTCTTTGGGGGGCAGTTTTCATTGCTCTAGGCAGTGGATAAATAGAGGGGTCTAGGACAAATCTCAACCAATTGGATGTCCTGGTCCCTTGAAATCAAAGCAGAAACCCCTTTGTTTCGAAGATTTTTGAAAATAATTTTAATTGTGCAGATGTGCTTTGGGGAGACACTTGGCCAGCAGCCAGCAGGCCAGGCTGCTGGAAAACATGGGCAGGGGTGTAAAAAGCTCTCTGCTAAGAGGGGGTGTTGAGAAAACCCATAAAGAATATTCAGACCACACTTCTGTGCCTTGTACGTTTTGTCTCCATGATAAACTAAGGAGAATTTCAGCTGGGATAAACTCTGAGCGTATTAATACTTGTCTCATTTTCAGAGGTTCTTCCTTGCCTGTTAATTCTCCATGTGCTCTATTTCACTGGGACTGGCTCTGTGTCCTAGCATGGCGTCTCCTCCCCACTTTGTTAATCCCACTGCTGCTCTGTGTTAGGTCTCCTGCCTACAGTCTCACACTAGATGTGATCCCTTTGCCAAATTGCTCGTGTCCTGGTGACTCTCTTGTCAAGAAAAGAGCTGTAGACCTTGCCTGGGGAAGCATGGGTTCAATACACTGCTGAAGCCGGGCACTAGGCAGCTCAGGAGTTCAGGGGCAGAAGGGTGGTTTTCTGCCACTTCTGGTGGCAGCCAGATTCTGGGGTGAGGTGGGAAAAGTGCCCTGATATAGGTCTCAGTGCCTTGGCCATGCTCTCTGCCGTGGTGCTGGGCACCAGGGAGCTCTGCAAGTGCGCGCTCTGCAGGCTCCCTGGCAGGAATTGAAGGAGAACATTAAAAGAAAGGATTCTGATGTACAGCATGTCATGACAAGAGTCAAGGTCAGTCCTTTGGAAGTACCAAATTAAAAACTGATTTGGGTAAAGGACAGAATTATAGGATATGGACCGTTTCTTTCCTTTTTGTAAACTAATCCCTTATTTCCCAGCTTTTCCTACCTTTCTTCTTGATACAGAAATTGTTCTGTGGAAACTGTTCTGATTTGATGCTTCCTCTGTGGCAGATGGCCTGTCCCTGGCAGCTATATGCTACTAACCCAATGCTGTACAGCAGTGATACATAAACCTCTGCTGATTTTATTAATGTGCTTTGTGATGGGAATCCATAAACTTCTGAATCTAAGAGCTGAAGAAGTGCAATTGCAACCTGTACGGTCTACAGCCTGATCGATACAAATCATCAGTTCCTTCCTACTGGGCTGGGAAAGGCATGCATGGGAGCAAGCTCCCTTGTCTTTTCTGTCCAGTGTGTTTATGGTAATAGAATAAAGAAGTAGCTGTGCTATAAACAGCCACTCAGCTGGTTGGGTACATGAGCAGATACGTGAATGTGAGCAGCAGCATAATTGTGGTTTTCCCTCTGTCATAAGATTGGCTTCTGTTTTGTGTCTGGCTTCTAGTTATGAAATTTCCTGAGAGAAGACATTGTGCAGCCCATGTAATTCCCACCAGGCAGCACTTTAGGAAGATCAGTGGCTTGCAATTCTATATCTCATCTCCACTGAGATAAGAACAGAGCTCTGAAGGCGTTAAAAATGGACACGAAAGGCTTGCTAATATATCACTACCACTCATGCGAACCTTGAAGTTTAAGTATTGCAGGTTTGAAATATTAGAATAAGCTAAGACTTTCTGGCAGTTGTTGCTATATCACTCCAGGCAGGCAGCTTTGTAAAAATAGGCTTTGTTTTTTATTAAAGCTAAATGGGCCTTCTGCAGATGTCATTACCACCTGGCTGGGGAGGTGTTGACAGCAGTGGGCAGAAATCAGTGCTGGCAACCTGCCTATGTGGTGCAGCGGGGACCTGACTCAGAGCAGAGACTGCAGGGGATGCCGCAAGAAGAGTAAGTGCCCATTGGTGATGGTCTCCTCTGCCTGTACGGAGGTGCTCCCTTCCACATTAACCGAAAGAGATGCCTCTTCAGAAGGTGTTCTCCCCAAATTCAAACTGCATCATTTGCTCACAGAGGAGAAGAAGTAGGGACAGGAAAAATTGTTTTGAACAATGACAGTGCAGAATAGGTTACAGAAGAGAAGGATCATATTCTGTAGGGCACTCACAGGATTACATCCAAGAAAAAGAAATCAAAAGGCACTCATCCCCTTTCTGAACCCAGGTTTGAGAGAGCCTGGGTTCTGTGTGGTGGAACCAACCTTTTCTTCACTGTCACCCCATGTCTCCAGGTTTTGGGGACCCACAGCTAGTTTTAAGTAACTGTTTGAATTCACACTTTCTTAAATGATTTTCAATCAAACTGATTTTCAGCTTGGTTCATACGCTGCATGTAGGATAATAGCATTGACGTTAGTCTGCCTGCCTTCCCTCCTAGTGCCATGATACAGTTTTTATTCTGGGAAGCTGCTCTTCATCTGAGATTCTGGCAACAACTTAGCATGAAAATGTTTCCCTGCCACTGGAACCAGCAGGGCCCATCTGCTCGGAAGGGCCATAAATGGCAGAGGAAGCCGAAGTAAACTTTTACTCTAAGCCCCACTGCGTGAGATGAACCCCAAACAGCTGCCACCGTGGTTACTGTGACTGAACACTGTCATCAGGCTTGGGGGGCAGCTATATAAAAAGGTTTGGGTTTTTGACTTCGAAGGTGTTTAGAAAAGGAATACGTACACATGGAAAGCAAAATAAATGATATAAAGGACGGGGCAACATGCAACTCTGCAACGAGTGGGATGTTATGGCAATTCCATGAGAGAAAAACGTGTATTATATTTTTCCAAACAGATGTTTCAAGGTGAATGATGAGCTATTAGATGAAATTTGAGTGGGAAGGAGGCTGTGGAGAATGAAGTGGAAGTATGATGAGTTATGGCACAGGTCAGAAGCCAGCTTTTAAGTGCAGAATCACTTTGGAGACCAGGGTGTCTATTTTCAGCGCATGCTGCAGACTTACTTTAAAGTCTCATCCGCTGCTGACTCAGTTTCCCTAAATGATGATGCACACCTACACAGGCATATTGAAAGGCACTTCCAGTCTGACCATATGGACTACACTTAAACATAATTTCTGTAAAGCAAACTGGCATCTTTAAAAAGGGAATACCTGAAGTTAGAGGTAAAGCTACTACAAATGAAACTTAATGACTGGAAATGTGTTTGAGCATTAGCACAAATATTCACACATTTACAAGTCTTTTCTGCATCAGGGTGAGTCAAGGGTACACTTCAACAAAGAGAAAAACTTTACCTGTTGGTTGAGTCTTCCCATACAAACCTTCCCCAAGTGATATTTTCCCCACAGTCCCCACTTATCTGGAGACTTGCTTCGTGAAATAAATTAACTTAAAATCAACAGAGTTAGAGGAATTTTTAGCCTATGAGCACTCCTGTTCTCTTGGGATGTATCAGATATTCATCACTTGTGTGGAAGCAGCAACTGTACTAATGGAATCTTTAAAAAGGAGATTATATGAAGGTGGACTCTGTAGTACCTCTCTTCTTGTAGGACCAGTGAGCTATTGTGGAGCAGGAGGAAAGTCCTTTGCTGGAAGACTGCCCAGGAATGTAAGGAACGGTCCAAAGTTATAAATGAACAAATGACGACAAAGAGGGAATTACTAAATTAGAAGACTCAGCATCACGTGAGCACCTCTCTTCTTTGAACTGCACAGATACATCCAAAAGCTAGTCTCAATGCCAAAAGGTTTGCAATCTTAAAGATGAACTGGGCCTGATTCCCATTTAAACTAAAACCCTTTTATACCACAGAGAGGCTGCAAATAGAACCTAGATGTACATTGGGTATCCCCTCAAAGGTTGATGGTGGCCTTTGTAATAGATGAAAGTCCCTCCATGAAAAGACGTTTACTGTTGAGGAAGAAGAAGAAGGTGGGGTGTTTTGGGCTTTTTGGTTTTTTGTTTTTGGGTTTTTTTTTTTTCAAACGTGATGTTTTAAGCAAGGTATATCTGCTGTACTTGCCAAAGGGATGTAAGAAAAGAGAAAACTGTGACTTGTAGCAACAAATTTTGCAGCTAAGAAGGAAGGATCTGCAGGCGATAGTGCCTTACGTGCGTGGGGCCCAGTTTGCTTTTCTGTCACCAGGCATGCTGTTGTTTACACCTGCACTGAGAGGTGGTTATTCTGATTGATTTGGAGAGGTTGATCATTTCTGTGGCCCAATGTAACTGGTAAGACGGCATGAGTGCAAAATTTACCCACAAGCTGCTGACAAAGTGTCCCTGTGGTTTGCAGTCTCTCCACATCCACTGGAGAGGCTAATGCATGTGGTTATAGCCCATCTGCACGGAATTTCTTTCCCACAGAGATCTTTGGTTTTGTAACTGAAGTGGCTGTTCTGCTGTCTTGCAATAAGACATTGTTTGAAATATAAATTATCTTGACTTTTCTGTCATTATATGCCATAAAGTGTAATGTCAACTTCTCCATGTAGAATAAGAAGCAGTTTTTCATTCCTTTGGAAACTTCTTAAGATTTCAGAAATGCTCCTGCTCTCTTGTTGGCTTGTCTAACCAGTGAAAAAATTGGAAATAAGAACGGAGGTCCTAGAATAGCCAGCACCTGTGACAGTGTAGATCCTGGTATGGCCCTTATACCAAACTGAGGAGAGAGCGGACGTGTGAACCCATCTGCTTGTTCTTGAGGCAGTGCACTGCATATCGAGATACCCAGGCTTTTTATCTGTTTCAGTCTTTCCCCTTAATAAATTCTATCCTAGAGGGAAAAAAAAAAAAAACAAACAAAACTTTGTCAAAGAGGGCATGATCCTGTGAAAATTTCCTTTTTACCAAGTCAGCATTTTCCGTTGCAGCCCATCCATACTCAGCATTCATTTTACACTGCAGCCTAAACAGCTCACTTGCATTTCAAAGTAGAAGCTGGAGGAGCACTATTGATTGCTTAGCTGAGCAGGTTGAATATGATCTGCAGCCTCCTCTTACACATTGATTCCTTGTCTCTTTACTCACTGCTTCCTGAATGTCACTGAACTGTGAGAGGTCTGCTAAATGGACAAAAATATTGATTTCTTTTCCTCTTCTTTTATTTTTGAAAGGTTCTTATTTACCAAGCACTGAACTAATATCAGGAAAACAAAAGGTCACAAAATAAGGCAGAAGCAAGTCAGTTCTGGCATATTTTTTTAAAAAATATGAACTTGGTTGAAACATGAGTTCTTTAAATTGCGTTTCCATCAAGAAAGGTTAATTTCCTAAGTGGAACCTTTGAGTTCAGGCTGTTCACCTTCGTATTTTACTATTGCCTGATTGATGCTGAACTTCTGGGGCAGTTTGCTAAATGGCTGTACCTCTGGTGTTATGATTTTCAGTGATTTTTGCAGAGAGGTTAGTGAGCAGCTCCAACTATGCTGGGATTTGCTGTGCAAGGCAATCAGCAACAGTCTTTCATCAGAGTTTAATGGTGCAGTGTTTTTTGCCTGTTTTGTTCTACTGTGAATGTGACACTTTGCAATACCATGTCCAGGGAGAGGGGAAAAAAAGTTGAAAGAGCCCAAGCTGGAGTCAAGTAAACCAAGAAGACATCCCAAGGGGGATGAGTGGGGACAGCATAAGTGTCCAGAGGCTTTAGTATCTGCTGATGGTCAATATAAACTTGGAAATGTTTGAGCAGGGAAATGGGGTTGGTTATAGAAAGTGGAAAACTAGAACTGGTCTAGAACATCTAACTAAGTGTAAGAAGCAAAAAAAGCAGCAGGTCCTTGATATCCAATGATGCTGTTTCAACTAGTAACAAAGCAAAAAAGTTACAGCAAGGTAGAGGGATGGCTAAGAGCAATGAAAAATGGACATATTTTACAGTGGACATGACTTTCTAGAAATTAAAGCAGTTCTCATGCTGTTTATGCTTGTTATTATGAAAATAGCTATTTAAAAATGTATAAAACAAGAGTGATACAAGTATTTCGATGGAAAGAAATGCATTTTTACTTTCAGGAAATCTTTCGAATTAAAAAAAAATTTCTTCCTCTGTTCTTTGTTTAGAAATATCTGGGAAGTTTGTGTTGCTAAACTTTAAATTTTCAGAGGACTTGTGCTTTAACAGCTGCGGCATCTTTGCTGTAGCAGCTTTAACTGCATCTGCCAACAAGTGGCAATAAAGCTTGGGGGAAAGTCCCTGTACAGAAAACTTCCTGAGGATTAATGGATACAGGTAGAAGAGGCACTTGGAGACCGTTACAAATAATCCACCTACAGTTAACAACAGGGACTTGTTGCTATGTATGGGAGAGATCCATGAGAACCTTTGAAAGTTATTCGCTTGCTTGAGAGGAGCAGTTCATTTGATTATTAAATATTGGGTGGTCAGTGACACACACAGGCCCCCTGACATCCCTGCGCATTCTTTCTGGGCCTTGAAACAGGCTCAGAAAGTTTGAAATCAAATAGATGAATCCAGCTACATTAAGACAAAAGGCATCAATTCTTTGGGTTGCTGTGGCTGGATGGAGTCTAGCAGCCTCACCACCCCAGGCTGTCGCTTCAGTAGCAGAAATGAGCTGTCCCCATTGCCCTTTAAAAGTGCTTCAGTTTTGTTTGGTTCATCTGACTTTAGTTCAAGTAGGTCTGTACTTTTCTCTTGCTAGTGAGGAGGGTCAGCATTATTCCTTTTATTTTGTAGTGGAGTCACACAAAACCTGGTTACTTTGGGGCTTTAACAAAACCATAGAAGAATGTGAGATGGGTGCTCCTCTTCGATATCTTCAGAGCTTACCAGCAAGCAGCTGTTGGACAATACAGGTGATAAGTGTGGACTCTGTGAATGGGACCAGTATTTCCCTAATAGATACATCTCAGGATGTTCCCAGACCATCTCACGAGGGTTGACCCTGAGACTTTAGAGAAAAAAGAACTGCTGCTTCCTTTGGTTGATCATCCCACTGCTACTTTTTTTTTTTTTTTTTCTAAAAAAGTCATGCCTACTAGATGTCATCAGTGGGACTGCCTTTTTCTTCTGGAATTTGGCCTGAATTCTTCTCTTATGAAGTTCTTGATTCTTGAAGTTGGGGATTGTGTGTACTGTTCCACTTTTGCGCACCCGCTGGTATAATTTAGTAAATCTGTCATTTATGCTCAATATAAGAGAGTCATTTAACTGCAGGAGCTCACCAGTACAATTAACCCTGTTCTGTCAAAACGAGGAGCTGATTATCTTGGCATTCACAGGAGCATAGAGCACAGTTAGAGTGCTGTGGTTTCTGGCCCTCCTGGAGCAGTATTGCACTCAATTGATTATGTTGTTAATTTGTTCTGCATCAGTATCCTGCTGGTTTATTATCATCCAAGTGACTTCATGCACCGTGCATAAGTACAAGTATATTAAAAATCAATACTTGAACTTTTTTTCCTGGTAAGGATCTTATCATCCATGGACTACCTTCTTTGATCCATGACCTTCATTCTGATTACAACACAGCTAGTAACTTTTAGATTATTTAGTCACATGCTAATAAAGGAGATGCTCAGATTTTGCTCTCTACTTAATCCTATATCCTAATGAAGAAGAAATAAATGAATTAAGAATGAAATAAACAAAAGCCTGTTATTGCTGATAAATAAGCCTAATTTTGAGACAGTAAAATTAATGCTATTTTAGTAAGAAAATCTCATTCCTTCCCTAGGTTCTAATAAGTATCATGCTTCACAGGCTCAAATCATTTAGAGATGCTATTATTAGAAGCCTGAGTCTTACGAACATTTTGTTTTTCCTGTTTCAGTTAGAGAAACAAGTATTTAAAAGATGGTACAAGGTTGCAGTGTGCAGTGGATTGAGGGCTGGATTCCAGCTCTGAACTTGACACAAGTACATGGGGCTATGGCTGTTTTAAGATCAGAATTTTTTCCAATGATCTTCTACCATTGCATGTGCAAAGATGTTCTCTTGTGTATATGTTTTTGAAAATATTACCTGTGACATGATACTTAATGCATTTATGTTATGATGCCACAGGGAGGCCTGCTCTTCTTTAAGAAGAAAACCGTAAGGAAGAAGCAGAATCAGATGCATACCCTCTCCTGATCTAGACTAGATATGAAAGCACAAGTTTCGAGCTCTGGAAAAACACCATTTTTCTAATGCAGATACCCAATTGGCAAGAAGACTGGGATTCTCCCAAGTCAGCTATCTGCAGCCCTACATGGGCAGTTCTCCACTCAGATAATTGGATTTGCATCATTCTTTTCCAGTGATAAGTTGGTTCTGTTGGGGATTTTTTTCTGGAATATATGGATGTTATCTGATCTTGGGTTCACTGCTTTCCAGACATATCTTCATAAGGAGAAAGGCAAGTTCTTAGGCTGTGCAGGGTTATACAAGGCAACTCAATGAGGCAATTTGTAGCTTATGTAAGTGAGAAGCTACCAAAGCCGTACCTAAACCTTTCGACTCATTTCATGACAGAAGCGCCTAGTCTTTTCTGGATGCGATTGTGTGAGTTCCCATCATCACTGAACATGAGGAAAACCCCCTGTTTCTGTAGTGAAAAAGAGGCCTCAATTTCTGAGACTGTTACCTCTGTGGATGTGTGCCTTGTGTGCCTTTTCTCCATGGGAAATGGTTTTAGTATACCTCCTTGAGGGGTATATTTCCTTGTCCCAGGAAATTATAATATAATGTAATATAATATAATAAAAAAAAAAAAAGATATTTTATTTTGAAGATGGAACAAATCAGACAAATGAGATGATCCTGAAGAGGGAAACCAGCCTGTGCTATTTCTGCAAATTGCTCCCCCACTTCCTCTGGGTTGTCTTAAAGCAAAGCCAGGGCTCCGAAGCATTGCTTTTTAATTAGGAGAAATCCTTTTGTACTAAATCCTAATTCAGTGCCTTAATGCAGCAGGTCCTGCAGAGCCAGCAAGCTCGCGTGGGAGCACAAACGCATGAAATCTTTTTCTCTGGCATCACTCTAAGTGAGGGGTGGCTTCTGTTCATAATTATTTTCTGTGGTGACAGCTCGGGGTTTGCAGTGGCAAGCGGAGAGGCAGGGGTGGAAATGGGGGAAGGCAGAATGACAGGTGATTGCTCTGTTGTCTCCATGGCATCACTGAGCCTTATCTTAGAGGTATCAAACAGCGGGCTTACACCTTTCTTTACACTGCACAGATACCTACCGCCACTAATATGGGTCCCACTTAATCACTGTCCTCTTTCCAGCTTATTTTGTAATTGTTTTTTTTCTTTCTTTTCAATCTGCTCTGCTTTTAATGAACCTACACAAGTAACAGAAACACACGTATAAATGAAAGCACTTACTAATTCAAAATTTTATCATTTTGTACCTTTAGGTAAGGAGTTAGAATTCATACAAGTACATTTTTAGAAACATTTTATACTGCCTTTTCAGGGCGCGCTGCTCCATCCTACTCACTATGAATTGGTTTTAGGTTTTCAGGCTTATAATGAAGCAACATAGCTGTGAGGAAAATAGCTTTTAGCCACCATCAGTTAGATCCTGGTTTCATCTCAGCCTTAGGCACCTCACTGAGCCCTGTCTTTTGAGGCTCCTGCTTTAACTAACAGAGACAGAAGGACACCTCCAAGAATGACTCAGCTGACCTAAGATCTGATTTAGCCTTTGGATGAATTTCTCCACTGTTGATTTTGACTGACACTACATGAGTTATTGCAACACAGCGGTGTAACTCCTGTATGCATCCTCTTAATCAGAAATGCCAAAGCCACACAAGAAGTGGTTCTCTGAGTTACTAGATTTATTTAATAACCATGCATTTTTTTCAAGAAAATGCCTAAGGAAGCACTAGGGGTTTTGCTGCCTTCTTGCTGCACCTCAAGGTGTACTCGGTTCATGGTTTTAAGTATTCCTCTTTGATCAAGAGGGCTATATATATATATACTTTTTTTTTTTATTTCTAATTAAATGCTGAGATTTATGCTATCTTGGTTTCAGGTGTTAAGCTAAAGGGTACAAAAAGAGTATGCCAAACTTGACAGCACTTCTGCAAGGTGTAGGAATACGTTAGCACATATTACAACAACAATTACAACTGTTCAGTAATCTCCTTCAGGAGTGCTCTTTTACATGGGTACAAATAAGATGATTATGGTCTGACATTTGTAGTTCCTGCCTCCAAAGATATTTGTTTGTCTAACTTTTCTTGTCTTCTACAGTGCTTTGTTAAATGTTTTTTGTGGATTTGCTATTCATAAAGGAAAGGAAAGGATATCTAAAGAACTATGGCTACTTATGTTTCATAACTGGTATTTTGATATCTTACACTTTAGCTGGTCTGGTCAGTTTAGTGGCTTTTTTGCCATGTAGTTTTTCATGCCAATGTATTTATTTATCACTTATTTATTGCAAGGATAATCCCTGAAAGTAGATAGCTCTACAAGATGTGGTTTTGGGAAACTCAGGAGTATGATGAAAGCACACAACCCCAGATATTTTTCTCCCAGCAAATCTCTTTGGCAGGAAAGGCTATCTAATATTCCGAAAATGCCCTGAAGAAAAATCTGAAACAGTGGAAGTGTGGTTGAGACCTGCATCCTTATTTTATTAAATGCCTGCAGCTTGGAACAATGACGTATTGGGAATTAGTTAAATAATTTTAGCTTCTAGTAACAACAATGTTTTGATATTCGTGGCTATAAAAAAGAAGAGTATGGCAAGAAGATCCATGACACTAATGATACCTGAATAGAGGCTCTTTCTTATGCAAATTCTCAGGTATCTGAAACATTCAAGCTGTAGCTTTCCACTAGATGAGATGCTTCCGAGTTTCTCTTCTCCACATAGCCATCATAGCAGTCCTTGAGCCCTCCACGTCTTTGCAAATTTGGACTGAAATCAGCCACAGGTTTAGAAGTTGCAAATGAATTACATAGACACAAATAATGTGATTTCATAATCTTTATCTGTCATGAAAACAAGGCTAAAAAATCTTTGTATCTGTGGTTAAGAATGTTGAGCTAAAGCTTTACCTTTCCAGATAAAGAAAGCTGTGCAACAGGAAGGCTTCAGCAGAAGGAAGAGAGGATACAGAGACATCAATGACATCGCCATCAACATGAATGATCCTTTATTTACGAAGCAATGGTACCTAGTAAGTTTTGAAAGAAAATCACAGTAATCATAAGTAAATAATTGGCATTCATGAATTCTGTGCTATTGCAATGTTTTGCAAGAGTTCTCTCCAAATATGTCACAAGAACTTGGGAATAGATCCAAGGCTCTGTCCTGTTGTTTTTAACTGTACCTCTTTTATGCTGGGAAGACCCAGCACATTTCAAGAGCTAAATTTCATTTCAGTCAATGGAAAGATCCTTAGAAGGCTTGAAAGAGAATATATTGGTGTCCTGTGGGCATTCCTGGTGTGCTGATGTGACCCCTAAAACTACATATGAATCTTTGAGCTGTTGCCAGGTAAAACATTGTTATAGAATTATAACAAAAAGTTCTTGTGCATTGGCTAGAAAAAGTTGAGATTTTCCTTTTCTTATGGAAATTTAAATATTAATTGATTTTCTTCTGTCAAAAGCAGAACAGCTGAAAACTGATGACTTTTGGCTTAAGCTGGTGTCAAAAGAAATTAATATTTTGCTAAATTGTTTCATTTTTAATGTGTCATATTTTACAGGGAGAAGTCTTTAGTCATAAAAGAAAAATTACATTTTTACACAGAAGTAGCCAAAATGATATTTTTCTATTTAAGAAGTTGATAAAGTAATTTTGGTCAGTTTTAATATTGCAGCCTATTTATGATGAAATAATAAATGCAGTACTGCCTTGTTCACTTAAGAAGGCACTTTTTGTTAAGGATAGTGTTTCTTATTTTCTTTCCTTTTAATCCATGACTTATGCTTTATGAATCCATCCAATATGACTTTTTTTTTTCTAAAACAAGAGCTTTCAAATGAGTGAGGGCACATTAGCATGGAGGGGACTTCATCCTTGATGAGATGATGACCTAAAGTGTGGATTAATTCATTTCTTTGTGGTACTTCAATCAAAATTTTGCAGTGATAAAAATAACAATTTTTTTATGAAGTTTTTAGTTATAGTTTTTAGATTACAAAGTATGCTAAAATGTGTTTTGAAATGAGATGTCTGACACAAAATTGAAAATTTTTGCATCTGGAACAGCAAAAGCCATGTTACTTTTCCCTCAAAACTTGCGAATTTTGCATATGAGGTTGGTGAACATGAGTAATGCCTGAAGATACAGGGGATTGCCCATACTGCAGAATCATAGAATCATACACACACAAGGTTGGAAAGGACCCTCGAAGTTCATCTAGTGAACCGTCCTGCTTAAAGCAGGGCTAAGTTTGTTATCAAAGAATTAATTTCTGGTACTAAACCCAGTGGACATGAATTTCAGTAGATCCCTGCTTTTAAGAAAAAAAACATTTCCTGCTCATAAAAAAGTCCTCTGTAAAATCCATTGGTCTAACTTTTGTCTGGATTGACCCGCTGCTTAAGTAGAAAAGTCCTTTTTTGGATCCAGAAGATTTGGTGTTTAATCAAATCTTGTAAACCACAAAGAAGTGAATTTATCCAGGGTTGGTTTGGGTTTTTTTTTTCATCTTACCACTGCATTATTGCAGTAGATATGATTACATACTCCTCTGGAGACTCTGTACTCCCAGCAAATAGGAGATATTTTCCATACCAAAGATACACAGAAAGATATAAAGCAAAATTCAGTGGCTGTGGAAACGTGTCTATCAAGTAAAAAAGCTATTCTTCTTTTTCACTGATGTATTAGATTAACACTGGTCAAGCAGATGGGACTCCTGGACTTGACCTTAACGTAGCTGAAGCATGGGAGCTGGGATATACAGGGAAGGGAGTTACCATAGGAATTATGGATGATGGTAAGTGAAGACTGCGTGCTAATTTAGTATTTTTAATTAGCTTTTTCCATGTAATCCAAGTCAAAAAAAGATTAAAAAGTAATAATGGATTGCTTATAGTGTTGAGATTACTAACCTCCATAAAGACTTTGAGATCTTCAGGGAAGATATGTTATAAAGTCTTCACTAGGGATACTGAAACATGGATATCCAAGCATTAAGAGTAGTTTGCAGTTATCACTCGCATATCTTCCAGGGCACACTATAATGGCCATTAAGCCAAAGGAAAGACTCCCCTTGACTTCTGTAGGCACTAACTGGGGGATGTAATTGCTGTGAAAAAAGTACTTAAGAAAACATTTCTGGGTTACATTATTCTCAAAGTCATATTTGACATCTGAAATAATTAAACACTTTCATGCTGAATGGCAATAAAGACCTGCATATTAAATATATTACTAAATTGAGGGTAAGTTCAGGGAAGATGAAGAGAAAAGGTACAGTTGAAGTCACAGCTGTTCTGCCTATGGGTTTCTTGCTGAAGTACAGGAATTCTGTGCAGTCTCTCAGCACTTTTCTTTTGTCTAAGTTTTGAATATTTTCCTTTTATGGTGACTGAATAAGATTAAAAATAAATAAAATATCTGGATCCACGTATGTTTTCTAGGATCAACTGAGATCTGTCCTCATTTATTTCTGTTCCTCATCTGCTTACTCCTAAAACAAGGTTTTTGTGGAAGTAAGAAAGTCGACTTAGACATCTGTATATTGGTGTCACGAGAAATAGCAATGTCACTCATCCCACAGAGGTGGGACTTAGCTTTCAGAATCGCTAGGCATGACTGTGATGGAGATGACGACAAACTATTTGAGCTTCAGGTCAAATAAAGCTGTTGGCCCATCAGATAGAGCTTTTAGAGAAGGGGGTAATTTGCCTTTTACTCACTTCCAGTCACTCTGGAAGACAGCACCTGAATAACATGATTCTTCATTGAGACTTTTGTTGTTCATCTGCCATTTGCATCCATAAGACTCTCCATAGGTGCAGGGGTCTCTTCATGTAAGTCTAGTGCGAAGGACGCTATATAATGGGAGGTAATTGTGTCATCAGAATTACCCCGATAATACCACATTCTCCTTGTAGATAAAATTGAGCATGTAATAGCCTGGTGGTTGGAGACACGGGGCAGAGTAATGATCAAAATGTAACATGAAATAGGTGGCTGTTTCTTTGTATGTTTTAACAGAATATGTAATAGGTCACTTTAATGCCATCTGAGTGTAGATCTGCTCCTTCTGTTACACCATCCACTGGGATTTTGTATATTTGCCATATGTGGAAAGATTTGATGCATTAGAATGAGTATATTCCGCACCACTGCCCTGTTACAATCTTTAGCACGCTACCAAGGTGTGGAGCCTGTGCTCAGGTGTTTGCTAAGATGATCTAATGCGATGTTAAAAGTTCTCTTTCATACACTTAATCCAAAGTGTTTGCCTTAGTGATCTCCCCGAGTCTAGGTAATTTTTTGTCTACTTAGTTTACCATTTTCAGTGGTTAAAAATACTCCTTGTTATGTCCTGTACTGATCCAGTGCTTACTGATCTTGTCAGTTTCGGGATGCTTTGAGATGATGGAACTTGTATAAACATAAATTGTGATTTAAACTAATTTTAATAATTAAATATGATCGAGCCTACAAAACAGGTCAATAAATTTTGTTGCTGAGCTCACCTTTACATTTGGCACCTGGATTTTGACATAAATGGTTGAAAACTCCTAGCTGGGACTGCATCAGAAATGGCATACCAGTTTAAAAGTCCACATTTAAAAACTGGAATTTCACTTCAACCAGTTTCATTATTCACCATAATTTTCCTATGGTTGCCAAAGGATCTTGTTTTGTTCTGTGATCATTAGAAGATCTTTTTTGAAACTCTTAACCTTTGGTTTCTGTTCTGTCATTATCTTATTGCAGGAATTGATTATCTGCATCCTGATCTTGCATCAAATTACGTAAGTACATGCTGACCTTTTCTGTAAAATGTGGATTTTCTTATTGTTATGGTTACTCTGATACAAAATTCTAAATAATGAGTGGAACAATAGTACAGCTGATCCTACAGATGATACATTTCACATCGAAAGAAGCGGGCTGAAAATGGGACTGCCTGTGCAAGGTGACAAGGCTCTTTGTGGAGGAATGACAGTGCTGCCTGACATTAAATAAGCTGCATCTTGCAATATTGGATTTAGGACAGAAATGAGTAACCTGGGAATTGGTTCTAAATCCTGCTGTTAAGATGCAGAATGCATCTGTCACTTGGAGGGGCATGGAGCTGTGAGCTGTGGCAAGGCATGTATTAGCCTTTGAAACCTCCAGGAACAGCTTAATTCCTTTATAACAGGTGATTCGACCCAGTACTTCAAAGCATGTGCAGGGCAGATTGTGTATTTTCAGCGCATGCTGCGTCAATTGATTGTTCCTCAAACCTGTCTCAGGCTTACCTTCTGACCTGAGGCTTTTTATCTTTCTTAATTCTTCCAGGCTCTCCCCAACCCCCTGCTGACACTAGGACTCCTATCTCCAGGTGTCTACAAGGGCTCCCAGCGCCCACAGACTGTGGATTGCCTTCGTGGCACGCTGTCCTTGTGGCACTCCATTGGGCAGGAGGGAGTCAAGAAGCTGTGGCTCCTTGCTGGGGGTGTTGCAGTGTCTCTGCTTTAGGTTTTGCTATTTTCCTGCAGTCAGTGGTTTCCTGAGGGAAGCCCAGGCTTCTTCAGCTGAGCAGTGTGGTTTAGTTTGCAATTGAATTAAATGAAAAGAAGAACAACTGGAAATCTTGGTAAAAACATGAGCTGAGAAAGAGTAAAACAATTATTTTTATGTATTTTCAATTTTGAAAATAATAACACACAGGATGAAAACCTATTTCTTGTAGCAAGTAGCAAAACACCTTTGGTAGAGAATAAATGGATATAGAAGGTGTTGACTTTGGACAAGGAATTTGGGAAATAGCTGACCAGAGAGATAAAGTGCAGGATAGCTAGTTTCATTCCTTATGAACTCACTTAATAACCATTCCTTATGAACTGGCTTAATAACTTGATAGCAGCTAATTAAACCCTGTGCCCTAGCTGCAAAATTCTTACCCAAGAGGAATAACTCAGTAGGAGGTTTCCATAAACAAAGAAAGCCTTTTTCTTTGTAGGAATTGTGCTCTGTGTATATGTTTTAATGTGTGATCTGGGGACAGCACGTACTCTTTACATACTTTTCAACAGCAGGCATGGACAATGTGGGAATATTCTGGTTCTAAAAACCACATTTCAAATAAATGAGTAAAAAGTCAGTACAACATATCTGATATAATGTCAAATAGGAACAGTTTGGTTGTTAACAGTGAACCTAGGATCTTCCCCAGAAACCAAAAATGGATTTCTTATCCCCAGAAACCAAAAATAGATTTCTCAGTAATACAGTGTTTTCTCTTTTAATTCTAAAAATACCTTCTCTTTGATGGATAAATATTTGTCAGGCTTGGCAGAAATGTATTGTTTTTAGAGTGGCAATAGTGAGTATTCTAGAAGTTAATGGAAAATGACGTAGAGAATGACAGCGCACAGACATGATGCTGGAAGTCAGAAAACAGCGGAGCTGGAGAGAAATCTGAGAGCTCAGAAAAGAAATAGTGGGATGAAATTTTAGACAAAAAGCTGTCTGTGAATGCAGAAAGCAAACCTTAATGGCAGCCATGAGAGACTTGTGCCGAGACCGATCTTGAGATGAGAATCTGAAAAAGTCTGTGCAGGAATGACTTTGTCCAAGCAAGGAGTGGTTCAGTAGTGGAGCAATGATCAGGCTGTCAAGGGACAAAAGAAGATTGTCTGGCCAATGCAAAATGCAGAGTTAGGCCTGGCTTGTGCAGGGCAGATCAATAGCCAGACACAGGGGAGAAAAGACTGAGGAATGAGTGGTTGGTAAGACCATTAAAGGAGCAGCAGAACACCCATCTGAAAGGAGATACCACCCCAATCCTTTTAATATAGCAATACAAAAATATGAGCTATCGTATGAAACTTGTGGTTCTAGGCTGTTGTCACAGCACTGGGGGGAAAAAAGCTTGAGTTTGAATGGTTCATCTTTTTTGCCTCAGGTTCACTTTTAATTCTGTGCTGAGTATACCAGAGGACACAGCAAGGAAATGTGCTGAGAAATCGGCACATTATATGCAAGGTAACCTGTAAAATGGTAAAGTTGGTAAACAGGAAGAGGTGCTAGCAGCTCCTCATACAGGGCTGGCTGCAGTTGCTGTGTGTGAGAGATGGCCGGCTGAAGGGCAAGGTTGACTCCTGCTCCTGCTGCTAAAATCTGCCATCTCCTCCCTCGCCCGGGTATCACACAGTGGTTGCAGGGCTTGGTTCTCATGCACTTTGCCTCTCCTGCTCTCACTGCGTAGCTGTGCAGGCCTCCTTGAGTCCTTGGAGATCCTGCTGTCACTGCATCTGCTGTGGCTCTGAGTCCACGGGGGCCTTTTTTCCCAGTAGGTAGTAATTTGGGCATGAACTAAAGACACGGACTTAAATTTCGCTGGAGGAAAGATCAGGTTAGTCCTAAAACCGCAACGAAACGAGTCTCTTAGGAATGAGTTGTTAACTCACTTCAGTCTGGCATAGCAATTGCAGTCACCTTTGTACAGTTCCTATACCACATGTTTGGTGTTGCGTGACATTTGCATTTTGGGGCAGCTTTCTCTTAAGGTATATTGTTTATTTTTAGGAAATTAAAAGCCTACTGCTTGTGTTTCTCAAGTGTGTAAATGCCTGCATACCCTGTCAATGTCTGTACATCTTGCTTGGAAAATTGGGAGCAATTAGAAAGTCTCTCAAAGGTGGTGGTTTTGACACTTAAGCATCTTCAAGTACAAAACCTTGGCATTCTTTCACTCAGTTTAATTTGGCTTTTACGTTTTTGACTTGCTGGTTTTCTTGCTTGAATAGTTTAATGGGGGTTAGCAATTAGAGAAAATGTGGGGTCAAGGAAGAGAAAGAGCTTTCAAAAGAAAAAAAGAATTTGTATTGTCTCCTAAAAATTGCTGAACTATGACCTATCATATGGAGTGCACTTCTATCCGTATCTTTCTTTGCAGTTTCTGAGCCTTTACTGCTTGAATCATCCATTTCTCTTTTTAATGCACTTTATGTACATGGAAAGGAGTGTGCCTGCTCAAGTTTGGATGAACTGCTCTCCCAGCACCCCCTCACAGCTTGCTGCAGTATAGCTACTTGCTTTTCTGGGGTCAGGGGGTTATGGCAAAGCTGGAATTTTCCATTCTGCACCGTGAATGCAGAGAGACTCATTGTCAAATGATCGATATTTTCTTCCAAGCCTTGGAAACCCTGCAGAGGTTCAGCCTTCAGGAAATTATATTTTTCCCCACAAAGAGAACCCTTCATTATGAACTGATAATTAAAAAGCTGAAGCCTAAGGTACTCCATGGTTTTCTTTCAACTCAGACTATACATACAAAGCCAGCAATTTTCAGGACTGACTTCTCCAAGATACAGCATCTGAGAGAGAAAGAAAAGTGAAGTAACAAGGTCTGCATATTAGATATGCCTAATAAAAGAGGAGAACAGCAGCTGGCGGTGTGTACATTACAAATTTCAGTACATTGTTTTAAAATAAAAACTAAGAGAGCAAATGGAGATCTGTTGTGCCATGAACAGAAACATAAGCTGATCTCTGTCTTGTATCAGTTTATGTTGTGGTACTTTTATACTTGGCCAGTGTCTGCTGATGAAGGTCATGTAGCTGCATTATCCCATTTACAGCAGCAGGGAGCTGATCATCTCATGTAAGTGGGTTTGTCCCTGATTAGCAGTAGTGGGGAAAATCGGACTCCCACCAAGAGACTCAGGCCAGGAGTAAAAAATTGCTGGTTTCAGTGTCTGAGCTCTGCCTGAAGCTGAAAGATTCTTTAAAAAAAATGGAGAGGGAGAGACAACAAGGCAAACATTTACTGCAGGAAAACTGGAGGTGACTACGTGAGCAGGTACCTTTTTTTAAGAAGTATTGGTACTTGTAAAATGAGAATCATGCAGCAATTCTTAGTGATAATAATAATGTAACATTCAGATGAGAAAAAAGATTTTTAAATCTGTGGAATTACACAGATGTAAAATGCAAACGAACAACCATGCAGTCATCCCAGCAGCACTTCACTGCTGTCCTTCCCCTAGATTTTCTTCTCTGTAACGTGTCTTTATGGTACAACCTTATGTTCCATCTTCCAAGGTCCTTACCAGCTGCCACTGAAGCGGTCCAGAGGAAAGGATTTGCTGAGCAAAAAAAGGCCATATGTAAGGAATGAGGGAAGGCTTTTGGGAGCTACCCCGGGGTTAAGTGAAGTTTTCTGTTGTCTAATGTTTCTTATTGAAATATGAACAGCAGGTGATCTTACCTGTCTTCTCTTTCCACTTTGGTGACATCTCCAAACACAAAGAAGTCTCTCTCTCACAACTTTTGGTAACTTGTCACCAGCTAATATGATAACAGCTCTCCCCGCCTTGCTGGGAGGCAAGCAGAAGCATATTTTTGGAATAATTATCACATACGCAGTGAAGCAGAGGAACGTTCTACTTTTGTTATGAGCTGCAATTTCCATTGTTTGCCAGAAGAACAAAAACATCATTGAATAATCTTTACAGCTACAAAAGAAATAAGAATTAGTACAGGCAATAAATTACGTACTGCAATATGTGCAGTGAAGCTTAGCGATGGAATAAAAAATCATCTTTCTTTTAGAAAGTCTGTGTTTCCTGCATTAGCATGAATTTCTGAGTGTGCCTTGGATTCCTTGCATGCTACTGAAAGGACCAGCAAATTGTTCTGGAGGCGTTGAACCTGATCTCAATGATTTACCAGTATAAATCATCAGTATCTTCACTAAAATCACTGGAGCCTAATTGTGGGGTTTTGTAAGTTGACAAAGCTCCATTGACATCTATTGAACCATGCTGCTTTGACCCTGATGATCTGCCCCACAGAAATCCCAGCTGATGTAATTACCCAAGTCGAACAGAGTTCACGTCTAACTGGTGTTGAGAAAAACGTTACCCTTCCAAGACAGAAATTTGTTGGAAGCCCTCTGAAGACCTTGAAAAGCTCCCAGTGGCTCTGCGCTGTCATTAATATCACCCCAGGGGATGCATGGGGAACGTAAAGCCAAACCATAGCAGAGCCAGGTTCATCCTTGCCTGGCATCACAAATGGTGAGATCCGATTCACGTGGCATGATTTTCAAAAGAGCCTGAAAGAGTTACACTGCCATTTCCTGCTATGTTTCAAAGGGTTATTGAGCCACATGCACCAGACACTTAATGTCAATAAAGCTTTACTGCTAATACATCAAAGGTATTGTATGGGCAAACTCTGCATGCTGGCCATTGATGCTGGTACCTATTTTTAATTGCTATGTTGAAATAACACATTATCAAAAAATAAGGGACAGAATAAACTGTTTCAGATATTTCAACACTAATTGGATTTTAGATGGGTTGGTTTCATTTGGTTTTTTTTTTGGTGTTGCTTTGTGGTTGGGTTTTTTGCTAATACATCTTCTAAAATAAGCACTAACATAACATTTAAAAATCACCTGGGTTAAATTCACAAAAATCCTTCTACTAACACTAGTAAGCACACTGTTTGATGGATGCTGTTAAAGTAGATTGTGGCATAAATTTCATCAAGAAATTGTTGAGACGAAATGAAGCCTTTTTTTGCCAGGTTAGAAGGATGGATCAAGTGTTTAAATGCCAGGCTGACTGATGCCTTAGCAACTGAAACGGATGGCCTTATGTTGGGCTGTTTATGCTGCTCAGGTGGCTTCTGGCAGCTAGGAGGCTGGTTTTAGCATTTAGAAGATGATCATTTAGGACATGCAAGACAATGAAGTTTCACGAGCATAAATTAGAAGTTACTGGGAAGAGAACAAAGTTCTTTGTTTCAGGCTTGCCTATTTATTTTTTTTTTTATGTTAGTCTGTGCAGGATCAGCTTCTGGGTTCATCTCTCTGTTTTCTGCAGTCTGTTTTTCTCTCTGAACATATGAAAGGCTGTAAAAGAGATGATGCCTTCTCTGATAAGATCAGCCAGGCAAATGAGGTTTTCTGTGTACTTGGAAGGCTGTCCTGGGTTTACCATGAACAGAAAATGCTTCACATCTTGGAAAACATAATGGCGTCCTTCAAACAGTCCTCTCCTGCCCCTGACAGTACCTGTTTTTGCAAGTGCTTGTTACAGTGGAGTTCATATGCTGAAATCTAAATAAGATGACTGTACAGTGCCTCTTCTCTACCTTAAAGCTACTTGATATGGTCACTGCTAACGGGAGAGAGAAGCCATGGTGCTATGTAAAGGAGATGGCTGCGTCGTCTTACTTCATGAAAAATTCAAATGTTTTGTAATCATAGATGTTATCAGAGCTTTCTAGCTTTCAACTCAATTAAAAAGATGGAACAGCAAAAAGAATTTGAAGACTGTTTCTCCTCTGGATCATCCCATATGGCCAGAGGATAGAAAGAAGCTTTTTCTGCAAAGGAGGCTGCAGCTTGTGAAGGGGGCATGATTCCCTTAAGGAGGGATGATTTGTGTCACTTACAGAGTTCTGTTTGCAGCTGAAAACTGCATTTCTCACACTGAAAGATGTTATGCAAACTGTTTTGCTAAAGCCCGTTACAACAGATCTGGACCTTGAATGCTTGGCAATTTCTGGGGCTTGGTGCTTGGCACCATCTCTACAACTGGAGTTGGCATTGCTCTGCTGATGTTGGCCTCTTTAGGGGGATGCACTGATTTATACTGGCTATAAAATATCCTCAAAGTACAATTCCACTGGAATCAGAAAGATACTAATGTATTGTAGTTGCATTTGCCTAAGATTATTTTCAGAGCAATGAATGCTGCAAAAAGTTTCCAGCTTTATTCTATATTAAAACCACTTGAAAGGGATAATCAAGGTAAATGCATGCCTGGCATGCAGGCAATGTGAGATGGTGCTAAAGACACTTGCTTTGCAAGCTAAAGACCGCACATCATCCGCAGCATTTCTTTTTCTCTATAATCAATGTACTTAATTAATCAGCTGCACCCTGAGAAAGTGCAAGGTGGCTAATCGCTTTAATCATTAAGCAGTGGTATTAATTTTCACTTAAGGCATCATCCGTGGAAAGTAAATTAAGATTCTCGAAATGAGAAATGCACAGGGGTGGAAGAGAGCTGATAAGGACATTTCTGCATCAATTCTGGCTGGCGCTGTTGAAATTGGCTTGTGCCTCTCTCCAGGGCTTCTTCAAGTAAGTTTTTTGGAAACATTTTCTTCTTTTATTTGGGCAGGAAAAGTAGAGCAAAGATGTTAGTTTTCAATGTTTGCCATGGAGGTACCTGGCATTGCTTTGTTTTGGTTTTTTATTACCTCCCTTTCTGCAGACCAATTAGCTTTTGGAACTGGCCAGAAATCTTCCATTCGAACAATATTTTTGCTAGTAAAGATGAGTGTTTTATAAAATCAAATTGTCCATGGGAAAATAAAAGTGAAATATTTTTATTTTGGATCACTTCAACCTCATTTTAAACATTTGACTGGTAGAACGTTCTGAATTAAAACAGCAGCAACAAAATGCCACTCTGGTGCATGGTCCACTTGGGAGAACAGGGTCAGATACACCATTCCCTGGAGGCAGTTCACACCATGTAGTTTTAAAACCAGTTTCAACAAAATTAAATAAAGAGATTCTGCTTCCCCAAAGTGAAAATACCTCATTTTGGGTTGAAAAAGGCAAAAACATTTTGGTAGCTTTTTCAATTTGGAAGCTTTTTTTAATTTTCAAACAGCAGTTATTTTAACTGCTTATACTGTTTAAGACAATAACCAGCGTTGAAATCCCTGAATATCCATCAGCACTGAAATGGAACTTAATTAAAATTCATGCTGTACTTATATTTTTGGCTACCAGGGTATCACCAGGGAAGTCTGAATTAGATGGTGCATGTGGGGAACACTACTCCATCACAAAGCTTCATCAAAATTTAACAGATGTTAGGGAGAGACTTTCAGGTCCAATGAAGATTTGGCAAGGAGGGTCCCAAACCTGCTATTAACTACTGGGCATACAGCTAATTTTAAAAAGGGAGTTTTGGCCAAGCTCTTTGGATGAACCAAACTTGCAGAAGGGAAGAGCAGAGAGGCACGAGGAGTCCACTTTCTTCTGTGAAACTCTAATAGCCTAAATACAGTAAATAAAGATGTAGATGACCTCCCATACATTAAATACCTCTGCTTCACTGCGCTTGTACATTAATTTGGTTCATTTGAAATTAATTCAATTTTTTCTGTCCTGGCACTTCATCTTGACATGATGGTTTGCTTTGCATTGTTTGATTTTAGTGGTATGAATTGATGTTCTCCAAATTAATATTTTACTTCTCAGTAGCAATGTAGGTGGTTAAGGTATTTTTAAACACCTGCCCTATTTCAGATTGCTTTGATTTAAATATAATGTTCTTCATTTCTGTTGCACTCCCAACAGAAGCAATAAGCATAATGAACATCTCTTACAGGGGAGTAGAATAGCAGTGCACAATGTCTGATAAAACATTGGCCTCGTTCAAGTCACTGATAGTTTTTCCATTAAGTTCAGAGCAATCAGAAATTTGGCAGATCATATAAATAATAGGCTTGTAACGTTTGTTCTACTGTGTATTCCTTTTTTTTTAATCATCACAGTAAGAGGCATAAGCTTCCTAGCTTCAACTGAGCAAATAATGATACTAGGAGCTGTGGAAACATGACTGCCTGGGATAACATGTTTTACTGTAGAACAGGAGCTTGTGTTTGATGAAGCTTTGGCCACTTTCAGTCCTGTGTGGCTGCTGTTAGGTGAAAGTTAAATGGATACAGTAGTGCATTGTAAGCTTTGCTGTAGATTGGGGATCTTTGGAAAGGTTCTGCAGGCAGGCTGTGGTGTAAATTTTATTAAAGGAGATGAATCTCTCTTTGAATATGTACAAAGGAGAGCAGAAAGACTGTGCTGTGTTCAAGATCTTAATCATTTCAATGCCAGCACATGTTTTTTAGAATTAGCTCTTGTGAGAAACTAAGTCACTTTAATTCAGTGGCACTTAACTCAGTTGCAGAATTAGTCAACAGCCGTGTCTGATGTAATTGTGAATCTTTCTTTCAGTCAGCTAACGATGCCTAGGACATTTCTTAAGTTTACGCATCTAGTAAATTACTGTGAAAACATTAGCTATAATCATACATACTAATCTTTAGGAGAAGAATTTGGAATGATCATGTATTATTTAAAAGCATAAACACTTGCAAAATGTAGTATGTGTAAATTTGCATGAGAATGTCAATTCTCAAGATCCCACTTTCTCTCCCTGAAATTTTGGATTTAGCTGTCCATTGGTTTTGCTGATTCCACGTGGAATAAACAATGCAAACTTTTTAATTAATGCAAAAGCATACAAATTAGTCCATTAAAAACCCTGAGAACCCAGCATGTCTTGACAGATATTAGTCACATTATTAATACTCCCCTGGAATGCTCTCAAATTGTGCTAATGAGGTCAGCATGCAGCTGGAATAAAACAGCATAGATCTTCAAGACCTTCTAACTTTAAGGCATGTAAGTCAACCTGTGCTTCCCTTTTGTGACAAAAGAAATGGAGATAATAGTTCACATTATGTTTTTTGAGTGTTTTCCCTGGAAGATTCATCTGCTTTTGATTCACCTACAGTGTCACTTTGATGTGTCCATTCATCATCTTCTATCTTCATGCAATTAGGTGAAACACCAGTTGAGCAGTTGTTAACAAAACAGTTTCTTCTCGTTAGCTGAGAAACCTTTCAGAAGAAGGAAAAAACCCAACCACTTTCTGTCTCATCTGTTCTTACCTTCAGATCCTCTGTACCAGCAATATAGCTCTCCCTGTCCTCCCCTCTCTATGACCACCATGGACCAGGTCTGTCTGTTGTAGCTAACTCCCCAAACCATCTGAGCCACTTTGATTTCCCTCTTTGCAAAGCCGCAGTTTGCCTGTTTTGTAACATGATTGGTGTAACCCATTAAAGTAGTCATCCTTAATATCCTGCCATGTTTGTTTTATGAGTGCCATTACAACTGCGTGTCCGGTATTCCTGCGCTTTGCTGGAAGCGTTGCTGGTAATTGATGAGTTTTTAGCAACTCTGACTGTGATGCCTTGTGGTCACAGAGAGTGATGTGGGTGCCAGTGCCTGCTAACCACGCACAGCAGCAGGGAAGCGTTTGCTCTCCCAGTGCAGGGGACCACCTTCGCCCAGACCATGTCATGCTAAACAACTGGATTTCAATGACTGATGAGTTTGTACTGCAAGCTCTAAGCTGTAGTTTTTCTTCCACTGATGGAAAAAATTGTCCCTTATCCACCATTTAAGAGACCTTTATGCTGGGCATGATCTGAATCCTGCCTGCTGTGTTTGGTGGGAGACCCGTGACAGATGTTGATAGACTTTGGCTCAGGCCCATTGAGAGGAGCAAGAGGACTTAGCTCCCTGTCTCTTCCAGCTCATTCCTCAAAGAGTCTGGAAGTGCTGGCTGCCATCAAAACTCAGCAAACGCAGCCTTTACTGCAGGTCAGCACCCAGCACATATTTGACGTACTGACAAATTTGTCAGTTATTTCTTACAGGAATATAACTAAGAATAATGGACCTGCACCTCATTTCTCTGCTGCTAGCTTTATACCTCTATTACTCTCTCGACTTCAGTAGGTCGCACTAATACGTAACTGAAATATCTGAAAGAGGGAAAAAATCCATGTATTGGAGAGGGAATGTGGGCCAGGTTTTTAATAAAATTGAACACTAAAACTAGATGAAGTGTGTGTTCACATTATTTTTCAGTAGAAGTCATTGCACTCTTTGTATTTACTATTAAAATAATCTAATGGCTGATAAATCCACTCAGATGCCAGGGTTTTTTTTTCTTTTTTCCCCCCAAATTAAAGAAATCAAGGAGTTCATTTCATAGTCTGAAGTTTTAAAGCTTTACATTTGCTACTTGCCCTGAAAATCTTTAATGGTAACTAGTTGCTTAATTTATTTTTGTTTTGTTAATTTAGTTTTCTTAGCAGTCTGCCTCCCTATAAACATTCAATACCCCTTCACTATGTTGCAGCTATAGCTTAAAGATTCTTGTCCACCCACTCTGAAAATTAAGGAATCTTTGGCTGAGCAGAAATAGGTTTCATTTTTTTGTAGGTTAACTTGCTTTTGCCTTCAGAGCTCTGGCTCTTAAGTAATTAAAAACTGGTGATGTGCTTCAGGTTTCCTCCACACCAACCTGAAAATTGTGGAGCGGGCTAAGAATGCCAAGAGGTGAACTGTGAAGCAGCCTCTTTATTATAAACACAAGTTCATTTGGCTGCTTGTTTGGCTTTTTTAATAAAGTCTCATGCCTGCTTCAATTTCTCACAATTTTTCCTGTTGGGTGAAGATGCAAGGGAGAGGAAATGGAGGGTATTTTGATAAGCTACTTTTATTTGTAAAAAATTTTTAGTAAAAAACCTTAAAATTATCCACTTCTTAAAAAATCTGCCCAATCTAAATTTTCTCTTAATCTCTGTGATTCTTTTTTTTGGTCCTGTTTGACTGTATACCTCTGAGCCAAGCATTAGCAAACAGAAAGATAGATGGATGCATTTGGACTTTGATTTGGTTTACTATGCCGGGAAAACAGTCGACAGTCATGGTACCTAAGAATGGAATTGATAATTTTGTCTCTTCTTTGAAGCTTGACAAAATTTATGCTTAGATCTAGCTGTGTGGTGTATGTCATTGCTGTACTGCCCGGGTGCCTTATCCCCGTGTGAAATAGTTTGTTTAGCTGCAGCCTTTCTTTTCGAAGATGCTTACGTGCCATCAGGCAGCATAACTCATGTTGGTTTTCTGATTTGGTCTGCAGGGGAGATAGGAAAGAAATTAGTAAGGAAAAAGTAAAATAAGAGGTTGTGTGACATTGTAGTGCCAAGTGATATGTAGAGAAGATCATTAGTTACTTGTCAAAGGAAATCTGCTTAATCTAGAAAAAGAACACAATGTAAGATGATCTCAGTGAAGCTATTTTTCTTCATAACTGTTACTTTACAAATAATGCAACTTCAATGAAGATAAATATAAATATTAACATGAGACTCCCATTTTTTTTTGGCTGCGTTTTTTGTGTGTTTTTAAACCTAAATAGCAAAAAGGTTTCAGCTTTGCAAAATAAGAGGTGGGACAGCCAGTATGTCTTCCTATAAATTCTTATAACTGGATTATTAGAATTGTTGCTGCTTGTTATCTCAACTATTTTCACTGTTACAAATTGCGCAGTAGTCACCTGTTGTTTGGAGTCAGTTTATCGTCTTTTGGCTGTAATTCCACTGCTTTAGTTTTTGACCTAATCCCAGATGCTTGATGAGTGTTAAGGAAATTGAAATAAGAGCTTTTTCAGTGATAACTAGAAAATGAAATCACCACTGCAGTGTGCTCTGTACTTGCTTGTTCTGTGGCCAGGCAGGGCCTTTAATGAATACCTGAAACTGGACTACCAGGAGGGTCTATGTTCACCTCAAGTATTTTTCAGGATCCAGCAGACTTCTCTACTTCATCCGTTTCAAATGATGTATTATTCTATGACTGTTTTGAAAAGGAGGATGGCAGAAAAGTGTGCTGCTGTCTTACTCATTATTCAGGATCTGGCTGGTGTTGTCTGGCTGAGTATTTTTACTTTTATGATGTACCTGTAAGAACTGGGTAAAAGGCTTATGTTTCTGGAGGGACATGATGATATTCACCAGTAGGGACTTTGATCTTTAAGTTTAATATTCTTGAACATAGCCCTCCCAATATTGTGGAGTTTGGGATCCTGCTGAGCACACTGAAGTTTGGTACTATGACAAAGGTTTTAGATTTTAGAAGAGCAAATTTCAGCTCAGAGCTCAGTTTGGAGGGATTCCATGGGAAGCTTCCACGAAGGATAGAGGTAGTGAGTCCTGGGAGTTTTTCAAGAATGCTCTCCTGGAAGCATGAAAACAGTTCATCCCCTTTAAAGGTGGGGGAAGTAGGTGGAGCAAGAGACCCCCTTGGCTTAACTGCGAGCTTCTGAGTCTGCTCAAAACCAAAAGAGAACCATACCAGTGATGGAAAAGCACGCAAAAACCCATTGAGAGCTACAAGGGCATTGCCAGGCTGTGCAGAGATGCAGTTGTAAAAGCAAAAGCTCAGCTTGAATGGAAATCGTCCAGAGATGTCAAGAACTACAAGAAAGGGTTCTTCAGGTACAACCAGAAGAAACAGAAGGAAAATATTGTCCCACTGTTGAACAGGAGAGGTGAATTAGTCACCAACAATGCTGAGAAAGCAGAGGTTCTCAACAGCTTCTTCACCTCTGTCTTTACCAGAGCTGTTGGGCCTCAGGCCTTGGGAACAACAGTCCAGATTGATGCAAATACAAACTGACTGTCAGTGAAGAAAGAGTTGGTATGTGAACTATGTCAGGAGCTTGACCCCTAGAAAATCAATGGGCCCTGACAGTATCCACCTGAGGGTTTTAAGAGAGCTGGGTGACATCATTGCAAGGCTGCTCTCCGTTGTCTTTGAGAAGTCAAGATGGAGTCTGGGGGACATCCCAGAAGACTGGAAGAAGGCTAATGTCACCTCCATCTATAAGAAGGGCTTAAAGGAGAATTGAAGCTCAGTGTTGAGTGAACAGTGTGCTGCTGAGGCAAGAAAGTCAACAGGATGCTGGGTTGCATCAACAAGGGCATCAACAGCAGAGATAAAGAAGTCATTATCCCACTCAGCGCTTATCAGGCCATACCTGGAATACTGTGTTCAATTTTGGTCCCTGCTATGCAAAAAAGATGCGGAGAGGCTGGAGAGAGTCCAGAGAAGGGCCACCAAGATGATCAAAGGCTGGAAAGCCTGCCGTACAAGGAAAGGCTGAGAGACCTGGGTTTGTTCTGCCTTGAGAAAAGAAGGTTTAGGGGAGACCTAATCGCCATGTTCCAATGTTTAAAGGGTGGCTACAAAGAACATGGAGACTCCCTTTTTACAAGGAGTCCCATGGAAAAGATGAGGGGTAATGGGTACAAATTACTCCTGGGGAGATTCTGATCGGACATAAGAGGAAAGTTTTTCACAATGAGAACAATCAGCCATTGGAATAATCTCCCTGGGGAAGTGGTGGATTCCCCAACATTGGACACTCCTAAGGTTCAGCTGGACAGGGTGCTGGGCCATTTTGTCTAGACCATGCTTTTGCCAAGAAAGGTTGGACCAGATGATCCTTGAGGTCCCTTCCAACCTGGTATTCTGTGCTTCTATGATTACTTTGTGGATATATTCTCGGTGTTGACAGGGTCTTGAATGCAGCTATGAATTTGCTGGATAGTGATACAGGACATGTAAATTAGAATTTATAGATGATACAGTGATAGTGATATAGGACATGTAAATTTAAGAACTTGCAGAGTTTTTTTCATTTCCATTAAAAAAAAAAAACAAAACAAAACCCAAAAAAACCACAAACCAAAACAAAATAAAACAATGGGCTTCCCATGGCAGAGAGGAGATGGCTTATTGTATGACTACTGACTTCAAAACAGTGCCTCTGTTTTTCAATAATGACCTTTAAGCCTTATAGCACCCCTCCTAGGCAAAATATTGTGTTGCATCCTTTTTTTGCCTCTTGGTGAGCATATTCCATTTTCTTAAGCTTGCGTGTACAAATCTGACTTTCATTTTTCCACCACATGACATTTGGTATTATTTTGGTACAATTTCTCCGAGATGTTGTATGTTGTAATTTGAGCCCAGAGGTTTGCTCACTCTTTGGATCAGTAAAGAAATCAAACAAGCAACAGGTATCTTTCTGCCTCAGATCTCTAAGGATTTGCAGTTGCCTGAAGAGGATAAGACCAGATGCCACCTGTGTTACAAATGTTTCTCTTCTTTTAAAAGATAAAAATCTCTGGGCTAAATTCACCAGTGCTTTTAACATCATGAATAGAATCAGACTATGACTAGTGGGACATGTGTCTTTAATTGTTTGTCTTCTGGACTAGCATGTGAGCAGAGGCACATCTCTTGAGTCACAGAGAAAAAGAGAAGTATATGTGAATTACTCTTCAGAGACTTGTAAAGCCATATAAAAATTTGTGGGCTTGCTGCATTATTCAAGGTACATAATTTTATTACAGATCTGAGCAACACATGGGACAAATGATTTATTGTTATTGTCGTATTTTACAGAATGAATGTTTTACAAAGATTTTACTGCATGTATTTTAAAAAGTACAGGGCAACTCTTTGGAAAATGCCAGCTTATGTTTTGATGAAAGTAGAATTTTATATACAGGCAAAAGTAATGTATTTGTATTATGGTATACAGGCCATTACTTAGTAAATGATTGAAAGAATCTTATCATCTGGTCCAGTACTCTTCTGGTAGCATCTTATTTGGGGTAGAGGTATAGGATGATAGAAAGCAAAAATAGAGATATGCCTAAAAATACAAGTCGGTTCCTCTCTGTAATAGCAAAACAACCATTTTTATTATATAATACACATTATTTATAAGTAATTATGTATAATTGGTGACTGATAAACATCAGGTTCAGATTGCTTTGCAAGAGTGAACTGGTTTTGATTGAACATGAGGGATAGGATTCATCTCATCCTAACACTGTATGCCTAATGACTAGTCTAAGTTTAGACCCCAATCTATGATCAGTGCCTAAAATTGGTGGGTAGAATTGTTCCTTGGAGAAGAAGACCAGGCAACTACCTTGGATATTGAAAACCAAATATTAGACACTTCAAGTCTAAGAGAAGTCACTGCTGGTAGACTAGTTTGGCATTAAAACTGGAAACCAAATCACCTGAATCGAAAAGCAGAATGTTTTCATTTCCAGTGTGCTGTTGTGGATCCTCATCTACATTGGTTTTGGTTGCCACCTCCCGGGTTCCTACCCTGATTACATAGTGATAAATCCCCTCTCGCTGCCTGCTGGTAAGTCCAGCTGGGGGAAGAGAATGGCAGGCCATAGATTTTAATATTCACTTCCCAAAACACAGCATGAAACATTTTGGCTATCCACCGAAGCAGTTCCCTTTCTGGTCCAGTGTTGAAACTGATTTAATTCATCACTGGTTTATGCTTTAAAAAATAAAAAATAAAAAAAAGGTTGAGGCTTAGATATTTGGGAATTTGATCTTTAAATTAGGGGCTTGAAGCAGTCCATTTGTACTTGTCTCTGCCGTTTCATTATCTGTTCTGCTGCTTCCATAGTGTGGGCGGAATATTCCTTCATGAAGCTGAAACTCGCTGTCTTTTCTCAAAGACCCTAATGAAGATAAATCATGCAGTCAGCAGTTGTTTTCTTTCCAAGAATTCTTCTTAATTTTGCACTTTGTGGATGGTTCCTGCTACATTAGATATCTTTTTCCTCTGAATGCAGTGATCCAAAACCAAGCGAATAAGAGCTACAGGATTTGGAAGAGTGCCGCTCGACTTTGTTTATAGCCTGCCTAAAGCAACCTTTCCATAATTTGACATTTGGTTACATGGGACATACAGCAGAGCTGCAGTCTGCTGTAGGGTGGGCTGAGTCATTCTTGCTGGAATCCCTTTGACTATCACTAGGCTGGACACGAGTGGTACATCTGCACAGCTAGAAGGGCTTTTCCATCCCTAATTCTCTGCACATGGGAATTCTAGAGTCAAGAGTGGTTGATGGCTACCACAAGGTGCTTGCATGTCTGATGTTCTCCTGAAAAATCAGACTCGCCAGACCCGCTTTGAGCTTAAGGTCTATGTAATAAGGACTGCATTTCTTCCAGATGAGAAAAAAACACAGTTGACCCACAGCTGAGTTTAAATTCTCATCTGTACAATATTTTTAGAGTTAAAACAGAAGTTCTGACTGAATAAGAAACTGTCGATATATTGAACTAATTACATTTAGTACTGAGTTAGACCATACCTACATGAAAGAAAAGATCTGAAATCACTAGAACTAAGCTTAGTTATTTGCAGTCTGCGTAGTTTCCAGGCCATGTCTAGTCCAAGGCAGTAGCATAATAAAGTTCCTTTAATTTGTGACTGAGCTGCATTTCTCCCCAACAGTTGCCAAGCCTAGGCTCTTTGACAGGTGGTTTTATCTTCTTATTAAATTACTCAAAGAGATTCATCGTTTGTATTTTGACTTTACCATAGGATATGGTTTTCCAGCTTGTCCTACTAGGAGTAGATACTGCACTCATTAATAAAGAACAGGACTGGATCTTCTGTTGACAAGATCATTTCTTTTTCCTCCCATGTCTTGGATGAAACCTGGGCCCTTGCGCACATCCTTGTCACAGCTCCCCTGGATCCTGCAGAATCCAAACTTGCTGTGTTGCATTAAGATGGCATGTTTGTGCCACATGGCTTTTGCCAGGCCCACTGAGTGAGGCCCAAAGTCTTCTATCTAGCTCAGGATGCTGCCTCCAGCAGCAGACAAGAGTGGATGCTTGGGAAGCAGTATGGTCACCAGGTCAGAGACTGTGTGGTATCTACCCGGTTATGGCCTCCCTGCTTTTAGCATTTATGGACTGTTGGAGAAGGAGGAAGCACAGCATCTAATAGCCCTTCCAGATTCATCTTCCGTTAATTTGTCTAACCGTTTTTTGGTTCATTCAGGCTTTTAACCTCAGTATTGCTGGGGGTAAATTAATTTTGTAACTCATTACATGTTCTGTGGAAAAGTACTACTTCTTCTTTTCTGCTGCTTCTGAATCTCCCCTCTGGTGATTTCTATGGATTCCCACTAGTTCTTGTATTATGAGAAACAGTAAATAATAACTCCCTGTCCACCTTCTCTGTGCTATTCATGATTTATAGACCACTGTCAAATTCCCCTCCTTTCTCTGGCTGAAAAGTTACATTCTGTTTACTCTTAGCTCATACAAATCTATGCCATTCAAAGTGCTGTATAAGCAGTTGTGGTAGTTAAAGGAGGTAAATTAAACATTACATAAACATGCTTAGAAGCACTGAGAATTTGTGGCTATAGCTGAAATTATTGGAAGGCATCTTCAGGCTGAAAATCAGGGCCTTAGTGTAGAGATATGGAGAGATCAATAAGGATACTCGCAGAGGGATTCAGTTCTGAGCTGAAGAACAGCATCAAGCCGCATTCTGCAAATCTCTGCTCCATTCAAATGCTGCAAAATATTTATTGTCCATGCTGAATATAAGCAACGAGGCTTTTTCAATTGATCACCAAAAAATATCACTATACAGTAACTTGAAAGATACTTAGTTTTACCCTCCAAGGATCAAGGACAGTGTTATCCCTGTTTCATTCTGGCACAAGTTTTTGGGAGTTAGGGTTTTGAATCAAAAACCCAAAGACGTCGGTGCTGCCAATGGACTGTCTATTCCTGTACCCCAGGAACTGAGAATCTGCTGAAGGGGAATGTTTTTAGGAGCAAAGCTATTCATACACGAGTCTCAAATTATCTTCAATAGCATGCTCAGCCAAATCTTAAAAAGAATACAAGTACACATTAATTAAGAATCAACATAATTCTATTCCTTGAGTATGGTGTGTATTAAAACATAAACTCTGTGAACATACACTTGAAAGGAAGCTTCTAAATATTTTTAAAAGCTTAATTTTCAGTCACCCTTTATTTATTTTTTCATTAGGAGAGAAGAAAAAGGATGGCACTTGACTTTCCGAAACTTTCCATTTGCTTTTCAGATATAGCATCAAAAAGTTGCTGAGTGTCCTTAACTCTGCTGATAGGGCAAAATCAGGAATGATTTAGATTTATATGAAAAGCAGAGACATGGGATGACATTTTCAAAAGCGCGTGAAAGCTGCATTTGTGAAGCTGTTCAGACAACTAGAGGACCAAAAAAATATGCAAAGAGATTTTCAGGCATATATCCAGAGCATTAATGCAGTTTTCACATTTGAATTTTGAGAAATTTACATTGCCAGGCATTGAAATGCTTTTAGAAATCTGACTGTTTGTTGTAGTACCACAAATGAGCTTTTCAAAAATAATTCTGTGATGGAAGACCCAAGTGCCTGGTCACTTCCAACAACTGCTTGGAAAATAGGGTTTAACCTTTGTCCTGCCACACCAAGTAGTGTAACACCTAAATACTCTTGTAAGTGTTGGTGAACAGTCCCTCAGTAGTAACCTGAGCTCTTGCACCACCTCACAACTAGCCCCACTGTTTGGAAATACTAATGGTCCACAGGAGGCTTTGCACTCCAGAGAGCATCTTTCCTCAGGCTTACTGGTGTGGGAAGTGGCACAGCACACCAGGGACCAGTTTGCGTCCAGATGCATCTCACAGAACAAAGAGGACAAAGTTTGCTAATGATTCTCAGCTCCCCCTTCAATTTGTGTTGTACTTTGCCCTGCATTTCTGCTTTTCTGCTGACTTACTGAACTTTGTGTTTTGCAGAATGCCAAAGCCAGCTATGACTTCAGCAGTAATGATCCCTACCCCTACCCCCGCTATACAGATGACTGGTTTAACAGGTAAATGGGTGTTAATCCACTTTGGTTTGCTTAAGAAATTACAAGTGTTTGCTGGTATTTGTGGAATGCCTGTTTTCTGCTAAATTCAATGGTTGCCAGAACAGAAGCTGCAGTCTCACTACTGCTTGAAAATTAGAGGTGACTTATGACATAATTTTTTGGGGGTAACCTCTAAATAGCACTGAACAACCATTTTCTGTTTTATAAATGAAGCTGCTGCTTCAGAAAAGTATATAGGTAAATTGCTTGAATGGGTGATAGCCACATACCATTTTCTGTGAGCTGTCCTAGGACATTACAGTAACCCAGATCTGTATGTGCTTAATACAGTTTTGACTGGTTTCACATCTACCATGTCTGAGGCAGTATCAGTGCTGGCTAATTTTAAAGGGAGTAAGCTGGAGACAGGAAAAGGCTTTGGGGGGAAAATGTCTTTTCATCTGATTGTAGGCTAAGAAGGCAGAAAAACAGCACGGTGTAGAATAACCAGTTTAAAACCAATTACATCTTACATAAGTTCTGAATTGTCTGTTTTTTCACCTTGATTAAAGGACGGTGTACATGGGTAGCATTTCAGGGTTGATTCTGAGATATTTCTAGCTGATGAAGGAATTAAAGTCCATGTACACTGACTGGGAACCTGTTCTGTTGTGTTTGTAAACCTGGAACCAACAGTACAGCTGTGCTTGTTGTGATATTTCTAACACACATTGTGATTGCCCAAGACCCGTTCCTCCTTCACTGTGTTCTGAACTTAGCCAGTTTCCAGCAGGTGAAGGCCTAGTCCTCAAAGTATGATATAAATAAGAATGGCCCAAAAGAAAAGGCTTCAGATTTTAGGAAACGTGACCTTTTTTCTTTCCCAAAATTAATTTTTTGTTAGAATGGAACGGTTGACAGTTTTTTAAAAACTATGTGCCTGGGATTCTGCATCCGTCCCATGAAAAAGCCCTTTCCATCAGGCTAACTGCACCTGGCAAGATGTGAAAGTAGTCAAGGGTGCAGCATACAAGGCACACTCATAGGGTGTGTTTACTCCTCGGCGATCTCAGCATCCAGCATCTCTGGCTCTGCAGCATACTCCCCAGGGTCTCAGGCAGGTTCTGGCTTGGATGTGCAAAAATTGTTTCAGGATATTTTCAATGAAATTTCTAAATGTCTTCTAGATGTAAATATAATTGATGTCGCCAACATTTACATAGTGGCAGCACTGAGGATTTGAAAACTTTTAAAGATTTCAGGGCTTAGTCTTAGTGCCTATCAAAAAATATTTTAGGCCTATTTGATGTGGTTTTGATCTTCTAAGGTGTATGGATGGCCTCTGAGTTTTGTATGGGTTTTTTGTTTTTATTTCTAAAGAAATCAATTTTAGCTCTGTCAGAATGGCACAACAAAGATGTGGAGCAGCTGCGCTTCCACTTCAGACACAGGCTTCCTGGAATGGATCGGACAGATTTAGGAGCTGTGATGTCCTCCTTTGTAGTCCTGCCATTTTTCAGCCAAAGCAAGATGCCAATGAGATTTCTCCTTCATTTCAGGAAAGGACATCTGACACTTTTAAACTAGTATGAATCCAATTAGTGAATGGAAAGTCGGAGAAAGACTAGGGCTCTAATTTGTGAAGGTCTGCTGCCTTTCTCGCTTTATTTATGCAAAGGATCTTTGTAGGGGAAAGGTATCACTTAGCTCTGGAGCAGCACGGAGGAAAATTAAATTTAGCTTTAGTGGGTAATGGCAGCTTGTGTCATTTTCAGTGTGGAACTTCATAAAACTAAGTGTGTTCTGCCAAGCCCCATTAACACTGATTGTTCTGCTATCAAGTATTTTATAGTGGGGCACAGTTTGCAGTCCTTATGTGTTCTGCAAGGTGGCTGTGGAGCCAGACTTACCTCCTAAAGTCTCTTAAAATGGGCCCCAAGCTTCCTGGATGTGGCAAGGCTTATGGTCTCTGGCCCCAGGTGCCTCTGACTAACTTCAGGCACCCAAGTGAGGAATCGAGGGTGGGCAGCATGGTCAGCCGTGACCCAATCTGTAATTATTGAGAACAACATGATGCTGGTTTTTAAAGAACTGCAACACTTTCTTCTATTTCTTTTCTTGAGGGGATGGAGAGCTCAAGTCAGCAAGTGAGGAGGAGAAAAGCAATGCAGAAATGGCTTTGCTGATTTTCTTCATTATTCTTTCCAGAAAAAAATGATACCTAGAAAGTATATCATTCTTGGTTATAAACCTTGAGGTTGGTGATACAGGAAGTTTTCTGCCTTGCAAGATGAATTATGGGAGCAACACATTCAGTAAAGCATCCCTTTCCTGCCTGCACAATTCGAGAAGGCTTTAAGATGCAAGATTTCATGTTTTCTCCAGGCTAAGATGCAAACCAGCAGACCGTATCCAGCTGTTCAGGAGTAGTTGTGACCCTTTTTCTCTGCATATTTCTTTGCTATACTGTTAATCAGGCTGATACGCTCATATATAACCTATTGTCATAACTTCTGACTCCTGAATTATTACCGGTAGGTTACGACCGTCTGCCTATGACAGTCTGTCTATCCATATGCGTAGCTACACAGGTGCAAGGTGCATCTGGATAGAGAGTAGTTACACAGAAAAGCAATTCAGAGAAACCTGCAATGAAGACTCCATTTTGCTCAGTTTGCAGTCAGTGATGTATCTCCATTGAATTTTATGTATGCCGGAGGATCAGACTCAAAATAGGATAGCATAATATCTCTTTTTCCATAAAGAATATGTTTCTATGTGAGCAATTCAAGTCATTTGTGGAACAAGAAGCAGAGGATTGTTTTTTAAAGAGATGAACCAAGGGGCTTTTGTGAGCTGCCAGCTGCATGTGCAAAGTGTCATTAGACTTTAAGAGAAAAGGGAGAGGTTTTTGCATGGAGTATTTAATTAATCGCAGCTTCTCTGCTTGTAAGCACAGATTCTCCTCCACTTTCTGCTTTTTAAGGCTGCTGGAAGCACTTTGGCCTTACCATCTGACAGCCACTGGCCCGTGAACCCAAGCAGGGTGGGTTTTGGAAGGGGACAACGTGATGCCTTAGGCAGGGGATTGCAGTTGGGCAGTGCAGTTGCTGTTACAGGGAGAGGCATGCACACGGCTGGGCAGTCAAGAGATTTATTCCTGTGCTTACCATATTGACGGCTCAACTGTGTTCAGACCCACGGCTTGGGAACCAAGCCAGGACAGGGGACACAGGGTGCAACATGGGGCAGGGCTGTGTTTGAACTTGAAGAGCGGTGAAGGAACCTGAACCAAGCCCTGTTCCCAAAAACAGAGACAACTCCACAGTGCTCAGTGATTTTTTTTAATTATTTTTTTAATTTATTTTTTTAACACCCACTCCTCCTGAACCACATTAGAGACCTTGGCATATACCATGTTGTGGGGTGTGGAGGTACCCGTAGGAGTCTGAGATAACTTGGCCTTTCTGTACAGCCCTCTGATTTCTTGTGAGCATGTGGAAGGCACAACTTGGGGCTCCCCATCTCAGAGCACTGAGATTACGAATTTCTGCCATGATATAAATAACCAATAATTATTTCCACTCCTGTAGCCTTTGTATTCTCTTACCCAGATAAGAGTTAGCTGGGCAAAAATTATTCACTATCGTGGAAACCCATATTCTCCAGATGTAAAAATGTCCTTTACTTATTATGGATCGAAACAAAACAGCACTGAGTCAAGGAGAGAACTCCCCTTGGCTTCCAGACAGCGCTTATTAACAGTAAAAACACCTGCTCCCCTCCTCCACATTTTTCAATCAATACAATGGAAACAACATAAGAACTGAGAATTTGTTTAAACAGGTTTAGCAGCTCTTTCTACCTGCAGCGTTATGACACAAGAGTCAAGGAAGAGCCACAGCACTACTGCTGGTTCATGGCATGTTTGGATGCAGGCGGAGGTCCCCATGGCACGCTCTCCAAAGCAGGGGAACATTTTCCCTTGTGCAAACACTCAAATGCTTAGAAGCTGGCAATGTCATTTGAGTCAAAAGGGGATAGCATTTGCCCCACAAAATTGTCCCTCTGAGCTTTGCATATTTAACTGCTGCCCAGTGCAAGCAACTAAGTGGTCAAATAGACGGATTGTCCCAGCTATTGAGACTGCAGCTCTGCATAGCCCTCCCGTGTGGACAGTTGGAGTTAGGAAGGATGGATACTGTCCTTTGCTGTCTGCAGAAGCATTACAAAACACATGAAAAGGAACCTCAATGAAAATCTGTGCCACCTCTGTCTCTTATTTAAAATAAGTCAATAGAAGGACATGCACGATAGCATTGGCAGTGGGTTTTAGAAATGGAAGTAGTTTTCAAAGACAAAGCAGAGTGACATTTTCATAACTAGTACAGATGTGTTATTTAAACCAGCTGAAGGCAAAACTGACTTTCAGTTGAATCACCCTCTTCCGCCTTAGGTTTTCATGAATGTTCGTGTAAAATGTTTGCATTTATATAATGTTTATGGAAGACTTGCTCTGCATGCTAATACATGGTTTACCTTGGAAGTAACTTCTTCATAGGTGAAAATATTCTTAATTGTTTTCTGTCCCCTTGTTTTTAACATCGAAATAATAGTGGAGAATGTTGGAGAGAAAAGCTGTGATTTGTGCCCATGACACAGGTCACTGCATAGAAACCACAATGGATTTATCAATGATACATGAACAGCAAATAGGGCTAAATTGGAAAAGTCTGCTATCTGCCATTAATAATTCAACCAAATGCATTTGCACTAACTCACATATTTTTTTCCTCCAGTCAGCAGCACGGTATCTAAACCCTGAGCTGCTGGAACAGGTCTGCTTGCAGTTTCCATCATGTGGGCTGGTACGCTGGGGAGGTGAGGTGGGGGAGAGGGTCTTCTGATTAAATCTTTTCACCAGGAAGGTCCTAATACTGTTTTTCCCTCTGAGAGAAAGAGCTCACCTGGCAGTGTCACTGATTTTTTGTACCCCAGCATCAGTCAAGACGATTTTTTAACAAAGCCATTTATTCTGCTCTGTGGCTTGTAGCTAGCCCACAGGTGACTAGATAATGAATGCCTAGTAACAGTGTATTTTTTTCACAGTTCCTTGAACAAGGGCATGAGGGAAAACCTGCTTGATTGTTGAAATTTCTCCAGCAGCTGAATAAGAAATCCGTATCACTGTCCTCTCTGCCCCCTTTGTAAAAGGAACTTGCGTGAGTTCTCCACCCTTTCATGATCAAGACACTGTGTACATTCAAGGCCAGTCATTTTCTTTTGTGGAGCTGCCTTTAAAAATATATTCTTCCAAGTACAGCAGGAAGAAGAATGTGTTGCTTCTCATCCTTTTATTAATGTTGCACTCACCTTGGCCGGAAGTGCTTAAAGGGAGAGAGAAAAAAGATGATTAAAACAAAACAATTCTGCTGCCTCCCAGGATGGTTCATCTGGTACTCTGTATAGCCTTTATAGTACAGCACTGCTAATTGCATGAATCCTTATCCTTAGCGTGCTATAGGAGCAATGCCTGTTTTAATGCACAGAGTGGATTGATGTGAGCAGTAGGATGGATTCATATTGATTCAACATCTTAAACATAAAGAAACCTGACAGCAGCGCAGGTTTCACAAGTTTCTCTGCTGATGTGCTATTTTTTAAAAACTAGATTATATTGTCTGTATTTATCTTCTATGTGGTTTAATTTCCGTGATGAATTAGGAGAAAGGAAAATGTAATCTGCCTTCCTGCAGGACTGCCTGAGAGCCACTGACAGTTAAAGGCTCTCTGTTAAGAGCTGTAAAGCACTTCAGAGATGCCAAGTGTTCTTGAAATGCCACGCGTCAGCCCGAACCTGGACCTCCGTGTCAGAGCGGAGACATTTCCCACTTGAGCAGAAAGCCGTAGCTCCGTAAGCTGACAGCTGGAGCACCTTGCCAGCACTCCTGGGAATTAGGCACTGGAGGAGAGCGATGCACGTGCCTTGGGTCTGGCCGGCTTTGGGCCTGGCCAGCCAGGCCACAGCTCTGCTGCCGAGGGGTGCAGTGACCTTCGTGGCTCCCTTCTGCCACTCCAGCTTGATATTGCACCCACCTCTTTCCATAACATTTCTTTTGTGGGCAGGGATATGCTCCTGATACGTCTGAACGGCAAAAAGGCATCCATACTTTTTTCTGTGGGGTTCAAAATAATGGGTGTCGCACTGTCAAGTCGCAAAAATAAAGGAGTTAATATTGATTTTATTTTTATACTGGTCTGTCAAAGGCCCATTTCTACTGACTAATAGTTGGTAACAAGGCAGAACCTGTGTGATAAAGTTAAAAAGAAAAGGTCTGAATAACTTCACAACTAAATGAAGCGTAAGTATGCACGTTAACCAAAGAGCAAGCATCGCTCATACTGCAGAGGGGAAGTTGATTATCTCCTGCTTCAGGAAGGAATGAGCTCATCCAAGTACAGCGCTCAACAGCTTGCCATGGAAGAGTTTTTCTCTGAAGTGTTGGGAGCTGACTATGAGGCAAAAACAAGATCGCGGTGATCCAGCTCGATTCAGTACATGCATTAGTTGGGGTTCACGTGGTGTCTCTGTCTTCCCTTTTGCAGCCATGGGACAAGGTGTGCAGGAGAGGTGTCTGCTGCTGCCAACAACAACATCTGTGGCGTGGGAGTTGCGTACAACTCCAAGGTGGCAGGTATGGTTATCAATTCAAGGTGTAAATGGTGCTTATGCCACTGTGCCTCAGGCAGAACTACGCCTGCAGAGAGAGGGAGCATTGCCCGGGACAGGACTGCGGGTTGGCACTGGGCCATGTGTTTATTACTTTTCACAGTAGCTGGGGAGAGGAATTTCTCCACGGCTTTGCCTTTTCAGTTGAGGGCCTTATATAGTCTCTTTAATAACATTGCAAAGATACAGCTCTGCTCCTTCTTATACCAACTCCTGTTTGTATACTGATTTTCAATGCTTCTTCCCTGTGTTGTTGCAGAATCATTTGTGACAAATCTCATTTTGCAGGAGGTAAAATATAAATTCCTGCTGCACTTAGAAACTGTATTTCAAAAGGCAAATCCCATGCTGCTCTTACTCTTTAGGCTCTCACAGGGCAGGCCTTGCAGTGCTGTAAATCTCTGCAGTAATTGGTTTCCTCTGTTTTAACAAGCGATGCAGAGTAGCAGGAGCAGATGGACAGAATGAAATGGGTGGTGCTTAGCACCCAGCATTCACACCTTAGGTTCATTGGGTGTTTTTACTTCTGACTAGCTCTTGTCTGCACGGATAGACTGAATACAGGGATTGGAGTGAGTTAGGTGCTTGGACAGCATGTTGGTTTAGTTTAATCTAAAGAAATCCAGTTTTTCCACTCTAAGACTATTCCATGATGAAAACCAAGGCACAGCAAGCAGAGGTAGGTGTTGATTAGTTTCATTTAATTCCACAGCCCACACTAAAACTCCAGTGTGGATGCACTTGTTGCTTCCTGGGAATGGTTCACAGTGTGTGTGCCTGGGCAGCTCTGATCTCCTTGGCCAGTCCCTGTTGCACTGCGGTGTCAGAAGAGTCTGGAGGCGGCTATGTTTTACCTATCACCTGCTCAATCAAAAGCTGAGTCTCCACTGTAGAAGGGCACCGAGCAATGTTTGCTAAGCCATTACTCCAAGAGATATCACTGAGAGTTAGTAACTGGCCAGGCAGCTCTAGTGCACATCCCCTTTCTTCAGTAATAGTGATGTCCCCTCCAGAGATGGGACATTTCATATTTACATTCTGGCAATAACTACTTTTAGAGGTGCTTGAATTGAGGCGCAGGATTTTGGGTGGACCTCATCTGTATTATTAGTGTGACTCTACAACTTCAGGCTGATTGCTCAAAAATCAAGAGGTGAAGGCCTATTCTGATGACTAACAGCCTACAAATAATATTCTGTACTTGTCCACTTAGTAGCAAAACCCCCACAGATTTTTGGAAGTGCCAGCCTTTCCTGCCTGAGGACAGCGTGCACCTGTAGCACCACCCTGTGGTCAGTGGGAACGTGGAAGTTCATTAGAGCTGAAACTGCTCCTGACATGATTCGGGGTTCATGTGTACAGATGTAATTGGAAGTTGGTAGCCAAGGATCTGGGGCATCATGTGTTTTGCTTCTTGTACCTCATTTTTTGCCCCAAAGTCAAGCCAGATGGCTTGGCTCCTCCTGTTGTTCCCCTACCTCCCCGGGGTCAATAGCTAATTCTGTGATTTCAGTGCAGATCTGCATTTTACAAGCATGTGAAGGGATTTCTCACTCGTTGAGTGTGACTTTGTAATTTCTAGCTTGAATTAGCAGATCAGGGATATCCAGCTTTGGTCTGGTTTCTATTTAAAACTTAAACGACTTTTTTCAATCTCACATTTGGCACATGGATTTTGTATTGAATTGAGTTGCAAAAGCTCTGGCTCCTCAGTCAGGGTCCTTGCTGCCATTCACACTGTTTGGCTCTGTGGTATTGATTTCTGTCCCATCTGTGTCCTAAAACTGTTGGGAAAAAACTGAACTTCAACTCAAGGCTACAAATGAGAGTTGGAATATGTCCCTGGTTACTCAGGTCTCATCCAAAGGCCACAGAGAGGTTGGCTGTTGGTGAAACCGGCCTATGTTTGGGGCATTATGGGTGTGAGGGCTTGCACTGCTGTCTTTGTCACACTCTATGGCTTGCTTAGGGCCAACACTTTGAGGTTTTATGAAGTTGGCATGTCCTAAGATTGTACCCTTTGAACTCTAACTCAATTTCTACTGCAGTATGGGTTAAAGGAAGCAGGTTTTAGTTTGTTTTTTTCTCCAAATACTGGCCATATTTTCCTGTTGCGTCTGCATGTTGACACAATGATATTTTTCCAGGAAATCGTTCTGTAGTGTGTTTCCCCTCTCTGATTAAATTCTGGAGAAGAACCAAAATAAACAAAGAAATTACTTGAAAAACTAATGAAGTGTCAACGCATCACTGAATATAAATTAGAGATGGGGGGGCCTCAATCCTTTTCCCTAGTTGTTACAAAATAGTATTTTAAATGCTCTTAAATGATGCGATTGCCGAATACTAGTGTTTTAAAAGTGTTTTCAAATAGTAGATGGAAAATACTACGCAATTAGAAAGCTAACCGTGAAGTGTTTTCTCTTTCTGGGCCACGCTGGATTGCTGTGGCTGGGTGTTTAAGTGCTGCCATCCTGCTGGGTCAGCGCACCCTGGTGAAATGTGAATGGCGAGTGCGGAATTACTGAGTGGGTGAAACTGCCAGTGAATTAAAATACCTGTAACTGGGGGACTTCTCCAGGTGCTGAGATTCATCTTGTGACAGGTAATGCATAAGTCATGTTTATGTTGATTAAATCTACAGGTATTCGAATGCTCGACCAGCCATTTATGACAGACATTATTGAAGCTTCCTCTATCAGTCATATGCCTCAAGTCATAGATATATATAGTGCCAGCTGGGGACCAACTGATAATGGAAAGACTGTGGATGGACCTAGAGAGCTAACACTGCAAGCGATGGCAGATGGTGTGAACAAGGTAAGTCTTATGATATAATCTGGATACTGAGGCAGAATGATATGTACACACTCACTGAAACCAATGACTTGGGAATATGTGGTCCTCCATAGATGTTGCAGAACACAACACGGTTGTGTAAACTACCCCAACTTTCAGCATATTTCAAGGTCCATTGATGTTCTCTCTGCAATATTGTGGCATTGCTTTTATTGTATAGTCTTAGGATACTGTGCTCTCTTGCATGGAACTGTGTTTATCTCTTAGTCAGTTTACATAGGCTTTTCATATGCCATCACGGTGAAAATGGAAGAGCCTGATCCTGTAAATATTCCCCAGGTTGAAGCATGCAGCTGTACTACTGACATCACATTTTCTGTTTTGGTGTGCTACCAGTTTAATTATCGTTTTGGATTTGTAGTGTCTTTCAGGTCACTCATATACTGTCATTATTATAGCTGTGGTTGAATCACAACTATTCAGGTGTCCATGGAATAATAATATTCCCCAGTAGCAGGAGTATCCTTGTTTATTCCCACCTTTCCACCTCCTTCTAGGAACAGTCTGTGGTCTTTGTTAAAGACACTCAATATCATCCTGGAATCTGTTAAACTTGTAATCCATTAGAAGGTTGGGTAAAATGTGTGCCACAACTCAAAACCAAAAAAAAAAGACAGTCCAAAACAAGCAAACAGACCTTGCATGGCTCTGTCTCCATCTCTTCGGTGTCATGCAGCCAGGACAACCACAGTTGCTCCTGGTGTTGTTGGGAATGAGCCTCCTCCCCTTGGCTAATCATAGATGGGTTTCCATAATGAAAAGATCTGAAATTCCCCAGCACATCTGGGCTGCTTTTGTGTGGGAGCTCCGCAATTACTCATTTTTCCATCCAATTATTTCTTCCTCTTACTTGTGCCAGTTTCTCCTACTCTTCATCACCACCTCGCTGTGAGCAGCACATTCAGTTTACCATGTTTTGTGACATGTTAATTAAATCTACTGCTGTGGTAGGTAGGGAAGCATCTAAAGCTTTCTCAAATCCTGAGCCTCAAATGTTTTGCCTATAACAGGTGAATTATAGTCATCTTCTTGCTTTCGTCCATAAAATTAGTGGTGTACTGCAATAATGCAGAAAGACTTGTCACAAATTTCTCCTGAGTCTGCTCAGTTTTGTAGTATAAACTTTACAAACCTCTGATGAGCTCAAAGTCACTGTGAAGCCATTTTACACAAGCTGGGTTTCTTTCATTTATCTGGAGTTTCCGTAAAGATCCTCTTAAATACTCCTATCTTGGGGACAATCTTTCTTCGGTATGTGACACAATTGATATATTTTTAGCAAAACCTTCATGTCTTATAGTTAGTGGATAATTGATCTTCCTTCCACTAATGTTGCTTGGAGCAGAGATAAACTCTAAATATAGAAGAATTCCCATATAATTTTTTTGTTATTCCCCTCCCATGCAGAACTTGTCTAAAAGTAACAGAAAAGGCACTAATAACCCTGGCAGGGGAATGCAAACTAAAGTAAATACAGGTATTTTACCCTCTCAAGAGAAGCAGATTATAATTTGTAGTCATGTTTTTTTGCAGTTTGGTATTTAAAAGATCTTTCAATTAACTTGCTATCGTATCGCCATATGCTTTAGTTTGTGGATTTATGCTGGAATTAATCTTCTCTTTGAACATTAAGTATGGGAGAAGGGATTTTTTTCTCCTGTTTTGTTGTCTGGTTGTAGTCTTATACTTGGGAGCGTTGGGCATATTACTTTTTTAATTCTTTCTCCTCAAAAGTGTCTGTAATTTTCTGTAAGAAATAATTTGCAATATTAACGTCAGAAGGGGCCCTGGGATCTCTGGGGTTGGATGCTTGTGAAGCAGAGAAAATGGTGACAGTGAGCTGCTCTCTGTGAAGGATTGCTCTCATGTCTTATCAGAAAGTATAAAATGAACAGGAGAGCCTCCATTAGGAAACCAATTCTGTCAAACAGCCATTGCAGAATTAGAGAGCAGAAGGAGTAATACTGGATTCTAACTAAGAAAGATATCGTCCAGGGACAGTTACACTTAATTTTATAGTGGCAGCATCCCAGCTATCTCCTGGCAATACTTGCAGCAAAGAAGAGGCAGCTCCACCCCAAATAACTCCCTTTGCATTGTGATCACAGCTTTATCTACCCTTATCTTGCTCATTACATTTCCTGTCATAGAAGGGTTTTTTGGGGGATAGTTTGTTCTGATTTCTTTTCATGGAGACACATATTTTCTAAAGGTATTTCAGGGTGTCAGTGGATGCTGCGTACTCTCCACGGTGCTTTGAAAAACCCACTACAGACTTTCTTGCATGTAAATGAAGACTAAGCAGCCTTTGATATAATACCCTTTTACCTAGTTTAGGTCTATAATATATGCATCAAATTCTCTATTGACTGTACAAATGTAAATCTAATTTATGATCATTTTTCAGGATAAACCCCCCTCATTAAAGAGAAAAGTATCTTTTATAAGCCGAGAGACAAATAAATGTAGGAATTCTTTTTCTCAGTCTAGAGCTGATTCTCACCAGAGCGATGGTTCATGAATTAGTGATGAAGCTGAAATATTGGCAGGGAGGAAGCAACATGCTGAGAATAAAAATGTGTTATTAAACTAAAAGCAATACTTTCAAATGTCATAGAAGGAAATGTAAGATCTCTTGCACAGAGCAAGATTTAATATCCTTGCTTCTAATGCAATAAACTAAAAATAAATAAGTGGGAGTGATACGAAATGCAGTTAACTGCATTGACAAACAAACGTTTACCTTGTTGCCACCATGCCTGGGAACCCAGCTCAAGGATGAAACTCACTGACAAGAGCTTCATCCTTCCCCCAAATTCCATTCCACTGTCCTTTTGGAAGTCTTCCTTCCAGAGCTACTGGGATGCTGGGTGACTAGCACCTGATAACGATAAGATGATGCTAAGTGCAGAAATTGTGAGACTCCTTGTTTGTGTGTCGTGTTTTTATGTCTTCAAGCTGTGTCCCCATAACCAGGTGAGCTAAGCCCATCTTCGTACCTTTCCTCTTCCATTTCCCATTCCTGGCATTTGTGAAGCTAATTCTTACCTTCTGTCTTACTCATACCTTCACTTCAGTGTGCTCTCGTAAATAGCATAAATAAATGCAGCACTAAAATAGCGTAATTAAGGACAGCAGAATCTGTTCATCACATTGGCAACTCCTTTATGGGCGCTTTTACTAAGGGGATGGCTTGTGTGTGAACTTGGTATCTGTGTAATACATGTCATCAGAAGGTATTGGGAAGGGGACTCAAGCTGCTTTTTGTTATTAAGCCACAATCTCACTCTTTTTTTAGTGCAATCTGCTCTTCGCTGTGTTATCTCATGACTTTTGTTCAGGGGCAGCAGTCAGCAGCGTGACCGGGTCACTGAATTGAGGTAGTTGCACTGCAAAGATAAATGAGCTCGCAGATGAAGTAGCAGGCAATTGAGAATGGGGATTGGGAGAGTTTCATACATACAAACGTCCACAAGCAGTTTGACAATTACCAGCACTGGTTTGACACAGACACTGGTTTGACATCTTACCCTAATGCAAATTCCAGCTTCTAGAAAACACCTTTGGGACATAACTGGAAAGGAATTAATACAACTTCTAGTTATTAAAGACTAGGTTGAAACTTGTGAGTATCCAGTACCTGCCTAACGAGGAGGTCTTGCACTTGGCCTTGGCTGTGAGGCACCTGATGCTGGCTGCCAGCTGGAACAGGAGTCAGAGCTAGACTGCTAGACTATCCATTAGGGTAGTCCGCAACAGGCTAAGGGATAAATCCTGTTCTGTCTGGGGAAAGAGAGATCCAGAGAACGCTCTCTGTCACACTCGCTCTCTCTTTAAACACACTTGCTAGGAGCAAAAAATGGATATAATATCTGGCCTCTAGATTCCATCTGAGCCACATCTATGATCAGCAGTGGGCTATGGGGTCTAGGGAGAAAAGGTATATGTTTCTTTACAGTCTCAGTAAATCACCCACCTAACGCTGTTCTGGGCTGTCCTTAGATATCTCAGCCCTACATCAAGACCAGCCTGCTCATATGCTCGGCTTCATCACTCCTAATCACTGTGGCACATAGTTGCAGAACTATTTCTTTCATGAGCTATGGAGGGATTTTAGTGCAGGTGCAGAAATACAAACTAAAATTCAGAGCAGAACAAGAAATCAGGATGATGGACTTGGGAACAAGCAGCCCAGCAGTGTTGAGCAGAGTGAGCTATCTCGTCTGATTGAGCGATAATTTGTGGGAAGGGGGGAGTGAGCCGGTAGTAGCGTTTTTTATATAGTATGGCTGGACAAAGCAATGCCGTGTGATTTACATATCCCTTATCTGACCTGTGCTTACACACTTGGGGGTTAGACAGTTTGGAGTGGGAGGTAGGGATGGTAGGTTGGATTCCTGTGACAGCACAACTCTCTTAAATATAGAGCTTTTATTCCCTGATGCCTTGCATCCAGAATTGTATCAGCAGTCATCTTAAAGAGGAAGAGGTAACTAGCTCAAGAACTAATTCCACCTATGTTTTATGGTTCATCCTGTCTTTAATGCAACATCCAGTAAATGTTTCTTATTTGCCGTTTTATGAGTCCAGTTCTTTCCAGCTCCAGCTATTGGAATTTAAGGCAGTAAAAAGAAGTAATCAAGCTAAACTGGTCTCTATCTATTGCATTTTTATGATGTAGGCTGTTATATTAGTAGGTTGAGAGGAGTTGCTCATGGTCTGAATTAATTTCTTGAGACTTCGCCAGACAGAATATTCAGCCAGAATATATAAGAAATGATCCATTTGTGCTTGTGCTGGTGAAAACATTATTGCTTCCATAATATGGTTCTACCTAAGAAAATGCTGCACAAGTACAAATTGCCAGGGGAGCAGTATTAAGAATTTATAGTCTCATCATGGCTCTGTAATTGGGCTCACCAATGAAAGAAGAAAGGACGGTGTTAAAAATTAAAGGAAATATTTCTCATTTGCCTCTCTCCAAGGCCACAGACATTGTGCTACTGTTCTTTGAAATATGCTGAAGATGGCATGTTAATAAAGTGTATGCTGTTAGATACCTCTAACATATTTGCTCAACAGCCAAGTGAGGACAGGGAAATCAGTTTATGATCTGGCAACCGTTTGATTACCCCATTTCTGAGGAAGCCTTACAAGCTTCTTTATAACTTGGGAGCCCTTTACTATCATATTGCTAGTGTGTCTGGAACATGCATTATAATTCCATGTCTTGTCTCATTTATGTAAGCTAAAATCAAACCTTATTAAAATCCCAGATGAGTATGTTATATCTGCTTGGATTTCTGGAGTCACCTGACAGGGGATATTTTCAGGCTTTTGTAAAACAGCATGACCAGCTTTTCTGACCTGGTGATGTGATACAAGACCTTTCACTGAGCACGTGACCCAGGGCTGGAGATCAGTCTGTGACCATCTGTGCCTCTGAGGACAGGACGAGGGCAAACCCAAGCGCTACTGATTTCTGTTGTGATACTGGCCTCCTCAGGAATGTCTTAGTCAACTCAGGACCTTGTCTGTCATAGGTTTGTGCTTTGCATGGGCCTGTGACAGGGTTAAATACGGCTCTTTGCAAAGACTCAAATGACCGTCTCCTGAAGAGCAGAAAGCTGCTGCATCAGTAGGTTGGGCCAACATGGTAATATTTGTAAGCTCCACACGTAAATATTTTCTCTATTGACATGTAAATTACTGTTTTCTAAAGAGACAACAATGTAGCCTCAAAATGTAGATTTTGCTGTCTCACTTTGACGCCAGGAGTGTTTTTGCCTAATGTCTGTGCCACAACTCAGCAGTCGTGTGCTTTTGATTCCCAGTAAGGCGGTGCAAGAGCCACAGGTGAAGCTGTGAGGCCGGTTCATTACACCAGCTGGGAGCTCTGGGCAGAGAAACCACCATCATCCCTAGTGAAAAGTAAATGGGGTGTTTAGAATCTTTTTCTCGGTGATAATCTAGCTCAGAAATATGGGATTGATTTTTGCAAATACTGTCTATACCGGAATTATGCCTTGAGAATTGGTGGACTAGAGTAATGCGTTATCACTTGTGGTACGCAGCCCAGGATCCAACATAAAGAAATGGATAATTAAAAGGATTTGTCTCAGCATTTTCAAAGTTCCCTCCCCATTTCCCTGCTGGACTGAACCCTAATTGAAACCTAATGCTGTCTCTCTTCATCAAAAGTGTAATTTTCCATTTGTTTCTCTTGGCTAACAGAAGTCCATCCAGTTTCAACAGTAATTTAGACATGGAAGATGGCTCAAGCATTATTTTTAGCCAAAGGAGGTATTAATAATTATGCAAATAATTGGGGGCTGGTTGGGGTTCAGTACTTTTCTGTGACCAAGTCTAGAATAAGTTACTTAAAGCCTTTTGTTAGGGTTTAACAATTATACGGCTTAGTTCATTGAGAATCTTGTATGCAGCAGTCTCTTGTACTTGGGTGATTATTAATTGACCCAAATAGCTTCAGAAATGTGCTAGGAGGAACTAGACAGGCAGTTATGGAAGGCAACAAAATACGAAACAGGTGAAAACAGGAGAAGCACGACTGAAACATGGTTCCAAGTGTCGTCCTCTGCACAGGCAGCCAAGTGTTCATCTGAGTTCTTTCTCCTGCCAAAACAGCCTTTCCACCTTCCCCCTTAAATGCCTGAAGGTTAGACAGGCCAACAGTGAAGGGACACCACCTACCACCTTCAGCAGTGGTGAATTTGAGTAGCATAACCCAGCTGCTGTTTATTCTGGGCTGAACTCCATGACTTGGGGGTGTGCTGGGCAGGCCAGGCATCCTGAGCTTTTCCAGGGATACTGTACAGCAGCTCCAGGCTTTTGGAAGGGGCTGGACGTGGGAGAAGTGCTAAGGCATTCAGCTCAAAAAAGATAGCTGTCCTCCCGAAACTTTGGAAATCCAAACATGTCTCCTGCTTAAAACTTTGGTGTCTATGTGGTTAAATTGAGATTACTTGGCTGGCTGTGAGGCATGTGTTTCTGCCTAGATTTTGCTTTAGATTTTAGATTTAGCAGTTCCCAAGAAATCAGTATAGGAAAGGAGCAAAGGGATCCAGAAAGTCACAGGCTACCAGATTGCTCTGGGCAAACCAGCCTGGCAGATGCAGAGGGAGCTGGAGGAGCCAGGAGAGTGCGGGCTCAGTGGGCTGTCCAGCTGGCACCGTGTCAGGGATGCAGGAACATGCCAGCAGGCTCCAGAAAACCCTGGCAGTGCAAAAGACGAGCAGCAGTTCAGTGATGCCAAGGACTCACTGCCTCCAGCTGGTGCTCCTCGCCAAGACATGACAGTGGGCAAGTGATCCCACAGCTCTTCCACACTCCATCCTTGCCTTGGCATGCCCCAGCCTGGGCTGCAAACCACACTTTCTAAGGTAATTAGCAATTATTACTGAAGGATGCAGTTTTTAATTACAAAACACATAAGGATTTTCAAATAATTCAGTCCTGAAGAGAAAGAAACGCTCTTTTCAGAGGAAAATACAGTTGAAATTAACAGGGAAATGGAAACTAACTTTGTCCTGTTCATAAGTCAGTAGGACCCATGACATAGATTTGAAAAAGCTGTAGAATTTTTTTGCTTTCCTGGAAAACCAGCCTCTCTCTTACCATAGCAGGCACATAAATTGCTATTAAATTATACAGAAGGTGCTGAAACACTGTTTTCTTAAGGGGGAGAATTACAAAATAGCTATCATATGTCACGCAAAAAGAAAGATGCTTATAAAATAATATGTGCTTTGAATTTGTTACAGAAAGCAATTTCCAGTTTTCTTTTTTCATGTTTTTTTCAGATGTGCTCCATCTGCATTTTCTTCATTAGAAATGGGACAGTCCATAAACATCAGCAAACTATTTGGCTGTCTTTATCCTGAGATACCTTTTCACTGTGCCTAAAAAAAATACCTCCTCATAGTCAGATGCTGCTTTTTTTTCTTCTTACCCTGAGCCCATCTGCCTGCTGGTGTCCTGATGCTGTCCTTCCCTGGTACTTGGCTTTTCGGGGCAGAAGTCCGGTCTTTGGTTTTAGCTTGTACTGGTTGGAAACTGCTGGTCCTGATCCCTGACTGAGGGATTAGGCCAAAGCCAAAGGGCATCAGAAACATGCTGTGACGACTGTTACGTTCCTTCTATCCATCTTTAGCAACCCCGTTGGCCAGGCAGGAGTGGGTGGACTAGAGGAGCCATTGCAGAGGCCGTGCCATGTTAGAGGCTCAGCTGTTACTTGCCAGCCTTGATGGGAAAGGTCAGGGAGGCTGGAGGAGATTTATTTGTCAAATACCACCCATTATTATCTGGAAAGTGTGATCCAGCTATCAAAACTTTGAGAAACACTGGCTTAGGCACTAGCCCAGTAACCATGATGAATGAACACAATAACAAGGGAAAAAAAAAAGTTTAAGATGTTCAAGTTACACAAAGTGAATTAGGCTGCAGTCCCCTGCCAACTCACAAAAGTTAGTAGTTTTTCTGGGATTATGCTCTTTAGAAGATGAGAAAAGGGGTAAGAAAATTTCTCAGGGATATTTTTTGCTAGTAGCAACATCCCACAAAGGACACTGGAAATAGAAAACCTGCTGTTTCTGGAAAGAGAGCTGCTCAGTAGCTGTCTGTGACTTTCTAAGCATATAGCGTTGCCCAAGATTTAATTCTGGTTTAGCCTGAATTGAGAGGCGCGCCTCTCTTGGGCTAGTGCTAAATACACCAACATCCACTTTCAGCTCTGAGATACAGGTTCAGATGGCTCAGAAGTGTGGGTGCCACACTGTGCATTGCTTTTGGGGGGAAATGAGCGCGTTTCAACAGGATTCTGGAGGAAAGATACTCTTTAAAATGTATCTTATTATCTTGCTGGTCTTCTCTCCCTGAATCTTCCTTCAGGCTCCCTCTGGTGTGTATTGTGTATTATTACCACCTTCTCCAGTCTTGTTTCTGGCCTAAATTTACAGCAGCGTAAGTTGAGTGATGCCACCAAAATCTTTTAGGTTCATACAAGGTTGAGATGCAAATAGTTTTCGGTTCGCTTTAAATATGACAGTTGACCCAGTTGGGATTTTTCTGGTTTAGACTACTACCATCCAGAGAACTGAAAATTGACTTCCCCGCAAGCCGTATATTTCTGCCTGGTGAATGAAACGATGCCTGAGGACAGCCACCAAAGAGCTTGTCTGCACAAACTATCCAATTCCTGCAGGTCTGGCTGTGGGAAATGGAAGCAGCAAGTCCTCAGCATCATTGCCAATAATGCACTTGGGCTGCTTATCAGTTTAATCCAGTATTGTTTGCTCCTCTTCCCAGTCCTGGCTAAGAAGGAAACGCAATTGAAATTAGAGTGTTAAGAGGTGAATTACAGGTTTTAACACTAAGCCACACTTGTGGATGTGACTGGCATAGAAGTGATATCCTGAGGCCATTCTCACCTTAATTACATGCAGACACGCGTCCCCAGGAGCGCTCAGCACAATAACTTAACCCACTAACTCAAGCCCAAATTTCATTTCCTCTGTGGGTTCCACCTGTTCCCACCAACAATCTGTTACCCCTGTTTTCTGCCATTCTGCCACAAATGCCACCTGTGGGTTGAAATGCCTCACAGCAATACTCAGTTTTGGCAGCCTGGAACAATTTGCTGAGCAGGGCTAAGTCTGCCTCCCCATGCTGAACGCTGCAGAGGCTAACTTCCAGGCGCCAAGCTCCTTTGGTGAATTTATCACATGAAAATGGAGTGTTTCCTCCCCCTTTAAAATAGCTGGAAGGAAAAGGTTGTTTAAGAATGGGTCCATACATGCCAAACGTCCTGCTCTCTGCATTGGGCAGCAGCCTGCCTTTTTGGGACAGAGAGAGATGTGCTCGAGCTCCACCAAATCTGGCCAAAGGAAGCAGATGGTGGCAAGGTGGTGTGATGGTGTGTGTGGGCATGATGGCAAGCTTGGGATGTTGCCTCTGAAGTGAGTCCAAAGCCCAGGGTTGGGCCCTATAGTGGAAAAAGTCAAAGGGAAAAAAGGCATAACTGTTCTTGTTGTGCTGATCTTTTTAATTTTTTAAAAATAATTTGCTGGAATTATTTTGTTCTTCGAGTAGATATTTTTTCAACAGTATCCTCCTCCCTTAAAACTCAAATGATTGATCTCGGATCTTTGTGGGAATTCTTAGACTGCTTTCAATAAGCTTTTTCATAGTCATCTTTATTATGAAAACCTATGTCCTGAGATGTTATGTACCCCAGTGGCAGCAAACCTGCTGTGCAATTCTGTGGATTATAATGCAACTCCCTAACATGCTTGAAATAATGAGGTTGCTCTGTTCAGTGGGGTGTGATGAAAAATAGAAGCTACTGCTGGGAGCTTAGATTTGATTTAAATTCCTGGCAGAAAAGGTTCCCTATTAAAATACCATTGCAGGTTGCTATGTTTGTATATTCTTTAACTTCCATTTCATGCTGCACAATGAAGAGGCCAGAAGAGATTTTTTTTCTCACATTCTACCCAATGCATATAAACAGTGTGTTAAATTGAGGTCTTGCGTCCTTCTGGTGCTGTTGGAGGTAAACATCGGATTACATTAGACTAAGCACAGAGAGAAATGGTGGCTGTGCTGGAATCAGTGGGAGAGCTGAGCTTTGGGTTTAGTAGTTCTGATCTTTCCCCGAGTGTTGAGGTTCTTGGGTCTAACCCTCTTCCTGGCAGCCCCTGCCTCTTTCTTAGTATGGGATGAGAAGAGGGAGCTGAGTTGATCCCTTCCCACTCCTTGCCTATCTGGAAGTTGGGGAGAGGATACGGATTTCTTTCCTTTAATGGGAAGCCTTTATAGCTGCCCTTCAGCTTCAGTCTCTCCCATCCATCTCTCGCCTTTTCAGTGTTAATTGGTAGACCACCTTTCCGTTGATGATTCATATGGTCCCACAACTTTATTTTCTGCTTAGGAGTAGAAGCTGGTTTGTCAGAAAAACAGCTCTGAGTCAGTGATATCTTTGGAGAAAAACCTATTGAGAGAAAAAGGTGCTGGTTTTACAGAGTTTTTCAGCCGTTGCCTGAACCTAATTGGATCTTACAAACCCAGTGTGTGAGATGACCTATATCCCTTTTAAAAGAACACTTTCCTTATAGCACTTAGACCTTGACATAAATGCTAATGAAGCCATAAAATGTCTTAGCATCTGGCACAGGAGCCTTCAGGGCGTCAAGCAAAACAGGAGATAAATGCAAGTGCTCTGTGTACATAAGGTTGCAGAACTGGCTGTGGCTGCCAGTTAATCAGATTTAATGACCTGCAGAAGTCCATGTTATTTCAGCTTAAGGTTGATGTATATTTTGTTTGGACCAGTTTTCTCCTTTATAGATGCCCAGCTTTACAATTAGATGTACAGTTTAAAGTAGCTGCTGTCTCCTATTTGCCATTTAACACAGAAGGGTCTATTTTCCCCTTTCACAGGGCCGAGGCGGCAAAGGAAGCATCTATGTCTGGGCCTCTGGAGATGGGGGCAGCTATGATGACTGTAACTGCGATGGTTATGCATCAAGCATGTGGACAATCTCCATCAATTCTGCTATAAATGATGGACGGACAGCTCTGTATGATGAAAGCTGCTCTTCAACCTTAGCCTCCACCTTTAGTAATGGGAGGAAGAGAAATCCGGAGGCTGGCGTGGTGAGTCCAGATATTATTGTGCTGTTGCTGCTGTCTTTGTGCACTCCCACGACCTATTACAACTCTATCTGCTTTGGAGCAGCAGATGGTTCTTTGTTGAGATGGATATTTTCTCATCTGCAGTACATGATGGTGCCAAAACTGTCAGCTGAGGAGATGTGAGATTAATATTGAGAACTGCAGTGATCTTCCATCTCTTAGAGCTTCATATAGTCAGTGCTTTCCTTTATCAGAAATCACATTTAGAATTTCAATTGCACTCTTTGCAGAGGACAGTGTGACAAAAGGTCTCTGTAAAAATTTAAATGAAAATTGTCACCATCTGAGATCATACTTGTACTGGCAGAGCAGTTGCAAACCAGGCTTCTGCTGTACTACAAGCTGCACAGAGCAGAAAGACATTCAGTCACCCAGAGGGGAACTGGGGGGTTCAGATCCCCCTCAATCTCCTGTTGAGCAGCACGGAGCATCGTACCCCAGTCCCATACAGGGCCATACCTACAACTGGAAAATGTTCTGTTTCCGTTTGAATGTAGTTGGGGTTCTTTTCGACCGTACGGATCACTGCTCTTCAGCACCTTCAGACTAGCCAGGACACAGTCTAATTCACAGAGTAGAAAATTCAGGTGTAGTAACTCAAGGGGTTTTGTTTGTCAAAAGCTGTTACGCATTTTCCAGAGCCCTGTCTCAAACTCCAAAGACACATTGTATAATCCTAAATGCCCATGTGCAGTAGCAGATGGAAAAATACCCATTTCTGTCTTGATATCAGCTCTGTGCTGATATAGCCAAGATGATCTGTGGCACCTTTGTAATTACCACCATAAAATGTATCTCTAAGGTTTCCTTCTGGTCTCTTCTAGTGACTGATCTGCAGAGAAGATATCAGCCTGGTACTGCTGTTAGTTCTAGAGTTGCACAAATGTTAGTTTCAAATTCTTCTGATACCCACAAGGGAATTTAAGGCCTTTGGTTAAACTGTGTTTATAGGAAATAAATGCCATGTATATGAGTTTATGAGTTCCAAGTGGTAATGAATGTTGTTTTATTACATCATGATTTAGTCTTGCATTCATGGATTCTCTAACTCTGTCTCACTGTGGTGTTAAATTGATACACTATTCTAAAGAAGAAAACAGACCCTGGAAACAAACACCAAGGGCACAAACTCCACTTTCTGTATTTTTGTGAGTCTGTAGCTGCAAGGAAAATGGACTAGCTGGTTTCATTAATTACGTCTAATATCATTGCAGGCTACAACGGATTTGTATGGCAACTGCACGCTGCGTCACTCGGGAACATCTGCAGCTGCCCCTGAAGCCGCTGGAGTGTTCGCCTTGGCCCTGGAGGCTAAGTACGCTCTTGAGAAATTCCTTGTGAGCTCTAGAGAAGAGAGGGCCTGTGGTCTGTTTAATGTTATTCATCATTTAAGTTGGCTATCTGTGGCACAGGGCTGGAACGAGCAGCTAAGAAGCTGCCTGCTGCAGCAGTGAGGTGCATGGTAACTTACAGGTGGAGCAGCAGTCTTGACAAAGCCATATGGCAGATATATTTTGGCTGACTTGCTCTCTCTGTGTTCCCTCCATCCACTGCTTACAGGGGTTTGTTCTCTCCAGCACTGTTTGGAGGGAGAGATTATTTCATTTCTCTACATATCGAGTGTGGAATGCCCAGCCTACAAAAACATAAGGATGAACCTATAGTATCAGACAGGAGTTCATCTCGTGCCACGTACTGTCAGCAATGACAGATGCTTAGGGGAGAGGGATCTTTCAACAACACTTTGGCAATCAGTGGTTTGGAGAGAGAGCAGTCAGCCTATCCTGTTTAATAGCCACGGGCAGATTTATCTTCCTTGAATTTGTCTAACTCTTTTTCAACTTGTCTGTATTTGGCACCTGTGTCATCCAGTGGCCATCGGTTCCACAGTATTAATATTTTTTGGCGATGGTGGTGGGGAATGTTTCCTTTGGGTTTTTTTTAGCCCATTGCTGGTAATTTGCTTCTGTGCTATGCAGTTGATGTTAGGTGAAAGAATAAATATTGTCTATTTACCATCTTCATGCTACTTATGACATTGGAGCCCTCTCATATAACTTGCTTCATTATTATATTCTCTAACGATTAGGAAGAGTTTTCCTTACAATAACCTATACTATCTTTTTGCTTTGTGTTAAATGATTTTATGAAGTGAGGCAGCATTTGCTCAGTTATACAGCTTCAGTTGCTGTGACCATGGCATGAAGTGAGCACTAAGTACATAGTTTTCTTCAACAGTGCAGCAGAATGAAAATTTGGCAGAGGAGACAAAGTTTACATCATTAGCAGAGCAATGATTATTGTGCTGAGTGCATGACTTGGGCCAAGTCTCATTTTTCAGGTTTTTACATGTAAAACACACATGCCGAGTGTTTAACTTTGAATGATCATTCCTTCTACTATCAAATACATTCAGTGGGACAGCCACCATCTAATAAATTAACATAGCCATAAAAATATAAATGTTTAATGAAGTTTCTGACCACTGCATGTTTAACCCATACTGCAACCTTAATATCTCAGTAATAATTACCATTCCTCTTCATTTGAGCTTTCCGTGAAGACCGGAATTACTCTTGCCAAACTGTCACGAGTAGAAACTAGGCCAATACCCCTGGTTTGCAATTGAGTTTTTAGCCTTTGCTGAGAAGGCGGCGGGGGAGAGAAAGAACTGTCAGTGTTTCCTGTCTCCTTCCAGACTGGCTCTATTAAATTGTATTGTGCAGAACTGCCCTGGATGAGTTACGCCAGCCTTCACGGGAATGGCTAACAATCTCCCATGCAGACAGCTCTTGCCTGCGATGTGTCTGTCAGCTCATATACAATATGCGTCTGACAGGTCTCTAAAAACAGACCAATCTGTGAAATGGAAAGTACAGTTTTAAGCAGCTCTTAAAAGATTTCAGTAAGAATGATGCAAGTGGTATCTGGTTTTCAGCTATCTTGTGTCACCTTGGAAAAATGATGGTAATTGGCTATTCTGGTGTACATTCAGCATGCACACATGCTTATTACTTAAGGCACAGGAAGCTGAAAAGCGGATCCTTTTAGGTTGATGGTTTGAATCAGACATATTGTAATGTTGAAAGAGTTCATCATAAAACAACTGGAATAGCTTTAGTTATGTAGAATTAGAATGTCAGTTCTAAAGCTTCCAGAATAACAACTTATAAGTGCCCTTCCTGTCATCATAATCACTGCAAATCTAGGAAGACAAGAGCTGATGATGAAAAATGATCATTGAATCTAGACGAATGTTACTTGACTGCATCCATCCAGGCTAGTGTATCACGGGTGACAAACCTCTCCCATACCTTATAATGCAAACCCACAGCTACCTACAGCCCATATATCCATATTCACAGAATACTGAAATTACTAACACCTTGGTTGTTATAGCTCATCAGCTGCATCACATTGGGGCTTCTCTGGGTGAATCTTGGAAGGTCCATGGGAAAAGCAGGAGGAGCAGGCAAGAAAAAGGGGGCAAGATTTGAGAGGTAGGCTAGGCAAAATTCTGTCATCATCTTTTTGTATACTTTTCAGGATCTGGTATAATATCCTACTCATTTTATTAGCTTAAAAATTGCATACTGGATCTACAATGTGTAGTTAAAAGCAGTTGTTTTCAAGAACAGGGAAACAATCAGAAGCGATTTTGCAATTTTGGGGAATATATTTTGGGGAAGTACTATACAATTAAAACCTATTCTTGTTCCCACTGAAATCAACAAAAGCTTTGTTATTGATAAATGTATAGATAGAATTTCTGTGTGATTCATAGAAGCAAATTTTACCAAAAGGCTTAATCAAACACACTGTCTCTAATTATCGCTTGGAAATACCGTGCTGTTTGTTTTCCATGTTGCTCTTCCACAGCTTGGATCTGACATGGAGAGACATGCAGCATCTGACAGTGCTCACCTCCAAGAGGAACCAGCTTCACGATGAGGTTCATCAGTGGCGTAGAAATGGTGTTGGGCTGGAATTCAACCATTTGTTTGGCTATGGTGTCCTAGATGCAGGAGCGATGGTTAAGATGGCGAAAGACTGGAAGACTGTTCCCGAGAGATTCCATTGTGTTGGAGGGTCAATACAGGAACCTGAGTAAGTGACTAGTCTAGTATATGTGTTTGGCTTCTTCCAGGCATTTAGGAGACCACAAGCATGCAAATACATTGACAAAGACATAGAAAGTCAAAGAAACACAATGAAAATTTTTTTCTGAGAAAGCCTCACATTACCAGTAGCATTCCAACTATTTCAATAAGCTGATAAAATAAACTACATGCTCTTTCAGTTCCTGGTTTGCTGGAGGAGTGCATTCCACAGCTCATCTGTATCATCGTTGCTAGTGCCAGTAGTGTTAATGGCAACATCCATTTCTCCTGGGTAGTTACAGGTATGTTTGTGCCAGAGTTTCTGTGAACAAAGAGCGTGCGCACAAGTGAAAAGCTGGAAGGCTGGCACTGTAAATTACATAAACTGCTGCCACATGAAATATCTGTCAGCCAGGTCATATCTCCTTGTGACATATGCCAGCAGACAGTTTTATCTCCAGAAGACTGAAGCAATCATCTGCAGGTACCAGTGATTCAGTTTGAACACTACAGCATTTAATTGTGTTTGGGTTATGTTCTTCAAATCTCTAATTGCAGGCTAGGTAGTCAAATTATTTTCTGATTTACCTTCATGTGCTGAAGTGAATGAGTCAACAAGTGAATGAATTAATACTAATTGACTGCAACAGCTACAGTTCAATTTAATTATTTGAGATACTAATCTAATAATGGCCAATTTATGTCTATACCATTTGAAATTTGAGTTTTCAGTGCCATTTTTGAAGGCATCATTATTCTATTGGAAAAGGAAAGCAAATCAGCACATCACTCTGGCACATAGCTCAGCCAGGCAAAGAATAAGTTTGTTCCCAACCTCCAAATGGGTTTGTATTTGCAGGATCCCGGGTTCTACAGCTGAGATCTGAGTTTTAATTTATCTGGCCTATGCATGTTCACAGGTGGGAAAGAAATGAGAGTGTGCTGAAGCTAATTTTGAGCTATCTCTAGTTTATTCATAATTTAAATGCAGAGAAATAATCTCATTTATCTTAGTGCAGCCTTGTTTATTGAAATGGGGATCATCCTAGAGGAAGAGAGAAAATTGCTTTCTGTAGGCTTGGCTCCTTGCATTAGACAATGTGGTCGAGGTATTCTGGCAGCAGACTGCGCCCGTTGGGCACAGGCTATGCAGTAGTATTGTCTCCTTCTGCCTTTGTTTTTCTGTCCCATTTCTGCTCTTGAATGGATAGAAAAGCAGAGGTGATGGTGCATTTCCTCCAGCCCAGGGATCTGGAACACTGCAGTAAAGCTTCCCTATAGCTGCTGTTGCCTGTCCAGAGTTGAGAAATACACTGCCTTGTATTGGTGTCTCATGAGAGCAGCGCCCAGAACAAGCTTTGTGCTTCCAGCACGCAAATTTGTAAAGTCCAACCAAGTCAGTCACCACCTGACCCTCCTAACTCTGCTGTAGGGATGCCCCCTATAATTACCCGACACATCTATGTGTTAATAGGACTGCTGTAATAGTTACATCCACCAATGAAAATGTCACTGACAGGAGATAATAAGAATCATGACTCGCAACATCTACTTTTTTTGAATTGCACTGTAAATAAAACTAGTTAAATCCCAGCATCTCCAGAGATTCCTTGAAAATGAAAACTACACTGCACTTCTGCCATGGTAACTGGGTTATTTTTCACATTTGGCCTTGCTGGAGCAACATTTTCTATATATAACCTATATGTTTATATAAGTATAGGTATCTGTATATATAAAATAGATGTTCAATATAGATTTAGGTAGGTGAGTAGTTGATCCAGAGGTGTGTACCAGAGCAGTATTGTCAATTAGCAGAAACAGGCCAGGAAAGAGTTGACAGCCTAGAATATACAGTGTGTGAAAGCAATCAGTATTTAAAGCACAGAAACTCTTCTCGGCAATAGGAACTTCCCCTGAAAAGGGATTTTTAATGTGTCAGCAAAAAGAAAAAAAATGGACAAGTCTGGTTCTGGCTGGTTCAGGGAGATACAAAGATGATTTAGGACATCGTAGTCCATTAGCTGAAGAACAGGAGCACAGCAGCGTGCTTCTAGAGAGCACTTAGCTCCCCCTGCTCATCTCTAACTGGGTACTACACTTCATGAAAAAGCAAATATATATATTTTTTTTTTATATACATATATCTTAATTGGGCAGTGGCACACTGTGAGGGTTTGGAAAACCCATCTTCTTTTCTGCTCCTTTTAGGTCAGGCTTTTTCCACCACCCCTGCTTCTTCTTGTTTCTTTGGGGAAATTTCCCCTGGACTTCAGTAATTAGTCTAGTGAAGCAGAGAGTATTGGACCTGAATTGATAGGAAAGGGGGAAACAGGGCAAGTGTTTCTAATGTGTTTTGTAAACCCGAGATAACTTCTGCACTGCAGCATTTAAGAAGGTGGAGAGAAAAGCTGTTTGCAGCTGTCAAGCTGTCTGCAAAGCAGATGGAGTGGTAACACTGCTCTTATTTCTTTGGGTTTTGGTGTTGATAGATACAAAAGACTCACACTGTGGGGTCCTCCTTCATTTACTGGAGGACATATAAAGCACTTAGTTATCACAGCTCTCGGAACAAAGCAGTTTGACAAAGCTTTGTCTGTTGTGTGAGATTGCTGTAAGACAACGTGTATTCAGATTGCTTTGAGGTTGATGCTTCCCATGCAGAGAAATTGCAAATGTGTGACAACTGTGAGATGATGATCCTTCACCTCTGGCTGCATCTAGTGCCTTGTTCTTGTGTTTTGGCATACAAAATAAATCTTGAGGGGTTTATAATTATATGTTCAAATATTTTAGCTATGCAATATTTATGTTACACCAGCTTCTGCTCCAAGGCATCTATAAGATTCAGAATAACACAGGTTTTTCAGCTTAAGGTAAGTGTTTAAATGCCTTGAGGACCTGGACCTGAATGTCTTTTTACTCTGCAAGTACTCCCAAGAAGGCAGTACTCTATGAAAGTGGGGGCAGAGAGTGGCCTGGGCCAATTAGTGATGTATTAAGCTCTAATACCTGGAGCGCCTCTCAAGAAGAAAATTCCTGTAAGTTACACTTGAATGAAACACTTTCACTGGTCTCTGAAGAACGCACTACTTCATTAGCAAAGGGAAAAGGCTGCTACTCATTTCTTTTGAAATGAAGGTATTCATTACTGCAGTGTGGGCAATGCCCTTTAAAAAGGGACTCTCCTTATTGTACTGCAAAACCTAGGTCAGGGAGAAGCCACTGGAAGAGGTAATAACAAGCTGACTGTAGTCTTTTGTGACTTATTCCCTTTTTTAATGATTACAGTAATTCTTGTCTTTCAAGTATTTCTTCTAGACAGGGGAAGGTGTCACACTGCTCACAGCACGCTAATGGTGAAGACGTAGAGAATTTTGTTGACATTTGTGGTGTAGTTTGCCGGCCAGTTTCTGAGGCAACTGGTAATTGCTAGATGCATCCTGACCCCGAGGGGTTTGGCAGGCACTTGGCAGCCCCAGCGAGTCAGTGGCTACCAGCCTCCTCTGTGAGAGCTGGGAGGGCATGGATGCCCCTTGCTCTCGCCTCTTCCTGGCAGCATCGGAGGCATGCTTTGGAAATGATGCTGCTGCCTCACAGGTAGGGAGCAAACACACTGTGGGTGCCCAGCATGCAGGGAGCCGAGAGCACCAACCAGTGTAATGCTGCTCCCTCTTGTGCGCAATTCATCCCATTGACAAACGCTGTTAAGACCATTAGCAGCTGTGAGGGATTGCCCAGCCCACATGTGAAGTGGTTTTCTCTTGCGTGCCAACTTCCAGGCGATGCATCCTCTGGTGTCTGACTCTCTCCAGCAAAGGAGCCCTTTGCGCTGATAACAGGGATCTGGTTTCCATTTGATGACAGGGTCCTTGCAAATTAAATGGAGCAGGACTGAGCCTGTGTTCCATCTGCGGGTCTGGCATTGCTTGGGACAGATGTCTTTCAGTGACTTGTGCATTTGCCTTCATAATGACTGAATTATAATAACCAAGAAACTTGTGACTTCAAGGGGCAACACTTCGGCAACTTGGTTAACAAATGCAACTTCTTTCCTCAGTGCGTGTGCTCCTGTAGGGGAGCAGTTTTAGGGTAGCAATTTCCATGGAAAAACACTTTTCAAATGAGCTGAGGCTGGGAATCCTGTGTTTGTGCTGGTTTCCAAAGCAGAACAAGGATGTAGGCTTTGACGTGACTGCACTGAAACTGTGCAGCTGGCTCCTCTGACTCCAGACAGCCGATTGCTGCCGGCTTTTAAGGTGACTGACATGACTGACTGCTCATGGTTCTATTACTGAATATACACATTATTATGCAATTACCCAATAGAGTAGTGATATGTAAAGGCAACTATTAAATATATGTTAATATTTCTTGAAGAACAGTATGTAACTCTTAGCTGTATTCCTTCTCTCTTTGTGTAGGTGTACATTTCATAATGTATTTTCAAATTAAGGTTTTGATATTTTTAATTTTTTTTAAAAAGAGAATCTTCTCTTTTTGGCTAAGTTTGCAACTATTATTTTCTTACTTCTCCATGTATTAATAAGGAAAATAGCATGTTTTTTTCTGTGAGGCACCAAAACCCAGTAGTTGTAGCATGAGCCATGTCATGCTGTGTATATCCTTTTAATTTGCTTAATTATCTTTGACCTGCAGAAAGATACCACCAAGTGGCAAGCTGCTGCTCACACTCACAACTGATGCTTGTGAGGGGAAGGAAAACTTTGTCCGATACCTTGAACATGTCCAAGCAGTTATAACTGTGAATTCCACTAGGCGAGGAGACCTCAATATCAACATGACCTCACCCATGGGAACAAAGTCCATTTTACTGAGCCGGCGCCCCAGGGATGATGACTCCAAGGTGGGTTTTGACAAATGGCCTTTCATGACCACACACACTTGGGGAGAAGACCCCCGAGGCACCTGGGCTCTAGAGATTGGGTTTGTCAGCAGTCTGCCGCAGCGGGGCGTGCTGAAGGAGTGGACACTGATGCTGCACGGGACTCAGAGCGCACCATATATAGACCAAATAGTAAAAGATTATCAGTCCAAACTGGCCATGTCCAAGAAGGAAGAGCTGGAAGAAGAGTTAGACGAAGCAGTGGAGAGAAGCCTGAAGAGTATACTGAGCAAGAACTAGTGCTGTTCTGCATGACGTGTCGTTCCTTTCCCAGATCCCTCTACTCACCTTTCTACTATCCAAACCTCTGTGTTAGACATATTACAATGATCGTCTCTGTAGCCAAGTTATCACACTTTCTTGATTTTAAAGTCTTCTATCTCATCAATAATTATTTTAATTACCACTGAAGCAATCCTTTTTTTACTCTAAACCACAAATATACTGTCCCCCACCAAATACTATGTACAGTTTGTGACTGTAAATGATTTTTCTTTTGTGTCATACGAATAGGTAATAACCTGCAAAGAAGTTGATGGCTTTTCCCTTCATATTTTTGTGGTAAATGTTGTTTGTATTAAAAAAAAAAAGAGTGAATTTTAACATTGGCAGTTGGTGATAATGGGCACATTTTTAAAAAATACTGTGAGAGAGGGAATCACAAAGAGGTTGGCTGGAGAGGTCTTTGAACGTCTAATAGCTCCTTCTGCATCATTGACCTTAGTGGGACTTTCCCCACTGGGTTCTACCAAAGTAGCACTAGACCCTACAGAAAGAAATAGTCCAGAGATGAAGAAAATTTACCAATCCAATTTGCAGAAATCCAATTCTTTTGAGTTTTCTTTAATATATACACTTACACAACATCCACACTAACCCTTCAGCCGCAGAATGGGTCAACAGGCACGCAATAAAGAAGGCAAAGCAATGCCAAAGCCGGGTGACATGGGGAAGTGCTTTCCAAACAGGGTCAGGGCATTCTAGAAGCACAAGTTTCAGTTTTGTTTGTTGGATGTATTTTTTTTTTTTTAATTTTGGCAATTTAAATCTATTTACCATCTAACAGCAGAATGAGCTGTACGATTTCCGGCAACGTGCATGCAGAAGTGCATCTGCTTGTCTCTGTACCGAGATGTGCTACAGCAGCATAAGGTGAGGCCGTGTCAGTGTTTCCAACCACAGACCCCTGTTTTCTGGGGTTTACAACCTGGCTGTCAGTAAATTGCTGTGGGAGAAATTTGAAGTACACAGCTTCAGTCCCAAAGCAATTTTTTTATTTAAATTTCATTTTTAAAAATAGAGATTTGTTATTTTTATGTTATATAAATATTTTTAAGGGAGAAAACATGCCTAAGTTATTAATGTGTCATGCAAAGTTGGCCTTCTTGGGAAATAAGATGTGGTGTGTTTGGGCAGATCTGTTGGTAATCATTGCTCTTTGCTGCTTAAAGAGTCGGTCCCACCTTCACTTTTCATACATGAATAAAGTCAGTCTCTCTTGCCCTCGGAGTCTGCTTTGGCTATTGCCACAAGACACAACATCCTCCTCAGTGGGAATTACTCATGGTAGCAACCACTACATGTTCTCAGGTGTGAGATCCCAAATTCAACCTTTGAATAATAAAGGCTCTTGATTTTGCAAATATTTAGGCACTCACTTACCTAAAGGCCATCAGTGGACCTACTTAAATACAAATTTTGAGCAGGTGCTTTGCTTTTGCAAGGTCCAAGATCTACTTTTTAGCCGTGACTAGTTTCAGAATTTTATTATGTATTTTTTAATATGCAGAGTATTAATCTAAAGTGTTTTAATAAGAGTTGTCCTGGTTGATCAGATGCATAGTAGTAGAAACACATTCAGTAAGTAAATATTTAGCTAACAAATTAAAAATGTAACCCAAAGGTTATAGGGTGGACACGTTTCACTTAAGAATGTATAAATCTATACTGTTTTTTCTAGTGAATATCCATCTTTTATCTTTCCATAAGAGGCCTGTTCTTTCCTTTGCAAATCCAAATGACAAAATAAACAGCTCAACCTACTCAAAGTCGATGTGAATTACATTCTAAAGCCAAGACGCACAGCCTTGCACTACTCACAGGTTCCTCGTTGCGTGCAGCAGCCCCTTCAGACCATCCAGTCGCACTGGGATAAACAGGCATCAGCAGGGGAAGAATCAGGTCCTGGGTGATTTTTATTGGGATAAACAGGTGTCAGCAGGAGAAAAATCAGGCCCCAGGTGATTTTTATTTTTGAAGAGCTCTTGGTTATTTGTTCAAGTACATTGTAGTGCCAACTGTGTTTAATTTGGTGATTCAAAACGTAACACAAGGACAAGAGGGGCCTACTTCAAAGCGTGAACTGGAGTTCATGAGGCTTGAGCCAAAACTCACTGAAGTTAAATGGGCTGGAGACAGGTTTGCTTGTCTCTTTGGAAGTGAATGGATCACACTGGTGGCAGCAGGCGCTGTGGAGGCACCCAGATCTCACAAAAAGCAGCGCATACGTATCAGAGGGAAGAATTTACCATATATATATTTATATATTTATGCATACACCAGTATGTCTAAATGCATACAACACACCTGTGGTATCTCTCTCTGTGTGTATATATATTACATACAATATGTACATTCACAGTATGTTACATATATATGCTTATAAATATATATATATATATAGGATTACATATGGTATGTAATGTATAATACATAGACACACATAACTTTGTGTGTGTGTTCCAAGAAAGAGGTAACTGGAAGCTTTTGAAGGACTCTAAAAATGTGGAAAAAGTTTTGGAATAAGAGAAGTCCATGTGGAATTCTTAAATGAACGTGTACATGATTTTCCATTGCATTTATGTAATTTTGCAGTTCTCTGTTCAATCATTAAATATCTTATAAAGCAGCAAAAGAACTAGATGGTCGTTCATATTTTCATAATGCTGACATAATTTATTAAGTGAAAGATCACGATAATGAGTGATATACAGAATGGCGAGTTTTGATATAAGTATATATAAAACTAAGTGTATATACAATATAGAGATCGACTTCAGATTCTTCATGATTTTTGCATCAGGGGATCGATGAAAAATATGTCCAGTTAGACTAAGTTTTTATGGTATTGCTGATGGAAAATAAAGTTAATTTGTTAGTATTTATAATAAAGGGGGAAATGAAGCTCATGACTTGAAACAGGTGAACACTGTTTTAACTAAAGCCCTGTGATGATGTTTTATAATATGAGTAAAATAAAGAGCTGTTGTAACCTGGCAGGTCCTATCATCTTTGCCTATCCGAAGGTCCACAGGAGGTAACATGCTGCTCAAAGTGGGATGACCTCCTCCTCCTCTACTTTTTACACTGATAAAGAAATTTGTAGCCCGTGTATGCTGGATCGAAAGAGTTGATAGCAAGAGCTGAAGAGTAAGGGGCTTTCTGTTAGCTCTGTGAGGCGGTGGGACACAGGAGATGAAGGCCGCAGGTTGGGAAGTGCCCTGGGCATTACTTACGTGGTTCAGACCCGCTGGCTCCAGGGGCAGCGCTGCAGTGAGGCGGTGCCAAACTGCTGCTCTCGCTGGGAAAGGGGACGCTCGGGAAGAGAGACAGTGACATTTTTGCACTGCATTTCATAAGCAGTTCTGGCCCCAAGGAAATGCTACAGCAGATACTTTTTTTTTTTTTCTGTTTGGAGCACTTTGGTCCACAAAAAAACCCCACCCTGTTTCCCCCTTCCTCCCTAATTCCCACCCTCACATTTGGGTGATTTTTAGCTCACGTGTTCCCGTGGCACAGGGTACATTTCATTTTATAATTTCTTACCATGTCTGCAGCAGTATAAGATGGCAGGGGACCTCCTGATCTAGTTATCGCCACCGAGGTGAGAGTGTGCCTGTAGTAACCCAGGTCTCCTCCCAGGCTCTGCTGAATAGCTGCTCGCAAGTATTGCACCCTCACACTTTGCATTTAAACACTTCACTGAGAATCTGCATTTAAAGCAGAGGTTAGACCATCAATCACAAGATTTACTGTACCTTTCAGCATTGTCACTATGAACAACAGAATGCCAGTGTTTTTTCCATGTAAATTTTTATACAAATTTACAGAAAGATGCCCATCCTCTGCAGCCTTACTGGACTAACGCCATGCTTGTGGAAGGCAGGTCAGCAATCCTAGCAGAATTTAGACCTTAGTTTTTCACGGTCTTTGACTTCTGCTGATGCTGGTGTCCATGGTGCAGCTCAGCACCAGCTTGGTGCAAGTCTTGCACCTCGGGTTGCTGCCTATGCAAAACAGTATGTGACTTTTTCAGTAACAGTGCCACCAAACATGCTTTAGGAGTGATTTTTTTTTTTTATAGTGCACAGCTGCTGAACATGTTCACGAGCAGCAGAAAACCATTGCTAGGTCAGCAGCAAAGAGCAGTGACACCACAAAATAGATGAAGGTGGTGGGGCATACTCACACTCTAGACGCCTAACCCAGGCTCTACTGATGTGAACATGAAATTCTCTATTGCAGTGAAATCAAATGGGGGGGAGGGGGAAGGCAGGGGGAGGAATTGAGTTCTGGCCAGGTACTGCCTGAACCTGTTTACACCCTGTTTAGTGACAGAATTATTAAACAGCCTTCCTGTTGCTGCAGTTGGGGTCTTTTCCTTTGCAGTAGTCAGAACCTGCTTTCACCAGCAGTTATTCTGAGCAGTTGCTCCCAGCTCAAGAGTGCAGCCTGCGTATGCATTGATAAATTCCTTCTCTGTGGTTATTTACAGTGTTAATAAATTAAAGTGAAAAGCAGCACACACCCTAATAAGCCATGTCTGGCATAAAATCCCACAGCATTTCAATAAAACAGCATCGACAAAAAAAAAAATCCTGACTAAAAATGTGACTAATGTGGGTCACTTGTCCTTGTTTCAAAAAAAGGTGCCACTTCACCAGACGTAACAGTCACAGTAGATTAGATGCTACACCTGCATGGACCGTGCTAATGAAAAACCCAACACAATGTCCAAGGGAAGCCTTGGGTGATGTGAGAATGTCGCCATGAAGCTCAGGCTCTTTAGCTCAAATCGCATTTAGCCCCACCCCTTCCTTCACAGCTGACAGGCATCACCAGCCAGAAAGAAAAAGGCTTAACAAAACCAACAGCTGAAATGAAAACTTTGAGACCTGGGATGGGAGAAGGAATGTGTAGCACCCAGCCTACTAAAGCACTTCACTATGTACTTTGCATAAGCGTATGGGATTATTTGAGTGCCTAAAGTCAAGCTGAGGCCTAAATGATTCACCAGCACTTCAAATAGTTCTCAGGATTTCTTTCTTTTTTTTTTTTTTTTTCTGAGTCGAAGATTTCTGGAAGCTGCAGGAAGCTGTTGCGGAAGTATTGCTTTTTGCTTCCCCGGGCACGTGGGAAGGCACCGCTTGTTCCAGCAATCCCGTGGAGTTCCACGGGACTGCAGGTGCCTGGGCTGCGGCGGGATCACGTGGCAGCGTTAAACTGTAAAACGCTGCAGTCCGAGGAAATAGTCAACAAGAAAAATAACAACACACAGAGTCTTTTGAGTTGGCTGCAGTCTGCTCAAAAGCTTGTTGGCATTCGTAAATACCTTAGTTGTGTTGGTGAAGGACAAATAATGCCTTTAGTGTCTTTTAGAAGGGTTATCCCCCACTTCGGTGGAATTTCAAATTTTATTTTGAGATGATACGCAGTAAGAGCTTATTTCAAACACAGAGAGTTTGTCTTTAGATCCCCCAAAAAAAAAGTCTGCCAAGCTGACCTCTATTTCAGTACTGTAAATGAGAGAGCTTTGGAATAGGTTATTTAACAGGTATCCAGCCCTTCCCCTGGAAGAACTCCTGCACACCAAGCCAGCTGACGTAGGGACTATTAGCCAACGGTAAAGTCAACACACACCCACAGTGGGTATCTTCAGTAGAAGGCAAAGCTTTTATTAAATGAACCAGATGTCACGAGTTAACATTTGCAGCTGTTTGAGAAATGGGGAATCATACGGCAGCCATAGGGGCAGCAGAAGAATACGCAAATTTGTCCCAGATACTGTGGAAAGCCAGGCAGCTCTCTAATAATAATTACTTTCAACTTGTCCTAATCATGAAAAATCAATTGCATAGGATGTGCCTATGACTTGTTGCCCTGGAGTGCTCTATTGGTCATGGCACCAAAGGTGAACCTACATCAGACAGAACTGCCACCAAGGTATCAATCTGTTCCATACCAAACAGCAAAAATCTCACTATCATTCAGTCAGGAAAAAAAAACAGTCATTTAATAACTATGCCAGACAAGTTGACTATCAAGGGGGTGGGGTGTATGTCACTTAAGAGCCTTTGTCACCTGGTTTCTTCTTGCTTGTCTTCTCTATCATCGTCTCCACAATCATCGCTGTCTCTTCGTATGTCTGAATTCTGTCATCTGAAAACTTCTCGATGGATTCCACCACCTCCACCTTCTCGTAGCTCATGGAGCCGGGCAAGCCTGCCTCCCTGAACAAAAGGCCCTGCTTATCTTCTTGGTCATATTCTGTCTCTCTAATGACTCCTGGCTCAGTTGGACTTATCAGACCAGGGGAAGGAACTGTTTCAGGCTCAGAGATGTCCGGATACTTTGTGATTTGCTCAATTTTTCCTCTTGCTTTTTTGCCCCATTCAAGTATGTATTCTTTCTCTTCCACTTTCTGTTTATCTTCGAGTTCCAACTCTTCCATCCTTTCACAGACATCCCTTTTTTCTTTTTCTGATGGTTCCACAGGTTCAGGCAGCTCTGGTATGGGCTCCACATCACCACCGTTCATCACCTTCCCGTTGCCGGTGGAAACTGTGATCACTCCCCCAGGTGGGATGGAGGGGGCCACGATGCAAGGTTCCTCATAGCCTTCCTCCCCTGTTACCAGCACGTAACGCCCTTTGGGATGGGCATCAGGTTTAGGCTCCGGCCTCTTGCAGACTCTTATTTTCTCCCTCACAATGTTACACAATTTATCGAAGGCTTTACTTATCCGGGCTCCATCAGGCACGTCCTCTGGGCCCATTTCTGTTTCATCGAGTTCTAATCCTTCCTGCTCAGGTTCACATGTGACTGAGCCCTCGTGCCTAAACTCCAGCTGATCTTGGTCAAAACCTTCCAGAGTTCTTTCGTACATTCTTTCAGGCGAGAGACCGTCAGTTATGTCTTTAGACATCAGCTCCTTTTTCCTGGCAATTTTCTTTGTCAGAGCTTTTTGTCTGGGCTTTACACTGGCAATGTCTTGCACGGCCTGGGTGATATCTACGGAAAAATCAAAACAAAGCAAACAACAAACAGTGCTGAACACAGTTGCTGCCAATGCTAGAGCTAGCTCTCACCCCCCTTGCTGCCAGCTGAGAGCTGAATGAAGCAGCAACAGCTTCCATCAGCGCATGAAACAGCCTCTTCCTTTGCATGGGCCCCCTTGGCCAAGCAGCATCTGAGGTCGGCACTGCCTGTCCTGAGGACAGGACAACTGTGCAATTAAGAGAGGCAGCTGCACAAAACATTCACCTATCAGGCCTGCATTAATGCTCAGCAGGAGCTCCTTGCTCCCATGGCAGCGGGGTTTGGCCCCCTTAACTAGACACGAAACCTCGGCTCCTAAGGCAGAGCCTGAAGCCAGGTGCCCACAGTTAGAGGCACGGCCTGGCAGTGGAAATAGCTTGTCTGGCTTTTACAACTCCTGCTAGGGTTTGGGGAGGAAAAAAACAACCCAAAAGCCCTATTTAAAACCTTCCGGCTGAATGCAGGACTGCTGGGTGAGTGGTCCAGGCCTGACAGGAAAGGTGAATGTCATCACCAGCTCTTCCAGTGCTTCTGAAGAGGGGTTCAGCAGGGGGACGCCTCGGCTTTGTGTCCCGGGGTGGGGGAATCTGAGTGAGCCAGGCACCTCCCGGCAGGGCAGTTTTGGGTATGGGCAGAGGCAGGGAGGGGCGTCAGGAGGGAGCAGCCAGCAGCCGGCGGGCACAGAGCAAAGCAAGATTTTGGCATTGCGGGACCACCAATGCCAGGCTCTCGGCCCGCGCAGAGGGAAGCCTGTCCCACAGGCTGTGTTTCGGCTCTCCTGGGCAGTCGGTAGCCACAGACCCCATGGCAGCTCAGCAGCAGCAAGAGCACGGGCGGGCTACTGATTTCCATGGCATGAACAGTTAGAGCAGAGTAGGCAGAGGTTGGTACTGGGAATTACGGGAACAAGGGGACAGACAGGCATTAATATGCTTTTCCACAGAAGCTGGTTTGTCCCATGTCACAGGTACAGCAATGCACATAAAATGCCAAATCCTCAGCAGGTATAAAAAGAGACTTTGCAGGACAGTAGTTATTTACAGCTGCCAAGGATTTGGCCTCGGGCATTATGGACCCATTTGATATAAAACTGCTACGGTTCACAGAGCAGTTAGAAAAATTACAGCTGCACTCCAAAAAAACCCTCATTTGACCATTTATCTCCATTCTCAGGGCAGTTTGCCTTTAGTAAAACCCCAGTGAGCCTCAGATTTAAGCTACAGTAAGTCATCCCAAACGTTAATACCTCCAACACCTTTCTATAAACTGGCTCCCCTCTTTACTAAAAGAAGCCTCACTAGTTTAGTCCTGGCCATTCCGTTGTCACTACATTTACAAGCATCCTAATTCTAACAAGCAATCATACGGCAGGGAGGAAACACCACTCAGAGGAAAACAGGCCCAAAAAATAGGCCCAAAAAAGTGTCCCCTGCCTGCCCACACCACTCAACATGCCCTGATGCTCTTTGCACGTAACTAAAGTGTGGGCCAACGACTCGCAACAAGTCGGCACAAAACCCCCACCTCTTTCCATAATTTCAGGTGCCTTCTGCCTTTGCTCTATTGATTGGCTTAAGTAGTAAATTGTAAAAATAAGCAAAAAACCTCCTTTGGTTGTGGTTTTGCCCTTTGACAGCTTGTCCCAAAGCCAGCTGAGGTAAGCTGAAATCATTGCGTTTACTTAGCAAGCCTGGAGTCAGGCTGTCACAGCTGGTGTTTGTATGGAAGACAAATGGAAAACCAGCTTAAAATACAATGATGCTGCTCTTGACAGACACAGGAAGACATGTCACAGGTTTACCTCTTCCCCTCGAAGCTTGAGGTTGGACAAGTCTATAGATCTGCGTGAAGAGTGTGACTGGCGTTCCTGCTATAGCAGAGTTTAACCTGCCGGAGAAGACGCGCATCGGTCAGACCTCTCCCCTTCATTTCCATCAAAAGCAAGTGAAATTGAACAAAAATGAAGCATGAACAAAAATGTATTTCTCTGTGGTGAGGAGTCAAAGAGAATGACGGGAGCCTGTTTCTTGTCCGGGGAAGATCAACACAGCCACAGCACCTTTGCAGGAGTTAGGCTAGTTTCCACCAGCAGGAGATGTGGGATGCTCCGCTAGGTAAAGTACACCAGTGGTAAAAACCCATAGCAATAGGTCTGAAATTTAGCCCAGCACTTTGAAAGGATGGGAAGATTTTGGATGGGCAAACAGTCAATCCATGCCTACCAGAGGTCAGCAAGAGCTGTAAATGCTGGCCAGTAAAATATGAAATTTGGTAGCCATTACAATGTTACCTGCGTATGCCTGACTTCAGAAGGGCAAGAAGAAAACTGAGCAGTCTTCCTTGGAAAATATTTGAGGCGGTATTATGTGGCATTAAGTTTAAAATTAAAACGAAGAAGCTGGCCTATATGCAAACCAGTTACTATATCTGTGGCCTTTCCATTCTGCTGTGCCAGAATTTGAGAGAATATTTTGGCCTGTAGGGAGGATACACACCCTGTGTAGATAGGCAAGAGATGCATATGTTGATTTTTGGTGCTGACAATTACCCTGATCAGATACCTCTAACCAGAATGCAGTGTCCAAAATGAGATGCTGAAAATTGATGAAATACCTGTTCCCCACATGTGAGACTGTTAGTGAGTGTCCTTTCCCTGCATCTTCTGGACCACCCAGAGCAGCGGTTTGGGCGCTCAGGGGTCTGGCCCTGCTGCATCTGCCAGCACAGGTGGCACCAGCCACTGCTGTGAAAGCCCAGCTCCTTTTCTCCTGTGAGGCTGATGTGACATTAGAGGGAGCCAGTGCTCCTCTGTAGGTTTAAACTCAACTCAAATGCCTGTGAACTTCTTACATTCTACCCTTTTTTCCCCCTTGGCTGAAGAGTGTTTTGCTTTACAGGGCATTTGCCCTGTCTGAGCCCTGCAAGACCAACCTGCCTGTAATCCCCAGCAACCTTTGCTAATCCCCGGCAGTGGAGAGCGTGTCCAGTTTGCTTTCCCGTGCCCCTGACCTCTGTGCACTGATGCCAGGACAGTATATGGAAAGGCGACTGTATGGAAAGGAGAAGCTCAAAATGGCTCTGATCCTTTTCTTGGCAGAGGCTTGACCAGATTTTGCATCTATTGAGATTCCTGTCCCTGGATATCTACCAGTGAAAGGTGTGAAATGGCCATAGCTTTGGGTGGGTCAAATGCCCTTAAACATACATTTTTTTCAAAGGAGAGAAAAGAGATCACTGGCCCCTTTGGGAGAGTCCAGAAATCCAGCCTTACCGGCTGTCCTCGTTCTCAATGATACGCTTGTACCGTTCCAGCTCGGTCTCTAGGGATTGCTGGTAGATCACCAGCTGGCGGCAGTCGGTGGTGTACTTCTCCAAGGTCCTCTCAGCCTCCTCTATCCCCTTCCTGAGGTTTTCAATCTGCTCGTTGTAAAGCTGAATTTCATCATCATAACTCTCCTGGGTGTTTTTAATCGCTTGCTCCAGCATGGTAGTCTGGTAAACAAAAATTGGTGGGTGAAAGAAGCTGCTCTGAAGCATTCAGTATCCCCATATTTCAAGGGTAATTAAAGGCAAGACATTTTATTATGACGAGTGAGGCTATAATGCTGAAACACAGCAGCAGTTTCGCTGCATTTGTTTAGTTATAAAAAACCAATAGCTCCCCACCCTCCAGCCCCCTTATCTATCCCAAGGATTCTGTTCCACAATAAGCATGGTGGAATTGGCATGAACCAGTGGAACAGCTGTGTGACGGCTCCTTCCCCTTGCACACGAAGAGGGCTGACACCTCGCTGCGTGACCCATAGCTGACCATGGATGGCCTCGGCAGAGCAGGCACTCTCTTACAAGAACAAAAGTGCTTAACTGGGAAGATGTGCCCAAGCAAAACCTGTTCTTCCTCCACTGTGGACTGTGGACCACGCACTGAAGATTAAGGGTCTTTTTTTAAAAATAAATGAGAAGCTTCCCTTTTGAATTGAATTCATCGGCTCTTTTCACTTCATCGATAAAAATAACTGCTGTGAAGTAAGGCCTCAACGCCCGTCATTGCAGAGCACATCAACCAGGAGGTGGCGATGAGTCCCTTGCAAAAACAAGGGGCAGGAGTTACAGGTGGGATATCTGGCAGTGTAATTCCACTCTCACTTTCTTCTGCTACTTTTGGCTATTTATTCTATTTTCTTTATCACTTGGGATTATTTTTTTCCCCTTTCAAACAGCTTTTAAAGAGATGCGCTCACAAAAAGCTAATGGTGCAATAACTGACTAATGGATTCTTTAATAATTGATTTATTTCTTTATGTTACAGGCAAGATTTTCAAAAACCTTTTAAGAGCCTAAATTTAGAAGCCAAGTCCCTTGGTATTAATCTGGTTATATTGCAGTGTATGAGGTGACCAACAGGTTTCACAGACCCCGTTAGTGTTCAGTGCTGACGAGGTGGGGTGGGTAACCCCTCAGCAACACCGTTATCAGGTCCAGAAACAGGAAAGCAAAGGGGCTACAGAACACCTCAGTCATCAGTCACAAGCAACCACGTCATTGGCCTCCACTCATGAAGTTATTTCACTCTTTTAATCTCAAGGCATGAGAATGAATAGATTAATAAACTCTTTTGAAATGGGCCATGAAGATTTGATTCTGAAAGCAGCACAGCTAGTTCCCCAAAGAGTGCCTCTCTCTGTCTGCCAGTAGAAGGCTGATTTTTCTCCCCTTTTTTCTATATTTATTTATTATCTCATTTATAGCTCTGTTGATTCTTGCTCTTCCCAGAGCACATGCGTCCTTTCCACCGGAGCATCAGACATGAGAAAGAGACCAAGGAAAAGCCCTGGGAGTAGCACTGTCCCCAAGTGCTCTAGCAAGGGATGTTACATTCAAGAAGCTGAGAGCTGCTGCTATGTCTGTCCAGAGGAGTCCAAAATCTCACCAAAAGGTCTTTTATACCAGCATATCACTTCCCCCATCACAGATGGACAATTCGAGGCACAAAGGAAGCTGTATTTGGGGGGCATAACGTGGTCATTCTCCACCCCTATCTGCTAAGAAACATTAAACTGCACGGAGGCAGACCTGCCGCTGGCAATTATCCAGGTCTGGTTTCCATTCACTGCAGCCTTTAGCTGCTCCTCCATCTGCTGCCACCCTTGTCCCTGCACAGCATGCTCACTCAGAGACACTGGCAAGTTTGTCTGGGAGATGGGCAGGAACAATGAGCGAAAGGCTTGGCAAGTCATTTTCTGCAAATCAGGAACAGGCAAAATGCAGGTGGCATTGGTGCCGGTTGTGTCTAGGCACAGGAGAGGCGCTGACTTAGTGCTTAGTAGTGACAGGGATGAATGCAGGATGCCAAATATAGCTCAACACCTATTTCAGTTCTGATTACCAAGTCTGCCCAGTCCTTCTCACAGCAAGCTCAGCATTGCGTGTGGCACTCACAGAAAGGACTAGGCAGAGCACTGAAGGTCCCCCATCATTGTTCATGAAGCCAATTTCCAGCCTGAGTTCAGTAAGAAAGAAAGAAAGCAGGAACACCCTGTGTGACTTTTCCATCCACAAACTCCTGCTGACTCTGTTCTGCAGGAATCCAGTTGCGAAGTGGAAACCTTCTCCCACCAGCTACTCTGATAAGCAAGGACAAGCTTCGTTGTGGCTACGATACCTACAGCCCTCCCTAGCCATCTAAACCTGATGATTTGGGACATCGAGAGAAAGGGAACAAAACAGCTGAATAAAAAGGTGTAAAACTAAAATGAAAAAACATCTCCAAATCTCCAAGTCAATTGAGTTCACAAGACCCTGTTAAAGACCAAGTGGCCATAAAGAAAGCAGAGTTCATGAGCATTATAGTTGTATATACGGTTAGTTATGACAGTACCTCTGTCTGCAGTTTGTATTTCTGGGCCTGTAGCTGGCAGAGGATGCTCTTGTATTCCTCCAGCTGGCTCTGCAGAACAGGGATCCTCCTCTCTGCTATCAGTTTTTCCTGGTTGAAAGAAAACAATGTGTTTACAGGAAAGTATGTTTCAGTCTTAAAAAGAGCCAAAAGAAATTCTACTACTGGAAATAAACTGTAAAGACAAATAGAAAATGACAAAAGACAAATAAACACATGGGTATTGAACCACAAGGAAACCCCTGTGGCATGGCTTTAGGAATAAAAGATGTCAGATGGCAGGACTGTAGAAGTACAGCTTATGTTGAAATTAGACCCTGTAGATACAGCTGTTATATCTTCTCCCAATTATAAACGTTCTTGGCATAGACATATATTGGTGGGAATCACCAAGTTTTCATCTAGTCTGTAGCAATTTATTTGACTTACAAATTTTCACAACACCACTCCCCTTCAGGACAAGATTTACTCTCTCTTTAAAAGCTTATATATCCTGCCAGCTCCTCCTCAGATAGGAAGCACAACTACTTCAACTACCTTTGAACTAACCATTTTTGGAGCTAATACATATGCTGGAGTGCACTTGAGTAATGCTGTCTCTCTCCTCCTGATCAATTCAGTTTTCCAAAGCTACAGTTAGTTTTTTCTCTCATATTCGGTACTTACTTATAGTTCTTGCAGTTTGCATCTAGCCTTGGAGTGGGAGTTAGAGGATCTGGGGGTGCTTTAGGAGTAAACATTGTCTCTTTCTTACTTAGAGCAGCATGTACTTACCTCACATATGCCAGTGGTTATAGTGGACACACGAGGGGTTGTCTGGATGATCTGCTGCAAAACACTGACGTAGGTCTGGATTTCCATTAGGTTCTGTGGTGAAGTAAAAAACATTTTCATCAGAAAATGCCACAGCAAGGTGCTTGCTTCAATGTGTCCCACTTCTGGAGTTTATTCCTAGGTATTTACTTCTTTCAGCATATAAAAGTCCAGTTCACGTTCAGACTTGTTTAGACCTAATTTTGAGTGCTAACAGTTTCATCATGCTGCGGGTACATTACAGGCATTTGGCTAAGGGACAATATAGTTTGTAGTCTTGGTTAAAGATTTTGTGATTTCTGATTTCACAGGAGATTTTCAAAATACGAACCACAAATAGCTTTGCATGTGGTCCAAAAAAGTAAGCCTCTTCTTTCAAAAGCAGCAAAGATGGGAGAGTGGCCTGATCCCAAGCCTAACAGCTCTCCGAGAAAGGAGAAGGGGGCTGTATGTGTTAAAGTCAGCTGCAGCTTAATCATACAGCCACAGCTTATGGCTGCTGATTAACCTGAATGCTCTGTCCCAGAAAATTGGGTATCCCCCTCTGATGAAAGCAATAGCTTCTTAGCATGAAATAGAAGACAGCTTGACCAGCATGTTGGCTTGAATCATGATAACAGGGCAACAAATTCAAGACATTGCTACAGCTGTAGGCACTGGACCCCAGGGAGTCAATCTGGATGCCTGCAGCCAGCCAGCCATTGGGCTCAACCTCCACCCTGCAGCTGTTGAGCCCACTGAAAATATACAGTGCTCTATTTACCCACCAAAATACAAATGGGATTTGCTTTAATTTGCCACTGGAACAGCTCATGGAGAAGGGCAAGGCTTCACATATGTCTCTAGAAGGAAGAGCTAAAGAAGATGGCAAATTCAGACAGTTACCTTCTTGTATCTGTCCTTTGTGGCATTAATGTCATCCTGCAGGAACTGGGACTCGATCTGCAGCTCCAGGTTGCACAGCAGTGCTTCATCAGCTTCCTGCAATGCAGAGACACATGGCACGGTCAGTACATATGGCTGGAGTGCCAAACCAGAGCAGCCACTTAGCCATAATGCGAGTAGCTGTGCATGCGAAGCAGCCTGTGTGGAGAACTGAAGCCTCCTGTGAGAAACAAAAGTATTATGAAACCAACAAACAACAGGCACCTTATTCATCGGGTTCTCCCATTGTACGCGCTGCTTTTCTGCACAAATATGATTTATTATACAGTTTGGCACTGGCACTGTCAAAATACGTTTACCATATGCTTTACGAATGCTGGAAGCCAAGTAATAGACGCTACGAAATACCTGTCTTTGACGCTAAAAGCTTGCAATGGTGCATGAATCTTAAACAGATGACATCAACAGACTGAGGCATTGATTTCTCTAGTGTTTATGACAGGACCTGAGGCATCCTGACGCCTTTTTACTATTCCCAGTAAAGAAGCCCTTATAAAAAAAAAAAACAGGATGGTCCAAAGTATTTTCACTCCTTTGGGTTTGTTCTCAAATATCACAAATGTTTGTCAATTTGGAGCCATTGCTGGAAATAAAAATGACAAAAGAGCAAGTCCAGAAAAAAGTCACCTTGCTGCAGAAATTTCTAATACATGGGGATTTGTGAGGATGAAAGTTCATAATGTCCATTAATTCAGAGGACAAGGCGTATGACTAGCACATGATCTCGAAGTACTTAGTATGAGTCGCACTGGTATGTAAATCCAGTTAAATCTCCACTTCTGTTCAAAGGTCTAATTTATATATTTCCTATTTGTATTATTTTCCTATTGTATTATTTAATACAAGCCCTTGAATATAGAATAATTTCTATGGAACTTGGCAATACATTTTTCAAATATGTAAGTGTGAACAGCTTTATTCTTCTATTTAATGCATGCCTTCTTGGTTAGGTTTATCATTAACTAAAACTGTAAAATCCCACTTTTGAGAAAGTATCTTGAAAGCTGCCAACTGCATCTTCCATGCAACTCTACAGAACTTGTAAGTTTCTCCACCAGTTTGCCATTTGCCTCAAGAAAGTCTTGACTTCTGCATTTAACTCAAGGTGTAAAAAGAAAAAAGGATTTAAAGGCGTCTCTTTAAAATTACCTACATGCCTGTAAATACGTCTCAGTGAGCGTATCACAGGTTGCAAATAAAAGACTGGAATCTATGGGTGCAGCACATGACTGATAGAAGAGGATTTTTCTCTCCGCACGTGCACAGCGTGCGCTATTCCAAAAATGTGTTGATGTTGGCTGCCTCATTATGCTGCTGAGCCTCCCAGCCAGAGACCTCTCTAGTGGGCTCACTGCTTTGTGAGGCAGCAGCTGATTCAGACACAGCCAGACCAGCACATTCAGAGCCAGTCATCGGGAATGTCCGCTGCTTTTCTGCACTCCCCTGCCTTCCTATTGAGCGGAAGATCAGCAGGACAATGGCCACGTTGGGAGGTTTGGGGGAGAGCCAAAAAAAGCCCCCAGGCCTCTAGATCATACTGATAAGCAAATATTTCTGCATGTAATAAGCAAAAGCAGCGTTCGGCTTTCCAAATGTTCCTTCAAAGGGGAAAAATATTTTTGCTTTTATTCCCTGCTTTCAGATAGATCAGCTTCATTGACGATTCTGTTCATCAGAACAGTGCAGCGCCTACGCATTTTCTTCTGAACTTTCCAGTATTTGCTATTCACTCAACTTCCAAAAAACCATTCTGCTTTAGGTACTGGTTCCAGAGCATTGATCCAAGTGCTGAAGCGGCATTTTCATTTACCGTGATCCCTTAGATCTCTCCAGAACCACTGTTTGCTGATTTTCCAGAGTGATTCTCCAGCTGTTGGAAAAGACACGAATTTACATCTGCACATGCAGGTTTCAGGCTACATCTTGGGCACTGTACAGAAAATCAGCTGTGTTCTCTCCAGCATTTAGTGCCCCAGTACAACGAGCTGCTGCATCGGGGGCAGCCCAGATGCAGTCTGGGATAAAAACACCCCCCATGGCTCAAAACCTTATCAGCTGTGCCTGGGGTTGTCGAATCTACCCACTTTTCTTTAGCCACAGATTGGCTGAGAGCAACGGTGAAGATGGACCCACCAGCTGCAGCTACCCCTTACACAATATTTGCCTCCACAAATATTTTTTAAGTGCTTGCAGGATGCACAAAACTTCTTAATTATGTTAGGAAACTTTTATCTTTTCTCTGAGCCGTGTTATTGTTATTTCTCTTCCCATGGTATTAGTTCAGGAAAGTGCAGCCTGATATACACGTTCCTCATGTTTCACTGTGAAAGGAACAGATCAGGGGGGTTTGTGGCTTCTCTTTTCTTTGGAAGCCTAATGGGAAGCTGGGGGTCTGTCCTGGGAAGGGCTGGCCATACCCTGGCAAGGGACTGAGGAGCTTTGAGACCCACCAGACTTCAAGACTTGGACACAATCAGCATTTTCTCATGCCATATCAGTACTAGATATACTTTAATACAGTAACCGTATTAAAGAAAAAAAGGGGGAGCAGAAGGTATTTAGCAACACGTTTTCTCCGGTCATATTCCGAACTCTTATGTGCGATTGTATGTGAATTGGCTGAACAGTAGGACTAATAAAGGGGCTTTTCCTACCTCTGTGTGTAGACTTTAATTCACTCAGAGAGAAATTGCTTTCTGAGTTAAAAAAAAAAAAAAAGCATTAAAAGAGTTAAAAAGATTTATTAAAGGCACCTAAACATGTACCAGATCTTCAGCAAGGGTTAATTTGCAAAGTTGACATTGGATGTGGGAGCAGCAACCCATATTTCAACTCCAGCTCCCAAAATGAATGCATGAGGCATTTGCTGATGTTCTAAAAGGAGTGCTACGCAGTAGATCCTCCAAGTTCTTGGTCTTACTGAAAAATTAATTAAGTCCTGAGCACAGCTGTGGCTGTGAGCTGCAGATGGCATGTGCTACATGACCAGAATCAGCAGGACAGTACAGAGCAAGGCGCTACACAGTGCATACACACACACCAAGTCTCAGCCACTTGCACAAGGGGAAGGAGAACTTTTCATCAGTGCAAAATGACAAGAAATGTCTTGCTCTGACATTTTATCTTCCCACTGCTCCTTCAAAGCAGGTTGCTGTAGTAAATGAAACCAAAGGAAAAAAATTATAAAGACCTTTCCTTTTCCATTTTTCCAGGCTTACCTTATTAAGGCGTTCAAGGGTTTCTTTTAGCCTCTGCTGATACTCACATTCATTTCTGTACCTGCAAACAGAACAAAGGAGATGGATGTCAATGGTTCGCCCTTCTGCAAACTGCACTGTCATTTGCACTGTCATGCACAATATATGCTTCACAGTAGAGCAGAATATGAATCTTGAAAGGGTCCAAAGGTTTATTTATGCATTAGCACTAATATTTTTTTTTGGTCACAGGTGCTGAGAGTAATTCCAGAATTGACAAACTTCTTGTCCTCAATTTACGCAGCAGGAAACCATGGAATGCCACATATTTCCTATCACTTTTTCAGAGAAAGCCCAAGAATAGATTATTTACAACAAAAGTACATTTGATTGGCATTGGACTACAGTGACAGCCATTCATCAGTGTTTACTATGTACTTGCTACATTGGCACGTTAGCATTTAATTACATTGTACTTGTTTTCTGTTCTACCTGATGTTGTTCAATAAGCATTTTCATGACAGACATGTTAAACACAAAGGTTGCAATTTCGCTGCGTACAAATAACGTTGTGTTAGGATGCTTTGATGGATCAAGCTTTGTGTCCTCTTTAATAGCAATTAATATTTTAGCTTGGTCAAAATCACATGTGAGTCTTACTAAGAACTGCATTTACCCAACTATTCTTACACATTTGTAAAATGTCCACCAGTGTATAATGTGCATGTTCCTGTACTGAGTGAACAATGGATATGTATCATGTTTATCTTTGATTTGAGGAAACAGCACCTATTCTTTAACAATTAGGGTTCTGTATTTGTATGTTAGATAGAATTTTCTTCTAGAAAATCCTTTTAGTTGCAGTGTACAAAACTTCCTAATTTTTTATTATTGTTGTCTATTCTTTTCCCTAAATAAATTATATATAAAAAGTTTAATAGGAGATAGGGATTAATGAGACCCCATTAAAAAAACCCAACAGCCAGAAGCATCTTATAATACAAAGCTGTGAGACTTTGCCATCAGTACTGAACAAGTGGCTCATCAAGCTCCATCTGCTCTCACTGCCAAGGTACATAAATACAGTCTACTTGTGTTTATCTCTTTGCTTTCCCTAAAACAATAGAAATACAAAGTGCTCACTTTCTTACTTTCTGTAAGAAACCCTCATGGTGGGTGACAAGTCAACTCTGGTGGTGAATGTCCTTCATTCGCAGTAGAAGCAATGGACATCAACAGAAGCATGAACCCTGGCTGAAATTCAGAATTGAACATAAGGCCTTGTCTGTCTTTTGAAATCATCAATTCAGACCAGATATGCTGGTGGCATCTAAGGGACTTGCTCCAGTCAACAGGGAACTTGTCGGTTCCTAGAATGAACAGGTCAAGGGTCAAGTTATAATTGTCATGTCAACCTTGCTTCTCTCTTTTTATCTCCTGAAGGATGAACCGACAAAGTTATCCTCGTCTCTTTCAACATGTCTTGGAAAGCTGAAGGGATGGGGTCACTCATGAACTGACCAGGATCACAAAGAACTTGGCAGAACAAAGAAATGGGCTCAACTTGGTGCTCTGGTTTCCCAACTTTCCCTTCTTTTGAAATCCCATACTATTAGCAGGGTTCATCACTGGTTTGTTTTCAATTCTTACCACGAAGAGTAAACAAACAAGTGAAAATGATGAGGTTTTATTTCATTATCACTCCTATAAATTGCTGGGCCTCCTCAGCTGAAGTGCTGTTTTCTGACAAAACTAAAACAATGTCTTTTTGCCAAATTGTAATATCACAGGGTTCACAAGATACAGCCAAGAATATTCAGCTTCAACAGCAAGGCTGCCTTTGTTTCTATTGTTTATTAAGTAGCTCACCTCCAATCAATTTTTCTTTCTATTTTATAATTTTTTGTGTGCAGTTGACAATAAACACTTCATTAACTTAGATACTTTCTGACAAGAATGAAGCAGATTGTGGCAGCTTGTGAAAACCAAATACATCGCTACAAAAAAAAAGTTGGGTTTACACTCTTAATAATATACAACCACCCAACAGAGTCAGGGTCTAAATCTCAGCCCTGATGTCATTCAGACCTGCTCAAGATGCTAGGTCCTCACTCAAAAATTCTTTCAATGACCAAAATATTCCTTCAGCTGCATTTTCCTTCACTCTCAAATAACCCAAATACCTGCTGTGTCACACAGCCATAAAACCACCTGGCAGCCTTGAGAGAGAGAGTCTTGTGCGATTATCCATTGAAGGAGGATTGTTTTTAAGTGACGTTCAATGTACTCCAGAAGCTCAGTGCAAAAGGGCTAAGGACCTCTTAGAAATGCTTCAGAGACCTCATGATGTCTCTGTGCCCGCTGAAATGTATCTACATAAGTGCAATGCCTGACAAATTGCAGCCTCGCTATGCTTCAAACCTGATTTCAATGTTCAAGTAATTAGCTGGACATGTTGAAAAAAGGTCAAGGTTTTCTCAGGTGGCTGCTGGTCAGCCTTTCCTGGACCTTAAGAGCCATGAGGTTTATTTGCTTCATTTTTTTTTTTTAAATAAAACTTTCTTATCTACGCAAGTAGCTTCAGGGGTACAACGAATCTTTTTGGACTGTTTAGAAAAAAAAAGGGGTGTCAATTGCTTTTTGCATAGGGCAAAAGAAACGGAGGGGGCTGCCAGACTTAAACAAAGGCAGATCAGAACTTTAAAGTTCCCGTTACCTCACCTCTCTTAGGTGAGCAGCTCTCTCTTGGGGCGCTTACAGATTTACAGGTATTTGTTAAGCCGTTTTAGCCCCTCTACAGCTCAGGGCACTGGCCTGGTGAGAGCACGGGGCGTGCAGAAGGGAAGCCCACCACTTGGCTTGTTTCCACCTGGAAAGCACAGCTCCGGCAGTGCCATAAACCTCTTTTCCCATCCCCAGCTGACGGACAAGCTGTGCTTGCTCTTAAAAGATGGGATTAGGGCAAGGCCCTTTTTATTCAGACCCTGCCTCTGCTTCAGCGCAAGGGCTGGCTCCTTTCCGAGGAGGAAACAGTCACAACACATCCTAGCAATGCTCAATGGCCAGATACTCCATTTGCTGTCAAGCCTGTACTTTTAATATAAAGAGAAATGCAGCCTCTCTGTTAAACCCTACGGAACTTTTCTATCAATATATGAAACCTTTGACTTGCCACAAGCCAAGGCTAAACTTTTCTACTACTTTTCTCCTTTTCAGTTTCCCTGAGACACTTCACTAGCCTTTTCTCAATCAAGGCAGCAGTAATTTGGGTGCCAAATAGAGCACAAACTGCAAAATGCTCTGCTCTGCTGGTTTATGAACAGATTGCTACCTGCGTTATCAAGAAGCTGCTATTGAGCAGCTGACAGCCACGGGGCAAGATTTTGGCAGTCTAGGGACAGGACAGAGGGTAGGCAGGACCTCCTCACCTGCAGCTGCAGCAGGATAAAACTCTCCCTAGCACCAGAGAAACAGCAGCAGCACAGACACAACCCCTGCAGACAGGGCTTGAAGACGGCTTTGCCAAACATCACCAGCTACAGAGTCCCTGTTGCTCTGTGTATCCCAGCTATCATGTTTTCCTACTTGTTTTCGGTACCTCTCACAGGTGTTGGGTCTCCACTGTGGTCCCAAAGGGTGTCAGCTCGTCTGAGCACCACCACACGATGCAGCTTGAAGAACACAGTGACAATTGCTGTGTCTAACAACTTCCAGGGAATCATATTGCATGCAAAACCCACAAGATTGACAGTGAATGAATTTTAAATGAAACGATCGATTAGCCAGACTTTTAATTTCTGAAGTTAATTAATCCTGTTCAGTCAAGGGCCCTAAAATCTGTGTTTCAGCATCTTCCCTAATATCATGGAGAGAAGAACACAGTCCTTTCCCACAGCCAGATGCAACATTGCTATAATAATGATGCTCAATAAAATTAGCATAATTAGTCTTTTTATGAGATGCATCCAAACAATTCTTAGCGATGCTTTTTTTGCACCTTTAAGAGACTCTGGTACAGAGTCTGAATTATTCATGTTAATGTGAAAAGCTATGAATGTTGCTATAGAGGATTTAAAAATAAATTTTAATCTAAGATCTACTTTTCAATGGTTCATGCACATTTAATTGTACAGACCTGGCAGTCCCAGGCCCTACTGTGTTTAAATGTAGTTTTAAAAGGTCTGCTTATATAAATGTAGCTTTAAAGGTTCTACTTACAGACATAAACCTATTTCCCAAATGGTGAGTGTGAGTAAAAGAATGGGTTGTAAGAGCTAAAATTCTTTACGTTAGTGAAGGGCGCAGACATTTGTCAATTAATTGGTACACAATGCTCCACTCTAAGAGATTTTGTTAATCCTAGTGTGCCAAAAGTAGATGTTTTATGTTCCAAACTGAAGCAAGAACCCTGTACGTTGCTAGTGCAGTGAGAGCTGTGCCTGCTGCCGACGGAGCGCAGAGCAGGTGGGAGAGCAGCTCTTCAGCACAGGAATACCTCTGATTTCAGTAGTCCTAACACATCACACAAGATTATTGCTACCGTATTTTGTTTAGAGACCTTTATTTATAAGTTTAAGTAGCTGAAATCGCAGCCATCAGGATGGCTTTGAGCCAGAAACAGGATTAGAAGGTAGAGTACATGGTGTGAGGGCACTGGCATGGTTTAAACACCTGCAACTCCAAACCTAATCCATTTTTTTCAGACTCTGAAAAAACTTTCATGTCTATCTTCAGGTCAAATTCAGCAGCTCCCAAGAGAAAAAAATAAACCCAAATTCACTTCTTGATGTAAACTGAAGGCAATCTGTATAAAAAGCAGCCACTGCTCTTCCATTGTAATGGCCCTGTGTATCTGTAATTTATAAATTGCAATGTTGTTGGCTTGGATGGAGTCAAAGTTTCCTTTTTAATTTTGCTTATGGCTGCTGAGTGAACACCCCAGAATTGTACAATAAGGCACCATTCATTTTTTCTAAGAAGTCACTAACTACCCCTGTAACAGATCCTAAATCTCACTTTCAAGAACCACAGCCCCCTTCTCTGGGTGTTTCCCCCCAGGATTTTCAATGTTCTTCCCCATCTATTTACAGCTTCCACCTCTAAAAAAAGGTAAATTATCTGTGTGTCACGTAGATGATCCTGCTGCTGAGGAACTAGACAGGCAATTAATCCATAAACTGCTCAGGTGGATGCAGGAGTCCATTAAAAGGTTGCCAGTACAAACTAATTTTTTCTTATCAGTTTTCCTAATTTTTTCTTGCCAATTTTTCTTACAAGTTGTTGAAATCAAAGTTGTGTATTTCACTGCACTGGCTCTTCCCCTGCCTGAAAATACTCCAGAGGGAGAGAACATGTTTTTGCCCAGCTATACGACAGCACTACATGTTTCTATATAGTTTACACATATTTTTAACTAACATGCAGCTAGACATTTAAGTAGTGGCTTTAGTCAAAATCTCACAGACACGATGTAATGAAAACACGTGAACAAGTATCAAAGTCAACAGATAAATTATAGCATTGGCTCATAGCTGAATTTCCTGCTCATCAATATTGGACTACAAAACTGCCTATTCTCCGCTGTCAGATGAGAAAGGGAGATCAGGGCTTGGCATTTCCGTGGCTGTGCCATAGCTCACAGCCCCCATGGGCTGCTCGCATAGCTGCCTGCTGATTTGGGCTGCAGATAATATTTTTTAATTTTTAATTATTTTTTTTAGCCATCTAATTTTCTTGATTCAGCTCTCAGGGTGGCCCCAGGAATAGATGTGGCAGCACGGCAGATCAGGCAGCATGCGCCAAGCACCTTGCAGGGCTGGGGAGGGCAGGACGAGGGTGGGTTAGGACTGTACGGCTGCTGATAGCCATACACTATCAGACCATGGTCTACAGACACAGCTGGCCTCGATGTCAGTTATCTCCCATGTTTTCTGGCTCTTTCCAGTTGAAAAATTATCAGAGACAGAAAAGGAAAATATTATCAGTCTCACACTTACTAGTCCAGAAGAGGGGAAAATCAGTAGAGGATCAGATGGAAAAATCATGTCATTTGGGCATGGTCAGACAAAAAGTCTGTGATGGAGACAAGGGATGAAGTCTTGAGGGACTTGTATTTCTGTAGTAGCAAGTCAGTGCTCCAGATGATTCACCTCCTACCTTATTAAAAAGGTTTCTGGTGAGTGTGGTGAGCATTGCCCAGGAGTGGCTGCACTACTACCAAGACTGCATTTGTTGAAAATATTTCTTTTTCTCCTCACTTTCAGTGACAAGTGTTTCTAAGTTAAAGCACGTTATATGGAGTTCACCCTTCACCCGTTGGTGGAGAAAAGAATGAAAAGCCCCTCTTCAGCCTCCACGCTGCTGCCAAATTTTCCTGGGTGAAATAGCCAGAGAGATGCTTAGGGGGGAAAAAAACCTGACCCATAAGTAACAGGAAGCCAAGACCCTTCTCTCCTTTTATAAGCAAGTTCTTCTATGAGCAGTCCTTTTATGAGCAACACTCACCAAGTCTCATTGTGTAATTAATTAAGCAACGTGACCAACACTGCCTCTTGCTGAAGGGAAGGGACCACACGTATCTGGAGGCACTCATATGCCTCAGCCCCCAGCCCCCAAGGCTCCTGCTCTTTGACTTATAGTGCACTGAGGTTAGAGAGACGTGAAGTTAGGGGAAACCTGTTCTTACAGCTGTTGCTTTAGCAGCATGAGGTGGAAATAGCAGGATGCAAGGAAGAAGGGGAAGGTAATTAGGCAAATTTCACATATCAAGAAAAAAATTAATTTACTTTGTTTTCATCTCACATCTGTAGTGGCTGACATGGGCTGGCCAAGGTGCCTAACAATGCCTGTAAATAAGTTTCTCAGAGATGTCTGCACATTTCAGGAGACATTTGGGGTCATGTAACTGCTGCTCAGACACAAAGACTTGCTTTGACCTATTTGTTTTTCAGTTGGGTTATTCTCCCTTTGCAGCTCAGAGCACAATCCTCCTAAAGCTAATGAGCAACAGCAACCAACGTGTACCACGGTGAGGAACTGCAGCCATGGAAGGGATAGGGCAATTGCCCATGTAGTAACAGTGAGACCACGAAATGCAGAGCTAGAGCTCCCTAAGTCCTGGCACCTTCCTTTTCACCATGGGCTTACAAGCCATCCCTGGCTACAAGGCTGATACACATGGAGGGACATCACCCCAGCATGAGAAGCAGCCAGTGACATCAAATCCATCCTTACTACAAAGATGAATTATGGAAATGATACCACCTATCTTCCTCCGTTCGCAAGACTTACTTGTTGCGGTACTCATCAAGCATGCGCTGGGCGTCCTTCTCCTCCCGCTCCAGCTTGGCTCGGTCGGATGCCAGCTCCCGCATTCTCTGTCGGTTGAACTCGATCTGCCCAGCGAAGGCTTCATCCAAGCCCACCAGCTCATCCATGCGCTGGAAGGTCTCCAGCTGCTTGTGCAGGATGGTGTTGCGCTGCTCCAGCACACGTGCCCGGTTGATGTAGCTGGCGAAGCGCTTGTTGAGCTCTTGGAGGTTCTCAAGGCCCCGGGCTTGGGCCAAACTGTCAAATTCAGGGGAGCCTCGCAGCTCATCGTAGGCATCCGACCGCTCATACTTCTGCTTGCGCACCTCACGGAGAAAGCTGCTCCTGTACATGGTTTCAGGGGGGTTACGCGGTGCCGGGGTCCCCTCTTGCGTGCCTGCCTGTCTCTCCAGTTTGGATCTGAATTATGTCTGGGGGGTTTGGGGAGGAAGAACTAAACATAATCACCCCCCCAGATGATTAGGACTTGTCTCCAGGGCTGTTTGTGGCACTAAAGGCATCATAGGCAGCAGTGAACTAAATAAATCCCAATGGCCCCGCCTTGGGGCTGCCCGTCCAGGCGTCAGCAGTTCAGAGGAGCAGTGGGTATGGGGGGCATGAGGGGCTTTTCTTTTTGAGCGCTGCAATTGTGTACTGCCAAAATAAAAGAGAGCAACATCCAGCTTCCACCCGGCGGATTAAAGCATTATCCACAGACAACAAAAGGAGCGCTTTGCCATTTCAGAGGCTGAGCTCAAAAGCCTTTCATGGCTGTGCTGGGGGGAGAGCTTTGTCCTATGGTGGTGTCCCCAGGACTGGGCGCAGAGGCCTTCTGCTGAGCCAGGATTTTGGTGTTGACTTTCATTGCTTAATTTTTGTTATTTGACAGTTTTGCAATCATTTAGGATGATGGGATGGTGTATAAAAGTCAATGTGACTCCTGCTCCAAGTACAAGATTTGGCCACTTGGTTCTCACTTCATGTCAGCCTTTTCTGCGTGTTGTTTCTACGTGGCATGAGAGGTATCAAAGCAGCAGTGGTACTAAAAGCCCCATGCTTAACAGGGCCCTGTTGGGAGGCCAGTTTCCTTGGGGATATCTGAGTGCCATGTCCCCTCATGACACAGTGGACGTACCCATGGGGAGCCACCATCCTTCCTTCCTTCCCTTCACTCCCACCGTAATGGAATCTCATGTGCTGCCATTCCCTGAGACACTTTAATTTCTCTGGAAGTGATGGATGTGCTTCCTCTCGTACTTTTTTCCCAGTCTTTCCCTTTGCAAAATCCTGTTTCTTAGGCCTGTTCTTCCAGAACCACATCTACTTGCCCAGCTGAAAAGCACAACACCAAGACAGTTCAATGTTGAGATCTCTGATAATAATTCATTTACGTAGAAGTCACTCCTTCATTTTTTAATGGAAGTATCTTATATGAATATTTAAATCACATGTATTGGAACCTTAATTGGGAGTGGCCTCACTGACAGCAAGGGCAGAAGCGAAGAAACTCAGGTGAGTCTAAAATTTAGGTTCCGCATTATCTAATCTGAATCAAAAGAAAAAAAAAAAAGTTCATTAGAAGTTTTCTGCATCTTTCCTATTCTACTTCAGATTATTTCAAAGTGCAATGGGGAAAGCTCAAACAATCTTTCAGAAAATCAAAGTGGGCTTTGCAAATGCATTGTGCAGCTCCGCACGCAGCCTCTAAACTATATAAATAACAAAACAAGGCTAGACTTTTTAGAAATGTTTGGAATCTTTATACAGCAGTGGACATGAAACCCCTGTTTTCTGTGCTGCACAAACACGTTGGCATTTGCAGCTCTTTGGCTGGACAAGCCTGCCCAGCCAAACAATGTAGCTGGGCTTTTTACAAAGTTAGTCTTCCAGAAGAGATCGGAAAGTAGATTCTGCTGGATTGTGGGCAGTGTATTTTCATGGCAATAGGTTTTTTGGCTTTAGATAGCCTTTCAGTACAATAATAGTCTATGCGAGTAGTATCTCATCCCTTTCTCTGCGGCTGGAAGCAGCCCTGACTCCATGCTAACTGTGCACCTTAACTCCTTCAGTAACAAAATGAAAATTTCTATAAAGGCCTCTTAACGACCCACCGTGTCCCTAAACAGAGCGGTCTGCCTGCAGGGGAGCCCTTGCAGCGCCAATTTTTATTACTAAAATTTATCCCATGCTTTCTACTAGGAAAATCTGGGTTTGCTGTAGCATGTATTTCTGTACGCTACAGCATGTTTTGCTATTACATGCATTTCTCTAAGGTGGGATTCCTGACTCAGATCTCACCTTGGGCTGTTTCCTCTGCTGCCTTGCTATAGACACTGCTTTACTGGGACAAAGCACCATTCAGGCTCTGTGTTAGTGATTTTTTGTGACGGAGGCTCTGACTTTTAGTTAGGTGGCTTAATGAGACACTCTGGCCTCCAGACAGCTCGTGAACACTCAAATGCAGCAAACCGGAATGAGACAGCCTGAAAGGAAAAACAGCTTGGCCTAGACTGCAACTGTTATTCTTCTTTTCAAACAGAGAACATCAAAAACACCACAGAAAAATCAATCTGCTTCTGTTACGCACTGAATTATTTGGCTCATCTAATGGACCACCAAGGTGAATTTCTTACAAAGGGATTCTGCACACTGTTGCCTATTTAGAGATGGCTTAAGAGACTGAAAGGTTATCTATACACACAGTAATGAAGTGTCTGACAAAATGCTGCTTGGAAGCTTTTTAGATTTAAATCAGTGAGTGTGTACACAAAAACACTTCTATACAAAATATGCAACCTTTTTGACCTAATGCCTGCAGTATAAATAAGAAGAAACATAAAGGAACAATTTGTATCTTTCCCTCTTTGTCCCCAGAAGACATATGTGACTTTCAAACTGAAAGAGAGTAGATTTAGATTGGATATCAGGAAGAAATTCTTTACTGCAAGGGTGGTGAGGCACTGGCCCAGTTGCCCAGGGAAGCTGTGGCTGCCCCATCCCTGGAAGCGTTCAAGGCCAGGCTGGATGGGGCTTTGAGCAGTCTGGTCCCTGCCCACAGCAGGGGGGGTGGAACTAGATGATCTTTAAGGTCACTTCCAACCCAAACCATTCTGTGATTCTGTGATCTTCTGAGAACAAAATCTGGCTCTTTGCAGTTTAAATGTGCTGTGTGATACATCACCATAGCCCCAGAACCTACCGCTGGATAACTCAACAAACCCTTGGTACAGTTTGTTTCTTCTCTAATTGCTTGTATTGCTATAAACTCATTCACAGGCAAACTTGGCTATACCCCTCATGCACAATACGAGTATATTTCAGCAGTGCCATCAACCTGCTTGTACTCCTTACTGCTCAGCTAAGCCAACACAAGTTTCTCACGCTAAACCGAAAAACAAACAAACAAAAAAAACCCAATCCAAATGAAATTTTATCTTTCTGCTAGAGCACAGGCCCAGCCTTAGCTGTGGTCTGCCAGGCTGGCAGCTGAGCTCATGCTGGCCACTGCACTAGGGCAACCCTGGGGCTCCTGTGCCCTCCTTACCCAGGGGACTTCCAGCCCCACTCCTTTCCTTATGGAGAAAAAAACCTTTCAACATTGGTGGGTTGAGACAGATCCCCACAGGCAGCCTGCTCAGGGTTTTCAAATTAATCCTCCAAGCCCAGTAATAATACGACAGCTTGTTGGTCTGCCTATTCAGCTGCTGTGAACTGATCACGGACAACGGTGCGGCTCTACCAGGACAGTCCAGCTGAGGCACTCAGTTCACTTTTACTGTCTTTTCAATTTATTTTTCTTTATTCAGAGCCTGATGCTATAAGCCTGAAGTTTCCTCTTCCTGTAGTGCAGAATGAAACTTCAGAGCAGGGTGTGCTAACAAAATGCGTCACAAGCATTTCATGGCAAGGTCTCATTAGATGGAAGTTGAGGTTATTCTTCATTTGGAGAAGTGATGCTCAAAGGGCCATGTCTGAGTGCGTCACGTCACATAGCTGAAAAGAGCTGTGGTGAAAGCATTCAAAGCAGAACTTCATTTCATCTTCCTCATTGGTCATATTCACCAAGAATTTGGGCTGATTAGCTTTAAGGAAGACTCAGAGGGACATATATTCAAAATGACAGAGCACTGAAAAAGTTTGGCATTTTTCTTTTCCATGTCCATAGTGAATAGGACAAGAAATAAAGAGTTTAAACCGTGCAATGTAAGATACTAATGAGTTATGAGGAAAGTAGTCTAACTGTTCCTCTAATGAAGCACTGGAAATAAAAGATTGCAAAATCTCAGTCACTGAAGCACTCTAAAGATCAGGCTAAGCAAACATTGCCCAGGATGGAGGGATATTTTGTTCGTCCTACCTCATGAAGGAGAAGAATGTACTGATGTGAACAAGACGCTACAAGGGGCTTCTTTACTGGTCTCTTAGTGCCCTCGCAATGGTTTTTGAGGTCTCTCCCAACCCTGTGAGATTCCTACCCTCCTACTACTTACACACTCTTGCATGCATTTGTATTTGCTTCAGAAATTATTCTCTGGTGGTGATTTCCAGTGCAGTGCAGTGCATCACAGCTGGATGCTGACCTGCACCCTGCTTTTTGGGCTTTTCCCCCCAGAAATATTCCTATCCCTCCAGGCAACACCATAGAGGTCAGGGCCCAAAGCTGAGGTTTAGCTATAATGTTATGCAGCTCTTCACAAGATACATGACTAGGTACCACCAGATGGCTGTAGTCCTACAGCAGGAGTAGGCTGTGGGTTGCAGATTCAGTACCAGATGCACCAGTTCCCAATATAAGAGCCAGTGATTCCTACAGAGAGCTGGCTCTGCAGTATGAAACAAGCTGGGTTTTGTCCTTACTGCGACACTAGATGTGCTGCAAACAAGCTGCTGCTTCTGCTCAACGGCACCAAATGCTGGTGTGGTCAGGATCAGTCCTTCACTGGTGGTGAACGTGCTGCTGCAAAGCTGTGTATCTGCTGCATTGCTCAGGACATGCACCCCCAGAAACCAGCTCAAACAAACACCCCAAAGTAACAGGAGCCCTGGGACAGATCCTTTGCTAAGCTCCTGCTGTGACAGCAGGTCAGCAGAAGATCTGCTACACACCCCTGGTGTTATGCTGGGCTCTTTAGAGGGCTAGACATGATATGAGGAATCAGAAAACTACATCATTAATTTTCTGTAACAATCATAAAATAAGAACAGCAGCAAATTTTTTGTCTGTTTTGTACTGGCAAGTCTGCAGCAGTAAGTAACTAAGCTTCCCCATTGTTCTACCAAGTTACGCTGAGAGATTCCCCCTACCTCTTCATTTTGGCTATCAACCAGAAGAAACACCACTCTGAAAGGTGCCCTTTTCAGTCAAAGGATCAGAAAACGGGATAAATTCTCAGAATTTTGTTTTTCATTTTATACTTTCTTTTTAATCTAACCACTTGGGGGTTTTTGTTTCTCTTTCTGAATAATGTACAAAGCAGCAAAGGACAATATATCCAAAAAAAATTAGCTCTCTGGAAGATGACAGTTGGTTTAGACATCAGACTCCTGGGAAAAAGTGGAACTGAGGAAGGCAAGGAAAAAAAAAAAAAAAGAAAAATTAAGAGCTAATTGCTGATAACGCTCCTTTTGGCATTCAACATCCCCTGACTGGGGGTCCCCATCCATATACCTCATTATTTAATAATATTGCTTATTTGGAAGGACAGAACATTTCTGAGATACTCTGATTGTGTCTGCAAGTTTTCATCCCAAAACTGCTGAAAACTGAGATATCTATTTTGTCTTTGTAGAAATAACATTTGTTTGTTAAGATGTTGATTCAGAAAACTTTAAGTAAAATGTGACTATTTTCTTGGTTCTTCAGAATGAAAAAGAACCCTGTTTTTCAGAACATCTCTTCGGAACAAAATATTTCAACCCAAATTTTCCCATGCAAGCCTAAGGTTTTTCACATTTCCTTTTTGGGGGAAAAACATTGTAATTGATACATAATTTTGATGGGGCCAATAACATACGTCACAATATAGAAGAGAGAAATACAGTTTTCTCCCTGAAGACTCCATAATACGAGGAAAGGAAAACACATAGCATGCTTCATAAACCACATGGCCTTTCTTTCCCCCCAGAAAAAAATGAGTAGGAAGCTCTGTTTTCTGATAGGGTGTGTGATTTCCTATGGGAAGCAAAAAAACAGTTGAACTGAATCTGGACTCCATTTGAGCCGTGTAGGCAATAATCTGAATTCCTTAACGTAACAAGGAAAACAGGAGTCAGGAGAGACTTTGCTGGAATCAGTCTGTGCTGGAAAAAATACCCTGAATGAAGCAGCAGAATTGGGGAAGGGAGATGATGAGCCTAAAAAGGGGTCAAAAGGATAAACTTAAGTTTTGGGCTGGTATAGAACAGCTGCCTGCATATGCCAACCTGTCTGTCTGGGGAGCTCTACTAATGGCAATGCAGAGGTAGTGCTGGTCACTTCTCAGCGGTAGTAGGTCTGGTTTGGCAAAAGGGGCCAGGAGCCTCCAGCAGACTGGGGAAAGTGGTTTAATCCCCACTTCTCTCCTGCCCCAGCAGCAGCTCAGTGGGAGGGTCTTGCTAAAAACACACGGTTGCCTTCAGCCACCTTCAGAGAGGAACAGGACCACAAGCCACACACATCCCAGCACATGTAAATCTGAAAAGCTGCCTCTGGTTCTTACAGCTACCAAAGTCACCTGCCACCCAGGTGACCCATTCAGAGCCCATGAGTGCTCCCTGCCCCCATGGACCAAAGAGAGGAGTGAGATGGAGGCCAGACACTGGTCCCTTCCCTCCCCAACACCAGAGTGCACACAGCATCCCTTCCCTGCCCCCAGTGCCAGCAGCTGTTCTTGCTTTTTCCTGCCTGGGAACCCACATTCTGAACCCAAACAACTGGCAAAGGATAATGTTTTTCCTAATGGCATCCATACAGAGGGGTGTTTGCTCACTTTAGGGAGCTACCATCAGACACCTCAGCGGTGTCTCATCATGGTGCTGGAGCTGAATACAGTCACAAAACGAAATGCAGCATTACACATGCTCAGTACAGAGCAGACTGCGAATTTTAAATGCTTCTCTTTCCCCTCCCTTGGATCTTTAGCACAGAACTACTAAAATCCTGCCTTAAGTTTCTGGAAGTCAATGAAACAAGGTAAGATGCTTGAATTCTCTCTGGTAGCAAATATATAACGAAAGATACTGAGCAGGGCCAATTTCTACTGGATTGCGTCTTCAGTGCATCATCACGAGAGTGAACCAGACAGCTTCCAATTCAAAAAGCAGTTTTTAAAACCTGCACTGTCCTTCCAGACAATCATTCAGTCTCTCAGAGCTGTCAAAGGCAGTCTAGCAACAGAAACTTAGAAAGGGAGAAGTAAACAACCCAGAGGTTTGCGTCTTGGGGACAGGAAACAGAATTCACCAATTGCAACAAAACTGATAGAACCAAGAAAAGTTTTTTAAAAAACCACACCAGTTAGTGTTTTCTTCTACTCTTCCCCTGATTTCTTTTCACTTAAAATGAAAATGTTATAGCATGCAATACATGTAGAAGGATAAGTTAAGGAATTTTGAGTAAACGAGTGCTGAACAAAATTATTTCCCTTTCTTTTTATATTGTTTTTCAGTCCTGCTTGCCATGAATTACATTAAACAGAAAACATTATAAAGCACTTTGTTAGTTCTCCCTCACTGAAAGTTCAGAAAACAAAAAGATAATGTCTGTAACTGGAGCAAAAGACCTAAATAATACTTTTTAGAAATGAAACCTCTACTATTGTTGAAGCAATAATACATCTGTTCATTGCCATCAACGTTGGTTGCAATGGTACAGCAATCAGCTTGTTATTGTTCCTATGGTGTAAAACTGGTTAGAGGATGAGCAGGCTACAAATATAGAAAGAAATTAGTTGATGCATACTGGAGAAAACATCAGCTGTCACCATAAATCCAAGGTTTTCCATATTATAAAGCCATTTAAAGTCTCTTGTTCATCTCTGATTGCCTGTATCAGGGAGGAGTTGGCCATGGGTACAGCATTAATCACCAGCATTCACTGGTACTTAAGTAAGAATGAGAGTCCTGTTTGTTCCCAGCCTGTTTCTGACTCGTTCCTGCTGGGAGCAGCTTGCCACGAAGGGCTCAGGTGACTATTTCAGATTTTGGGGGAATGATGACAATCCTTGCGTGACTGGTCTCGGGCTATTTGCAGAGCGAGCTCCTGAAGATACCAAGTGGTTCTTAGGCTATCCAGCCACTCCTTCCTCCCAACAGGTTATAAGGTCTTTCTGGCAGCTGAATCACCGAGGTATAACTTTTTACAAACCCCTAAGCATGCAGACAGAGGCATGAAAAGACTACCACCCTGCAGGTTTCACAGGTCCTCAACAAAGAAGGCACAGCAGTAGTAGACCTGAACATGGGATTTCGCCCTTGTACCTCCCACCCTCAGCTGCTCTGTGCTGCTCTGCAGGGCTATCATCACTCTTCTGCAATGCAGAGCAGGGGTCACTCCTATGTATCATTGCACTTGCTTCTGAGCTGTGCAGGTATTTGGAGGCAGGACGGGTAAGAGCTGTCATGGTCAGGAGATACTTCATTACCCTGCCTGGTGATTGCTGCCTGCTCATCTCACAAATAAATGGCCACTTCGATTTTCATTTTTTGCCCTTAGTACAGCCTGTTACGAATCATCTATTTAAACACCCCATCTCACTGACTAAAATGCACTTTAAAGCCACTGTAGTTTGCAAACAAAGTGCTTGTTGGAAAACTTAGGAGTGGCACTTGTAATGTGAAGTGCATACCTTCATCTGTCTCTAGCTTCAGAAAGGTGCTAGAAAATGTCTCTTCAAGGGCATGGTCCTAATTAGCCTTTTAAGTGATCTGCTGCTTTCCATCGACTCATGACCCATGCTGCTGTGAACCGAGCCACTGGAGATTTCCTAGCTGGTCTCTTTGACTGTCATCAAGCCTCCAGTCTTGCCTGCATCTAAATACCAACAGCAATACGGGGTGGCTGTCAGTTGGACCAAGCTTCTGAAACGAACTCAGTCAGAATCAGGAAAAATCCTCTCAGTAGGGAGACACACCGCAGTTTTCTCTCCTATTTGAGATCCCCCAGAGACTGTTTCTTTAAGAAAATAATAAAAAAAAAAAAAAGGGGGCAGCCTTCCCTACAAGATGAGAGATGTGAACAAATGCAGACTATTAGAATACAAGTATTTCTCTAATTGGGCTTATCAAGGTGCCTGTCACGTTGTGAAAACACACTCAAATCACTGCTCCACTGTTGAGAAAAATAATTACTTGTTTCCCTGATTAGATTTCTCTGTGAATACTTGCTAATCATAAATCTTCCAGAACATAAAAAATGCCCAATATGTTGAAACAGAAACTACTTGTGTCATAACAAACCATCCAGCTTGAGGCTACAAACAGAAACACAGAGCATCATCTGCTGCCTGTCTCTATAAAGTTAATAAGGTGCACAGAAAGGCTCACACAGCCCATTATTATCCAAAAAGGCTGCTACTAACTTTTCAGCACAAAATAGATCCGATCATTATACAAATATATCCTAGGGTCAATTTATGGCTGTTTGCAGCTGGTGAGGGACCAGTTGCCTCTTGAATTAATGCAAGAGGCATCGGCACTGATTTTGTGCAAGACAACAACCATAATCCTCAGTTCTTTGGGGGTGGCAGTGGGAAAAAAAAGCCAAAGTGTCTGGATCCTGCAGATTAAATATATGACACCGGCTGTAATGGAGGAACTGGGAAGCAATGCCAATATCTCCGGCAAGGGGAGGCCCTCTTTCAGTAGAGCCATACTGTCCTGTCTGCCCTCACCATTAACGACCCTTGCAGCAAAGCAGACATGCTGAACTTTGAGGTGCCATCACATGAAGTAATGTTCCTAATGCCATGGCCTTTGCTTTCCAAAGCATGAAAAACACCACTCGGCGTTCATTGCAAGATTACTCAAGAGCCTCCTGTACTGACTCTACCTAAATGCCAAGTATTTTTCATTGAGCAAACTTTTGGTCTCAGGTTAGTGCTTTTAACAGTCTGATTTCTTGAAGAACAATTGCACCCTGAACCATGCCAGAATCCATCAGAGCCTAGTACTTGACAAAAGGAAACCAGTTATAATTTACTCCAAATTCATTGCATCAGCATTTAGAGAAGACCGCCTAAACACTCAAGGCAAATTCTCTAACTCTAGTCATGCAGAATTACTCTGGGTTTACTGAGTTATTATTTTATGATCTCCGTAATACAAATACAGAAAGCAGTTGTTACTATGCAACCACCTCTGTAATTAAGAGGACATGTATTAGGGACAGAGAGATTCCCAATGACACCAAGCACCCCATGACGAGATGCATTTTGGGATTAATTCTCATTTTCTCTATGATGCCATAAATTCCCTCTGACACTTGGCAGGCTGAGTCAAGGAATTAGGAAAGATCTGCTGGGAAAATATGAATTCTTGCTGTGGTGAGAAAATGGAGGTAAGGGAGACAATGGGGAAAAGCAGCCTTTAAATCTTCTGGTGGTTCTCAGGCACGTGGTACAGCTCTTCCCCTGTCGTAATCCTCGGCCATGGCCACCACTGGTTACAGCTCCCTGGGGAAGGATCTGGCCCAGCAGCACCAGTGTTTGCAGATGCTGATGCTGCTCCTCCCACTGACTCCTGGTCCTGACTGTCACTGTTGTACCCCTGTTGTCCTTGGGAGCAGAGGAGGGGAATGCTTCATGTCACTTGTTATCTGCATTTCCCTTATCTTCCAGCTCCTGCTTCACATCTGAGCAGGCTGTGCCCAAGTTATATGTTCCCAGTTGTCTTGAGGTGTCTGGACCAATTTATCCTTTTGACATCACTTATTTTTAGCGTATTCCCCTCCACCTCACCCATGTGCTCTTTGCTCTAAGACCACACAATTTCTGTTTTGACCCTATCTTTTGCTTTCTGAAACTTAACCTCCATCTAGCTCAGGGCTGGACTTGCTGGTTTTGTTTGCAACCTTCCATATATATTTCTGCTGCATTTCCTTTGATCAGCCTTGCTATTGCCACATCCACTGCAATGCTGTCACTTTACAACTTGCCAAGCCCTGACTCACAAACTATAACCCCATTTTTTGAATTTTGCTCCTTTTTTACTCTCAGTATTGCTATTAGCTTTGCATGTACAAGCCATTTTATGACAAATAATTTATATCGAAGTATGGCTACTATCTTAAGAAAGGACACAATTTATTAGCATTGGTAGTGTTTTACTGTAAATCTCACAAATCATTATGAATCAGATGCTGATATACAATTTTCCTTCCACTATCTCATGTAATTTATTTACTGGCTTCACCAAAAGTTCCAAAACTAACAAGGACCAGATTGAACTGAACTGCTCAGTTTCATGATCTTACCCCTGCTATCACGGCAAAGCTTTTTTTCCCCTATTCTACCTGGAAACTAGAACAATGCGAAAACTTAAGACCAATTTTCCATAAGGTGTGTATCAAAACACAGAACAGATGTTACCAGGAATTTCACTAGCACTTTATGTGACCCATCTCCCATGTTCCTGGCACCGTTAAGACGTTTTGCAAAACCAAAACCAAACTGGAATAAAAATTTTCCCTTAGCTTTGTATCTAGATGAGCTTGTAACACCAATTAAAGATCAGTGGCCAAAATGTTCTTCCATCACGTTTCACTTATGTAAAGGTCTTGCAGTTCTGAGAGTGGATTTCAGATTTATGAGTGATAAAATGAAGGGCCGAACCAAAGTCTGCAAGAAAACAAAGTCCCACTATACACCATAGCCAGTTCCTCCCTCACAGGACACCGTTTTTCAGTATATTTGTTTAGAAAAAGAAGCATATGGCAAATATACTCAGAACCCACTTATTTCCCAGTTGCTTCCTGATCTTGAGGCATCCCCTACAGTAATCAAAGCATTGAGTTCTTAAGTAATGAACTCTGATTTTCATAAATAATTGACAGTTCATACTTCCCCCGCCCCCCCTTAAATGGCTTTTCTTTAGTTCAATATCCAGTGCTTCAAGAAAATTTATGCCAGCATGGAGGCTGTGCGTTTAGCAAAAGGAGCGAACTTTGAAAGATGTTGGTTCCTGCAGTCATTTAATGATGGTTTTTGCTGGGGACATCTCCGGTTTTAATAAAGTGTATTTATCTCCTCCCTGTGAAAGGTTTGTGCAGGGCTGGAGCATCACAATTATTCTAAATGGCATCTTGAGGCATGGTTATAACAAACTCCCCTGTATGTGTCTTTTCATTTTAAGTGTCTTGCAAATGTTAAACACCTGACAAAACAAAATAGCAAAAGAAATTACTCTAAATTATTACTGCAATTGTGCACAAATAGCTAGTTGCCCACAGCTATGCTTAACTCTCAATTTATGTCCAGCTTGCTGCAAGGTAATGTCAGATAATGTAAATGAATCTATCTCCAGCATGGGAAATGTGTGCCTGAACATACACAGATTTCATACACGCTGTCCCAGTTTGGTCTCTGGGGTTCAGCAGAATGCAATAGTATTTTACCTGTAAGGGGTAAAATAAGGAAACAGATCAGGGACCATGTTTAAGCAGTAAGAGCGTAGCTGCTAGTCCCCCCAGTTCCTGGAAGAAATCATCCGTGTGAACATTGTACAAAGCTCTGTTCCTGCTCCATGCTTTGGATCATCACAGTGTGGGTGATGACTGCCTGGCTTACCCTGCCCAGGCCAGCTATTCAGCAGGAAAAATAGGAGGCTTCCCCTCCTGCTTTTTGTTTAAATAGATACACTCTCGATTACCAGATCACTTGATTACCTGCAGAGCTGTTCTCTGTTAGAACTGCCGAAGGCCAAAGCACAGTGTTAACACAGACCAGTTTCACCAACACCAGAGGCAGCACAGGGTCCTTAAGACCAAAAATAGAGAAAAGGAAAACAAATTTTATATATATATATACACACACACACGCGTGCGCAAAACCTACCATAGCCTTTACCAGAAGCAAGGTTTCCTGTTCTCCACACCAGAGAGCAAGGCAATCCCAAGGCATGCCAAGGTTTAGCTGGTGGTTTTCTGTAAAAACAAGGGGAAATATTATCCTTGTGGATGTAAAATATATTTACACATCAATATAAGAAATCTTTCATGTCTTGCAGCTGTTTTCCTACACTCTGTGGAAGAGCTGATGCCCTTTCTGTTAGCCTGCAGCCTAAAATAGCCCACGAGTGCCATGAGATGTCATTTTTAATATTTTTCCAGTTCAAAGTATCCGAAGTACCCTGTACTCATCTAGTGACTGTATTGCAAGCCACCCTGGTGATATTTTACAGCAGAAGTCCAAGCTGTGTTTTGCACACACTGGGGTTCAAAGCACAGTGATATAGCACTGGAGGGCTGTGTAAGGCAGGAAGAGCTAAATCTGGGGCAGTCACATCCCACTGTCACTTGGGAGTGAGCTGTTCCTCCAACCATCCCCTGTCCTTGTGAAAAGGAAAACTGGTCAGCATTCAATCCGCAACAGCAATTGCCAGGTTCCACTATTCCCTTCGCCTTGCCCTTTCCAGCATGCTCACAACAGTGCCGTGTTTCAGGTAGTCGCAAGCTTTTTCTGTTCCCTCACTGCAGAGGCCATAACACGACACACTTGAAATGAGCAGCACACCCACACCAGCAGATCCTATTCGCTTTCTCTTGATTTATTAGCTGCTTCTGAAGCAGAGCTCAATCAAATCAAAGGGTGGGACAGAGTCATTCTAGGTGTAAAGGCAAAGTAATTCCTACAAATATATGGTGTTATTGGTGGCACAAGCATCTACAAGGCATCTTTGATCAGACACACCCTTTTCTGGCTAGTGTTGTTCACAGTGACATATTTAGATTTAAGCATATATAAATCAGGGAGATTTCCTTAAAATTTTTTGCATAGTCCCACAATTTCCCATTGAGAATCTCATAATGCTCCTGTTCATCTTCCTTCCCTCTTATCAGTTACAAAGTCCAGCTTGAACCTCTTTGAGGCTATGCCTGTAGCTTTAGTGGCCCATTAACTGGTGGCTGAAGAGTTTTAGTGTTGGATACTGTGTCCTTTTATCACTAGCTTGCCCAGTTTATGTCATCGTGCTTGTTTACATCGCTTTCCCTGTTGCTTACTATTCCCTTTGAACTTATCTCACTCCTGCATGAAATGGCCTAAACGAAGCGGGTGCAGTCACGTCTTTCCACCTACCCTTGCAAAAGGGAGGGGGAAAAGCATCTCAGAGTTGCTGGGAAGGGCAGCTCCTCCAAGGGACAGAGGGATCTGCAGTGCTATATATGCATCCCACAAAGATCTCTTCTGCTTTTCAGTCCTTATCAGTTGCAGGACGACAAGCACTCGAATCCTTCTGGTCCTAGCTGGTTAATAGCCCTGGAAGCTACTGGATTCCATTTGCTTTTAATCAATTTTTAGGCTGCATAAGTCACTTGAGCTTATTTTTGTTCCCCCTCCCCTCTCTTTTTAGAAAATACTTCTTGTTGCTTTCTTTTAAAATACACCTCTATTTAAACCTTCCCTCTTTTGGCAGTATCTCTCTGATACCACAAGTATCTTTCTATTGACATCTCTATTTGGCATCAGAACTATCTCTATTTGGCATCAGAACTATCTCTATTCTTCATGTAATATCATTTTTGTGCTTTGCTGCATCAGGTGAAATGAAGGCAAGGATTTTTTGGGGGAGCTGTGTTTTCCAAGCCTGCTCACACCCTCACAGTCTGGGAAAGGAGGAAAGAAAAACAAAAGCTGCAACGAAAGGTAGATTTGGAGCTTTCCTTCCAGGGCACATGTGAAGCCCTCCTCAGGTAGCTCTTCTACAAAAGAAACTGTTTCACAGCCTTTCCATGAAACATTCATTTGTTTCTTCCTCAATAATTACTATGACTAATATAATGATGCCTTTCCTTCCCAAGCACAAACAAACTCCAAATCACAACAAATTATATGGGTTGAAAACAAGTAATAACTCTGCCAGCAATAAACAGCCTTCAGGCCCATAAATTAGGAACTGCAAGCCAATAAACACCTCACTTCATCCTTCTTTTTTTCCTGCAGGTATCAGTGGGGACCTCATACGATGATTTCTTTCAGAAGTCAGAAGTTTCCACCCCCTCCTTTTTCAGCTAAAGAAAAAGGACATTGATTGCATCAGACACACTAACGTTGTGCAGTAAAGTTACACCAGTATCAGTGGTTCAGTAGATACGAGTGAAGTCACCTACATTTATTTTTAGGGGTGAAAAATCAATGGTTTTGCTTATATATTCTATTCTTTTAGAAGAAAGCTCTTTACTATATGGCCTAAGGTTTGGCAAAGACATAGCTCTTAGACTAGTATAATCTGGATTCCCAACGCTGTCAACAGCAGAGGGGTTTCATTTTTCCTCCCACATCTGTTGGCTGAAAAGGTTGAACACATTGCAATTAGAAAAGCCACTGCAAGCAAACTCTTATGAAGCAGAAAAGCGTTACCATGACTCCAAACTTCATTAACAAGGCCAATATATGTAGGTTTCTCAGAAATGTCATTTGTCCCCGATATTTTCACGCCTATCTTGATTCATTCCAAGTACACGTTCCATTATCAACTGAGCCTTTATTCCCATGTCCTTAACTTCCAATTGGTATCATCTAAAAATGCAGATGACTGCAGCTTTGATTTTCTCCTGTGATGATATATCCTGTTATTGCTGCTTTTTTTTTAAATTTATTCTTAATATAACTATTTACTTAGAAACAACATTTCATCAAACATATTCCCTCGTTAATTAGGTTTGCTGAGTGTTTCTCAGTCTCACTGTTGTGCTCTCCATTCCCCTTTAACGATCACTCCACAGGATTGTTCTGCAGTGATGAATCTCCTCAAAGTTCTCACTCTGAATGTCCATTTTGTATATACTTTTCTAGGCCTATTTAGCACAAAATTCAGAATACTCTTGCGAAGTTACAGGAATGGACTGAAAAAAGAAGGGCCAATAAAGATCTTACATTTAGTTTGTAATAATCATCTACCCAAGCGTGAGATGAGGAGCAATTAGGTGGCTGACAGTTCTGCAGGAAAGGATTGATGATAACAACAGGGAATCAGCAATATCCTCCAGTTTCTAAGAAAGATAAACATCAGATGGGGACATCATGCATGAGTGTGAGATGTTCAGAGCAGTCACGGGGAACCAATTAACAATTTCCATATGCAAAAAGGATTTCTGCATAGAAAAGGAATAATGCAATGTCTGTGCCCTCTCTAGGGAAGATACCCATAAGATAGGTAGGACATTCAAGCATTCACATGAAATGCAAGTTCACTGCGTGCCTTGGCATGCATCGCATGTAATGGATGCCTGCATTTTGATGAATGAACATCTGGATGGACGTGTCATTACACTAGGATATACTCCACACAACTCATGTTTGGTCTTTGGTTCCTTAGTTTCCAAATAGTAGAGGGAATTAGCAGAATACTCTGCTTTCTTTTGATGCAGGAAGTGGGATTTGAAATGCAGTAACCAGTTCCATTGCATTCTTTCAGTCAAGTAAAGATTGAGAGAGGAATTCAGAAAAAATTCTCTGAAAAAAACCCCCAAGCATCTGGATGATAATAAAAAGAGAAACAAATAAAGTTACGCTTCAAGAAAGGTTAAACGCCAGAAGTTGTCAGGAACTAGTTAATAACTAAACCTCCAAAAAGAAAAATGAGAAAGAATAGTTTAAATTGCTCAGTATATGCATTAAAAAAAAAACAGAAATCATCTTCTTCCTGACAACGAAGATAGCAGATATGAATGATGAACTGCTGGGGTAAAACATGTACAAGAATTCCTCCAGGAAATAACTTCATCTTCAAGACACTTTCAAACAGATACAGCAATGACAGAAAAGCAAGTAGGAAGGTACTGAAAAGTCGTTTGACATTAACATGTAGTGAAGAAAATACTGACTGAATCTAAAGAGGATGTTCCTATCTAGAACAGGCCTGTATCTGGTGGCCTGATCTGGGTTTTGACATCTGCCTCCCTCCCAGGCCTTCAGTTAGGTCAGTTTTCCCCTCAGCCGTCTCAAAGTAATTATTCCTCTTCCCAAAATATCCTCCAGTCTGTCGGTATTTTCCTGATAACTAAATAGCAAGAAACTGTTGTGTCGTTGCAGGGTGACTGCTGTGCAGAGAGACTCGTGACAATTTGTGATCCATGCACAAAGCCACTGCTGAAACAGTTCTCTGTTCCCTCCTGTTCTTTTGTCTGCTTCAAGGCATTTTTGTGTATTTGATTTATGTGCTTTTATATTTGTGAAAGAGAAACAGGTTTGCTTCTCTCAGAGTCCCCACCTCCCTCTTGCCCAACAATAAAATCTGTAAACGTGCACCGACTGTTTTCTGGGAGTTCCCAGGTCATACTCCTTTCCTCTGTTTCCACCTGCCTCCTCCACAGGGTGAGATTTCCCACTCCTTTCCAGGCTGAAGCACCTTTTTTTCTCCCAGTCTTCATCTCCTTTAGAATTAACTTTTCTATTTGTAGTGGTAGGTACGCTGTAGGATCCCTGGGCAGTTTCACCATACTCCATACTTTCTCACCCTGTTTGCTAGGGAAGGTGTTAAAAAGGACAAGAGCTATTACCATTTTCCATAGCATCTCTCTAGAGATGTTTTAGCTCGACTCAGGTCTGATGTCTGTCATCCTTTGCTGAGTCTTTCAGCCATTCACTAATACATCCCAGAAAGCTCTTGTGTCAGACAATGTGAATATTTCATGAGCTACTGCATAAAATAATTCACTCAAATTCAGTTATAAGTAGCTCAGGTACAAACACTTCTTATCAAAGCCATTTGACACTTCATATAAAAGGACCTTGCTTTTACCTGGCTTACAACTTTGCCAAAAGCTTAAACTTTTTGAGGGTACTGCTTGTTACTTCATCTTTCCTTCTAACTGAGTGTAGTTACATTTCTTCTTTGTGTTTGCAAGTTTACTTCTTACACCTGCAAGATTTGTTGACACTGATCATTAACATCGTGGTTTATTAAGAAGCCCAAATAACTGAGACGCAATTCACTTGGAATTGCATGTATTCCACAATACCATTTCATAATTAATTGCTTTCACTACCTTTAATCATCTTCCTACAAAACCAATGAGATCCTACAGTGCCGAGGCTAGAACACAGAATCGATAACTGAATTCCAGGTTTAATATCTGAAGCACTGGTAACTGCATCATACTGGAAAACATAACTGGCTTCTGGTATCTTAATGTAAGTCTCTGAAACTCTGCAAGTAACAAATTTATTTCACTGTCCAAATTGAGGGAACAATGCCAAGGAGATATTAGGGAACACTTGATATCAAGTAAGAATTCAGAAGTAAATGTGCAGTTTCACATCTTGTCATTGAGGTGCAGAAAACCAAGACTTTTGTTTCAAAACTCTGTGAGTTGATATTAAAGATTCCACTCCTCATCATGCACTAGAGGAGACACAACCATCAGAGACACCAGAAGAATAACTATTTCAATCTCTGCCTTGCATAACAGATTGCCCTGGGTTGCAGCCGAGCACTCTGCACCTCCAATTTGATTAAGTGTCACAAGGCAGGTACCCAAAAGCCATTCATAATTGTATTACAATTCGTTATGGCTTTAATTCTATACACAGAGGAAAAGCTAAATTGGACGGATACCTTTTCAGACAGTCTCAGTAATAACCCATTCTTTTTCATCAATAGATCTTGAACTGCTCAAGGACTCCACAAGCTTTCAACTCAGCTATTTCAACACAAAGTTGAAGCTTTCCAACAAGGGAAGGCCTGTATACTTCCAAGGCTTTTCATTTAGTGTAAGGCAAACAAAGAGATTTAAAGTGTTCAGTAAAAACATTGGCTTCAAACAACTCAGAACTTTTTTGCTCAAATTTTAGCTCAGACCTCTACATTGCAAATTTCACCCCAAATTCTTATAAACTTCAACCAAACTTTAAGTAAATCCAACTAGCGTATTATAGTGGGAAATCATTAGTAACTTTAACAACAGAGATATTATCAGTCAAAATGTACTAAGTATATTCTGTAATAAATTATCAGGCAGTGATTTTCCTTTCAGTGCCTTCCCTTTTCCATTAAGATATTCACCATATTTGAGTTTTCTGTCTAGAATGCATAGAAGACCAATAAATGACCAAGAACTGACAAACCAGTCACTGGCTACTCTTTCTTTTCTGCCAAAGTGTTGCTGGTATCTTTGACAACAACCTTTCTCAAAAACAGCCTTTCTCAAAAATTGTCTATCAAAAATTGACAACAGTTCATTTTTTCTTCTTAATACTTTCTCTGGACATTTATACTATGTCTCTGCCTGCCAACCTTATGGTTTATCTGTCTCTCTCCACTATAGGAGCCACAGTAAGAGCACTGAAGCTGAAAGCTTCTTGTGAGGTGCAGATAACAAAGAGAAGTAGCTAAAGCCCCTCAGAGCAGCCTTCTTGAATGACACATGGCAGAGCACCACAGGAAGCCCTTATACTCAAACCCATTTCCACGCAGGTATCTGTATGCCTTAGCACACCATCCCTACCTCCAGCACTTACAGTAATACTGTGGGTTTGGGATCAGCCCACAAGTTCCGCCAGTTGGGTAGCATTTAGCAAACTGCTGCCAATACTTCGATTCCTAAATGTAGGGCTAGACTGAAAAGATATTTCCAATGTCGTGAACTTGAACATTGAACTCCTAATAATTATGACAGAAACCAGCCGGAGCTGTCAGGTGCTCAAAACTTCTGAAAATCTGGGTTGCCAATTACCAATCCAGAAGCCTAACAGCAGATGTCCATCCACTGCTGAACATCCAGGCTGCTGCTCTCTTATGTATTTCCACACCACCAGCCTCTGCCTGTGCCCAGCTAAAATACCACACTCACAGCACACAGTTACTAAGTCCATTCCTGATGTCCAAAATCATTTGTGTATTGAATTCAGAGTGCCTTTGAGATTTTTTATTTTTCTCCCTTTTGTTTAATCAGTTCTTTCATGGGGACAAGAGCTGTGGGGAAACATTTGCTTTCACTCCTCCCTACCTCCTTTTGTAAAGTCTCTCTCTCTCTCCAATGTCTGCTTCATGTTTATTATGGCAATATTAACAGTCACAAGCCTTCCATTTTGGATAAATAGCCTGGGGTAGGTTTGCTTAGTTGTGGTTAGGTGTTTCTCAAGGACAGAGGTGGGAACTACAGGCTTGTGCTGTTGTAATAGGAACTACAAACACTAATGGTTTCCAAAGCTCAGTATTTTAAATTACCTTGGGTACAGCCTATTTTTTTCTACTGTCAAGAAATCAGTAGGAAGCCTTGCAGCAATTTGCTCTTTAGAGAGAACGCGGTAGAGAGTGCATTATTAACACTCAAAAGTCACCCGTTGCAGGGGCATGCACATACATAGTAAGAAGCAATATTTGGGTAAACATGTAACGAATGACCCCACACTGAAGCAAAGCTTCAGTGCAGCTGCTCAAAGGCACGCCTAAGTAAGACAGTCTCTAGGTCCAATGGCTTGGGCTCCTGCTCATCACTCCTTCCTGGAAGAGACCTGCAGGTCTGAAGTAACACATTTCTGCTGTTGGATACGGGGCTGCTTTAAGTCTTGTATCTGCCAGTGAAGTTCATTAACATGTGTCATTGCTCTGACTCGCCCCCAGCTCTGCGTTGCTCGCTGACACGCAAAAGCCAACACGGTGCAGTAAAGTTTACAGCCATTACAGCCTAATGCACCTCGTGCTTGGTATTCCTCTCCGAGGTACGCAACAAAGCTTTCCCCCAGCGATGGCACTGGCAAACAAAAAATATTCCTTAATGAGGCATTTCTGGATTTATGCTGGACCAGCACAGCCTTATTCATGTTTCACGATGACTTCACTGATGCTGTCTGACTGGATTTGCATTCTTTGGTTTAATGCTTCTGAACACAAGCCCCATCACTGGTACGGCAAAGCAGAGCAGCTCGCAGAGGCAATTCTCCAGTTGTTTGGCTGGCTGGCACCAGCAAAGGGCTTGGCTCTTCACTTAGCAGATCTCGCTTTGTATTAGTTGACTGTCAAGAGATGACAATTCCTCCCCCCTCGCCCCCGCCAACAGCACTGCTCCTATTACAGTGCGCGTGGCCTCTGCAGACAGGTCTGTCCTTGTTTGCATTCGTGTCTGCATGAAGCATTTGTAAGCACAGAGTCGCATTTAGTTCTGCTTTTAGCTGAACCCAGTTTTCAAATCACTCACTAATGTTGCCCCAGCACTAGCTCCAACCACTCAGGCATCTCTCAAATGCTGCCCACTCCATAAAGTGTGGCTGCAAGGTCATTTGTTTCAAGTAAAGATGAGGGAACAAAAAAACCCTTTGACTAAGCCTTCCATACGGGTTTGTGGGTTGGCTTGTTTGTTGTGGTTTTGTTTGGTTTTTTTTTTTGAGGGGTGGGGGTTTTTTGGAGATTTTTTGTTTGTTTGTTTTTAAATTCTGCAACAGGGCCCATAACCGAGTACCTCAGAGGGAAGGCCACCTTCCTCCCCCACCTTTCCTTGCTCAGGTGTCACCTCAGTTTTGTGGTTTTTCTGCTGCTGTTTTGGGGGGTGTTTTTCACATTAGCTTCTATACCTCTTTTTTATTGACATGAGCAGACTACTTCCTTTGAGTCTTCATATTGATATGAAAATACAGCTCAGAAAACACTGAAGCTGTCTTAAACCACAGCACTAAGTGGCAACCTAGAATGTCATTATTGCACCAAAAGCTTCATGTTTAAATCAGCTCTGGGAGGGGATGAGAGAACATGGTAATTAGATTCTCCCCCTCATCAGAGTTGCATTATCGATAAATGAGCTAAGAAGTCTAGCTTCTTTTTAGTTTCCTTGAATTTAGCCATTGCCTGAGAACCTTGTAAGAACAGAGCTGCAGTATAATTAACCCATAGTTAGTAACTACAGTATTTCAAGCCCACTTTGCATGTGCTCAGCCCAGTACAGTCAATGCAGTCCTCTCATGCTCAGAAACCAGACCCCTGCCAGACACGGAAGAAAAGAGGAACAGTTACAGGTCTGAACAAGGTAAATTAGTCCATGATTATGGACATCGATCAAGGAAAAGCACAGGAGGTTTTGTGTTACGGAATAATTGGCACACAAGAGTTCAATGAACAAACAGCTTTTTCTCATCATGTTGTCTTGCTCCTTGTTCTGGTTTTGTTCCTCATGTCCTGTCTTTTTGTCTTTTCAGGGTTGTTAAAAAGCTGTGAGTTTTAAGTTTTGTAAATGCTGCATATCAATTCCTGTCTCCAAGCATTGCAGATTAGCACTCTCAGATCCCCAGACTTTGAATGTTTCAGTTCTAGCATCTGGCAGACCATACACATATTATATTCATTTATTTTGGAAGAAAAGAGTATGTTTGGTTCAGATATAATTATATGCTCCCCATTTACCCACAAAAGTGACTTGCAAATGACCTAAGCTTCAACTTAAGCGTGAGTTGGGACCAGGATCTCCATGTTGCAGATGGACACACTGAGACAGCACAGAGAGAAATCTGCTCTGCCACCCACACAAAAATCAAAATACATCAACACGCACACCCCCATACACACAAGGAAACTACACAGGCTGTCCAATTTCCCTTAATTAAAGTTAGTGCAAACTCCTTCAATAAAATTAGACCAATCCAGCCTTATCAGTAAGCCAGTATTAAAATCTTGTGCTGTCAAAGCTGAGCTGTTTGTTGCACAACATGCTGGATCACAAGGCAGTTACCTGGATAATAACATTACCATGGGATTCCAGATACGTTACCAAGATAATAGCTCACAATTCACAAGCAGCTAATTTATGCAATTCTCTCTGAATTAAACGCTTAAAAGGCAGTCAGATGAGTTATCAGAAGAAGTAAGCCCCCCTCTTCCCCCACTGCTAAGCTCAAGCCAAATATTTTACAAAGCTTTCCTACTATAACAGGTGAGTTACTACCAGGCAGAAGACCACCTTTGTGCTGAAATACAGTAACCTTGAAGAGAAGAAATAGTTTTTCTGCCCTCAGAACAAAAAGAAAAGTGACTTACACCATTAGCTTGCCTAAGATCACCCAGGAGACAGGACTGGAGCAGCAGCTGCTCAGCTCAAAGAAGGTTCTAAGTGCCTGGAGCTGAGCTTAAATAGGTGCTTAAATAGCATGCAGATGTGGCTGAGCCCCAGGTGAGGCTGCTCAGCATAATGAACCTGTCGGTGAGCTCAGGACTCCTGCAGCAGCTGCTCCAGGAACCCTGTGAGGCAGCTGGTAGAGACTCGGTGGTAAAGGGCTGTGAGCTGAGCCTAGTGTTAGGGAGAAGGAGGTTGTGTTTCAGTGGTGAGAGGCTGGTAGGATTTTTTGGGTTTGCCTTAAAACTGAGTCTGGGAGGTAGGCCTATGACATTTATTTATATTTGGCCAGGCTAACTCAGAAAAATACCTCTACAGAGCTCCAGATGGCATCATTGACTGCTTGGACGCAGGCAATCTCTGGACTCATACAAGGCCTCTGCTTAAAAGGAGCAGCTACTTGCTGACACCCAGAGTCCTCTAGATATACAGAAGTAAACCTGATTTATTTTGTAAGATTACAGCATTCCCATTTAGCTTACAAAAGACTGTAACTCTTACAGGATACTTCCTATTGAGCTTCCCAACTGTGCAATACTGAGCCTTAGGTGGTACCTCAGCTTGACTTATTCCCATTACCTCAGTGACTGCAGTATCTTGGTTCTGAAGGGGAGAAGTCATGTTTTCAAGGATGCCATTCCACGACATGGTGGGTGCATCATGCCAGTATGCTGCTTTTTGCAGTGGGTGTTTTATATAAACCTGTCTTTAAATGTCCCTTGCTGTGAGGGGGGAAGGAGTAGAGGGAAAGGAAAACTCATCTGTGCTTAATGCCATGTTTTAAATAAGTAGGTGAAGGAGATACAGTTGACAAAGCCAATATTCTTTAGCTGAATAAGGAGAATGGCAGCAGCACAAAAGTAGCGTCTTGTGTCTGGCAGATCCTTTGATTAAAGAAGCCTTGTCTTTTATCTACCTGACTCAAACAGCTTGCTCTGAATGCTACCGTATTTGACCCCCACTGTGTACCCTATTCCTGACACCCTGAAGAACTCACATGGTGTTTGTGACTTTTCCTGGAGCACTGTGTGCTTAAGCACTTGAGAAGTGACGCATGCTGTGCTCTCCATGATAGACAGCGAGCCTTAGACAGGGACTGACCCTAGCCTGCAGGCAGAATAACTCAAGCTGCCTTTTTGCATGGCAATTTCTCATAACTGCTTTAACAGAACAAATGTAAAAGGAAGAGACAGCCATGGGGACCATCTTCTGCCCAGGTTAGCAGCTCCTGCTCTACCACTGAACTGGCTGGAGTTGGCAGGGGGGGAAGCAGTGCCCAGCAGTGTTCGTTTCTGGCGTGCATGCCATTGTTTTACAAAAAGCACTTTAATACCGTGATGGATTAAAAAAATATGTATCTTCTGCCATATAAAGTTTACATTAACAAAAATAGTAAATAAGCCATCATCTGCTAAGTGTTTGTACAATGCGTGGCACGTTCATGTTGTAAGCTTAGCAGAGGTCCCTAAGCACTGTGCTAAGTGAAGAAGGAACACTGACCTCAGAGAAGTCAGTGTCTCCTGTTAGTGTTGAAGGGGAGAAAATTATTCATATTCCCCATGCACTCTCAGGTGGGTGGCTTTGCACCATCACTAGTGTTTCCCTCATTAGTAAGTCAGGGACGAAACCACAACCCGATAAAATTTTTCTAAGGGAAGTGCCAGGGGACCTTGCAGAAGCAAATATGGTAATTTAAAATGGGACTACGGCAAATTACAGGATTTTTCCATTGAAATGACTACCATTTGCAGTTTTGTAAGTGCTGTGATAAGCCTGGCAATGGAGAGATGTGTGCAGGAGGTTTTGGAGCCAAAGGGACCCCCACAAACATCCTCCCTGTAATTGAGGCTGCTGAAAGAGTATGCAGCAGGCACTGATCCTGCAGCTATACCAAACCAGCTCCTATAGTCCTTTTTCCTCAAATACCAGCTGTTTCCTTCCATCCTCTCCTCTGGGCTTGGCTCCAGTATGGTTTTGCTCTGTTTGGCCCCAGCAGGAAACCCAGGCCAGGGTCCCCTTCCCTCCCTACCTGTAGTCAGCAGCAGTCGGGCAAAGCTAACCAGTGCTGCCCCAGGTACCTCCATGGTGGTCCTCAGCTCAGCCCTGGGTCCCCTCTGGATGGGACGGTCTGTCTCCAACATGATCCATCTCCACAGCAGGCCTGATTTATCAGCATACCAGACTTCATGGTGTCTATACGGCCTAGTTTTGGTTTGAGTTGAGGCTGGTGCCATTAGCTTGGAGGAAATGCAAAAACATCTTTTCCTTATTTCAGCTACCCCTTGCTTTCCTTATGTCCTCACCCCCTGCCTCATATCTCCCCTCCCATTTGGAGTACCCAGGCTTAAGCTCTGCGTAGCATCAACAGCAAAAATTCTAAGATAGAAACTTTCTATTAAAACATCGTCCTTGACTTCTCTGTGGACCCTTACCCACTCCCACCAGTTCTGGACTGAGTGAATAAGGATTGCACCATTAGTCTTTACTGCTTAATGAATACTGAAATACTTCCTGGAAATTAAAAGGCACATTTCTTCTGTGACACAAACAAAACAGAAATATTTTCCACTGCGAATAGTCTTTTAAATGTTCAGTTTCACCCTTGGAGAACCTCAGTTACGTCCCAATCTTGGAACTAAACTGAGAAGTGGCAATCTTGTGGCTGATAAAAGCTGGGCTGCTTTAAAGATAAGAATGTTTAATGTACAGTAATGAATCACATGATGAATGTCCAAATGAACAGGTTTTTTTCAATGCTTTGTTCTCAGAAGCACAGAAATTAATGGTCCCTTTGACTTGGGACTCAGCTAGGCAATTACACTGGCACATTCTTACAGAATATATTTTACTCAAAAAAACCCCAAAACTTAAAAATGCCCAGAAACATGCAGTGGTTTCTGGTCACTGCTTTGAACTCAATTCACCTTCACTTTATCAGTGCTACATCAAAAGACGTGTGGAGTTCATGTTTGCATTTAACTCTGAGTCCATCCAAACTAGCTTACCTTTTCAGAAAAGAGGGATGGGAAAAGAAGAATAAGAAGGCATGGATAAAGGATTTTTAATCTCCATGGTAAAAAAAAAGTAATCAAAGTATGAAGGAGATGTTATGCCCTCTATGCACTAGATTTCATCACACTTAGGTAGGTAGATAGAAAGGGGATTCTTCACGTCCACCTCTTCTTACGGACACAGGAATTTCATGCCTTTGCAGTGCTCAAAGATGCAAATGCCTTTTGTAACCGAATCATAGACAGGCAGGTGGGAGGAACATTTTGTTGACAAGTATCTCTTGGGCAACACCTTCTGCTAACAAAGAGCAGAACTGCTAGCAGGGCAAACAGCAGGCAGGAGCAGGAAGCAGCCATAGCATCCTGCACCCAACCAGCTATTCCTTGGCTGCATCCACGGCTTTAAACACAAGAACCAGTTCTGTGGAGCTTCGCTCCTGCACTGCTTTCTCTCACTGGTGAAGGCAGAAAATGAGTGGCACGCTTAAGCTGGTGATAAGTGTTTTTGCTGGTTAATAGTAAGGAACATCTGTTTAACATCTGTTAAATGTTGTTGCTCAATAATTACAAAGGAGTAAATAACAGTGCTTCTATAGAGATAATTGAAGGTGAATTCAACCTCGATATTCTATCCACATCACTTTCTGCCATGAGATGCAAGACTCGCATATAGCCATGGTGCTTAAGAGTCTGATTCCCCCTTCAAGGATGTAAACCCATCCTGAAAATAATGGGATTTCCCAAGCATAAAAGTAAGGTAGCAGCAAGGTGAGGACTGAAGAGAAGACACCTAGTTGGTTTGGGATTTTTTTGATCCTTCTTTCTCCCAAGCAGGGAGCAAAGTTGATGAAGGGTAACACCAACTAAGAGAAAATTGTCTGGCAGAAAAGGACAATGAGATGGTGAGGGCTACACACAGCTGAGGGCTGCCTGGGGGGCTGTAACCCTGGCCACAGGAGCTGGACCCTGAGCCCAGGAGTGGGACCGAAGCCCAGAGCTCTTGTCATTATACCACATCCAGGGTGATATTGTATTCAAACTACGAGAAATGTGCCACTTCTTGAACACTGTGCTATCTTGATTTATTGTATTGTTAGCAAACACTTTGAATACAGGCTAAAATTACTCAGATGAAAAATGGCCTTGTCTGGTTCAAATACACGCAACTGATAATCAAAGGCATTTTTAGGGACAAGGAAATTACTTTTATAGAAATGATTGTTTAAGAAAAAGCTGATAACTGGGATGCCGAGCTCACGATCTTGCTTTCGGCTCACTGTGCGACTGCAGACGCACCAGTTACAGCGATGGTCTGACAACACCACATTTCCATTACTGAAGCTTGCCATGGATTCAGCACAGTAGCATTTTGCCCAACAGCATTCATGTTTTACTATTCAAAGGCAGGAGTCAATGACTGGAAGTTTTGCAAACTATTTTGAGAGATTAGGAATAAGGCTTCATTCTTCTTTTGATAAAATTGAAGGGAAAGCAACTCTGTAATTTTAACAGGCAGGATCAATAAGTTTGAGACTATTGATCAACTTATTATTTGTAATGCCACATAAGACAAAATTAAACCTGGGTAATTTCAGCAACATTTTAAAAGAAGTGTTGGTTTAGAGAGTAAAGCTCTAGTACTCAAAATCTGTGTTTTTCTGTTTTACCAAAGGCTAAAACAATCTCCCGGGTATGTTTCATAAGAATATTCCTTTTGCTTTTAGCACAGGACTCAGGATACTGTTTTCCTAATAAACTCATGTTAGAGCTCCAAGGTGAATTTCTCATAACCGCATGCTGGAGGATATATTTTGTGAAAATTAAAAGTGAACATACTATTTGCCTATCAATACTGCAACACATTCATCAATGCAAAAGAGCAGCTTGCTTCCCCACATCCAATGTTTTGAGGGACAGGTTGCCCTGTCAGAGCCATGCTGGGATTTTATCTGTAATAAAGAGCTTCCAACTGCTGGGCAGACAAAATGCCCCTCTGCCAGCCAGCTGTTAATTACCATCGGCTGAGTCTAATTCACTCCTCCCCTTCCCTCCCATGCAGAGTAGCTGTCTGCTATTTTGCTGGTTGCAGCAGTATTAATTGAACTGGCTTCCCATTATAGCTGCTGTCATTCAATAAATGCCACCACACAGCAGCTGCTGGGTTCAGCCAGGTGTTTCCAGAAGATGAGCCACCCTTGCACTACCCTGCCTTGAGCATTTCTTATTACAACTGATCCATAATGTGCACTATAACATGGTTTAGGAGTTGTTTTCTCCAAGCCGCCTCCTGGGAGAAGTACCACTATATGGCACCATCAGGCTGGGCTATGTGCTTGGAGATGGGATGCTGCTGAGCCTCTTTCGCAGGGGTATGTTGTGATCCAGAAGGTGGGCACTGCGGACTACATGGTAGTAATCCATCAGAGGTGCAGGACTGGTGTCTGGGTATGCCTTTTTGATTAACAGACACACTGTGACCACCGCTACCCTGTGCTGGTAATAATAGAGTATCACTGTTCCTTGCAGTAAAAATAAATTCAGAATACGACAGATAGTATATTTTGTTAGTCAGGAGCTCAGAGGCCCTCTCAGAAGTATAGCAATACTTCTGGATAGCAACAGCAGAAGAGTTCCCAATGTGAACACCTCATCCTTCCCGTTAGGGTGCTGATCCACAAACCTCAGTCTGTGTTATGACTACCCTTGCTTTTGGAGGAAGGATATTTTGCGGAGCATTTTAGGGTGGAAACATATTGTGATGAACCCCTGTTGGATCTTGTTGGTAGACTAAAATCCTTTAAATGGAAGGGAAGAAAGCAGAGATTGTGGCCTGGGCTCTCATCCCACATGGCCATGCTCTCCGAACATGCCACTCTGCTTTCACCTCCATTTGCCTTGACTTTTAATTTTTCTGCCTTTAAAGTTTCTCTTTCTCTACACTCTCTGTGAAAGAACATTAAACATTTGCCATGAACTACAAATGTTCCTGGAAACTAGAATTTTTGAGGAAAATTTGTCAAAGTTAAGATTTTTAAAAGAAGTCGAATGAGATAACTCAATGTTGTCAAAATAAAATAAGGTTCCAAAAGAAACCTAGGCTTTCTGGAGTTTCTTAAACAGTTTAATCTGTTAATCTTTTGCAATCAGCAGAGAGACACACATTTCCTGAACACCACAGCTGAGCAGCAGAAAGCTGTATTGAATATATCAGTGTGCAACAGACTGCAGTTGAAATCTTCAGTGCAGACCCTGGCTGGAGCAGAGGAAGTCAGTGGAAATTTTGACATTGATTTTAATAAAATTGGGCTATCGACTTTAACATTTCCACCTTGTGGGTTTTGAGATGCTTTTTGTAGAGAGTGGAGCAACTTTAAAAATTGTGGGAATAGCTGTGCTCCCGTATGTGCTTGCCTGGCCATTAGCTTCTGAGTTCATGTACCTTCCCAGGCAGCGAGAGTAGTGTGCATTTCTGAAAATTTAAGCCGCTGCAGCCCAGCTGCTCCTCAGTGAGGTACTACAGCGATCCTGGGCAATGGTCCCCTGCCACTCTGGCTGAAAGGATGAACTTCCCCAGTAGATTCTAGTTTAATAAAAACAAAAACTTAAATTTCAGGACTGAAACTCCCCAGTGAGGCTGAGAGACAAGGGACAGCATCCTGCTGCCCTGGGCTGGGGTTTGCTTCCCTGCAGCATTGCAGACAGGAAGCAGTTACCTATTCTTATGGAAAAAGCCAGAGAAAACAGCGGAAAGAGGCCAAAGGCTGCAGTGAAGCTAGTCAGGAGGGAAAATCCACTAAAAGATGAGTAACTGGCTTTCTCAACATGAAGTTTATTCTTATACTCTTTTTGTTTTACAGCAGGAAATTGATAGCTCACTGCTTGCATGCAGGGCAGCTCCTAGTAGAATTGCTAAGAAATGGGATAAGAACTATGAGCAGAATGAGCGATTTCTGTGTACACCTCCTCCATCACATAAGGGACAAAAGTATTCCCCTACAAGCATTTATTTGCAGTAGAAACAGGAGAGAAAGAGAGAGACGGGGCTTCCAATTAATTTTCTCCATTTCCTTCCCCACACAACCATTGTGTTTGTTTCCCTTCCCAATCCTTGTGTCTTTGCTGCCATGAGAAAGTCAGCAGATGCTGCCCAAGCTGTGGAGATCCCCGGATCCCTTCTGTGCATCACATACATAAACATCTCACACATCTAAATCTTCACATCTTTCGCACTGCGGAACTGCTCTAAGCTAAACCTGTTGCACAGAAGCTGTAAAACACAAGTCACGATACATTTGCAGAGAAACAAAAGCCCATCATTATCAAATCTGCTCATATCACTCTTACCTACAAAAATTGCCATGACGTAAATCTACCATCTGCCAAGACAGTCCTGAAACCTGAAGATCTTTCCAGCCTATTGTGACAGATGTGAAAATCACGTACAGCTCTTTCCTAGCAGCCTCCGACAAAATGCAGACTCCAGTCTTCCTGCATCTCTTCTACAGAAAAATACAAATTTAAACCTCTCAATAAACTAATGAAAGACCTTAGCAATAGGAAGGAAATGTGCAACTGGTAACAAGTAAAAGTATTTAAAAGAATTGCAAGAATAATATTTTTCAGGACTTCCACCTTTCAAAAATCATTTAGGAGTAGGAATCCCAATAACTTTTAATGAGTCTTCAAGATAAACATTCAAAAGTGCATTTGTGTTAGATTCCAAAATGATTTAAGCATCTGAGAATAGACAGGGTTTATGACATTACAGAACTATAAGGGAATTTATGCACCTAGGAGTATAAAAAGACATCAGTAATTTTTTAAAACTTTCCTAAATATGAATAGTCTACCTACATCTTTTAAAGAACAGCGTTTTCTGGAGCAATCCTGCTAATTTTGCTTGTCCTAGAAAGCAAAACTGAAATAACAGCATGTTTTAGGCCAGCTTTTGGGGGTTCATCATCCAGCTTCGCGAACTGAGGCATTTCATAAAGCATCCAGATTGTCAAGCCTCAGAGCAGCATGATTGCTCCTATGAAAAAAATAAGGAAAATACATTTGCAGATGCTCAAAACTGAGCACTATTGTAAATTCTGCTACATTACTAAAAAGCTTACACAACAGCTGAGCAGTTCCCAATGTCAAAGTCCAACTGCCAGCACTAAACATTTTGCAAAATGTAATCCAATATAAGATAACAAATGAAATGGAAGTCCTTGAATATACTACCTAGGGCTTCTGCAGACACAGTCTGAGGCCTGAATAAAATATATATTGAACCTGAAAGCCAGATTCTTCCTGATTGCAAAAGGCTCAAAAACAATCGTAGTAAAATTTCCATGTCGTAGAATTTTTGGGAGCAATGAGAGGAAAAATGTGTTGACTTATGAATGGCAAAATAATGAAATGTAAGAAAACGTCTCATGGGACAAATCCTGCACAGGTCAAGGACAGCACATTACCCTGTGTGCTCAGATCCTCAGTTACTGACACTATTTACCACCAAACTATCCTTGTTCTTGCAGAACAGTAGCATAGATTTTACTTTTTTTATGCTCACAGTGTAAAGCCATGACAATTAACCTTTTTGGTGTCTGATGCCAAACAATCTTTTCTAAGTTTGGCATTTTTTGGTGAACAGGGGCAATTTCAATCCCCTTCAGTGTCTGATCAGACACATCATCATTGAGAACTAGAGAGGAACTGGCACAATCAAGACCCTGGCGGGTGATGGGCACCCTCCCAACACTGCTGGGCGTCCCAGAGCTGTGCCTGTAATAATTCTGCTCCCTTATGGTGAGTTTAATATGGGAGGACCTGAAGACGAATGGATTGGAGGCCAGATGGTGGCCAGGGTTGGCATCAAGGGTTCCTAGTGCCTTCCAAGACCTCTGTGGCTGTTTCTGTGACACTCATAACACAGAAACACCTTCCCAGGCATCAAAGAAAGCTGCAAAGAAAGATGACTTTTTTACTTGGTGTGGAAAGCGTGCTGGAGAGAGTCCCCAGGTACTGGGAGGAGAGTTTCCAACATGCTTTGCAAGTCCCGTTGCCTCTCTGCTGTATTTATTCCTTCCTGTGCTTACCTCCCCATACAAGCAGGTATTTTCCCTTGATGTCAGCCACCAAGTGACTGCCCATGTGAGGGAAAATACCATTTCATTTGGGAGATGTAGAACCTGCCTGGGAACAGAAGAACAGTAAAGTGTTGAAAAGATTTAGAAAATGACACAGAGATTAAATGCCAGGGCAATTATCTTCTGGAAAATAAATTCATGTATCATTTTCATATACTGTCAAATTACGGCAGACAAACAGACCGCCTAAAGAGAAAGACCTTTTAATTTAAAAAAAAGGTTCGCCTAAAGGGAGGACCAGCCAGCTGATATTTTGCATTTCCAGCATAGTTGTCACTAATGTTTTTCTTTGAAGCTTTCACTTCTCTATTGTCGGCAAAATTACTGTCACCATTCAGTACACGTAAGATACCTCACACAGATCCATCCTGCACAGACAAAAGTGACTGTCACGCTTGAAATGGCTGCACTTGCAAAAGGGGTCCCACAGGAAATTTTTATACGATTGGAAAGTAACACTTCACACAGTCTGGATACAGCTTAGTCACCCATAACGAGTAAACTGTTTTTTCAAAACGCTTACATGAACCAGCCTTTCATATTTTAATAAGCAGGTGCAAAAAGAAAGAATTCAAACTTCCCATTTTATTGGGACACATTAAAACGTGCGTTGCAGAGGATGCATGAAGCAGTCATAAGGCTTAAAATTACAGCTTTGGGAAATTCATTTCCAAGGCAGTTGAAAAGAAGCTCCACATGCCTGGCTTTGGGTGTCTGAAGTCTGTTATACACCCTTTTTTCCCCACATTATTCCAGTACTTTCTAGAGATCTGTATCCACTGGCCTTTTCTATACTCTGTAAACCTCTTGTGAGGAGGACTGTCAGCTTACTCAGCGCCACAGGCCCTATGCCGTAGGTAACAAGCATTTTGCCAATGCAAGTGCTAAATAATAATAAAGACTAATGTTTCTTTGATATAAAGTACACTTGGGGATCTGAAAGACAGAGGATAACGTTACTCTTGCTTTCTCTTTCCCTGTGAATTGGCCAAATCTTAGTGAACAATTTTCAGCAACTTCAAATGAAGAGGATTAGAATCTCTGGTCTGTTCTTTCCAGAAGGTGGTACCTGCTAGCAGGAGTATTTTCATGTCTACTCTTGGCTGAAGATGATAACTTATGCCGGAATGGCTTCTGTAAAGATGCACAGCATGAACAAATTGCATTTGTTGTTTTAAAAAGACATTGGAAAGATCAGACGTCAGCTGACACACCAGCTAATGAGAAATGCATAGAAGTCATTTTCTGTTCTGTTTTGCTTTTACAGGGAGTACAGAAGTACAGAGGGGAAATTAGGAGAAGCCACCAGGACATGCTCTGCTATTGCCTTTTAAGACAAAATGCTTATTGATTTCAACAAAGAAATCATTGTGTTTAGAAAGGTTTGTGTGCTAAATCAACAGGTCTAATGTGATAACTAGATTTCCAAAGCTGACAGATGCCTAGAGATACATGAAAGAAACTTGAATAACTCACAGCAACATCACTGAGCTTTTAAAGTTGATCCCTAAGGCTGTGGGGAAGGATAAAGCAAGATAACCCTTGTAATAAAGCACAAAAATCACTGTCTTCACTCCCTTCATCATATATCATCTCCTATAAGCTGTTAAGGAACTTCTCAACACCATACTGCAAAAACGGACTCCAAATATTTGCTACTTTTGATCCCAAAAGATTAATTTGTTTTGGTTCAGTGTGTCAAAGCAACCTGTTCAAAGAAAGGGCCAAGAAAAGGCATCATTATTTAAAATAAAAGTTCACCTTCTCCTTTGCAACTTCCAATTTAGCCATCAGCAATTTTCCATCTCAGAGCTCTCATTTTTATATTCTTAGTTTTAACCAGAAGGCAAGAGACCATTCAGTAAATGTTTTAATAACATGGCAGTCATTTGCAGTCTCACATCTCCCAGGTGGCAAAATTATTGGAAATTAGTAGAACATCAGTGTCTAATAATTGCCGAGAAATACGTTGAGTCCATCTGAGGTACAACCATAACCCACTCTTGATAAGGTTTATCAGCTTTCCTCAGGCACAACAGCCTGCTGAAACCAGCTTGGAGGGTAGGATTTAACATAAAGGATCACTTTTTTTGTTTTCTCTTCCTTAAGCAACTTCTTACACCTACATAAGGGTCACTGCACAGAAGAGAAAGCAAGAACGGGGTGAGTATTAAGTTTTCTGGAGTGTCTGCCCCAAAAACTAAGCATGAAAGGGAAGAAAAGGAGAAGTATCTCACTAGGTCCTATATTCCTGTGGGAAGTCTGGAATTTTTTTTTTAGCATTTTCTGAAGCTCTTGGCAATTGTCTGCACTGCACAGTTGCAGCATCCAGATGCGAAGCAGCTGACTGACTTCGCAAATATGGAACTGGTGCACTGCTCCCTGCTCAGCAAACCTTTGTGAAATGCCCCGGTAGCTCTCCACCAAAGCATAACCACGGTTTAGTCATGGGTTTCTGTTTCTGGCTGTTCCTATTAGAAGCTTTGCACTCACAGTCTGTCCTCAATGCTTTTCAGGTACCTCTTGTTTTATAATATCAAAATTCTTTTAATTGTGACTGGACAAGTGCTTGAAAGGCAGAGATGCACTGGGAAATCTTCAGCATAAAAATCACAAACGGAAGTAGCCATAGGTGGGAAGAGAATTGGGGGACAGTCTCATGTATGGGAGCCTTGTGCTTACTTACTCTTTTCTACGTACCTGCTAAATGGTGACTGCTGGTGACAGTGCTGACCTTGAACCACAGGTTTGCACCAGCACAGCTACTCTGAGGTTGCTTCAGAGGGAACCACATTTCACAACCAGTCTTACTCTGAAGCAGGGCGCCTCCAGTGCTGTAAAAGCGAGTCACAATGTTTTCTTTAGCCCCCTCAAATATATGCTCACCGTAGCTGAGAAAGATCTCAAAACGTGTTGAGGACTAATTATATGTGAAGTACTGATCACACGGAAACAGCTGCTGTAACCTTGGCCGTTTTTATTGTTGTCTTATTTTGTTGTTTATGGTTGCCTTTTATTTTCATTTGTGTTTCAGCCCTGGCACACATGACAGCTTATGGCTGCCATGTCCCACAGTACTAAATGCACTGCAAAATACTGGAGGAAAATAAAAATGTGCTGAAAAAAGGCAGACTTATTATAGGCTTTATCTCTTTGGACATAAATCTGAAGGTTTCAAAATCTCTTCACCCCTTATCCCCTCTCCTGCTCTCATCACAATTTTCCCCTCAGCATACTCCTTTCCAGTGGGAGACTTGGGGTTGTTCAGTCTGGAGAAAACAAGGCTCCGAGGAGACCTTATAGTGGCCTACCAGTATCTTAAGGGGGCCTAGAAGAAAGCTGGTGAGGAACTTTTTAGGATGTCGGGTAATGGTAGGACTAGAGGGAATGGATTAGAACCAGAGACGGGACAATTCAGATTGGACGTTAGGAAGAAGTTCTTCACCGTGAGGGTGGTGAGACACTGGAATGGGTTGCCCAGAGAAGTGGTGGAAGCCCCATCCCTGGAAGTTTTTAAGGCCAGGCTGGATGGGGCTCTGAGCAACCTGATCTAGTGGGAGGTGTCCCTGCCCATGGCAGGGGGTTGGAACTAGATGATCTTTAAGGTCCCTTCCAACCCAAACCATTCTGTGATTCTATGATTCATTTTTGACCCTGCTACTTGGTCTGTACAAATCCTGCTGAAGTCAATCCTGCTGATGCAAAGTGAGCAGCTCCCATAAATTTGCCAGGGACCTCTGTCATTGGGCTGCAGGAGTCAGAGCACATGAGCAAAATCACTCTCCTAAGTAAGTAACGGGGCTTGAGCCATTACAAACAAATAATTATGCTCAGGCTTCTTGCATTTCTCTTCTCAGCACATACTGCCAATTGGTTGTCCTGGGGGGAAGGATTTAGGATGTGTTCAGTAATGACACTGAAAGTGAACATTAACAATTAATGCAATTCATTATCACACTATTTTAAAATGAGTGCAAATTCTTTTTTGAAGGGTATCCAAGCCAATCTGATTTAGAGTAACTGCTAACAACAACTTACCTCTTTGTGGTGCTTAGTATTTACTGAAATAAAAATGCACTATTCTAAAATTTATGAGAATTGATTTCAAGGTTTTAATGAACTTTTCAGAAAGAGCAAATGTCTTGGGTAAGCTGCTTAGGCTGGGATTCTGACACTCTAACTGGCATTCAGGAGACATATTTTATTCCAAGAGAGTTATTAAGGTCCGTCGAGACCATTTGAAGTACCCAAACAAAAGTGTGTAATTCAGTATGAGTAAACATATAAAAATTTGGTATTATGCAGTGTTTTTTCATTATCAGAAGCCTTGCTGTTCCTATATTGAATCAAAAGCACTCACCAGCTCTGACCACCTATTTACAACCTGACAATCAATTAGTGCATCACTACTGGTTAATGCAAGATTTACAGGAAAGCAATGATAAGGAAAAATAAACGCAAGCAGGAAATATACAAGTATTGAAAGTCCCAAACTTGCTAATGGTTACTTCTAATTAAATATAAATGGATGAGAAATGTCTGGCTCTAATCCTCTTGTCAGACCACCACAGGGTAACAAAATGATAGATCACTTCACACAGGCAAGCAGTTTTTCACTTAAGAAACAAGCCAGATAATCAATTAACTTATGTGGATTCTGCTAAGGGAAAGGGATCCAAGTGAGTTTGAGAGACAAACTCAGAGATATGAACCTAAACCCTGGTGACAGTTTAGACCCTTGCAGACACAGCAGGGCTTTCTGGAACTATGCAAAGAGCCCGATCAGAAAATCATCATGCTACCATCTTGACAAGAAGGTGAACGCTTTCCCTCCATCAAGTAGAGCCATTAATATAATGGATCATACTGTTTGCACCTAGACATTTTTTGTAGATGTGAACTTGAAAATGCACAAATGGACCTTCTGTTCCTGCTAGTCTATGAGTGACCCACAAGGTTCAGAAGTTTGCCATGTGCAGTCAAAACCTTTTTAAAACAGGATGTGTTGGTCAGCAGGGACTGAGCTCTATGCAGAACAGTATGCAGCAAAAGATAGTTCGGTAATACACATCAACGTGACAAGGTGAGCATAAATATTTTTCCGCACCATATCAAATTCGAAATTGAGTAAGTAAACTTCTTATCTTATGGGAACAGACTTCAGTTAAATGCCTTGTAGTTCACTATCCTTGCTAACAAAAGGCAAAGCAATAATAGAAAAAAAACCCCAAATTTGAAGCATTTATGAAATCTAGTAGAAGACAGTTGTTTCAAGTCTGGTCAGTAGTTCACATTAATTCTTACTCAATATGAAAGCTTTGGCCATTTCTGTTTTTTCTTCTCCTGTTTCCACATATTTCTTTTGAGAAAAAAAAGATATATCCTCATACATATTTTAGATTTATGCCTTTCATTCCAGCTTTACTATTTTTTCATCTGGTCCCAGCTGCGTTATTACTTCTTCGTGTTGACTTTGCCATCCAGCAGTAGGTGAATAAAACAGTTTACATTGGTGATTACCATTTGAAAAGTAACATTCATGCTGGAAAAGAAAAACATCTTCGGCTTTTGCTAAAATTCACAATTCTGACTTCAAAGAAACTGGAAACACCAAGACCAGTACAAATGGGAATTTCACAGTAAAGGCATATAGCACATACACCCTCACAGGATTCTCAGCTTCCAGTAGGATGTCTCTGACCATGGCACTGCAATGGTTTTAACCATCAGCTTGTGAAATGTCTCCCCTACCCAGCAACCCAACACAGGATCAGAAGTCAAGCTTGGAGGCCAGGACTGGAAAAAAGGTGCAGTGCATAAGCGGGGCCTGACTTCAGAGGGAGGTGACACTGTGTCCATCCCACTTGCATGTGAGCCACGGTGGAGCTGCACGGCTGGGTTAGAGTCTGGTTCTTCTACTAGGAGGAATAGCAGAGGGCTGGGCATCTTTTATGAAGTCTTTGAGTACTTCAACCAGAAAGTTTACAGCATCTCACAGGCATTTCCTACTGCTAGGGTCTGCTCTCATGTGTGGGTCAAGTACGTACAAGACCTTTCTGTCATACTGGATCTTGGAAATGGCTCTTAGCATCAACCTCAGGGTCACTGTAGTGATGGTTTTCATTCAGACTACTCCCTATCTGCCTACACCTGACTCCAGCACTCGCTCCTACGTGGGTACCGCATGCCCCGACTCCTTGCTTTTCCTAAATGTGCTTTTTTAAGGTCATTTTGAAAATCGCACCTGTGATGCTAAAGGCACATCTGGACAGGTTAGCATGGGATTTACAGTCAGGATAAATCTTTCTACGTGGTCAGATCTTTGTGCTGTTAAGAAGCTACTGAGCTGCAGTAAGTGCCAGTATGAGAGCTTATAATCCACTTTGGGGCTAAGAAGTGATAAACGATGTTATTCTGGTTTGCACTGAAATGGGGTACGAATGCTTATTTACACTGTGCAAGCTGCAGGATGGTGACAGATGAGTGGTAACAGTTTGCACATCTGTCCCTCCAGCTGTAATATAAGAAGCCACTCTCACACCTGAACTTATTGCAGCACAGGTACTTTCAAGACCCATCTACAACAGGTGACTCATAGTATTAGAAACTCTGTTGAAAACATTCATGTGCCCTTTGAATTGCACCCTTTGTGAAATAAGTCACCTTATACTCAAAGATGTTTCTTCACATGCACTGTAAGTCCATCCCCTTGCTCACAGCTTTCTGTAGTGGATTCCCAGCACAAGGAGAATCTATTTTTTCTTGCTTGAGCTATAACCTTTTTCAGGTATTAAGTGGCTCACAAGCACAGGGCAAAAGCAAATGAGCATTTACAGCCTATACATGAGATTCAAATGCTGGATCTCTCTCAGTTACTATTAATCACCAATGCTTCTCTCACTCATTCTCAATTAACTAAACCTTAGATTTTTCTGGTATGATGAAAATCAAAATGAGTATCTCCTTCTCCTAACTTGTAACACATTCCCAGCAGCTGTGTGACAGAGAACCCAGCAGATATCCCATGTGAATCTGAAAAACATTACAGTCATCTTTCAAGTGCTAGCACTTAAAAGCTAATTAGAGTCCCTAAGCAGAAAACCACTTTATATAGGCTTTACATCAGTGGGACTACTGGTGAAAAAATAATAAAGTGATAGCAGCAGGCTGCAGTTTTTGCTTTTAGGGGAGGGACATATTTACAGAGCCAACACTCAGACTCCTGGTTTCTGCAGAACAAGATCAGGGCCATGTGACTCCTTAGCAGCACCATGACAGATGATGGTTCCTCTTGACTCTTGGTGGAAACCAAAGCTCTTCCCAAGGAGCGCTTAGCTCTACATAGGAAATATTTCCATGTTCCCCAAAGGCCCCTTGCACATTTGCTGTGTTATTTACCTATCTCTGTTTAAATAATAAATCTCTTGGGGCAGGAGCTGCCTCTCACAGCATGTTAGCACAGAACTTTGCTTTTAATCTCAGTTGAGGCTTTTAGCTGCTACTGTTAAGACAAATGGTAACAGATAACTGCAATATAGATGCTTTGCGGCCTCAGAAATGATCACCTGTCTAGAAGATTAGTGTTTCAGATGTCTCAGTTGAAGTTTTTTTTTTTCTTGTTTATTTATGAGTTGAAAATACCCATCCCCAAAGAGAAGCAATCAAGAATGATTAGTTTTCCTTTGAAGGGATAGATGTCTAACATCAATTTTAACCTAAGCTTTTGTTGTTGGCTACAGTTTGCAGAACCTTACACAGACACACAGGTTTTTCGGTTGTTCAAGTAACAGGTAATTTAAACATAGCACCAGGCAAACCTGTGGAACTGGGAAAATTTATAAAGAATTCCTCCAAAATACTTCTCTTCTGCTGAAAGCCAGGAGCTATTTATAAGGTAACTGATGCCAGCGTTTGTGGGTACATATAGGTAGCGTACTTGATCCTACAAAGAGCAAAGATGAGGATCACACAAAGGTTCAGCTTGAGTATCACAAAAAGCATCCTTCATTTCTCTTTAATGATTTCTACCCAATAAACCTCTTGCAAAATACACTTTAAAACCTTTCCGTGAATCAAGAGCTTGCAAATAGTACAGGATTATCAGCCCCGAGGCACGAGAGGCAGAAAACAGATACTGGGAAAGCAGAAACTTGAGAAAATCTCATGCTAGCAATTTCCCAGCAGTTCCTCCTCTCCCATCACCTTCCGAAAAAAATTAACCTCAAGGCTCACTCAACCTTTAACTTCTCAAACTGAGAGCAAAGGAGAAGCCCCAGAGTTTGGGTAACCAACAAGCAGAATCTGAAGTAGCAGCACTGAGACCAGAAGGGAGTGCCTGTCTCCCACTAGCGTCCCTCCAAAACAGAGGTGCCCTCAGGGATCCCCCTGGTCCATAAAGTGCTCCCTGGGGAGGCAGTCCTCAGTCCTATGGCAAAACCTGCCTGGCTGCGTTTGGCAGTATTCTCCTGATGATTTTATTCAAAGTGGTGCCCACTGTACATTTACTGGAACCTTATTAGCCATTTCAAGCAAAGGGAAGCATTTCGCTTATTGTAATATTTCGATAAAGTTGGAGATCTGCTGCTACACAGAGACAGGAGTTTTCCTGTGTGAACAATTTTGAAATATTGCTGTTTAATTTTAGCTTAAATCACAACATGGAACACCAGCTTCGATATTCATCTCAAGGCAAAATGCTAAGTTGAGTTATTATCATGGTGTCTTGATGTGTTTCATTGTACTTACTCTTTTTATTACACTTTGCAAAAATTTAAAGAAAAAATAAAAACACTTAAATATTCAATTTTGAAAAAACCTTCTTTTAGAGAGTGTATTATGTTCTCATGTTTTGTTTGTAGCATTAGTTTACTTAAAGTGAGGACATGCTGCTATGAGCTATTTTAGTATTAGAAAAAATAACTTTGTCACTGGACAATGGACACAAAACAGCATATTTTGGGCTCAAGTTTCTTTCCACAAGCTGTTTTCCTTCTCCACCAGGCTTGCGAGCACCAACCTGTTTTTTTCTGGGGACAGAGTACACACAAAGCTCATCATAATCACCAAGAGAGCAGAGGGATCCTGGCTTTGCAGGAGTGGAGGAGGACAATTACAGTAGTGGAGAAAAAGTTACATATGAAGAGGGCTGTGTTTGGGTGTTATGGATTTCAGTAAGATGAGCTGGTAAGAAGACTATGAATACATACAGGGTGACCAGTGCAGGTAGAAACCTGGTACTACTGCCCTGCTGCATCACTCATGGCTCTCAAAACAGGAATCTCAACAGACTTGTCATGGTTTTGCACTACATCCCTCTGTGGATTGGCAGCCAGGAGTGAATTTTGGCAGTAATAATCCATCACAAATAAGCTCCAGTCACCCCAGATGATACTCATTTGAAAGTGCAGTTGAAACTGATTGACGTCAAATTTCATGAGGGACGGCCTAAGGCAGAGTGCTGCACACAAATAACAATTGCTCCACAACACACGACAGTTGGCTTTTGATATTTTTTCTTAAAAAAAAAAAAAAAAAAAAAAAAAAAAAAAAAAAAGTTCTGTGATGGGTTAAGCAAGTGACACTGCAGGAAGGAGAAGGAGCAAAGGCTATCTGCAGTAAAGGGTGGCTGCACTCCCTCCTCCTGCCCAGTCCTTCCATGCTGGAGAACACAGGGACAGCCCTCATTTACCTCCTGCATTATTTATTCCATTTATTCTTAAAATACGTATTCTTTTAAAAAATATTGTTAATAACAGCAAAAGAGGAAGTGAACACGAAATCGTGTATTTTGCCTAGAAAGAAATGTAACATCCCTCATTCTGAGGCATAACCAAACTCTTGTCTCCAGAAGTTAGTAAAATACTTTCCTTAGAGGGCAAATCTTGGCATGGATGTACAGTTTCATTCTGCTCACCTCCAGAGTCAGGAGTAGTAACTTGAATGCAGGTAAAACATGTCAAACCAAAGATCCGCACAGGTCAATATTCTCTCTCTAATTGTGAATACGGAGGTAGGCTGTTCTGTATCCTCTTTTATTATTGTTATTTGTTGTCCCCTGATACCAGTTGTTTTTTTCCTTGTTTTTCCACTTTTCTCTTTTTGTACTTTCCTGCCCCAGAAGACTTCATTGTTTCGTAAGGTTCATGCCTGGCCATGCAAGGAGGATCCAGTGGGGATCAGAAGGAAGAGTGCAAGAACAGAGCAAAGAGAGTCAGACTTTGCCACAGAGGATGGAGTCTCAGCCTCCCCTTCCCCCTGTGTTTGCAGCATCTGCTTTACTCTCTCTCTTGTGAGCTGCAAAGCAGAGGTTTTGCTGCTGTGCATCAAGCTAAGTGTAAATACAGATGGCAAACCATGACCTGGATCTATAATGGATGACTTCTGAAACTGCTCAGAGATATTCCATGAATATTTTAGTTACAAATAAGTAATAATTCAGCCTACGAATGCAATATACAGAGTTACCTGTTACATGGGCAACGAACAGGTATAATATAGTAAATCAACACAGCATTTGTCTCTGTTTTTCAAAGAACACCTAAACTTTCTTTCTAACTTTTGAATACATGGAGAAAACAAAGTGTCTTTTCTCTGTTAAAGCAATTTTGACTCTGCTCCCAGACATTTCAATGGGGGTGGGGGTCATTCAGGACTTCTGAAAATTAGGTCTTGCATGGGCTCTTATATTTGAAATTTTTTTCTCCATGTCCATAAACAAAAAAGCTTTATCTTAATCTATACAAACTACACCACATTTTCTTTCATTTTTGTTTGGATCTCATCAAAACGAAGGTTTGATTGATCAACATAAAGTAGAATCAGACAAGAATTTGCAAACTATGTACATTGTTTCTAAAACTTACAATAGGTGCAACATTGCTTTCCCATAGATTGTCACTGGTAGAGGTTTCTGCTAGGCTCTTGTGACTTTACCTATTGAAAAATACAGCTAACGAAACTTCACTGAGTTTTCAGTACTTCGCTATAAAGCAGCATCTGAGAAACAAAGCAGAATGCAAATCCTATATCTGCATTTGTCCACTGTCCTGGTGGACTGATTCCACCAGTTCTACACCTACCCAAACACAAGAGCTGATACAGGTAAGTCAGTTGGAGGACAAAGCCAGGAGTATGGGCAGGGGGAAGTAACCACCTTCAGAGGTGGAAGGTACACCATGAAAAGCCTAGCTCTGTCTGTGAGAGCATGGTGTGAGTGACTATCCATGGGGATAATTGGCACGTCCAGCTTTACACTGAGCTGCTTGGAGCGAGGAGGGAAGCAGCCCCAGGAAATCCTCCTTTCCTGCAACACTCTCAGTCTGCATGGATGTGCAAACAGACGTAAGTCTGCCAAGAGATGAGCTGTTAGTGTCCTTCACCGGGATTACAGGGAAGGTCCAAGCAGCAGTTGTGACACCGAGTCTCCATTTTGCTCCGAAGTGCATGAAAGACCATGTGGCAACAGGGGTCCTTGGCAAAAAGCAGCAATCCAGAAGTAACCAGGCATCAGGTACGCTTAAGATCAAATACTATAAATTTGTCATCTGACTTCCAGAAGCCAGACGCCTGCCTCCCTGGTGGCATCTTTGAAAATCTTCCCAAAGCAATTTCTCAGAAGTCTGCAGTTACTCAGCCCAGTGCCCCCCTTTACAACGTTAAGATGGTGAAGTGCATTATTTATGGATTCAAATGGCACATTCCTCTTCCAAAATAATCATTGTATAATTGGGATAATGCCCTTGATTGTGTGCTATGGCTTAAGTAACACTTTGGTAGTAAATAACTCCTGGCTTTCAGCCGTTTGATCAATAGTCAGAGCTCACTGAAGACTTACCATCAAGGCATTCAAGAATAATCAAACTTTTCAAAGAAATGAAAAATTTCATGGTAATAATTGTCTTCCTCAAAATACAGTGCTTTTTTTAGGTCAAAAGAATTAAAAACTGTCGGTTTTTTTCCTTTAACTTTTGCAACAATGTACAAAGCAGTTATGAAAATCCTTTTCACCTTTTCCCATCATTAGTTCCCTTGTATAAAAAGATGACTGTCAAACTGCAATAGGCAGTTGTTGCCTGTATGTAGGCAATAACTCTAGTGTTCACGCTGCTACAACCTTGGGAAGGTTTCAGAAGTAAGTTAAGAAAAGGTCTCCAGATTCCAGAGAATATGCTTTATAATGTGGAAGAGAGGAAACAGAATCAATTTAGCATATAAAAGAGAGAGTTAAGACTATAATAAACTTACTGGATGTTGTTCACAGTGCCACTGTTGAAGTAAACATACCCAAGTTATCCTGGCACCCCTGTAGCTGTGTAGCCACAGTAACATGTCGCTTGGCATGTTAATTAACTCAGAGTTAAATTAACCCTGAGTTTAAACAGCTTTTACAGAAAGTTTTGCAGACAGTGCTGAGCCCTGGTTTTGTTAAGCTGAAAGGGCTGAGAATTCTTTCTTCTTGTGAACTTGGAAGCCGTTTGCTACACTGGAAAGCATTTTTCCTCTTTACTTTTGTGTCCAATTTGGAGAGATTCTCATTTTGATAAATGTATGAGAAGGAAGTGTCCTTCTGCACTGCGCTGAAAAATAAAATTTCAAATCCAGTCCTAAAAAAGGCCTCACAGGAACAGACCTAAGGGCAGGAATTGCACCACTGAAATACCGTATTTGTGAAATAACAGACCAACAGTTACACAGCTCTAACATCCAGTACTAAAGACCTGTGTGAGGATGAAGAAAGTGGTTCAGCCACACAACATACAGATATGCCTCTTCAGGCTTACCAGCTCCGGCACCATTTGAATGTAATAAATTACTGCCTCTCAGAACAGAGTTTGTTAGAGCTTAATAGCAAACTCTTACCTCTTGGTAAACCCCACGCAGTTTCTCATTAGCAGAATTGCAAAGACCTTTTCCCTTAAGTATCCAGCATTTGTATTGGCAGGGCTGAGCCTCCAAACACAAGCAAATGCATCTCCTACAAAGTTTTCAATATCTCAAGGCATTTAACAGCTTCCGTTTTATTACTACTAAGCAGAGCTTGGTTTATATCTGTTGCCATTTGTCTGTGTGGGCAGCTGCTTTATTTCGCCATTTGCAAAACGTAATTATAGTGCTTCTTTACATCACAACGGTGTTACTTGTCTAGATGGTTTCAACAGTGAGCAGCCTACAATTCAACAACATTGTAGGAGAGATGCCCTAGATAAATCTGTGATTTAAGTATGGAAAGATTCAACAACCAAAAGAACATCCAAAACATTGCTCCATACGTGACATGTATGAGAGGCCAGATGCTCCCTTCCTCCTTTCCCTAATATCTGACGATATTAAATAATGAAGAAATAATGAAGACTGAGAAGGAAGCAACTCCCAGAAGTGAAACAGAAAATTATACAACAAAGAATCAAAATATGTGATTCTTAGAAATTAGTTCAGGAAATTAGATAGTAATTTCCTGAACTGAGAAACCCATACATACAAACAGAAATAATTCCTTGTGAATTAAAGCCCAGTCAGAGATAAAGTAAGTGGAACAAGCAATTTGGTAAAGTAAGAGTAGTAGCAGACATCTGTCTGGGTTAGGAACCTGACTGTAATATTACATATCAAGTGACTGCTAGTTTTCAGCTCAATTTGCAGATCAGATTAGGAAGTTAAAGAAAAGAAATCACAGTAAATACAAGAATTTGTAGCAAAGTGGTTCTGTCGGTTTCTAATCTAGTAAGAAAGCAGATGGAGGGAGAAAAAATATTAATCAATGAAGTGTTGCCTTTTGCCTTATTGATCTGCCAAGAAAAAAATCTACCTCAAATATAAAAAATTATTATTTGTACATGTTGATAGTAATGATACTGAAAAATACCATAAATATTCCTGGCTGATTAATGTGTTATTTTAAAACACCATGATAAATGTTAATTACATGCAAATGACAACAGTAAAGTTGTTACGGCAGGACTGGGAGCTCAGCGATTAGCTCTGTTACTCCTTATTCCCTTGACTTCATGTAGTAAGCCTGAAAACACACATCAGTAAATAATGGAATGATTGATACACACTGAATCCTTCTTGAGCTGGGTAAAGATGGTGAAAACAGCGCACTTCCTTGCATTGAATGCGACTAAGAAAAGACAGTCAACACTCAACCCATAAAGCAAAGGGCTGTGCTGCAAGACATTACAAGAAAAACAGACAGCAGCTCATTTTCTTGCTTTTCCTTCACACAGCTTCTCTTACCCTCCAAGCTTCCTCTTCTCCCTAAATTTTCAGCTTACAAGAAAACAAGGAAAAGCCCTCCTATATCCCTGCTTTAAAAAAAAATATAATCAAATTGAATTATTGTGTTTGCATCTTCTTGATTGTGCCATTGAGATTTCCCAACAGGAGGAACTGCAAAGTTTCAGCTAAGCATACCGTGAAACTCCTTGAACATGAGAGACGTTTGCCCCTTCCTTCCCTCCTGCAGGTAACTACAGAGCAATGGATGCCGCAGACTGATGTAGCAGAACAAGAATTTGGCATTCAGAGGTTCCCGAAATGCATTTATTTAGCATTTGTTTGTATGAGAGGTCAGGCATTATATGGTGCTTCTTTTGGAGGAATTTTGTATTTGTTCTGGTTTCCAGAAGGCCAGAATGCACCAAGGATACCTCTCTCAAAAGACTGCAGAGCAATGCTAGAGAGGTTGTTTCTGAAAAAATGAATCTAATCATATCTGGCAGGCCCAGAAGGTATTAGGCTTTTAAATGGATTTTTAGATTGCTAAATGAACATTTAGGTTCTTAAATGACTTACCATCCTTTCCCAACTGCTCTTCTAGTTTTTGGGTTGGAGTTTTTTTGGTGTTTGGTTTTTTTTTTTGGGGGGGGTGGGGTGGGGGGTGGGGTGGGGGGGGGGTGGGGGGGGGTGTTAAATGAAGGCTTCCCTCTAACTAATCTTCCCTTAGCTGAGACACTTTGGGTCAGCTGCTTTTCTGCAGTTAGCGGAGAGTTAAACAGCCAGTATAGAGTACCAAGAGAGTGCAGGCAGCTGAGGCAAGCTGCAATGAAAGCTATGCACATGCTCACTGCAAAAGCATCATCTGAGAACAGCTGAGAACCCCCTGCCAAATTGAGCACTGTGCCAGGGTTACACGCACCTCCCGGCTGCCTCCTGTCATCTCAGACAGGGTGGACAGCCCAAGTGCAACCCACGGCCAGCAAGCAGTGATTCAAACACACAAGAGCTGATGGAAGACACTGGAGGCTTCTTCCATAATGGGGGGCATGTCCTGGCCTTGTATAAAAGAGCATAGCTGTGAATAATACCAGTGGCTGTGTGGTTGTACCTGGACTAGGATCTCACCCCCAGGAGCATCTATCAATCTATTTACACAGGATAACACCAGCTAAGACATAAGCCCGGCTGCTCAGAGCTGGGCAGACAGAAGTCATTCAGAAAATCCAAGCTTTGTGGCCATTACCTCCAGGAGCCAACACACAACGGAGTTAGTCACACACTCTCGCACGTCCCCTGAACCATGCAGTCTATCCATGTGTGCTTTTCAGCCTCAGCAAATGTCATCTGAGTCATGCCCTCCAGGAATGAAAAGCTGAACACTACTTGCACGCACTCTATCTGCTGCCTCGAGAACCAAAGGACGGCCATCTGGCTCACTTCCCTGCCTCTGACTGCAGCCAAAATCAGATGCCTTGGGAAGAGGAGGAGGGTCAGGGCAAGCAAACAGGAATTCCCATCTCCCAGGCGCTCCACCAGCAGGACTGCTGGTTGAGGGCACATATGCTGTTGGGTCCCACCACTCTCAGCTGGTTTATGTGACTGTGTGCAAGCCCTTGAATTAAAAACAGGAGTTTATACAGTAATCATCCCATGGGTTACATTATGTGTTAAAGCTGGAGGAAGCAGAAGCAAACATCCTAGCACAGGTATGCAACAAGGAGAAGATGGCCAGACTCTGCAAGACACTGATCAGCTGGTCACAGCAGAGGGCTTGGGACTCTGAACAGATGAAGAGATACCCTCGTCCACAGATAAACCTAAAAAATTGTCAGGTGTTTCCTCAAATATTATTAGCTCTGCTCAGGCATGGGAACATTTCCTGCTAAGAGGCACAGATAACTTACACAGGTCCGCAGCTCAGCTGGCTACAGCTCCTGCATCCCATGCTGTTATTGCATTGTGCTGCCACAGCTCTGCACACCCTCTCACTGAACTCACTTGAAAACTACTTCTAATATCCTCCTGCCTTGTGAGTTGAAAGGCCCAAACTTCAAGAGCCTCATCTCTTACATGATGCCAGGACAAACTATGCCATTCACTACTTTCCCCCCCAAAAAAACCCCAGACAACTCAGCTTCATTGGTTTTTGTGCACCTGCTCTGTCTGCTGTAGACAGTGACCATGAGTTACCTAAGTGCTCCGGGGGAAAAATAACCAACAACCTTTGCTCTTTTCTGTGCCTTTCTCACGTCTGTTTTCCAAGGAAAGACAGATACCCAGCCTTCTGCAGCTGAGATTTGCTCTAAGCTATGACAACGTACAGTCTAGGTGTCAACTTCAATCATGTTTCAAGGCAGCTGGATTCCTTAAGCTCCCCACACAGCTGCTGTCTAGAAATCTGAACACTTCTGAATATAGCTGTGAATTTCCAACTGATTTACACAGATTCAGGGTATCACCTTGGACTTCTTCATGAGTACAGATATATAGGACTTACCATAGCAAAAACAGTAAATATCTAATTAGTAAATGGACATTTGCATTGTTTGCAGCAGAACTGGAATGAAGCCTCTGATTTGTCTCTGAGTGGTCAAAGTTGGGATGCCGGACACATACCCACATCATGAAAAAGCAACGTAAGAAAGGGGTACGCACAAAGCAAATGTGTGGAATCAGATTGCTTACTATTTCCAAGGTCTTGTGATATTTGACTGACACAACATCTGTCATTTACTCATTGCCTGTTGCTATGCATAAGTCCCAAGTATTTATTAGAACAACTTATTGCTAGTAAGAAGCCAAACAGGAAATCAATATAGACTCAGTTATGCGAAAAAATATGCTTATTCTCTCTCTGATAAACAACAAGGCAGGCAAAGCTGAAGGATCTCCATGTCAAATGAGTATCTGAGGCACTGAAAAATAAGTTTCAGTAAATTATATCAGGTTCACCTAAAAGGATGCTAAATGTAGTTTCATTTTTTAAACCTACCTGTCACAAAATAAGTTTATACACAATAAAATCACCAGAAGAAGCTACAACACGTGACTTAAGCTTACTAACTTGCATCTCTATCAGTTTGCCCAATTTAGATAAAACTGTTAATTACTGTACAGTTCCCCCTTACTTGCAATAAAAGTGCTCTATTTGTAGCAATTTCGATTTCTTTACTTCTTATGTTTGCCTTCTTAAAAAGAATTTAATTGCTCTTAACCTCACCCCACTGATGTCATGGCAAATATTTATCAGGCAATCACTTTTCCTCTGCCCAGCCTGCAAGATTAAACAGGGCAGACCATATGGAATTCCTCCACTCATTTCATGGCACCCTAAAAAACCTCCTACTGCAAGGTACCTGCCAATTATTTCCTTTCCCCCCCACCGTCACTTTTTATTCATTTCTGAGCATCATCCATTGTCACCTCAGCTTTCACATGTTGTTTTTTTTCCTATGACTTTGAAGACATACAGTGGGGTCATTCCCCCTATTTTGTAGGTGGCAACACTGCAGTGGGATGTGGTACTCAATGTGAAGATAAAGAAAGGTGTAGGCAGCTGTGGGCCTCTTCCAGAGTATAGGAGGAAGAGGATGACAAACATTAAGATACAACAGAAGATTGAGAAGAAAAAAAAAGTAAATCTGTTTTGGGCATTTGAAGAAATTAATGCTTTGGGTACTTTCAAGGCACAAAAAACATAAATTGTATAATCACTATGAATAGTTTTTCTAACATCATTGCATGTTATCCATGTTCCTGCTGTGTTTTTCTCCACGAGATGGTAACCACAGAAACCAGAAATCAAACAAAAAACGAGCTCTAAGCAATAGAAGCATGGTGATATGGTGCAGAATGATACTCTATGCATTTGTTATCTGAGACTGCCAGAAAGACAGAGAAAAATAGGGTTGCTTTAAGACGTGTATTGACTCTCAGCATGTCAAAGCACAAAACCAGAAATAAAGTGTCTGTGACAAACTTCTGAAAGAAGAAAAGAATTACCCGATGAAGTGGATTCAGAAGATGAAGCTGCGTTTTTTCTCTATCCATGATTTAGTCTCTCTTAAACGTTGAATATAAGCTGCCAGCAGAGAGATGACTCTAGAGAATACTTAGCTCTCTGTGGTTAGTGGTCTGTAAGCTGCATGCACAGGCCAGCATTCGCTACTTGTGGCAGTGTCTGGCACATGCACTCAAATGGGAGTGAGAGTCATCCCCTTGATACACAAAAAAAACTAGCCCTCTGGTCCCACAGACAGCTGGAATACAAGGAAGAGCCATATATTTAGACTATTCTTGAAAAAGCCTCCACATGCACAAACATAAAAACTTTAATGTGCACCCATAGGTAGAACCTTTAATTTTAGAGGTAAAACTACCCAGATATTCATCACTTTCTAAAGACAAGAAATGCAACCAGTATTAGGACTGCACATTAACCTCTTGTTTAAGTAAGTGTTAATCCTTTCATACTTTTCTAACTTGGAACAGGACAGTCACCAACATGAGCTGTATCTAAACAACCTCAAAAAAATATTTGTAACTGCATTTACTTTCCACACATTCTAGCAGATAGATTCACTTAATTTCTGTAACAGTGAATTTTAATTAAATACATAATACAGGGAAGCACTTCCAACTTGTGATTTGAAAGGTCTGCTGCAAAACAGTCTTGCACTCCCCCTTATTCAGTGAGGCCTGAATTTCCCTGTATGTGTGGCGGGGAGGCAATTTCTGTTCAGGCTCGTTTGAAGTGAAAAACCAAATCTTTTAAAGTCCAGACTACCATTAAAAAGCCAGCCTTTTTCAAGAGTCATCACATAATTTCTGCATTTATTGTAAGCTTTTTTTTAAATATAGCTAGACTTTCAGCATGCAAAAGTCTCCACTTAACTAAAGTCCATCTATTTTCAATTTTCCGTCTCCGACCTCTCTGTGCAGCACTCCACCTCAGTTCAGGGGCGAGCTTACCCAACTTGTAGATCCCTTCTCTTGAGACACAGTAATTACCAGTCCTGAGGAGTCAAGAGGGCAACTCCTCACAGAAGGCGTAAGAATGACTGATTTAAAAAGTTTTATAACAAACCATTCTAGAAATAATAATTATTTTCCCCAGAGTCATAAGGTTTGGGAGCTTAAAGTTTCTTCTGTCCTGTTTAAATAAAAAATGAGTCTCTGTCACAGGTTTTTAAGAGACTATGCTCTGACAAATATACTAAAGATTTCTGCTGAAGTCATTTGGGTTGGCAATGTTTTCTTTTCCCATTTCATATCCAGCCAAGATGCTCAAAGTACAAAACACTCAAATGTCTGAAGCACATGGCATTAGCAGAACTTCAACAGGAGCAGTTTAGATTGACGTGGAGTGTTTTTGAAAAATCCCATTTTTCTGATGCAAGATGAAGTTTCACATTAATGGGGACTGATGCAGCTTAATAGGAATAAGTCCTACATCTGGAAGAGAGATAGCAGCAGTAATAATTGTATCATGACTCTTATGCCTTGTCGGCTTTGTAATAGCAGTAGTTTTTATCTTTTCAGTAAATGCAGAGTAATTGATGTTTGTGCAACACATTAGAAATTTCAAATGACATCTAGGTAAAGATAAGTGGTCTTCTCCCTTCAGTTAATTTAATCTTGCTACATGCCTTTTCACACCACACTCACCAAGGGCTATACTGGTCCTTCCAGCACAGGGCACATGCTGCTATGTGGGTAGACACCACAGCCCATGAAAAATCCCCCCAGTACATCAGGACTGAACAGCCTTTTAAATCAGACGGCAACAAACAGATCCCATGTTTTGCCATTTAGGGTGTGCCCCAGCTTTTCCTACCCAGGGAAAAATGCATCTGAAACATGCATGGGATGAGCCCCCTTGGAAAACAAAGCAGAAAGTTTTGTCAAGGCCTCTTGGAAAACAAGGGGAGCATACTGAGGCACAAGTTGTGGTACTTTTGCTGCTAAGAATCTTTTAAATAGATAGTTTTTACTGGAAGATGTTGATCTATTTTTAAGAAAATTAATCAGACCAGAAGTCAGTTTTGAGGGATTTCTCATTTGAGCTTTAAGCTATGAACCTGTAGAAACAATTTCTCTTCATATTGCTGATAAACTCTGCTTCCTTTCTGCTTTGAAAACACTTTTTGTTTAAAGGGAAAGTAAGTGTTAGAAATGAGAGTGCAGAATTAAAGCAAAATGTTTAAACCTAGTCAGATTTTTACAAGCACTGACTTTTCACTTCAATTAAAAACATCATAAAACAAGAAAATTTTTTCTGCCTACTCTATTAAAAATGTGCAAACGTACTTTGTTGAATATGAATCTAAGAATATGTGGTCTACAAAGAAACAGATATCTGTCTTTTGATTTACATAAAAAAAGTTATAAGAGCATTTAATGAAAAACATCCATTTGAAATAGAAGAGAAAGGACTCATTTAAAGGACTGGCTAAAACCCTCAGCTATCTGCTATGAAGCGACAGTTTAGAAACTAAGTATTATGTTAGTTAGGAATAATTCCCACTTTTTAAAAAGCTGGTTTTATAAAGATTAGCTCAGCTACATCCACAGAGATGGCATGCCGCAGGCAGCTGCTCTAATACATCTGTCAATGATTTATTACCTTTCAGTGATGCTCAGAGAAACGTGATTTGCAAGTGTTAACACAGACTTTTTCCACTACTCTGGATGCAAAGGCTACTTCTACTTCTCTCTTCCCCCTTCCCCAGCTCAGGATGGGATAAGAAGTCGTCATCTCCCTCACACAAGCGCTTTCTGTATACAGCAGCCGAGTACAGAGAAATTCACCTCTGCAGAGGGAGGCCCAGGCTCAGGACTGGGATTTATTCCATATACTTGTTGCAAGATGTCTAAGATGCCCTTTGGTTCCTGACACCAGCCTGTTTGATTTCCTGGGGCCACAAGTCATGAATTAACACTGCACACACAGCAGAAGAAGAGATATCGCTGTTTGTGCACTTTATTCAATGACTCTAATGCAACTCACTCCTTGCCATTGCCCAGCAAGACCCTCTATCACTCCCATGGCTGTGTGAAGCAAAGCTTAAAAAGAGAAAAAAGTAAAATAGAAACAAAATTAAAAACTGAAAAGAAAAAGCAAAACTGTTTCAAACTGAAATAACCTGACTCTGGTCAACTCCTCTCTGCAGCATCACACCACTGCAGACCTGAGGACACTCAGGTGTCAGTGTATCCATGCAGGCTGTGACAACTACCCATATATTGCATGGGCAACTACCCATATATTGCATGGGCATGCAAAAATAACCTCACTGGAACATAAGCATCCCTTCAAGCCTCTGAAAACTGGTGTCTCCTGAAGACCAGTGCCAGTTATAAGGGCTGGAGGGAGGGCTCATGGCACAGAAAGTTTTCAGCCAGTTCTGACAGAGGTTCTTTGCAGACAGTAACTGACTCCCTTAGTGGCTAATGCTGGATTCATCTGGTGCTTTACCCAGAAGGGAACGCTGTTGGGTAAGAGAGTGAGGTACAATACTCCCTCATTTTTGTGGCTGTTTTAATGTTGTGCGTGCTTATGAATTTTTCATGAAAAATCTAGGCATGTTTCTATTAGCCAGTGTCTGCTGTTCAGAGTGTCTCAGTCCAGCTCTGCCAGGATATTCAGGACACCTCTCAGTGGGAACATGGTTGGACATACCCTTGGATGATTAAGGAGTTCAGATCTCCGTGTCAAAAACAACAGCACACCCTGAATCCCACTGATTGTCAGTGTATTCTGGGGCTTTTAAATGTCTTTGTTGTTCTTTTAATCAATGGCATTGTCTGAGGAACCCACATGCCTTGGGAAAAAACAAACAAACAAACAAATAAATATGAAGGATTTACACTAGAGCCATACAGATACACAGGCATTGGCAAAGGCATTTCACAGATGACTGAAAATTGAGCCAAGCAATTCTGAAGGACTGTCTTGTAGTCCCTGTTGTTTTAAAGCCCTCAAGGATGGACAGGTAAGCGCACTTTGCTACTTTTTGTTCCTAAGCCTGCCTGTGAGCATACACCCATGTTAGCAGAAAGGATACGTGCCCTCTGAGGAGGGCAGACTCCAAGGAGATGCACGTTTGCTCTGCTCACACTTCTATAATAGGTCGGCAGGAGCTGCCCTGGCTGGCAAGCTGTATGGCTGCCGTATCGCTGTGCTGCTCGGAGGTAAAACACATTTGCTTGGGCACAGCACCACACCAACCCAATTATTCTGTTTCTGGACTGAACTGGTTCATATTGATGCAAGATCAGAACCTGGACTGATCAAATATTTGACTGCCCGCATGTTCCCACTGAGGCACAGCCTGCTCATTACCTGCTCCAGGCCAGGCACGACTGGGAAGGAAGAACTGCTTAGTGCAATGGATACGTTACTTTTGCAACCCCCCTTTTTTTTTTTTTCTCCTTTTTCTTTTTGTCAGCATTCAGTCCTTAAAATACTGTCTAAATCCACATCACCACAAAGCAGGGCAGAGAAACAGAGAGAGTAGCATTCCTGGCCCACATAGCTTTGATGTAGCTCCAGGAATGTGAAGTCTCCATCTGCAATTTGCAGGAAGTGTGCAGAGCTATATGGCTAGCAGTGGTCCATAAGAAATGATAACTGTAGGGATGCACCAGAAAACACATCTCCTTCTGCAGAGCTTTGGCACCTGACTCCAGTGCCCCGATGTCATAGGACGGGGAACCCCTAAACCCTGCCCTGAGGGAGACATGGCACTGGAGTTATGAGTTTTGGCACAGACCTGGCACTTTCCATTTTGGCAAAGGGCTTTCAAGTTCTGATGATGGAAAAAAGATATATTTCACCTAGGCAGAGGTTGAAATTTAAAAGGCATTTTAGCAGTCACTCACAAGTGCAAGCATTTTCTGACCTTTCCGCTCTTGAGTACCCCTTTGTTACAGTGTCATGCAGTCTGTTCTGTCTGACTAAAATCACGGTGCTCCTGCCTTCTGGGACATTAGGGCATGCTCCATCCACACAGAGTTTAATGCATAATCAGAGAGTTAAAGGATGTAAGTGGCTTCTTTAGAGTCCATTTACCATTTCACGTATGTACTAAGGGTTGTGAACTGTTCATTGTTAGAAACCAAGAGTACCATCTCCCCAGTGCTACCATTATAAAGAAGTACTCAATGCACTTATACTAACAACAGATAAATATGTCTCTTTAAAACTATTTTAGAAATCAACGTCAGCTTGCGCTGAGCAGAGGATACTATATCAATTAAGTAGATAAATACTTATGTTTTTTTTCCTGATCCTCTGCAACTAGGTATCAAGCAGGACTGGTGTCTTCTGCTGGGGTGGGTAAGCGAAAAATACCACACTCTAAATACTCCCAATATTTTGGAAGGTACCAAAAAGGAAAACCATGAAACCATGCACGTTTACACATCTAGTAAGTAAATACTCCTGATGTGCTTATAAGTCAGGAAAATATTTAACTGAAAAGATTTTAAATTTACTTTAAAAAAGATAACAATTAAAGGTAGTGATTTTCTAAAAGGAGATGAAATACAAGACCACAGAATGCACTATACTATTTCCACACTGCCAAATGCACTGCTCCCCCCAGCAATGCTGAAGGCTTTTTGTTGCCTGAGAAGATCAGTGGAAAGGATACAGCAACAGCCTTTCTTTGGTGAAGAGAGATTGAGGACACTACGCAGGAGACCAAGGCGTATGGCCAGTATTTCAAGAGCTCTGTGCCAACATGCCCTCAAGGCCTATCTGATCTGCCAGACTGGACTGAAGTTAAACTGGACTCGATCAACACTTGCCAGTCCTGCTAGGTATCTTTCACAGAAACACAGAGATGTTTGTCAGTCTTTGCTGTTAAAGCAAAGCAGTTTTGTTTGTTCTAGGCCATCTTAACAGGATTAACAGGATTGCAGAGGCCAGGGATACCACCCCTGAGGAACTGAGGAGGGCAGTAGAGAGCCCTTGAGCCTATTTAGGCTAAGGTGCCTTCAACATTCATTATCAATACTAAAATTTCATTAGATATTATTTTCGTATGTTATCATTACTCATAGTACTATAGTTGTATTATTATTACAATGAATCTTTCTCTTTGTTACCCAGCACAAGAAATTCCATCAAACCACACATTTCAGCCTCAAAAATCCCATCTATCCCTCTCTTTTTAGTCATTGTGATCTGGGTCCTAGATAACTTCCAGCTACAAACATTTCTACCCTGAAATCCCTGTTGATCAAGTCTGTTAGATCTAGAGTTTCCTCCTCTGCATTTTTGCTCACCCGTAACATAACAGGGGTGACAGAGAAAGACCAAAGGTAGCAAATGTTGGGGCAGATGCCCAGCCAGCCAGCTTCACCTCTACCCAGGTCTTTTCAACTGCTTTAATACCCAGCACGTTCAGGCAGAAAACCCTCTCACTCCAGTCTAACAAAATTGCAAGCACAAAAACCTGTGGCAAGGCTCGGTAAGACTAGTAAAGCTCATTATATTGTACTAATACACAGTACAGCTAAGTGCATTTTCTTACATAGGAGAGAAAACATTAAGATCCTGAATTGACACAGAAAAATGGGTGAAAGTTTCTGATTTACTAGAAAGCAAAGTTAAGGAAGGTGCACGTTGCCAGAAAACTGTAGTTACCAATTTTGCCTCCAGCCTCAGTGACAGTGGTTAAAAGCTTTTCTGGTCTTCTGGAAAAGAGGTTGTAATTTAAAAAAAAAAAAATCATTCTAATGTTCAGTCTTAAAGCAGCTGTGTGCTAGAGCCAAATGACAGAACAGCCTTTGGGTATTAAACAGATCAAGAGGTTTTAAAGGCAGCATTTTTTAGCAGCATGCATGTCACGCTTTCTGCATTTCGTATTTGAGTGACACCTAGGAGTAGATCAAAGATGAATATACTTGTTTTAAAATAACCTATTCCAGCCTTTATGGTTCCCTAGGAGAAGCACCATCCTCCTTAGAAATGAAAGCGATAAATACCATACATTTATTTCTGAGGGAAAAAATTCACTTTGTGCTTGGTGAACACTAAATACAGCATTTAAGCCTCCAGCAGGCCCGCTTCATACATACCTTACTGTCAGTTTGCAACCACTTGAAAGCTATACAGAGAAGAGTTGAGAGCATTTGTCAGGGAGGCACCTTAACATTTGTTGGTCAATTGCTCTGCAGATGAGAATGGACCTTCTCACAAAGCAAGCAACCAACTCTAAGGACACCTGTGAAGGGCGCTTCACCTTTACTGTCTGGTGACAACTACTATGGGATGACATGAAGTTTTGGCTAAAACTTGCAGCCTAGGACAGCCTGCTTAGGGTTGGGAATCTGACAGATGTACAAAGTTAGGGGAAACCACTTTCACCCATGATACACACATGAGAAAAGGAGAGCAGGCCAGGCTGACCAGCAGCACCCAAGGGACCGGCAGGGCTTCTAGGACATAGCAGGACACCAGGAGGAACCTCATTTATGATGCAGGGGGACACTCGGCACACATCAGTCCCAGCAAGCCAATGTTTGGGGGAAAACTATCAGAAGGAAGTCAACTCAGTCTTTCTAGCTACATCATAAAACCCTTCCCAGAAGTACTAAAGCTTTAATTGAATTGCTGTTTTCAGTCATTCGATTTTAAAGATCAAACTCTTTTCTGGCAATATTGTTTTTTTAACACCCCTAGTATATCAGAACAGCATACTTTATATAATTAAACCAATCTCTCAGCTATTTACAGACTGGCTGCACAGTACAGCAGTCCCTGGGTGGTCCATGCCTTACTCAATATCTGCTCTTCAGTTAGACTGCACCTGGTGATGACGGGAGGAACACTGACTCAGAGAGGAGAGAGAAATAGGTGAAACGCATCCTTTCCTGACTGCCTGGCCCCTTTCCCCTCCAGGCTATGCAGCCTTGGGTCCAAAGGCCTCATGGCAAATCTCATTCCCTCATTTGAGATGTGTGAGCATGGTTTACTAAAAACCAGGTATAAATGGCAATTGCATGCAAGTGAGGTAGCCCAGTGCTGCCACGACTGTTGCACATCACAGCTGGAATAAATCAAAACAACTGCCTTGAAAATCATTGGAAGTCTATCTGTGTGCACGCTAACAAGGGATCTGGTCCCCCTCTGACTTAAACAGATTTCAGTTTATTTTCCTTATTTCTCAAGTTCAGAGAGAGACCATTTAAATCAAATAGTACATTTTAAGTCATGTTCCTTCTTGAAACTAAAGAAAACAAATCCCTAGCTGTTATTTACTTCCCAACTCCTTTGCAGATACTGCAGTCCTCATTATTCAAGCATAATCACAAGAGGAAAAACAAATGTTCTTCACATAGTTATATTTCAAACGCTTTACTTTCAGTTCATTAAATCTCTGGTACCTTCCTCCCACTCTTCATGCACCTTCTTATTTTGTTGCCCTTCAATGGCTGCTGCCGGTGTGACAAGCCTTTCCCGCCAGGGAGACACTAATACTGCAAATATCATTATACTGCCATTACTCTTACACCCAGTAAGGTGCCCAAGTAGCTGAAGTTATTTCTTCAAAACTATAATCTCTTGAATTTATTGACCATGAACTTGAAATGACACTTGCTATTGTGTTGCTTGCTCATTTCTCCCAAGAATGGCCATCACAATCTTTTTTTAAAACTTTTTTCCCCCCTGTAAAATGTTCTATTTAATTCTTCTCTTCCACTATTCCACTGCTCCGTTTTTTCCTCCCCTAGTCATTCACTAAAGTACACTTAACGTGAAGATCATTACAGAATGGAAGGTCAGATCAGTAGTGAGTGGACAGCAAGAGAACAGCAATCTGATGTCAGTCACTGCCCTATCACAAGGTACTACAGAAAGTCAGCATAAGTCACCTGTAATCTTCCATGAAACGTGGAAACAGTGTTCCATCCTCCAACCCCAGAGGTATTCTGAGACTACCCCCACAAGGCACTAAACCAGTGCCTTAAAGAAAGTTTCAGTTCTAGATCATGAACTTTTTTTTTTTTTTAAAAGCATTTTTTCAGAAGAAAACTCCCAAACATGACCACGGACAGAAGTCAGGATAATCAGGGTTAGGATTATCAGGATCAAAACGTCTATACTTCTGGGTTTTTTTTCCAGAGAGTATTTACATTCTTGTCCTGAGCTTTCATAGGTATCTTCCAACATCGTACTGATGGAAGACAACACAACATACATCACAAGCACAACGTGACTAGGGCAGCCTTCCAGAACTGAGTGACATTTCATTCATGCAGAGACTTGTCAAGGGAAATTGTTCAAATGGTACTGTGGATATATAAACAAACAGCATAAAGAATGGGAGTAAAGGTGACTATTAAGATTTTAAGGTGCTGATACTGCAACACTGCAGTGGTTTGTAAAACAAGGTGATTTCAAAGCACCTGAAGCCAGAGTAATATATCAAACCAGGCGCTGGTTTGAAGAAGATTAGAACAGTATTCATGCAGGAGCAAGTCTCCTGCCTGCTTTACTGCACTATGGATTCTGAGGGAATTGTACTGGCCTTCATTCTGAAAATCTAGTTGTCAGTTTGTTTAAGTAAACATGCTGTAGACATAAGTAGACATAAGTCCTAACAATAATGTTTTCTTCCCAAAGTGGCTAAGCTTCATCTCAAAGCAGATTAATTACAGAGTCAGCGTTTTTCCCTGATTGTTGATAAAACTCCAAAATTGAGAGGACAGTCAGCAGTTAAAGCACTGTGGCATGTTTGTGTGTGTGAAATCAGGGAATATAGAAATGATGTCTCTGAAATCAGGAGGATTGTTTTGATTTTTGTTGAAGAATGATGATGCTGAGAAGGATTTGCATAGCTCTCCAGGAGCAGCTCTGATGCGCTGGTTTTCTGGCTGGAGTCAGCTCAGTACCTCTAACTGAATGTCACTGATTTCCTTACTTCAAAATAAAGGATTGACAAATGTGAAAGAAGTGAGCTGAAATACCCTCTGAAAGATGACAAAAAGCGAGGCAAAGTCTAGAGAAATCATTGTTCCGTACTTAATTTTTTTTTACACTGTGTATACTCATAAAACATAGTGGCCAGCTGTTGTTCTTACAGGTAAAGTGGTTATCACTGCTATGATCAAAATTATAATGAGTTCCCTGATGTCAACACAAAGTTCTACATGCTGTCTTCTAAAGCATACAAAATAAAGAAATTAATAAATATTTCCCTATTGCTTTAAAAACAACATCTTTTCTGAATGCATAAAAAACCCATTTGTTAACTGGTCTGTATTTTATCCATGCAAAATGCTCGATCACCTTTGAAAATGTAGAATTTTAGAGACTAATTAATAGAAAATATTAACAGAGGTATTTTGATGAGACTATCAGAAGTGAAAGTAGGTTTAATATCAGCACGAAAAACTGTTCAGAAAATAAACTGTTCAGAACATTGCATAAAATTACTGGAAAAGTGAAGAGCAGTTATTGCCTGAACTGGGTAGCCTGATATTACTTCACTATCTGTATCAGCTATATTGAGTGTTAAATGTTTATTTCATTAAGTTAAAGACAAAAAGATGAAATCAACTCCTTTACAAGTATCTTGGTAATTTATGCTTTAGTTTGCCAGAGCAGGTACACGGGAAATTACAAAATCAATGTTGCTGGGGTTCAGGTTTCCAGGGTTCTTTTTGTCTGGGAAGGTGGTTAACATTCTGCATTCTTTTCCAATTAGATTTCTCACGGTATACATGAAAAAAGCTTTGCCATCTTTGAGTGCAGGACCCTACACTTAGTCTAGCAGTAGACGAACTGCCACAGTACAAAGTTGGAAAATAACTAGGCAACAGCATTGACCAGGATAAGAAAATAACTATGCTACTTGTAAGTGATATTATAGGTATTTTCACTGAAAATAAAGCCTGACTCTAACCACGCAGAGAAGCACTTTCTACAGACACTAAAAGATGCAGCTAAATACTGATAGCCATACGATACCAACATTCCTTTACCTTGTTTCTATCCAGTTTTTCATCCTTAGTCTGCTTGTGGGGGTAACACCTTTTATCCAAACAGAAATAAGCTTCAGCAGGTTTCTTTCTCATCCTGTATTTTGCAAGCCTGTCTGAAGGATTTTCGCTTATCCTGATTAAATCCTTCAACTTTGTTGTAACGACTCTAACTCTGAATAGCATCCTGAGAGCCAAACACTGGTCCTAAGCACAATGGAGCACTACACTGGGAAGAAATTCTATGACACATGAGACCACTCAAAGCCATTCAAGTGGTAATTTGTAACAGCATTGCAAACTCTTTCCTATCTTCTCTGCAAGAAAAGGAGTATTTGGTTATGAACACAGACTCTGTATGCCTAGGGAGGCAACAGACAGAACATGACCGCCACAAGGAGCTTCCAAAATTTGATCACACTATTTTCCAGCCCTCTCTGCTAGAAAATTAATCTCTCCTGAGAACTGCACAGGCCCTGTGAATGGCACAGCACTCTAGGATCTGGGATCCTACTGTGGAAGCTACGAGAACCCATTCTCGGTAGTAAAAATAAATAAATAAATCAAATCCCTTCTTAATGACTACACAAATTTGAAGAGAACAACAAGATTATCGTGAATTTACAGTGACTTAATTTCCACTAAAATCACAACAAAATTGATTCTCCTTTACACTCAAGTCTTTATGGTAATCCATCAAAATAAGGTAGTAATATTTAAAGGCCCTTTATACTACTACAGTAGCATAGAGTCCCTAGGGCATGAGAATCAGATGTCATATGCACACAGGCAAATAAGAGCAAAATCCCCTCAAGTGCCTACATCTATTTTTATCATCTATGTATATGAAGAGATAACAGCTGCAGGGCTGAATAAAAATAAAACTGTGCTCAGCCTATAGCTGTCTATCCCGTTTGGGTTTTTTGATCAGGAAAGTGGCTGAGTTGCCTGAATATTTTAAAAACTGTACTATAATCTTGATCTGTGTGAAGATTGATAGTAGAAATGGAGAAAACCTGAGTTTTGGGAAAGCTGCTAGAAAAGGTAGGTGTTCAGCAATGAAAAATGCAATATTTATAGACTTACAAGTCACAGGCCTATCTTTAGAAAGTATGCTATGGCACTACAAGCTGTGGTTTTTGAGAACTAAGTGTCATAATTGAAGTAGGGTTTCTATAGCATCTCTGTGCAAGAAGATAAAAAATATTTTCTTGAAGAACTAATTATAAAAATCATTTGTCTTCTCACTTAAGTAAAGGAGTATATGGAGTGGTTCCATTCCAAGCTGTAGCTAGCTGTTAGAAGTTTCTCCACATCCATTGAGCATTTTAGCAAAGCCATACTACTGAAAAGAACAGGCAGTACCATCAACACTTGGCAACAGGTTCAGAGAGAAACATCTAATGACCACATCTTAACCCCAAGGGAAACCACTGGGGGAGATAACCCAGCCATTACACCACCAAAAACACACTAAGCCTGCAGGGACCAGAGCTGCTCCTCTGGCAGAAAGAGTAATTACGAAATACCATATATTTTATAACCAAGTTTACTCCCAAGCAATGTAAACAGAGCAGCACACACAATTAGAATGGAAAGCCCTTCAAACCAGTGACACCTTCTGTCTCATACTAGATTATGCCAGTTCAGCTCCGTTGCTTTGTAGTACAAAGCTTAACTGAGAGGGTCTCAAGGCATATTGGTTTTATTACATGCTCCATCCTATCCACTGCTATAAAGTAACTTAGCTTTATCTGTGCAGTCCCTCATATGCTTCAGTACTCAACTCATTAAAAGACCAAATACTTTTCTAATTTTCTCTATCTTTCTTTTCTCTGCTGCCTGTTCTGTAATTATTTTTTTTTTTGTCCTTTTACATAAATCAGAATTATGCTCTCCTTTGATTTATCTTATAGGCAGGGGTTTTTTTGTTTGCCTGGGTTTTGGTTTTTTGGGTTGTGGTTGGGGGTTTGGGGTTCAGGTTTTTTTGGTTGTTGTTTGGGTTTGGTTTGTTTGGGTTTTTTTTTAAAACAGGAATGCATAAGAAGAAGGAACATAAAGAACACATTTCTATGAAACCATACATTCTAATCAGAGTATGAAAGGAAAGCCATTGCAAATAAACAATTTGTGATTTCTTATTAAAGTCACAGGAAGTTTCTTAATGTAGCATGATACTGCCCGCCAGGAAACCCCCAGGGAACTAATAGATTCAGTGTCATTACAGAGCTGTCATCCATGTATCCTAATATAGACTCTAGCTGATGTTAAGGAGGGTGACTAAAACGGGGGGGGAGGCAAGCTTTCCCCCCTGGAAAGCAAGTGGAAAAGCACTGGCAATCTGAATTTTTACTGTCTTCCGAGTTGGAATTTTCTTTTCTCTATTATTCCTTTTAAAGTAAAGCCACAGGTCTTTTGTTCAGCAACTCTGATTTGTCTTAAAGGGACGCGTAAAAGCTTCATCTGAGGCCAGGGCCCCACTCCGGTATGCTATCAAAAGCAAGAGCAACAAAGATTGGTTTACATCGTAGATGTCAATACAGTGCTGAGGTATGTCAGATGGAGCAGATGTCAGAAATAAGAGTGAGATGATCTGCTTATTTTCTCAGAGGTCATACACGGATCCAGAAACTAAGATGATAGAATGCTCTGTCACCCAGCGCAGTACCTTTCAGCCGCGGCTGAAGCAGAATTAGCACTTGCTCCAGGAGTGAGGGTGTCTCACAGTTTTGAAGGCCATATTCATCAGTGCATTTTCCTCCCCCTTAAGAAAATACTGTGTTTGGTTGGGTTACAAGATGTACTAAAAAAAAAAAAAAGAAAAAAAAAGATATACTAATCCTAAAATTGGATAATTTTGTTACCACACTTCAGCATAGTTCTTATCTTAAGATGTAGCAAAGTCTGCCTGCAGGTTCTCCATCTTCTGTTTGCAAAACAAGGAGCTAAGCTGCAGGGATGGGAATCAAGGCTCACAAGTGTACATTTTCAGTGAGCAGGGTGTTACGGTTCAATCTGACAAAAACAAACATGCAATCTGAACAAAAACCTTCCTACGTTACACAAGCACCATTACTTTGTGGAACATCTGACACAAAGAGCACAGGCACATACTAGGTTACAACACTTGAGCACTACAGTGTGAATTTACTTGCTTCCCTTGTATCCTATCCAAGTATTAAAGAAGTTATGTCATGGTAGAAGTGCAGGATGGAGTGAAGTGGCAGCCAGAAAGGCCTGAATAAGTGATGCAGCTACTTTAGATATAATGGAATTTCACATAAGAACCACAGGATAATTTAGGTTGGAAGGGACATCAAACCAATGTCCTATTCAAAGCATGCTACTTTTAACCTAATTTGCAAGGATTATTTTAGATACATTACTGAAGAGCCACAGGAAGACCAACAGAAGCTGTTCTGTACTTTTTCTCACCTTGGAGCAACACTTAAAATGTATGAACACATCCATAACCATCCGCTTTGACACAATCTGTGTGTTGCTGCTCTTTCTAGAAACACTTATAGAAGGAATTATTTTGTTCACACAGATGTCAATTTTAGAAAAGGGTAATTAGTATTTCTATATACACATTATCCTCACAATTACATCCTCAAATCTTTTACTAAAACTATCACTCTTCAACTCAAAAGTAAAAATAACTTCAATCAAGCTATCTGATAATTCATAATATAAAATATCAAGTCTCAGAAAGAAAAAGGTACAGCCTGTGTCAGAAGCACAAATTTAGAAGCCCTTGCATAAAATCTATTCACCCTGCAGCCAGCATGCAGAAGAGGTGTTTATTTACCCTTTTGATGTACAAATAAAGCCTGAGACCATGTAGTCTCTCATATCCACTTTTATACATCTGTATGTATTACTTGCAGTTATTCACATTGTGTGAAATGCAGTTGGATCAAAAGTTTGAGTTATGCATCTTTGATAAATACCTTACAGATTTCATTCTTTCAATATTCTCAAGGTTAAAAAGGCATAACTGATATAAAACAGACTGATGTTTATACTACTTTAGCAACAGCAATTACAAAGTAACTGAGGAAAAAACCCACCTCTTTCAGCACATTTCAATATCATGTATAAAGAACACTCATACTTTTAGAAACCTCCAGTAAATGAGAAGTAGCAAATATTTTGGACTAAAAAGACAGAAATTATAATTTTTTTTGTTGACATTTGAGCAATTTTTTATAGAACAGCATGAACACATCATTGAACCCCATCATTACTCATTAGACAACATGCTTGCATTCTTCACTGGAAATAAAAACACTTAAGGATATGATAAATTATTAGCTTGTAATTAAATGGGAAAATAAACCACCAGTATTACCTTCTTTTCAAACAACACACCAATAGCTATTCCTACCTGCCAAGTATGTTGTTTTGGTGCTCCCCACAACTGTTTCTTCAGTGACTGCTTGGCATTTGATGTTTGCTATGGACCTGCCTTCAGCTGTGTTGCTCTTTACAGTTTCTGCTATAACTTTGCATGCACACTGTCAGAACTCCCCAATGCTGATTTTAAAATGATAAGTTCTCTTTTCCTGCAGTTTTTCCTATATAGACACAATAGAAATATCGAGCTGGTGAGTTGTACTGCTGTCACTTAGACAGTGGAGGTGTTGCTGAGAAATACTATACCAATAATTAATGTGTACAGTGGAAAAATGTATGTCAAACTGACTTGTGTCTGCTGTAGCATTATTACTAATTGGCATCTCACTGTATATAATTACACAATCATGCAGCCTACTTGAGTGATAATGCAAAAATAGATAATTTATGGGAGAAAAAAATACTAGACAGGGTAATTGGGACTGTGCAATACATGTGGCCTGCATTGAAGTTTGCCATGTCTCCTTCGTAAGTAGCCTATCTTCTTTTAAAAAAGTTTCTGAAACATGTAATGGTTATTTAAAATTGACTCCTGCACTTCACAAGCAGGACTGCAGAAGCAGCAATATTCTTTTACTGGAGCAACTGCTGCATCCAGAAAAGACAAATCTTGTCTCTTCTCACTTCCAGCAACTGGTGGAATGAAAAGTCTTGCTCAGTCCCTACAATACTTATTTCACCCACATCTTTGCCACTGCTGATCCTGAGCCCGCAGAAGTATGCAAGCCTGACCTCAGGAGAGCAGCAAACCTGCCTCTAAGAACAATATGCTTGTTACAGCTGTACTCTCTGTGTGCTCACAGCTATTAGAAAGCATATGGCCAGTATCATATGGGCCCATAATGGCAGCCCATCACACTTGGGCTGCATCAAGGCTGGATCTCTCTCTGAAAAGCACGTCAGCTCAGGTAGTAGTTAACCCTCGCTGAAGCCACGCTCAGCGCTAGTCAGTTTGCAAAAACACCATCTAGTTTTTAAAGCCGATGAAAGAACATACCACAAAAAACCCAAAGTATCCAAGATGCCACTTCAAACTCTGTATTTATAGAACACAGACAGTCCTTCCAATATGGGGCACCCAACCTTCTACTGCACACCGTTACTGCCCCATCCTGAGCCTGCATCCCAGCGAACACCAGCCTCCCTGCCTCTGCAGTTGAACAGCTCCTGCCCTGAGGAGCCTTTTCACATTGTAGCAGCTATTTAATGAAAAGAAAAAAAAAACCAAAACAAAACAAAACAAATAAAAACACAAGCTTACACAGCCTGCCTCTGACAGAAAAGAAGGTTTGCCCTTCATTCAGCACAACCTTCTAAATTAATGATAAATACTCATCTCTCACAAAGTAGCTGTAATGGTGGCTGAAGAGTTCACGAGCAGGTCTTGCCTGTGTCTTTCCTGCCCAGGATTTATCCAGCTTGCTTCTTATCACATACGGACGGCACAGGAAGACTTTACCAAACGAGTCAGACTCCTTGGCCTCACTTTACAGTAACAGGTTTGTCGACTTATAACTCAGACTTCTCCTGTACAAAGAACTCCAGGCTGTCAAAAACCCTGCAGTGTTGGTAATAAAATGTCTACTGAGAAATAAAACCACTTTTGACTTGCATTTTGTTTCCCGGGTTCCAGTTTTCTCTCTGCCTTCCCCTGCATCTATCATCCTTGTGTCTAAAAAAGTAATGGCTGATCAGAGGGCATAAGCTGTCTTCATCTAAATGCAGGAGGCAACTGCTCCTGCAGTTCACGCGTGTTTCACAGTCATGAATTGCAGAGAAGACAAAAACTTCAATAAAATAAGCATAAGTCTTCTCAGAATCACTCTGGGGTAACTCTTTATCATGACGATAAAAAGCCATTAATTGCACAGTCAAAGAAACCTCATTATATCATTCCTAATAAAAGGACATCAAGATTGAAAATCTTGGAAATAGCATGGCAGCTACAATGAAGCACATGCCTCATTCTAACCATAATCATTCCAACCATAATCATTCAGAACTGTAAGAGTTTCAGATCAGGGGGTTTCAGCATGTTGCATGCAAGCACCCTGTAAATCCAGATGAAAACTTGGGATACACTCCTTCCAATCTATCCTCATTACTGACAATACAAGGCAGTGACTGAAGAGAAAAACAATTGTGGGAATGCAAAAAAAAAAATAGACATATTGCCTGTAGCACCAACAATACTCCTTTTCAAAATCAAAATTATGTTAATGATTAGAAAGCCACCAACAATTATGTTGTGCAACTGAATTTTCCCAGCACAGGAAAGGCACTCCCAGGAAGAAGAGTCTCCTCAGGGATGAGAATTCTTTCTTTATATACTCTCATCCTACCTAAGGAAAAAAAAAAAAAATTTTTAAGAACAAGCATGCAGCATGGCAGCCGGTGCCATCTGGAAAATCATCATGTCTGAACTTCTGATGAGCAAGAGCTGAAATGTTTCATCTTTCAGACAAAGTCAGGGTTGATAGAGGGTGTTCTATGCTTTGCTAAAGAAGCTCACCAGTTTACAGGATTTGACTGGCAACAATCTGTGAAGCACAGTGACAGCCCAGTAACTCGGAGCATTTCAGCAGGTGTATTTCTAAGATTTATTCAGGGAAAGTTACTCATATGACCCCTGCAACACCCATAGAAGCATCCTAAATACAAGTATGAAAGCTCAAGGTTTCCCTTGTTTAAATTAAAATGGGAGAGGGAGCAGAACAAATGTTAAATTTAAAAATCAACCTTTCAAATATATTTCCTCCCCCTAAAAAAAGAAAATCTACAGGAAACTCAGTAATTCCTCCCTGCCTCCCTCATTAAACAGCAAGCTCTTCCTCCAAATGCTTGCATGCAAAATATATACAAACCTCAAAACACAAATCCCAGTTAGTCTGGCACAGACATAACTTTAAGGCTCTCTGCTTCTGAATATCTGATTATGTGAAAGTTTAAGCTGCAATTCTACCCTCAGAGATAAACAGATTATCTTTTCCAAATGACAAAATGCACAGGTTATAGTTATTCATATCAATGCCCTTCATGACAACCACAAGTAATCAACATCAATCAGATCATTACAAAAGAGCAGACTGGGCAGATATGAAGTGCTGAAGTTCAGCCTCCCTGGGAAAACAAAGTCCCATTACCATATGCATAAGAAATGTTAATTTTTGATTGTCTAATAGTTGGGGATATTTCTAAAGACTGTTTTCTCAGTTTTATATCCTCTGTGCTTTTAGCCCTTCTTCTTGGATCCAGTTCTCAGCCTGTGTATGCGGTGCAGTACCAGTCCTCACTCAGTCCCAGCACTAACATAAACATACTGGAAATCCCACCTCATTCCCCGTTACCTTTTCAGTAAGGAAGAATGTCATAAACCCATCCTTGCTAATGCTGTGATGACTGCCAAGAGCTGAGCACGCACAGAGGGCATATCGCCATTCAGGACCAATTCACCATCTGGGCTGCTACTTCTGAGCGTGTTTGGAGGTACCTTGTCAGCCCTGATGAAACGTGTGCCAAAGCATGACCTGTTCGGGTCTAGCAGGCAGTAAAAGCGCTATATATCATATCTTGGTCCATGTACACTCTAGATTAGCTCAAGTGAAGCACTTGGAAAGTTATCTTACAGCTGTGGGAACAGATAAGAGCATAGGTACAGTTAGGCAATGACCATGAAGAAATGTGTCTCACTCACTGCTTTATTATGAACATGAATTACTGGGGATGGTCCATTCATTTTGGATGTTTCTGTATGAAAACAAATTACCCACCACGAATATACAATATCTACACAGATTAAAAAGGAGCAAACATTGGATACTAGCTTGTCTCTTCTGCACAGTTCTTTAGAGACAAGAAGGGGGGCAAATAAACTCTCAGAATATCTACTAAATAATGCATCTTCATGTAATTAAGTATATTCGACAGAGAAGCCTTCAGCTTTTAGACTATTTAGACAATTTTCAAAATAATTATCTGAGAAGTCCAAGGACACAGAACTACTAGTTTGGACATTGCAGCCAGCATGAATTTTATTTTGGGGTTTTTTTTGTTTGTTTGGTTTTTAACTTACAAATTAATAGATGAACTTTTATTATCTGGTCAAGGCAAAGTGATTTATGAAAGTTACGAGTACTAAACTATCATGGTTTTCACTGTTATATGTATTTTCCTCACTGATTAAAATCTCATATTTCTATAGCCACAGGATCATTTATTTTACTGGGAAACTAACACCAGCAATTTTTTTTTTTTTTTTCCACAAGTTTTGTAAAGCACACACTTGGCAGTGGTTGGAAATCCCATCACGTTAGAAATGCCAAACCAGAGAACGCCTGGGAGCTTTGACAGGAAGGAAAAGAGAAGAGAAGCCATCTACATAATGCCTTTGAGGCAGATGGTCTGCTGCTCCAACATCACTAGCAAACCCAGAATTACAACACCAATGTGACTGTTTCCTCCTCTAACAGCACTGCTGCCCTCTCAGATAGCAGGTTTTCTCCTAGTAACAACTCGTAATCCCATTGGCAGTAACTGAACTGGTGAGTATAGAGTCATAGAAGCCAAGCACGGAAAGGGTCATTTTAAGAAAGTTATTTACAGATTGGATTTCCATCTCTTACAGCCACTGTTCTCACTGCACAGCCACATCGCATAAACCCAGTTAAATCCACAGAGCCTAACAGATAACAGGGAATACTGGTGAACCCACATGTCCTGCAACATTAACTACCTTAAACTACAAGAACTGTTTTTCATAAATCTATTACCTCTTCAATTTCAAAGCCAGGTAATAATTTGTAGGGCTTCCCATGCATGAGGCACAAGCAAGCCAGTTCACTCAGCTTCAAAGATCATCACAATTACAAAGCAGCAGAACAAATCAGTGGTGAAAATATATGCTTGTGACCAGACAAATACATAGTAGGTAAGAGAACAAAGCAAGTTCTTCCTATTTTCATGAATTTTGTCACAAAACTAGTGTTTTAGAGCATGAGATGTTTGCATGCTCTGGCCAGCCAAGCGGAAAAGGTTTAGGAGAGGCTCACAGACCCCCGTGTGGGAGGCTGTGCAGATGCATCACCTCACAAGTGCCCATGTCCTTCCTCACCCAGGACGTTGGGCTCCTTGGGTCTCTGCCGCAGGATATGTCAGCCAGGCACAGTCACAGCCCTCAGGAGAGACCGTGACTGCAGCTGTGCCCTGCCCTAGGACACAGGAGCTGTTCTGCAGGCTGCACAGGGCCAGAAATGCTAACATACTGTGCTATGACTACATCCAGCTGTGAGAGGGTCCCATCTGTGCATCCTTTAAGATTTTCCACATCAGAAGAATGTAAAATGCTTTTAAAGTACTAGCAAAGATGTTCATATAAATAACATTTCTATAGGCAGACTGCCTGCAGTTTTATTTCACCTGTAGCTTGTAGTTGAAGCATTACCACAGTCACATAACTGCTTTTCTGCAGTTCTGGTGTATGACAGAGTTATTGACAACACAAGCATTATTGAAAAGTGATGTTCTGTAACTCACCTGCATTATCAATAAACCCCAAACCTTCTTAAACAACTGCAGAATAAGGAAGACTTGTGCCCTTTGTCTCTGAAGATCTAGCTAAGCTCCAGTATTTTCATTTATATTGCAGATAAATCTGTTTTCCAAAGAAGGCTCAGAAAACTCAGGACTGCTCTCTTGATGATGTGCAACAACTGCAATACCCAATGCTGTCACTTGATGTCTCTGTGCTGAACAAAATCCCTGTCAGGCGTGGTCCCCTGTCACAAGGCTGGAAAGTGAGCAGTGGTGGAAGCCAATTTGGCTTTCTGCACTGCATCTTTTCAGCACCCATCTCTTCGAGACAGACATCTGTGCACTATCATACAGATGGTGCCAACTGCGGGACAAACAGAGAAGAGGAAAAAAAGTTGAAGATATGTAAAAATATGCAAGAAGACCTTACAACTAATAACCAGTAAGATCAGGAAAAAATAGATACACTGATATGTTGTCATCAAAGAGAAAGTATATGTCATGTATTTAATAGGGAAAATGAGCAAACACATAATAGAAAACTGAAGTGTTAAACATTAAACTATTCAAATACGAATTCTGGCCAGTCATCCTTAGGAAGCTGTGTTGGAGAATGGATAAGGAAAACTCAAGTATGAAGACATCTGCCGATTTCAGAGCTAGCTAGTTAAGAAGTAGGTCAGACTTTGAGTACACTTCTACAGTGTTTGAAATGACTTTGGTATGCCAGATACCCATTCACCAGATGTACTCTGGCTTAGAGAACTTTCGAGTTCGAAGCAAATCTTATTGTGGCTCTTCTGCAATTACGCAGGAAAATCGATGATCTTAATGATATTCCACCAACAGACTCACAAGTACAAGCCTCTGACATGCTAGTCCTTACAAGCATATGGGAAATCTGGGGGCACCTTAGGCCTCCCCACAAAACCATGATCCTCCAGTAACTTCCCAGCTATTCCTCCCCTGCTCCTCCCTGCATCTCGCAGAAGAGAGCAGACACAGAATTTTCAGCCCTAAGTAAATCTGTCTTGTGGTGGAAAGCAAAGTTAAAATCCTAATCAGCAATTTCAACTTCCTGTTGCCAAGTAAAATGTTATTCAGAAGGGATGGAAATTGCAATGTGAGCTTGTCTGAAGTGCAGCCAGTAACTCAAATGAAATTAAATATATCCAGTATGGAGTTGATATTTGATTCTATTTTCAGGTAACATGGAACAGTATGCAAATCTAAACTCTAAACATACTACTTCATCTTTTCAATTTTAATAAGGCTATAAAATCTATATCATAACTTTAGAGTGTAAGAACAGAGCAATAAAATCATCTATCACCAGTTATTTATTTTAATACAGATTGCATTCCTATTTGTTTTCTACCATTTTAAAGCAATTTGCCATTCACTGAACTTCAACAAATGAGATCTTTGAAAATACAGCTATTAAGAGAGATTAATAACAGCTTCTCACCTCTTATCCCAGGAGCCCAAGATATTCTCCCACTATTGCTATTCCTCTCAACACACTCTTTATGCAGAATTAAAGAAAAGGGCATGAGAACGTGGAAGCCATAAGCAGCTTTCAATTGTGAAGACATGGCAAGTCAGGCAATAACATTTTCCTTCAAAGCATAGCCTATTTAGTCCAGTGAAATTATTTTGGCTTTTAAAATTGTAAATCCACTTAAAAGTAGAGGTCACTAAACATTCAAGCTGCCACGCAACGGTAGTACAGTCAGGTGCTGTCTGATGCTTGCAAAACTTAATGTTAACAGATATGCTGTCATAGTGTTAATGTCTTGTTTCAATGCTCTCTTTCATTAAGATCTTTTTATTACTAAGGAATAACAACTTTACACTTCTTACGCTATCTACAGTATTTTGGGTAATCAAGATACTAGAATTTCTGAGAAGTGAGATTTCTCCAGAGAAAACTCAGAACAGTGCTAACAAAACTTAATTGCTCTGAATATATCTAACTGCCTTCTGAATCTATACAACTTTCCTTTATTTAAGCAAATAAACAGTAAGCAGTTATCAAATCTGTATCAGATGTTCCAATGTGAGATAAATTCTGAGACTTAAATAGAGTCAACTATATAATTGGAGGTCAGTTGATGCTTCTCGGAGAAATCCTGACAATTTTTCTCTAAAGAATACAGGAGCTAATGCAATACAATACATATATAAAAAAGAATTTTCAAAGCCAATTAAATCTCTTTGGCAATAGAGCTACTTGTTATAAATCAAGACAAGGTTGTCACTCCTTTTGGATCAAGGTTAATCTAGCCATAACCATTAAATTCACACACATGCATTATCAAGGATCTATTTTACAGCTTCTCACTCCAATAATCTGAAGCATTACCAGCCAAACAGGGAGCAGTGTGACATTTCATATCATAGATGTGGAAAAGCAAGAAAGAATTTGGAGCTTTATCTCTGGCTTTCATGCTGTTTTTAGCTGTACAGGAATAAGATCAGTAGGAATTGGTTAGCAATACATAGCAAGGCAAAGCAGTAAAAATATGAAAAAACATAGAAATACTGGCATACTATTGTTTTTTCCCAGCAAATTATGGAGACTGTTTCTGTACAACAACAGAAGTGTTAACCTATCTCCTCAAAAAGCATAGCTAAAAGGTGACCAAGCTAAGCCTCAGCATTCCCAAATGCTGGAAATCAGTGAATGCTGAAGCCCAGCCTATACCCCTTGCTAACAAGCTGAAACTTTATTTAATTTAGTAGACTTTGCTGTACTAACTGACAGATATCTAACTAAAAGATACCAAGTTTTCCAGCAAACAATCCTGAACCAGAGGAAAACCAGAACTGTATTCTACTCTTCATATTTCTAGGAATCTCATAAAAAACCTAAAGCAAAAGCCATATGTTTCGGTAAGAGTAGACAGACTACTACGTAGCTCTGCAAACAGAGCAAAACAATAGTGGTTTTCCACCACCTGAAGATTTGCCCCTCTTCCTCTACAATAATGTATTAGAATATACCCTGTTTGCCAAAAACCTGATGGGCAGTTTGTGAGAGCACTGGAAAACTGTGCTAGCTCAAAAGTCTAAGGAAAGGAAATGATAAACAGAAGATAAATGCTGACTTGAAAACTGCTTCCTCCACAGAGGGAATTGCTTTAAGGCATATTAAATCTAGGCTAAGTGCCTTCAGTGACCCACTAGCATTTGCTGCTGAAAACAGCTGGATTTGAAGTGTTAAGCCTCAGCTTTGATTAACTATCCAGTAATCTACGAGGGCAGCTCTACGACAAAAAAACAGATTTATCTTTAAAAGGAAAAAGAAAGCAAAATGTTTCCTCTCATTAACTTTTTTCAAAAGTTAATTAGAGAAGCAGCAAATACACAGATCAGATTAACAGACAGATGAGGCACTGACGTTATTTTCTTTGCAACAGGAGTAAACAATGTAAATTTTAGACTAATTGTCCTACTTTAATGTTAGCAGAGGTATTTTTGGTGCCCAAAATTAAACTCACAGCAGTGGCACATTTGTAGTGCATTACCAAATGGAAAGCCAAAGCTGGAGGCCAAGTAGTTTATCTTACATTTAACAAAATTCACAAGATCCTCCACGATCCATCCTGCGTGAATGTACTGATTATGGCTGTACTGATTATGTGAACACTCCCTAGGAGCACTCACATGGATGCAGATTGAGCAGACAAGGAATGGATTCACAGCACCAGGCACTCAGAAACTGAAATCTGCCATTCACAAACAATCCAGCAAATCAGGTTTAAAATACGCTATAAAAGAGATTTCAGAGAATTAGAAGTTCAATGAGTTCATCCATTGACACACACTTTCCAAAGCAGCATTTTCACAGATTAAAGCAGTGCCAACCTCAGCGTGTTACAAAAGGTGTAATTACCTGGCAGTAAGTCACACAATTTTGCTGAGGAAGGTGACTGCGGCTTTTTATGAAGACCTGCGTAGGAACCACGCACTTTAAATGGGATTAAGGTTAAGCTTCTTAAATACACATACAAAACCAACAGCACATTTAAACATCCCACATGGTGCCTCATCTCACATAGCCAGAGGACCCAGAGTTTCCTCACAGGAATCGGGTGAACGTGGGGACCGCCATGAGAGCCAGGGAAGGGAGAGTGTTGAACCCAGGATAGAGCACACTGGAGCATGGGTGGCCTGGACACAGCAGGGAGCTCCAGGAAGGCTTCCACTCCCAAGGAGGCTCTGCCTCTACTTCTCTCCCTTCTGAGAGAAGACACTAAAAGGATGCGATTTGGAACTACAGTTTTAGCCAGACTCCCAATATGTTTCAGCCCATCTGAAAGAACCGAAGCTATATGGAAATATGTAACCCACTGAAGCCCATAAAGGACATCTCCCAGCTAAGAAGTCCTGCTCTTTTCAAACTAGAAAAGACTGACATTGGCTTCAAAAGAATCCCTCAGGCACTTTTTCCACATGCACAATTTCTCGATGCAACTTTGCTAGTTGTGTGTTCACAGCGTGGTCTTAACCTGCTCATACTTCTCTGAAAAGACAAATGCAACAATGCATCATTTAATGCAACCATGCAGCTGGGACTAAGACCATCAGACCTGTACAGGTAATGTAGTAATGTCTGAATCTCAAAAAATTGATGGTCCTTTCACCCACAACCCTGCTGAGTGACTAATTATACGAAGTGGACTGCTGGGCTATGAGATTAAATGCCAAACTGAAAACAGGTTCATGGATCTTTCCCTTCCAATGGCATTTCTCTTGTAAATGAGGGGATTCTCTACTCAAACGAGGCTCCCAGTCCAGGAAAGCAGCAGTGTCTAAGTGCAAATACAGGTAAAGACAATTACTTTTCTTGCCACCTGGAACAAGAGGCAGCCAGCTGGAACTACTCAGCATGAAATTAGTCAACACGAGGAAAAGCCCTTCTGACAAAGCATTAAGAATGGTCATATTCTCTACCAAGTTTTAACCCTAAATGGATCCAAGTATAGCCTGAAGTAAACTGCAGCATAACTCTACAACACTGATGAAGCTGAGGCACAGGTGATAGCAGCAAGCCTTTCACCCAGGAGGAAAGGACACAGCTCCATAGCTAGATGCCGGTAAGAACAGCACAGTCCTGATTCATGACATGGTCCTCAAAGGCCAACCAGATGTCTAAACAGAATGGAAAGTATTGCATAAAAAGAAACATGCTATCAAAAGAGCCCAAATCATACTTGCTGCTTATCCCCGTTTTCTTTAACCTGCACAAAGCCTTCTGAGTGGGCATTTATGCACTCTCTTTTAGGAACTAAGATAATTTTAACCTTCCTTTCTGAAATGGGCAAAGGGAGACAAGGTCTTCAGCATACTGAATACTCCCCTTATTCCCATAGCCGTACACGAACTCTTTCAATAAACTAAGCATAATGTTCCTCCTCGCTGCTGCATGTTCAGGATCACAATGTGTTAATTCCAGCATTTGCAGTACTGAAAGTAATATAGGTTGGAGATAAGTAAAGTAATTCAAAAGGCTAAAATACTGGTGAGGTTTTAAATACCATTATCTATCAACGCTACCTTGATTTTACAGGGTGCATACATAGGCATTGTAAAAATCCCTTTGCCCTTGGGAAGGACTGCAACTTGCTTTAACATTACAGCATCATGGATTTTCCTAATCTTTCCTCGGAGCACTGGAATGATTCTATAACTTTCCTGACTTATCTTGCAAATTAATTTGGAGCTGCAAATATGGCTCTAGAGGCTGATTCTCCCTGTGTCTGCACTCTGTTTAATTATGCTCAAGGAAAAGCAGTAGCAGCTGAGGAAAGAATACTGCTGCTCTGCCAAGGTAGTGTTCACCATCATTGGGAACAGGAGTAAATGCACTGCAGATGCCAAGACACTGGGGATCTGACTATTTTAACACACCCACAAACCCACTGGTGAGGGCACTGCAAGTGGAATGGCAGGTCCATACACTCTAATACTCTCGGTCTCTAGGTATTTCTAAATCTTGGAATAACTCACGGAGAAAAGGCAAATGTTCTGTACCCCAAACAGTTTGTCTGACATTTTGGAGCTTGGGAAAAAAGAACCCACATGACTAACAGCTACAATCAGCAGTTTGGCACTGGGCCATCCAGCCATAAGCATGATTTATATTACATCTGTCTCCATCAGACACTATCTCTATAATAGAGCTATCAGCACCTTAGGAGCAAAATGTCTATTCTGATGCAATTTTCAAGGTCACCTTAGTAGCACACCAGAAGTTTTAATTGAAGAAAACTTATATTGCAGGTCATCTGCCTCAGCGGGGCTCCAAGTCTTCAGTCTGAACTTTAGCCTGTCCCTGTTTCCATGCTACACTCACATTTCCATTGCCCACATTTATCTCCCATGCAGTTCATTGGCTGACAAGTCACTCTTTGAGATTAGTGATGCTTACACAATTTTCTACCTGCTCCTTGATTGTTTTTTGTTTGTTTCTTTTGGTCATTAAATAGCTTTTAAAAAAGCCACTTTCTAGATGTTCTGATTTTTTCTTTAAATCAGCTTTTTAAAATGGCTTCTTTATGATCTGCTATGGTTTTTCAAGATACAGAGCTGTTTATTCAGCATCATAAACAGATGTGAAGGCTGAACTAGGCTTAGTCCTTCAGGACTGGGACATTCTTCCAAGCTTCTTAATCTGTCATGTTCTGGTGACCTGTTGTTCAGAAGTACAGATCTCAAATTAATAGGCAAAGGGAGATGAGGCAATTGTGAGGAATCATTTTAGAGCACCTAGATCTTTACTTGATGCAAATCCATGTAACCAGGGAAACTTCAGTGATTCAAGGTATAAAGAGATAACCTTTGTCATGCTAAAGAAGTGTATAAAACTACTATTTCTGAAGCTGAGCAAATATCACAAACCAGGGGCCTGGTTTGTATGGGTACTATTTTGCTTGCTCTGTCAAGAGAGAGAAAACATACTGTTTTCGCACTGTCTACACTAAGCAGCATTTGTCATAAATTATACTGGATCAATTCTGCTTGGGGAGACCTCCAGCGCCCAGGAATAACCACTCTGCACCATATAACACCAATGATTAAAAACTACTTCATTGCAACAACACTTATTCAAGCATCATCTATGTGACCAATCATCTTATTTAAAGCCAAATCCATTCCCCAGGGAATCCTCTTTTCTAATCCTTTATACCATTCCTCCACTTTCATATTTGCAGAGCAGAGTTCTAAAGTTGCCGTAACACATACCTTTCATTGCCAGGAGCTTTCCAAAACCCTCCTAATGCTGCTTGAAGATAGCAATTGAACTCTGACCTCCACAGATAGGGATCTTTGTGACCCATGAAGCACGCACATTATTACTCAGCTTTGATGGCAAATCAGCTACCAGTTGAGTCCAGAACAATGACTACCAACACGTGTGTGGTACGACCTACAGAGAGGTGTAAAAGCCATCCCAAATGGAGAAGCACCAGCTTTGACGTGACCTGCAGAATGACGCACTTGCAAGCCCCTGCACCAAGCTTATGAAACTTTACAGTCAAAAGCTGAAACGCTCTCACAGAACGTCACTTTTGGCTTAATTAACTATCAGGTTTTTAGCTACATCTAGTGACTATTGTGAAAACATAATACCTATTAAAATACTTCAGCAATGAGGAAGTTCATCTGAACCCCAAAAAAAGCAGGTGACTGACTTTCATGTGTTCAGATTTTTCTAGTGGCTTGGCTCTAATGAAGCTTGCCTTTTACAATCACCTGTAATTTTGCTTGTTTTGCAGTCCTGAAGTCACAAAGTGACAGTGGTTCCCATTCTGCATTTTTCCTCCCACCCCCCCTTTTTTTTTTTTTAATGACTAAATGACTCTCTGAAAACGTTTTTAACTTAAGTTCTTCTCAAGGTAGAAAATGGGCTCTGTAAGCATAAGATGTAACATAAAGGTGCGCAGCTTGCTTCTCCCTGCCCCTCACCCCCATAAATCATTCCCTGTGAACACTCTTGCCCCAGTGGAAAAGACAGGCCAATAGTGAATTAAGGTCTGAAATGTGAAAGCACAAGACATTTTGGAGAGGCAGTTTCTGATGCTGAGCAAAATAATATTAAGTGTAAAATTCAGAACTGAATCTGTCCCCAGTCACTAGCTGCTATTTGCTGTTTTCTCCCAAGGCTGATTTTAGTTCTTCTATTCTGCCAGCCAAATTCCTGCAGCTCTTTTGCAGACAATCAGGTAATTTAATTTCTATAATATTTTAAAAAACCCAGGTGAATGCTATTTTCCCAAAGACTAATTGGGGGAGCCGGGGGTTTGATGGAAGATTATCTTCTATTATGTATGGACAACACAATGAACAGTTTTCTGCTAGATCAGTAGGATCTTCCATCTCATCTTCATCCCTGCCTTTTAATTCACATATTTGTTGTCTTTTTCAATAGCTTTTTTCAAGAAATATGTTGTCATATCCTTGGCATTTACACCAGAGTATTTCAGCAACTCACCGTACTACCAGAGGCTGAACAATATTACATCTCCAAGTACCTTGTCATTGCTTCATAACACATTTACACTGATTCCAGAGGCCAGTCATCACATCCATAAAGAAATCTCTTTAAAGGGCTACTTCAATAGAAAAACATAATTTGGAGCTTTGAAGGACCACGAAGAGCCTAAAAAAAACAGCTTCTGCAAATTCCCTTCCACAGTCTTTCAAAAGAAAAAGCAGTTGCTTCTGCATATTGTGGGAACTGAATTCAATCTCAAGGACAGAATAATGTGTATATTATCCCAAGCAAAATCATATTAGAAGAACAAGTGCTGAGACATTTCTAGCTACTGTGGTACCAAACTATTAGAAAATAAATGTAAAATCAATTTAAATGGTAGCTCCCAGTACAATCCGTACGATTCAACATTTGGTGAGCTAACAGTTTACAGACAGATTCATATGTTGGTCAGTGTTGGTCTGATTCAGCATATCATGCAACAATCAATACCTCCCTTTGTGATATTCCAGCAATTCAAAAACTGTATTTGAATGCTATGCAGTTCTATGCATTGCCAAATCTGACCCCATTTCACATAAGTCACTGCTTTTAAGGCCAACTCTTCTTTCCTGTAGATAACACAGGTCATTTGCGTGTCAGTTAAGCCCACACCAGACCAAGAGTTGTTCAGACCTTCCTTATTTTCCTCCACCAACCACAGACAAATCACTCACTGTAATACAATTATGTAAGGTTGCATATTATTGTTGCTGCTGCTACCTCCCAAATCAAACTGGTCAGGCTCAGTTACACTCTAGGCCCTGAACTTGCAAACAATGAAGAACAAGTGCTCCTTACTCAAAGAGAAATGTAAATGTATTACATACAACAGACTTAATAGGAGTAAAGCAGTAACGTACTAGAAATATAACCCAACCATGCTAGACCTTGTCTCCTTTTATTCACGGGAATTTTATACATATACACACACGAAGTATATATGAGTGTGTATTAGAGAATCTGAGAATCCAACTGCATAGTAACACAAGCACAATTTAGGACGGGTCAGACAGAAGCTTTATTCATGACTACCATAGTGAGAGAACATTCAGACAGCATCTCCTCCCCTGTTCTCTGCCAAGTGATTGCAGAGACCCTGCCTATATACTGTTTCAGAAAACAGGAAAGAGGTGAGCAAAACCAATCATTTCAGTGCTATCAAAGCCAGGTCTCTGTCCCTAGAAGGGATGGACTCCTTAAGTAGCTTGCTAACTGCCACAATTCTAAGGAATGAAACAGTAAATAACATGACAATATAGAGCTCTTGGTGGAGCTCATAGGGGCAGCACACCTGGTACTAATTTAGCTCAGAAGTAGGGACTTGGAAACAAATCACAGACTGTTAGCTTTTAGTGGAAAGGAGTGTTCTTTTAGTAAAGATGACAGACCTCTCAATCTTAAATATTAATAACTTTACCACCCCAGTAAGCATATATGAGTATATACATGTACACACACACAGATACCTCTGTATCAGGAAATACCTACTCAAGTATAAAGTAATATCAATGTATGACTTCAAAGATTCAGGACCTTTATTTCACAGTTTTCACAGTAATGTTTAATAAATAATAAAAAAATTACTTAGTAAATATTCCACCAAGCAACATAAGAACAACAGCTCCAAGTATCCACACCCAGACACTTGGAAATATTTGTTCTATATTCCAATTAGCAGTTTTCTTTAAAGAAATGTGAACATCACTCCTAAAATCTGTAGCGAGAGGCTACTCCTGCGCATTTCTGAAAATCACACAGGGGTGCTTGTATTGCAGGGGACGTTACTGGGGTATATTCCTTTAACTACAAATTTACCACAGCAGCTTCCACAGTTGCAAACACCTGTGCATCCTTAGATACCTGGAGAACTACTTTCAATAGACCTGTGAAACACGAGTGAGGACAACCCAAACAACTCCTGCAGCATCCATAAGAGAGAAATGTGCAATTATATGAATTCTAAAGATTTTTCAGGTGTTTAGACCTGTTAAGCGTGAAGCTATAATCAGCAATTCCTCATGATCTAAATGAAACATTTTTCAGAGGACACCGGTATTATCCTTTCACTTCACAGGTAGGAATGCAAAGAAGTGTGCAAGTTAACCACAGCTACCCACTAAGCCAGTAACTAAGTCAAGAATAAAACTTCTTCCTTAAATTTCAGTTCCAAACTTTACATATGAGAACCCAAAGATGACAATTTCAATGAAGCCCCCATCAATTTCTATTACCTTTAAATTCTAATACTAACAGCAGAACTAACAGCATAGGCATCTGAGCCTCTGCTCCCTGCCCTTGGCCAGCTATTTGATTCATACATCAAGACATATAGTGGCATATTTTTGTAAGCCTTCTCTCTTTGTTGAGCAGACTTCTGAATTTATTTGGGAGGAATTTTTGCCTCACAGCAAAATTACATGCCAGATTACTATTACATCAAGTAAGTGTGCTTTACTGAGTTTCCTTTAAGATTTAGTAATGTTTTTTTCTCCTATCTATCTCAAAAATAACTGTTATTTTCCAATTCTTCTGTAAGAATGTTTTCTTACCTGCCTATTCTAATACCATTCCTAAACCCATCACATATATATGACTTCACATTTCCTTATACATTGCATACATTAAACCATAGAGGATAAGAAACTAAGTACCTGAATCCTTCCTTCTAGAGCCTGCAGACAACAGAAGCAAAATAGAATCCATGTTTCCAAACCACACTTCTCAAAGCAAATGTTTCGGCAAAGGCAGTTTTCCAGACAAAAACTCGAGGTCCACCCAGAGCAGGAAGAGATAGATTCTAAACAAGGACTGCAACACAAATCTAAGATCTATCCAGGAGCCAAGGCCAGAGGCAAAGCAGTAGACAGGCACAGCTACAGCATCCCTAGTGCAGAGGGTAGGTATGTGCCCAAGGTTGACCTGACACTGGGCTCCTGGGCACCTGGGCAGGGGTGTGGGTGGAGGCTCCAGATGAGGCTAGTCACGGTCATTAAGAGCTATTAGTGCCTACAGAGCCCTGATACTGAGTTTGTGGAACAAACATCTGCAATAACTGGGATTTCTCACTGTGCCTTTTTTAGGCACAATGTGCCTAATTTTAATTTAAAGATGTGATTTTTTTTTTTTTCCAGAGAGAGCAGATTTATGCTTAGAGCAGTGCATGGACCCTACAAAGTATGTCTCTTTGCCTGCCTTAAAGCTCAAAAAGTGATCAACATCCCTATCTGGTCTGAGATATCTTAGCCTAGTAGTTTACCCTAACAAAGCGAGGAATGAGAAATACAAGGTTCATACCATTATTCATCATTTCTACCCACCAAACAAATGAGAAAAAAATATAACCTTTAAAAGTTATTCATACTTGAATGCTGAATTTGGTACTGTGGGAAATTCATAATTAATGTATGCTGGATGGTGGAGGGGTGGAATTTTTCAGCCATTTGTGTACAGTCCCATAGGCTCTATTAACCCCAATTTCATCCAATTCACGGAAATGATCTGTCAGGAATTAAGAGGTATCATCACATTAAAAGTAAAATTTGACCTTTCAGGACATAAATAGAAATGTTTGATCCAGTATTGACAATTTGCAGAAACTTAAAGGAGATTCAAGGGTTTGGAGGTTTTTTTCCCTTTATGCATTTAGGTCACATAATCTCATGAAGAGCAACTGAGTCATTCTTGAAATCCATTGCATCATATTTGCTGGACAAGAGCAGAAACGATTTTTCTTTAGATTTTAAATCACGTCAATTTTTTAAAGACAGATCTTGTCACTTTCTTTGGCAGCGGAGTGAAGCAGGCATTGACCGACAGTGAGGGCTTCAATGTGGTTTCAGGTATATCACTTCATAATATAAAAAGTTAACTACACCAGACTTAATGTGCCAGAGCATCCACAGAGCACTTATAATGGAAAAGTCCTTTTCCGCCTCCCTTTACGCTCACCCAGCTTAGCAGTAACTTATTGGTCTGTGTGACTTCTGGAGAGGTTTATCATCTCTGAGCAATCCCAGGCAATCCAATTAATATGATTATTTTTTAATCTTTTCCGGATTAGATCTTTTCCAATAGTTCACCTTTATGAAGCAGAAAAGCATTATTTTTAATGACCGGCTGTTTGTGTTGCCTGCCATTTTAATTGTAGAATTTAAGACTCTTGCCTGTCAGCATCAAAACTCAACCCTTAGACTGCCCCACCAGCATCAGGAGACTTTCTTTAAAAAAACAGCAGAAGGGCTGCCTCAGGCAAGATGACCTGTGTACCACAGCTCACCAGCAGCCTGGTATTTCTCTTCACATCAGTAACGTTTCAGGAAAAAAACAGTGCTGAAGCAATGCAGAGCAATATAAGTAGAGGAATGGACTCTAAAGCACTGCTTTAGAGTGCTTAACAACCCTTAAAATGATCAAAATTATCTTAGAGAGGTTTTTTTTCTGAATAGTCCCAATGTATAAGAAGTAGCACCGGCTTTAGGACCTGTTATTGGTATAGGTGAAGGTGCTCAATATTTTCTTGTACCTATGTATGTATGTCTTGTATGTATGGCTGACTTGTCAGCCAAATCTACAGACTTTCCTATGTCTGGTACAAATGCAGCTGAGGAGGAGCTTCCATTCATAGGAGTAGACTGGCACACCTCCATCTGACTCATGTTAAGACTTCCTGACTTAATCTCTTTAGCCAGATCTACACTAGAAGGGGCTGGAGGACACCAAGTCTCCCTGTAAAAAAATGCATACCCTGAAGACAACAGGCAGTTGAAGTACTCGGGGGAGCACTGTTTTTTTGACTTTCAAAGTGTACTTTGAAATTGCTTTTCCTTAGCAGGGGACAGAAGTAGGCTCCTTGCCTCCCAAAGGACTCCTTCACGCCATGTTTCACATCATCACGTCTGCATCTTTCTCACTAAATGGGCTGAAATAAATTTATACATGGTCTAGTTTTCTGTGGGCTTTGGCAAATGACCTCTTAAATCAATCAGCCAAACAGAATAAAAACAAAAGCAAAAAATGTTCCCCTGCCCAGGAAACCAATGCAGAAAGCTCAGGAAAATCCATTTGCCCTGGCAGAAAAAACATTGCTTGTAGTTGGGAGGGGGCAACTTTTCATCGTCTTCTTTTCACTGTATTTATCTTTGGCTAAAGGCTGTGTCAGGTTCAACAGGGAGCTACAGACCTGGAATATGCAGCTAGCTGTAAAAGCATGTAAAGGTAGAAAATAGTAAGGTAGAAACCTGCAGTGGTAAGGTAATGTTTCAGGTACTGGATAGAAAAGAATCTGACAATGATTTGAGAGAGGGTTAGTAAGTCTGAAAGGGAAACGAGCCTTAAAAAACCTTCCGAATGGTACTCAAATATCCAATTCCTTTTCTCTTCAAAATTAATTGCCTGCAGCAAAATTATGTAAATTAAGGTACTGGGAAAACTGTGAATTTTTTGTATCGTTAAAAGTGTCTGTACAGGTGTGCTTCCTGGTGGCTAATGACAAAAAAATGGTTAATAAACAATTTCATTTGAAAAAGCCATCTGGGCTTACATTAAATACTTCTTCTGGGAAAACTTTGGGCTTAATATTTCAAGCACATTTAAATAAAAGTTTGCTCAGAATACTGTGGGAAAGAGCAGGCTGTCCATTAGGAGACCATCCTGCTACAGCCCCCAGGGCAGGAGCTAACATACCAGTCTGGAAGGGCTTATCTCCCCTGCTTTCCTCTACAGTCACATGGACAGAAACTCCTCCAAAGGGTATCTCACAGCAGCTAAATTATGCTCTGATTCACAAACAGCATTAGACTCACTACGCTGGCCTTTGTGCGTTATATGTCACAGGATGATATTTTTCAAAGTGAGCCCCTATCAATTTACTTTGGTATCAGTAGTCAACAGGCTCAAATGACCTCTGAACACCTAAATTTCTTCCTAAAAATCTTCTAGAGATTGCATTCTAGCTGACTAATCCATGAAGCCTAGAGACACCAGTTTTGGCTGAACAGCCCTTTCTTCCTGAGTTAGTTTTGTGGCATTGGGCCTGTGTCATAGCCCCTGTTCAGGTGGTCTTTTAAGATGCTTACAACTAATGGGGTTTGATTTCAAAAGGGCAACACCGTTCCCCGCAAGTTTTGTTCTCTACCAAGTAGAAGCAACAGCAACCTTAGAAAAGGTTGGGACTTAGCTTACATTTTATTCTTCAAGGACTTGTAATTCTGGAACTGAGGGCTGCCCCCTCCCACACAGCTGTAGCCATGCCACATTCTCCTATTGTCTCTAATTTGTAGACATCGTTTCTAAATACTCCATGAAATGCAGACCACCACTGTTTTGAACCAGGAGCTGCTAATTTGTTGTGATCCCAATAAGCAAGGCACTCAAGACTTCACAAATTATCACCTAAAATGCCATTCATTAGAGCTAACACTACAGAGAGGTTAATAGAGATAATCTTACCTCCCTTCAGACAGTGGGACCCTTGAGCTGTGCAGTATTGAACGGTCTCCAACTATGGCACAGCACACCATGCAGATCTCATCCATAGAAAGGTTACCCCACTTCAGTCTTTTGAGCTTGAACAGGATTTTCTGAAAACAAAACAATTCTGTTCATTATTCCTACTATCAAAGAAAATGGATGTTATATGAGAACTTGTTGCTGCACTTAGTTAAAGACAGGACACACAGGTCATATAATTGCCAGTACTGAGGGGAAGCTACCTGCAAGGCTCCTTCATTACAATCAGCCAACTAAGATTATATTGCAGCAGGGGATACGGACAGCACAACACAGACACGAAAGCCAAGCTATACATGGGGCACAGGGCAGCACAGCACAGGTCTACACTTAACACAGGTTAATTGGTTTGTGGATCACTAACTGCTGCATGGGCAATGGTCTTCCCGTCACGATCACTGTGACCACCAGGAGAGAGAAGGTCAGGTTTGCCCCCCTGCCAGCACCAAATAGCAAAGAGGTTCTATCTCAGTGTGGGGGTTTTGTCACCCCAGTCCCGTGGTATTTAACTACATTTACATATTGCACCACAAAGGGAGATGGTAAGCCCTTGGCTCTGACATCTGTGCTCCTGAGCTGTCCCTCTCAGGCAAACCAGCATCTGCCTCCTTTTGGCCCTAACCACAGATATCTGCACCCCCACAGAGCCATGGACAGGCAGCAGCACGTGTGCTCCACCACACTCCCAGCCACGCACACAGCAGTCAGCCCTGGGGTGCCTGGGGGGACACAGCCATCACCCCAAAACATGGATGTGCAACTTCTCTTCATCTCTAAATAGTTTGGGAAGTGCAGACATACCCTTAATCTCCTGTCAGAGCAGTCACTTCTAGAGCCCTACTCTCAGACTTCAAAAATATTATGAGAAGAAAGATGATTTGGCCCCATGGTTTACACACCACATCAGAAGAACCACAAAACCTTTTTTAAAGTGAGAAATAAGGTGTGATAGCAGCTTTTCATGACTCATCCTGACACCAAGATTGTGGTTTCATGCTCTGAGTAGCTTCAAATGAAACTACCATTAGGCATTATTCCGTTGGGTTAGAATTCATTTCAAGTATGTGCAGAAATAACCAGCAATATATATAATACCCACAATAAGGCTTTCACAGTATATTAATTCCTTTCTCAGATTGATACTGAACTCCAAGAGCCCTTTAAATCTCAAATAAAAGAACTATTAACTTTTAATGAAGCACCAGAAAATGTCTCAGGCAGGAGAATGGGAGCTTTCAATACTTCATGTCTTGCTATGGGGAGAATCTGGGGACCTGGAGTAGACGGGACCCCTCTCTGCATGTGCCTAAGCAAGTCAAACCTCTGTGATTCACACTGCTTGATGCAAAAGTGCTTCATAGTGACATGCTCTGGGTCTGTATCTGTTTATGCTAAGATGGTACAAATAAGGAAAAGGAGGGTGTCCTTTAGGTAAAAGTGGGATTATGGGAACTGCAGAGGGAAATTCTCAGAACCATTCTGCCTGCCAGAGAAATACAGGGTGCCATGTCAAATTGCCAGTCACAAATGACAATGGCAAAACCACCACAATATTCAAAAGGGGAACCACAAAGAAGCAGGATTCTGTTTGTGGCAAATGAATGGAAACTAATGTTCACTGAATAAAAGGAGCAGAAAAAAGAAGATGCAGAAGAGAGGATAATAGAAATCAAAGGGCTTTGTCAACAGACAATAGTAATAGCAAAGGAAAGTGCTGACAATTTAGCTTGAATTTGAGACTAGCTGTAATGGATGAGGGTTAAATTTTTTGAGAAATGCAGCATCCAACTTCTCCTACTTAGATCTCCAAAGAAGTCGGCAGGTTTTTGGAAGGGTATATCTCCTACTGAGACACTTCAGTTAAAAATCTGTTTCATTTCCAAAAGCATTCTGCAGCTCATAGCAATCACTGAAAGAGAAGATGCACTAAGTGTATCTTTGAGTAAGATCTAAACTAAACAAGACTGCCCCTGAAAATCCAAAGGAGCGACAAGACTGACTGAGATACAGGACATATTAAGCTCCTTTTAGATGTTTCTAAATTCAAAGGCATTTGAATATGGGGTGTGAGTAAATCATTTCTTGAGAAAGAGGCCGAATGCAGACTTCAGACCTCAATCAGAGATATTAAAATGAGGAAAATAAGGAAGGACCATTAAAGTTCTATCATCTGGTGCATCTATGAAATAGTTAATAGTCTCATCCAGAAGACATGAGCTCTACATTACAGAATTTCTTCACCAACAGGCCAGGAAAGCATTTGTCATAAATTATTTGGGTATATGTAATGCAGCCCAGGAACAGCAGTATAGATTAGATGATAAACTTGAGATGTCTTTCCAAAATGTTGTTCTATATGAGCTATATATTATTTAATGTTAATTCTCTTCGAACAATGTTTAGAAATAAAGAAAAACTGTCTGCCTTCTGCAGTTTTAAACCTTGCCTAATAAGTATTCTTTTTAATTATTGTCACAAAGGCAGAAGCAGAGGAAGATTTCCAGGTAAAATCTCCAGGTTATGAGTTTGAAACGGCATTCCTAGAAATTCCAAGTAATTGCAGTAACATTCGTTAGAGGCCAATATCAAACCAGAACATTTCAACTGGCTAAACTGATCTTTATCTCCAATTGGCAAAAAGTTTCCAAGCACTGATCTTTGCTATTCCATGTATCTGGCACAGAACAGACAGAACTTACAGTGATGTAGCTTTTGGGGAATCTCTGGAAATGGGTTTGATAGTCTAAGTCTAAAATTAAGCAGTCCCTAAGAGCTGACTGGGACTATTGTGATAGGGAACAACAGTCTTAGCAGAGAACAAAGGTGGTAAGTGAGTGGGGCAGAGCAGGCTGTCTCAGTGATCTTCTGTCTTGCTGCCATAACGAGGATATACACTGCTGTCACTGCCCACAGCTGGCACATTACCATCCACCAAGCTGTAAGTGTGCCCAGGCAGGATTTGGGGAGAAAAACACTTAACATTTGCCTTTCAGAGGCCTTCTGCTCAAGAGAAGGGTTTGTGGTAACAGGCATTTGCTCTAAGGAAGGCTGAGTTTAAAAAGCAAATAACAAAGCCTAACAAACACATCCAAATGAAATGGGAAAAAAAAGGTAATATTTAATAATTAAACAAAATGTTCAATGTTTAAAGACTGAAATATTTTTTTTTATGGTCATTCATGTCATTCTATTGTGGCATCAAAACTTGTGCACAGTCCCTGGGCTCGTCCCTGCTTCCTGCACTGCCCCAAATACTGTCACTTTTGCTTTAGGTAAAATAGGCTTCTCCAGTAAGGGTGGTAAGTGCCAGTTAGGGACATAAGCTTCTTATAGGTATTTCTACATATTTCATAGACTACTGTTGAGGGCAGGGGTGTGCTTCTCACAAAAGAGTGCTATGCTAAGCTGAGCTGAGCGAAATAAACACCATTTTCTTACACAATCATGAAATGCTGAACAAAGATGAAGAAAACAGGAAATACACACTGGAAGAGAATTAAAAACTGAAAATAAAGAGACAAGTAAAAAGCAAGAAGCTTCTATTTGGAAGAAAGTTGCTGATTGCCGCTGGGTCACCTTGCACATTAAGTGAGCTCTGCAGCTCTGCTAAACCTTGCGTCATTTGGCTGTGAGATTTGCCTGAATGCTACTGTCCACAGAAAGCTGTGCAACTTTGAAAGGAAAAGACCTTTTGGATGAAAGCACCATACCTGTTGTTCCAACAGTGCTGACAACCACCTTTTCAGGTCACTATGGTTGTTGACAGCCTGCTCTGCTGCTCCTTCAGATGCTTTGCCCCTTTTCCCAAGGCAAGAAAGGAAACACTCAGTCAGGAAGCAGAAAAAGGTAGTAAGAGGAAAGTTACATGATGATATTACTCATTAATAAAATCAAAAAACTCTCTGCTCCGTCCTTACCAAGACTTTTCCATGGCCCAAGTCACCACTGGCACAGCTGAGTATGGTAGGATTATTCCTGTGTACACATTTTTGCCAAACTCCATCCAAAAGTCACTTTCCTCTAGTACCACAAGGCACGTTTTCATGTATTAGAAAAAATACACCTAACTCTTTATGTAAGCGAGTCTAGTGTCCTCTCAAACATTAATGTCAGTGACACACCCTTAGATTCAGTAAAGCCCCTGAGCAAATGTCTGGTTGGAATACTGAGCAGAAATACACATGGTTGTGACCCATCTGTGCTGGGTTACCTTTTGTTTGTTTTTCCAGAAAATCACAGGACATCTCATGCTTTTGTCACATTTCACCAACTGATTTGTATTAGCAACCTTTGTAAAACTCTAGCTATACTTTATGCAAAGCTTATGTAAGTCCCCTAGGATTAATTACCTCGCTCAGAGTCCAATTTATTAAGCAATTAGGAAAAATTAGACAGTAACTGGCGAGTTTGCTGTTTTGAAATGAAAGGTCACAGTACTTAGGCATGTTCCAGTCTAAATGCTAGTTTTAGAAATTCATTATTTGAAAGTCTCTAAACAAGTACTTTACATTGCAATCTTTTTTGCCTCGTTTAGCCTCCAAATAACTTCCCTGTTCAAACTGTGAGCATACTAATGAAAAAAACAAGCCAACAGGAATGTAAATTGTTGACATAATAGTTTTCAGAATCAGCTATTCTTTCTCAGACTGAATTCGTCAAACTGGTAACACTCGTCTCAGGAAATGCACTGTGACACTGTGTAAAATGTTGTCACACCATTGGGGAAGTCACTGGAACCACCAATAAAAGCTATCAAGGAGAAACCTTGTCTTAAGCAGCAATACAACACCAGAACCACGTGCTCTCTAAAAAAGAAGGGTGACTTTGGCTCTGCAAGCCTCACAGAATCCTGTTCCCACAAAGAGGAGACCTGTAGGCTTCAAAGCCCCTGGACTGGGCAGTGCTGGGACAACAGAAGTCCCAGCTGTGCACAGACAAATAGATGGCTGCCTGTGCCACAGGGCAGCTTGGCTGCCCCAGGAAGCTGCTCTTTCAGTACGTTTACACCAGAAGTCACAAGAAACTACGGTTTTTGAAGGCAGCCTTTGTGACTTCTTATACAACATCTGCAGCTGGAAAATCCTACTGCATATACCCCATGGTTTTAGAGTCCTTTCACTATCACCACTGCCCATTTGACTCTAGACCCACCTTTTAACTTTCACCGTGTCCATTTGGCTCTAAGGGCAGCTCTCAGGACCACTGGTTTCACTGTCTATTCGACAATTTCTATTCAACAATTACAAAGCACTGCCTTGCACAGCAAGGCAAACAAGGCAAATCACATCATTTCACAATATTACTAGTATTTTCTGAGGAACAGCTTGGCACAATTACTTGGAGCACGGTGGATGAACAACTTCTGTACGGAAGCTACGTACCAAGCATGAACTGCAGATCTGGAGGGGCTGTAGTTATCAAAGCTCCAATGCCAACTTGCCTTGAGTCAATGGGGATAGTCTGTTCTGCAGCAGCTGAGGTTTTGGCCTAAAGGAATATAAATATTTGGATATCATGTTGCTTGATTAACTCACTAGATAATGTGAGACAGATGAACAAAGTCTTAAAGAGACCTTGCATGTTCCTAATGTAAAGTTTGCAAGAGCTCCCTTTAGTGTACTAGCTTTTCTTAAGGGACGTTCAAGGTTTATGTGATCCATTTTAGGGATCTTTTAGATGCAATTCTGATGTACACCCTCAGTTCGCTTTGCCTCTCCCTATACTTACTATATTTACATTTTTTGTGACAGAACTCAATGAGTAGATTGTATCTGATTTTCCCTTAATGGCTTTTCACGTATTACACTGACTGTTAAAAATAAAGCCAAGCAAAGTATTTGCTGTGAAATTCTTAATGTTGTCTGCTGGCTCCAGATAGTGGGGACTCTCAGGCCTTCCATAGGTTTTCTGGAAGAAATGTCATAGAATCATAGAATTGTTAGGGTTGGAAGGGACCTTAAAGATCATCTAGTTCCAACCCCCTGCCATGGGCAGGGACATCTCCCACTAGATCAGGTTGCTCAGAGCCCCATCCAGCCTGGCCTTAAAAACTGCCAGGGATGGGGCTTCCACCACCTCTCTCAGCAACCCATTCCAGTGTCTCTCCACCCTCACGGTGAAGAACTTCTTCCTAACGTCCAATCTGAATTGTCCCATCTCTAGTTTTAATCCATTCCCTCTAGTCCTACCATTACCCGATATCCTAAAAAGTTCCTCACCAGCTTTCTTGTAGGCCCCCTTAAGATACTGGTAGGCCACTATAAGGTCTCCTCGGAGCCTTCTTTTCTCCAGACTGAACAACCCCAACTCTCTCAGTCTGTCCTCATAGGAGAGGTGCTCCAGCCCTCTGATTATTCTCGTGGCCCTTCTCTGGACACATTCCAGCCACATTAGTGGCTCTTTTACCCCAGACATATTTCACATTAATAACTTTCTCTCCTTATCTTCTCCTTCCAGAGATAAGTGTCCACTAGCCCATGAAAGTTGAGTCTTGTGAGTGTGCATTGTAGGCCACATATTTTAGGTTTTCTGCAAACCTTCTAAACTCTTCATGACCTTCTACAGCCTTCTACAGTTTCATCTGCTGAGGACTAAATAATGTGTCCCAGCTACACATCTTGGAAAATGTCAGCTAATGAAAATAAGACTGGAAGTGCAGAAGAGGACACAGGATCTGCTGAGCATTCTCTTCCCTTCTGGAAAACTGGGAAGCAGGAGAACTGCTCCCTGGGGTGCGAGTGCTTCAGAGCAACAAGAAGGCAGCAACAGCCAAGGACGACAAGCCCTTAAGGATTCACTGCCACTTTTCCGCTCTGACTAGTTCCCTGGGAGGGCAAGGAAAGCTGTCAGGGTCCTCTAATTTACAGCTATTCAATGTTTGACCCTCCTTCTGCAGGAGTTGCCACAGCGGCAGTCCTAAAGACAATAGCCGGGGAGAGATCCACAGAGAAATGTCCCTGGGAAAGTAGTTCACCCTCCTTCCCCTCTCTCCTCTCCACTGGGAGGTTTGCATTCTCCTTCTGTGTCACATCAGGTGTAGGTAACTGCTGCCCAGCGCAGACAAAACTCAAAGAGCAAGTGCAGACCGGAGTTTTACACCTTCTATGCTCAGACTTGGTAACAAAGCCACTCCACTGATTCAGTGCATGCAGGGGGTTTAAAGCAAGGCTGTGCTCTATTGTCTCCGTATTGCACTGCCTCTTTAAAATCAGAAATGCATGGACAGCTTCAAGGTGCCTCCCACTGAGAAAAGGCTTTAGATGCATGCATAGAGACAGCGGAGCCATCCTCCCCTGAGCTGCAGGGCAAACCTGCTTGGGAGAGAAATGATCATTCAGCCAAGTCCTCTGGCTGCTTTCAGCGATCCTTTCTCTGCTCCAGTGACAGCAGCACATTTGCAGGGGAGAACCCCAGGGTGCCCGAGACCTTCAAGAAGACGATAGCAACCGCAGGTACAGTTAACTGATGGTGTTATGTCAGTTTGTGGATGGTTGGGTTGTCTTTATTTATTTTAAAGCTCTGTCTTGATGTTTTGCAGGGAAACCTGTCTGAAACAGATACTGCACCTTGCTTTGACCAACATTCGGATTTTGCGTCCAAGTATTTATTTAGTACTTCTCTTAAATGAATGTTCACATATCCAGGCAGCTGTGGGGATGTCTTGTAAAGCAGTCAATTGTTTCAACTCTTATTTTGTTTCAAGCTTTAGCTTTCTGTTATTCTGTTGTTCTGCAACTCTCAGTTTGAAAAGCAATGTGCAGAGAGAAGTTCTACAAGAGAGTTTCTCTCACAAATTTATTAACTGTTGGTACATTGGGGGCCGAGGGTGGTTCCAGGGAAAGAAGGGGGCAACAGCTCCGCTATGCAGACTGTCCTTTGTAGCCATGATGGACATTGTTTAATAGCATGTGACACCCTGAAGACCTACTGTCTCAAAGCAGAAAAAAGCGGTAATGCCCCGATTCTCTTCTGGGTTGGGGTGGGATCGTCCTAGAGAGCTGGAAGTCTGTGGCAGATGTGGCATGGGAATATGCAAGAAGGCAGCCCTCTGAGCTTTTTGATACAGACTAGAGGCAAAATTAGGACGTAGATTAGATTTTTTTCCTCAGTGTGGAAAAAAAATTAAATTTTTAACAGTTGGTACATTCGGCAGTACAAAGAGAGGAGCCTGCTCCTCCTGCCTTCAAAAATAAAAGACACTTTGTCTTGCTTAAGGAAGATTTCCCCCTTCGCCTGAAGAGCCTGTTTGTGGAAGCACTCTCCCTGTGAATGGCAGATCTGCCTTCACAGCAAAGCCCTACAAACTGGTTCATGGGACAAAATCTTGTCTATGCAAATTGGCAGAACTTCCCTGGCTTCAGAGAAGCAATAATGGATTATGCTGGCTGAAAATTTGGTCCCCCTACTCAATTAATGTCTGATGAAAAGGAAAGTGCTGGCTTCACTATTTTCTTGGGTCTTGGCAACTCCTAGTTAATTAAGAAATGTATTTATAAGCCAGGACACCAGTTCTCCTTTCATTCTCACCTACCACATCGCTCTGACTGACACATCTAGCATAAAGCAAAAACTTTGTCCAAAAGGCACATCAGATACTTTTCAGCAAATTGAGGTATCATCTCATTTTAGTTTTTTTACCTTGCACAGGGATGACAGCACTGTGGGCATGAAGGCTGGCAGAGGTTTAAACCAGACTTTACACTCCTCCTATACTGTCATTTCACTGTGTGCTGAAAACAAAATTTCATCATTGGTAGATAAAACGTCTGCGTGTAACAACCAGTGTATTGTGCAACTCAAGGGATTTTATGATAACAGAAGCATCCTTTCACAGGGTATTTCTTCCCACTGTGCACAGCCAGCAATAGAGCTGTGGGGCAATAAGGTGGCTATTACTTTCCCTCAAGCACAGTAATTTGCTGTAATTTCCTCTCAGGAAATGTTTTCCTCTTTTTGTTGCCACAGGAGGAGATAAATGAGGCTGTTGCTCTATAATATCATGGGGACAAAGACAAGGTGACTCACTGCTCAGAAGGAAACTTTGGATGAGGTCTCTCGCCTGCCACTGCCGTGCCCTGCCACCCTGATTAATTCTGACACAAAACTAAGGGCCAGACAAGCCACGTGTGTCAAAAGAAGACAGACATTGGCCATGGAGAAAGCTGAACATAACCCAAATGCTACTGTCAGCCTCAACTTTGCTGTAATCTATAATCTCCACGATGGGGATTTAACGTCCTTGCGAAACTTCTCCTTCCCTTTCAATTTCAGTTACAGCGATTATGACCTGCCACTGGACAGTGAAGATGACATGACCAAAACCCGCACCTTCTTTGCAGCTAAGATTGTGATCGGGGTGGCTCTGGTTGGCATCATGCTGGTCTGTGGCATTGGCAACTTCATCTTCATTGCTGCTCTCGCCCGCTACAAGAAGCTGCGAAACCTCACCAACCTGCTGATTGCCAACCTGGCCATCTCAGACTTCATTGTGGCCATCGTGTGTTGCCCCTTCGAGATGGACTACTACGTTGTGCGGCAGCTGTCCTGGGAGCATGGCCACGTCCTCTGTGCCTCAGTCAACTACCTACGGACCGTCTCCCTCTATGTTTCTACCAACGCTCTCCTGGCTATAGCTGTTGACAGGTAAGTGGGGTGCTATCACTACAGAAGGAAATGGCCAGAGCTTCTGGGGTTGGCTGTACAGATTTCTAGGTTTTTAACATGTTCAGCTTTTCTGTAGGATCTGATGTCAAGGTAGGTATCTTTTTTCATAAAAATCTAATCACATGAGGTCACGACATTACCCCAGAGAAAACTCAATGGAAATTTCTTGATTGAACTTTTCAGGTGAAAAGAATGTTGGTTTATTAAAATAATTTATTTTTTCATAAAAATATGCCTCATTCAAGTGTAGGAGAGGATTTACGAAATAAGGGAAAGAGGAGAAAGAGAGAGACAAATCAGAAACACCCAGAGACAAGGGTGTTCATCAGCACTATATAATCCTGATCCAAACCATACATCTCCAAGGGACCTTCACTACTTGCCTACACAGCTTTACTGAGTCTAACCTTTCCTATAAACAATGAAGTAAACACTCTTCAGCGAGAGAAATAGTTGACTGGAGATACAGAATTTGACAGGTGAGTTTATGGCACCCGTATTTATAGCACTGTCCAGAAAGTGATACAATGCTAGATAAAAACCCAGTTAAACAGAGATTTTCCTACAGCCTTCATAATGGGGTAAGCAGAACATAATGATATCCACCTGCTACACTACCTGCTTTATGCTGCAATCCTGAGATATTTCTATGCCTGCCTCTCACTCCAGGAATCTTAACAATATAATTTAATTGTATTCTTTCTTATGACTCCTGTTCTCTTAGCCTCGTGCACCATGGACTCTGATGGACCCAAGCGCTGAGGATCAGCTTCATGCTGACATAAGTCTGACATGACTGACTCACAGAAAGCCAGAAACCCACAGAGTGAACTCTTTACAGAAAGGCCATCACAACGAGTCATCTTTTATGTACAAACACAATGTATATCTTTGTATACCCTCTGCATATACATGCTGTATGATTCCCACCCCCCCTTCCCTTTTTTTTCCAGTTTGTTTCTTGTGCCATTTTATGGTCTAGTCTAATGTTGCATAGTTTTTGGTACCTGATCCAAAAGTCAGCTCAGGAGCAGTTAACCCTGCTGATGGTTGTACAGATACAGCTTGTGCACGGCTGATGCAGCTGTTACTGACATCAATAGAAGTCTGTGGAAAGACTCTGGGGAAGTTCAGAGATGTTTCGCCTGGTGTGGGAGAAAGGACAATCAGCTTCTATGAAACAAATCCTTAATAAGTGTCTAACAAAATAACCTTTGAGCAGCAGATGAGGACTCAGAGTTAAGCTCCTTAACACTATCACATATGCATTACTATTTTCTACTACTTATCTTTTTCAACATCTAAAAAATTATCTTGGAAAGCTCTGCTAGTGCATCCCAGGATGATTAAGTAACCTGGGTCACTGAGCCCTTATGCCTGGTAAGAAATCAGATTTCTAGCATATCTTCCCACGCATCTTTAAAAACAATCCTGGAAATGATTTATCACTGAAGTTTGTTGTAAGAACACACTGTTTTGGTTTCACTGCATTATTTTATTTTTTTGGTGAGCTTTTGACTTGGTAAACAGAGAGAAACCTTATTCATTTAACAATCAACCACTCCATGTTGGTTATGTCATGTGGGTCATTGACTTCAGTCTCTAAAACAAACAGGGTCCTAACAAAAGTCTTCCCACGCTTAGATCATTTAAAAGGGCTCACCTGTGTAGAGAGGGTAAGCCTGTCCCACAGGATTTCCCTTGGGTAGGGGTCTCTGTCATCTTCCTTGATGTCTATTCATATAAACCATAGGAATTTTACATATTTAAGGACACATCTACACTAGAAAATAATACAATGTGAAAAGAGAGGAGCTGAAGAGCAGGAGTTCGTGCTAGGGTCCAATGTCCATGCTCTAAATATTTTTGGGGGTTTAGCTTTAACCGGGTCCCCTGGACTGAACAGCCATGGGCACTTGGTGTGTTTTATGTACACTTTTGGAGCACATCTTCTAGGGAAGTTTCATCTGAGCTCAGTTCACATGCTCCAGGACCACTCCACAGTAACAGCCCAAATGTGGCAAGCAATGACAATCAGGAAATCCGCCACAAAAGCTCCCTCTTAACTCTTTTGTAGAGATTTACCCCATAGAGCCCAATGTTCTGCTGAGCGGATAGGCACATTTATGAATGCATACACATACATTTTCCCACAACATTGTTTCCACAGGACCCGATCTAAAAATATTCATTTATCAGCTCCACAATGAGGCTGAGTAATTCTGCTGTCCCTTGACACCTAGCCTGCACTATTGAAGAGCGATGAACAATTCATCTGCTTCCAAGATCTGGCTGATGAAAAATGCCACTGACTTTCCATTTTATTTTAGAATTAATATATCCTGTGGATGCTATCTATATGTAGAATATATACAGATAGAAAAGCCTCTGAATGAATGAGAAATTCCACTTTTTGAAACCATTGTGTTAAATGCAATTGTACTGGGAGTTCTGGAGCATCTCTGATAAAAATCTCCTTTTAGCAGAAATATCCTAATCTTTGTGAGACAGTGTACTCTAACGTAAGCTCTTCTTACATCTATAGCTTGTTAAAAAAACAACCTCCCCAAACTCCAACCAGACAAAAAACCCCAGAGTGAATGCCATTTGGTCCTACCCCTTTTTTAACTGAATTGAGGACAATTGATGAATCTTGCAAGTAATGTACTGCCATTTCTCTGCGCTTCTTTGTGAAACACTGCAGTACACTTTGCAGTTTTACAGTCATTAGGAGTGCAAATACCTAATTCAAGTTTTATGGATTGGCATATTACTTAATACAGCATATTTAGGATTAATTAGCAATAGTCATTGACAGCAGATGAAATAAAAATTTGCACGGGCAGAAAATGGATACACAGTCCTTTGTTGGTGGCTTGAATACATGCTCCCCTGTAATCATTCATTAGCATCAACTTCAGCTCTTTGCAACCCAAGGAATAACCAAGAAAAATAACGACGACACTGTCACATGTCTTTGACCTCTTGGTAAAAAAAAGCATATTTAAATAGTTCTCCATCTAGAGAAAACATTTTTGTGTTTCTACATGTTTGTCTCTTTACCTGAACCAGTATAGTACTGCGTGTTTCAGACTCTCACTTGAACATGTGCTGTCCACCAAAGAATTTCCAGATGCTGTATCATGGCACGTCCTGGATGCGACATCACCTGTGTGTTGTCCTGCAAATATATCTCTCAGTAATAGGAATATTCCCTCTCCTTCTCCTCTTCCAGTCTTTCCATAACTCCCAGGCATGTGATCTGAGTTAAAAAGTTTGTGATATAGATTACATTTTCAGTTTGATCTTGTTAATGGGTGGGACTTTAAAACTGAGGTCTTAAAACCATCCTCAGACACACTAACGTACGCTCAGATTTTCAGATTGTCAAGTACCCACTGTCCTAACAAACCCTTCAGTCAGTCACTGCAGAGTTTCTGCCTAGATTTAGGAACTTGGCTTTAGGCTGCTACTTCGGAAAATTTTCTTAACTCTCCTCAGACACAAATATGTCAGGCTCCCTTTTTAAGAATGACAGCAATTTCCTTCTACCTAATTCTGTCCACTTGTATTCTGAAGTGTGTTCTGACTAATAGTGTTTTCAGACTTCATTTTGAATGTATTTGTCTCTTCTAGGTATCTGGCCATTGTCCACCCACTGAAACCACGCATGAATTATCAAACAGCAACCTTCCTAATAGCCTTGGTCTGGATCGTCTCTATACTTGTAGCTATCCCATCTGCATACTTTGCCACTGAAACCGTGCTATTTATAGTGAAAAACCAGGAGAAAATTTTCTGTGGTCAAATTTGGCCAGTTGACCAGCAGATGTACTACAAATCATACTTCCTCTTCATCTTTGGCATTGAATTTGTTGCACCTGTGATTACGATGACCTTGTGTTATGCCAGGATCTCTCGGGAGCTTTGGTTTAAAACTGTACCAGGATTTCAGACAGAACAGATCAGAAAGAGGCTTCGATGCCGAAGAAAAACTGTTATGGTACTGATGGGCATCCTGACTGCCTATGTTCTCTGCTGGGCACCTTTCTATGGCTTCACAATTGTCCGTGACTTTTTCCCCACCATCTTTGTGAAAGAGAAGCATTATCTTACTGCTTTTTACATAGTTGAATGCATTGCTATGAGTAACAGCATGATAAATACCATGTGTTTTGTAACTGTAAAAAATAACACCATGAAGTATTTCAAGAAGATCATGTTGCTCAGGTGGAGATCAACATATAATGGAAGCAAATCAAGCACAGATTTAGACCTGAGAACAAGTGCAATGCCGGTTACAGAGGAGGTAGACTGCATAAAACTGAAATAAATTTTCTGCAGTTCTGATCTCATGTATTTTGGAGAGGGCCTAAAGAGGAAATAATACCTCCTCGGAAGCTTCCCTCTGGTGTGTAGGTATACCCACCATTGTTGAGAGCCCTTGAAAAGCAGACTATTATGCATTTCCACCAGAACTCTTTTCACTGGACTGCTGTATAACCCCGTAACTCCAACTGATGCTGTGCTTCAGTTCACCCATCTGTAAATTTGGGATGTAGACACTCATTTTAGAGTTGTTTAAAATTTAAGGTGAACAAAAAGGTCTACGACTGCATTAAAGCATATTACAATGATGGAAGAGTTGGTTGTTGATCTTAGCAATGATGCCTCTTTGTCTCTTCTTAAGAGAAATCTCTTAACCCCTTTGAGCTTATCATTTGTACCTTTAAGCTATTTGGTGTTCTTTTCCTTCTGCTTACAAGAGGAAGGATGGCAAAAAAGCCCATGTTGCTTCATGTCACTGTGTCCTCTCAGTTTACCCCTCATGACAAAGCTCCTTGAAGTCTACAGACCACCAGCTTTCTATTGCCCAATGTGCAGCATGCTCTTATGAAAGGCACGGTCTCTACAAAGCTAAATACTGTTTCGTAGTCTAGTAAAAACCTCAAGTCTCTTCCTCTGACACCTTGTTTAAGCATATTTTATCAGCATTCCACTCTGTAGTTTTATGCAGTGTTGCTCTGTTTATTATGTATTTGGAAGTGGCACAGCTAAATATTGAAGGGACCTGTTCCCTTCTCTCACCTCCAGGCACCCTAGGGCGAGCTTCTGCTGCCTTAAGTCACTGCACTCTTCACAGAATGAATCACAAAATCATAGAGGTGGGGAAGAAGATCTCCAGACTGTCTAGTCCACTCCTCTGCTCAAGCAGAGTTAGCTAGAACAGGTTCCCCAGGATTGCGTCCAGTTGGGCTTTGACTCCAGGGATGGAGAGTCTATAGCCTCCCTGGACAATCTATGCCAGTGTTCAACAGCTCTCGCAATAAAGAAGTGTTTTCTTCTGTTCAGATGGAATCTCATGTGTTTCAACGTCTTTTTCAGTGGGACCCATATAAAAGAATAGCATGTTAGTGTGAAAAAATCCACCCTGCCGAACCTGGCCTACAGATCTTATCAAGTCAGTGTACACCTTCAAAACAATGTACAAGTACGGTCAAAATAGCACAGAGATCTTGAGACGATCTGTCCTTCTGCAAGCAATGGGGACAGACTTTAGGCTTCAGCAAGTCAGTCACTGGTTGATTTGAGTAGCTCATTGTCTGACCAAGGGTGAAGCAACAACTCAAGATGAATTCTGCATTGCCTCCCCCAGTGCTGTTTTTACTATTCTGATTTTGTGCAACTCCAGGACAGGTGTTTCTTAACTGATAATCACGATAAAGCAGGTGACAGTAGCACTAATACCTACTCATTTAAACTACACATAAGATATCATAGACTTTTGTGTATTGAAATCAAGTCTTTTCTATTGTGATGACAAATGCTTCCTGTTTTAAAGTATGTGGTACTGCCTACTTTTGGAGTAAATGGCTTTTGTAAATAATTTGTCTATTCATGAATTTAAAGTGAGCAGCAAATCCTGCTAATAAAACAATAAACATGGAGTCAATATCAGCATTGTGAATTATTTTTTACATTTTTCCCTTAGCCATAATTTTCCTACCCAAGTGACTAATGTGAATTACCCCATTTCTGCTAAAGGAAACCACCAGGCTGACCAATTAAATTTAATGGCAAAAGGATACTCAGATCCATTAAAGTGCTCAAATCCTCTTGTCATTAGCTGCTCTTAAAAAATACATGTTGGAGAGGATGTCATAATTTGCTCTGTTAGGCAAAACAATTACTGAAATCATTCTTCAAATGACATTTTTGAATAGGGTAAGTACTAAATCCATTTGCTTCCCAGCCTGCCAAAGAAATTTAAAGGACCAGAGAGTTGCAGTATTTCATCATCAAGAGGCTTAATCTTGTAATTTCTCCTTTGTTTCTTCTGAAACTATGCACCCGTATTTATCTCCTGAAACCTCTACTAGTTACTGGGGATTAGCTAGCAATACTACCTGTTATTAGTGTTCTGATACTCCTTCCATCTATTTTTCCTATACTTTTCTTGGTGCAACAAAGCCAAACAACTGACAGTTTTCCACACCCGGAAATCCACCTCAGGCTGAGTCATTTAAAAAAAGCTCAACCACCACCAAGCAATACAGTACCAAGTGAAAACTGGGGGAAAGAATTGCTTTAAAATTCTGGAAATCACTTTGAGACCTTCAAGAGAGGTCTTCTGGTCCAGCCTGCCCAGTGTTCTCAGCCATCACTGCATCCTCATCCCTGAGAAGGGTGATAAAGCAGCAGTTGCCACAGCTTCTATTGCGGATTTAGGGTTTGGGGTCTGCAACATTGCTGTATTTTGACATTTTGAGGTCTTCTCAGCAGCAAAGAAGTGCTTCAGTCTGAACCACTGGATAGGGCAGGAGAAAAAGCTGTGCTTTGCCTTCAACTGCATTTGTTGTGAGCAGCATCCCCAGGAAGAGGATGTCCCCTGCTCACTGATCAGAGCAGCCAAGCAGCCACACTGCCCTTAGCTTGTGCCTGCACCAACTCTAAACACCCCAAAGCTGATCACAGGCTTCACTTTCAGGGACAAATGCCTGCTCCTAAACTGAGCTCCAGTAACCAAGGGCCCAGGGCAGCAAGCCCAAGGGCCTTGCATGGGGACAGAAACCCCATGGAGCTTTTTTGTCCCCACAGAACTCATTTCGCCAAGGGACTGACAGGGTATGGCCTCCTCCATTGGCCAGGACCTGCCTGCCACCCATGACTGCACTTAAAAGGAGAATCTAAAAGACTCTTGAAGTCACTTAAAAACTCCATTTAAGTGCAGAAGTGTGCAGCGGGGACAGGCCCTGGCCCAAGTGGTTCCTCTGGGCAGGGGGGAGAAGGTAGGCCACGGTCCAACCAGAGCAGCTGAGGAGGGGGCCAGACCTGACGCACTCCCTATAGGTTAACTGAGTTGTGCAGAAAAAAATAACAGAAAGGCTTTTTTGTACCCATACAACTAGGGCTAGGGAGCATGGGTGACAATAGGTGCTCAAGAGATGGGTGCTCCCTTGGCTCCCTGTCAGATGGGGGTACCCTGCTGCCTCCTGACCAGTCCCTCCCTGCAGAAACACTTTCTCACCTACACTGAATGGCAAGATCTAGTGAGGGAATTAAATATGAACTGCACTTACCTGGAGCTCTGCTTGAAAGAGCCATGAAAGCACAAGCTGGGAGGAAGGCAGCATCTGTCACAGAGGAGAAGCAACCCCTTCCAGCACAAGCTCTTACCCACTGGAAGGCAGTAAAAACTGCAGCAAGACCTCTGTGGCTGCCAGCTGCCCACTATTAGCTCCAGCAGCACAGCAGCTATAAGGACTTCACCATGCAGGAGCTGTGGGACGTGTCAAGGATGAGGAGCGAGTGGGAGCGAGGCATCCTCCTAAGAGCTGTTAGCAGGGTTTAGATAACCATGAAGTGAATAAACGAGATGCCACCACATCTCACAGTTGTGGCCTGCTCCAATTTTTATTGCCAAAAGCAAAAATGTGGTGCTAGTGTGACATATTCCTGTTCAGCTGTCCTCCTGTGGCACAGCTCCCAAAACCATAGGCTTGCTTTCTTCTGCGGTAGCTCCTCCAGGGACAACTGAAGGTGAAATCCAGTCTCTGCTTCTTCACACTGTCTCTCTGAAAAAGAAAAAAACAGGTGTAACTGCAAAGTAAAATGGTGACCCCAAACAGCTTAGAGAGAGGATTAAGAGATGAAAAAATTATTCTCAGCATGGGCACTGATAAAAAAGTATGTATTTTAATAAAGCAATATCAGGAAAAAAAACTCCAATCATTGTCCCTCTACCAAAGGAGGATGACCTGCAAGAACCCAGGCCAGAGTGGGCCACAACAGCCAGGACATGAAATTTCCCCGAGGACTGACTCCCTCAGGACCTCAGACATAACTGGGCACCTTCTTCTTTCAGCCTGTCAGCTTTTCCTGTGCAACAGCACCCTCCAGCGGCTGCCTCTGCAGTGCAACATCACACGCCTACTGCACAGCCCTGAAAACTGCACCAGGTCAGCCACCTTAGTGACAGGGCCACGAAGATATTCCCAGGATTCCCATGCCTCCAACAAGCAGCAACAGATGCTTCAGCTTTCGGCACTCGGGCAGCTAAGCACTTACCAATACTTCTGGTGTCTGCATTCTCCCTCACTCCCTGTGTCAGCAGGGCTGTGACCCTTGCTGGGTGCTGGGGCTACCCCTTTACAAACACTCGTTATCACCTGTGCTGAAAAAAACCCACACCTTAAGCAGAAAAAAGTAGAATTGAGACAAGACAGACACTACTCCCTCGGACTTGCCAGAGATACTGTTCTCTATCATGATCTCTTAGGATTCTGTTCTACAGACTCCACCCTAACACATGTTGCCAAGAAAAGCCCCAAAACCACTGACGAGACAGGGATCACTGCAGCTTTAAAAGGGACCTTACTAGTACCATCCAGAACAAGAGAACAAGGGACAAAACCTGATATAAAACTACCACAAGAATCATGAATACTTAAGAACCAACAGTGAGCACAAAGTCACCTCCCTCAAAACCAGGACTGGGTAAAACTGAGAGAAGAGAAGTCACAAAGACGGTAACGTTCTCCAGAAAAAGACATCCCTGAGCTCAAAATACCATTGAGGAACATAAAAACCCCATGACAATTCATTCACCTGCTCATCTGCGGGTTCCAGGAGAAAAAAAGTGGAAGGAAACACACAGAAAACATGCATCGCACGAAGTCCATTGAGGCACAGCAATAAAATCTGGGCTTGTAGCACTGCGAAAAAGCAAAATGCTGATGCTCTTCAAAAAAGCACTGGAGACAGGCTGCTCTGCAGCAGTGCCACAATGGCTTCCTCCGGGGTGGCGCCATGATGAACTCCTGCAGGATAGTGCAACAATGGGCTCCTCTGGCGCAGCCAAGGGCTCCACCGCAGCAGGGCAACGATGGGCTCCTCTCCAGGGCCTCACAGTGAAGGGCTCCTCTGCAGCATTGTGGCCAAGGGCTCCTCTGGTGCGGAACGGCAAAGGGCCTGCAGAGCAGCAAAACAACGGGCTCCTCTGAGAAAACGCAATCAGTGGCTCCTCCGGCACAGCACGACATGATGAAGAGCTCAGAGGCAGCACTGGGAAAGGCTCCTAAGGGATGCCACAGCAAAGGGCTCCTCTCAGCTGGCGCGATGATGGGCTCCTCCGTGTCAGCGCAATGATGGGCTCATCCAGGGCAGCACAAGGAATAAAAGATACACTACAAGCCACATCAGGAAGACATTTCACACAATACGAGCAATATACTACAATACAAGCAATACCATACCTACCATCCTATACATACCATACACAGAAAAAATAAATACCATACCAGAGCCTACGTCAACTACATAGAATTCAACTAATATAGAAAATACGTACAGTAAATAACGATATCATGTCATGCAAGACACAATACAACAGTAGAAACACCACACCAAAGAATCCATACCTCAACACAGAATGCAGACAAGGGCAATACACGAAGGGCTCCTCTGGGGCTGTGCGATGATGGGTCCTCCAGGGTGGCACAGTGAAGGGCTCCTCCGGCATGGCACAATGACGGGCTCCCCCTGAGCGTTACACTGAAGGTCTCCTCCAGGTTGGTGCAACAATGGGCTCCTCCAGGATGATGCGAAGATGGGCTCCTCCACAACGGCATGATGAAAAGCACCTCTGTCGTCTAGCCATGACAGGCTCCTATGGGTCAGCATGGCCAAAGGCTCCTCTGGCGTAGTGCATTGATCAGCTCCTGTGGGGTGGCACGAGGATGGGCTGCTCTGGTGTCGTTCAGCGAAGGACTCCTCCAAGGTGGCAAGACAAAGGGCTCCTCTGGGGCAGCACGGAGACAGGCTGCACTGGGGTGGCACCACGATGGCTTCCTCTGGGGTGGCGCCACAATGAACTCCTGCAGGATGGTGCAACAATGGGCTCCTCTGGCACAGCCAAGGGCTCCTCCAGGGCAGCATGATGAAGGGCTCAACCACAGCAGGGCAACAATGGGCTCCTCTCCAGGGCCTCACAGTGAAGGGCTCCTCTGCAGCATCGTGGCCAAGGGCTCCTCTGGTGCAGCACAGCAAAGGGCCTCCGGAGCAGCAAAACAATGGGCTCCACCGAGAAAACGCAATCAGTGGCTCCTCCAGCGCAGCGCAATGAAGAGCTCCTCTGGGATGTCATCGCAAAGGGCTCCTCCAAGGCGGCACTGGGAAAGGCTCCTAAGGAATGCCACAGCAAAGGGCTCCTCTGAGACGGTGCAGCAAAAGGCTTCTCTCAGCTGGTGCTATGATGGGCTCCTCCGCATCAGCGCAATGATGGGCTCATCCAGGGCAGCACAAGGAATAAAAGATACACTACAAGCCACACCAGGAAGACACACCATACAAAACAAGCAATATACTACATTACAAGCAATACCATACATACCATCCTATACATACCATACACAGAAAAAATAAATATCATACCAGAGACTACGTCAGCTACATACAATTCAACTAACAGAATATAGAAAATACGTACAGTAAATAATGATATCATGTCATGCCAGACATACAAAACAACAGAAAAAGTACCACATCATACCACAGAATACACACAAGAGATACAATATCTACAACACAAGAAATATAATACAGACCATACATACAATACACTGGACAACACAAGCTCAGTGCGATACAAAACACTACACCTACAATACCAGCCTGTATAATACAATGCAACACTCACAGGAAAACACTTAATGCAAAAGATCACAATACAATGTCATAAAATACGTACCATACAATACAGACTAGGCAATACGTACCATACAACACAAAATACAACAGAAAAGATAAGATACAATGCAGACCATACAATGGAATAAATACAACACTGGGAACACACCACATACAATAAAGTCCAAACCATACACTACATCCGTTACACAAAATACAAGACAATGCGTACAACAGATACATCAGAATAAATACAATACAGAGTCTACAAGACAGACAAAAAAACCCCAATACCATACATTACATAAAATACAATTCATCCAATCCAAAATACAACACATACAAACCACACGATACATAGGATACAAACAACACATACAATACCATACAATAAAGACCAGACCATACGATGAAACAGAACACAGACAAGGCAATCCAAAATACAAGACATACAAAACAAGACCTAGAATACACTACATACGATACATACCACACCATACAGTGCGATATCTAAAAGAGCACAGATACCACACTATAACACAAAACATTACCTAGACAATACACACAATATTATGCAATACAAAAGACAATAAAACACACAACACATGCAATGCATACAATACAAAATAAAATACCAACTACAGGACATTACAAAAGACATTCCATACTTACAATAAAACACACACAATATAAGACAGCACAGTAAAATACATACAGTACAATACATAAAATACAAACCACATTACAATACAGACAATATAATACAACACAACACCAAATACATTGCAATACCAAGTACACGACAATCAAGACCACAGAAGAATACAACACATACAGCATCATACAATAGAATACACACAAAACCTACAATACAAAAAGAAATACAACACATAACGCGCAATACATAACATGCAATACAGGAACGACGGTACGTAAAATACACTACGAAATACAGTGCAATTCATAGAATGCAAGAGAATGCAAAGCACATGCAAAACAAGACCTGCAAGAAATACAAGACAACGCAAGGTAAAATACCATACAAAATACATTCCCATACAAAATACATTCCAAGACATACAACACAACACAAGACAGAGCATACAATACTACACAATACATACAATCCAAGAAACACCAAACGCTCCTCTGGGGGTGCCGCGGTGAAGGGCTCCTCCGGCGCGGCGCGATGATGGGATCCTCAGGCGGGGCGCGATGAGGGCCTCCTCCGCAGCGGCACCAGGAGGGACTCCAAGAAGACCTGGGCGGTGTGATGAACTCCTCCTCCGAGGCGGCACCACAATGGGCTCCTACGGTGCACCGCGATGAAGGGCTCCTCAGGGGCGGCACAGTGACAGGCTCCTCCGGCGATGATGGGGTCCTCAGGCGTGGCATGACGAGGGGCTCCAAGAAGACCTGGGCACTGTGATGAAGAACTCCTCCCAAGCAGCACAGCAGGCTCCTCCAGCGCGGCATGATGAGGGATCCTCCAAGGCAGTGCAAGGAATCAAAAATACAATAGAAACAACACGAGTAATACATACCATACAACACAAGCAATACGAGACACACCATACAATACATGCAAGAAAATAAATACCATGGCATTAACTACATACAATGGAACTAATACAATAGATAGAAATACATATATTACCATAAGCACAAGAAATACCATACCATAGCATAAGCAAGACATGCAATACAATATTATAAACACCACACCAAAGAACCCACACCCCACCACAGAATGCAGATAAGGGCAATACACAAAGGGCTCCTCCAGGGCAGCATTAAGAAAGGCACCTCTGCCATCTAGCTGTGACAGGCTCCTATAGGGCAGCATGGCCAAGGGCTCCTCTGGCATGGTGCGTTAATCAGCTCCTATGGCACAGCATGATGACGGGTTGCTCCAGCATCGTGCAGGAAAGGACTCCTCCAAGGTGGCAAGACAAAGGGCTCCTCTGGGGCGGCACGGAGACAGGCTGCACTGGGGTGGCACCACGATGGCTTCCTCTGGGGTGGCGCCTCAATGAACTCCTGCAGGATGGTGCAACAATGGGCTCCTCTGGCACAGCCAAGGGCTCCTCCAGGGCAGCATGATGAAGGGCTCCACCGCAGCAGGGCAACAATGGGCTCCTCTCCAGGGCCTCACAGTGAAGGGCTCCTCTGCAGCATCGTGGCCAAGGGCTCATAAAATGGAACTAATATAATAGATAGAATACATATATTATCATAAGTACAAGAAATACCATATCATATCGTATGAAGACATGCAATACGAGAATCCTAAAAACAGGATTTTGCCTAGCCCTGTAGAATGCATTCTGTGTGTAGCTCATACACAGATTGGAGAGGAAGGCTTTTCAGTCTACAAAGAACACAGGCTATCCATATGTGGAATATACACAGGCAAGGGGATGAGAGGCTTTTCTGTTTGCACAGAGAATATATGGGCTAAATATACACATACATAGAAAAGGCATGCCTCACCTATGTCTACATTTAGTATCTACCGGCTGTGTATGCATGACATTCCAACAACAAGGGGAGGTTCTTCTGTCACTATACAGACTACATACTGTCTTCCTCAAGACTACACATCAATAGGCAAGTCAGACTTGGTTTCTCAGTACGTAGCATATAATAGGATATACTCTGCCTATAGAAAAGAGGGAATGAGGCTTTTGTCTCCAGATATAGACTATAGTCTATCTGTAGATAGACTGTATGCAGGCAAAGTATGTCTTTTCTGTGTAGTCATAGACTAGATATGCCAAGGCAGGGTTTTTTGGTCTGCTTATATAGTGGTCACTGGCTGTACGGAGAATAGAAAACAAAAAAAGGGTGAGGTGAGGCAATACCTTTTTGTCACCATACAGACCATAAAATGGCACACAAACAGGGGAAGTGAGGCTTTTGTGTTCACAGAGTAAAGACTTGGTGCACACAGGCAGTATTGGGCTCTTCTGACCACATGGAATATAGGCTGTCTACAGACCAAAGAGATGACTCTGTACTTAGAAAATATACTGCTCATCTTTACAACAGACCAAGAGGCAGGGGAAGGTGGGGTGCTCCTGCCTGTACACAGGCGACTCACTCTGTGTAGAGGACAGGCAGAAGGGCGAGGGAAGGCAAGACTTCTCTCTTGGTTTGTAGCACACATCCTGGTGGGCTAGGGAAAGCAGGGCAGGCCTTCTCCATTGCCTGCATGCTCATGCAGCCACCTCCTGCCTTCCTTTCCTCCCATCCCCTGCCTTTCTCACAGGCATCCCCACAGACATCAATGATACCAAGCATTATCCAGCGGAAAAGCTTGGGTCCCTGGCAGGATTCTTCTCAGGAAGGTGCAAACAGAGCCTGATGCTTAACACCATCAGGCTGGTAGCACAGTCAGGCCTTTGGCTCCTGTGACCACAGGACCCTTCTGTGAGAAACAAGGACTGTTGGCCCAGGGACAGGGTCTCCTTGCCTGAGCAGGAAAGAAAGCATGTGCTAGCATTGCAGACAGGACTAGGCTTCAAGCAGAGATAGCCACATTTCCCCACAACCCTCATTTCCCAGAAAGCACGTTTCCCCAGGACAGCTCTCTCAGGATGACTCAAGGGCCATATGGCCTTGCAAGGGTCCACAACAACTGCAAATCTTGCTACTGGCCTCACCAATAGTAACAAATGTTTCTTGCTTGCTTTTCCCCTAATGCAAGATGTCACCAACAAGCACCAGATATGATACTGTACTTACGAAGCAGAAAGGAGAATCCCTCCACCCTACCAAATGAATTAACACTGGGAAGGCAGAGAGGAAGGAACTAAGGAGATTACCCTTTAGGAATGCAATACACTTCAGAGACAATAGGCTGATCTAAGAATATAGATGAATTTTTATGAAACGCATCAAGTGGAAGGTATTTTTGTCTTGCTTGTTTCCCATGTTTGAGCAGAAAGTAATACATTTCAAAGCAAAGGGAACAATCTGAGATGCTGCTAAATTTCTCCATTTTTTATGGCTGAGTGCAAGCAGACCTGTCAGACAGACAGACAGGAAGTGTCAGGTACCACTATGTGGAGGATACGCATATAGGAAAAGCTCGAAGGGAGCTTGCTTGGCTCAGGGGTGATTTACATTCCTTTCACCCCATGTCCACCACAAGAACACTGGAGCTCCCTTAGCATAAAGCTCTTGGCTGGTTTCTGCGTGCCCCCCCCCCCCCCCGAGGTGTACCTCAGTGCTTGGGCCAGGATTCAATTCTTCCACACAAATAATTCCGTCTGAAGAACAGCTTTTGAATATGGTTACATTGATGAAACTTTCAATACTAAACCAACTCTGTTAGTTTCCAAATGCCAAGAGAGCGGTGTGTAATGACCACTTTTGAGGTGCAAACAGGCAGCACCTGAGGTGCTCAGCCTCTGACCTGCTGGAACCTCAGGCCCCAAACACCCACTGTGACACTCACACCTCACAGCCCGAGACACGCTCGGTGCTTGTGGCCGCCCTCACGGCAGGGCCGGGCGCAGGCTCCGCACCTCTGGCCCGCCCACCACCACCACCGCCGCCGCCGCCACCGCCGCCGCTCCCCGGAGCAAAGCGGCTCTCTCCTCTCCCCCACTACCTGGGGACGAGGTGTCCGCTCCCCCAGCCGTCCTCCCCGAAAACGCCCTCCTCATCCTCATCCTCATCCTCCTCATCCTCTTCAGGGTGACGCCGCTCCCGGCAGCTCCACAGCCCACGCCTCGCGCGACGGCAGTTGCCTCCAACCGCCCCCGCGCCTCGCGCCGGCCGTTACCTCCAACTGCCCCTGCGCCTCGCGCCGGCGGCGCGCCTGCACCGACGCCAGGGTGGGGGGGAGCGCGATGGAGTAAGAGGAGGGGGAAGCCCCAGGGGAAGCCGGGAATGAGGGAAAACACACCAAAACCTGCAGGTGTTAGAGGAAGGGAATTCCGGGGCAGCGTGAGAGTGTGGTATCGTGAGTTAAGAGGAGGAGGAATTACGGTTTGCGCCTCGTAATGCAAGGAAAAGAGAGCTTACGCATTTTAGTCCTGTCTTGTGAAAATGGATGGGTGCCCTCTAAGGGGGACAGCTGAAGAAAAGCACTTCTTACTCACTTAAGTACACCACTTTAAAATACTTTTTTTTAGGGGGCAGTAAAGATTCCACCAGCCTCTTCTTTTCAGAACTAATAAGCATATACTACAGGGTAGTTTGATGCACAGACTACCCAGGGAAATATTATACCCTGCCTTTCGGAGGCAATCTGCATAGATGATCAGAATGTGCCCCTTATTATTTCACTAATACATTTACAGAATAAACTGTAGCCAGAGTAAGTGTAATCATAGGACTATCTCTAGAGTCAGCCCACTAAATTGTGCATTCCTGACTCACTGAAAAGACATCGGGTCACTTGCCGTTTGAGTGGCTGCGGAGCGTGGGAGGAGCCTCATCCATACCTCAGAGTAGTTTCAATCAATACTCCAAGATCCTGGAGTTACACGTTCATCCCTCCAGAAGATTAAAAATATATCCTGTGCTAAGGAAAGAATACAAGAGCAGGAAAATATGCTTTAATAGAGATAACATCAATCTACTAGTACAGAGCAGCTTGATTTATGGCTTCCACTGTCCCAGCGTGCTGCTTTGGTCATACGTAATTTTTTTCAGTCCTGATTTTCAGTCCTTTTTCAGTTCAGTAATAAAACTTGATCTATCATGAAAAACCAAGAATTACTTCTAAATTTGCTTTTGTGATTACGTATCTGACTGGGAGCTTCCAGTGACAAAAAGCTATCTCTACTTTCAAAGTCAAGGCTAGCAGCACCTGAGAGCAGCTTAAACAGCTATTCACAAGATAATGCTACAATGCGCAACGCTTCGGCTTGAGGAGGGTTACAGTCACAGAAATCATCAGACACTGTAACAAACACCAGCCAGATTCTTTCTGTATGGAATAGCTTTAGCAAACAGTAAGCCACTGGCCAAGAGAAGCTGATGTTCTCCGCATTCAGAACAGTTGCCCATTGTGAATGTTTGTATTTTCGATATCTACAATTTTTGAGAGAAGCTTCTAACAACAATTGACAGAAGATAATCCTGCATCTAAAAGCAGCCCAATGCCACCTTGCAGCAATGGCCATTTTATTTGAAGCAGAGAACATTTTGCCACACAACTGAAAAGCTAGAGTATATTTGGATGTCTATTTTCAACCATGATTGGGCAGTGTTCACAGGGGAGCCACAGCCACACTGCTTCCCCTGCTGAATTTCAGGATTCTGTCCTAAAAAGCACCCGATTCACATGGCTCCAGTCACCTGTCCCAAAACACACTAAAACCTTACCTTTCTTGAAAGCTCAGGGAAGTTGTGAACACATTGAAGGCAAGACTTCCCAACAAAGTCTTTAGAAATCAGAACAAAGTCTTTAGAAATCAGAGACACAGTTACACGTTTTTCCCGCAGTATGTTACAAGTTTAATTGTGCAAAAATACAGTCATCAAGACTTCAGCTTTATTGTGAACTGAACAGAATTGCAGTGATGTACAGGCATGGAAAGAGCTACTACTGTAATTAGAACAAATACACCAAAATTGTTGAGGCAACCAAGTGGTTCAATACACTGAGATACTCTTCTCACATGATTTAGACAACCTGTATCTATCTACTGTACATCAAGAGAATCAAAGAAATGACACCTAAAAGGACAGCTAGTAGCAGACTAATGAAGTTTCAGACTGCACTAACTCAAAAGAACATTAAAAAATGGTTTAGACAGATTCTCCTGCAATGCCAAGAGTTAGCCTGTGATACTGCAAGCGTGACGTGTAACTCCTCTTAATTCAACACAGACTATATTGTGTTTTAGCAAAACAAAAGGCTTTCCTAATGCCTATTTGTTTCAAGCACAGGAAGAGGAAGCATTAACAATCTTTAAAATTGTATTTCAAACTATGAGACACCAATGGTGTTGCAAAAGAAACAGATGAGGGGAAAAAAAACAAAAAAAACAAACTTCCAGAGCTCAGTCCTCTGCCTCCACCACTTAATAAAACAAAAAAACCCCACGAAAATAATACATATGGACAAGAAAGGCATTGCTGAATGCCCTCGACCCCATTAAAATCTTCCTGTAGTGCCTACATCACTGAGGAAAAAACAGTTTTCCAAGCAATTCCTTTCCTTGCACATCCATATTTTAGCACAATTAGACTGGACATTTGTAATGTTGTTCCCTGCAGCTACTTTTTGGTCTTAACAAATCTATGTGCTTCTTGCAAAAGTGTTTCAACATCTTCGTTATCCTTGTCTTCTGAACTTGGTTCCCAGTCAGAGTCTTCATCAGTAGGTTCACACTCCTCTTCCTCATCATCTATAAAGCTGTCGTTAAGGTCATATTCATTTGGTTCATCATCATTGGCACTATCTTTCTCCACAGCCCTTCTTCCTGTAGGGACAAAATGTCATATATTCATGAATCATAAATACAGAACTAGAGAGACCTTCCAGAGACCATCTAGTTAATCTCTCCCCTCAGAAGGGGAAAGAAAGAATCAACTGAAGCACTCTACCCAATGCTGACAATTTTGGGTTTGATTTTCAAGATTCATGAAAAGCTGTGCCATCTCTCTCTGACCCCTACTGCAGCACTTACCATTTAGCAGTCTGACCACTTAGAAGGTCTTCCTTACTGGCTTTTCTTCTGGCACTTGGAAGACAAAATCAGGCCTCTTCTGATATCAGAAGAAAACACTATGAGATAATGTCTTCTGATAACTCTCCTTTCCCTAAGGAGTGGCGCACACAGTTTTCCTAGTTGGCTTCCTGCTGCTTCTGTACCTAAACAATCTTTCCTGAGCTTGAGGTGAGAGAAGGGAATCTGCTAGATCACTCGCCTCCTATATTCTCACCTTGGATCCGCGCTGGATAGTCTGTGCTTCCTTTTTGAACACAGGTTAAGGAAACATCACATGCTGAACACTTCTCTCCTGAGCTGGCTGCAGCCTACCTGTTTCCCAGTTCAGTCTATTCTATCACACTGCTTTCTCATTGGCTATCCATCCATCTTCTTCACAAATTACATTTGTGATCAAATTGCCTTCTGCCTTCATGGTATTTTGCAATACTCTGTATTGGCAAGAATCAAAGACTCAGAAACCTCTGTTTACAAGAAATGGATGCTGTTCACAGCATGTTCCTAAACTTTTTTAGACAGCTTGTTTTGCAGTATTCTTTTAGTTGTTTGACTGTGTTGGCACATTTAAACCAATTCCCAGGGGAAGGATAATTCTGGTATTTGAAGAAGCCTTATCTTATCTGACTTGGTATTGTCTATACAAAGCTGCTGCCATGGCAGCATTGTCTTCTCCTTTTATTTACTGGTAGCTGTGAACCTTTTACAAGTTTATTTCCACTGCTTTGTGATTTTGGCAGATGTGCATAACCCTTGCTCTAAAAGCCTGCACTCACTCTCTTTTTCTTACATGTCCACAATTCCTAACTAGCCATAGTCTGTTAATATTCCAATCAAGTGTTCTGCCCTTTAGTCATACCTCTGAGTAAAACCATATTTGTTCTTCTTCTTCCAAGCTTCCAATTTCTGCATTCTTATTTTATCTAGAGATAACCTGTCAGTGATCTCACACAGAAAATTTATCTGCTGAGCGGTTCTTATCATCTTTCATATGAAACTATCAACATATATTTTTTTTTCTCAGCTACAGATCCTAGTCCAAATCATCAACATTTGTATTAACCATAAGCATTTCTTAGCAGCTTCTTGCAACCTCAGGTCAGAGCTCCAGGCATGCAAGCTATGCCTGTGGTGAACTAACAAGAACACCAGTACCTTACGTAGTCAGATCACATCTTCTATCAGTTACATTTTTCTACTAGCGGGAACATTACTATTCCAGAATTATCTTATGGTTTGATTAACATTTTGCACTCTATAGCAACTCTCAGCCAAGGCTTTCAAAAGCATTTACAGCATTAGCCAAGTTTCTCAAAGATGTACAATTTTATGGGTGAATTGTGCTACAGAAGCACTGAATGACCTCAGCCACGTGTGACACAGCCAGTAACATAGCTGAGAAATATCCTATGGCCAGCAATCTATATTCTTTGAAGGACCAACTGTGCACTACCTAGCAAAAAGTCTTGAAGATGCCAACATTGAAATTTGAGCTGTAATCCACTATTCTGCTTGCTAGTTTATTGTTTACCAGACTTCAGAGGAAATTAATCACGCCCATGTTTACCCACACCAGCAGAATTGCTTCTAAGAATCACAGACTACGGTCCTGAGGCATGAATTATGTCTTGGAGGGGAGAGGTCAAAACAAAAACACTAAATACAATAAAAACAAAATCCCTCTTCTCAGACTAAGCTTATGAGAATGATAAACCCAAGACCTGCTTAGCAAAGAAAAGCTGCTCTTCACTTTGAAAGCACTGTGGGTGGTATTTTACAATAGAAGTAGGAATTCTGGCAAAATACTGGTTACTTCCATATTTTTCCTACAAATGTACGAGGAGCATACTATGGCTTTCCTCCCTGTACATCAATGCTTTTAGATTTCAGCAGTGAATGATGCGCTTCCTTCCATGTCTTCCCACTCCACCTCTTTCTGCTACGTTTAACTCAGCCCCACGGCCCCTAAAGCTGCTCATTAGGCGCAATTCTGCCTTTTCCCTAGTACCATATTTCTAAAGATGACATTGAAACTTTCTCTGAAAGTATCTGCTCCATGTGGGGAGAAAAAGCTTGCTGACCATGCTGACTGCCCTTTTCAGAGAGTTATATTTGCAAGGGAGCTGATTAGCTTGCTAGAAAACCTACAAAGAAGTGTGTAGGATAATCCTGCATAGTCCATAGCCACAGCAGGTCATTCATCTTGGGTAGCAACAACGTAGTGAGGTCATTCCGTAGTGACAATTTAATGACAGCATAACTCTAACCTTTTTTTGTTTTGTTTTGTTTCCTCCCTTACAACTATTCTCCCGGCAATTAGCCTTAGATTATTTCTCAGAATATAGACTGCATTCTCTACAGGCAATCTGCAGTCCCTCTGGTACCAGTTAGGCTAAAAATGTTAAAAACTGAATATGTCAAATGCCACGTACATGGTACCCTTTCCTTGGCTGGCAGTGTTTAAATACACTTGTATGGAAATTAATCCTGCTGTGCTTAACAGTGCGGTTGTGACAAACAGCATGAAAGAAAGGTTAGTGGAGGCCTGACTGTCTGTGGGACTGACCTTGCATGCCTCCATTTGACTGCCTCAGACATGAGCTTGCGGAGCCCAGCCTTTTACAAGCTTTGCCCTCAAGAGAGCTAAGCAAGCCAGTCAACAAGATGGAGAAAAACAATAAACTAAAAATCCAGTAAATATGAACAGCACTTTAATTAATGAATTCCCTTCTTTTCCCTGTGCATGGAACATCAGTTCTTCCCTGGTTCGTTCTTAGTAAGAGGAGCTGAATTTGATAAACTGAATTTCACTTCCATGTTAAAGATTTATGTGCTTACAAGAGAAGCACTTTTCCACCCATAGTCACGCTTGGCTGACCACGTGCCATGAGCTGTACATGCAGGATCTACCATTCAGGTAAGGAAGGTATACTTATGAAAGCACAGCTACAGTTTAAAACCTTCAAGATTTAGATTTAGACTAAGGAGGACTTCAGATATGCACACAGTTCAGCTTGCTTCATTATAAAATCTTAACGCCTCACTGCTCTTAGAATGCTGCTAACAATTCTCACCACGCTGTAATACACATTTCTACAAGGGAACAGTGACCAAGATGGGCAATGGGATGTGTCAAAACAGACCGGTAACAAATATGCCTCAGAATATACTAGTGCACAGATACAACCCTATCAAGCATTCAGCGATAGCAAGAGCGCATGCATACACGATAAGGAAATGGATGGGGAAAAAATTTCTCAGCAGAAAGAATAAAGGCAAACTCTTGCATCCACCCACAACAGAAAAGGAGGGCAAAACACCCTGCCTAGAAAAATAACTATACCTATTTGCACTTTTATTTATTTTCTCTAGAAGATAGATCCCTCTATTTTGATGATTTCTTTGGGAGATCACCTTGGTGATCTCAAGGAAGACAAGCCAGTTCCCACTTGAGATGCAGCAGTTCCACATCCTCATGCTTTGTTCAGGCCAGTGGAAGTGAAGATGGCATACCATCAGACTTTCACACTGCTCTTCAAAGCTCACTTTTAAATTATTTTAGAAAGAATAGGAAGCTTCACATGTGAGACAGACACCAAAGAAGCCTGAAAACAGACCTAAAGGATATTTAAAACGAGTCCATGCACTCAGAATGTGTAAGTTAACCTTCTTGGCAGCAGCAAAGCAAGCTACATGTGCTACTGGGAAGTGGAGGAGATGTTCACACACAGTATTACAATTTACATTATCAAGAGAGACTACAGCTCACCTATGCTACTATATAATCCTCACTGATGACTAGAAATTAAAGTAAGAAGGATATGTATGTGGTTTAAATTTAAAGCTACCCCGATCTCAAAGGCATTAACCTTCGCCTATACTTTAGTCCTAACAAGCCAGTATCTTACCTGAAACATCAATACCTCTTAGTAAGTATAAGAAAAGCTCATTAGCACATGCACAGATATCACTTGAAAGTTATTTAAAGGTCAATGCAATGCAGAAGGAATATATCAATGTTTCAAGAGCAATCAATCTTTACAGGGCAACCTTAACTAGTTGTGGATGAAATATTGGATTCCTTTCATCCTGTTATGACCCCTGTGCAAGGAAGGAAGAATCAATTTAGCCACGTGTCTTGCCTTAAAACATTTGTTTGCTTTCTTGTCTGCTTCCAGGGAAGTACAGGTATGTCAACCCAGGAAGCTTGATACACAGAATTTCAGCACTACTACATGTGATAAAGCAAGCAGGGTTAAACTAAAATAATGAATACTTTCTCCTCAGGCAAGTATTATCAAGCATCTCCAGCGCTATTAAATGCCCCAAAACCAAGGCAGATCGGTTGCATCCCGTGCTGATGTGCCCATTCACAACATTAGAACACACTCACCATTTTTTGAAGTCCGTTGTCGGGTTCTTCTTTCGGTTACTAAAGAGAGAAAAGTTATTAGTCAGGACAGAGTACAACCTAGCATAAGGGTTATTCATCAAGGTTGCTACAATAGAAGACTGATCTATTAAAATAAATGCTGCAATGGTTCTGCTGTATTTACAAGTATAGGAACTACTCTGCTGACCAAACCCCCCTTTTTTTTGGTATCGAATGATTCTTGAGAGAATACCCAGATGAAGAGTTCTTACTATTATGAATCATGCCATCCGCAGACAAATGTCATCAATACTGGTTGGATTTTTTAAGTAGAAAACTGGAATATTTCAAAACATTTAAATATTTCGCACTATTGTTTCCATAAATGCCATTTCTCCTTAATAATGTCATAATCCTGATTCTTTAAAGTAAAATACATATCATTGCATTTCCATAACTGTCATGCTCTGAAATATTGTTTATTGCACTGGGATTTCAAGTGGAAAAAAATTTCCAAGTCCAATAATCAAGAAAAGCACAAAAAAATGCAAAGTATCTCTTTGAATTCTTTAAGAACAGACAAAATGTAAACGGCACATTCCCCTGTGTTTTTCAACAAGTCTGGTTATTGGAATATAAAAGACTAGGAAGTTTTACAGTAGAAACTCAGATTCAGTTTTAATTATATTGCTTCCAAGCCTCAAGAGAACACACATGAAAAAAATTGTTCTCTCAGTATGAAAATCACTGGTCCAAAAAAAAAATTAAAATAAAATAAGATGACAGACATGCTTGCAATATTTGGTTTAGAGCATCACAAAACTTTAAAATCATATGTTACCTGGGGATTTCCTAGCAAAACAAAAATAAGAATAAAAAGTAAGCATGAAATCTTACAATATAAATTTATACAGTTAAAACATAAAATATTTCTCTGTTACATTTTGCTATGGGGATGGGAGAAAAGCTACAGAAATTTACTGCAGTACCCATTTGACATGTTGGGAAATAACTTCAGTAACACCTAACTATATTCCCTGCTTTGAGTGTAATACTCCAGTTCTCAATGGAGGAAGTAGAATACAGAGATCCAGTAATGTCACACTATACCATATTTAATTTTCAATAAAACCTATGAAAATAGCCACTTGCCACACAGCAGTTTTGTCAAAATGTAAGATACAATGCATATAAACTATGTCAATTGCGTCTGACCCAGGCCATCTCACTTCAGTTGAAAAACATATGAAGAAGTGAGTGTAGGTTTGCAGTGGCCAAGCAACCTTCCTTATCACAGACAAGGGCAAGACCTCAAGCTTAAGAAGCGCAAGGATGCAGCGCAATACAAAGCAAGCTGTAAAATGCAGTGATTTTCACTTACAGCAGCTGAAAGCATTTTAGTCCAAATTTTTCGTATCCATTACTGGGTTTTGGAGTTTCACCCTCCCACACTTTGAGCTACATCGAACAACTTGGCTTACCTGGAGGTGCACTGTGCTTGTATTCTAGCTTGTGCTGTGGATTCTTCCTGCAAAGAAAACAGTAAAAGCTTGATTTGCCACCTTGTTCCACACTTAACAAGCCCAGAACTCCTTGGTATTTTATGGATAATTTTCATTCCTTTTTCCTCTATTTTACAGAATACCCTTGCTGTGAAGGCTGCCTTGTAAAAGTAGTTGCTTATTTATGTTTTCTTATTCTTCAAAGAACAGAATAGTATAGTTAGTCTTCACTAGAAAAGTCTTATTTTTTTATGTCAAAAAACTTGTCACAAATTCACATGCTTCAAGTTGTTTTACAATTCTATAGCTACTGCCATCGCAAAGTACATTATGTGTGCATTAGACAGAAGTGATAGTTACCTGAATAAAAAATGAAAATACAGCTTCCTATTAAATACACTGTACTGGAACAAAAAGAATTGCCTGTTTCAGAGTTTTGCTACTATTGTGAGCATCAGACCATTTGATCCCAGCTCAAGGCATAGCATTTAGATCATTTAATTATGTTCCCTTCAAGTAGTAGCCAACAGATAAAGGCAACAAAAGTATGAAGAAAACTCTTCAAATTGCATCTGTGGCTTTGTTGAAAGAATTATTATTGCTCCAAGGTGTCTCCTTTCCTCTACCACCTAAGAAACAAACACAGATTAAGAAATTATCAACTAATACAGCACAGAGGTTGTCTTATCTGGAATTGGATAAAGCATCCGTTGTACTCCTGAAAAGTACATTGTCAATTTCGTTATTGAAATGAACCCAGATTTCTCAATTTTCTGTTTTTCAGAAGAGAAACACTTTTTCTGCACTAACTGAATATAACATGGCTTTTTCTTAAAAGCCACCCTTCATTTTGTTACGTTTCATAGAGAACATGCTCTTTAGGATCACTACAATGTCTGTGAGAGAGAGAAGAAAGTGTTTCTGCTAAGGCAAATCTTTATTAACAGCAGCTGTTAGTTTCAATATGCCCCCACAGAATTGCTGTTGCCTTAAAATATATCCTTTTTGTCCATTTTGTCAATTACAGAGCAGTCATTAAACTCTGCTAAATAGAAGTGTAAAACCTAGACACTGAGAAATACAATGGAGTAAACCAATCTTTTGAAGAAAATCAACAGTGCTTAGAAGAAACTGAAGTCAGACATAAACTGGATTTTATTGCTGTTACCTAAATTATGTTTTCTAACAAATCAAATACTGATTAAAGTAGTTTTTGTACAAAATCTCAACAAATATTTTATAAAAATTTATAAGTTACGTATCAAGAACAACATGTAACTATAATCTATTGTTTATGTTAAAAAAAAAAAAGAGAATAGTTTACTACGTTGACAAACACGCTGATCTCTAAGTCACTGAATAGGTTCCAAAAGTGAAGTTTTCATGTTTACCAGCTGAAATCACTAACAAATATTTTGCACAGACTTGGGTACTTTAAAGGTAGTAGTCTGTCCACAGGAAGTTTCAGAAGGCAATGAGACTTTAGAAAGAACCATAATGATAGCCTACACTCAAGATTTAACGTCAATAATTACTCATTATCCTATTATAATTTTGTAACTCCAGGGGAGAACAGTCTTAACCTGTAAAGCAAGAAAAGCCATTTTGTACAATATTTCTTACCTATAACAAGCTGTTCCGTATGGACATTCAGGCCGGTTATCATTATTACCCTGAGTTACGATCTCCATTTCATGATAGTCGTCATCGTTAGGGTGACTGAACTGCTGGAAGTGAATGGGATTCTTCCTGGGAAAGGCAAATATATATCGAGAACTGACTGTTCCATTTAAACATAAGAAGTGGAGATAAGAAGGGTGTTACTGAATCAGTGACAACTCATTTTTCTGTGGTTATGTAAAAAAGAGCTTGTAACATTTAACTTTATGCAGAATGTAAGACCTACTTTCATGATAACAGAAGAAAAGCTTTGCTTTGCAGCACAGGCTGCAAAGGAGGTTAAAACAAGAATTTTCCTATTTGCCATCAGCTTTGAGTTTCAGACCTCCAACACATATACAATCTACTGATGTAGTCACATAGCATGAATCTTACTCAGTGGACAACTTGCTCTGTTACGACTCCTTCTGGAGCTATCAAAGTGCGATCGAAACTTCTACTTGAAGTCTTAGCACAAGTTGGAAGGGCCAGCTGAACAACTGCAGCACTAAAGATTCCCCACATCCTTGGGTAATCGCATATTAGCTTCAGGCAATCTGCCTCAACTATTATTTCTGTTCCATATACAAGTTACCGCTCACTCAAATACTTCAAATGCCAGCACACTATTCCAGATGGAGCAGTCTATTGGACGTTACATTGATTATGCTGGCAAGTTTGGTTGGCTACCATGATGTTTTATTTGAAATACCAAATTACAACAATGACATGAAGTTGCACCATAAGATGTGACGGCTCTGCATGTAGCTGAGTCACACCAATATTAGTGATGAGAGCACATTACTAGCATCCATGACATTTTGCTCTGCAACACTTACACAGTTGAATCCAGGGTGAGCAAGTAGTGAATACAAACCTATGCATCATTGAAAGAACATTCCTATCGCTTCTAGGCGATATCTTTGGATACACATCATACAACACAAGACAGCTATAACAACACTACTTAGAGAAGTGTTTGCATTACAAAACTTCTGTAAGTGACATTAAAAGAACAGAAAAAACAAGTTACAACTTCAGAAGAAATTCACTTGACAGATCAAAACACTAAAAAATTATGTCAAAGCCAACATACTCATACCAAAAGCAAATCTAGTTTTTCCCTATGATTTCTTTTAGAGACACTTTTTTCCAAGCATAATATTTAAAAGCATAGAATGTGAGATATTTTAATAAATTATTTTCCAAAAGACATCCACAAAATACTTCAGTGATTTACCACACTAAGTACATAACCTTCAATGCGTTTGTGCAAATTATAAAAGCAAACTGCTTGCCTCAAGCAAGAGGAATGACAACTTTACACTACAGAGTGATTACTGCTTTTATTTACACTTGTTACAGCTGCATTTAGAAACACAAAGCCAGAAACATGTATGTAGCTATCTACATACACAACAGGTTCTTCAATGATCACAGCCATTCTCTCCTTTAAATTTCTTTAACTTTATAAGCAACAGCCAATGTTAATTTCAGCATTTTACCTACTACCGTAAGAAAAAAAAGCTTCTGCAGCTTTTGCAAAATGATTAAGCACTGTGAGCCCTACCAGCCATTCAGGCCTCCTTTTAGGCATTCAAAAACTACTAGGTATTTAGTATCAATACTTCAAATCTCCATTTGCCTGGTATCTTTCACTCAGGAAGCTCAACAAGCAAGCTACAGATAAACTCTTCAATGAGATACTAATCAAAGACCCGGTATCCCTTCAATCTATTTACAGGGGTGACAAACTTCTTGTCCTGGTCTTTTCTGTTAACTCTTGCAAACTGTAGGGTAAGCAAATATTGTTTCACTAGAAGTCATTGCAAGATTGCATTTACTCATCATTTACTCTACCATAAGTTCTCAGGAAACTTCACTTACACCAAATACAGGCTGGCTGTCTACTTATTTTCCCATTTAAAAATAAATGGGATAAAACCAAGTAATTTTAGAGGCTACTTGCTTTGTTTTCTAAACCCATGAAGCTAGCGTATTAGCAATATAAGCAAGGGTCTTGAGTCATTTGAGACACAATTCATCTTCTGAAAGGGATACAGAAGCAACTAATGTTCTGTGAAATCATTTTTATATTTATTCCTACAGTAAGATACGTGGAGCATCATAGTCACCAAGGAAAGAAGGCCTAATAGCTGTCATTTAGCCAGCCTATTGTATTTTAGAAGATATCCATTTCCTTTCAAAAATTTACTTTGAAACCTACTTGACAACGCCAAACAGCCCTTGTTGGAAGAGAGGAAAAAAAAAGGAAAAAGAAAATGAAAGTAGTATGGGAGGAAGGAGGAAGAGATTAAAAGGTCCAGATGTACACTCCTGATTACAAGGCTTCAGGATTCTTTGGTCCAGTGGATGATGATCCTCAAATTATACATTACCTGTGAAGCATCTTAAACACATCCTACTTCAGATGCTTAGGACCAGTAGAGACATCATATTTTATCTTACTTTTACCTGGATAATTTGCACATTGTTGTGCAATGATATCCAGCAAAATAAACAGAAGCAGAGAAGTGCATGGCTTATATTAGGCAAACATTTTCCCTTCTTGCAAAAATCTGAAGCTTCTTTCTTTTATTAAGGGTTTGGTTTGGTTGAGGTTTTTTGTTGGTTTGGGTTTTTGGGGTTGTTTTTTTTTTTAGACATAAAAGATTTGAGTTGTAAGAGCACAACATCTATCACACCATGAGTTGCACTCCAAAGTTAATTAGTTTCACAACAAAACCACTGCACAGGAATATGTCACTCATTTGATCAAAACAAAATCATTAAGCTTTACTCACACAAAAAAATCAACCAATTAAAAGCCTATTTTAAGAATGAAGTTTTATGGGAGATTTGCCTTCTCATAAACGTACTCACACGGTTACTGTAACTTTACTTTCACAGACGCTCTGAATTTGTATACTCACACTTCATGATGCAGAAGATTATGCAGATAAAATTTATGCAAATAAAACTGATAAAGTTATTCAGAATCAATATAGCCATCTCAAGCAGAAGTTGAGTATTGCTCAGTGAAATATTTAAGACAGTTTTTTGTCTGTGCAGCTACCAAAAACAACTTAAATGCTTTTTCCAGTGCAAGTTTAACTGATTAGGTCAGAATCCCTGGCTCTTCATAATCACATGCAGAAGACCCCTGTCATTTCAAGAGCTTACTTTCTCAGCTACTAAAGAAACTGGTAGGGAAGATATAATGAATTGCCAGCAGGAGTTATAGAGCCATAGAATTCAAGCCTGAAGTTATGCCACAACTCCATTTAAGATGATTGTAAGCTATAAATTTTAAGTCTTCTTAGAAGACAGGACTCAAAAAGACACACTCAGGTCTTCAGCTGCCAGATTGAAAAGCTTAAGGTGAAAGCTTTACAGAAATGTTATAGTTACCAAAGCAATACTATTTTACGATGTTGACTCCTATAGCACATCTCGTTGGAAGACACCTTTCATAAGGTTAAAGTAATGAAGGAGAGGGAAACCAATTACCCATTGTACTCAAAAGAGCACTCAAAGCAGCTCCTCTTCCTTAGCAACTCTAAAAACTAGTTTTTGCTCAAGGAAAACACTACACAATGAAAAACTGAATACGCTATCAACATGTTCCTTCAAAGCATCCATAAACGTCACACTTACATATATGGTCTGTTGAAAACATGAGTAACTGCAGTTACTCGCTTTAATCTACCGTAGCTATCCCATTGATGCAGAAAGACTACTTGGTTGTCTTGTATTAAAAGCAAATACTAACACAGACTACAGAGCATATTTCTTTCACTGTTTAGTCTCATGACATTTCTGGCAGATCAAAGCTGATGTTTTTTGATACTTCCTATTTACAAACTTCTCCAACAGAAGAACATTTTGTTATGCATTATTCCACAGCATTCCTTTTACTTACAAAGCTGTACTTTTGGAAAAGTATTGCTGCCGAAAGTTTTAGAATAAAGACCCAAGAATAAATGCACACATACAGACTCCTGTTCCATATTAACTGTAGCTAAAATTTGCATTCCTAAACATTAGGAATCCTTCAGCATATTACAGCATTAAATCAGCTTAACCCCCAAACAGGGGAAAACTTATCTTAGCAAAATTAAAAGTAGCTATAGCAAACTAGAGGCTGCGTTTGTACTACTGGATGAGCTTAACTGCCTAATAAAACATGTTTTCATCATATTCATTAAGGGCAAAATTTGAGATACATGATAAAAAGCTGCATGAAAGCTGGAAATCTGATGTATTCATTAACATAACAGCTTTACGCTTTTGATTTACATATTGAACATAAACAAGAATCCATTGTACTTGTTTGTTTTCTAAATAACCTCACTGTTCTTCCTATTGTTCAAGCCCCTTAGGGAGAAAAAATAAGTTGGAGGCAAAAAAAAAGGGGGCAACGGAGGAGAAGGAAGGGGCAACGGAGGAGAAGGAAGGGGCAACGGAGGAGAAGGAAGGGGCAACGGAGGAGAAGGAAGGGGCAACGGAGGAGAAGGAAGGGGCAACGGAGGAGAAGGAAGGGGCAACGGAGGAGAAGGAAGGGGCAACGGAGGAGAAGGAAGGGGCAACGGAGGAGAAGGAAGGGGCAACGGAGGAGAAGGAAGGGGCAACAAGAAAAAAGAATAATCACAGGGCCCCGTTTCCTGGCTTAGCCTTATATTTTGTGCTTATGGTGTACACAGATTTATGTAGAGCCAAAAGTCTTCTCCTAAATGCAGTCCTCAGGTCATCGGTCATTTGCTAGCCTCAGGACCACCTCTAGATTTGTATCTTCTCTTTGATATATCAGTAGACAGCACTCCAGATCTTTTCTGGGCAGAAAGAACTAGCAGGAGGCCAGGCACTCAGCACTGGTGTTTTGGAACTTCGCTGGAACATTCGTATCGCACATAACATTTGTATGACAGATCTTTCACCGCGAAGTGAGAGGATATGAGTAGGAGAAAAAAAGGGAAAAAAAAAAAGTAAAATTGTTCTTCACTTGAAGTATTACCAAAGACACTGACCAGACAAGGGTTAACATGGAACTTGTAAGTATGCCTTGTTCTGGTTTTAGGTAGGGACTGAAAGCATCAAAAAAAACCCCCCAAAATGGCAGACTGGCCAATTTATAATAAAAATAATTCTTGATTACTCAGGGAAGACCAATAATAAGTATTTTAAATATTCAGATCATAAAGCATGCAATAGCTTCAATAAATACAATCATCTTTCATAAAAGTTTTATCTGCTAATAAAGCAAGCCTACAGGGTCTATGTTGGGCTTTAAACCATTTACATCTCTTCTCCCTGCTGGTACACGTACTGTATACACAGTGGGTTTTTTTATTTCTTTTTTTTCTAAAATGGACCTTTGTTTCTTATTTCCTACATTTCATCTTTTAATTTGCTGAAGTATTTCATCCCTTATTTGGGTTATAGTAGCAGTTCACACAACATCCTGGCTCCTCCTTTTATACTTTTAAAATTCTTGTTATGCCATTTGTTTCTCATCAGTCCCCTGCTTACCAAAAGATATTTTTCAAATCAAAGCTTGTAACGACTTTACAGTTTTCTCTTCCATAGCTAATACATTACTTCTTAATAATAAGCTATCTTAAGCTAGTTTTAATTTTGCTTTACCTGTAACAGCCTGTTCCATACATGCAAGGTGTCCTCTTACGCTTGATCTGTTTGGAGCTTTCTGAAGCATCTGCACTTCTGGTTGAATCAGAAATCTCAGTCTCGTAATCCAGATTTGCATCAGGCTCAAGAATCCCTTCCTGGGCACCAAAATTTTGGGAAGTCCTGCCCCAGTGAGCTTGTTGGCTTGTAGAACCAGTAATCTGCTCTTTGTTTTCTGTTTCCTCAATTACATTTGTTTTACTGGAGATCTGACCTATTCTTTTAGAACATTTACTATGCAGCTGCCTACCATTTTTTTCCAGAGAACTTCCAGGGGTTTTTGTTCCAGTCTTGCCATTTCCTTCCGTTTTTCTCACAGTACTCTCAAGGGGAAATCCAGATGTATTCTGTGGAACAAGGTTACATTTTGAAGGACCTGAAAATTTACGTTCTTCAGAATTAAAAGCTTTAAGGTCAAACTCTGCCTCATCTTATCATTCCAGTTTTCAAAATCAGAGAATCATAGAACAGCCAGGTTGGAAGGGACCTCGAAAAATCATCTAGTCCATCCTTTAAAACCTTCTACTCCACTTTCCAAACTGAAGTTAGCTGCAAAATGCAGCTGCTGAATGAAAGGCTCAAGTTAAGAACACATAGACACACACACAATTTAAAGAAAAACTTATCCTAGAGCTCCTGTCCTCAGCTTCACTTCCCTCCCAACACAGACAGGCTCCTCTCACAAACTGAGGTGGTGAGAATAGTCCAAGACTTCAGCTTAAATTAACTTTAAATTAAACATACTGCTCCTGAAAATGAATGGGGGTTATAAATAGACTTTAGAAGAACGTACATTCCTATACAAGAATCAGTTTTAACCCCTTAAGTACCAAGGTATACGGGATATATATATATTTATCTATATATGGGAATTCATGATATACACCTTGAGCTTAATCCCATCCCAATTTACATCTTAAATGCTTCAGCTCATGACTCTAAATCATAATACAGTTTGTCAGTAGATACCATCAGGCAACAACTTCACTTTTGACAAACACTGCATTTTAAATTTTGGATCATATATACACTTAAAATAAGAGATGTGTGCTTTAGAAAAAGCATGAGATACACAACCAAGACAGGAACATCGTCCCGACAACCAAGATGTTACCTGGAATCATACCTATACTGAAGGCTGAACTACTTTGATATGCTACAGAACTATTCAGAGGTCTCTGCTCTCTACAGTTTATTATCTAGGCTCCAGTAAATTTATACTTGGTTTACAAGTATGTGTTTGGCAGACCTTGAAAAATCAGCTGGTGGTTTCCTATTTGATTTTGTTCCTTTCAATGCAAGTCTCATCACATGATAACCAAAACCAGAGACAATTACATCTGAGCAGCAACATGATTAAGAAAGGCCAAAGTCAGCATTAACATCAAATCACCCTGACAGTAGCATATTTAGCAAGTCAACTTGGAGACAAAGATGACTCTCTTATCGAGACTCCCAAAATCAGGCTCAGCAAACAACTGCAGTTTAGGAAATTAGGAAATTTAGGAAATTACTCTAATTTGCCACTCCCACTTGTGACTTCTCTACAACATACTTCAATCCATTGCCCATATTTTATATAATGAGACTAAACACTTTCACATTTATTATGATGATTAGTTAAAAAACAGGTTGCAGTCAAGGAAAACCAGAGACAACAGGACTATTGGCACTGGTTATAGCGTGTATGTAGCCTCACTGCCATCTGGTGGCCGCTGGCACTTAGAAGAATTAATATTCCTTTTACTTCCCACTCTACAGCAGATTTTCTCAATCGCCTTAAATGTGACAGCAGGAGCATGATTTTGGTTTTGTCACCAAAATTCCAATTTTTTTAGAGCTCTTTATGATTATTATTTTTGCTTGCACTGACACATTATTTTTTATGCAAAGTTCTGAAGGCAATTTCTTACACTGTGCTCAAGATAAAAATAATTTATGAAATCATTAGGAGAAAATAAGTAAGGCTTCATACTTACAAACTGCAAAATGAAACAATTCATTATGTAGTCACTCACCTTATAGTTTGACAAAGAGAAAACAGCACTGCTGGTGGTATTAATGTACCCAGCCAACAACAAAGCTCACCACTCAGAACACTTTTTCTGATTAAAAGATACCACCCTGAAGGGGATGCTGAGTAGCTAATTTCAATTAACCTTAAGATTTAATTAAAAAACAAAACCAACCCCCAATTGTTTTCCGTGTCAAAACCAATGAAGCTTACCAAATAGTGGTATTTTAAGTATTTTATCAGATCCTATAACAGATCCAGGCAATTGTAATGCTAGACATTAGCAACACCTGCCCAGGTTGTTCACTTAAAGGAAAAGACTGTGAAAGCCTCACTTTCCTCTCACCAGAATATGTTCTGTCTTTGATAATAATCCTTCTCCATTTATTATTAGCAGGGTGCTATCAGTAAGCATTTAACTGCCTATAAATGCAGCTGTAATTTAAAGACACAGACACATTGAGCAGCTGGACTGAAGTGCCCGTTCACTCACTGCCACAGAAAGTTTTGGATTTCAGATTGCTTTTTTGCTTTCCTTTTTTGAGCTTGGATTTTTAAGATAGTGCCATAAGCACACTCACTGCTACTTTTCTTCAAGACATAGCAGTTGCTAAGCCACACACCATAATTTTCTGACCATAAAACTTCACCAACTAGAATGGCACTAGTTTGGGCAAAGTCCGGTGTCACATATATCAGTGTCATACCATCGCCTATCCCCAAAGGTTCTTGGGAAAAGAAACTACACACTAAGCCAATCCTAGGACCAGTACTCGGCCCACGTCTTCCAGCCCCTTGCTGTAAAGCTGAAAGCCTGGTATTCCTGTGGAACATTTGGGGCTTAAATCCCAGATCCTGAGAAGTAAGTGCAGAAAAGCAAGTCTCTGAAGGCTTCCAGGTCCTTGCTATAGTGCTGTCCAACGGACTGGCATTTTAAAACAGCTCTTAAACAACAAATCACAAGCAGAACACATAGTTATGTTGTAAACTCAGCCTTCAACATGACATTGCCAATTACCTTCTCATTTTTTGAAATACTACAGTTCTGCCCTGAGCCAAAAAATTACCTGAGATGAAGGGACAGGGATGGAAAGACAGCTCCTTTTCCCTTGATCTTGCTCTTCACCTTCAAAATCCTCTACAGTTTCTCCAGAAGCTAATCTTTTTCTCTGCTGCACATTTACTTCTGATTTTAATGACTCCATATTACTTTCTCCCCTTCCTTGGCCTTTTTTCATTCTACTACCTTAAAAGAAAAATAAAAGGGTACTTTTGGAACACAACTTTTACAATAAAATCCTGACCGCATTAGAAATCTAAAGTTACATCAAAGCAGAAAGCTGGGCAAAAAGCATGAGAAAAAGCAGCAGTTGTGTATTTGCTATTTCAACAACACATTTTGCACTTCCCGCTTACAGGGAATTCTAAACAGCTCCAATAGCGTTCCTATGTATCCCTAGCTCCCCCAAGGTCAAGCCTTCAACAGCAGACAGATATCCCTTGCTCAGGCAGCTCCAAATCTCTGCACCTACATGATCAAAATGTTCAGTTTATAATGTTTGTTTCAAACATATATAGAACAGACATTTTAGTACTCGTGCAGAAAAAGCAAACAAACAAAACCTCCCACCCCACCCAAAAAAAGCCCAAGAATCAAACATAAAGAAAACAATCACACTAGTGCAGGACTCAACAACTCAACATGGCCAGTGGCAGTCCTCTGGTACGTGGAATTTTTTTCATCTGAGGGAATAAGCCAGCAGGGAACAGTCTAGATTGGGAAAGTCGGGGCGGGGGGGGAGCGGGGAAAAGTAAAGTTTCTTTTGCTTCTTATAGTTTTCTCAAAATTAGCTTTTGAAGAAAGGAATAGGCAGAGTAGCCAATGGCATATGACAGAGGTGTTTACAGCCAGAATTGCCCAGGTCAATCCATCCAAAGACCTGCATTTACTACAGGAGATAAGAAGCAATTGGTCAGATACCACATGAAATACTTCTGCAGAGCTGCTTGGGTATCAAGAGCCCAATTTTTCCATTACATCATCTCAGCAGAGATAGCAGGTGGAAACAGAGGCATGAAAGAATAGTTGTTGTACACAGAGGAGCAGACACACACCCACCAGCCACAGTTCATACACTTAGACTGACTAATGAAGGAAACTCAGCCGTTAGCACCTAAACTACCTCACACCTCATCACACAGGGGCGAGCGAGGTGGGGCGTGCTGCCTTTAGCAGAGAGAAACAGAGAAACACAGAAGCGCTGTTAACGTGCTTAGTCATTTCCCTTCTCTCAGTTCTTTAGTCCTTCAGTTCCATCCATAAAAGTCATCAGAGCAATAAATGCCTTGCAATAAATTTGTCAAAGAACGTCTAATGACAGTTTTCGAACTCTTTACAAGCTCCCAGGACAAAACCCAGGCTGCCAGAAAATTTTCCTGGGCTTGTGTCAATATTGCGCCCATGTGTCTCCCATTGATAGTGACTAAACACAGTATTTTGATGCTGCTACCACTGATACATAGCGGTCAAAGCTTATTGTATATTCAGCAATTTCTTTTTGCAAGAAGGACATGAGGGAATGCTTCATACTAGTAAGAAACTACTATAATGTGATGAACTGCTCCTCCTAGGAAGCAACTTTGGACTTGAAATTATCAAGTCTGATTGAGTCACAGTTAAAAATAAACTAACATGCACCACCACTCAAAACATCGCAGCTCTAAAACCTGTGAAATTAGAAGAATCTAAATTTAGAAGGGCAATACATCAGTGACTTAAGTGTGGAGAAGGATTAGAATTAAAGGCACAGAAACTACCTAGAATTTACATACTAAACAAAAGAGGTAAGTTCATAGGAACAGGCTACAGAACATCAGATGTTCAGCTGTCCAAAGAGAGTATATTACCTGGCATAAAAAAAAAGAACAGGAAGAAAATCAACTGATCAGAAAGAGCTCTGTCACACCCACAGGACTGATAACAAAGGAGACAACAGAAGTCAGTCTCTGCCAGCTGCCAGGCACAGAACGTGGAAACAGAAGTAGCAAACTAATACTTTCTATCACCACCATTATAATTTAAGAAAATAGCATCAAAGCACATGAATGTATATTGGTATGCAAATGTACTACATTGCAAACTTACCTCCTTTCATTACAGGCTCAGAAATCCTCTGAACCAGGAGATCTCTTTCCAGCATCCAAGATGGAAGCACTCTCTTTCTTTGAACAGATTTTGACTGTTCATTTTCATTATCATCAGAAAGAGGAACCTGAAACAACATTTACTGATTAGTACCTTTTTCCAGTTGCAAAAGAGACGGGCAAAAAACTAGATCACAAGTTTATACACAGTTATGTTCTTCCAACACTACCTGCTTTTTGGATGGTGCCCATTGCCTGCTTTGGGTTTTTTTTGGTTGGTTTTTTTTTTCCCTATAGTTCCTACGCACTCAGGAAAACAATTCCATAGAAACCTTCATGTAGTAAAAAAACCCAAACACCTCCTTAGACCCTTAGAATAAATATCTAAAAGGCTACAGACTGAAAGTTTCGTAGAAGAGCTATATCAGCATCTTGCTATAGAGCTTCAACACATTAAAATAAGAGAAAGAGGATGTTTAACAAACAAATGCCTGTTTGTCAAAAATAAAAAAAACCACACACAAAAAAAAAACCAACAGAAAAGTCTCGCTAGCATTCTCTCAATTCCTTTCTCCAGAAAGAAACCAGACTCTAAACAAATTAAATACACCAAAGTCATGTTCAGTACATACTTATGTACTGGAAGTAACACTATCAGCTTGAATCTCTACTTACTAAAAGGCAAGTATCCACCCCAGGAATCTCAGCTACAGTAAAGGCTGACATTTCATTTGTTGTACGTAGCTATCTACTGTATAATGACATTGACCAATGTGTCCCTTTTAGCACTACATCACTGGATACACAACAGAAGACCTAAGAAAAATCCTGCCAGCTCTGTACACACATCCAGACTGTCTGAAAGCCATTTTTACTCAGCCATGTTTTAAAAAAGCAAGAGATTTTTGCTTGGAAAACTCTGTTTTGCTGGACAAGATGCTGTCTGACACAGAAAAACAGGGGAGTTATTTATCTGTGGGTTTGTACGGATCTTGACAACACAACTCCATCAAAACTGTACAATTCAAATGAAGTGGGCTGCTAGTACACTATAAACAGATATTACTCATAGCCAGCACAAGCTCCAGATATAAATTTCAGAGGCTTTTAGGTTGGAAGAAGAGCCATTCATTCCTCTGGGCATTCACAGGTACTTACAAGCATGGTTACTGATACAGACCAGAGACCATGGATTTTGTTCTGCAGTACTGAACTCAGCTACCATATCGTTAGTTCAAAATATTCCGGTAGCAACAGCCATTTTTTTTTTATATTCCAGACAGAAAGGTTTAGAAAACACACCTTTACTTCATTTTCAACACATGCTTACAAATATTAGGTTTAACTTAAAAATTAACCACTCACCAAATGTCTGGAAGTAGCATCGTTTTTCCTCATTTTTGCAGCTCCCTGTATCTCACAGTTGGAACGTGCCGCTTTTATTATGGACTAGACGACATCTCAACAGGATGAACAGTTGATGCTTCTTCTGCATCAGCCTCCTGATTTTTGTCTGAGAAAGCATGTTAATTTTTAGCTAGTCAAACTCATTAGGAATATAAATGTAGTTTTCACATAACCACAGAACTCAGTCTGAACATTTGCCATTAATACACTTCTAAATTGAACATAACATACTTTTACACCAACTTACAGAGGAAATAAACATGCTTTCTTGTCCACCTTCCACTGAAAGTAATTTGAAGCAAATATTTTCCAATTGCTGCAGACCCCTACTGTACTGTGTTCTCACTTTTAAGTACGTAATTTATACGAGGCACTGCCAAGAGAAGACTTTGAGAAAGGTGAAGTTACAGCTTAGAATTTGCAACTTCCCAAAATTTAATTCTATACTTATAGTTAGGTAACAACATTAAGATACAGTTTTCAGGATCAGATGCCCAAGGAATCCAGCACTTAGAATCATAGAATGGTTTGGGTTGGAAGGGATCTTAAAGATCATGTAGTTCCCAACCCCCTGCCATGGGCAGGGACACCTCCCACCATAACAAGTTGCTTAAAGCCCCATCCAGCCTGGCCTTGAACACCTCCAGGGATGGGGCAGCCACAGCTTCTCTGGGCAACCTGGGCCAGGGGCTCACCACCCTCACAGTCAAGAATTTCTTCCTCAGATCTAATCTAAATCTCCCCTCTTTCAGTTTAAAACCTTATCCTATCGCTCCACTCCCTGATCAAGAGTCCCTCCCCATCTTTCCTGTAGCCCCTTTAGGGACTGGAGGGGTCTCTAAGGTCTCCCCGGAGCCTTCTTTTGTCCAGACTGAACAACCCCAACTCTCTCAGCCTGTCCTCACAGCAGAGGGGCTCCAGCCCTCTGATCGTTTTTGTGGCTTCCTCAGGACCCGCTCCAACAGGTCCATGTCCTTCTGATGTTGGTGGCCCCAGAGCTGGAGGCAGTACCCCAGGTGGGGTCTCACCAGAGCGGAGCAGAGGGGTAGAATCCCCTCCCTCGCCCTGCTGGCCACGCTGCTTCTGATGCAGCCCAGCTGGCAAATTCTCACCACAGGCTACAACCTGCAGCTGTGAGCAGACACCGCGTCCTCGGGCGCTGGTTTTAAACGTCTCAGCTCGCAGCCACCGCGTCTGAAATGCCTTTCTGTCTCAAAAGTGCACCAAAACAGCAATTATTTTTCCTTCACCCCTTTGCCCTTCCAGTAGCCAATTCACCAGCACAGAGAATTAGGAGGAAATTAGGGGAGTTCGCACCGCTCGGGCAGTCCCTGCCGCCTCCTCCTCGGCACCGCAGGGCGGGCACAAGCCCAGCGGTTCCTTGCCTGGAGAGGATAAACACAGGCGGCCGGGGCTGCTCCGCCAGCCCCTTCCCGAGGGACCCACGCCAGGGTCGGCAGCCACCCCCTTCCCCCCGGGGGTGGGAGGGGGGAGGCCGCACCAGGCCCCTCGCTCCGCTTCTCCCGAGGGACGGCGCCGGCCTTACCTCAGGCGCGGGCGCTGCCTGATGACGTCGCAGCCCCCTACGTCACTCACCTCCGCCGACCCGAAAAGCCGAAAGATTCGGTTTAAAAATAAGGGACGTCCCACTGCAGACGGGAGGCGGGGAGATGCCGGGCGGCGGAGGAGCGGCACCGGGCTCGGCTGGCCCCGGCCGCCCGGAGCCGCGGTGAGGGGGTAGGCAGGGATGGAGGGGGCCGCGCTCCGCCCTGCGGGCCGGGAGAAGAGGGGAGGAGGAGGAGGAGACGAAGACGACCCGGCCGACTTCGTGGCCGTCCTCCCTCCGGAGGTCAGCTGTCGGATCTTCGGCGACCTGGACGTTGAGAGCTTGTGTCACGCAGCCGTGACGTGCAAGGGCTGGCACCGCGTCATCGAGGGCAACGAGCGCCTGTGGAGGCACCACTGCTTGAGCGTGAGGGCCGTCTGCCGGCGGGAGATCGACTGCGACCGGGGAAACGGGTATTCCTGGAAGGTAAAGTTAACGCCAGCCACGTAACGTCCGCAGCGGCGAGGCTTCTGGGGCTGGTAATAAGAATACGTAAAGAAATGACACCAGGACACCTCACCTGTCCCAGGCTAATGGGAGAACCGCCATAGTCACGGCGTGGCTTCGCAGTGAACCTCAACGGCTGGACGTCTGGTTAAACACACAGAGAGGTGACAGCAAGGCCCCGTTCCCTGCCCAGGACCACACCTGGCCATCTCGGCACATCCTGCTTAGTCCTCACGCTGCCCAGCACTCATCTTCATCATACCCACGTCTGCACAGCCCTGACAGGGAAGAAAGGCCATATCCCAGTAGACAGGGCTGGGTGAGGGCCGGGGGGGGAAGAAAACAACATGCCCCCGCTAGGCAGTGTGTATGCTCTGGTTGTATTTCATGGGAATAGCCCCTGCTAGTGAGGAATCGCCTCCCAGAAATTCATCCTGGGTGGCTCTGTCTCAGTACACCTTGAGCGACTTCTATCCAGAAGAAAAAAAGGTGGGGTAGAGAAGAGGAAAGAAGCAGGAGCTCTGAGAAGCTGTTCTGAAACTCTCCCCACTTGCGCTCCCAGTTACAGCTGCTCTGAGGAGTTGGGAGCTGAACATGCTGGAAGATCTACGGGTAGACATAGTGCTTAGCGACATGGTTTTATGATGGTTTTGTCAGCGTTAGGCTGATGGTTGAACTCCATGATCTGAAAGGTCCCTTCCAACCTAGACAGTTCTATGATTCTGTCAGTCACTGTTGAGTGCAGCTCGCAAGCTGAGGTAGATTAGGGTAGAAGTGGTTTCACAGTTACTGCTCTGGACCAGCTAAAGGATGATCCCCACCTGGTGTGGGGATCCGGTGCGTTTAGAGAGCAGGGCTGCATTACAGCAGTGAAAAGAGAAGCAGCAGCAAGAAAACCCCAGTTCAGGACTCTCACATTTCAGTAGAGTTGTTTCAGTATGAGGCAAAGCCACAAGCAGGTAGTGGTTGCCCTTCGAATGTACAGATTGTACTACTCTCGCACAGGAATTTCCAGAGCTCCCTGCACTGATTCTCTATTTTATCTGTATTTTGGAGAGGGGATTTGAAGTAGAAGCAAACACGCACCAAGTCAGCATTTTCTTGCACTAAAAGGCTGGCTGAAGAGAAGAATCCAGCCAGTCTGCAGTAAGAGCCCAAACAAGAGTTCAAGGTCACAAATAATCTAAAGAGGAAGAGAAAGTGAAAGGCACCTCTTTTAAGGAGTAAGATGAATTCCTGCTTTAGGGTTTTCATCTTGTACCTCAAAGAATTAAGGCGAGAAGCAGTTTTCCACCCAACTTAGAAAAGCTGGAAGTAGACCACGGTCTGCTTCTTGTCAGCAGCGCACCTTCCTGGGCTTAGTGTCTAGATATCCAAAGACATGTTACAAATCCCTTTTCTAGCATTACTCTTCCAATGCAAAACTTGCTGGTATTGAATGCAACTTAAATCAGGTCATTTCCAAGATTTGAGCTGTCTTTTTTTCCACCAGATCACATTACTGAGAAACTACTGGAAAAGCAAAGTGAAGCAAGAATGGCTGAGCGGGAAATACAGCAATGTTCCTTCACAAAACAGCTTGCCAGAGAAAAGCATGTATCCAATGGATGTCGACACGTGGGGAGAAATCCTGGAAGCAGAACTTGAGAGATGAGAAACCAGTGCCGGTTCTTGCAACTCAAGAACTTTTGATCAACAACTCATAGACTGCCAAACTGTAATTATTTTGCCGTTCAAAATCAGTTGTGTTTTCAAACACATGATGAAAGTTTCTCAAGAAAAACCCATCTTTTTTTTTTATTTGCACTTTATCTTATTAATTTTCAATTCTAAATAAGACTAAATATTCAGTTGTAATTTTTTATTTGTAAATTTAATGTTCTGATGTATTGTCAAAAAGATGTTGATTGTACTTTCCATTTGCACTTTTTATTTTGGAAGACATTAATTCTAAGAGAAAAAAAAGTGTGTTTGACTTGAAGTGTATCGTACCAGCAGCACAACACGAGAGCCCACAAAGGAAGGCTGGGAAAAGGAACAAATGCAGACAGTGAGAAGAAAAGAGGACAAGGCAGCCACCTTAGGCTGAACATCCCCATTGCCCATCTCAAGGGAGAGAGTCTTCACAAGGATCTTCTCTGAAGCTGCACCCACAGAGGTGTTAGTGCTCAGCAACACTGCGTTTCCACTGCCTGGCTGTGGGATTTCTGGATTAAGACTCACAGATCCAGGCACCAGGCAGGACAGAAGCAGTCTCTCTGTCATTAGCTATGCATTTTAGTCATTTGCATGACAGGGAGTAGAGCAAAATTTACTACTTTAAACAAATTAATTCTAATAACCACATGAGATAACACAACTTCATATATTTTTTTAGTAAGGCTAAAACACATTCAGAAATTTCATTTTTTCCTACATGATGATTTCCCACTTGAATATCACCTTTCTCTACCTACTTTGCACTAAAGAGTATAAAGTAAGTGGGAAAATGCAGGGAAGGTTCCTATTGCTTGAGGTATCCCTACAACATTCAGTCACCAATCTGGGACCTGTTTTCCATAGGAAGACTTTTGCCATGCATATGAAACTTCACTAATATGAACTGATTTCAAATTAACTACTGTGGACTTTGGCAGAGGACCTTGTGGCAGCATAAGGACAGAAGTGTCCTGTCTTGAGCATGAGGTTCAATGGTGCTAGATCAGGCTCCTGTTAGATAAAAGTTTATTTAAATAAGGTCCAGCCCTACATTTAACATGGGGGGGCCCAATAACACTAGATGGAGCAGTAGAGCAGCTTTGCTCTGAAAATACACACCATGGTCCTCTGCGCTCAGATCCAGTAGCATTTTTGGTTTGATGGTGCTGGTGGTTAAACAATCCATCAGTTTAAACTTGCTTCCAACTTACGCATTATTTTTTTTTTTTCCCTTACAATTATTTAACCATTGGAGAATACCTGGTGAAAATACCTAGTGTTTTTTACTCCCCTTTATTGTAAGTGTCTGGGCTCGCAGGCTGTTTGTTGTAGGTCCCTGTATCTACAGGCCAAGGAAGAAACACAACTGAAACTGGTGATCTTCTGAAACTGGTAGTTCTAAAATGCTTCCAAGAACAGGAAGTTACCTGATCCCTTTTCTAGTTTGGAGCATTCAACAGATTTCATTAAAACTGATCCACTTCCCTCAGCCTCCTACACTTGCCCCATTAGAACAGGTTTTCAGGTCATAAGCACTGGTACCTTTTCTAAATCATGAATAGCAGATCTAATTGAGACAGTTTTCTCATCAACAACGTATCTAGTTAGCTCAAATAAAATAAAAAAAAAAAACAAACCCAAACCACACCCAAGCACAACAGTTTTTCCACTGAGGGTGCTGTCTCACTCCCTGCTCTCAGTATCTTTTACCCTGTCTTTAAGAGAGCTAGAAGTGAAAAAAAGTGCATACAAATTAATAATGAAGAAAATAATACTAGCAGCACACATTCTCATCACCTCAGGAGTGCCCAATTTATTAATCATAAAACAGGAAAAGTGCACAATAATGGATCTAGTCCCTCATCCTTCTCCTCAGCCAGTCTCCTCCTGTTACCTCCAGTCTCTGTAATTCCCAGACATTTATCCTACCTTTCTGCTGCTTTCCTGCCCCTCCGCTGTCAGTTCTCATATATTTGTCTTGGAATACAATTTTAAAATAGAATAATTATTCCGGTATAAATCCTGACAGAGTTGTTTCACTGTGCACTTAGCTGTAGCTTTTCCCCATTATGGTATGAGCGTAGGAATTGCCGGTATCTGTTGTGCCGCTACCTCTGTCCAGATCGGGTGGCTGTGACGCTTTAAACACACCAGGAATTAAACACTCAACTATGCAATTAGACAAGGCCTGGATCTTTAAACCAGGAATAGCAGTGCTGTAAGTTTCTCATGAAAATCCTTACTGAAAGAAAAAACCCCAAGTATTTAAGCACAAGTTCTCATGAAAACAAAGCTTGCTTCCCCTCCCCACTCTGAGCCCCTCCTTTAAGGGCTTTAATTCCCCCTGGAGATTTTATTACATCAGTTCTGCTCTTCTGTTCCCCCACGCTCTGCCCCTGTGCCATCTCCTCAGCCTCTCAGCTCTCTTCCTTTTAGAGACACACCAGCAGCGTCCATTGCTCCAAAGAGTGGCACTTCCTACACCAGCTGATTCAGGCTCATCTCTTTCCCTCCAAGCAAAAACCACCAAAACGCCGGCGACAGGAAGACCATAATCGTGCATAAATTAGTACTAATGTGCAGGTATACTTCCCCAGAGAGCATCCTCAGCAGCTGAGGTCAAGCACGTAAAACCCACCTACCACCCCAGGATAGGCACCAGCTATCCTCACACTTAGGTGGCTGGTGAAACCTTTTTTTTCCGCTTCAATGCCCAGCTCTCTTACCCTGAAGTTTTTGAGGAAGTGGAAAGTTCTAGTTTAGCAAACCCCACTGACCTTCCCATTGCATTCACACACCACTTCTACCCTCCTACTCGGAAAGCATCAGCTGCGGAAAGGTGCCAGAGGTGCCCATCACCCAGGCATCCCGTCAGCCACACAGCCTTCCTGCCTTTCCTCTTCCTGCCCGCCCAGCTGTCATAAGGCAGAGGCCTTTGGAGAGGAGCTTGTGCGGTGCACAGCAAATAGCATGTCCTCCGCCCACACATCCCAACTCTGCAACACGGCCTCAAACCAGCCAGGCTTCTGGAATGAAAAAAAATAATGTTTCCCTGCTGCACACAGCTGGACATCAAAATGTCCGGCGTTGAAGCTCAGCCTCAGGTCTCCTGAGGTCGGTATTTTATTTCTGCATTTCCAAATGGTGGTTTTAGAACCTTCCTTGCAGCTACTCAGTATTGCAGTGCTCTGTTTCTGAAGGGAGGAGCTGAGCATGTGGCTTTGTTTCATCACGGTGCAGGATGTGGCTTCAGCCCGTCGCCATTACGAGTCACACTAAATGAAACAGAAAACATGAGATGTTTAATCACCGTAGACTTTTCTTCACTAGGCCACTCAAATTTCAAAGTGATTTTTTTTTTTCCAAGACGAATATTTCTCCTGATAGGCAGGCACTTCCGTTTCATGTCTAGAAGGTCCAAAGTGACAGAGTTATTCCAGCTGAAGACAGAACAGTTGGGCTTAGGACTGGTATCAGCTGCTTCAGACCACCAGAAACGAGAGAAGGGCGATAAAGGCATGCAGAGGGGAGGATTTGGGGTGGGGTTGTGGTATTTTTCTCTCCAAATGAACTCGGGTAGAGGCACATCAGATTCCTGAGAGCATCCTGACACTTTGTGGCTGTTTTTCAGCTTGTTCAGGAAACTCTGTCCCCAAAACTGTGGAAGAAGTCACCTGCTGCATTTAACACTGCGAGTCAGCAGCAGCTTCTGGTCAGCACACCACTGCTAAGAATTGGGGGTTGGTGGTGTATTTTGTAGGGTTTTTTTTTTTCAGGCCTCAGTGCTAAGGGCTAGACCCACTTCTAGTATTTTGGTAAACTGAAAAAACCCAAGCTTCAACTGTGGGGAGGAGGAGGAGGAAAGAGGTGATGGACAGCAAACCTCAGAGGTCCTGGGCGACCTACCAAGACGAAACCCAAGACGACAATTCTACATACCAGCACAGTTACCCCTGCAGCCCCCTCTAACTCCTCAGAATCACCCTGTTCAACACTGCCACTCACATCCAGCAACTGAGGATTTACACAGCAAGGAGAGAATAGATAAAAAAACCAACAAACCCAGCCTGCAAGAGCATGCAAATCAGCTACAACATTAGATTTTTTTTATTCTCATTTTAAAATATTGTTAGAACAGCACATGCATGGTCCTTAAAAATCTTAACAGGCAAAGGAGCTGCTGCTTGCCAATACGGGGGTGTCAACTGCACAACCTGTTCCGTTGCCGAGATGCCAGAGACTGGAAGCTCCACACCAAGACTTCTCTTGATGCCACGGGACACCATTACCCATGAGATAATGTATTAGCTGCAGCACTAAATATGGCTTTTAAACATCTCAGTGATCTCAGAACATCAATTACACAAGACCACAAGATACTACCAGCTACCTATTGGAGGATTCAACATGAAGGCTGAATTGAAGGTATAGGCTGAGCAAGTTTGGAAGAGAGGGAAAACTTCAAACAAACAAACCAGCCAACTTAAGCCTTTAATCCTAACAGGAGAAAGAAGAAAAGCTGAGAATGGCAAAATATTTTTTGCACCAGCAATATCTTACAGCTAATAAATGAAGTATGACAATACCCCATAAGGACTTTATTCATTTATCTGTTCATTTGAAGGAATATTTTCAATAGCTTCCACTATTCTCCCATCCCAATGCTAAAGAACAAGAGCACTGTACAAGTTTAGCTAGGAGATCCTAACACCTATGTTTCACAAGATACACTATATAGCCATTGGACAGTATAGCCAATAACAGAAACGTGCCTCAAGTTTCATCTCATGTGGCTAACCAAACTAATCAGCTTTTCTAATGCACCTTTATTCTTAAACATCACTAGTCTGTAGACAATCTTATCACTAAATTATACCGCTCTAACATGCGGCTCTTATCAACACACCTCCTTGGAGATAATAATGCCAGGGGCTCCACAAATGCTTAAACAGGGAGACTATAATGGCACTCGATACCCATGAATCATAGAATGGTTTGGGTGGGAAAGGACCTTAGATATCACCTAGTTCCACCCCCCTGCCATGGGCAGGGACACCTTCCACCAGACCAGGCTGCTCAAAGCCCCATCCAGCCTGGCCTTGAACACCTCCAGGGATGGGGCAGCCACAGCTTCTCTGGGCAACCTGGGCCAGGGGCTCACCACCCTCACAGTCAAGAATTTCTTCCTCAGATCTAATCTAAATCTCCCCTCTTTCAGTTTAAAACTGTTACCCTTGTCCTATCGCTCCACTCCCTGATCAAGAGTCCCTCCCCATCTTTCCTGTAACCCCTTTAGGGACTGGAGGGGTCTCTAAGGTCTCCCCGGAGCCTTCTTTTGTCCAGGCTGAACAACCCCAACTCTCTCAGCATGTCCTAACCAAACATTTATATACAGCATATAGGTATGAGATTAGTGGAAGTTTTTGCTGTTCTAGAGGGGTGACTAAAGACCACATGGTATGTTGTAGCACACATAAAATGCCACTCAAAATTTATGTATCTGAGTTCCATTCTGTGCAGAGCCACAAGCTCTTTGTATAAATTAGGAAGTTTAGGTGAAAACAGCTTTAAGAAGGAGGAGGCGGGGGGAAGAGGAGAAAGGGGAAATTGAAGCTGTAACTTGGGAAAAAAAAGCCTTCCTTTAAGTAAAAATACTAAGTTAAAAAAAAAACCAAACACCAACCTTAGTTTACCACTTATGTACCAGAATGATGAAATATTTCCTTTTATTAATAATAAAACCACATTAGAAGCATTAAAAATCTGATATAACAACTCTTCCTATTATTCAAAAATATCTCACACGTGCATGTTGATTTTGTTATTGTACTTTCACCATCACACACGAGGGAGTCACACAGCAACTTAAGCCTTCAAAAGCAGGATACCTACAGACACTTGTCCTTCACTGCTTCTGCTACCTAAGAGATAGTTTCTTGTTTTTATTTTGATACACTTTAGTGCTTTTCAGACTTTTCCTTATGATGTGGAAGGAGGTACATAAGAACATTGATTATCCATTGATTTATACAATTGATATTCTATCAGCCTGTAATACATTGTTCTTGTATATTTGATAGAGAGGCTAACGGCAATACTCTTAAGAAGAAAGTTCTCAATATCCTTTTAATATCTGGGTTTGAGGATGGGGGAAGAGATTTATTAATATTCAAGATTTTGGTGAAAGACATACTGAAGCTAAGTTTTAAAAAAAATACTAACATCATTTCCCTCCCTTTCAACTGCTGGAAGCAAAAATCCATCCGTTTCTACAGTATTTGCCTTCAATTCCTTTCCTCACTCATTCTCAGTCATTTTTTAGTGAGATGAAGAAAGACAGGGAAATGCGTTGCCATCTCAAAAGAAAAAGCAGACTCCATGCCGGGAAGGTGAAGAGTTTTCCTATACCCCGTTACACTTACAATGGAAGTCCAATGAAGTATGAAAAGCAGCATTTTCCTCAGCTTTCATACACAGTTTTACTCTCCCTTCAACCAAACTGAAAGGTAAAAAAATTAAGCAACCTACAAGAACCAGAAACAAAGTGTGGAAAGCCACAGTTTTGGTTCTAAATGCAAAGCAGGAAGTTCTATGTTCTAATCCAGTAAAAAAAAAAAAAAATACTCATTTTGAAGCCAAACGAGCCAAGCTCTATTTCAAGAAGCCTCACGAGTAACAACAAAAGCAGCAGCTTGTTTTTAGTCAGAGAATTTTCAAGGCTGTTTTTTGTTTGGCTTGCAGATCACCAACCCGCTATTTTAAGAGGTAAAGTAGTTCCTAAAATACCTCCAAAAGGCGATGAAGTAACCACATTCAAATTATTCTTCACGCAACAGATTCATACTTCAATTATATCATCATCCCACACAACAAAAACAACTCACAGCTACAGATGGTGGCTTCCTGCCATGTTCATTTTGCAGATTGACCAGGACCACATCACGTTCTCATGCTGATGCTACTTCCACAGAGCCGGCCAAGAGACATCTCCTATTTCAGGCTCCAATCCAGCAACTGCTGAAGGCAGGTGCGAGCGTTGCAAAGGCTCCACACTGCTACGAGGCTCCCTCGGGCAGCTGAACCACGTGGAGTTGGCAGGCAAAAGTCACCTGGAAAGGCACCAGTGCTCCACCAGACAGGAGGCTGATCCTACCTCCACCCTTTGCTTTTTAAGCTGTCTTTGCGCTCCTCAATGTCACACAAGTAACACAGGAAGATATGAGACAGATACGACAGGAACCATGCTGCTGGGTAGCAGAGAAAAGATTAGAAAGCAAGAGAAAGACTCCTTAATCACCATCAACAGTGGTCACAAGAAGCACGACTGAGATTTCCATCCTGTGTCCTGATGGTAAAGGGCAAACATCGGACACTTTATACATCAAGGACTGTTCAGCTTACAGGCTAAATAATATAACTATGCAATACTTCATTGTATAACCTGGAAGCAATCTTTCCCACCAGAGGCTGTGCAAACAGCCTTGCATTTTACTTTATCCTAGCTTTCGAGAAGAACTTCTTGCATGTTGTGGCATATTACTAACGTGTAAGAGCACATGTATTCCACTTCTGTTTACATTAGGACAAACTCAACATAATATATTTCCTTAAAAATTATTCAAGTAGGTAACCTGAAGAACTTAGCACTATTTATTGGGTGGCACATGCAGTTTTCTCAAGCTGCCAGAGCTATCAAACCCAAAAACTCCTCCAAAGAGTGGCTGGTGAGAAAAGAAGAGGAGAGTACGCATCCCCTCAGTAGCCAGCAGGAAACCCAAATGGGAGAGAGAAATTCTAATTTGAAGCCCAGCTTCAAGTCCTCCATTGTGCACAGACGTTTATACTGAGCACGATCAAGCCTCAATATATCAAGAAGACCACAGTTCACAAGTGAAAACACGTGCACTTTTCAAAATACAAACTGAAGGCACCCACAGAAATATCGACTACCAACAACAATCAGCAGAGGACTGTTACCTACTTTTTTTTGCTTTTTAAAGTTCACACTATAGTCTCCTATGGTTTTAAAATGTATAAACAGAAAAAGCCCTAATGCAAAAAACAGCCAAAAAAACCCTGCCAAAAAAACCCCACCCTACTACAGTGTTTCTGGCCCTCACCAAAAAGGTTATCTAAGGTAAGTTTTCAGAATTCTTAGTTTTAGCGCTACCAAGCCTGAACTCAGAACAAACAGAGAGACATTACAAACAATAAAAGCACTTATCCAGGGCCCTGTGAAGCAGCTCATTTAAACTTAAAATGCCTTCTAAATATTTGAGAAAAAAAAAGGGGGTGAAAAAAAAAGGAAGTAATTAGTGTTTAACATTTGTAATAAAGTGAAATCTAAGAAAAAGACAGGAGTGTTACTGCATTGAAAAATTATCTGCAATACTGCACTAACAAATGCAAATAAAAACTTTGTCTAAAAGAGAGATTTTACAGTACACACTAGATCATACCTGAGAGGCCTTAACAAGTTTTTTCTTCTTTATGAACAAACTTTTGTTAAAGATTCCTCAATAAAGCATTCTATTACTAAAAACACATTTTCAGTAGACCTTTAATACTGTCTGTTAACTATCCTTTCAAATAAAAAGCAAAGACAGCATACTGCAAAGAACACCACCAAAATAACTACATTTAGGAACAAAATAATAGTAACCTTACCCTTCAGAAGAAAGCTACAGAGCAGGGAAAGTAAACAGCTCTTGGAAACCCCTGCTAGAAACACATTAAGAAATAACTACCTCCATATGTGGTGTGTATTGGATTATAAGAAGTAGCAGCACCTGTGGCTGAAAGCTTGTAAGGCTGTTGCAGTTCTCATGGATATTATTTTTTCAGTGTGTGTGGTTTGCTTTCTCCTGTTTTCTTTTCAACCATGGAATAAGGAGCTATGTGTCTACATTGGCGTTTTTATGGATGCATGGTTAATCAAAGTTCCTGAAAACCTGACTGTAATAACCACGCAATCAGCATTCCAGGGAGGGGAAACCTGTTCCATGTTAAGATGTGGCAAGTCAAACACAAACCTAAGAGGATCTTTATAGTAGATTATATCATACAAGTCTTACAGCAATTGAAGATTATACAGGCCTTATCCACAATGGTTTAATTTGCTGTCCTTTAGTCTAACAGAAAAGACTAGTTCACATTATAAGTACAAAAGGAACTGATGTTGACGTAGTACTTGTGAGTGCGTAGAAGTGTGATTTCAGTAGTTTGAGGGTGAAAGATGGAGGAAGCATGGCACATGAAGGTCTGCTCTTCTGCTTTTCCTCTTTCAATTAGTCGTTCCTTGTACTAGGTCTGCTCCCTCTTCTCTTGTGCTAGTATTCAGGATACATGCCTCTTCACTTCATGCCTTCTGAGTGACTAGTCTGGCCTCATAACCTATGATAGACTTGCAGTTGTTTTGTGATACTGAATTCCCTTGGACAAGATCTACCTAGTATCTCTAGAAATTATAGTGATATAAAACTAACCTTTTTTTTTTTTTTCACACATACAGTCATCTATTACATCCTCGGCACCTTGTCTCAACTCCAGTAGTTCTCTCCTTAGAGACTTTCCTGACTCAGCTCAAGGGTTGTGACAATTGTCATCATCTCATGCACAATTCCTAAGGTCAGACTGCTGGTGGCATTCAGGTACCTACTTTGATTTTTCAAAAGCACTGCCACGAGTTATGAAACCAAATGTCTTTGAAACTGAGCCCCATAATAACCCTGGTCTCCAATTCATCCCTTGAGAAGAACTTATCAGAGAGAAAGATCTGTGAAATGTATTGCTTTTCTTGTCAGGCCTTGACTGAAAATGGACTAGAGCACATTCACCCTGGAATACAGAGCTAATTATTGATGTCCAGAAAAGCATGAGAACCTGATTATAAGGAAGAACAGTTCGGAGTCACTCCCAGTACCTGTCTCAGGCAAATGAAAGCATTTATAGCAGGATATGTAGGCAGGGTGGCATCAGACATATGCTTCCAATCTTCCCATTTCCGCCAAGAAGCACAGACACAAACCTACAAACCCTTGTGATCTATCTTCAAAAGATACCTATGAGGTTAGAAAGCTGTTGATATAGTCTGATACAAGCATCAGAGCTCTTCCACAAATACAATGCCTACCGTCACCTACCAGAGAAAATACCATCCATAGGTGGGCAGCTGTACCCTTGGACTGGGCGCAGGACGAAATGACAAGGTCAAAGACTGGTAAAACTTTTCAGTTTTATTAAAAATTGGCAGTTGCATTCCTCCTTTGCTAAGCTTGGCAAGTTTCTGTTGTTTGGTTCTGCGTGGTTTGGTTGGGTTTTTTTTCCTATTTTCCTGTGCCATAGCATATTTTTGGGTTAGTGAGCTCTGAAAGCAAAAATAAGCAGCGACCACAAAGCAATTATCAAGAAAGCAGGCTGTGCAAACAGGGTATCTTTTTGCCATGAGTCTTCCTTCCTCAGCATGATAGACCAGGCTTAAGCAGTCCTGTCAGCTTGCGTGAGATACAGGAAATGCCTGCCAGAAGCTGATTTCCTCTGGATGTCTTAAATGGACATGACAATGCCGTGTTGGCCAGCCTGCTGCCTGCAAGGCTGTGTTTTCATTGTGATAAGCAACACTAGCACAAAACACCTTCAGGCTCATCAGCTCAGATACAGGTATAATTAAGCAGCATTGAAGAGAAGCTTTAGCTCTAGATTTTTCCCTAGACTGAAAAGATCTGAATAAGAATTTTTAAGGATAAGGTACCTTATTACATCTGCAAAGAGAGGTTTAAAAGTTTCGAAGTTTACTTGCACACAGAAACACGTCTGACATGTGACAGACTGACAGTCTGACATGAACTTAACTTTCAACTCCTGCTTAAAGTTTAAACTTATGTTTGATACATACAGTCAGCCAAAAAAAAAAAAGATTCATCAAGTAAACTGACCCTGTCGAATAATAATGTTTATTTTGGTTATAGCAAGCATAATGTTTCTCTTATATTACTAAGGCACAGAACCAAGGACTGAGTATGTTGCTGGAGGTTAAAAGAGAAAAACCTAAACAAAACCACTTCAATCAGTAGTTCAAGTAAGTAACCCATGGATCCTTTCCATTCTCCTGTAAGATTCTTAATTCAAATACAAGTCAAATCAGCAGTACATGACACCCTAGCAACAGTTTTGGAGACCTACATGAAGGGAAACAATGGTCCTAGAGCAGATTCTTATGGAGAAATCTAGCAAAATCAAAACCAGGTGATAAAGATGTTGAACTGAAATTGCTTCCTGCTTGAAATACTGTGAGAAGAGACTTCTCCTCATACCGCTGTCATTGAGTTGTACCTGCTTTCTGCATGGTGTTTCCATAGTTGTCTGCATTTTTCCCTTCCTTAACACTGAAGGATTAAAAAGGAGTGGATCAGGTTTCCAAGTGAGTTAATTTCTTTCCTTAAATCTATGGCATCACTTGTATGGGTGAACAAGCAGTAAAAAGATCTGCTAAAGAACAAAGTGTAAAGTTTATCCTGGGAAGACTTTGAAATATCTGAAGATAATCGAAACACAACACAGGCTGAATGGTAGGTGACTGGTCTGAGTTCCTCAGTGAGTGACATGACTCTGGCCTCTGTTAATGGTGAAATTCTCACTATCAGCTGTGGCAGCAGGGAAGGGTGCAACCTTCCCAAGGTAGACTGATTACTCTAAGAAGCACACACTAATATGGCATGTTCTATGCTATAATTTAGTAAAATATTACCATAACACAGGTGGAAAAATGTTAGTCTGTTAGTGCCTGCTATAGAATTGAAACTTATTACCTGCCCTCACCCCCAACCCACAAGCCTCAGGATGCCTTTCTGGATGATATCCCTTTCTCTCAGTGAAATGCTAAAATTGTTTTGTTTTGAGTAACTAATTTCAGTTGTCTGTCTTCTCGCTGGCAGATCATCTTCATTTTCCAGTCCTAGAAACTGTCTGAATTGCTTTGATCCACTCCGTACGCTCTGCAGATGAGGCTGCTTGCAAGTAATAGTGGATTTCACTTGCTGTGATGATTTCAAAGAGGATGTTGTCAACATCATACTTCTTGGCTACAGAGAAGAAATAAGGAAGTCAGCTATGAGAGAAAAAAGTCTTGTATTTACAATGTTTCTTCCTTTACACACTGTAAGGGGATGTCTTTCCTTTCTACACCAGTGCCTGATCAGGCCTTCACAAACAGATTGCAAATGGGGTCCATGAGATAGGTCTCTGTCTTGGAGAAACAACCTATGAAATCTGCACTTTTCACCTTCAAGAATCTCTGGTTAGTTGATCTCCAATCATGGAAGGATCTGCAATCCTGCAGCCAGGTCATATTCCCCAAACCCTCCCATGCCTTGCCAGCTACAAAACCGAGATGTTTAGGTTCATGTCACATCCACAATCTCTGGTTCTTTTCGTATCTGCCAGCACAGCCTACACAGATGCTGAGATGCCAACAGACTTTCTTGCTGGTTATGACAGTCTGCCTCTCCCATGGAAGGGAGAATGCATGGAATGAGAGTTTCTTGTTCCTTGCAGCAACACTTAACTGTTGCTGTTCCCACAATTTCTAGTTTCAGGAGGGAACAGAACATAAACAGTAATAATCTGTTGGCATAACTATTTCTAACACAAAGCTTCCACCCCAAATTCATCAACTAAAAAGAGCAAACTCATCTTACTTTGTTTAAGGCCACTTATCCTAACATAGGGATGGTGTCATCCTTTTGACAAGTCTTCTCTGAACAGCTGAGAAAACGTGAGATTCCCTGTTGCTACCTTTACCATAGTATCCTTCTCCAGTAATTAAGACAGCAATAGAGAGACTAGTTACTAGAACAGTTACTGAATCATTGCACATAGATTGCTTTTGAGTAAAAACCACTTTTGATTTCAGGCAGATTGAAAGAATGTACCAAAAACTTATTACAGAGCTCATTAAATATGGTTCCTTACAGTCTGGCATGTCTTCCACTGCTGTCACCACACAGCCTCTCAAGTGAATTGCTCCTAGTGGTTCTTCTCCCTGGTGAGGACATGAAATGAAACACTTCTGAAACTGTTCACGTGTTAATATCTGCTTACAATTGCAGAATGGAAACAAAACATTTGCTGACTTAGTATGTCACCTGGGAAACAAAGGGATCCTCCGTCTGTGTGTGACATGGAGGGTGGGGGGTGTGGTAGGGGGAAGACCTACAAATAAATAGGAAGTCCCTTTTGGGATTTGGAATTCAGGATCTGCAGAGTATTTAGCATGTCCTGAACAAATGTACAAGAAGAATATAAGCCTTGTGCCAACTGTAACTTTTCTTTTGATGTCACAGTGAATAGAAAAAAAGATTAGTTAGAAAACGAGTAGATGGTAGAAGTATTCTTACCAAGCAGCAAGAGCAGCTATACCATTATTTACAACTTGGCCTCTTGTGTACTTGAGGACTGTGACAGCCAATGAACGGGTGAAGATGCATTTTTGATGGCATAAGTTTCAAAGAAGCAGTTCCTAAAAGCTGACACACCTCAGCCCTTTGGGAGGGGATGCCAGGAGAGGGAAAGGCAAGCTGGGACTAGGGAGGTCAGAAACTCCTCAGTGTTGATTCTGCAGTGTGTTTAGGCTGCCTCTGCCAAGGGGGACAGGCATGGCACAAAGTCCCTGTAACCCACAATGGCACTGCTCCTGCAGCAATGCAGGATGAAATAAACCCTGTGGACTGAATCTACCTGAATGCCAGCTTTTGGGAACAGGTTTTGCCCATGGCAATGCTCCTTCCTTTCTTAGGGCAAGGTTTGGCCCATTAGAATTACACAAGAAATGGAACACCATGTCTCAGCCTGACCAGAAAATATCTCAGTTATAAACTGCAAAATGACTGTATTGTGTTCATTTGCACTTATGACCTAGTTCATTTTAATCAAGTGAGAGCATACATTAATTCTACTTAATCACAGGTAAGAGGTGAGAGCCCAGTTCAGTGTGACCTGTTCCCAGGTCTGGGTGGCACTTGCCACCCTGACTTGGCAGCCCCAGAAACCATCCTTCACTCTGCTTTTCCAGAGGATGGCTAGGCCATGTGAGCACAAACAGCCCCACTGTCCTGCTTGGTCTTCCCTATCACACATTCCTCTGCAAATACTCCATTCAGATATTTCTACGAGGCATTGGCTTTAAAACAAACAGGGAAATAAACCAAACATCTCTCTCACTCCAGCAGGATCATAGTAGTGAAGATATGCAGGGTCGTCTCTTAAAACAAACTTTCTCACTTTCCAGTTCTTCCTCCGATGTCCCTAGGAAAATGCAAAACCAGGAATGTCGTGAACTCATTTGCCAGCAAGCGCTTACAGTCAGCTTACCCACAGGTGAGAGAACAGGGAAATACAAAAGGGAGAAGCTGAATATTTTGGACAGGAAATATTCACTGGAGTAGGACATGAATGTGGCCTTTCTGCATCCCACTGTTTTGCACAACAACTGGGCTGTCACACTGGTTTCTCTTTGTATTTTTTGTACAAAGCAGAACAGCTTCAACATGGAAGATTCCCCTAAACATGTCTCGTAGTCTGGTAGTTATGACATTCACATGAGGGCTGTGAAAACTGGGCTTAAATGCTTGCCAGAAAACTTGGCTGCAAAATGCCTTGCAGGAAGGTACCTTGAACTATTGGGAACAATGAGCTGAAGGTTCTTCTCTCCCTGCAAAGGCAACAACAACAACAACAAAGGCTTATCTGGCTCAAGCACTCTGGAGAGGGTTCGTGGCTGAGAAGCTCAAGCAAAAATAACACCACCTTCTGACATGTACATAGATGCCTCATTGCCTGTTTTCAAGACTGAAATGATGGGTGGGGAAAATCTAGGTCTGCCGAAAGCATTTTCAGCCGAAGCAGCGACACTTCCAAGCAGTGATCTACAACTCACTGAGGGTGACCAAATCCAGACTAACACTGCTGGAAGACTGTCATGAATCACTTCCTCTGAGCATTTCAAAATATTAGTTTCTCAATTAGCTACCCTGTTTGCAAGGAAGCTCTTACTAATTAGACAGACGTGAACGTGACAGTGTAAAAGTTAGCAGAAAGATGTGTATCTAATTTCTTCCACTGCCTTTGAGTAATCTGACTGAGCAAGAGATATACAAGTGAGCACCACCAAAAAATTCTTAGGCTCCCAAGGAGTATTTTAACAGTAGAGGTTCAGACTTTCATTACAGAGTGGGTGGTCAAACATCAGAACAGGCATCCTAGAGAGGTGATTAATGGAAAATAAGGATCTTACCATGATATTCACCATATTGATTAAAGTTTTGCTGGAAAAGGAAGGTATACAGTTATTTTCCATCTTACAGATGGGACAGGATCAAACGTTAAGTGACTGAAAGGACTCCTTTGCTCAGGTATGCTGAAAATGCCTGTGAAAACTGGCAAGTGAATCCAGTTGTGTGTCCAGAGCGACACTAGATTGGCAGCCTTTTTACCTGAGTTCAGTTCTGCATTGTACCAATGACTTGTCACATCTTCTGCTTTAGCACTTTTCCCTAATTAAAACTATAAACTGTCTTATTTCATAGTAAGAGCAATAAACCTTGCAATGTTGGGCAAAAGCCCTGCTGCCATGCTGCAGCAACCATTCTTTGTGCAAAGCCAAGAGGGACAGAGGTGAAACCTGACAAGTGTAGAGATGGCATAGGCTAGTTTCTCTCTTCTCTAAAGCTTTTAAGAGTAAAAGAGTAATCTTGTATCCATGCAACATCATCCCAGTGACAGGATCGAACACATGCAATACTGACCTGTTTCAGCAAACATCCTTGTTTGACTACCATGCCTCTGAATTCTTCTTTCAGGACCACATCATCATCACTAGAATTTCCCTCGCAGAAAAACCCACTGTCTGGCTGCATGTCCACAAGAGAAAATTCATAAGTTACACAGCTGCTGCATGTTTATGCACACATAAATATCTGGCTTCTCTCCACCCTGTTTTTGCCACCCAAAAAAAAAAAAAAAAAAAAAAAATCAACCCTTTTACTGGAAAAATCTCCCAGTGAAATTGAGGAGCTCTCCAGGTTACCACGGAAGCATTTCAGTGTGAGTTAGGACTACATCAATGGGTCTCAGGGCATCTGAAGACAGCTGGAGCATCTGTGTATATCTTAGTGCCTCCATTCTCCATGATTCTTGGTGTCACGTTTCCTCCATGATGGACAGGCTGCCTCTATCCCATGATATCACAGGTTTTTAAAGGCACACAGACAGCAGTTCATATGAAGCAATGCTAGCACAGCCAATACACTCCAGGCTGGCCATCCCTGCACCCAACACACCCTTTCTCTTCCTCCATCCATTACAACTATCTAGAATTTGGGAAGAAAAATGCTCCATCTAGGCTGTCTTCCACAACAAGAACTGCCCTTAGTTTTTGAAATTTGCCATTTTCTATAGCTGTGATGTTGTGATGTGCGGACTGAGCATTGGCTGTCTGAGGATCCATGCATCACATCCATTCCACACCAGATAAATTGTGATGCTACTTACTGAAACCTTACACTGTTCAAATGATGTAAATGTAGGTAACCATTCACATGGCTCAGAATAAACATCTGTGCTGCCTGCTTGTATGATAGCAAGTCAGACATTGGCCAGCTGTGATTTCTTCACACCACACTGGTATTGAATCAAACTAGAAACAAGCCAAAAGCTAGCAGAGCACACATGGGCTGCATGGAAAAGCGTCCCAGGTAGCCAGGAACTGTGATGGCCACAAGGCTGCCTTCACCAGCAGCATCTCTGTTTCCATTGCTGCACAGGTAAACTCTCCCTACCAGGGACACGTTCTAGGAAAACAAATGAAATAATGGGAGATTCATTTTGCTGAAGTGGAGTGATTGTATATGCTAAATATAAACCAAATTGTAATATTTAAGCATTTTACTTGACAGAAGGCACGCTTTTTTGTTAGCATAAGTTCCTAAGTGAAATATTTTTAAAACAGTATTTGACTGTGATTGTGATATTGCAAGTTCTTCAAATCAATCTAAAGAATATGAAGCAATAAATTGAAAAGGTTGGGTAAGATACCCAGGACAGGTGTTACTGGGGGATATTAAAAACTTTTGCTTCTCCCCTCACAGGCAAGTTGTGTGGGGGTGTGTGTGCGCACACGTGCCGAGTCAGATTTGATGGCTCTGCACAAAAATGGGTTTGTAGTTTGTGCCACTCTGAGAATCCCCATGATAATGAATTACTCTCTTCCCTTCCACTGAATCCTCAGGGGAACTGATGGCTAAATTCTGGTCGCTGATGAAATTACCAGGAACAAAGTCTAAGTTAAAAAGAACCCAGCTTGATCTCAGCACTCAGTTCACACTTAGAAGGATGCCATAAAAAATGTCCTGCTTACAATTATTAAAGTAAGCCAGTTCATTCTGAGTCTCACATAGAGAAAGACAACATGGATCTCACCATTTCTGTACAATCTTTCCTCCAGGACTTAAGAAACCCGATAAAAAACCTGAGAAAAGCAGAGCATCAGCAAGTCTGAGACAGTAAAAAAACCAAACCACTCACAAAGTAATAGTAGGCATCACAGAGATCTAAGAAGGGGGTGTCTGACAGTCCCTCAGCAGCAGTCTTGGATGTATCTCCTGCAGGCTGTAGGTAGCCTTCACTCAAGAGGGAAGAGGCAAGCATCAGACCTTCTTTGCGATTTCGGATGGAGTTGCTAGACACCAGCCAGTCAATCACAGAGGTACCTGGTTACAAAGGAACAAATAATATCAACCACAAACCAAGACAGACACAAAGAAGCCTAAAAATACACAGGCAATAAGCCTACTCCATCTATTCAGCAATATCCTGAAAGGTGTTCTTAGTGACAATACAGAGAGCAAATCTGGAACAGTGCCTGGGTCATCCAGTGAGGTACAGCCGATCTGACTGATGCCAGGGGCCAGTACAACTCTTGGAACACTGTACCTGAGGGAGACAAGAACTGGTAGGAGATACAGGGCTGAGCTGGAAAGCCTGAGGGACAGGGACTGGGGAAGTAGGAAGGACAGCCACACCTGGAAAAGGCAGTCTTCCAGACTGCTATGTTACTGACACAGTGCTGCCCAAACAGACTTTCAACTCTAGCACCCACAGATTTGACTTGGAGCAGGACAGGAATTACAATGTGTAACAGTTTTTTGATGAAAAATGCAGAAAGTAATAATTCTTGTGGAGTTAAGTGCTTCAGCAACTTTCTACAAAGATCTAGTTCAATCTTTCTGGCACTGGTTAAATTTATTCGTATTCTCTTGCTTATCATGGCCATAACTGAACACTTTGTCAAGCTTCATCCTTTAAGCACCTCCTGTGCTGGTCAAGAAAATATATGCCAGGTTTTCTTTTCAAACTTCTCTGTGGTCTATAGAGCTTAGAGCTGTTTTATCTATCTATAGCCTCTCAGCCCTTTGCTCCCTTTATCGTATGGAAAAGAGGGACAAGAGCTCCTTACCTGTAAAGCAGTGATTGAACACCTTTTTATCTTTTTCCAGCTTCAACTCCTTTATTCCCTTTTCAGGATCTTTCATTGAGAGGTACAAAGCACTGTGCATAAAAAGAATGACAGAAACTGTTAGCAAATAAAAATTTTAGCCAGTTCGTACAATAATATCATTGCCATTCATGGGGTCTTCATGTTTTGCTGGCATATTAATCTCTGCAGAGCTATAGCACGGCTTAGTTTAATCTCCTGAAAAACTTACGTTGCAAAGCCTGGAGGCCTCACTACGTCACTGTCACAGCTGCAGGAGCAGAGCTGGGAGTGCACAGACAACTCACCACGCCCCCATATTTTCAGAATGGAACAACTTGTGGTGACTGTAGCGTGAAGAGAGGAACACCCATTGCTGAGGCATTTTCACAGGGTCCCCCAGCCTCAGTGCCAACAGGGGAGCTCACTGCTTTGCTACGTTCCCCCAAAGGTCCTTGCCTGAGCGGAAAACTTGTCACTGTGACATCTCCAAAGCCTGCATGCTCTCAGAGGCCCTAAGTAACCTCAGTGACCCCGGTCTGACTTCCTTCCTACCACCCGCTTTTCACTTGCTCAGAACTCTTAATTCCCTGGAGCTCTGGAATGACAAGAAGGACGAATATTAAATGCCACAGGCTAAGTCAGGATGACCTGACTGCTAGTCAGGGTGATCCTCTGCTGAAGCCTGTGAAGTCAGATTTAGTTGGATCTTGGCCCTATGCAGTTTTACTGTCCTCTAAGGAACACTGCAGGCTCATTTGTATATTGGTATTTATTTAATACTCAGAGGCAAAAAATAAGTTGTCCTCAATTTTTTTTTTAAGTATTCACAAACAGATGGCTTCCTGTATGTGTCCTTTACCTCTTTTTCTCCCTTTGCCAGTTCTAAGTTCTCTGGCAGGCACCACTGGCCCCTCACTATCCAAAAACTAGGCTAACATCAGCGTTTCTCTGGAGAGCAAACAAAAGGTTTAAAATATTTTTGCAATAAATTATATACTGTATAAAAATGCCTCTCCTGGAAGAATAACTCTTTGGCTGGGGTCTCCTTTTGCAGTGCAGTGTAGAAATCTCCTTATCAGCAAAATCCTTTGATAAATAAGCACGTTTTGGTATTAAAAATGATCTTCCCAGTTCTGACTGCTAGCTCATTTCTGCCACGTTGTGCGCTCTGAAACTGTTAGTCATGCAGAAAGGACTCTGAGGAAAACTAGAGAGGGAGCACGTACAGATAAACTCATAATTCTTCCAGACTGAGGTTACTTATCTGGCACACTGCCTGCAGATGGAAGTAAACGGGGGAGCAGAGCTATAAGAACAAACCTCAGGTTGATTGTTTCAGGCAGCCTGATAGACTTTCTTGTGGATTTTCTGGCAAACCTTTGGCCTCCATCTATGCAATGAATTGCTTTCTTTATATCCCGGACCCAGGCATCTCTCTCCTCCAGGTAGGCAGCTTGAAAAAAGTGGTCCTGCTGCTTGGCTGCAGTGAGCTTGAAGACAAACTGGAATGATAAATGATGGCTTTTTAAAAAGTTACTCTGGTGTAGCCAGTTAGGCACGATTAACCTGGTACCACCATGACATACAGCCTACCTGTGCCTAAGGGACTGTGGGAAGTGCCTTAGAGCCACAGTTAAACTAAAAAAACTCTGAAGAAAAGCATGGACAGGCAGTGCAGGTAACTGACTCCTTTTGTTATTTCCTTGTGAGCGATCCTGACATTGTTGGTACAGCCAAGGTGAGTGGCACTGATATAGCTGCTGATTTGAACTTTTGCTGGGAAGTTCAACACAGCTGAAAGGCTGAAGTGCCCAGCCCCTGCAGGCTTACAGTGGGTGTAAATTTGTCTTAATGCTTAGAGATGTCGTCAGTCTGAAGGAGAAAAAAAACCCCCATCATGTTGCTCAGCTACTGATCCACAAGGGGAGGAAAGGTCACGGTCACACTGGAGAGCAGCTGAACACATTTGTAGCCCAGCAAACCTTTAAGGGCTTGGTAGGGAGATGATACATCCAACCCTTGGCTATACCTTATGATCACTACCTATCTAAACACACTAGCAACAATAGAAAGACTATTTCCCAAAAATTAGAAAAGCTCTTTTAAAGGTAGTTCTTAGCAGAAAAAAAATAACACCAACTTGAAAAAAAAAAGCAAACACCAAAACCAAACCACAAAGTTCACACTGTTTGATCTTGTTTTCATCCAGTGATCTTTTGGATGGAAAATCTGGATCTAATTACTCAGGCAAGAGGGTTTCCACTTCCTCTAAAACATAGTTCCCTATAAGTGAAACTGTAATTTGTTCAATAATTTTATTAGAATAAATACAACAGGTTCTGATTCAGCAGGCACCTAAAAATGACAGGCTAATCAGCAGCAAACAGCATGGCTTTAGGAGGGCAAGTAAAGCAGAGACTATCATCAAAGAGCAGAGGGGTGAATCTACAGCAATGAAATCAAAACACTGAATAAGTCTACTGAAGCCCACGTTTGTAAATGGCACGTTTCTGAACATCCCTAATGTGCACCTCCCAGATTATTGACAATGTGAAAAACTCTGACACCCTGCAATTGTGCAGAAGTCCCACTGACTGTCATGGAAGACAGATTTCAAACTTAGAAAGCAGCGGGTCTTCAAAAATCCATTTCAGACAGAAAAGTAACCATTTCTTATCTGATGCTGTTCATATTTCCAGCAACACCCACCTTTTCTATTCTGGAGTAAAGAGCTACATCCTGAAAGTTAAAATACATGTGAAAAGCAGACAGATCTCTCCAAATCCCAATATCCATGAATCATGTTAACACACCAGGTTAACAGAATGAATTATCAAAGCATTAAAGCAAGCTTTTACTAAAGTGATAATCAGCATTCTCGAAGTTGAAGAGCTGAGAAGCAATGTACAGTGAAATGCTAAAGAAGATCTTTCATTTCCAGCACACAGAGGAGACTGGGAAAGCTCTTTCTCTTAACTTGAGCTTTTAGAAAGCCAGGTCATTCAAGCTTCCTCTTAAATTGGTGAAGGCTGAGTCTCCAATCCTAAAAGTGACCAAGTCTCCCTGAGATGATGCGTATCTGTTTGTGCTCTTAAGAAAAGTAGGCCATTAGACTGAACTAACCAACATTTTAGATACTTTAAGTTAGGACAAATTAATCTGACTATAAGCAACCATACGTGATAATGCTATCCACAGGAATGCCATGGAGAAAACGCAGAAAACACAAATATAGAAGAATTACCATCACATTAAGCAATGATCAAACTTCAGATCAAGAACAGTGAACAGCAGTGAATGCATTTTGAAATCAAAATCTCAAAACATGCAGTTGCAGCCTCTTCTGAACAGGCTATATCTCTGTTTAACAATTACAGAACCGCTTCCTTTCCCCTCAGCACCTGCTTTTTGCAATTGATTTAGTAAACAAAGTGTGTTGGTGATATGCCTGATGTTTCAAGCTAGGCCCTGATGCAGATACAAGCATATTCAAAAAGCTGAAATCTAACCAGATGAATATAAAAGTCTGCTCGTGGCTCAATAGTCCCTGCTCCAAACTGGGCCCAAGTGAGTGAGACTGGACTTAAAACTGGCCTAATGAGTATTATCCCACTTTTCACCCTACAGAACTCCTGTCCTAAAAATACACTTTAATTTCTAGCCATATGAAGTAAATGTACGCAAACCACTAAGAACTACAATAATTCCCATAAGAGGAAGAACTGTATGTTTTTGCACATAACCGATAAGAAGGCAGGATGGAATGCAGAGGCTTTGGATTCAGCAGTAAATTAAAGCTGTATAATGTAAGATACAAAAATCAAGATACTATATTTCCAAGGAACACATGTAGAAATTTAGGTTTAATCATATTGGGCAGTAACTGCTTGTAAGAACAATCCCAGTGGTGGCGTTGCTCATACAAATGAGCATGCTGCAGTTTTGACTATTTGAACAGTGCAAATTTTAAGACAAAACACATCTTCAGGGCTGTTGGGCTACAGACATGCAGAACAATCTCATCAACTCAATAAGGAGGATCTGCTCCAACACCTGCGGAATTCATTTGGCTCGCTTCCACCCACTTCAGCAAACTCTGCATCAGATCTTACTTATGAAAAGGTGTTTTAAGTGCCCCAACCCCCAGGTCTAAGATCCTTCCCTTTTTCTCTATTCTCCCTCAAAAAAGGTCCCAGCAAATAAAATGAAATTTAATGTAAAACTTATTATGTAAACTCATAATGTAAAATGAAGCATAATGTAAAACTCGATCTTCAAAGACTTCACCACCTTTGACACAGATGCAGTCCATCTTCTGCAAACTGGTACATCCTCAAGCAACCCTTTAGGCAGGTGAGGATCTCTCTCGCTCTGCCTTCAGCAGACATCCGATACTTCAGATCTCTCTGCCTATTTTGTAGAATGCACATATGCTAGTGAATTATCTTTTTGTTATTGTTAAATATGTTACTGTTACTGACATTTCCAAGCAACTACTATAGACCAATACTGATGTCAGTACCTCTGTGGGAGTTAAAAAAACAAAACACAAAACCAACCAAACAAAAAAACACCACAAAACTGTTTGGAAAGGAATGCTTTGTGAGAAAAACTTAATTTCTACCATTATAATGAAGGATCTGTGATACTCTTGAACATAGTACCCTTCTCCCCATGCGTTATACCTCATGTATAGAGTAAGGAGTGCTGTGCTGAGGCTTGTTAATTAGATGATGTAGAAACATGGCTTCAAATCAGCAGAATTAGAATAAAATATTTAATTTTTGTTCCTTTACTTGGTTATTTAATGTTCCTGCTCTCTGCTCTAGTCCCTAGATGTAATTATGCTTCGCTTCCCTTATTCATGGTTTGCAGACAAGGTAAAGCCGAGCACTGTAACAAAGAACTCCCAGTGGGTGCCCAGGCAATGGACTGACACGCAGCTGAAGCAGAAGGTCAGATCTGAGGCTGCAGGGGTTAAGCAGTCAGGTTTGCCCAGCCGTACCCGAGGGTGGCTCAGGCAGGACCTGTTAGCAATGAGGAAGAGCAAATGGGCTTGACCAGCAGTCAATCTCAAACCCTTCTGAATCAGTCAGACAATCGCCCTTGCCAGCTCAGGGATCGAAGTGTCTATGACTGGCAGGAGGTGGGAATGCAAGACCATGCAATTCTCCTTCCAGGCATGATAATACAGTCTCCTTCTGTGGACAACTCCCAGTACCTAGGAAGAGCAGGGAGCTCTTGATAATCCTTCTCTGGGTGGGATTTCCAAGGTAATGGCCCCCTAAAACCTTTTTGTTACCAGGAAAAGCAGCCATCTACAACTTCTTTCACTCAGCACGGGATTAACAGCAATCTTTATTCTCTGCCCTATCCTTTTATTGTAACTGCCTCAAACAGAGCGTTTAAGTTAAGAGCCCCTTTTTGTTAACAGATGTAATTCTAACAAGACTCAACAAAGAATCAACTTTAAACTGTAATTGGATGATGTTCCAGATTCTGGGGGACCCCTTTGTTAGAGTAATTCCTGGGGGTGTAATGCCTATTTGATGAAATTAACAGTTGCTGAAATAACAAATGACTGCCTAAAGATATGACTTTTTGCTCATACTAGAAATCCTGTTTTACCAACAACTATTTTTTAGGAACCCTATAACAAAGTGTATATGCTTGTACATTTATCTTCCTGTATCTTATTTTCTGTCAAGTAAGACTCTGAATTTGTGACTATAATGATCTGTGTGTTTCACCAGGAACTGGGACCTCAGTCTGTGCACTTGCTAGCCTTGACCTTAGATATCCCAAACACATAGACAATGTTTGAGCTCTTTTCTATAAATCAGTTTTGGCTTTTGTTCTCTCTCTGAGTGTAGATGTGACTCTTAGTCACTTGCAAAAGCCCTACAAGTAACAATGCAGTGTGTGATTAATACAGATTGCACGAATGTGAAGTGTGTGGGGTCAGGTAGTTACCAAATGGTAATAAAAAGGTTTGGAATTACCGCATTACTTGGGCATTTGTGTCACAGCATTTATTTCCTTCCTGTCCGAGCAAGTCAGTTATTGCTCTTTGACAATAAATAAACGCTTCCACTCCTCATGAAATAGTTTCCCACATTTTTATTCCATGGTAGCTAGATTTATATTTAATACAGGAGTTGTGCCATTCAGTTGCTAAGTGTACTCACAACAATATAATTTGGCTCTGCTCTCTGACAGACTCAGAGATTTTTAAAAAACAGGAAAAAAAAAAAATCACTTTCTGAATTGCTCTTCTTAAAGTATCCTGAATTCTTCCTGAGCAGTCACACCTTTCAAACACTACACAAGTCCAAGCCTGCTTGTGACCTTCCAAAACAAGTTAGAGTTGCCACTAGTATAAGCATAAGTAATTTGTAACCACCACCCTTGTGTTCCTTCAGTGCCTCCAGGAGTATAAGTATGCTGTCAATCATTGTTATTAACAAAGTACTTACCATTCTTTTGCCAAAATCTTGGCATGGGCTGTTAATAGAACTTCCTTTCAGTGGGATCATCCCTTTGGGACTGTTGTCAGCCTTCCGCTTGTAGAATTCAATTCCATCTTCTAAGAGCACGACCCACATCGGCTTCCAGGTATTAAACATGCTGCCCTGCATCAATAAACCACTGTGTATATTAGGTTCAATAAATCATTTTTCACACAATATCCACTAAAGATATGACCTTTCAGGGAGTGTCTGACTGACACTAAGATAAGTATAGTTAGTGTCTCATGGGGAACATACCACAACCGCACCCATCTTACCGTGCAGTTAAAAAACACTTGTTATTCTTCTGACCACCATTGATTTCCCCTTGTAGTCATCCCAGCCATGAGTTTTTCCAAAATCGCATTGCCTGCCCCAGCAGGTATCAGTCCCAACCACTGTCTTCAAAATGACATAGTGGTAATATTACGAATAATCCTCAAAATTTCTGGATGTGAACTGGCACATTAGGACTGCCTCTTTAACTTGGGCATCCTGTGCTGTATTTAGGACTTGATGCTACAATACAGTCAGTCATTGAAGCTTGGCTGTCTGATAAGAAAGCACACATCTCAGAGGATTTCTAGACATATAAGAACAAACTGTAAGAGTAATTAATAGTTTAAGGGCCTGAGGTTGCAGATCTCCAGAGATCTCCAGCTGCTGTGATGAGGAATTGAGGTTCTTCATTTCATCTTTTAAAGCTTTTACTTCCTATTCCAGAAACACAGCTGTTAGATGCAAGATATACAGAGATAAAGACATGGCCAGATCCTACATATAGTGAAAGACACAGCAAAACTCTTAGGGACTCAGAGAGGAACGACCTGTTTCTCTGTGTTGAGCATGATTAACTGCTGAAATTACTCAGACTGTTGCACTCTAGCTAGATGATCTCTCTGGTCCTGCCTGCAACCAGCTTCAGAAGTGGTCACAATCCCAGATACCCAAGTGACTTACTGCTGAGCCAAATGAACATTTAGATATGCTAAATACCAACAGTTCCTCTGAAGAATTACTACCAATACACACAAGCAATATTTGTGGGTCTCAAATCAGAAACCATCCTTCAAAAATACTAGCTTCCCTTGCTCTTTCTGTTACAAAGAGAGACAAAAATTTATCCTCCCACTCCTACAACTCCATCCACAGCATCCCTGTCCTCCTCAGACCATGGTGGCTGAGCCGTGCTGAAGCTGCAGACAGAAGCAAGGCAGCTACCGTTGTGCTGTGCAAATGGCTTCATTTGATTTGTTAAACCTGAAAGCTGGGCAGAGTTAGTTGCATTTGCATTTTGTATTTCTGCAGAAGTGAATGGGACAGAAACAGGCTGAGTCTTTTTTTTTTTTTTTTTATTATTCCCCAAATTAACCTTTTGTCTGTCATATCCTTTGTGGCTGCCCTACCTTCCAAGAAGGGCCTTTTGCACTCTGAATTGGACGTTATGTTAAGTTACAGGGTGGGGAGGGAAAACAGTCAGCTGAGATCTTATTAAGAGCAAGACGTGCTTCCAGCCTCTGCAGCCCTCACTGGAAGCAGAAGGTGCCCCATAAATGAATGCTACCTTCCAAAGGGAAGTCACTGCCCTGGGGGTTCTCTGGAAACCCAGCTATACAAGGAACTACAAAAAAGAATCTCATCTGAGTATACCACATATGGGTTGACTGCTATTTTCTTTTGTTTGTTTGTTTTGTTTTGGTTTTTTTGTTGTTGTTGTTGTTGTGTTTTGTTTTTTAATAAGCCATAAGAATTTACCTTTTTTTGAGGGTCCAAATTGACCCACTGGTTGATTTTCTGCTAAGAAATCAATTAAGATGATGAGCCAAGACAAGAGCTGTTGCAATTTCCTTTTGTTTGGGGATTTGCCACAGGTTAAAACAGTCCTACTCATAAACAGACAAGTCCAGTACTTCCTGAAGACCAGACTCTGACATGCTCTGCCAATGGAAGCCATCACAGAGCAGTTTTAGACTGGCAGTCTGATACACACCATCAGCAAAAGCAAACATGGTCACGTTGTTCTCATCTAAAATATCTCATGAAAAATAAGCAAGCAGGATGCTGGATTTGATTTTCTTGGACTAAAAATCAAATTGTCACACCTACTCCAAAGACTGCAGATACAGACGGGTATTCCTTTAATTGCTCTCTTGAAATCATTAGCCACTTTAAAAACACATGCAACTTCCCTTTGGTAGGACAACTTTTTTTTTTTTATTTTTTTTTTTTTAAACATCTGCAGCACTACAAGATTAGAAAATTATCTGTTTCTTATGCTCAGAAGATGACACAAGGCCCCCAAAATATACGAACAGAGGTTTAAGCTGACCTAAATCAACGCTGAAGTCTAAACCCAGGTTTACTGGAGGTCACATCCCAGCTAAAGCACTGGCCCCCAAGCACAGCACTGTTCCCCAGCCTGATGTAAATATCAAGAGGAGAAAGTCAGTGGCTGCATGGATGACTCCTTTGGGAGGTCAAATCCTTGGTTTCACTTTACAGGCAAAAGGGAGAGGAAGAGACTACATAATTAGCAGGTGAAGTTAATCAGGAGCATGCTCGTCCTAGCTGGAAGCTCTGGTTAAGGAAGTTCACAACAGCCCGACTGATATATCAAACAGCTGATACCAGTCTGATCTGTATCTTCTGCTCCTTTTGCCCTCCAGCCCTTCCCCTCTAGCCCACTGCTGCTCCTCACCACCACCAGAAGCTCAATTCTGCAAGGACAGAGCCACTTACAAGGCTGGCTGTTCTAGGAAATTGGCACAATTTCCACTTCCCTGTTGTCGTTGCAACAGCACCCAGCAGCAATTTTAGTATTACCTGCACAGAGAGACTTTTTGGGGACCCAGCACCCACAGGAATGTGAGGGACTGACACTGGCACATCTGTATGCATCTTACCCCTGGCAGACCCAGCCAGGCACACAGTTTGGGATTGTCACAGCATCTAAGTTTCCAGCCATTCCCCTGTCACAGAGGAATATAGATTGTGAGCCACTTGCTCTACATATCAGGCCACTGGAACTGGAGATAGCAGATAGCACAACTTGCTGTGCAGCTTTGCGATTACTTTATGAACTTACTTCCTTTCAGCATCAGTGGAAATAAGACTGAGGAGTGGCCTCTTCACAATAGGGGTGCCAGATCAGAGATCCCTCCAGCCAGCTGCTCTAATGAATGAAATTCTCATTTTGATGAGCAGAGACACTACATCTTGCTCCACTGACTTAACAGATGAGCAGAGACACTACATCTTGCTCCACTGACTTAACACTAAACTGACACTGTTTAACTAAGCTGCTTTAAGCCAGACCGATCTCACTAAGGATTTAAGTAAGTCAAGGCTTTATCCTATGGGCTCTCCCACAAAAGTCTCCAAAACTGCCGTGGGGCAGTGACTGTGTTCCCAAAGAAGTGAAGTGCCCATGGCCACACACACTGTCTCTAGGCCAAGGTGGTCTGACCTCTTTAATCTCACTGTGTTTCCTTGATGTTTAACTCGGTGATTAAGTGCTATTGAGTAGGTGTGGCCATTTCAAGCTTTTACCTGTTTTGCCAAGCTTCCACTAACAGTATTAGGTTACTTCATAAAAATACAAATCTTTTGATCCAAAGGTACATCTGAGATACGTGCAAAATGCCTTATGTAGTATTCTGACAAGATATAACTGATAGCAAGTACCTCTATAATCACTAACACCACATTGATTTACCGCTCAAGGAATTCTGTTCATTTGCCGTTTCTTTTAGGAAAAGAGGATCCTTTTTTTAATAACTGAAACCAAAGTATGTTTCCCTACACCTCCCCAACCTGTTCAGAGTTAGCTTCCTCCTCCACTCAGTCCAAAAATGCCCACTTACCTTCTTAACCAAGTAGCCCTCCCTTATGCGCGTCGGTTCTCGCTCCATGTCTCAGGCAATCCTGGCTCTTGGGTCCACCAGCACTGGCAGTTAAGTTCCTCTGGCAGCAAAGTCTGTGGGCTGGAGTTTCTACAGTACAGCTGTGTCACTTTCACAAGTTCCTCTGCCTGCTAATCACATGAAAAGAAGCCCATTTCCTCTTACAGAGTGAGAGATAGGGAAATGCAGAAGCACGTGTGTATTTATAGTTTGCCTCTGACAGAACAGGCGACAGCCTGACAAAACGCTCAACTGTATCAAATATGGCCAGCCTTAATGACAGAGTGCCGGGAAATTAAATAAGCATTTTAGTGCCTAATCCCAAGAAATGAGGCCCACTCTGCAAATACATGAACTCTAGCAAAACAACAAAGAGGGTGGCATACTGTGTTGCTGCTTGGTGCACGCCAAAAGGATCTCAGAGACAGGTTTCCAACGTTTGTCACTGCCTCACTTCATCCCATCTTCCAAGTCCAAGTCCCAGTGGATGAGCACGTGGGGTCTGGCAGCGAGCAGCAGGGCCCTGGCTTGGTTAATGAGGATGCGCCCTCTGCTGATAGAAGAAATTTGTTTATCAGACGTGATCAGGTTTTGGAGTTTGATGCTGAGGCCTCCCAGAGAGGTGAGCTGTCAAATATGCACAATGTATTAAACCAGCGCATGACATAAAGTGCTGCTGAATGCCACTTTCTACGAGCATCTTTTAATAGCTGCAGAGCTCATTTGGCTGTATTTAGTAAAAGACAAGGCAAAATGATAATTTTCCAAAAGTTGATATATAGGAGAGTCACAACCACTCTTCCTCATACAGAAGGAAGGGTGGTGGTATAACAGAAGGCAACAAGGAGGCTGCTGCATTGCCAAGAGCAAAGTATTCTCCCATGCACAAGACTCCAAATCACTTATACAGCTGAGCCCATTCAGAAAAGGACTTCAGCCCAGGGTTACTCCATGTCACCTCTGCCACTTGTAAATATCCTGAAACAGGGACTTTTTCCACAAACAGGAATTCCTGCTCTCCATTTGGTTCTCTGTTTGTCTCAGCCTTTACTCAGAAGTACACAGAAGTCTGCCAAGGTCTGTGAGAGAGGGCCAGAAGGTTAGAAGAGCCCTCAGAGACTTTCTCTAGCCGTTCCTCACTGACGTCTATTTAGTGGTTCTCCCACAGGTGAGACTCCACTCCTTCCTTGGCTACCTGTATTAGTGCTTCACTATCTCAACTGATGAATTTCTCCTCGCTGTCTGAACTGAAATTTTCTTTTCCAGACCTTTCTCAGCTAGCTGCTGTTTAAATTATCCCTCCAGTCCCACGTTCAGGCAGAGCACCTGTGTGTACTGGCAATCTCGGGCTGTACACTTTGCAATGCATTCTGCCCAAAGCATACCTTTTTGTGATGCTTTTACATATTTTTAGATTGTTCGGATTTTGTTTCTAGAACCTACAGTCTCAGTACATTGTTCCTTTGCTCATGTAAAACATGATATTGTGAGGAATCAGATTGCTATTAAAAGCCCTGGTTGCTGACCAAGCCAATCATCCATTGGGCAGTTTGCAAATCAAAGATTCAACATGTGCTTTCTAGTTCTCTGGCTGTCAAGTATACTTGACATCGGCCAACAGATTCTAAAATTATTAGAGACAGAAACTCACACATAGCTAATATGTGCTCATGCTCTTTGGAAACTGAGCTAAAGTTAAAATTCATCACTAAAAAGCGATCTGAAAGCTTTGCGTCACAATTACAGTAGAGAACCTGCCTACCAGTCCCAGGGCCTGGAATGAATTGAAGATGCATTCCACAGTTCACATGATGTAACTGAATTTCGGAGTTACATTTCTGTGAAGGCTCCCTTCACTTCTCATAAGCCTTAAAATGATGTCTCGTGGGTTCAGGAGCTTGTAGACTCCTCCTGTATAACATCTTTTCTGATCAGTAATTCCTTTTGCTTTAAGGAGGTGAATTATTTCCTTCTCTTCCCTTTCATTCCAGTGGTTCCATGTTTGGGAAAAGGTACACCTTTTTTTTTTTTTTTTTTTGCTCTGATTGGATAACCCAAAAATACAGGTCATAGACAATGATAACTCAAATTAAATACCTTTCACTGTATGGTTGGAAGCCAAATTATCCCTTTATTAGCTGTCTTGAGGCCTTAATGCTATAGAACCTGGGGCAAGCATTAGAGACAAAGAACTGTCTATCTTGCTCCCCCTCAGGCCTGAGGAAAGGAAACTCCTTCCCTACCTGGAAGGGCTTATAGGGAACAAAGACAAAAGAATCTGCCAGCATTTTCCTCCTGCAGGCAGCCTTTTCACAGATTTTCCCTTCAGCAGCCCTGCTCGCCTGCTCCTGCTGGTTCAGTGTTTGTGCTGAGTCAGGATGACAGGGCCCTGCACGATAAATTGATGATACAAAACATCCAGGGACAGATCCTCCTCAATAGAACATCTGTATGACCTTGTACTAAAAAGTGGTTTAACATGAACAGAAAAGGATGCTGACTCCACAATTTAACAAAAGCTCAGTTTCTCATTTACCTGCATGAAAAGCCCTTGGAGGTGTGAAATGCAATTCTAGATACAGTGGCACCAAGCCAATGACTCCAGACTTTACCATTAGCTACTTAAGCAACTCTCAGTGTCAAAACATAAAATCACCTCCATCCAGTATTAGCTGGAAGCAACTACTTTATAACATTTCTTTTCTCTATATTGTTTCTATTTCATCTTCAAAATTCAGCTATTCCTTTTGCCTTTACGCCTTACGTGTCTGGAACAATCCTTTTCTGTTAACACTGAGGCTTGGTTTCATTTATTGCACATCACCACAGGGGAATCAGCACTTCATCCTTCCCCAGGCAGAAATGTGCTGATCAGCCTGATCAGCCTAAATTCATATGAAGCAAAATGGTCCTTAACCATACAGCGGCCATGGCAGGTGTGAGAGACAGCCTGGACTGCTGATACATGCCTGTCTTCTTTGTGCAGCTATTCCCAAAGAACAGCACCAGGCATAAGAGAGAGGAAGAGCTGTATTTCTTCTAGGTCTCCACAGAGGGGAGGATAGAACTTTGGCAAAAACTAACCTGCACTGTGGAAACCTGCTATAACTTACCCTGTTCTCCCCATTTCTGCTGAAGGAGGTAAAGGTGCATGATGCTGGATTAACAACATATGCCACAATCTGCAACAGAGCTCTTAGATCAATTTACTGGCGAATGATCTGTTCTTGTACGGGAGATCTTGCTGCTGTATTTCCTCAGAAAATTCCGGGGTTTTTCTGCTACTTCATGGTCTACTCCTGCAAGCACTGAAAAAAAAAAAAAGCAATCAACCACACTTATCTGAGCAAGGGATCCAGCTGAGAGACTGATGGGCATTTACATTGAAAATTGGAGCCATATCTTTGCAAATAAATGTGTCAGCTACAAGGAAGACAGGTGGTTTCTCAGCTTGTTACATCAGCTTCATTGCCCTCTCTACTAGTTCTTGCATAGCCGTTCTTTAAACGTTTGCTGCATTGTAAATGCCATAAGCCCACTCCATCTATAACAGAGCATGTGAGTTCTCCATAAATATGCATCTCTCCAGCAAATCAAGCTGCATTTCCAGGGGAAATTAAATCAAATGCTGTATGTTCAAAATTATTGTCTATATGGGAAAAATAATATATACAAGTGGTTTGCAAAGGTGATAAAATCTCAGTCCGGCTTATAGTTCAGTAAAACCCTTTCTCACTTCTGCGCAGAGGTCTCAAAAGAATTACAGTATTAAATCAAGAGCTGGCAGGTGCAAGTGTCAGCACAATTCACTCCATACAGAATCACATATATGGCTATTTTTAGTGAACGAGAGATTCTGGCTTTGCATCCTACTCTCGAAAAGAAACCCAAAACCGGAACATTTCCAAATTTAGTACTGTGTTAAGAAAGTAATCAAAGAGGGGCAAGGACGAAAAGACTATCACAGGTATTGTCCACATCACCTTGGAATCTAAATGCTATGGGCTGGCTGTCATAAATGAACCATCTTGTTCTGACCTCAAAGCACATTTTATATATTTAATTATTGTGGCGCTATGCAACAGAATTAGCGCATAAACTCTAAGTGGGAAGGCCTGCATAAATGGCAATACTGAAAAGCTTATGCAGTTAACATATTATCATGCATAGAGAGATCATATTAAGTGGATGCAGTTGAGAGACTAAATGGATTTCTCCAGAACATTTTCTAGAGAAACTGGGCCAGCAGAAAGCATTGGTCATGGCTTGGCTGCATATTAGCTCTGGCTTTTCATCCAACCTTACCTGTGATCCACCTCTCCCCTACAGTATCTCTCCATCAGTGATACATGCAGGCGATGTAGCTGCAGCAGGGAAGGCCTAGGCACAACAGAGAGGTCTTGGAGGTTGAAGCTGCACTGCAAGAAGACTTTCCTAGAAAAGAGAGATCAGAGCAGCTGAGCAAGCTGGCTGCAACGCACTTGAGGGAGCTCACCACTCCCTTCAAAAGTACTAAGGGGTTCTCCAGGGCACAGGGGAGTGTTGCAATGTTCCTGCCTCAAGGAAAGGGAAGGGAATTAGCTTAATTACCTTGCTGACTCCAAACAACAGGCTGTGAAGCCTCAGATGCCAGGGGAACAAAAGGTAGATTTGAAGGACTGGGGAAAAAAAAAACCACCACCAACAAAAAAAGCAGTTTTTCACTTTGCAAAGACATTAAAGGTTCCAACCCCTCAAATGTAGGTGTAGAGAATAGAGGAATAGACACAAATTTATTTCTTTGTTCCTGGAAGTAAATTACTGCTACAGCTTAGGAGAAACGGGACCTTGTCCTAAGTCTATGATGAACTATTTAGCTTCAAATCTTGTAAAGGTCAGCACATTTGCTCTGTGCTTCTGGCAAAACCACACTGCCGCCTTCTTCCTGCAGGTATTTTGCTCCTTGCAGAATATCAAGCAATTAACATCAGGTAACCGGGCAGCAGCCTGGGGGCTGGAACCCACAGAAAATCCCCATGGGGACTGGAAGGGCACAGGTTTCTCTAGCCAGGGCCTATCCCACCACCCTCAGTGAGGGAGCAGCCCACAGCATCAGGCACCTCCATGGGCATGGGCTGAAGTCAAAGCAGGCAGTCAGCCTGCAGGTCAGGATCAACGTCCATGGCTAGATACATCTGTGGCAGAGCTACAGACCAGCACTGCTAAGCATAACTCAGGAAGAGACTGAAGGCCCAGGGCTAAGCTGAAACAGGGCCTGTGGGCAGAGGCGTGGGTGGAGGCCCCAGGTGAGGCTGGTCATGGCCATGAAGGTGGGCAGCAACAAAATAACCTCCCAGCAAGACTTAGCAAAGGCAATGCCTCCCCCAATCTACACTGATAAAGAGCATCTGGTAGGATCAGATAAGTAAATGCACTAACAGCATGTGAAGTTATCTGATCAACAAAAAGAAAGGCAATGCCTATGTTTAAAATTGCGTCTTCATAAATGTTCTACTCTCACTGTGTTTCTCACGGTAAAACAGTTACTCAGCCTACGCATCCATGATCCATAATATGATGCTTTTTTTAGTCCTCCCTCATGCTTGCCACTTCTTGCCACAGTGGTCTGGAATAAAGTCACAGCCCGTGCTGTGTCCAGAGAAAGATGATCATTCAGGCAGAAATAATAAGAGAAAAAAACCTCGTTATAGATCTGACCTCTCATGTACTTGGGAAACTAATTGCAATCAATGGCTTCAGCTACACACAATTTACTACAACATGATATGTCTGGCCCGTGAGGAGAGTAAAACTGATCCCTGGGAATGGCCAGTATTCTTCACACAGCACTTTAAGTGATACTATCAGATTCCCCATATGTAAGGCCTCTGTGATTTCATATTGAACTACATTTAAACTCCCAGAAGTGGGGACTGCTGCAAGCAAAACTTTCAACAAGCCACAAAGTGCAGCAGTTTCAGCAGAATATAATGAAAAATTAGAATTCTCTTGCAATGAGCAAACAAGATAGGGAGAAATGCACACGTGGTCTTCTTCTGTGGAGCCACACTGTTATGAGATACATGTATATATACAGCAGCTGCTTCCTCATCTGAAAACCTGTACATACTACTTCATTGTCTGCTAACTTCCAAGATATCAGCTTCAGACCAGCTATTCCCAGGGTGTTCAGCCTCCTGAGCTGGAAGATAAGGATGGAGAGCAGAACAACCCACCCATAATCCAGGAGGAAGTAGTCAATGATCTGCTTCTGCACCTAGACGCACATAAGTCTATGGGGCTGGATGGGATTCACCCAAGAGTACTCAGGGAGCTGGCGGGAGACCTCACCAGGCCTCTCTCCATCATTTATCAACAATCTTGGTCAACAGGGAAGGTGCCAGATGACTGGAGGGTGGCTAATGTGACGCCATCTACAAGAAGGGTTGGAAGGAGGATCCAGGGAACTACAGGCCTGTCAGCCTGACCTCAATACCAGGAAAGATCATGGAGAGGATCATCCTGAGTGAGCTCTCACGGCAAGTGCAGGGCAGCAAAGGGATCAGGGCCAGCCAGCATGGGTTTAGGATCAACCTGCTTAATCAACCTGATCTCCTTCTGTGACCATGTGACCCACCTTCTGGATGCGGGGAAGGCTGTGGACATTGTCTATCTGGACTTTGGTAAGGCCTTTAACACCGTCCCCCACAGCATTCTCCTGGAGAAGCTGGCGAATCATGGCATGGGGTGAAATCCTCTTGGCGGCCGGTCACCAGTGGTGTCCCTCAGGGCTCAGTTTTGGGGCCAGTTTTGTTTAATAACTTTACCAATGATCTGGATGAGGGGATTGAGTGCACCCTCAGTAAGTTTGCAGACGACACCAAACTAGGTGGGAGTGTTGATCTGCTTGAGGGTAGGAAGGCTCTACAGAGGGACCTGGACAGGCTGGATCGATGGGCCAAGGCCAACTGTATGAGGTTTAATAAGGCCAAGTGCCGGGTCCTGCATTTCGGTCACAACAACCCCAAGCAACGCTACAGGCTTGGGGAAGAGTGGCTAGAAAGCTGCCCGGCAGAAAAAGACCTGGGGGTGCTGGTGGACAACCAGCTTAACATGAGCCAGCAGTGTGCCCAGGTGGCCAAGAAGGCCAACAGCATTCTGGCTTGTTCAGGAATAGCGTGGCCAGCAGTAGGGAAGCGATGGTGCCTCTGTACTCGGCACTGGTGAGGCCTCACCTCCAGTACTGTGTTCGGTTCTGGGCCCCTCTGTACAAGAGGGACATTGAAGTGCTGGAGCGCGTCCAGAGGAGAGCTACCAAGCTGGTGAGGGGTCTGGAGACCAAGCCATATGAGGAGAGGCTGAGGGAACTGGCCATGTTTAGTTTGGAGAAGAGGAGGCTGAGGGGAGACCTCATTGCCCTCTACAACTAGCTGAAAGGAGGTTGTGGAGAGGTGGGTGTTGGCCTCTTCTCCCAGGTGAATAATGACAGGACCAGAGGAAATGGTCTGAAGTTGCGGCAGGGGAGGTTTAGATTAGATATTAGGAAGAATTACTTTACTGGAAGAGTGGTCAGGCGCTGGAGCAGCCTGCCCAGGGAGGTTGTCGAGTCACCATCCCTAGAGGTATTTAAGAAACGTCCAGATTTGGCACTTCAGGGCATGCTCTAGTGACAGAGACTGTAGGGATTTTTTTTATGTGTGTATGGTTGGACTCAATGATCTCAAAGGTCCTTTCCAACCATGAAGATTCTATGATTCTATGATATTTTCAAGACCATTCACTGTTGACCTAGACAAGGGTTGGAGAGATTCATTTTACCTATTTTTCATGTCTACTTTTGAGGATCTTTAAAGTCAGCAATGATCTTTGCAACAAATCAAGTTCAGTGTATGATTCATGATCAATATTTGGCCCCCACAATGGGATGAGTAGCTCCTGCAACTTACTACTTTATTAGACGCAACTACTCTCTGATTAGGTACTCTTTGACAATATAGGAGTCTTGGGTGACTCAACAAGCCTAAAAGATTCTTCTCCTACATTAATGTTGATAACGCCACTACCTCATCATACATAGGGAATTGTTGTTTTATTTTTTTTAATAGCATTTGTTTAATCCTTGACTGTTCAGTAGGAGAAGCAATGACTGCATTGTGTAACAACTTAGCTGGATACCTAATAAAGACAAATAAAGCAGGATTTTATTTTATTTTTTTTGCAGAGGTTAAGTTTTCAGCAGAATGTTATTCTTTTGCTTAATGTTCACAGTAAAATTAATTCAGTAATTAATTTGCATGCACAAAGAAACGCAGCTGGGTAATGCTGTATCTTCCATTTGGCTTAGCAATACTACATTTTACCAGCACGTGTACATCCCATCTTTAGACAAACAAAGAAAAGGTCAAGTCCAATGCAACATGTAGCTATGAAATTCTCCTAACAAAATCATGAACTCTGCCATTATGTCTGATCACAAAAAAAATGTATTTGTGGCCCAAGTCCTGTGTCAGCCATAAGAATGTTACAGTTTTAACAGCAAACAAGAACAAATGCAAAAGAATGGAAAGAATCCTGCTCCTGGATTAAAAGCAATCTCTCACTGTTAGACTGGAATGAGACCTGTGGAGAGTTGAATTACGGTCAACTTCTAGGTTCAAAGATCTTTCTCCTTGAAGAAACAGTATCAGTCATAGGTAAAGAGTAGTATTAGACTTAAAGAAATTAGATTTTGGTCTCATACTGCAATTACAGTAGTGTGTTTGATTTTTTCTATTAAGATTGTGATAAGGTGATGATAAAAAAAAATTCCAGCCGAAAACTTGAGCCAAATATTGGTGTTGACAGTTGACCCCAGGGTGCAAGAAACTGATCCTCAGCCTAGGCATGGTAGCTCACAAAAACCTTTCACTCTACAGGGAGAAGCAGCACAAACCCAGGTCTTTGCCCTCCCCTTCCTCTCAGGCAGCTCTGGCTCCTGAGTGCCACTACTAAGATGCTTCAGCCCACCCTAGAGGGCTTGATCAGCTGGCAGGAGCCAGCTTTCCACGGTGAGGGGATCAGCAGAGCCATTTGTTCAATATAATCATCAGTGACCCAGATGAGGGGACAGAGTGTATCCTCAGCAAGTTTGCTGTTGATACAAAACTGGGAGGAGTGGTTGAAACACTGGAAGGCTGTGCTGCCATTCAGTGAGACCTGGACAGGCTAGAGAGTTCAGCAGAGAGCAATCTTATGAAGTTAAACAGGGGCAAGCACAGGGTCCTCCACCTAGGGAGGAATAACCCCGTGCTCCAGTACAGATTAGGGGCTGACCTGCTAGAAAGCAGCTCTGTGGAGAAGGACCTGGGAATAGTAGTGGACAATGAGTTGACCATGAGTCAGCAATGTGCCCTTGTAGGCAAGAAGGCCAATGCTATCCTGGGGTGCATTAAAAAGAGCATGGCCATCAGGTCAAGGGAGGTTATCCTCCCCCTCTACTCTGTGCTGATGAGGCCACATATGGAGTACCGTGTACAGTTCTGGGATACTCAGTTAAAGAAAGATAAGGAACTACTGGCGAGAGTCCAGCAGAGGGCTACGAAGATGATCAGGGGACTGAAGCATCTCTTACATGAGGAAAGGCTGAGAGACCTGGGTCTGTTTAGCCTGGACAAGAGAAGACTGAGAGGGGAACTTATCAATGCTTATAAATATCTAAAGGGCAGGTGTCAAGAGGATGGGGACAGACTCTTTTCAGTCTTGCCTGGTGACAGGACAAGGGGCAATGGGCACAAACTGGAACACAGGAAATTTCGTCTGAACGCGAAGAAGAAAATCCTTACTTTCAGGGTGACACAGCACTGGAGCTGGTTCTAGAGTCTCCTTCTCCAGAGAAGTTCAAAACCCGCCTGGATGCGATCCTGTGCAACCTGCTCTAGGTGAACCTGCTTTGGCAGGAGGGTTGGACTAGATGATCTCATTAGAGGTCCCTTCCAGCCCCTGACGTTGATTCCCCTCCGCCGGGACCCCCGGGCGCGCCGCCCGCCGGCAGGGGCTCCCCGCGGGGCGCTCCCTGCCCGCCCCGCTGTCCGCCCCGCTGGTGCTGAACAACGGCGGCGGCGCCCGCCCGGCCCGGCCCGGCCCGGCCCGGTCAGCCCAGCCCAGCCCGGCCCGGCTCCCCCGTGCTCCCTCCGGAACAAACGGCGGGATTAAGACTGCGGTAATCGGGGCCGGATTAACTCCCTGGAAACCGGCTGCAATCTGAGCAGCTGCAAATGTCCCCCAACCCGGGGGAAGGCGGTGGCGGGGGGGGAGCGCATCTGCCGCCCAGATGCTGCGCCGCGATTAAGGGGGAGGGAAAAAACAAATATATCATCCGCTGCTTTTGGGAAGGGCTAGGCTGGCTGGGATCCGCCAGCCCCTCCTCTTCCTCCTCCCTCCTCCTCTTCCTCTCAGCCTCGCTCTCCTCTCCCGGCCAGCCGCCTTCAGCGGAGGGGGCGAGACAAGCGCAGAGTCCGCAGCACCCCCACCCCCCCGCCCCCAGCGACGAGCGATGGGCGACATCCCCGGCCTCGTGAAAATCAGCGTCTCCCTCAAAATCCAGCCCAACGACGGGGCAGTGTATTTCAAGGTGGACGGGCAACGCTTCGGCCAGAACCGCACCATCAAGCTGCTGACGGGGGCCAAGTACAAGATCGAGGTGTCCCTCCGGCCCGGCACCGTCCAGGCCACGTAAGTGCAGTCCCCCTGCCTGGGGCGGCTCCCCCGGCCCTCCCTTCCCCACCGCTTTATTTTTAGAGGTTTAATATTTTTTCCTGGCAGGCTGACAGCACGGGGTTTCTGTGATTTCTCCCTCCCCACCCTTTTGCTTTAGTGGCCCCGTTTCTAGGTCCCTACCCAGCTGTTCCCACTGCCTTGACCGGCTGGCCTGTGAGAGAGGCTCCGTTTTGGAGTCATTTCCTTCTCCCGGAGCTCTTCTAAGCCCAGCTTCTTTTCTCCCTCCTTCCCCGCGGTTTGCCCTGGAGGCAGAGGGAAGAGGCTCCTCCAGCCCTGCATGTCAGCGATGCTCAGTGGCAAAGCAGAGATGAGGACCAGGGAGGATGCAGATAGGGAATCAGCCCTGGAGAAGGGATTCAACTAACCCATCCCCAGCTAGTGGAGATCAGACACCACCACCACCCCCTTTCCTTTCCACACCTTCCCTGGGTGCATGCAGAGCCTTGACATTTTTCAGGAGCCCCAGTGAGTCAGCAGCACCTGCAGGTCTGCTAAAATCCCTGAAGCATCCCCCAGGTGCGGAGGCTGCCAGGCTGCAAGCCATGTGCTGGCTCCATGCTACTAGGGACATGCGGGACTGCTAAAAGGCTGGATCCCATCTCTCCGCAGAACAATGGGCATCGGGGGTGTCAACGTCCCACTGGAGGAGAAATCGAGAGATGCACAGGTGGCCTCTTACACAGGGATCTACGACACAGAAGGGGTGCCCCATACCAAGAGCGGGGAGAGACAGCCCATCCAGGTCAACATGCAGGTATGTGGTTCTCTGCATGGTGGGAGCCTGGTGTGGGGAGACAAGGGAGGGCAGCAGGGGGTTGATACTCAGAGAGAGGTGTGGAGGTGAAATATTCCAGGGGAAAGTCTGACCACAGCTACTGCCCTTCTCTTTCCTGTGCATCAGTAAGACAGCTGGTCACAGCGTAGCTGGAAAACACAAGCCCTGCTTCCCAAGGGGAAGCCAAGAGAGCAGCAAGGGCCAGGAAGTAGCATGGGGATTTCTAGACACCTGCAAAGCTCTTTGGGGTGCTGCAGCAGAAAGAAATGTGAGCTGAACCTCTCCCCTCTTCTGCAAGACATATTACAGACTTCAGGTAACTCCCACCAAGGTCCCTGGCTAGGAATCAAATCTCAAGCCCCTGGCATACAGGGAGCCCCCTTTTGCCTCCCAGTACTGTCAGGGTTTTTGGAGCAGAGCATGTCCCCTTCCACCCTTCCACTCTCCTCCTCCACCTGTCATCTGCAGGATGCCTGAGGACTTTCCAGAGGCTGAAATCATGCATGAGAACAGCCCCCCTCTCCCCACCATCTGTCTTCTCCCTTTCCCTACATGCTTCCATTATCATATTATCTCTGCATCCACAAGCCTAAGCTCTTATTCAAGCACTTCCTCACCCCAACCTTAAGGAGAAGCTCCAAGGGCCAGAATCGGTATATGCCATGACCCCAAAGTGAGATGACAAAAGCTCCAGCCCATAAGGCAGCAGAGCTGACAGAAGACAGGAAGAGCAGTGTGCAGATTTCCACAGCACTCTTTGGGTGATACGCTCTGACTGCAGAGGGAGATTTGTTTTGTTCTGACTTTGGTTTGGTTGGTTGTTGTTTCCCTCCCCTCCTCCTGATTACAGTTGTGAGGGATTCCTGATGTTTATTCTATGCCTCCTGTACCAAAAAGGGGAAGCAGGGCAGTAAGCCATCTTCATCTGAAGCTCTCTTAAGGGTCTGTTCCAACTTACACAAGTTTAGGACCTTGCCAAGGCCACCAGATTTCAGCTTTTTCTCACATTTGCTCAGTGCACACGGGATTTCATCTTGGTCTTTATCTTCACAGTTTTTTTCTGGAATCATCATTTAGCATGGCAATCCCCTTCTGAATAAGAACTGTAACATCTCCATTTGGCATTTCTGGTAATTACAGTATGCACAACTTAATTTCAGAGACCAATATCACATTAACAGTTACCACTTCATAATCCTAGGTTAATAAGACTACCCTGAAGTATTTGTCCATGTTAATCACTTTTCTAAACAGTCAGCTGCTTTTAACACACAGGAAAACCAGACACCCAGTAGGACTTCTCAACCATCAGAAAAGGGCTACTGGATGCCACTGTTGAGTACTGCAGTTATATTTCACAATGTCCTTATACCAGGAGGTGAAATGGCAGCGCTCAAAAAAAACCAGCTGCGTTGACTAAGGCATCTCTACTTTGATAGCCACCTTAACCCTTAAGCGCAGCACTGATGTGAACTCTGAAAATCTGTAAGTTTAACTTTTCTTAGGGAGAAAATCAAATCAAATCACAAATGAAGTTATTTCTAGAAATGCAAGGAGGGCCTGATTTTCAGATAGAAGCTCTGAGATGGTTTGTTGCAGCATCAGAATGAGTAGTCACAATATTTGTCCAAACAGTTGCTTTTACAGATCAAATCCTGCGATATTAACCATGAAGCTAACAGGATTTTAAAGCATTAAGCAGGTCCTCAACCCTTTTTAAGATTTGATCTTGATAGATAGGTTCTTAAGTACAGACTTAGATGTCCACAACTGATACTTTTAAGTATTAAATATAGGCAACTCCACAGGGATTTACATGTTTAACTCATCATTTAGCTGCTTAGCTGCACAGAACCCTAAAAGATTTAGGGAGCCAGCCTCAGATACCCCAGTCTGAAAACTGCTTCTGATACCTACCTCCCGAATCTTCAAAACTGGGCTTATTGCATACAGCTTTAAATTTTCCTATTTCCTTCAACTATGAGGAACTTCTGCCTCCACTTCCTTTTCTAGAACAGGCGGGATCCTGATGCATCCTAGGGAGATAAGGACACTATTTAAGGCATAAAATCTGAACTCGCATCAGAAATAGATTGTGAGGTCAGTCCTGCAGTTAAAAACTGGTCTGATACTGCCAAATCTAATGCCTGAAAGACAGAAGGTCCATAAAGGTCCATAAGAATTTATTTCCCATTTGCTCTAAAACTTTAAGCAAGTAACTCTTTATGCCCCTACTTTAAGTGGCTAGTAGACATCTGAGCTGTTACAGCCATAGTTTATATGTGTAAAACAACAATCCTGTTTCTGAATTCCAGAATTCAAGGATGCATTTTACCCAGGAACTGCTAAACTGTCTAGCAAATGCTGTAAACTAAGTTAGAAATCTCTCTTTGGGTCTCATTTTATTCTTGGTCAGACTAGACTAAGATTGAATAAAGAAGCTAGACCTCTATTCCCAGTAATAAAACCTCTATTCCCAGTGATAAATAGCCATCAAATCATCCCAGCATGCAAATTCAGAGGGAGTGATTAAATAAGTATTCACTCCTATAGCACCAGATGACAGAGAATAGCAGACAGGGAAACGGGCTTCTAAGCCTGACCTGATAAAGAATAGGGCCATCCCTCCTCCCTGGGGAAGCCCCTATAGAGGCCCAGTGAAGGAGCCAGGATTCAGCTGCAGGAGCCACAGAAATTCAGGAAGCTCTGAGGATGCAGAATCCTCATTATGCCACAGAGCTGCTGCATCTGCTCAGGACTGGGCTGGGGGGTGTGCATGGTAGTAGAAAAGCTCTGCAATTAATTCTTTCCTTCTCTGGAAATCCACATCAAACTACCCAGGGTAGCTCAGCAAACTGGGTCACTGGAAGAAGACAGAATTAGTTTTCTTCCTCTGTCTTTTTGAAAGTCAGATCCTCCACACATTAAATGAAATGAAATGCTGCTCCTGTATCATACCACCTTCTACAAATGCTGTTAGAAATGCCTTTTCTTCCTCAGTTTCCGGACTGAGGGTGGCTGATGCTCCTCTCTGACAGTATCTCTGTGTGGACTGTTCACAGTAACATCCAATGTGCTTAACCTTTACTATATTGCATTACGAGTGTATCAGGATTACTATCAAAGATGATTAATTAAAAAAAACCTTAATTAAGGTTTTAGTTGCTAGGAGGGATAAAATAGCCTGTACATCTGATTCTCACTTTGTCAAAGGAATCAGCAGAAATATTTCAGCTACTCCTTTAAGGTAACACTTGGAACTGGAGCCAAATAAAAACCTTCTACTAACAGCACACAGCAACTCCTGCTGTTGTCAAGGCTAAATTTAAGTTACCACAGTGGGCTGGGGGAAGGTTTAAAGCAATGCCCATTACGCAGCAGCAGCTTACAAACCGCATCTTGAATTAAAAATAAATAACTACATGTCCTTCTGTGAAAACTGGATACAGAAGGATCTGCATTCAACTCAGGACGAGTCACTGTGTAAAAGGGCTTTCATACTGACTTTGCAAGTGTGATTGTAACAGGCAGATGACCAAAGGTCAGCTCGCAGGCACATGATGGGAATGGAAAACAGTCAAGTGAAGAAGCTGTCATTAGAGTGAATGATGGAAATACTTAAAAGGAAAAAATGTTGAAGAACAGAGTGTCATTTAGTAGCACTGAATCCACTAACAACATAACACAATCAACAAACCATACTACTGGGACCAACAACAATGCGTAGAGGTGTCACATCCACACTTTAGACTCCCTGCAAGGTCTCAAGGCACGGGAACTCAAACATCACCATCATAACTTAAGTCATGATCTATCCTTGTAAGCCTCGTTCATATGGCTTTTCTGATATTACAAGGGTATCTTGCAATGGTTTCAAAGAAAGTGAGAGATTTTATTTTACAAAACTTAGCGTAGCCATAGTCCCATTCACTTCAAAGTTGCAAGCACAATCAGACAATGTGCAGTCAACGTTTCACTACCTCTTCACTGTATTAGACCCTTATCTCCTTCCTACCCACTCTTACTCATATCTAAGTTTGAAAAGCTGCACTATCGCAGTACAACTAGCAATTACACAAATGCACAAAGGAGAACTTCTTTTCCTTAAGTTTCATGTAAAATGCGGAACAGGATCCCAGGGAACTAAGTGGTCTAATAGCAGCATGTCTCAATCAAGACACTGCAAACACAAGGCTATAAAATATAGAGACGTTAAAGATTTCTGATTGAGCAAAAGAAGGTATCTTCCCAGTAGTAGCTGTAGCCTCTAGGTATGGTATAAAGGTGAAGCGATGGCCTGTATCACTACAGATCACTGCTACATGATAAATATATACAAGTCACTTGTATATATGAGATCACGCCAACTACTGTTGCATCATCTTAAGAACAATTATAGCTTTGATTCTTGCTGTCAGTAACATTTATCCATACAGGAACTTGAGTATTTTTACTCCCTTGCCTTTCCCAGACATAAGTGCAAGAGGAGAGTACATGAAGAATCTGATCCTTCATGGTTTATGTATGCCTAAGCATAAAAGACTTTATGACTGCTAGAGCAGACTTTACAGATCTTCGATTTATTGACTTGACGAACAATAACCCTTTCTTTATCAGCTGTTTTACGTTCTGCAGATTCGTAAGAGAGTTCTTTCTCATTAAGAGAGAGAAACCAACAGAATAACCAGCCCACTAACACTGATATTCCCTCTTCCTCGCAGTTTAATGACATTGGCGTTTTTGAAACAGTCTGGCAAGTCAAGTTCTACAACTACCACAAGCGGGATCATTGCCAATGGGGAAACAGTTTTGGCAGTATTGAGTACGAATGCAAACCAAATGAAACGCGGAGTCTTATGTGGATCAATAAAGAGTCCTTCCACTGAAGAGATGTGAAACCAATACTGCTGGACAATTTCCCTAAAGAAAAATCTACCTTTTTAAACCAGCAAGGAGCCTTAACAAAGGCATACTGTAACATTGCTTTGTTACATAAGTTTCCAACAACTACATTGTATATACAGGTGGTGCCACTAAAATCTTTGCCTATTACTGTATTTTAAGTTTACCATGGCATCTGCAACATTCTTTATCTGTCACCCTGAGAATACTGAAAAGTTCATGGTAAAGAATATTAGATAGCTGGGTAGAAAGCTGTACCATCATAATACTGTCATAACTATTTGGATTATTCCCCACTAAATGGTTCCACTAGACCTAACAACTTTTGTGAAGTGTTTTGCTTTATTGCTTAGAATTTGGATGCAACATGATATCAGTGATTTCTGTATTTATATTTGTGTTTGCTCCTAAATCGGTGTGCTCCTTCAAGCATTTTGTCGTACACGTCATTCCAGTGGACAGCAAAAAGTGCAAATTATGGATATTTATAGGTTTAGCTAAATGGCAGCTACTGCACTGTGGATATTGTGCTTTCGTACCAAGGGATTTGGAAACTCATTCTCCCTTTTAAGTGCTGTAAAATATTCTGTGAAGTTTGCTAATTTACCAAATCTCTCAAAATAAGATTCTTTGTTGTTAAGTTTCCCAGTCTCAGAAATAGCTTTAGGAAATGGCATAAAACACACTAACCTGAAACAAGGAAAAGCAATAAATCAGTTGTGGTATCAAAGACATCTAACAACATGGCTAATATCTATCTTAAGATCATATAGTATTCTTGAAAGATATAGCAGCCATACTTAATTCAGTTCTTAGAGTTCTGACAGTAATCTCCATTTTTGTTTTAATGACACATTGCTCAAATCAGTGAAATCCTACAAATCAACTTCTTCAAGCCTGACCACTGTATTATACCAAAATCAACAGGATTTCTGACCAACAAACACTCAGCAATGTGAAGAGTGCAGATCCCAGTGCATGTTTATACATGCATTGCACTCTTTCAAATAAAGGTAAGCATGTAAGCATTTGCATGGTTATGACTAAAGGTGCTACATAAACACTAGATCAGTGTTTAACACATACAGACAACAAAAACCAAACATATCTCTTCTTTCAGTAAATAAAGCAGGGAAATAACTGCACTGTCCCCATCCCCAAGTTGGGCTGAAGTAAGCTGTCGGTTCTTGCGTATCTGTTATTCCCTTTGTGAATAATTTGTAAATTGTGTATGTACATGGTAACCATGACTTTTGATCTTTGTAATAAAGGACTTAAACAATTTCTTCTCTAGTATGACCATCTAAATGAGTTGAAAAATACTGTATCAAAAAAGGCAGTGGTTCTATAAAGTCAGACAGCAAAGGCTACATAGTCAGTGCTTTCCAGTCCAAAGTACCTCATGTTCTTTACCCAAAGCTGCTGTTTCTAGGAAATACAGATCCAGTGTGCTAGAATGCAGACAGTTGTGATAATGCTCAATACAATTTATTGATAAAATTCAACTGCATTTTGTTGCACTAACATAGCATGGCAAGTACAGATTTAGGACAGAAGTGAAATACCAAACAAATATCTTCTTCCATTCAATTATTAATCAAAAAGCTTGACTGTCTGCATATTTCCACATACAAAGGAGCCTGACTGTAGCACTGATGTAATACACCACTGGAACAGTAAGCTAGCCAGCTACATCTCTACTCTGAGGCAATATTACACATGCAAAGTTCAATGAAATTCTAGAAATAATCCCGTGTTAACTTCTTTCCTAGGCTCTCCCTAGACTGCAGAAAGAATTGTTCAAAATGAAAAAAACTGAACTAAGCAAATTCAAATGAAAGCTGTATTTCAGACAGAAGTGCTATTGCCACCACTTTAGCAGAAATTTCCAGATAACAGGCTTCAATGATACCAAACTTCCACCTGTCAATCAATTCCATCTCTGCACTGCTAGAACATGATTTTCTTCCACAATTGGCATTCTTTGCTTTATTTTGTTTGACCGTACAAACTAGAATCACATCAGCCAGAAATATGTAGGATTCATAAGTTACCAGAGAAACTTCTGTCCTAGTAAAATTAACATGTGTAAGACAGACCTTCACTTCTATGTTCAGCTTCTATAAAATCCATGCCTCATAATGTCCTAGCCCTCCAGCATTTAAGAAATGTTATAATGAATAAATCCAGCCTATCCTGGCACAGGAGGGCTATTATTCTCATCTGTCTGGAAGCACACCTTTTCCAAGGTAAATACACATGTTCATATTAATGCCAAATAGGGCATCAATTTTCTCATGCCCTAGCAAGCCCTGCAGCAATTCAGCTGAAATTCAGTTCAGAGGGTGGTGAAGAGCCCACAGATGGAGTGAGTTGCTCTTAAGAGGAAGGAGAAAATGGCTAGACCAACTGCGTCTCCATATCCCAATACTGAACATTGCTGCCCGGGACCATAGCACCCCTTTCACAGACAGTGGCAGTGATAAAAAGGATGAGGACTGGTTAAAAACTTATCATGGGGAAGATGTAAATGGCATGTATCAGCTGTTACACCCTTCTCCCCTAGATGAGGTTTAATGTGTCTTGATAGCCTTGCATTATTTCTAACTAGAAGATTATTCACATGGTGTTTAAGCACTGATGCTCTTTAGATGCAAAGCAAAGTAATCCCATTGACTTGCCCTTGCTCAACAAGTGCTTCGCTAACACAGCAAACATTTGCTCCTAGTAAGAGAGACCCAGGACTTTAGCAGTTCTCTAGAAGCAATGTTTTGAATTTCTTTCATCCAGGACAGCTCTGGTAAATATTCATAAAAGTTGAGTCACTAAAAAACTGTTGCTGTGACAGTTTTATGCATTATTCAATCAGCAACATTTAAGCTTCAGACAAGTTTGTTCTTTACACGGCTTTTTTTTAATTAGTATTTCCATTTTGTGGCAGAACTCCAAAATTCAGAACAGGACACAATACACTAAGCTTAAATATATATTTATTTTTATCCATTACAATGAGAGGAAATGTTGACAATATGTCAATCCACATGAAACCACAAAGCACTCATATCTGAGTGTTTTATACATGACAGACCAGGATTTTTCTTATGAAGTGTCCAGCTTTCATTTTCATAATCAATATTGAAACAAACATACCAAATTTTTCAGAGTCACTTTTTCATCTATATTTAGGTAGCAGTTAGCTTTTTCAGACTGCTGAGTGAAAGGATCCAAGAGCAAGTTATTAGTCATGATTATTACAGTAGCGCTCCTTCACAGAGCTTGCATTAGATCATTAGAGTTTGCACAAGGTCCTGTGTTTAGCGCAGCTACTACAGGCTTTGGTATCTTCTACCATCTGACTGTATCTGAAAAAGAAATAACACTGCTAAAGTCAGGGAAGTTTCACTCGCTTCAGCTGAGGCTCTGACCATTCGTTTGCAGATGCAGAGTGATCCTCAGTGATTCCAGACTAGCAGAGTATCAGAAATCCTCATTTATTACATTCTTCCTATAAAACATGTGAACAGAACTTCTGTACAATGAAGCTGTAAGTTTTGTAATACAAGGCTTTTACGTGTCAGCAGAGGTTGGTTTCCATTTGGGTAACAGCATCTGCCTCACTTGCTATGTAAAATTTTGATGCATGTGCCATGTTGAACAGTTCTATTCTTTTAGAGTCTCCATGTAAAGCTTTGATTAAATAAGGACATGGCACACTGTAAATGCTAACCTCATTCCGAGATCTGAAACAAGTGCTGTGGCTTTCAGAATCCAAAGCATCGAGCATTGCCTTAATAGCTGTGTCAGCCCTGAAGCACAAAGCAGTGGTATAATGAGTCTTACAACATTCATATTTTCCCTCAGCTCTAACAAAGCTCACAAGCTTATGATCGGAAAGTCGCCCTCAGTGCAGCTAATCCAGATCTTTGGCTAGGAGAGACCAGCACTCCTGCCCACAGGCCTTCCCTGCTGCACACTTGGCAGCTTTCACTAGCATTCCTTGGACTGCTTCCTTTTCCCCTCTCCCTAAGACCAGGATTTAAGGTTTCAAATCCCTGTGAGCCCTGGCTTTCAGCCTTAAGGCTGCATCAACCCAGGAAGAGCCAAACCAGTCCTCTCTGCATTGTTTTCTCTGTCCCTTCCTCAAAGTTGTTGACTATTTCTCTTGTTAATCAACACAGCTCCAGTGCACTCAGGAAGGATAATCTCATGCCTGGCCTTATGCATTATATATAATCTTCTCTGCCTCTTCCTGCAGAAGGGATTCCAACACAGGGATCCCTTCACAGGGATTCCAACTGTATCCCAACTATAAATAAGAAGAAAATGACCAGCTACCAATAAAGAAGTGAAGTTGGCCTACAGAAAGCACTGCTGATGGTCAGCAGTGAAGGTCCTGCAGCGTCTGCCATTACAGTGACGGAGGACTCAGACAACTACGTACATTGTTTCCACAGTGCTCTAACCGAATTTCTCTGTATAAGATATACACAAGTGAAGAATTATAAGCTTTTGTGAGTTCTCCGCCTCAATCATTGGAGTTTGGAATCTTTTATACCTGCAGTGAGTTGTACAACTCACTGCAGGTATGAGTGCACAGATAGAAACAGATCTCCATCGGAGATGAGGCTTAAAACCAATGACAGCTTTTCTATCCATGTTGATGCCAAAAATCTTAAATTAAAAAAAATAATTCATAACAACACTTCTGCATTGACCAAGTGTAAGTCTTTGATATTCTGTTTTTTCTCATTCGGAGAACTTCCATCTCAGTGCTGCCATATACAAGTGCTTCACATGCTATTTATAAAGCCTTTGTTTCCCTCCCCCAGAGGACAGACACTCCTACTCCCTTTATCCCAAACAGCAAGGAACAGCCTGGTACTCCATACGGTAACTTCTGCAGCCTTCAAACAATCCTGAGAGAAGCAATAATAAACTATCAGTTGATGAAGGCAGCACTGGAAAGAACTGTATGACTGTGCTGGAGGTAAGATGGACCTTCTGCCTATTCTCAGCATGGTAACTACAAGGTTATGTGCCATCCTGTGCCATCACAGGCGTCACTGTGATAATAAAATCAGTAATATCTACATTAAGCTACAGTGTACATGCTACGGGGACTAAATGTTCTCAGAAGCTTGAACTGAATCAGTATGAGTTTAATGTGAACCCCAGAGGACTTTGTCTGCAGAGAAATGGTAGTAACACACAATAATATCACAACATTCACCATTTTCTGACTATGATGGCACTCTTCGGCTCCATCTAAGTTGCTATGTCAACAGATTCACCTAAGGTACTTGCCACATTTCAGACTTATTGTTGAGAACAAGTCCTGGCCAATTCTATGTATAGAATATGTAGTCTAAAGTTGGTGGGCTTTTTCTTTTTTTGTTTTTAATTAACTGCATGATTTTTACTTCTGGCTTCAGAGACATCTCTGCCCAAATACTACACTACAGGCAAGCTGAGCAAATGCAAGAAATACCACTGTGTGAAAATACAACTCCAGTCATCCCTGTCCTGTATGGAAACTATGTGGCTGCACTCCAAAGATCTAAAAGCATTAAAACAAACAAAAAAAAATGGCTTCATGCATCTTTCATTTCGGTCGCAGACTGAACACTGTTCAAGAGGCTTGCAACATTTTGTCTATCAGAACAAGGCAATATTCATATATAGAAGTGTCAATCATCTCATTTTCAAATGCACAATGCGTTCACTGAACTTTGCTACCCTTGAGTGACTATTTTAAAGCTTCATTTTTACATTGTTCTCCCTACAGAAAGGAAGTGTTTTCTCTGTCAAGACAGTGTAAGGTAGCCCAGGAAAACTCACAGACAAATTTCACTGTCACTGTTTCTATTTGCTTGTTCTAAAGACTGTATTAATTTTCTTTTTATTTTTCAGATTCTTCCTTTCTTCATGCTACAAATCTTGATGTAAGCTAATAATTTGTGTGGACAAACAATGCAATTACTTAAATAGCCACCTAGATTTCTCTTTTATAGTACATCTGGTAAAACAATCAGCTCTTACTTTCTGGAGAGAAAGCTGAGAAGAATTCACATACTCATATATACATTCATACACACAAACACATGCAAAGAAGTATTTTTATATGTTGAACACCACCCCAATTTTTAAAATTATTTACAAATAAAACGGGCCAAAACCCAAGTTCACAGCAAGTTGCAAGTGTCAAATCCAGTAAATCTTTCTCCTTTATGTGCCAATTACAAGTGCCATTCAACACCTTCCATTCCACGAGATTCAAGGCTTTTAGTCCACACTTTATTTGATACTGGAGAACTTCCATTGGGGAGAAAAAAAAAGATAGAATCAATTTTAGTCCATCTCCTTCTTACTTTCTGGGCTTTTATTAAAAAGTCATAGAAATGAAACATTAAGTGAGGTAACAGTCCTTAGGATGCTGTGAAAAAGTAATTTGTCTCTATCATATCTCAGATCAGTTACAAGCTATCTGCTGCGCAGCCCATTTGGTGCAGAATTCCTGGATGAGGACAAAGCTTTAGTACAATCTGCATCAGGTAATCCAAACTAGTTTTTTAAATTACTGCAAAAACACCACAACATTTCTCTGCAATTCTGTTTCATCCACGGTCTACAAATTTTCAAACAAGGCAAATGAGCAGGTACAAACTATTAGTCATTACAATCAAGAATAAGTGTCCAGCTCTGGTAAGTTTTCTCCTCTGTATTTTTATCATTATTTCAATCCCCACAGCTCCAATAAAAGAAAATTATCTGCTGACGATTCTTCCAGCTCACAGTTGCTTCACACCAATCGCTATCATGCGAACACTAAAAATATAGCAAAAACTTTTACTTTACTTTTGTTTTTGGTAGCGTATCACAATAACTGTAGAACTTCACAGAGTACAATTTCCTGCCCATTTCCTGTGGATTCTCTGGTGCTTTAATATTACAGTTCAACTCAAAATATTGCAGCCCTTCTGTCATTATGGACACTAATTTCAAACGCTGTACTCTGTTCAGATACATAATTTCATAAAATTTGAAGCAACTCAGTATGGGACCTCAGCCACTCTTCCAATTTTCATGAAAAACGTTTAACATTGAAGGTGGAGGGGTGCAGAGGAGGAAGAAGAGCAGGACAAAATGTGCTCAACGTGCTTCAATTTCTTAAGAAACCAGATTAGAATTGCCAGAGGGGAAAAAAGCAGCGATCAAAAATACTCCAGGTAATCACTAGATGGTGCTACTAAGAGGAAACACGTACCATGAAGGAACTTTAAAAACGCAGGAGCCACCTGTAAACTGTAAGCCACATGAAAAAGACTCGCCATCCCATCTGTAACTATGTAGGCCACTTCTCCTCCCATGCAAACACCCTGCAATCTTGCAGAACCTAGCGCAAGTACTTATACACAGAAGGGACTCCCCTTTGCTATTACTGAGTTTCTTTTAATTCAAATTGGCACCTGAAGAGCAGCAGCCACCGAGTGCTCTGTGGCCCAGAAGGGGATCAGAGACAGCTCACACAGTACTGAACCTCACTAACAGGGCACTTCTGCCAGCAACCCCCATTACACCGACTTTAGCCCTTGTCGCATGCAGCCTCAGGAGAAGTTTCTGCTTTCCCACAAGGTCAGGAGCTTGCATTTCTTCACGTGCACAATCATAAGGACTAGTCATCCAAGCTACAGCACCTCCACAGTTCTTATAAATGAGGATACTACTTCCTTAATAGAGCAACTATTCCCCACTTCAAAGATAACTCCAAACTGTATCAAAATGAGCAGGTACATCATAAATTTCTGAAGACAGAACCAAATATCACTTCACCATTACATACCACAAAGAACGTGCCAAATCACATGCTTCTGTAACCAAAGTTATGTCTGTGTTGCTGTGTGCCACAAGCTAGAACCCAGCTAGCTCTGAATAAGATCATAACTTAGCATTTTGCCAGTTAACAGGATCCCAATACCCAATCTCAATACAGGATTCTCCTGCAGTGGGTCAGCACACTCTGTGCTGCCTCAGTCCTCTACCTGGCAATGAATCTGAGTTGGTAAATTTAGATCTCCACTGTAATGCTAAATGATCTGTCTTTTACTACCCCCTCCAAAGTGCTTCATTCTCCAGGGAATAACATTAGCATTTACGGAAGTAAATGCCTCAGGGTTTTGCTAATGTGCTAATAGATAGAGCCTTCCACCTTCAGATCACAAGCATGAATCCTATTCAGCTCAAAGGTAAAAATACTGTTTCTAGCAGAAATTTGGTATCAAGATGAGTTCTAGTTCCAGCTCCTCCATCACAAATTCATCTTTATGCTTCCTGTGCAGTTGTATTTTCCAAGTAAGACAGGGCTTTGAGCTCAGCAGAGCTTTCTACCAAGGACCCCCAATTGCAGCAAGATCCAAAATAATTTTGACACAGATCTTCAGTATATACAGAAAGTATTATCACACTTCAGAAAAGGAAAAATAAAAAAAAACAAACCATTTTTAAAGAAGTAATGTCAGTTCTATGAACTGGAATTCGCAGAAGTACCCAAAATATTGAGGTTTTTCAGCAAGAGCTACAGAAAGCTGCTTTAGCACCCTTTAACACCAAAGATTCCACTGTGGCCACATTTGTTATTTAAACTATCCAGTTTTGCTCACAAACAGTTATAACTGTTTTTAGCTATAACATTTTTAGAATTAAGTCATACAAAATCTGAAGAACTTGCTTTGGGAAAAAGTAACAGGGAACAGGGTTTTGGATTCCACATCTGCAAACCACTACTGGGCTTGCGCCCCCTTTTCCTGCTAATTTAAATTCACAGTATTATGCCCTAACATTCCTCCCAGTCACTTGCAGAAGTTCCTCTCTTCCACAGGAGGGAGCTTTTTTCTTGCAAAGATGACAATCTCTTACACAGTTCCCATTTTGGAAATGTGTAGGAGCTCTAAACAGTTCTGAAGTGCCCCACGCCTGACAGCTTCCACACAGGATTAGCACAAAAGATTGAAAAAATGAAGAAATAAAAGCATAGGAAAGGAAAGATCAGGCATTTTTAAGATGAACCATTCTCAGACCCTTGTGTTATATCACACTATTACTTCTCCCCCCCCCCCCATGCAATTACTAATATAACAGAAAAACCCAAGAATGTCAAGTCAAACACCGTTTATGTCCAGACGTATCCGAGATATAAATTTCATTCATGTGGCTGAAGGTGTCAGCTACCCAGACACAGACAGTACTAGAAGAGGAACAACAGATCACAGTAATTCAAAGAACATAACATCTTGAGAAGAAATCTGGCCTAATAGCTGAAAGAAATAACTGAATACAAATTTGAAAATATATTTTAAAGGACACAAAGCAATCCTCTCTCTGGACAACCATTTATTAATTCAGCATGTGACAGTCAGTTTTTACTAGGGTTAACCTGGATGGCTGCTTTTTCCAGAAAAACAGCTCACTTCCATCACTCAAAACTGTGCCACACTTGATCTGTCACCCTGAGCTGCAATTTCCTTCAAGGTAGCACTGTGCTATCATCAGGTTTTACAGCTGCTACTTTCACTACTGTTTCCTTAGCAAAAAAAATAATAAATAAAAATCACAAGAAGCAGACATGACAAGCCAAGTGGGAGCAATGCTTAAGCTGCGCTGTTCCTACCGTCTAATAACTAGATGATTTCATATTCCCTGCTGTCTAAGTTCTAGTCCAATGGGTATATCCTCCTCCTGATGAGTATAGCTAATTCCCATCGTCAACAGCAGGAATAACACATGCACACAGAGGGGACAACAAGTCCTTGAGGCCTGTTGTTGTAGTAATTTCAAAATATCAAGGTAAACATATTTTGCATGTGATAGGTAATAAGCCTGGGCACCGGTTTCTGTGTTTAAGAATGTATTATAGGTTTGTACGCTCAGAGCACTAGAGATACCCTGCTCACCTAGTTTCCAGCTTTGTTTGAGTTTCAAGAAACAGTTCTGCCATAAATAACTGCTATATATACAGATCTATACACACAGACCTAATCACAGATCAAAGCTCTGTGGAGCAAAACAGGGTAGAAAGATCAGGCGAAATACATCTTCTGCTCCAAAGGTCTGACAATTTTGATTTATGACTAGCCATATATGAAATAGTACGGGCTGCTCAGAACCCTTTCCTCCTATTAAAGTCATAACTTCAAAAAATATTACAAGTCTTCCCTGTCTTCAATACTTGCTATTACTTCAAAGCCAACTATGGTATAAGCATGCGGGCTGTGTTTTGGCTTAGACATAATCAACACTAGTAAAGATAATCAGCTGCAGGTCACGGTCAGCTAAACAGAAGGCTAAACGTTAAGTCAGAAAAGCAAGCTCTAGTGTGATAACTTAGTTGTGTTAAGTTTTCTTTAATCGAAGCCCTATCTAACATTTTAGAAAAAAAAACACCACCAAAACATCCAAACAATCTGCAGAACACGTCAGATCACACACTATGCTCAGGGAAATTTTTCAGAACAAAACTTTTCCTGTTCACAGGTAATTAACCCTGTAAAATTATCACGCTGTACAGTAAATGTAAATTACTACAAAAATATTAATAATGAAACAAAATAGGCCAGATAGCATAGTTTGAGAAAAGACCGCAAGTCCCAATACAAGCAAAAGCAACTAGAAAGTCTTGTTTGCATAACACTTAATAAGCCCCTGAGGGAAAAGGGACAGCTGCGTAAAGCTGCCTTGGTTGTCCCTTTTGGGTTTTTGGTTTTGTTTTGTTGGTTTTTTTTCATCATAATGACATCTGTTACTGATGTTTCATAAAATGAAGTGTCCAGACAGTCTCCTGAAAGTTCAGTGTGAATACTGACAAAGCTTGAACATATAAAGCAGATAAAAAAGCATCCTCAGTGATACATTTTGGAAGGTAGCCAAGATCATCTCGTAAGGTTGAATCTCCTCAGGTCAAGTAAAAATCTTTACTGAGGAACACTGCATTTTCAGCACTCATTTGACTTATTTTCACTACAAGGACTTAAAGCAAACTTGACATCAAGTTTCCTAGTAGGATTTGTAGCTTACAAAGACAGCATGTCAATATTTACACTCATTCCATGACTCTTGTTTTATTTCTTTAAGTAGGGTTGTTGGTTTTTGGTTTGTTTGGGGTGGGTTTTGTTTTTTTCTACATTTGAAAAGAAATTATGGACTTTTGAAGAGCCTGAAAAGCATCACTTTCTTACAAGTTGAAACTACAACTGAGAAACACAAAAGACTGGAGTAGATTTTACTCTAAAATAAAAAGGCAAAGGACAGAGTACAAGGTAGGAAATTAGAATTCAAGTCTGGGAAACAAGAGTTACTTGGTTTCACTGTAGTTCCAATAATCACTCTTATAGACTGATACAAAATTTTTTAACCAAAGCTAGATAATTAGATATATAGCTTGAATTTCAGAATGGTTAAGCATCTATCTGCTTTACTTGACTTGGAAAAGAAAGGGACACTAGAAGCTGTAAGAATCTGACAAGTCACAGACAATTCTGAAAAGGGAACGATTGTCCCTTGTGATTCAAAGCATTTCCTAATATTAAAGAACCTTAAAAAATTACTTTTTAAATAAATTTTAGAAAAACACATACTAACTAAAACCTTACCAAAACCTTTTTATTTTCAAGCCTATTTAGCAGAAATGAAATATTTACACACAAAAAGTTACCTGGGAGTTTGGCATGCTTAATTTGTTTGATATAGCTGCTAAAATTCTTGTAACAGAAAATTTTCTGCAAAAACCTTTTTTTTTTTGCGTAAGAGCTCCATAAGTAGTAACTAAGATCGTATATAAATAACTAATACTATAGACGACTTACCTCTGTATCATGTCTATAAAATTCCTATAGCTCATAAACACAAGACTGATAAACATCAAGTCTGATTTTTTTTTTTTCCTTCCAAGTATTGCTTTCTAACAAGATGAAGTGTTAAAAATAATCATTTGGCTCTCTAAGGTTCTCTTGGCCTCAACTCTTTCTCTTATTCCAAATTAGCAAAAATAAATGGTAGGGTGTGATCCTTACTAAGTTACATACCTACTTAACCCTGTACATTAATAAGTACCAGATCTTTTATCCCAATATGGTTACTTTTTGTGCTACTCTTGCATAGGATGCATACCATAATTTTAACTAAAGAAAAAGGGGTGTGATTGGACAGTCCAACTGCAGTCTCCAGAGGGCAGGATTTAAATCCTGCCTGGCAAAGCAAGCACAAGAAGTGAGCACAGAAAACCAGACCAGTTATCGGGCCTTTTCTGCTTCAATTAGACTGCTATTTGAGTGTGAAACCTGAACTTTGGCAACTACAGTGCCTCCAGCTTAGGAACAACGCCAATACATCAATTTGGAAGCTCACTTTTATGGAACATGAAACACTCCCATGATGCTTGAGCATCATTACAACACGTATGAAGCCTTAGAGAAGGCACTGAATCCTTTTAAAAGTTTTACAATCCAGAATGGCTTTCTTTAAGATATTTGACCTGCCTGGTAAGAGAGAGCATTCACGATATTTTATGTGATACACCGCCATTTCTGAGCAATTAGCATCTGTGAAATATCAATGGAGACAAAAGTGTTCTCACTTTCCATACTTTGAATATGACAATTAAATAAGAGCAGGAGCCTGCCAAAGTGCCTGCAGCAAAGTAGAAGTAACTAAAACTTAAAAATTCTCCACAAAAATATCTGATATTTAAGAAAAATTATTTAGAAAGAATATAGGCATCTTCATGCAGAGTTGAAACACATAATGAAGCAGAGGAATCAAAATTGATCCCTTTATGGTAGTCCAGTTCCTCCCTCACATGCATGACTATTGGAATTATTCCAAATTGCTTTTAATCATGTCTATAATGGGAAATAATACTAAAACAAAAATAGATCAGCGAAAGTAACTGACAGGAGAAAAAAATGCTGAATCCAGTTGTAATAAAAGGTTTCAGATCCCATCAGGATCTGAGAGTACACAAACTATACTGAGTCAGGCCATAACTCTGTTATATCTCCCGTTCTAATACTGTTCTGTCAACTTTTGTACCTGTATTTGCAACATACCATAAAGTTGGCACATTCATTCCCCCAAATGCCAGCCATGTCAATTTTTCAGGAACTGAAAAATGGGGAAAAAAAAATCTGTCCATAGTACCACAAATAAGGAAGTTTAGTTTCCCATGCACTAGTATTCCATATTTGATTGGCTGGTCTTTAAAAGGTTGAGACCTTCAATTGAAGTTTTTTTATAAAAGTGGAACAATAAGATGTTGGTTCTCTATGGATTTTTGGTGTTTACAGAAACCAGGTTTATATATCCCCCCCCCTCCAAGACAGATAAATCAATCATTCTCCTCTGCTCTGTAGCCAGTTTTCACACAGCAAGCTTAGTATTTTGGAGAATTTTACATGTCAAATGCAGCTGATCATCACTACATACACCTTGCTCCTTAAAGCTAGGTAAAAAAGGCTTCTCAAAATGTCAGTGGCAGTACTCCTTCCCTTGGCCATGGTTTGTTGCTTGGGTTTTTTTAAGCTCAATTAGTTACTGGTATTCACAACAGCAAAGATGCATCTATCTACAAGATTTTAAAACAAAAAGGGGTGTGTGGGTGTGGATGTCTAATCCAGAACAGTTATAGCCATAATGTAAGCTCCATTGCAGCTCACTGCTAGCATACCTTAGCCCTCATCTGGGAGAACATTTAGCCTTTGTATCTATTCCCTGGAAGAATAACAGGAACTCAAATGTTCCAGAAACAGCATTCTTTTTGTCAGCAGTGCCAGATATTTAATGTGCACAGTTCTTCTAGGAGGCTAACAGATCACTCAATCTGGCTAATGGATTAAAACCTTGGACAGTACTAACACCACACATGGAGAGCTGCAGACTCCAGTTTTCTTACATCTATATTTTTTTTTAAACAGCACTCAGAACACGCACAAGATGTTTTTATAAGAGCTGCAGTCAAGGACACATCAGCTATAATGAAACAGTAAAATTTAACTGCTGCCAACAACATTGTGCTTTGGTCTACAGTCAGTTTGAGCTTCTGCCCAACACCCACTTGCTATCAGGCTCCCATAGAGTGACACTAAGCTGCTTCTTCAAGAGTCTTAAAAGTTTATTTTGCTTTTACTGCAACTCTTCACTATGCAGTTGCGCAGTAGTAAACATGACCTTAACATGGAGTGGAAGTTTGGCAACAACTTAATTGCAAATGTAATCTACAACAGCCACAGAAGTTAACCAAGCCAAAAGCAGAGTTACAGCTCTTAAAAACTCAGGCTATAAATGGCTATATAAGATCACATTTCAAGCTGCAGTTTGCTAGCGTGATTAACTGTAGTGCTGTGTTACACCTGCAAATCATTTATCTTTTCGCAAATACTGCAGAAGTAATGTAGATGCCCCACCACCTGACTGTCTTCAAACCAGGTAACACTACAGGTACAGTAATAAATCAGTCGTACAGCTCAAAACATGCATTGTTAAACAAGTGTGGAAGTCTCCATGGCATCAGGACCTTGGATGGAGAAATGATGATCTAAAATGCCCTGGAAAATAAAATGGCACCATGATTTTAAAGGCTCAAAATGAAGGCCTGGTTAACATAGCAGATAAAAAGTAAAAGCCCTCATCAAGTTTTTAGGATGAATATGTTTTACAAGCTGAGTCTGTAAAGTTTTGTAGTTATAAAACACATTCTATTGCAATCTTTCATAAGGCAGAGGGAGCAGCTGAAAAAGGAATACCTCTGAGATTTATTTACAAACAGGCTACAGAAATAGCTACTACTATTGCTGCTGTTAAAAAAAGAAGCTGAAGTAAAAAGATGAGGCTTCTCTGAAAGCAACTGTCTAGGTACAGATAGAAAGAAGATAAAATTGAAAATAAAGCGACGCAGTAAGTTGATTGTAACAGAGCTCCCGAAGTGAACATTCTGATCAAATACTGTGGCCACTTTTCAGAGGTCAGCATACGAGAAAGACATCCAGTTTCCATCCTTATAGCATTTTCCTTTCTCAGAACAGCACTTCAGTACAGGCAGTAGATATACTTGGTTCAGGAACATACTGCTAAAGTCACAAAACAACTTCAAAATTAATACGGGTTAGATCATACCCTCACTTAAACAGGCTTAACTCCCAACCCAACACCTGTTTTTCAATGATTTCAAGCTACAGCATAGTCAGGCCCTAAGCAAGGGCAGCATGTGCACATGAAGTACAAAGCTTCAGCAGCAGCTTTGTAATCAGCTTGATTTGCAGTTGTCTCTCCCCACCTGGATCACAATCACACATTCTTGACTCTTCCCAGTGCCTCACTAATGCTCATGCAATCGTGGTCAGCCAGATGATGAGGATAATCTGGCATACACTAATTTTTGGGGAGGTTATTTTTCAGTCACATTAATTCCTTGTTTTCACCGCACTTGCAGCCACAGGAATACAAATAGAGGCCCAAGGGAGAGGTCAAGAAGGTGTAGCAAGGACTAGCTGTGCCTCAACCAAATGTGAAACTGCACTTTCATACAGAAGTCCAGGTTTCGGCTCACTACAGTATTTTGCAATCCTGCTCAGCAAAGCACACTGACTTGAAGCCTCAGTTACTATGGTGATAAGCATGGAATAAATGTTTATATATAATTAGATAAATTCTCCCTTCAAGAAAGCAGCTGTCCTTCTCACAGGCAGCTCCTCATATGTTTTTAACTAAATAGATGTAAAAAAAGTATTAAAATTTTAAAACTTAACAATCACTATTAGCAAGCTAATGAGAATTTAAACCTATGGCAAGAATAAAAAAAAGCACATGTCAATGAGAATCCCATCTCTTCTGAAAACTAAACTGCTAAACTCCCTAGAGATTAAGTTAATGCTTGGTTTTGTACATTTTAGGTTTTTGCTTAAGAAAAACAGGAATGATTAATAAAACTCTCTCATTGTTTAACAAAGCTTAAGAACTACTTATTGAATAAAAAATGAATGCATAAGTCCTTTTCTTCCATGCAATCACTAAACTAAATCACCCCACTTATAAAAATATAAGCAGTATTTCCTAACTCTAAGCTTACTGTAAAAGCAGTAAGCTGATATAAACAAGTTTATGAACTAAGCATTTCAAATACATTAACGCATGAGTAGCTTCCTTTTTCAAAAGATTATGAATCAGTAATTACAGTAGAACGATGTGCCACAAAGATGAAAATTCTGCTTAGGGTTTTGGGGAACCCTTTACCACAACACTTACGTGTAACTTGGACTTTTTTTTTTTTTAAGAAAATCCAGTCCTAAAATGCGATCGCTAGTCATATTCCTTAGCATCTAAACTTCCTTTAAATTTAAGAAATACTAAATTCAGAGTAGATAAGATGATTTTCTAGGATCAATGACTATAAAAACTAATGACAAAACTTAACCATACACTGAATTCCTCCCTGAAGAAAAACAAATAATTAGCAAAACGCAGCAGAAACATTGCCAGCTGATGAGTTGCCTCATTCTTTCCACTATGATGCCATCTGTTGCCATCTCTTTCCTGTCCACACACACTACACTTTCTCCAACTCTCAGCCTGACCCAGATCCAGCCCTGGTCTCAAGTCTGACAACAAAATCCAGCTTTACCCACCTGATGAGGGTCAATAACTACGTCTGCAGTTGGAGGTGGTGCTTTGGTGACAGCAGGCAAGTGAAGAAGCTTCTGCTCACAGCCACCTATTAGTTTTCCTACCGTCTCCCCAGTCCGCCAACATAACTACATGTGTATTCACCCCCCAGCCCAATTGTTGGGGCAATTAACTTCAGAAAAACTTCAACTACATAAAGCGTTTAAGCTAACAGGGATAATATTTTAAGAACTGAGTTAGGAAGCAGCCACATGCACGTTCATGCAAGTAGATCATATGGGGGAAACTTCCAGTAAGAAGGGCAAAACCAACAGTGTATACTCTTCCTGCAGCACAGCAGGAGCCAATGTACGCACCTGGCATCTATCCAGCACACTATAACCTAGTCCTAAAGAATAGCGAGATCTTAACCATAATAAACTCATTGAACGACATTCAGTTATCCCTTACATCTCATCCGTAAATTCCTCCAAGGCAAAGGCTTTCTTCTGTGCCTTGCACATGCTGTTGAGACACAAGAGAGAACAGGAAGATGTACGGCTGATCATGAAGAAGCAGAGTGTAATTTTGACTTGCTCTAAGAATAGGCCAAACGCCTTCCTCCAGTTCGCATGCAAATTTATCACTGAAGACAATGCAGACATTTGAGGGAAGAAACTCAGCTTAGAATTTGAGTATCTCTTCAGGGACCATCCAAATCAAAAACAGATCTTCTCAAACAGCAAGGTTTACATCTTTAGCATCTTCTGTCAAAGGATTTTTAAGTGACAAACATTTACATATTTATAGAAGTGATCTTTATTTCAATTGAGTATTTAGCTAGAGCTGCAGGGAGGAGCGTGTTATTGCAAAAGCCAATAACTAGGTCAAACTAAATCTCCCTTTATCCTTAAAAACCATGCATTACTATTGATTCACAAAACATTTATTTTCATTTACAAGATAATCCATAGCAAGGGACCAGACATCCCCTAACACTGACACTAGAGCTATCAGTTGTGCTGAGAGCCAGGTAAATTGCTTATTGTACAGGTAAGAAATCTCAAAGTGGATTTTCTTATTAATACTTTTAATATTTTGAGTTGTTTTCAAACTTATGGTACACAGTCTTAGAGATCCTGCTTTCATTTAAACATGAAACAGTAAAGAGTTGAGTATCTTTACTTAAAAAACTGCATTCACCATTAGACTGCAGCACTGAAACATAGAAAATATATAGCCTTTAAGATTTTTCTCCCTTTTAATACTTGAAATTATAGTGAGCTATTCTGTTTCTTTTATGCAGATTTTTGCAAATAATAAAAAAATGCACCTAACTTGATATTGCACTGTGAAACTTTTATAAGTTAAGAAGAACCCTTAATTACTATAATTTTTTCCTCTACAAAATGTATTTAGGCTGGACATGTCAAGCGATGATGGATTTAACGTATTTGAATACCATGTACTTTTTTGTAAGTAATTATGGATTATACTGTGTAAATACCAATGCACATATAAAGACACTATGCATTTGTATAAGAGTTTCTGAATTATCCTTCTAGTAGTGCTATTGCCTTTCAAAGAGGACATTTCAAAAGAGGCCTTAAAGCTTACATGCCCGCCTGAGATACCTAGTATGTCAAGTCACACAGCCAAGGAGTGACAAGTTTAGCGGTAAAAATCCTCTGCTTAAACTCAGTAGTGCGAAAAGAGCATTAGTGGAGGTGTTCCCAAAGTGACAGCCAGAAAAGCACATACAGTAGAAAACTTGTCTTAGGTTTTAAGGTTAACACTTACCCACCTGTTGAAGTGATTGATTTGTTAATAGTTGTAGCATAGAATCACTGTGGTCCTGATCACAAGGTTTGACATCCACAACTCTTCGGGAAGATTAGTACTGAACTGCTTAGTAATGCCATAAACCAGAACATAAATAACAGGGTGTAAGTTAAACCTTACGCAGATAAGGATGTCTGGAACATCACCACAGCAGCAGGCAGGAGCACACTGCTACAGATTAGGACACATCTGCCTAAAGTGTGGTGCCTGAACAGGACCACACACCGCGTGGGATATCAAGGATGCTGGAGAGCCTATATGCTAACTCTAAGGGAGCAGGCAACAGGGGCTGCCCACAGCAACGGACTTTCACTGCTCTGCTCACAGATTCAGCGTGCTTACAAGTTCAATCTCTCAGCTCAGTGGTACCAGACAATCCCTGGGAAGCTATTTCCATCTCTTAACTAGAAGTTATCTGCAGAGTTACCCCCAACCCAAACTCTCTCAAAATACAATTATTCCGAAACTGTGATGAGATGCACAGGAGAAGACTCAAAGCTGGCTACCCGTGAATGGAGATCTTAAGTAAATACTTAAACCGGCTATTATGATGCCAAGAACTGAGTATTTTAAGCTTCCATTATTCTCTATAGCATATATCTACAGATGTATGCATTCAGTCAGAATGAACACCCACATACTTAAAGCAAGATAAATGCACATGTACAAATTAACCATTTGAGCAGTAAAATGGGCACTGAACATTACTAAAATACCAATAAACTAAAGGACTTACCATTTGGGAGGCGAGTTCTCCCTTCACAATTATACAAACCAGATAACTTAATTGAACACTGTACATCAGGATATCTTGCCAAACCTGAAGTTACAGTAATGCAAGTTTTTTTTGTTTTTTTTTTTTTTTTAAATTCTTATACACATTTCAGTCCATGTTAACATGAATTAAAAGATGGCACAATCCCTGGTTAAGTTGTATTTTAGTTCATTTAAGCAACTCCCAAGAATCTAGTGCTTTATGCACAGATCCCAATTGCTTTAAAAGATTCCATCTCTGACTGCTTCAATGACGGATGTTTTTCATCTTAGTACCACAAGCTTTACTGGTTTTAGACATTCTCTTCTCTTTTTTAGCACCATCAGGGGCCTTAATCAGGTAGCAGCATTTCCTCTTTAAAAAGTCCATTTGCAGGGTCACTCAGACTTTGCAGGAACTGTAAGGCTCTGAAAGCAACACAGCTCAGCCCTGGGGAAGTTTTTGGTTTTGTTTTATTTTTAAAACACTGCTTACTCCACACAACCTCCAGGATTTGCAAAAGTTTTAGGCTATATCCAAAGGCTTCTGAGTGTTGACAACCAGGTAATACTGAAATTTAATTCCCTGGAGAATTCATCTAAGATACGTTCTATTTATTGTACTCAACGCAGCAGCACTTAAGAAAATCCTAACAGCCCACACGAGAAGGGCTGCAGGTTGTTCAACATGAAAGGCAGGTCTCCATTTATGTGTCCGAGAAAAAGAGGAAGCCTCCATACACACTGGACAAATTCTCTCACTGTACCAGATGTGGGTACATCTGGCACGCTATCAATCAAGACTGTCCAGGTCAGCAGAGGGAGAAAGGGGTTCACTCCTAAAAGGATTAAATACATGCTCCTCCTTCCTAACAGCAGTCCTTCTCTCTTCCCTGACCCTAAGCTAAATCCAGTAATAACTATCACTGTATTTGATCAGCAGAAAAATGGGTACGTATTCCCTGGTATTGAGGCATTAATTAGTCCCTTTCATCCCAGGGTATGATTACAGGATGCAGGCACAGGGAATGAAAGCTTTCAGTTGCTTGCTACTGAGGTCTTGTTCGAAGTATTCCTAGAGCTGGAGAGTTCATACCCAGCAGGGCAAGACAATACTAATGACCTGTATTTATTCTTTGCTATATATTCCAAAATCAGTAAGTGGCACGTTGCCTCACTATGCCACGAGGGGTGTTTCTCAGAATGGTTTCTATTTACAAGAGGGACAGAACATAAACATTTCCCAGACATGTCCTACACTTTTAGCTCTGCTGGTTAGCAACAGGAAGGTAGCAAGACTCCTGTGAGCACAAGTCAGCCAGAAAATTGCAAATTACATTGACCAAAAAGCCACTACAGTGTTGTTTATTCTAGTCCAAAATTTGTGTGAGCTATAACAGGAAAAAGACACTGACTGCAACTACACCAAGAAGGTTTGTCAGAAGGGTTTGTCTCATCCACAGGCTACTGTTAACCTTAGGAATAGAGGGTCCATCAGAACTGTATACACCTCAGTGAATCTTTGCCCAGTTTCAACCCATTCAGTTGTACAATTACTCAGAGGTAACATGTTTATTACAATGCTAAACAAGGTACTGTATATTTTAATACTAAAATTTACATGCATCACAGAGTTCTCAGAGCATTTGAAGTATAGTTGTGTACTTCACCTACCTGTGCATTAACTCTCCATTGCAATTTTACCAGCTATCCCTAAGTCTGCAGAAAGGGTCATGCAAGAACTTAAGCTGAAGAGGAAAAGACATAAAGTTGAAGTTCTTTACATGATAATATTATTTTTTTCAACATAAATAGTCTCATCTCATTAGTATTTGCCTGATAATGAATAATCTGCACTATTCCTTTTTGTGTGATACTGTTCTCTTAAACCTCTGGTTATTTAGGTATAAACACATGCACCCAAGCCACAAAATTATTTGCTGAGTTCCCCACCAGCTGAAAAGCATTAGAATCACGACTGGTCTTACTCTTCCTGCCATGGAGAAGTCTGACAGCAGTGGGTTTTTTGAAACTAGTTTTCACATTGACAACAGCCTGAAGTATCTCTTGTTGTATGATATATGCTTCTTAAATTACAGACAGCACATTTGAGGAGATTATCATCCAGTGGTAAAATTGGGCTCTAGTAAAACTCCAGTGGTGTCGCTTTATAGTACAAAATCTGACATTGTTTTCCATGTCCAAGGCAAGTTGCAAAATAAAACACACAATTTTCCGAGAGCAGAATTCTTCCCTATAAACAAAGGACATAAATGGTACTCTATGACTAAGTCACCCAAAATTTCATGGTATTTACTAAGGAACCTCACTTTCATTATGCATACCTTTTGTCTGCAGGGAGACAGAGGTAGTGGGGAGAAGTCTGATATAAAAATATGAGTCTTTATGCTATGTTTTGAAATCTCCTATGGAAGCTCTGCAGGTCCTTCTGGAAAAGGGAAATCTCAATTTTTTTCTTGTGGGAAATCTCTTGTGAGAGTTCAGCAACAGCATAATTGATCATAAACTAATATTAAATCCACTGAATTTATAAATCCACTCCACACCAGAAAGTAGACGGTCCTTTGCAAAATAGGTAGGAGGCGGAAGCATCATGACTTACAGCATAACACAGGAATAACCTGCACCCCATCCCTGGCAAGCGCCCCTTTTAATTAGGCAGTCTTTTGCAACATGAAGGCCCAAAGACTTAAATCACACAAAATCTTCAGATTAACACAGATTAACAGCAAGTACAGCCAAGTTATAATTCCTGTAAGGGATTCTTTAACCTCTGTGCAAAGCAAGAGCTCCCAGCAGCAATAACAATTCTGCAAAGAAAAAAAAAAAGTTGCAGTCTTTAAGGAATAGGAGGATGCCAGGAAGTGAAATCTTTTTATGATTCCTGAAGTGACCATACTATGCTAAAAGTGCAAAGACCAAGCATTCAGTGTCCGAATCTATCCCTCCCAGCACTGGGGTGAAAGGAAAAAACCTAGGATGTCTAAACACTTTGGATTCAGGACCTGAACGTGCTTTATGGGAACAAAACACAAAATCCCCATCCAGTGGCATAAGAGCAACTTCACCCTTCTACTGAAAGCAGCAGAGCAGGACTGAAACTTCACCCACCACCAAAGAGCTGAGGCTATTTTCCAGTCCAGTGCTGCAGATCCAGAATATCTGAAGACCATCACAGTAAGAAAAAGGCAGTATCTAATGATGATCCAAACACAGACAGACAGGCACAGATAACAGACTACATGTTTTGCACCTCAAGAAAAGAACATCACTAAAACCAGGTTCACCACATCTAAAGTAGTAAAACCTGTCACAGCTATAAAAATACAGGTAGTATTCTGTATTAGCACCAAATTAGTTCCTTGAGAGTTCTTAGATACACTTCTGAATTCCCATGGCAAAAAAAATAAGAATCACATCTTGTGTCAAATAGACCTTTCGGCATTTTTTCAGTTCAGACTGTTGTTTCACTATTAAATTATTGGTCTAGTTTGCTGCCTGAGTCATCATCTTTAGACTCTGTAATGGCCCAAACCTGAACCAGTCAGCCAACACACAACCAGTGATAAAACAGGTACCCCACCTTACAATAATTCAAGTGATTGTTTCCACAAGATTGAAGTTACATGCATTAATAGCTCATTAATATTCTACACAGGCCAATCTCTACTGCCTAATCAGTTGCTGCAGGAAGATAAGAGCTTCACAAGTCAGACCAATACACATGTATCTCTAGCAAAGTTAAACAAAAGTAATAAGCCTTTACAACGGTGGTAGACAAGCACATGAGTGAAAAATCAAACACTGTACTTGTGTTTGCAGCACTTACCTCCAGTTGCTGTGAGGTCTTTGAGCAGTCAGCCCACAGCTCTTATCAGAGTTCCTCGGAACAAATGTCTTCAGAAAAAAGCAGCCAATTATACCAACCCCAGCTACAGCTGGATGCCATCAAGAAATCTTATCAGATGCTAGGCAAATTTCACTACATGAAATTATTATGCCAACAGCAGAGCCTCAAGAAAAAGGTAACCCTTTTAGTCTCAGTCTTTCTTGCAAATTGTTTCCCTACATTTGTTCTGCAGAGAGCTACCTGATACAGCGATACAATTACATGCACAGGGTCAAAGATACAGAAAGAATTTTTATCCCTGGTTTATCCTAGCCAAAACTGGCAGTAAGTCTAGGAAATCAGAAAACCATTCTTTATAACCCAGTTAAGAAAAAAAGTTTCATGCAGTGATTTTCAATCTGTGGCTTCAAGTCTTGGAGGCTGTTAATTAGCACCAAGAGCTGAAAAGGGCACCCGAAGAAATAATCCCACTATGAGGACATTTAATTCACACCACCTTGGGCAGCAAGATTCACAGATCAGAAGCATTTACAACCACCGTTCCAGTAAATGCACATATGCTAGAGACAACTATACATCCGCACTAGCTCTAGCAATTTGAAATCCAGCATCCTGCAGCAATGCAAAATGAACCAATGGGTAACCAAAAATAACCCTATTAACCTACAGCTTCACAAGGCTTCTGTGGCCCCCACCTTTCTTCTGGTCTCAGGGAGAGTCCTGTTCTTCATTTTCTAATTAAATAGAGCAGTGTTCCCCTGTGTCCCTAACCCTTTCATTTGACAAATTTTTTTAGATGTGCCTTACTGGATCTGAAAAGTACCATCTCCCTCTCCTTCCAAATCTTGGCAATTTATATCTAGTCTCACAAATATGCAAGAAAATAAGTGCAGACTCCCTTTGATTTTCTCTAACTGAAAAGACAGATGTAGGTGTGAGAGATACAATGAGATGCACTTTATCTTTCCAACTATTTGTCAGTTCTAGTCAGTATTGTATCTCTAGATTTGCTTATTGTTCTACCTGTTATTACAAATGAAGTGAGATGAATAAATACGGTGCATCAGCTTTACAGACATTAGAGTTCAGGACCTGCAGTAACAGTGCAATTCTCAGCAAAACATGCTGAGAAAGGACAGTTTTCATTTCTATCTAAAAAGGCTTCCTCTTTTGCTGATAAGATACAGCTTCCCCCACCCACTGTAGCTGAAAGCAATTTCCCTCAAAGCCAGTTCATAAAAGGTGGCTTTCCTTTTTTCCTTCTAGAGCATTAAAGAATAAGAGTTTATTTCTTTTTATAAAACACTACTGGAGCCTGTAATACACGCTTACGCTTAAAAATCACGTATTTTCAAGCTTTACTGCACTGCCCCAAGAGTTTACCTGCTTTGCTGGGAAAAGCTGCTTACAGCCTGTTAAGGGTCAGGGCAGAAGATTATTTAATTAGGTGGCAGCCCTCGCCCTGGGTTAATAAAGAGGGGAATGGCTCCATACAAATTGCATCCAGCTAAGTTTGTGAGTAAGAGATGTTTATATGAAGACAAAGCAAGACAAAGAAGGATATGCTTGGGGGATCAAAGATACCTGCTATATTAAAACCCCTCAAAACTTAAGAGACATATAAGGCATCACAAACAGCACTTTAAAAGAAGCATACTATGAAGAGAACTGCAGCTAGAGTCCAGACACACAAGCTGGAGCACAGAAATTGTTTTACAGACATTAGGTCAAGCACTAGGCAAGCCACATCATTATTACTACTAACACTGAAGAAACCAAACAGGTACAGAGTTTACATACCTGTTTTTTTATCTGTAGCTAAACCAGCTTCCAATTATATGGAGATACACATTTATTCCAGTTTGAATGGTTGCAATTACACCCTGGAGGAGCTTTACTAAAGCCAGAAACTGACAAAACACAGCATTGTCTGAAACATACTCTAAAAAAACCCAACATTCCAGTATCAGTATTTGAAGAAAATACTAGTCAGAAATACAATTATGCAAAGTGTTAAATGCAAGTCATGGTTTTCTACAGACACTTAGCTACACACTAACAAATGTCATCTTGCATTTTTAGCTTCTTTTAGAAGACAGAAGAGTAACTTTGACACATTCACACAACAGAAAAAATGAATTAAAAATTAATTAGCACATTCTTGCACTGCATCTAGTAGTTCAAAACTGCTAGCAGTGACATAACTGCATCACAAGATAAAAATATTTTCATAAGTTCTTGGCCGTCTCTACCTGGAACCTAAAAGGTAATAATTAAGGTATTGTATTCCTCATTTCTGTTTATTTTATTCCCATTATATTATGCAATAGAAATTTTAGCCATATTTAACCTTATTTAGCTGATTTTACTCCAAATTTGTGTCTGCTAGATAAGGCTGCAGTGACACAGATGTAAGCAGCAAGACTGTTTTACATCAGAATTTCTTTTGGAGATCTTAAGTTATTATTTTTCATTTTGATTTTTTGGCTAGAGTCCAGTCAGCTTTAATACTAGTTTTCAGTGAAATCTAGGAACGTTTTATTCCTAAACATCCTAGCAACTAGAATTTTGTTTTTCCCCAAAAAAGAAAAGTTGTCCTAGCCAGCTGTATCTGTTAATAAGAAAAGGCAGGAAATTCCTTCCCTGGATCAGACCTTTTTACCACATATAATCTCTCACAGTGGCCAGGCCCAGGTTCTTACCAGCAAGGCCTTTTTTTCTGATTTGCTATTAACTCAAAGCTTACAGTTATGCATTAGCATTCATTTTGCTTTCTTCTGGTGCAAATTACCTTTTGTTCACCACGACTTAGTTTCACATATTACTATGTTTTTCATTTACTTACTTTTGCTAGATTTTTCTGTGCAATCTCCCCAAACCCACTCTTCATTCTTCACAGTTAAGCTCACCCCTTTCTGCACATATGAAGGCATGCTGAGTATGTCTCTGAAAAGAACCTTTGTCAGTCATTAACAATTTCTAAGAACTGCACATTTATTGCTATGTTTTGCTTCAGTCTTTTAGATGAGAACTTCTAATCTGTTCTTGAGCTTCACAGTCACCTTTTATTTATCTAGTTTCCTGAAGTCTTCTGTATAGGAGATTCCCCATTACTCTTCACATTTATGCAGCAGCATTTGATTTCAAGATTCCAGGTTTCTCCAGGAACTCTTAAGGTAACCTTTCCTAGCCTTAGACCAACTCAGACTCTCACAAACAGTGCACCAGTGACGAGGCAGTTCCTTTTCCAGAAGAAGCTGAAGGGAGAAGAAATTACCTTTTGAGATTGGAAAGCTCACGCTCAGCTATGGTCCTAAAAAATGAACCTGGTTTTAAAGTAATAATACAGTCATCCCTTCCCGCACAAATTAGGTTGCCATTCACCTTGAACTTGGCAGGATTGATTTGCATTTCCCTGGCAAAGCATTCAACTATTGTGAGCCAAATAGCAAATGCCTGAAAAACAACATCAATGTGATACTGAATCTTCTCTTTGGCAACATTAGTACAACCATATTTTATATGTAATTATTATTTTCACATCAGCACTTCATTTGTCACAGTGTTATGCGCTGTGTCATGGTGCTCCAAAATAAACACATTCATCAGAGTGAGCACAGAAAGAAGGGCAAAAACAGCAAAGGGAATGTGAAGTCAACCATCTCAACTCACTATTTCACTTTACCCTTCACAGAATTTTTTAAAGGTGTCATCTGGCCTACTTAAAACTTTACGATATATAGAGATCACTCCCTGAGGGTCAGCCTTACTTATGCAAGCAGTTGTACTGCCCTAAATCTTGCCTTAAAGGGGTTACTAAGACTACATCACTGCATTCAACTGTTAACAGTCATTTTATTTTGTGAGCTATCCAGGGTATAAAGCATTAACTACTGCCATGAAACCACAAAAGTACATGTAAACACTTTTAAGAATCATCTCACCACAGCAGTTCCTTTAGTTTTGTATAATTATTAACACTACTGAAAGCCAACACCCTAAAAGTCTGTGAAGTTCTGAGCACCTTCCAGCTGAATAACCTCTTATAACATTAAAAACCTAAGGAAAATAACACAAGGAGAGCAGACAGCACTCAGAGCTACACTTACAAAGTCCCACCTGTGCTGAGCTTTCCCTCTGCCTGGAGAATTTTTTAGTATTTTGCAAAGAGCAGAAGAAGGGAAGAAGGGAAGGGAAGGAGGGAAGGGAAGAAGGGAAGGGAAGGAGGGAAGGGAAGGGAAGGAGGGAAGGGAAGGGAAGGAGGGAAGGGAAGGGAAGGAGGGAAGGGAAGGGAAGGAGGGAAGGGAAGGGAAGGAGGGAAGGGAAGGGAAGGAGGGAAGGGAAGGGAAGGAGGGAAGGGAAGGGAAGGAGGGAAGGGAAGGGAAGGAGGGAAGGGAAGGGAAGGAGGGAAGGGAAGGGAAGGAGGGAAGGGAAGGGAAGGAGGGAAGGGAAGGGAAGGGAAGGGAAGGGAAGGGAAGGGAAGGGAAGGGAAGGGAAGGGAAGGGAAGGGAAGGGAAGGGAAGGGAAGGGAAGGGAAGGGAAGGGAAGGGAAGGGAAGGGAAGGGAAGGGAAGGGAAGGGAAGGGAAGGGAAGGGAAGGGAAGGGAAGGGAAGGGAAGGGAAGGGAAGGGAAGGGAAGGGAAGGGAAGGGAAGGGAAGGGAAGGGAAGGGAAGGGAAGGGAAGGGAAGGGAAGGGAAGGGAAGGGAAGGGAAGGGAAGGGAAGGGAAGGGAAGGGAAGGGAAGGGAAGGGAAGGGAAGGGAAGGGAAGGGAAGGGAAGGGAAGGGAAGGGAAGGGAAGGGAAGGGAAGGGAAGGGAAGGGAAGGGAAGGGAAGGGAAGGGAAGGGAAGGGAAGGGAAGGGAAGGGAAGGGAAGGGAAGGGAAGAAGGGAAGGGAAGGGAGCTAGATCAGCAAGGGCTCCAGCAGCATAGCTTATGAAGTGCCTGAGGGCGACCAAACTAAGCAGAGGGTGCATGGGAGAAGGACAACCAGAAGCTCTCCTAGGCCCTAGAGCACCTGAAGGAACCCTCCCCTGGACCTAAAAGAAGCAGTCACAGGCCTGCCTTGTGGCGACACTCAACACCTTGCAAAGGGGCCTCCTAGCAGTAGAGCAACCCCTCAGCCAAGTCTCCCACAGCCCAGCCTCCACTAAGGCTCCCCCTACCCTCAGCGAGCCCCTTACAACCACCCCCACTTATCTCCATCCCCTCCCGCCCTCACCCCGCCGCCATTTTGTACTCCCTTCCCTCCCCCGCCTCGCTGCCTGACGTCACGGCCGCGCCCCGCCCCTCCCGAGCGCGGCGGGTGCCCGGATGTAGGAGCCTCCGCCTCCCCATTACCCCCCCCCCACCTCCCTCTGCTGCTGAGCGTTAGCGCTGCTCGCGCCCCCTCCCTCCCGCCCTCCCCGCGCGCCGTTGCGGGTGAGCGCGAGCTACTGCCGCAGTGAGGGGAGCCGTGAGCCGGAGCCCGGCGGCGGCGGCGACGACGACGACGAGGCCGGACGCGGAACAGTAAGGCCGGGGCTCGGTGGATTCAGCTGTGGGGGAGACGCCTGACGCCCACCCGCCGCCATGGTGAGGGACCCTCCCTGCAGAGCTTCCCTTTCCCCACTGGAATATTCCAGACTGGGCCGAGCCGTGGGGCTATTCCCTCACCCCCCTCCCCATCCCCCTCCACCCCCGCGGCCCGGCTCGGCCCGGCCGTCGCTCCGCCTCGCTGCTGCTGCCCTGCCTCTGACCCGTCTCCTCCGCCTCCCGCCCCCGCGCCGTCCACGTCCCTCGCTGGGCTTTCCCCCCCCCTTCCCCCCTCCCTCCCTCCCTGTCCCCCGGGCCGCCGCTGTGGCCGCCCCGCGCTTCTCCCCGGGGGCAGGCGCGTCCCCCCGCTTCCCCTCCACCGCCCACGGCAGCCGCCGTGCGCCCCGCTGCCTCCCCGCCTACTCTCTCCCCCGCCTCGGCAGTGCTCAGCGGGCTCGGCCCTTCCCGTTCTCCCCCTCTGCGGCACCCCGTCACCTCACCCCCAGCCCCCCCCCTCCTCCTCCCTTCCCTCGGTCCCGGGGGGTTCGCCTTCCCCCGGCCTGCGCTTCATCTGTTTCCCACATGTATCAGCAGCGCTCTAAGCGAGCCCGGCATTTTGGTAGTGATGTCTTGGGGGGGGTGGGTTGTTTTGCAATCTCAAATAGGGTCCCCCCCCCGCCGTTGGTGTAGCAGCGTTTTTCTGTTCGTGTGCAGACCGGAAAGCTATAATGCACGTAGCCCATGGCAGGGAGACAGGCTAGATAATGCATACTTTAATTGGTCGGGGTTTAGAAAGCTGACACTTCAAATATGATAGGCATGTGGGTTCTGAGACTGCAGGAAGAAGTTATGCGGTATGTCCAGGTGTGTGTGTGTGAGTTGCTCTGTTTTTTAAATCATGACGGTTTAAATTTCCCTTTTACTGCCGTAAAATTAACCCAGAGATACAGTATGGAGTCCTGTAGTATTTTACGTCGACACTAGGGGTGTCTCCTGCTTTTCACCGCTGCCAAGAAATCAACGCCCTTTTTTAATAAACATTTATTTTAGCCTAAATTATCCAGTACCCTGGCTACAGGAAGACTCTGGCAGTATTTTGGTTTTACAGATGGAGAAATATAAGTGGTTTAAACTTTTTCATTCTTAACCCTTTCAGAACAAGGGCAGCTGTTTATCGCATTTCACATTGGACCTCACAAGGCCTAGGAGCCAAAAATGGGTTTCCTTTTGTTTTTAAACAGGGGATTGTGGTCTTTTGTTTTAAAAAAAATAGTTGTAGCAGAAACTGATGTATAAAGGTTTGGTTTCAGTTGGAGACTAAACCGGTATGCTTACCGAATGCCTTCACGCAGTCTTGGAGTACATGAAAACTGTGAGAAAAGAAGGCTTATGTTTTGAGAACAAGGTATTAATGAAGTCAAGACTGAAAAAGAGAAAGGTTATGATTAGAAATAATGCCTTGGTTGCAATATTGCTAATTGCTGTGAATATATAGATGAACAGCGATCATCTTCCACACAACAGTTGCGCTCATACTGCCATTAGTTGAGTCTTCTGTGAAAATGTTGTTCTCAAAGACTTGCCTGATGAGATATGCTAAAATGCATAAAAAGAAAGAAAATGTTACTTAACCATGATGCCTGTGTATGTGTCAGTGACCTGTAATGAACCTAACTTTCATGTTTGATTAACTTTGATTATTTTTTCCTCCATTCTGTTGTAACTAAAGCTGTTTTAGCATCTTTTGATGGTATAATCATGTTGATTATTACTTTGTGACTTCTTGAATAGTATTTCTGTATGACCCGTTGCAATGTGTAAATGCAGATGCTGGGAAAAAAGGTATGCTGGATATTATCTCTGCCAGTAAAGGTGTTCGTTTGCTCACATAAGCAGTAACAACAACAGTAGAATTTTCGCTGTAGCTGTATTGGTATGCTGCTTCTGATAACAGCTGATCTTAGGTGCCTTGTAGAATGAAAACCAAGCTAAAACTAAACAGCTGATAAACATTAAAAAAAATAATGTAAAATAGCATTCTCTTTACTGTCATTACCCTGTGGATGTTGTCACTGAAGGAGCTCACTTTTAATGAAGAAGTAGAACAGACCTTGTTTCAATCTTTACTTTATTAAAATAAAGCAATTATTTTTCGCAGTTTGGAGTAACATTTCTTTTGTGTTCTTACAGGACCAGAGAGATGACAGTTATAGTGAAGAAAGAGGTGAATGTATTGTTGTGTTCATAGTAGGTAACTTAGGATAAAACATAAACATCTAGTGAGTCAAAGAATGTAGTTCTGGATGTTTTGATATAGCCAGTTCTAAAATAATCTGTCAGGCAGAGCATAAGATGATGAGCCCATTACATAATGCTAGAAGTAATGTTGATATGCTATTTCTGTCAGAGTTGACTTAGCAGGTTTTTCCTATGAGTAGTATTTTCTAGGGAAAGGTAAATAGCACAGATAGGTGCTATTAAACAATCTTGGTTTTGGATAGATAAATTCTTTTTTCTTGGGATGGTCTGCATTCTGGTTCATATCCAGCTCTTGAGCTTTATAGTTGTTGGGCAGAAGACACAGAATTCCACAGGAGTCACCCAAACCATGTTATGTAGTGTACCCATCCTCCTAGCTAGACTCTACTTGGTTGTTTTGACTCACTTTGCTTGAGTAGTGGTGCTTCTGATGCATTTTCTCCAGCTGAAGCTGGTCTAATAGTGTTTCTAAATTACTGAAGCCAAGAACCACCAAACCATTTTTTGCAATTAAAAAAACAAGACCATCTTGAATCATCGTTACTATTTAGCAGGGAGAGTATTAAATAAGTTGGTTCTTAGCTGAAGAAAAAGCTAGTTATTCTGTTACCAAATCATAATTTCACTGCTAATCATGACAAACATCTGAATAGTCAGTTGAGTTTTGTAACAGGTGGCAGGAACTAACAGGCACTTGCATGGTCTGTCTTATGTCTTACAGCCTACTAGTGGTCTTCTGCCACAGGTGGAATAACTGGTCTAGGATTCAAAGTATGAAGCTCATGTGTAGGTCTTAAGTATATGGTAGGCTTATTTAAGCCAGTTTGTTTAATGAAAGATGTTATTTTGGAAGCCATTTTCAGAGGCATAGTTTAGAGGCCAATTTGAATATGCAAGTTTACTTAACTCTGTGATCGACGAAGGAAGACAGATCCTGTTGATGGAGGAGGAAAGAGACTTTTTAAAAAGTAATTATATTTTTTCACTATTTCTGCTGTAGAATTCTGTCTTTATATGGTTAAACTATTGATTTAAGAATAGGGAGGAAGGAACATTGAGTAGTTTAAGGGAAAATGGTTTGTGGTGGGCATGCCTCAGAACTTCAGAAGATTCATCTTCTAAGGCATCTGACTTAGCACTAAAAGGGAAGCTTTAAGGGCGTGAGATTAATAACATCTAAATTTATTTTTTTATTCATATCGTAAAGGAGATGGGACTATCTTCTGTCAATCAGCGACAGAAAAGGAAGCTTCAGTGATTCTGGTATTTCTGGGGAAACAAATGAGGCAGAAATGCACGCTTCTAGTGCCAAACCATTTCTTGGTCTGCTTCTGCCTCCTCATTTCCCTCATCTTTGTATGTCAGAAAGACATACGAAAAGTTGTTAACGTGTAGCCAGGCTATTATAAGAAAATTATTTATCAGTTTTGATTAACGTAATGCATACTTTCAAGAAGAAATGAATCTAGCAATGAAGATCTTAGAGCTTTCTTGCAGCTGGGTGTTGCATCAGTGCTTACTTGGTAACATTGCAGAAGGAATAGCTTTTTTTTAATTGTTGGTATGCTTAATAGTGTTATCCTACTGTAATTCATAAATTACACTTGCATAAGATTTTTCAACATTGCTTTGATTTCCCTGCTAGTAAAAGAATTCTTTTGCTTTCCCTCACCATTTTTTACTGCCTGTTTTTAGCTAAGTTTTGTTAAAGAAAATTGTATCCTCTCCTAAAATGTTGTAGGTCTGAATGGTAGTTGAGCATGAAACTATGAAATTGTGACCAAAAATTTGTTCATGGGAATAACTTTTTTGTAATTTGAGCTAATATATGACTTCTTGAAAGCACATTGCTCTTGATTTCCTGTCCCCTCCTCTTTCCTCCCAAGTCTGTTCTCCCTGCTCTGGGTAATATCATTTGTGAATTTCTAATCAGGAGAAAAATTACAACTGTTCCTTGTTGATTAGCAGCCAATTCATTTAGTGACACATTTCCCTTTTTTCCATCCTTTTCTTCTTCTGGCCTATATGTTTTTCTCTTTTCCTAAGCTTGTTTATTTCTGTGTGTTCCCTACAGAAAGACCACAGGGGCAAAGGGGGCTGGCTGTTCCCAGCCAGCTAGTTCTTTGTTGAAACTAACTACATGCTAGTTCTTTGTTGAAACTGTCAGCAGAAATAAGGAAGGTGCTACTGTGTGATGTCCTTGTCATGATCAAACTCCTCTGCTTCTGGAGGAGTGAGCACTGCAAGGATGGGGGAGTAAAGATTGAAGTGACGGGAAAGGAATGATGAGAGGCATGGTTCTACATCAAAAGAGAGGAGTGAAAAGTGCTTATGCTTAAACGTTACGCAGTTGGAACCTTCTGAGCAGGATATTGTAAGAAAATAAGTATCTTGTTTTACTTGCGTGCCCCTGTTAATTAAAACAGAAAAAAAGTTGGAACTCCTGGAAACTGTAAGAATTTTATTGGCTGACTTGATTATATAAATTACTTAAACATGTTCTTTCTTTCCCAAAGACCATAAGGGTGTATCTTGCTGTGCTCTTGTGAAGCTGGTAAATGCTGTCCTTGTTCTACAAATGAAAAAGGTTGAGGTCATGGCGGGGCAATAACTTATCCAAGGCTCTCTTTATTGTTCAGAAGTTAACATTAGTATGTGATGTCAGAAATGGATAATATGTGTGTAGCTCTGAAAATAAATAAGAAGTCTAAATCAAATTAACTGCTATGAATTTTGGGGTCTTGGGGCTGATGAGTTATTGGAGTTAGAATGCAGCCACTAGAAAAAGTGCTGTACACTGTCCATTTGACTTAAAGCATATGATGGTGTGCAGTGATTGAAAGCTTGGTCATACACTACCTTCTTTCAACATCGTTGTAGCATTGTGTTAGGCACTTAAAGTGACTAGTTCTAAAGATTAGACCTGGAAATGGGCCTTTCATATCCCATAAAAGCTATTCAGTTTCTTAGAAGTCGGTGGCCTAAAGTAATCTTGACACCAGCACTTAGAGAAAGATCTGCTAAAACGGTTGCCTTAGTGTGCTGAATGAAGTGGGACAGAGTTGGATATGGACCAACATCTTTTAATCTGGAATAGATAGATCTTTTAGTATACCAGTTCAAGTATTTTGGGAATGTTTTCACTGCTGCTTCCCTGGATCAATGAACAGGGAGCTTATATGACTTGAAATTCGTGGTTTTGTAATGATTTTAGTACAAGACTAGAAGCAATATATTCTGCTTGACGTGTGATGTAGCTAGATTATTTTGGTCACCTTTTGAAATACTATATTTCTTTAGTAATATTGAGTATCAAGATAAGTTTAACAAGGGTTAAACTTAAACTATAGCTTATCTTCCTATTCAGGTCTGTTCTATATAATTTGAATGTCAAAAGTCTGTGGCGAGGTTGTCTTTTTTAAAGTTTCAGGTGTGTCTAAGAATAAAACCCACATCTTTCAGGTGAAGTGATTTTTGGAGTGACAGTTCTTTTAAATAGGAAAATTTAATCTTGACATTTTATGTAGCTTTCTAAATGCGTAACTTGAAAGTTTTAATTTGGTAACTATACTTTATTAGGCCTTTTCTACATACAGAAAGACCATTAAAATGGTTTATGTTGGTTTTAGATTGTACCTAACACAGCCACAAGCATGTTGTTGCTTTAACTACTTGAAAAACTATGGTGCAAAATGGGCTGTAGACTACATCTGACCTGCTTGTAACTTGACAGTGAGTTGGCCCAGCTATTGATACTCTGTTCCACAAATAAGGAAGAATCCCTAGCGTCATCTTTAACTGTGTTAAAGTCTCAGAAACCCTTTAAATACTTTGGATTAAAGGACAGCATTGCTCGTGAATTGCCAATAAAAATCTCAGCTTCCAAGCTTTAAGCAGGTTGTGCCAATTAATACACTCAGGTGAATATTGTGAATATTTGTCCATTTGTGTTGATGGACATTTTTAAGGCAAAGAACCAAAACTCCACTGGTAAGCTGACACTGTGCCTATTTTAAAAGCCTTATGCAGTCAGCTTGAAGTTTACAAGCGCTTTCTATCATTGTCTAAGTTAGGTAAAGTAGGAATTAAAAAATGTAGTAATACATTTGTTAAAGAACTTCAGTCAGAATTCAGGAGGGGCAGGAGAGGAGAGGGATGGAGTAACAGATAGGAAGCCAGGGTTCATATGTTTCTGGGAAGAAACCCAGCTACTGGAAAAGTGGATTCAGCTGTGAGTCTCACAAGAATATAGTCTTAGGGTTGTCTTTAAATGCTGTGATGCTGTGGAACTTCTTTTCTTCTCCTGGTATGTTTGCGACAAATATGGAGGCTTTTTACCCTATATTTTAAGCATCTGGAAACTTTGGGAAGGAAGACCTCAGGTACAGTACTTGTCTCTTTTTCTACCTATTCTCCATTGTTGCCCTGTGAATAGCTCCTCTGTGTACGTTTATCGGGTGTTTGGGGTTTTTTCTAATAGGTAGTAAAAGACAAAACAATTGCTGTTTCACTGCTGACTGTGCAGATTCTGAATAGCATCACTGAAGTTGAAAGAAGTCACTTGAATTCCCTCTGCTCAATGATACTGTGGCTAGTAGAGAGGACTTTAAAAGGAGTTTTTTTGAAACAAATACCACAGACATGACTTCAGACCTGACCTTATGAAGAAGAACTTCTCAAGTGCTTTGTAGGCATGATGCCTGAACTGTTTTTTTAGTGTTGTGTATGTAATGATGTTCCTTTGGGAGGTTTAATTTGGTATTGAGCCCCTGCTTAACAGGCTTAGTACCTTGGTATCTGAGCAGTCATGCATCCATTTTGTTGATAACACTGAAGGAACACTTCATAGATTTCACAGATAAAAGCCATGTAGATCTCCTAACATATCTAGAAAAAAATAATGATAAATAGAGAACTTCTAAACAGCAATGACAAAAAATGCCATATGAATAAATAGACTTGATTTTTATATTTAAGTGGATTATCTTAGCACTCTAATCACTGTTCTTCATAGAGGTGTCTAGTAAAATATCTGTTCCCTACTTATTCTTAAACTTTTTCAAGGATTTTTATAAAAATGGTGTTACTTTTCCTGAAGTATTTCATTCAAAACATGAAGTTTGGTTATTCTAGTAATAAGATTATTTCGGGCAGTGCGTTGAAAAATCAGATTACTGACAAATGTAATTTATAGAATATGAAAGATTAGTAAGTTTGAATCTTGTGTAGTCGTGAATGTTAGAGTGCCACTCTAGTGTTGGTGCAGCTGAGTTTGTCAGAGTTCAATTCTGAAATATTATCTTTTGAGAGGCCCTGTTAAAAATGAACAGTGAGCTAGAAGGTGGCCAAATTGCCTTTCTTGTTGAGAAAACAAAAAGTCATGTGAGTAAAAGGGACTAAAATTGAGGGGAAGTAGATGATGGTGGTTTAAGATTTTGCCATTGTATGGCATGATGTAGAGGTACTGTAATGCTCTATAGTAGGGGGCAGAGCAGCTAAAGATTCCAGAAAAATTGGGAAGAGTTGGTTTGAGTGAGAGATTGGGTGGGTTTTAGCAATAGTTTTACCTTGGCTACTTTCTCAGAGGTATTGTTCAGCATCTCTGCAGTGTCATTTAATGTTTTGTCAAGTCAATCCATGTTACTCAGAATCTCACCAAGAGTAGTTAAACCACTTATTTTAAAGTTAGAAGGGTCTTTGATTTGCAGTTCATATTACAGCCTGGTGGACAAATGTATACAAATGATATGCTGCCTTTAAGGTTTGCAAGCAGTAAATTTTTGGAAGTATGGCCTATGAAGAGATAAGATGGGAAGTAGCAGAAAGATGGCAGGTAGCCTGTGGTTCTGTGAGCAAATTGTGTATACATGCATAGTTGTGCCATTTAGTCTTTGGGGGATGGATGCAGTTATTTGTACTGTGCTTTGGACTAGGACAACTAGATTCTTGATTGTGAGCCTCCAGAGCAACTGGTAATTAGTACTGGAGGACACTGGAGCTCTGCAGGAGTGCATCTACTTGTCTTATTTTGGGACCTGTGGACACTATAAATAGTAATAATTTTTCTAATGCTGCTTTGTGTGCACATTTACAACTTAGGAAAATTTACAGCTCTTCAGGGCAACTGTTTTTAAGTGTATTGCTTGTTAAAGCAATTAATAAGCTTTGATTTCTGACAGGATGAAGGAATCTTTTCTTTAGCAAGTGCTATGGATCTTTACCAAAAATAATGTTAACATCTATAAGTAAATAAGATTTACATGTATAAGATGTACTTATACATCTGTAAGTAAATAAGCAAAAGTGATATTTGATACCATATGTTAGGTATTTACATTCCTGTATGTAAATGTTAGAAGCAAGTCAGTTCCTGCCCTGAAGAACTTAAACTAAAATATTCTATCATTTTAATTGCATTTAAATATTACATCATATAAACAACTCCTGAATAAACATGGCCTCAGCGTTATAATTTAAAAAAAAAAGTCAGTATTTTCTCCATAACACCGGTCATAGAAAGAAAACTGTTTTAAAGATTTTGGAATATTCCCTAGCAGTGAAAACCTTAATTGAAAGCAGTGTGGTATTTTTCTGTGTCTTACTGTATTTCATTTTGCTTTCCTTTGGTCAGGAAGTCTATGATAGTTGTAAGACCTCGGAAATTTTCAGTGCATCTTTTTCAGAACATAAATTCCTAATTTGCTGGAAATTCTAGAGTGCTGGAAAATCTAAGTATTCACTTAACAGATCTTCCAGCTTAATGTCATGTAAAAATCTTGATATTTTAATTATAATGGTTTTGATCCCTCTGTATTGGATCACTGTGTTGGTAGGGCCTGTTTTCAAACCATATGACTCATCTTTATTCTTTACTGAATTCTTCTTGAGTCCTCGAGTGCCATAAACCAAACCAGAGCTTGTTAAAATGTCTCAATTTAATAGCTGACAGCTCTAAGTTCTGATGAAGTTATTTTCCTTTTGAAAAAAAAAAAAAAAAAAAAAAAAAAACTAAGTATTAAGATTAGTATTGGCTATTACAGATGGTTAAGAATACTGGAATACAGTCTCTATGTTGCAGGTTCTGTATCTATGCAACAGCTCCCCTTCAGCATAGTCTGCTTCTTCCTTTGATTTCTACATCTTGCCCATTTCTGCGTCTTTGCCTCCTTGATTGTCGTCTTGTCAGTTTGTGAAATCAAATCCCATTTTTGAACTATCTTTCTTGGTTTTCAGATGTGTCCTTTATGCAGTTCTTTGCAATGTTCTTTAGCCTCTTTTGTGATAGATCCTGAATGACATTTTATTCATTTTCTACTTTTCTTTGTGAGCTTTTTTGCTATACTGTTTCCTTTTTATCTTTTCTTGCTGGCCAGCCATAAGACACTTATGTCCCTTTTTTCAAACTCAGATTTCCCCTTTTCTCACTAAGTGGTATTAAACGGTTTATAAGTTCCTTAAATGGGAAGAAGAGCAGATGACAGCATCTACTTATGCAGCCTGTTTCTCTGCTTCTGTAACGTTGACCTATGTGACTTTCTGGAAACTTTAAGTCCCTGTGGCATAGCCAATGTGAATTGATAATATTCTCTGAACTGGTACCTAAAATTTCCAGCTCAAGGATATTCAACTCTTTCAAAACTGTTAGTAGGCTGTTGTATGCAGTAGAGCTTCATCAGCTTTCTTTATCCTCCAGGCCTTCTTATATCTATTTAAAAATACCGATTCCCAAAGCTTTAACCTTTGCAGTTCAATCATTCCTGAATACACTGTTAAAATCTAAAATGTAAGATAATCAGTTGGTAGAGAAGGGTGTGCTGGTAATACTGTTCTTTAGTATTTGCAGCCTTTCTGTGAATAGGGAATTATATTCAACCGTAGTATAGTCTTTTACAGTTAGTAGTATAATACTGTTACATGATGCAGTATAATCTGTTATCTTTCTTTCTAGAATGTATCTTTGCTATTTTCATTTCTCTCTACAAATACCCCTTGCAGCAGAGAATCTGCTGTCTAAACCCCCTGAAAAAATGAAGCCGCCTAATCTTACTTTCTAACTGATACTGATCTCCCATTCTTTGCTTGCACAAGTCAGTGAACAGTTTGTGGCGAGGGAACTTTAACAGATACATTGTGAACAAACACATTAATTTGTATGTTTGTCGGTTGCTGTTGGAGCATAACATGCTCCATTTCATTTCCAGCTGGGTTCTCATCTTTCATATTTGCCTCAGCCTGATACATATGCGGGGTACAGCTCATCAGTCACGCGCAGGCCTGTGGCCATTTCTTGCAGAAGTTGGGGGGGAGGTTTGTTTTCTCTACTGGGGGTTCTGTGACTGCCATAGCTCCTTCCCCTCTTTTGGAAAACCCTCTGCAAAGAGAAGTATTATTACTGCCTTCTAAGGCTCATAGTGTTGCTGAGGAATACAAGCATGAAACTGGTCTGATCTTGGTACGAGCACAATTGGGAAGTTCAGAAGCTTCAAAAGGCTGGACCACCCTTCGTTTTTTGTATTTGGGGTGTCACAAATAGCATTTTACGAGGTAGAGTGTTTAATTCTACAAGTGTTGATAACACTTGCTGTTAGCTTTTTGAAAATTACTCCAAAAAAGGTTTAAATTTGCAAGCACGGTAACAAGCATGTATCTTTAAGTGACAGTAATTTATGCAACATATTAAAGTATGTTTAAAAAACAATGCAGAGAAAAGAAAGCCTAGCTTTCACACCCCTCATCAATCCAGTGGCAAGAGTGCTTGACTGGAAGTATTATGGAGAATATAACCAATTTTTTGACTGTTTCTGTTAATTTTTAGGAGGGAGGTACTTAACTACCAATTAACTTGGCCGAGTTTTTGTTGGGATTGTTCTAGAGCTGTTTGCTGAAGCTACCTAGTTCTTTCTGGTTTTATAGTATCTGGAAGTACTGAGAATTAAATTGGTGTAATTGAAAGCAGCCTCATGAGAGTATATCTATATATAGGGAATTATATTTCAATATGGCTTTCGGTCAAGTTAATATCTTCTTGTAAAGTAACTGTCTGTTCCTATTTCTATGTAGGTCAGCCAGCGATTAACTCTCTGTTTTGCTGTTCTATTGCTTTGTGTTGGAGTGGAAGTTTTGAACATTGTCTGGTTTCTGGGAAGGTACTTCAGACAAAAACTGTTTTATCTACAAATGGTTGCAGAGAAGGGGAGAAGCCGAAAGAGCTTTAATTGCCTACTAAATGTTTGACCTGTAAAACAGGTGTTTTGACTCTTTTGGGGTAGTTTTGTCTTTCTTCATTGGACAGACTATAAGATGCTAAATAATAGCTTAAGTATAATCTGTTTTAATTACTGGTGAAAACTGTGTGACTTTGTAGTCCCTCCAGGTTCTCAGTGATGCTTGCATACTTTGGCTTAATGTTTTGAATTAAGTTTTGCTTCCTTTGTTCTATATGTTACTTTATTTTTCCAAATTTGAAGCTGTTCTTTCACACAAGCATGACACAATTTACTGTTTGCAGTTGCTTGGATTTTCTGCGTTCATATTCACCAATGAAAGGAAAAAATTCCTTCTTATTAATGACGTGATTAAATCAGAGAAGATCATAAATGGCTGATAACCAATTTATATATCAATGTCCTGAACAACAAGATCAACATGATATGCTTTGTTTTTTGTTTCTCTAGTATCCCATTAAGTGTAAGTTGATGTCATTTCTTTGTTATTAAGATGTTGATCCTTAATTGATAATCCCATGACACCTTAGTGACTTATAATCTTCAGTCACATTTTATGCTTTCACCCATACTGTTTATTATAAGCTTTTGCACTGTATACTTACAAACAGAATTGCCTGCTTTGAAATGTTCTCTAAAACTCTTCAGCTGCACTTTTTGTTATGCATAAAGATTTATATATTTTTTTAAATTTGTGATTGACATGTCTGTTGCCTTGCAGTCTTCTCTGTGTCTTCTACCTTGTTTTGTACTCGGTTTACAAATTTTCTGGTTGGCCACCATGGTCCTCTTTTTGTTTTCACTAGCATGTTCTTTGTCAATGTAACAGAACTGTCATGGGGTTGATTGATTTGGAGACTTTATTGCAATTATCTTTAAAGTTGGGAAAGAAGGCTGCTGTCCTCCCTTTAGCCAAGGAAATTGAATAAACCTCAGTGAAGAGGCTTGTGTAGTAAACCTAGTAGGAGGTTTTGTAGGTGAAACAAATATGTTAACAAATACATTAGTGTCTTGCAAGCTTTTTTGTGAGTTCTCCAGAAGCAGTGGAAGACCAACTTGTCTCACCTCAAAGACCTTCTAATGTGAACTCTTAATTGCATCATAACTTACTTTGATTTAGTGGTGACAGAACTTTATTGTTCCCCTACTGAAGGTTGGATTGCTTCAGAATCTTTCTGGGAAACTCCTTTCCTTGGCTTTTGAAGAGTTCGTTATTCATTTATGCACTAAAAATTACAGGGTTCGGAGAATTTTCAAGAGTGATGCAAGCTTTAGAAATGCCAGCTCCATAGTGATTGCATAAGTAGACTGGATTGTTGCCTCTCAAGAGTAGTAGCTGGGAACTGCCAAAAGTGAAATTGTCTAATAGCACACAGGGAATCATACCTTAGCTCAGAGAGTTAACACTTTTGTTTCTGTGACTCTTTCTCTCAAGTTCTATTTGCAGATTGCAGTGCTTATGCGAGTTTTTGCGATGAGAGATCTTGTTATTTTGCATGAGAGTTTGTGGTTTCTTGTACATATGATGCTTTGCTTGTCTTCAAATAATGAGATATATTTGTTAGTTTTATAAATGTGGCACAATTTTTTCTCAGCCTCACCTTGTTTTAAAAACTGCACTATGTTTGTCTGTAGCACTGTTAATTCTCTGTACCTGACACTGCAAACTCTGTCAGGGAGGTCATTAAATAGAACAGAAAGCTTTAATATTCACACATTACAGATGAATTTTTATTATGTCTACATGGAACTTGTGTAAGATAACTTCTGGGGATTGACATATATCTAGTGAATGATATTACTAGTGCTAACTGTATGCTCTGACTTGGTGGCTCCTTTTCTCCTCCAAATTCAGGAAAAGGACTTTGCAGTAGAACTGTTTTCCATCTGTGATCATGCTTTCTTCTTAAACAGTTTTACAAACTATTTTCTTTGGTATTTTTATTGGGTCCTTATGTCTCATTCTGTCTTAGGTGACTTTTTTTTTTTTCTTGAAGACACTTCCAGTTTATCTGCAGATGAATAAATAGTGTTGTGTGCATGTATGTATAGGTATGTGATTAAACGGAGTACTTTATCCTATCTTCAAGGTCATGCAAGTTTAGATTTTTGCTGTAAGCCCTGCAGTTATAATGGAGTTCAGATAGGAAAAACTATGTCATTTATGTATATGAATATAAATTGTATAATCCCTACTATAACCGGACATTCTTTACAGATTGCTTTTCGATCCTAAACACTTTGCATTCAAATTTTTATTGTATTTGACTAGATATGTGTTTTATTTCTATCTTTTCTTTTAATGTTAATAAAGCAAAAGGGCATATTAAAGATAAAGGCTGAACCTTCTTACAATTATACTCTTGATTCCTTTAGTTTTCCTGTCTGGTGGAGGCTTTGGCAAGAGTAGTTATCTCTGATTTCAGGTTTGCTTCTTGCTTCTTTGGTTTGGGGCTTCCCTGTGATATCCTAGAATAGCTACTTGACTGTGATGGCCTTAAGCCATTAATATCTCATTTTGGTGGAGACCCGTGGACAGTGGAGGATTTAAATAAAGCATAGCAGAAGTGACTGGCCAACTGCCAGCCAGAGGACAAGTGGCTTCCCTTAAAATGACTGACAGAGCTTGAGCAGAGCCAGGACTGGATTAGATGGTGACTAAGGAGTAAAGTGCTGGCTTTTCCTAAGGCTTGTACAGTCTTTCTTGCTTCCTGTGTCCTGAGAGGGGATGTGGTAGAACCTGGTGTGCATCCGAGAGGGAAGAATCTTCTAAAGAATCATCATGTCTTTTATGAACAAATTGAATAAATGTATCGAAAATAAGAGTTTTATAGTAAGACTTTTTCTTTTTTTAAATGTGGCAAAGGGAATTATAAGACTTACTCTGTGTGCTTGTAAAGAACAACAATGCCAGAATGGTGTAACAGCTTTAACCTGGCTTGATCTCTACTATAATCCCAAATCCAGCAATCCCCTTTGCCTTGGTTCATTATCTCTGATGTCTACAATTTAAATGCCATGTTTAAGAATTAAGTATTAATCTTTTTTTGAGTTCTTCTAGTACTGAAGGTCGCAGAGTGTTTTCTTTAGAGGCCAGATTAACAAATTTAGGCTACTTTGGTGATAACACATTTAAAACTTGAAATCTTCTCCTTCCAAAGGTAAGTTAAAACAAGCTGTGTGGTTTTTTTCCAGCACTACCCTTTTTTGACTGCAAAATGCTTGTATCCTTCCCTAATGTTTGCTGTTGATTAGCATTCAGGTGAGATATGGAGTCAGAATATTAACAGCAGCTGCAAGACCTGTCCCTTATACCTTTGTAGTTTCACCTTTGAGTTAAGATCATATATAAAAACTGAGTACTGATACAAGTTCAGTGGTTTATCCCTTCCAACCTAGGTGATTCTGTGATAGCAGTTTGCAGTTTCTCTCTTGTTTATTTCTTTGTGGGACACATTTGGTTTAGTGTCTTCAATGTGAGAAGCTTCAAATATCGGATTGTAGCTGGGTCAGAGAAGTTAAAAATCATTAGAGAAATACGTAAATAAAACAAACTGTTGTACTAGAATAAATAGCCTTCCTGCAACTTTTTTTCCTCGTGCTTTGTGGGTTTTCCCAATGACCAACAGTCATAGTTGGGAAAGCAAGTGTTTCCCAAAAACACTTGGAATAACTTAAAAGCAAGTTCAAGTATGGATTGTTTGTTATTTTTTTTAAATATTTAGGATGCATCCTAAAACTTGGTGGATGTTGAATCCATTTCTTATCTCTGTATACCTAGAGAACTCTTAACAGCCCATAGGAAGTACTAGTTGAATACCAAGATTTAAGGTCAATACATAAATTTTGTGGTTTGTTTTTGTAGATGTATCTTGTGTTCGAGGGTCCAGGTAGTTTTGTTTTGTAGATGTATCTTGTGTTCGAGGGTCCAGGAGAAAATAACTATAATCTATTGCTGTAATATGCACCTTGTTTCTGGTTGACTAAAGAATTAAAGAAACAAATGGTGGAAACTCTTCTGTAAGAACAGTGTTTATTCTTTTGCTAACATAACATTGCAAGATTTATTCCGTAAAGACCATGGTATCTGTTTCTTTCATGACCCATGCCATTCTGTGAATTCAGTATATGATAGCAATTCTAGAGTTTTGTTAATAATAAAAATTACCAATTTTGATGGGAAGTTTTACTGAAAGAAGAGCAGGAGAGCACAACTCTTAAGTACCAGCTGAATGCCCGAGTCCTTTACTGTCACACTTGTGGTCTGTGCTACTTACCTCGTACCATTACTGCTGCTTCTGTTTTTCTTCCTTGCCTTTTCTTTCCTTATTTTTCTTCTGCAGTCCCTTGCCTTTCTGGATACCCTCTAAGAATTCCTTGCCCATTTGTAACCTGTTTAATTCCTTCTGTGGCACATGTGGACAACTGAATGTTAACACCAAAGAGTAACAAGGTGCCCAGATTTGACAGTCCGAATGCCAGGAGGGGAATGAGGTGGTTTCCAACTTTCAGGTACTATGTTGGACTTTTGGACAGACAAGATGATGGCTATGAAATATGTTGCGGGACTCTTCCACACCTTTGGTTACAAAAATGAGTTGGGACATAAGCAGAGCTGAGGTTGTGAAAATTGTGTAAATGTGAAGGTTCAATAAATTACCATCTTAGTTGGATTCAGCTTGGAAGTCTTGCATTTTAAATTGCTGTTATACTATTTTAGCTTCAGGATTAGAGGGGCAAGGAATTAGGCTGCCCCTCAGAACACTGAATGGATTTGTTGATGGCCTGGAAAAATAACATAAGTCTGGGAGACGTAGTACAGCATACTGCTAAAAGATACTTAATGATGGAACTTACTGAATGTGAGGCAGGTGTCAGGCATTTTTAAGTATTTCTTTAATTCCCTCTCTGGGTCATGATGTTAGAAACTTGGTTGAGAATTTGGGGTCAACAGTGAAACCGTCACTGTTCTTAAGTTGCTCGAAGTTCTGCATGGCTTCTAATTTAACGCCCTCTTAATTTCTTGGCTTCGCTTAATTCTTTTGCATCACAATATCTGACTCAACGTTAGTATTATCATAAGAACCTCAGAGATAGATTTATTCTCTTAGTATTTGAGTAGAAGTCTTCTGCTAGAGAGCTGCTAATTCCAAGGAGTGAGTATTTGGGGGAGTTGCACTCTCTGTGCCTGGAATACTTTTATGCAAAGAAACTACTAATTACTTGCTTTGCAAAAAAACAATGTAAAAGTCACAAAGTCATTTTAAATATTAATTTCTAAATTTTGGCAGGTAGTCGGCACTATTATCTGCACTATTAATTTAATCCAGTCTTATTTTTGTGTAACTGTGTTGTGATATTCCAATTTTAAGTAAATTTCTTCTAGTGGCTGCAATGAGGAGCCTAAAAGGTGACTTAATTACTCCAAGTCAAACAGAAATGCCAATTCCCCAGCAATCTTACCTATGACATCTCCTTTACAAGTTTGCTTTTGTAGGGTACAAATTAGATATTCCTGTTAAATATACTGGAAGATAATCAGGAACATGTTTTTCTTGATTCACAGGCTCCTCTCAGCCTAAGACACAACTTCTCTGTATTGAGTAGTTTGTTTGAGGGTGTTTTGTTTTTTTCTAACGAGATTGAACAAAAAAAGGCAAAGTAGATTTACACTGTTTCTGAACAGGGTAGATGAAGGTGTTTTTCTTGCTGCTTTTTTCCAGTCAAACCTTATTTTTGTTTGTCTTGTTTTAAACCATATTTGTTGTGGTATCTACAGAAACTTTTGGCGTGTCTTTCATCTGTGCTCTGGTAAACTCCTCTTAGCCTTCAATTGCTCCAGTAAGTCACATATGAAATGTACAAATTACGGTAGGTGAGATCTTGCATATTTTTGTGACCAGTATTTAATTCAGAAGTTCAAATAATAAAGTGGCTTAAATCTTCCTGGGCTTTGTCTGAAATTCATTTTAACAAATATTTAAACCATTGTGGATGTGTTTATGTGGCATGTTCTTTTCATGCAGAAGTTTCTGCAGCCTTGATAACAAATACCATTGTTTTTAGTTTGCCAACTTGACTGGTGGTTGTTGATGAAGAATACAGTGCCAACCTATGACAGCCAAAGCTCTAGTAACTTCTTAAACAGTGGTCATTTAAAAAAAAAAACAAACCCAAACAAACAAAACCAAGCTACTTTTTACCAAGCTGGCAATTCTTCATTGTTAAAGCTTTGTGAAAATGGCCATACATGGAAAATGAGCTTGAAGAAGGACAAGGAGGAGGAAGAATGCTCTGCAACAGGTAATTTTCACTAATCGTTAATTTTCGTGGTATGGAGAAGAATGAGAAAAGATAGAGAAGCATTTTGTGTCTTTGTGGAGGAGGAAGAGTTTTTGGAGTAGACTCTTTTCAAATGCTGACTGCCAGCCACTGCCATCTTTCCTCTTAGCACTCCCATTCTTTCGTACTTGTAGTAGTAGATGATGGAAAACAGCTTTTTATGTAACTTGAGAATTGAATTTGATTGTCTCAATAATCCCTAGTTCTGACCCCCAGCAGACGTGGCTTGGTTAACTGTTTCACTTGCACAAAACAATTTACTTCTTGTGATAATAAAAATATATAGTAATTTAGGAGGTGCAGGAGCAAATGCAGGAAGCAGAACATACAGCGTGTTGACAACACCCCACGATGTACTCACGCATCAATAGTAATGTTCTGTTTCTGTGCAAAGCTGTGTTGCTTAAGTGTAACAGACAACTGCAGCATCAAGGCATTTTGCACGTATAAGGCCGCTTAGAACAAGGATGAGCTTATTACACTTCTTCATATGTTGCTGCAGAAATTGTAGTAAATCTCAGATTTACTTCTGTACATGTACTAAACAGATCTTGGGATCTTGCCACTTGTTGAATTAATTCTTTGTCTGCCTATGGAAACAGATCAAAAGTTTTGAAACAATCTAATTTTTAAACTGTTCCAGGAGTTCATTTGTATTTGTAGTCCCGCACACACCACCTCCTGAGGACTACATTTGAGATAAATCCTAAACTGACATCGTGGCTTGCTGGCATTGAAACACATTTTCTGCATTTATAAAAGCAGAAAACTAATTGAAGGGTAACACTGTAACTTAAGTCTCTGAACTATTCACAAAAAGATGTACATGATGCAGAAAAGTAACATACTGTCAAACAGAGCTAGAAAGTGTATTCTACTAATGTATGCTGAAGAACTGTTTTGCAGTCTGATGTCTTACTGTGTACAAGCTGTTTCGTATAAACAGCTTCATCTAAGAATTTAGATTCTGTGCTAATTTAGCTAATTGCAAATTTCCTTTTTTATTTGCTATCCGCAGCTCTTCATGTCTTTCACTAAGAGGAAACTCGTCAAGATAATTGCGCTTAACTATCCTACCTTGGAGGATCGTGTGCAAAACTGATCTTAAGAAGAGAGAACAACTTGTATTTGAAGTTAACTGCCAAAGAATGAGAAATCAAGAAACATGTTCTCATGGATAATCTGCAGAAGAAATAAAGACTGAAATCCTTTAATAGGTTACCCTTAATCAGTAAAAGGGCGCAGCTGCTGAAAGGAGAGAAAAGGAGAATAATTAGTAGAGAATAAAATTGCAAAGAACATTTTTATTCTTAAAGGAACAAACTACATGTCATATGAGCTTCTGAAATACTTTAGTGACATGGTTTGACCTCTCTCTAGTAAACTGATATTTCTGCAGTATTCAGAATTTGGTCAGCCTTCTGTTAGTAGACTCTGGACTGTTCTTGGTCTGTAATTATTTCTGTCTATAAGTAATGATTTTGCTGCTGTTTAACCAGAAATTAACTTGTATGGATCTAACAGCACTCAAAACAAATTTCAAGACTATTCTAATCAAAGTATCGTTAGTAGTCCAGCCACTTGTTCTAAGTTTGTAACTCAAGAGAAGAGAGTTAAACTCCAGCAGTGTGGTAGTGATGCCCAGATGCAGCTGAAGAAAGCATGTTTTATAGGAGGCGTAGGTGCCAAGTCAATCTGTTGAGGAGTGTTGGTGCTATACAAGCCTGCAGTTCTTCAACAAACCATGTGTCACTTGTTTCTAAATGTGCTGATATGGTCTATATGAGAGGGTATTCTCACTTCATGTGAGGTATGCAAAATAGATATCTGGCAGGAAATACTAATATTATAATGAGTTTTTTAAGTTGGCAATCGTAAGAGTTGAATAAGAACCTTGTTACTCTAGACATTTATCTCTGTAAGTCAACTTGTCTGCATCAGAGATGAAATTACATGCTGTTCGGAGATTTTACAGTGACTTTTGTCTTTATAAATGAGTATCATTATCTTAAAACTATACAATAAAAAAATATATGTCAATGCAGTGTTATTTTGCTGAATAAGGTTTATAATTATGATGATCTTTTGCAGTAACTGTCAAATTTTCTGTTAGTGCAAAGTAATACTTTCCAGCATTCTTTAGAATGCTACCTAGTCTTGGTGTTAAGCTTTGGTAACAGTTGGCATTAAAACTGTACAGATGAAAATGTGTACCCCATTTTTTTTATTTTCCTTTTCTTGAAGGGGCTCATTAGATACTTTATGAAGTCTCATAGCTGTGCTTCCCTCCTTCCCTCCTTTTTTTTGTAACGCGTTAATGTGGACATAGCTCTAGATCTTCTGTCTTACTACTTATCTATTCTTAAACAGCAAGAAAATACTCAACCTATTTAGCACTTGTGTTTCAGGGCTTATATTGTATATTGTACAGCGTGTACACATACTGATGGTATTTGGGGACAAATGAGTGACTTTTTTGTACTGCTGTTCAGAATACGATGAAAAAAAGCTTGCCCCCAAGGCCAAATCTTCATCTCTGAGGATCAGGTCTTTGGTATAGAGGAAGACCTTTGTTTTTGTCCAGGCTGTGGCTGTGCAGGCAGGAATCTTGGCATGAGTTGATCGAACATTTATTTGCACCAAGAAGAAAAAAGGGATTAAAATATTTTTAAAACTTAGTATGCTTTTGGAATCTCCTGTGAAGATGAACTCTCAGCACATCAATAGCAGGTAACTACTTTTTAAAATACCTTATTTAAATACTATGTAGCAAATATTGAATAATGATGTAATTTTTACATTGTCTTTTACTAGATTTTTCTCATTTTTTGTAGATATCCAAGTTCTGGTCCTGGATAGGTAAGTATTCTCAACATTTCACTTTAGCAATAATTGTTTCACAGCAAAATGAAGCTGAAGTGTATTCACGTTTTTCTCTGCTCTCCAAATATTTTTTTAGGCTACTTCATGTAGATAACTTGATTATGGCTTAGCATGTGCATCTAGATGTGTAGTAAGACTCCTTATAAACATTACGCTTATTCAGTTCATGAACTGAAAAAAGTTATTCCCTTTTTTCCTGCTCAATTTTAAGAAGCATTTTACGCTTCTTTAGGCAGATTGATTTCAGTAGCTTGTATTGGAAATTAACTTTCTCCCAACACCTGAACAAGGATGTAAGTGTGCTTAACGGTATCTTCTAATGTAGTTATGATTGTATACTTGTGTGTGTAAGTGCACTGGTTTTAACTCAACTTTCTCCTTTAATTTGCAGCCTTCCAGTCTGGTGTTTTTCTTGCCTCTTCATGACCTCGTGTCTTGAGCAGCCTAGCTGGATCCCCTGGTTCCTGTTTCTTCTTGTTTCAAAATTCTGCTTTCCCCCATTTTAAATCCCCTACCCTTTTGTATTCATGTAAATATGCTAGGCTTTCACTACCTTGTTTTGGTCTTCATTGTTTTTTCTAAGACTTTGATTGGGTTCCGTCCAAGATTTTCCATGTGGCACTGTGCTCCCGGGTTCCCTGCCACAGTGGAATAAGTTTCTCCTGTAGGATATCTCAGTCATGCTCTTGAGGTTTTTGGGATTTCTGTTCTGCTACTTTGTCTTGCTGTAAGTAGACATTGGGGAAGAAGTTCAGGCTGTATCTTTTGCTGCTCTGCTTATGAAGCAAGTATATTAACTTCTTAGAGCAAGAGAGCTTGTGGATTGTGAGGGATAAGTAAAGTGAATGTATTTTGGAGGTAAAAAAAAGAAGCAAACAACCCCTCTGACAACACATCTCCTCTCAGACATGTTTAGATTCAGAAGATGTTTGTTCTGCCCCTTTCTGTCCTTATTAGGTAATGCAATCGCATGCTTCCAGGCTAGATGTAGTTCTTCTGGGTTTTTTTTTTAAATTTTTTTTATTCTGTCAAGTAATCTCTGTATTTCTGTTCAACTGTGTATAATTTTGAGGAGTCTTTCTGTGCTCAGCTATGGAATCCCTTACGCTCCACACTGTAAAGAAGCACTGCTGAATAGAATGTGTCTTAGACTCATCTTAAATATGTTTCATTTTGTATAAAACACTCCTTTAAAAAGAACTTTTTGAAAATGTTTGGTTATGAATCTCTTCAGTTACCTGGTCACTCCTTTGCTGACTGATTCTGAAAAAATATTAAGCATGTGTGTGTTGTGATCTTCTCTGGCTCAAAATGAGGCGTTTGGAGAAAAAATACCAACTTACAATTTTAGCGTCTTTTGGCGTTTGTGTTGCAGTAGTAGTGGATTTTGGTATGTGCAAGTTCAAAGTGACTGTATACTCAAAGTGTTAATTTTTCTTGCTATGACTGTTGTAGTGCAGCAAGGATGTAAAATCTTAGTTTAACTTTCCATTCAGCTACAAAACAGGAACATTCTAACATAGTACATTACAAAAATATTTAAATGTGAAGCTGTTACGTCGGAATTTCTTGTCACATAACCCACTTTTTTGCATCACTCTTCCTGTGTGAATCCTGTTTGGGCAGAGTGGGCAGGTGGCTCTGTGGAGAAAATATGCTGTGATTTTCTTACGCTAATTGAATAAGGTTTGTCATGGTAATTCGTAAGGACATGTCTGTTTCTGTGTGTAAAATGAAATGGTAAAAAGATTATGTGAAGTCTTGAAATTAAGTATTATTTTAATTTGCAAAGCAGCATTTGCACAATATATAAGTAGTGAGTTTGACTTTTGGAGTTTAGAATGTGTGATTGAAGTTCTTACCATTGTGTGGTCTGCTGATATGTTCATGGGAGTTCTCATCAGAGGAAACCTCTCAATGGTTTTATATTTCTTTGTATGTTTTGGCAACATAGACCTATCCAAATAAAACACTGTCTGTGGCTGTTGGGTTTAATGTGTATATATATTTATATTTTTTTAATAACCACGTAACTTGTATTGCTTCAGATCTTTACAGTGCTGAAACTTAAAATAGATCCTCTAAGCTAACTTGGGAATAATTGCAACTTTGTTCTTTTTTTGTGTTTCAGGGAAATGAGGCAAGTTACCCTTTGGAAATGTGCTCGCACTGTAAGTTTTTTGATTGCTACATTATATTGTTAGAGAGGTTAATCTTAGTTGGAGATCGATAAGTACAACTTTAATGTATGAATTTAATTTATTGCTTGAAAAATTGGGCTGTTTATATAGTAACCAAAAGAGTACAATTAAAAGGTAAAAGATTACCTCTGTAAAAAAATAGCTATTGCTATTGGACTGATTTTTGATTTTACAATCTATCTTAAAAAAACAAAATCACATGTAAAGATTTTTTCAATTTTTCTGTTAGAATATGAAACAAATTTATGATAGATTTGATGTCTGTACAGTGAAGTGTTAGAACTGGTAGTTCAACTTGGGGGGCTTTTCCATGATCCCAGTGCCAGTTGCTCAGAGATGTGGAACAGCTTGTGGTGCAGCATGTGTTATGTTAGGAGCGAAGTATATTGCCTAAGCTGTCTTTGCACCCTCAGAGGAAAGAGAGGTTGAGGCTAAAAGAGCATTTTTTTCCTATGTATGCTTGCAGACAGGCATTTAGGTGAGAAGTGACTGGGTGTTACTCGCTTTTGGCCACGTGAGCATAAAATTCATTCATTGCGCTCTCTCGTGGGGTTAGTCTGCCCTGTAAAAATAACAAAGTATTTCTTGCCTGAAGCTGACCAAAGAAAGGGTTGTCTTGTGAAGTGTCCCTGTGGCGTTATGCTAAGCATACTTATTTTTAACTGTTTTTTCCCTTGAATATTTTTCTTCAGCACTAAGTCATGCATAGACCAGTGTATGTATGTATGGACTGCTTGGTAAAATTCCTCATCTTTAGTGAATCAGATCTTGTTTTTAAACAGGATAATAAATTCTTAAAGATAGAGACTGTCTTCTAGATTGCTTTCACAATGCTAATCATAACTGAATTCCAGCTCTCGTAAGTCAAATGATAATATAAAATAAATAATCATGGTGGAATCTTTTTCTAAATACGTTTTTCAGAGAAATGAGGCTTTAGCTAGTAATTTGCAAGTCCTCTATGCCTAATACACATGTCCACATGAGTTATAATTTGAGTCATCAGTTTGTAAACATTTGAGAATCTTATCTACAGCACTGCATTGCCGTTACGCTTTCAGTGTATATTTTGTTAAATATGGATGTGTGGGTGGAAGTTTCATATTTGCTGAAGACTTCAGTAGTCTTTTCCTGAATCATGTGTGTCAGTCTTAGGTTACTGCTCTGTTGGTCAGATTTTCCTTAGGGATAAACTGGCTTCTGAAGATTTTTTTTTTCTTTTTTTAAACTAGATATGTCTCTGCCAGAGTTGTAAGCAGTGTGTTGCCATCCTTAACTTGATTCTTGGACAGGCTATATTCATTGGTAGCAACTGCCAACCTAAAGGTTTATTACTGAGCTTGTTTGCTCCCTTTTGTTGCAGAGAAAGAGATTTCCACATTTTATTCTGTGGTTAAACTGTGTGTTGAGGATATCATCGTGTAAATCTGAGGTTTTGCATGATTAAAGCTTTGATGCTTTGATGGTCCTTCTCACAGTAGAGAGAGTGTCAGCTGCTTCTCTGGGAGCAACGTAACTACAGACACCGGGGAAGATGTAGTAATCACATGTGTCCCTTTGCTTGACTGTGCCTAATCACTGGAATGATTGCACTGTGTTTAAAGATTCTGGATGCCTGAATATCCTGAAAGCAGGTTTTTTTGGGCTACAGATGTGTACAGTAGCATGTCTGTGAATAAGTCCACTAAGTAGGTATTCATCTTGTTCTTCAAATGTTAAATGTTCATGCTGCTTCCAAGTAGTTGTCACTGACAGGACAAAAGCTTTGCAGGGCAAGACCAGACAACGTTTTTGAAGATAATTTGATAAGGAGTTTGAATGGTTAGGCTTTTGGGAGACTTGACAATTAGCAATAATATATTTATGCTATCTGCACCATGCCATTGGGTTGTAATCTCTGCCTGGCACTGTAATCACTATTTTGGTGCCTTGTTTTATAAGAATTTTGTTTTAAAGTTGGCAGTTACAGGAAGCAAGTTCAAGATACTGTGCAGAGGATGCACACCATTGAGTAGTCAAGAATATTCTTAATACCCTTCATTTTATAACATTAGTTCTTTTCAGTGGATGAATTAGTGTTATTGGATTCCTTAAAAGAATATGGTTTGTTTCTCATCTGTGCTGTCTGAGAAATTGCTGGAAATCTAGTGCTGTTTTACATGGTAAAAAATTGATGTCAGCCAAGCTATGTCAAATTATCTGTAAGAAAATTTTACCATAGCAAAAAGCTGTGGAGAAAACTACTTCATAGTATAGTAAACAATATTTTATAGTAGAAAATAGTTTATAGTATAGCATTTTAGAATACAACTAATACTTTATAGTGTGTTTTGGTTTTAGGATAAGGAGACTAGTATCTCTTTTCTAACTTAAGAAATTGTAATTGACACATCTGAAGTCATGAAAAGGATTAGGCCAGCTGCATGTAAGCATATACAAGACAAGTGGTTGAATGTGTTCTCAAGGGCGTCATCTTTTTGAAATCCGATCTCCAAGACTGAAATGGCTGTCTTGGTTGCTACTCTGAAACATTATATTCCTGAATCAGACAAGACTGTAGATAGAGGTGAGAGCTTTTGCTGAAGGTCTGTTTTATTTTGAGATCTCTGCAATCCGTTCTTACGGGGGGGGGGGGGGGGGGAATATATATTTTTTTAACCTGGAAATATTTTAAAATAAATTTCAGAACATGTTCTATTCACAAAAATCTCTTTTCTAATACCTTAGCGATATTCTTGTTTATAATGATCTCATATTTGAAAAATATGTGGAAACTGGGCTCTCTGTGACCAGACTCTGGTCTGGTTTTTGTTATGACTTTGAGCCAGTATTTTAAGAGTATCTGAAAACCCAACCTTTTAAATACAGGTTTAAACATTTAGGTAAACACTTAAGATTTCACCTCTTTCCTGAGAGATGTAGAGCTTTTCTAAGGTGTGTAAACTTTGCAGGTGCCTGCGTTGTGTACTCTGCAGCAGTGGATGTACAGCGTGTCTGAATACATAAGCAGTTACCCTGTTACATTGTCACTGAATGTAGTGGATTTCAAAGAGATGCCTTTTAAGGCATTCTTTAGTTTTGACTATCGTATCAATAGGAAGCTAGCCATGTATGTTTACGTTGACTAGAAAAAATACCATTAAAAATGTTTCTGAAATTCCTTTTTTTAACACAGAGCACACTGCGCTCCAGAAATCTGCTTCTAATTAAGCTTTTTGAGTTGCCACTTGAATGCTTTTTACAATACTGTCTGAGCATCAGTTATATGAGTTAACGGCTTGAAACACGCAAGTGTTTTAAAACATCATGGATCATCCTTTGCTCTGTTCTGTGTTGGGGGAAAGGAGTTGGGATATTCAGCAATACGTATCAACATATTAGAGTGTCCAGATGAAAAATAAAGCTCCTTTTCTAAAATGGGAGTTACACAGGAGAATTTGCATGTGGTCCTTGGAAGCATGGAGCCCTTGCATTTTAATGTAACTCGTCAACATTTTTAGATATATGTAAATAAATTCAAGATACAAAGCAGGTATTGTCGGCTCTAGAATTATAATACCTGGATGAAAGAGGAATCTTTTGAGAATACTGATAGCTCTTTAACTGTTTAAAAAAACCCTACCTTGTGTTAGTTGAAAGATGAATGAAATTCAAAATGGATTATGAAATAAGCATAAATAACTGTGCGCTTTAGAAAAGTGAATAATATGATGTTTCTGCAGGGCTACCAGCAAAGCGTTTCAGAGAAAAACATTTAACAGGTATTATTTCTAGCCAGTTACTAAGTTTGTGAGCTCAGTCATTGGTGCCAAGCTGACGGGATACTTTCTGATTCTGCTGAAAAGCATAGGAAGCATAGAGCCTCCTCTCAGCTGGGGAGCAAAGCACAAAAAAGGCTAACTTGAGTTTGAGGTTAGAGCAATGCTCCCTGTGGCCAGAGCTCAAGGAAGCTCAGACCGCTGTGATGAGTCACAGGCAAACTCTGTCTCAAATCATATAAACAAAGCTTGATCCTCCTTATTTTGCTCAGTGATTTTATCACCCTGTTTACACGATTGTGGACTTGGACCTCCTTGGATTTCCTAGTGTTTTCATCTATCCTGGTCTCCTGAGCTAGTATTGTAAAATTCTGTCTGCTACTGCCACCATCAGTCCTTCTGGCTCAGAAACCTCCACTGTATCTGAACTATCCTGTGCCTTGCATTTCCACTAGAGCTTCAGGATGTCTGTGTGGGCACAAGGTTGCCTGTAAGGAGCCTTTAGAGAAGGAGGAAAAGAAGTATTTTGTTCAGGCTCTGAACGCTTAATTCAGTATTCTGCTCTTCAGTGACAGCTATGTGAAATTTTAAGAAAGTCAGTCTGTTGCTGAATACTTGAACAAAAAGCAGTTTTGTAAAAGGGTCATATCCATCATAGATGAGGACTGTTGTATATGCACACCTGTGGAGGAAATCTGAAAAAAAATGAATGGGATATTTTTGAAATTTGCTGTTATACGTAAATGTTTGCTGTTTTCCTTTAAAAATTAAAAACAAATAAAAAAACCTCAAACCCAGAAAACCTACATGTTTTTTAGGTACGTTCAGCTCAGGCAGAGATAATCAGCAGAAGTGATGACTGTGAATGAAAGGAAGAAAGAATAGGCAAAAACCGTGCAAATTTAAAATAAGGCTTATACTATAATGCATTCATCCCTTATTTTATGTTCTTATTATTTTATTTTTAAAGCTATTTTATGAAGACGAATATGTTACTGAAATATGACTTTTTAAAAAGTGTATAAGCTTTTTAAATTTCAGCTTGTAGAAAGGATTTTAAAGGTAGGTGGGGTGCTTGCAATATATTTAGGGAGAAAATAATGAAATTGTTCTGATATGAAATTCATACATTCAGTTATGAAACACTGACCTGCAGATGTTTTTATGCGTATGTTCATTATGAACAGAGGCTCATGAACTTTCCTATTCCTATAATTACTTTGACTTTTCATTGTTTTCTTCTCCAAGTACTCTCGTCCATGGTGTGTCCATTGCCAGAAACAAAATGGTGGACGAGATTGATACCTGGTCAACTTTTCGCAGAGATACTAATTTCTTCAGTACTGTTCTTTAACTTGGTTTTTTGCCCCCAAGAGCAGAACCTGTCTCAGCTCTCTAATGTAGGCAAACTCTTTGCTTGAATGTCTTAAGGTTCGGAATGAGAAATTTGTAATACCCGTTTCTAGTAGAAAACTGCTGCTCAGCATCTGTACCTGGACTCTGTATTGCAGGTGGACTGGACTTGACCATATGAGCTATTAAATTGGACGTGGGTATGTGTGGAGAAAGAGTAATTAACATTTTTTAAGTATGAATACTCTATAATTTCGTAATTTAGGCCGTTGTTGCTTTGCTGCAGTTCAACAAAAGACAAAAAGCATTCTTGAGAAATAATCTGATGTGCATCTCCAGCCTCTTCCCCTTCCCATCATCTGATTCTTGTCTTTATCATACATAATTTTGACCTCCTTGACTACAATCTTCAAAAGAAAAAGATAAATTGGGTGCTTTATCTTCTTTTAGCATTGCTGGTTTGTAAATTTAAGTATCTGGCTAATTCCAAATGCAGATGATGGCAGAGGATATATTTTTACTGTAGCATTGCTTGTTAACATTGTGTGTGGTGGATCAGTTTCTGAATGTCCCGTTTAAATGTTTCGTTTTGGTTTTTTTTTAATTCACATTGATGGGTCCTGCTGGAGATAGATTAGCTCGTGATAAAATACCTTTCTGGAAAAAGTTTTTTTTCTTAGCACATCTTGTGTGGAAGATCTTCTCTTTCTACTTCAGCAGGCCAGTGCAACGGCAGAGTTGGTCTTGTCTGTCTTTTGTGCCAGCTGTAATAATTTAAAGCTATGTGGCAGTGTTTGAGTGACTTGTACGCCTGGTATTTGGCTCCACATCATAGCAGAACATTGACAGAACTCTGGGTCTCACTTTCAGTCTTTGCTTATATATTTGTGAGGAAAAGTACCATGGTCTTTAGCTCCTAAACCAGGAAATGGACTGCAGTCATGAAATAAGACTTTGCTTAATGCTACTTTGGGATTCTGAGCAATGACTTGATGGTCTTCAGTCCTGGCTCAGGCATCTCTTTGTTTGCATCCTTATCTGTAAAAATGTTATTGCTGTGTTCTGATACTCAGGATTTTCTTAAGTGTAAGTTAGAAATGTTTCAGAACTTGCAATTCATTAACTCATGAGTTTCTGTGGCAAAGGAGAAGAGATCTAGTTGTGTTAATGCTTCTTTCTTTTTTCTCTACTGTGATTTTGTGAAATTGCAGAACTATGAAGTGTCTCAGGTTGTTTCGGAGACTTTAATCTTTCACTTTTAGTCAATGCTAGTCTTTCTATTAATATTGGAAGTGAGATTTCACTGATCTGGTAACAGGATGACAGTGCATTATATACACTATAGGTAATAATTTCAATTTGCTATTTAGTTGTTCTATTAAGTTAACTTTAAAAAATAAATAATTTAAATAATTCATGTACCTTTTATTGTTCTTGGTTTTTTCCAGTAGGAAATAGTTCTAATAGTAAACCTCACAGACCTTGTTTTAATGTTTCCCAGCATGAGTTCTAGATGCAATTGCAAACTTCTGATTTCAGAAATATATCATTTGTGAGGGGTTTGTCATAACAAAAATAAATGGCCAGTTATTGAAAGATGTTGTGATTTCTGAGTGCAGGTAAAGGAAGTAAGAGAGTTGTGGTTGGAGCAGGCTATCATTTTAAACATGGCTAATGAAAGTAGAGAGACTGATGTCATGGCTGGACAAGTCCTTATATACATGATTGTAATTTAGGTAAAAATTATCTCTAGTTGTACATTCATTTTACATTGGAAAGTGCGTTTATGTAGCGTGACAAGCCATACTTAATGTTTTTGTACTTTGTAAATGCTTATGCTGTGAGGATTTTTTTTTTTGGGATATTAACTCTGTGAGTTGCAAGTCTGGAGTGTAGAGCTTGCACTAAAAATGAGATTCCCATGTTAACAGCTTGCCAAGATGCTGACTTTGCATTAAACTGTAGCTAGTCTGATAACTTCAGGGCAGGGAGTGAGGATAGAATTGTGCCTGCCATTTGGAAGACTGACTGACTCCATTTACAGTTTTAAGATTTTGAGGAAAATGGAAACCAAGGAGTTTCTGTGGACAGAAGGAAGACTTGGCAACTACCTTCAGCCTATTGGTGAGAAGCAGCATTTTGTGCTGGCAGAACTCACAAGCAACTATTTGGGCTAATTGCCAGTGGAGCTCTGCTTTGCCATTCTCTTTTAGTACTGTCATCTTTTAGTCTGATGATTATGTTTTACACACAGCTTACCATATGGTGATGATACAGCTCCTTTCGTGTGATCCGGAGGGGTTTCTGTGTAGCTGTGTTGACAGTAATGTGTTCTTGATGCTGCGCTGCGTTGTACTGCTGTTAAGGGCACAACTTCAATCATGTTCTAGGCTTCCGCGTAAACTGGTGGAAAAAAGAACGTGGCTTTTTTGCAGTCGAGAACCTAATTAATTGAAATGCCGAATTGCATACTGGAAACTGAGGAAACTACTTTAAGCCTCTGGAAATGCTGTTTAGCTTTATTTTTATAGCCCTAGAGGCAGAGTCAGATCTGTCACTTGCTGGCACAGCAAAGGGAAGATTGTTCTGGCAGTGTCGACCCTTTTTTGCCTCTCTAGTTGCAAGCAGTTACCAAGAATAACTAACTGTAGAATGTGAGAATTTACTATTCGGGCAAAATAAGTCTTGACAGAAAATAATTTTGTGCTTCTGGATTTCAGGTGTGCTCTCTCCATTTCATTCTGAAGTACTGCAATTGTGTCTATCTCTGGATTTGTGTCTGGTTGGTTTTTAGACAATGATATCAAGAAATTTAAGTGGAAGTTTGTGACTGCTTTGGTAGAGGATCTGCTCTCTGAATCGGCTACAATTCCCAAACATAAAGCTCTGCATCTTGGCTGACTTTACGTACTGGGAAGACTAAGTGGTGTTTGTTTTTATGCTGCACTTTTACAAAAGCCTAAGAAGGTATTAATGTGATGTAAAGTGGACCGGGGTTATGTATGTGCCTTGTAGAAGTTAAAAAACAATTTCTTTTACTGTTGGAGCAAGCGCACTAAATGAAGCTAAGAAATGCAGAGGAGACTGTTCATGTTAGGAAAGAAATTGGTATGGAGAGTGTGAAAGCTTCAGGTTCTGCAAGATCTGTTTGCTGTGGCTTGCTCTATGCTGGCTGCTTTCTAGGACTTCCTAAGAACCTCAGTTCCTCCTTCATACCCAAACATGGTGAGCAATTTGTGAACTAACTTAGGTCTCATAAATCAAGCTGCCAATAGGGAATTTTCAGGTTGTTACAGGGAAAATGTTTCAAGCTTTTCAGCGGTAACAGAGTACAAGATTTCTTTTAGTAATTTTAATGGATTCTCAGATTTAGACTATTCCTGGCAAAATCCAAGGTGTAAAGTAGGGTACTAGGTTATATGCTTTAACTGAGATTCTCTGCAAATTTGAAGAGGATAGATAAAGTGGTGCTGCTGCAGAACCTGAGTCTGCTTTAAATTCTGGGACCAAAAAAAATTAGATGTATGCAGGTCATGGCTACAGGTATGTCTATTTTGTGTTTGAGATGGAGAAAAAAAATTATCTTAGGTCTGTCTGGGTGATGTTCCGAGTAGGTGAGTGATAACTGGTCAACAGTGGGACTGTGTTAACCTGCTTAACTTGACACATATCCCAGGAGATCTCATACGTTTGCTGTGCTAGAGAAGCACTAGTTTTACTAATACGTTTATTAGTATAATTGTCTTTCTAACTTATCTTAGTTTAGTGTAAACGTAATGCTAGCTCCTTCAAAGAAAACTTGGTTTCTTCTTTAATTTCTTCATACCTGGTATTTATGAGAGCTGTCTGACTAAGAACTAGCTAAGCACCCTCAATCCGTAAAAATGTTGTGTCAGCATGTGGTATTCAGGGAGTCCCAGGGCTAACTGTATTATGACTGGTGCAGGGAGGAAAAAAGGTAAGGCTTATTTAAAATAAAATGAAAAGGCTTGTGTTTCTCTTCAGAATTTGACATTACCTTTATAATCTTCCATGAGAGTGTTTAATAGTTGTAATAAAGTAGCAGAAATTCCGGTAGAAAAGCAATGAAGAAATGTGCACTGTATTTAACTGGCAAAGAGTTTACTGAAGCATTTCTGAGAATAGTTGTGGATTTTTTGTTTGTTTTTTTTTTTTTTCCTTTCAGTTGATGCTGATGAGATAAAACGACTAGGAAAGAGATTTAAGAAGCTTGATTTGGACAACTCTGGTTCTTTGAGTGTGGAAGAGTTCATGTCTTTACCTGAATTGCAACAGAACCCATTAGTACAGCGAGTAATAGATATATTTGACACAGACGGAAATGGAGAAGTTGACTTCAAAGGTAAGACGCAGTGTTTTGTGACAGGTGGTGCTATTTTATTGCAATCTAATTTTGCAAGAAAGAAAGGGTGAAGAAAACTTGTTAATCAAAATAAGGTGCTAATTCCTTGTGAAACTGAATACCAGTAAAACTAGTTTCTCTGGTGTATTAGGGCACTCCTGAATGAAACGCTTAAAAGAGCAGATTGTTTAGTAATAGCTTTCCAGGTCATACCGATTTAAGACTACTCATTAAGTATCTCTTGAAGTACACTAATTCATACTCTTAATTGTGGTACTATCTGAAGTATATTCTTAGGCTGAGGAGACTGAAAAAAGTGGGATAGATTGTCTAAGTGGTGTGTGCATCACCTGTCTGTGCATCAGTTGTATTTATGTAAATGTTACGAGATCTGTCTTTTGGAGTATTTTGAAAATAGTTTACTAAAATTGTGAATGTGGTCCATATTCTTCTATTGATACTTCCTTTACAGGATTCTTTTTATGATCTTAGGTAGACACTTCAAGAGAAAAGTTTGATTTGGTACATTCCTCCAAAATTTTAGACTTATTTTAAATATTTATGATTAAAAGGGCCAGCAGGTTAAAAATCTTCATTAGTAGTTGATGCTAAAACAGTCTCTGACTCTTAGAAGCGATAGTCTGTAACTTCAGTTCAAGTAAAACTTAGTAGCTCTTGTTGCTCATGACTAGAAAAGGGTTATCAGTTTTTCTTGAGTTTTGGTGTTTTTTTTTTCAATTGGAGAAAGTTCTTAAATGTCTTTTATATTGTCAGGCTGACATTTTAAATAAAATGTTAACATAAAAAAGCTGCTAACCTTTACAAAACCCCGGAAATTTCTATAGGGAGAACTACAGTGTAATTGGAATGTTGAGGTTTTGAGACTTTTTCTTGGTATCAGTTCCCAAAGCAGTAATTGTTGTATGTAATTGTTCAAAATCCTCTTCTGAAAAATAGGCAGTGATGAAAGATGATGCTATATTGTATGTGACATTGAGCTGTGATTAATATAATTATCAAGAGCTGTTGTTCTTGGGTGGGAACAGGAAGTTGTCAAAATCAATTTTCCATGGTAAAATGATGCTGTTGCAGTAAGTGGCAATGAATTCTGTTGTCGTCATCTGGCCAAGTTTGATTCATTTAATTTCTTTATTTCTGTCTCAGAGGGAATCATAGAATCTTCATGGTTGGAAAGGACCTTTGAGATCAAGTCCAACCATACACACATAAAAAAAAACCACCCTACCATCTCTGTCACTAGAGCATGCCCTGAAGTGCCAAATCTAGACGTTTCTTAAATACCTCTAGGGATGGTGACATAACCACCTCCCTGGGCAGGCTGCTCCAGCGCCTGACCACTCTTCCAGTAAAGTAATTCTTCCTAATATCTAATCTAAACCTCCCCTGCCGCAACTTCAGACCATTTCCTCTGGTCCTGTCATTATTCACCTGGGAGAAGAGGCCAACACCCACCTCTCCACAACCTCCTTTCAGCTAGTTGTAGAGGGCAGTGAGGTCTCCCCTCAGCCTCCTCTTCTCCAAACTAAACATGGCCAGTTCCCTCAGCCTCTCCTCATATGGCTTGGTCTCCAGACCCCTCGCCAGCTTGGTAGCTCTCCTCTGGACGCGCTCCAGCACTTCAATGTCCCTCTTGTACAGAGGGGCCCAGAACCGAACACAGTGCTGGAGGTGAGGCCTCACCAGTGCCGAGTACAGAGGCACCATCGCTTCCCTACTGCTGGCCACACTATTCCTGAACAAGCCAGAATGCTGTTGGCCGCCTTGGCCACCTGGGCACACTGCTGGCTCATGTTAAGCTGGTTGTCCACCAGCACCCCCAGGTCTTTTTCTGCCGGGCAGCTTTCTAGCCACTCTTCCCCAAGCCTGTAGCGTTGCTTGGGGTTGTTGTGACCGAAATGCAGGACCCGGCACTTGGCCTTATTAAACCTCATACAGTTGGCCTTGGCCCATCGATCCAGCCTGTCCAGGTCCCTCTGTAGAGCCTTCCTACCCTCAAGCAGATCAACACTCCCACCTAGTTTGGTGTCGTCTGCAAACTTACTGAGGGTGCACTCAATCCCCTCGTCCAGATCATTGGTAAAGTTATTAAACAAAACTGGCCCCGAAACTGAGCCCTGAGGGACACCACTGGTGACCGGCCGCCAAGAGGATTTCACTCCATTAACTACAACTCTCTGGGCACGGCCATCCAGCTAGTTTTTTACCCAGTGAAGAGTACACTTGTCTATGCCACGATTCACCAGCTTCTCCAGGAGAATGCTGTGGGGGAAGCTCAAAGGAAAGATTTTAAACTGAAAGAGGATAGGTCTGGATTGCATATAAGAATTTTTTCACTATGAGGGTCATGAGCCCCTGGCCCAGGTTGCCCAGAGCAGCTGTGGCTGCCCCATCCCTGGAGGTGTTCAAGGTCAGGCTGGATGGGGCTTTGAGCAACCTGGTCTGGTGGGAGGTGTCCCTGCCCAGGGCAGGGGGGTGGAACTAGGTGATCTCCAAGGTCCCTTACAACCCAAACCATTCTGTGATTCTATGAAAAAGAAAATTACAAGTGTGAGGAAACCTGCATTCTTTTGTTGAAAGACCCAAAGTTTAGACTAATCTTTCATAACTGTAACAGTAAAGCTCAAGTTACCAGTCAGGCATGTTGTTGATAAATATTATAGGAATTGTTGACCTAATTTCACAAAACTTGTTGAAATTGTAGTAGGCCTTTTAATCTAATGCTATATTGCTATACCTCTCTTCTTTCTATACCATAGTTTAGCTTGCTGTTTTGCACTGTTGTTGTTTTTACCACCCAAAGTTCTAGGAAGTCTAGTTATGGGATGTCATCCTAGGATTTTTGGCAAGTGAAGAGTTTGCTCCTGGGATAATGACTTCATTGTTCAACAGTATGAATTTTCTTTTTACCCTGTTTCTTATATAAAAATACTTTGTTAGGGTCTCTTTTTTTTTTTTTTTTGAGCAGTTTACAGTTTCATGTAATTCTTGCATTAAGTTGAGAAACCAGTCTTGAGAAGGAGCTCTCTAATGAGAAACTCCACTGGAGTAGATTTATACAAATCTCAATGGAGTTTTATATCAGAACCTGGTGAAAGTCTAGTTCAGAATTAGTTAAATTCTGGTGTGAGCGAGTCGGTTCAGTGAGTGCAGTATTGGATTTAAAGTACTTCACATGAAAGAACATTAAAGTATCAAAGTATGTGGACACTTCGGTGTCACAAGGTAGGCAATATTTTAAAGATTTTAGGGCAATTTACTGGCAACTTCAGAATGTTGATTTCCTTGTTGTATTAAAAAAAATAAACTTTTTTTGTAAATGTTTTTCTTGTATTATTTAGAATTTATAGAAGGAGTCTCCCAGTTCAGTGTCAAAGGAGATAAGGAACAGAAGTTGAGGTGTAAGTATTTTGATTTTCCTTAACAAAACATTTTTGATCCTTAAAAATATACCTTTGTTAGTTAACTCTGAGAAATCAGCGAATCCAGATTCCTCTGAAAAAGTGGGAAATGAAGAAGGTAGATCGTAAGCTTTTTGCACACCTTGTCATGTGTGAAGAATTTGCCAGCACTCTGTTCTGTGGGGAATGTTTGAGGATGTTGCCTTCTGACTGTCTTCAAGTGCTTCCCATTTAAAAAAAAAAAAGGGGGGAAAAAAATCATTTAAGGATACTTAGTTCACAAAACTGTTAGCTACATGCTTTGCTTTATGGGAGTATATGAAAAATACGAAATTTTTTGCTATTGCAGTAGACCAGCGCTAAAATTCTTGTTTGAGAACTGCATCTCAGGAACACAACATGACCCAGGCTTTTGGAGTGGGGAAGAGATAGGTTGAGTCATAGATGTGGCTTTCAATAACTAAGACAGAATATAGATTTAGGAAAGAAATCTGCTGTACTGAAATGTTTAAAAATAAATTCAGTCTTAATGCCAAATTGTTTGTAGCAAAGTAACTAGATGGGATTTTGATTAATCTGTTCCCTGGAAGGCTTTGATTTTTTCTGCTACCTGGGCTTTACTTGTGGTGGTGAAGATTTTCCAGTTCAGTGTTTATAGAGTTGTTTTACTGCTGGTGCTAAAACAATCTCGATGGACATTTCTAAAGTGTTTTTTTTCTTTTAAATTCAATAGTAGCACCATTCGTTGTATTGTTTCTGATGTTTCATGTCTTTCAGAATGAATTGGAAAGGCTGTTAGAAATCTCACTTAAAATCCAGTATTTTTATCAGTTTGTGCAGGACTGTGTCATCACTTACTGTTAATGCAAAGCACATTAATGTATATTGCTTTTCTCTGGCCATATTTGTTACTGGAAGTTTTACATATATATGTGTGTATATATATATTTTACTTCTGCAGTTGCTTTCCGCATTTACGATATGGACAAAGATGGTTATATCTCAAATGGAGAGCTCTTCCAGGTGCTGAAGATGATGGTTGGGAACAATCTCAAAGACACTCAGTTACAGCAAATTGTAGATAAAACCATAATTAATGCAGATAAGGATGGTGATGGAAGAATATCCTTTGAAGAATTCTGTGCTGTAAGTAACCTCTAAAGAAAACTCTGATAATTTGGAGTTAGAAAAAACAGGAGGAAAAATTGTAAACAGTATAAAGGGTAAGGTGTTAAAAGCAGAGTATTTATTCTGATCTCAACAGTCACCCTTTGGCACAGCTTTACGATAGATGATCTCCTCATCTTGTGGCTTCCAACAGAGCAATGTGTCTTATGGCCTGTGAGCAAGCCCTGAATCGGTTCCTTCAGGGTGCAGACTTTCTCAGTGAATCTGGTCTGCCAGAAGAAGAGGGTGTTTTGTTCAGAGCACAGCAGCTTGTATAAAGTAATTTCTATGTCATTTTATGACATAATAAACACAAGACTAGTGCTAATTATTTTTGTATATAGATGAAAACGCTACCTGACATGAAGACATATCTTGGATTCCATTCTCTGTGCTGGTAGAAAATAGCAGCTTTGAAGATGGGTTGCAAGTGCCTGGCTTGTTGTAGGAGGCTGGTTTTCCTTGTTTTCAATAGCTAAATTTGATTGAAAAAGAAACAGCACTTCCAGTTGTTTTACATGTCTTTAGCTGCTTAATAGAATACCCGTAGTAAGAAAATCTCCAAGCATGGTGGGCAGGCATGTACAGTCTGCTGAGGGGAGGGGGAAAAAGGCTTCAAACCATCTGAAAGCTGTAAAACCAAAGTACGTCAGAGCAGATCTCCGTTTTTAAAAAAAGTGTCACTGCCAGGGGTGGTGTGTGGAGGGGGAAAGGGTGTGTTCCACAGAGGTGAACTTCAGGTTAATCTCCCAATCTCTAAACTAGGTGTCTGCTCCAAATCACCCTTCAGAAAGATTTATCTTTAAGGGTTTGGAGAGAGCTTGGGGAGATTATCGCCAGCTGCAGAAGAGGGGGATTTTACAAAGGCCAGGGTAGTGGGATTTGTGTCACTTATAGGTGCTGCTCTTGGAAAAGGACAAACAGTTGAAAGGTGTGTTTTAAAAACTTTGCATTTTATTGAGCAGAATGCTTGAATATAGCACTGGAGACTTGAAATAGTCGATTTTCACCCATGTCGTATATCTGTTTAATGAGTTGACAGCACGTTTTAAATTCTTTCTCTCTCAAAAAAAAAAAGTAAATGACACGTTGAAACTGGAACATTTGAAAATTGCAATAATGACTGTTTACATGTTAATTTTAAATGGTGTCTTAATGAACATACACCTGGGTAGCACTGTTTGAGTCGACAGGCACTCAAGCGTTTCCTACTCCTTGAATGTACAGCTTCAGTTCCAACATAACTTGTTCATACTTGTCATCAATGCAAGTTCTAAAAAAAGGCAAAAAAAAAAAATCTGCCTGCCCCCAGACTATCAAAGCAAAAAGGTTCTATTGTCTGCATCTTTTTTGGTAGAGTTTAATTATTTTGATGGTATCATGTGAAAATCCATCGTCATCTGCAGAGAGCTCAGAATGAGTGGCAGCCTGCAAACACCTACACTAGTGAAATATCTGTTTATTTCTTGCACTGGGCTGTTGTCTTCTGGCCATCCATCCAATATGATGTTGCCCTTTCTTTTCGTTTGTCCTTGGGCTTCTCCCCACACTTCTGTCCTGTGCTGCTGTTGGATTTTCCTCTACCTTTCTTTCAGTTTCTTCAGTTGTTGACCTCCTGACAAGACACCTTTCATTCCTACAATCTCTTATCCTTGTGTTCTTGCATTTTACCTTCTTTGAATTTTGCGCCATCTACGAAAATGCTTTTTCTTTCATGGTGTTTGGCCATACCATTTGGCCTTTGAATTTTATTTCCACTTACAAAAAGTTCCTCTGACATTACAGCTTTCTTCCTTTCTCTCTGCACGAATCGTACACCTTTGAACGCTGGGAATTCTTTTCTGGATGCATGCAGTTTTGTCAGAAATCCTGCCGCCTTTCCTAAGGCCCTTTGCTTCTCATGTCAAGGTGCACAGTTTTACAGGGTGTTTCAGAAGTAAAGTCAGCTTTTCCGTTAACACGCTGAAACATAATACAAAGTCAGCGTATGAGATGGGGGAGGAAAGCCAAAATGGTGTAACTGACACTGTCAGGCCCTTGAGTGTGTAAATTGTACTAACATAATTACCTTGGTTCATACGTAATTCTTTCGCATATCACACAGTACTTGGGAAATGTAAATAAGTTTGGAGAGGCCAGGGAGGTGCTGTAATTATGACTGACCTGAATCTTCTGAATAAAGTGTGTTCTTTGTATTGTGCTGACTGTCAGTTCTCATCTACTTACAAACACTTTCTTTTTCTCCCAGGTTGTAGGAGGCCTAGATATCCACAAAAAGATGGTCGTAGATGTGTGACTCTGTAGGGCACCACCCAACACTTTTGCTTTCTTCTCCATCTCTGAAGATCTGCTCAAGACGTCCAGCAATGCTCTCTGTGTATTTAAATGGAAGTATTTTTCTCTGTGAAGCCACATTTTCCAACATGAGCCTCATGAAGCCAACTAAGTGTTATTGAACTTTTATTCTCTCAATAACTCAGTGTAGCACTTTAAAGTCTGAAGGACAGCAAAGATGGAAAGAGCATATCAGTGTGGTGGAGAAAGGGAAGGGGTTGGCTTTTTAATTTATTTTTCTTCATCTTTTATAACAAGGAAATATCTATCTATATATATATATGTGTGTGTGTATTTATATATAGATATATATGTAGCTTTCTATATGTAGTAGCTAGGTGGGCTTTAATTTAATATACTTGATTCAGAAACAAAACTAGAGTACAAAGTGCCAAGCAGAATATTAACAGTTCAATATATGGATATACATCCTTACTTTTATTTCACACAGTTTTATATATATAGTAGAAGAATGTAAAATTTTAACTGGGTGTTAGGTCAACTCTTTTGCTTTTCCTGTGACTGTTCAGATGTTTCTATATATTGACTGGCTGACAAAGCATTGCTTCTTATTAATTCACCTTAATTACATCTTTTGTAACACAGGAGACTAAGTTTATTTATACCTGTTAATATATTACCAGGGACTGTGTCTCTTTGCTAAATAACTTAGTACAGTTCTACTTAATATGAGAATATAGTTTAATGCTACTGCCAAGAACTAGCCCTCGTGTGCATATAGTAACTGCAGAATGCTTTGATGGCCACTAGATTTCGTCACCTAGGAATGCGGAGCAGTTACAGCTGTCCTGAAGTTAAGGCAAATCTGCTGTTCTGGATTCAGTTTAGATACAGCTGCTCAAGGTGTTAGATGCATTCAGGATTTTCTCTTGTGCTTAGCTTAACAAAATTAGGATCGACGTAACTGTGCAGGATTCCCATCTACTTATTTTATACAGTACTTAGATGATAAAATGCTCTTGCCATTTAAATTCTGTTGTTTCAACCATGATAGTTTCCCCTCTGCATTTAAATACTACTACAGGTAGCATAAATAAACTGGTAATATTTTATATATATATATGTATATAGGATTCATACGGGGGAAAATCTTGTTAACCTATGCCATAGAGGAGGAAAACTTCACACTATCTAAATTTATACCTCTTGCGGTTCTCCAGTCCTTTGCCTGGAGAATGTTTTTCATTTCTAGATTTGTCCATATCATAATTTGTAACGGATGGTAACTTGATATATTTGTGTGATATAAAAGTAGCGAGCCATGTTTTACAACTTTATATCATCCCTTCCCTTTTCTGCAATGGTACTATTGGCTGGAAGAAAAACATTTGCTAGATTTTTTTAGGACAGTACATCTTTCCTGTATAGTAGTTTTTCTATTAAAAAAAAAATTGTTTTATAATCAGCAGTGGAAAGCGCAGGTTGTCTGAACCTTCTTCAGTCGAGCACCTGTCTGCCATAGCTGTTCCTTCGACTGAGTGCTGCACATCATGGGCTCTGTCTGTGAGAGAGAAATCCAGGTGCTTGGTGTCCTTGCATGACATGAAGTTTTGCATGTAGATCGATTTGAAATGTTCCTCTTGTTTACATAATTTGCATAATTTAAAAAGATAATGTTGCCAAACTTTGGTAAATGTTAATGTTCAAAACAAAAATCTCCACTACATGTAACTTTTCTTCCTCTGGATCAGTACGTGGCTTATAATCCCAGCCAGTGGTGGTATTTGTTCCAGTGTCAACTGCCATGTGCTTTGCTTCAAGGGGGAACTAGTCTTTTGTGAATTTTTTGTACATAAGTATTTGTTACAAACATTTTAGCAAATGCTTTCAATTTCTCTTACTTGCTTGTGCATATCTTGGCTGGCATTATAGAAATTAGTGCTAATGTTATTTCCTTAGGGGGATTGGAAGGGGGAGGGATGAGGGTTTTTTTTAGTTTGTGTGGGGAAAAATGATTTATGTTGAATGTTTAGTTTTTCCTCTGCATGCTACATCATATGTTGTGGGAACTATAAGAACCTTCATACTATATGAATACAAAATAAAATATTTGAACCTTGGCTGGGGTGCTTCAGTACTTACCTAGACCTTTCCCATTCAACTGAAAGCTGCTCTGCACCCTGCTCTAACAAGAAGAAAAGTTGCTGTTCATAGTTTTTGTTCCTTTGATTATAAAGATGTATTGACAAACTACACAGGGTGCAGAGTCCCCCAAGTACTTCCAGGCTTCATTTCAGTGTTTCAAGACCACTTATGTGTGTGTTTTTTTTTTTTCTTAAAGGCACATCTGGTTCTCTTTGTTAGCTGCCCAAATTAGATAAAATACCAGAATGTTTGTGGTAAGTGGAAGGTGGTTCAAAAATACCAAGCAAAATCTCCTAACCTTCATGTAGGTGGAGAATGAAAGGCAGCTTCTTTCTTAAGGAAAGGTCTGAGCTCTGCTGGTGAAAACAATCCTCCCTGTAGCAGGTGCGTCCTTCACAGAAGCTGTTTGCTGGTGCTCTCTGTGGTGCAGTTTGGGCCTTCTGTGTGCTGCCCTCTCCCTTTCTACTGCTTGTGCTCAGTGTCAGAATGCACCTGCTTTAGGATAAAGATTAGGTAACTTTTGTGTGTCCTTGCCTCACTCTCCCCTTTCAAGCTAATCGAGATAAATGACATAAGCAACCACCGAACAGAAAATGTGCTAACTGGGTAGGTGCACTGTTTTACCTTGAGCTGCTCAAAATGGACATACTCTCCCCTATGTAGCTCAGACTGCCGAGAGCTGTACGTTTAGTAACTCGGCAAATCTCTTTAACAATTGAAGGCTTGAATCAATTTGGCTACAATAATTATCCCGAACTACGAGGTGCTGCACTGGAAACTCAGACATTGAGAAAAATGCTTACTTAGCTTGCTGGTGTTCTTGATAATCTCATTTGGTTTTGTTTCTGTTCACAAACTTAAACTATTATTTTGCAAGAGACTTGTTACCAAGTTTGGCTGGCAGGGGCAGGAGAAAAGGGCCCACACTGAAGTCAAATTGGGGCTGTGGTGGGACTCTGTCATCTCTCCCCACCTTCTGTTGCATGTGTACCATTTTTAAGGGGGAGACACAGCACTTTGCAGTTTGTGCTCTAGTACGCTGGCAAGTATTTAACATGGAGGCTTTTTGCTTCACTAGGCTATGAGAGAACAAAAAGAAGTTGATACAGGTGCAAATTCTAGGATTAAGTTCAAATACAGCATTTATCTCTTGCGTGTGGTACAGTCCCAGCAGTAGCAGAGGCTGGTTGGGCAGCCTGCCATTGAATTTGCATTCCAGTTCCCTCTTCCATTTTCCAGGAAGATGCTGATCCATCATGGTTATGAACACTTAATTATGCAGATTCCTTCAGGCTCAAGCTCAGAGGCTTTCCGAAGTCTTCACAACAGTGTCTTTAATACTTCAGTGTTCAGAAAGTCAATAATGTTTTGTTTGAGGATGTTTAAGTAAAATCAGGTACCCATACTTCTGATATAGACACAACCAATTTAAAATAACTTTTAATGACTATACACGAGTAATAAGTGTGTTTCAAATCAGATGTGCTGTCTGATCTGAAACCAGACTGCACAAACAGTCCCAGTTTTCTTCTGCCCTTCCAAATCAAGCAGAAGACTGAGTGTGTAGCTCCAGGCCTCTCGTGCCTACAGAAACCCCAGCTCCCAGCCCCGGTCCTTGGTGGTGCAGCCACGCTGCAGCTCAGAATCTTTCAGCTGCTCTGCTGGCCACTGCCCGAATATTGCCGTAAACCTTTGATGGAGGACTTCCTGCAGAAGAGAGCACAAATTCAGTCAGCAACCGAGATAATGGGTCTTGCAGAAACAAATGTTTTACTCTCGTGTCTGTTTTAAATGTGGAGAAATAAGCCCACAGGTGAGAAGGATGGTCAAGGGGAGACAGCCTGTCTATTACTGCAAGCGTAGAGTTAGGCCTCTGCTGTCAGCGGGGGTTGCCCCCTTTGGCTTTCGAGACAGTGCATTCAAAATAGCCCCTCTGGGAATGCTGCTGCTAAAGCAAAAACTCTTCCTTCTGCACCATGGAGAGGATTTTGGAGCCAGAAACCAAGCCCTGGGCTCCCTGCTGCTTCCCCACACCCTTCTCTTAGGGGCAACAAGACAACTCCCAGCAAGCCTCCTGCTCCTGGTGCAGGTGTGGACACACCAGGGAAGGCGGCAAGACCCCCAGAAAGCAGTTTCTCAAACTGCAAGATCGATTCATATGTAATGGAGAAGATTAGATAACAGAACTTACCTAAAATTAGATTGCAAATTGCTGTTCGTGCCATTTTAATGTTCTGAAAAGATCCTAAAATATGAATTTTCCTGTAAAAAGCAGTCAAAGTAGCATTAGCTAACGGAAAACACCTCCCTGTCATTATATTTAGTTAATAGAGCATCTAAGTTGGAGGTGAGAAATGACCATGGAATTTCAGATGAGTGAATTCCTTTTCTACAGTTGTAATTAAAAAAACCCAAATGCTCAAAACCAGGCAACCTACAACATAGAACCTGCGCTCTTCAAAATCCTTTATAAAATAGATTTTACAATTTGCAAGTCAGTGTAGCAGCTTTAGGAGGAGAACGTTGTTGCAGGGTTGGTGGGTTCAACTTTATTCACAAGAAGGAATTCTTATGCTCTCTAGAATCATTTGATTCCAGGTGTGCTGGTGACACTGTCATGGTTCTCAGAAGCTCAAATAAATAAGCAGTCAGCACTCATTAAAAAAAAAAAATCATTTACATCATTTGTCTTACTAATGCTCTGCCACAGTTTCAAAAAAATTATCTTTATTCCTGGAAGGGGACGTTAATTAATTTAGGGATTGTGCTCTGCCTAGAAGGAAGAAAGTCAATACTTACGCGTCAGCAAGAACTATTCGTGTCCTGGTTACGTTTTCTATAGTGAATTTTGTTTTTCCACCTTTTCCTGCTATTCTCCCTATTGCTCTTGACAGATGATCTCCTTTCAAAGGTTTGACTAAAAAGAGAATAACACAGTCAGTAAACCAGCAGTGCTGTGCATTTCTGTAATGCTTCCCTTGTTCATGTTACTGGAACTCATTTTAAATAATACGAAGGCAGCTTCGCTATAGGTGAAATACATCTGTATCTGTCACATACGGGGCTGGAAGTGAAAACCACATCCAGTGGTACAGGACCGGGGCATCAGAGAGATTCTCATACAGAACTGTAATGCAAGGCAGTCTCTTCATTACTGAGCAATTAAGATTGAGGGGAAGAAACAGAGCCAGAGTGCACACAATTAACACCAGTAGAAGTGAAATGAATCACATTTAAACACCACTCTCCTTGGAGCCTGCTCCAAGGAGTCACAGTAACACAGGAAATAATAAGTGTTTCTGCTGCCCGCTTCCCACCCCTCGCTGTCAGGACAGTGGAAGGGACAAAGCCCATTCCAGTTCAAAAATCTAGTGGATATGTATTCCCCAAAACACTTTACGTTCACTGTAATTTTAAAACAATGTTTACACTGTGACAAGAAAAATCCAATCAACCTGACAAAGTGACAGTGACCTGCTTTTAAGGATGAAGGTGTGGGGGGTTTTGTTGGGACATCTTAACAAAAAAGACAACTCTTTCAAGCCACCTGTACCTAGACAATAATTCTATGTATTGGCACGAAGGTTTTCCTGATCCCTGGGGACAAGTGACACAAGTGGAGCAGGGGGAAAAAAACCAACCCAAAAATGTACTCGCAGGTGGTACACATGACTACGTGAATACCGCAGCAGAAACTACTTACCATCTGTAACTTCAAACGATTCTAGAAAAAGATCATCTAATCTGATGAGAGCAAGAGCATCCTGAAATATGAAGAGATTTGTTACCAGCGTGAGTGTTACAGTACCACAACAGAATTGCAAGCTTACGTGTTTTCTTTACACATATAAATAGATAACATCAGTAATATTTCCCCGCTTAACATATCAAACAATAGTCAGCTAAAGTTAGATCAGCTGTTTTCAATAGCAATATAAGCGTTTATTTCTGCGTAGAGAACCTGCAGACCCACCTATGCTAATGAAGTCAGTACAAGCCTGTGGCAACGAGCAGCCCGTCCAATACTGCACAAAGTAGTTTTGTTTTCCCTGAGTAAAGTCTGAGCTTTGAACAGACTGATGGTTATTGACCCGGGACTAAAGCAAAATGAACAGTCTCTACCTGTGCAGAGCACCTCAGAGCCAGAGAGAATAAAATTTCCTGCTTGCCATTAAATATTGCCTCAATTTTAGAATTTTAATTATGTCCTGTTTGAAGATTACCTTTTTATTTGGTGTTAGCTTAAGAAATTAGACTTCCGCTCCAGTCACAAGTTCAAAAAAATTTATTTCTAGAAAACCACCTAAAGATTTTATTTCTTTCTTACTGTAATTTGCAGAGAGGCCAAAGGCTTCATGCAAGCAAATTCCAGCAATCTCACAATCGAGCTGTTGGGAGACTCACCTCTACTTGAAACCCAAGTATAAATGCTTTCACAAAATCAGCTGCTTTCGTTAGAGCACTGAGGTCCTTTGTCTCTTTACAAGTCTGCAAGACAAGAAGTTACGTTTGCAAATTAAGACCATGCAAATAGGATCAGCACTTGAAAAATCTAAGAGGTGAAGGCTAACCATTAAAAAGCCACATTTAGGTAGTGCTCCTATATTGTGTTTTGCTGAAAGACCCAAGTGATAAACTTTGTGCTTGCTTATAATGTTGACCCTCAACTACCAGAACGCACCAACTACCAGAGCCTGTGTTTGGAGGGGAGGGAAAAGAGAAACTACTGAAAATCCCCAACACCAATGGCTGAGGACAAACTTTTTTATTAAACACACCCCCCCCCCCCCCCCCAAAACCACCAAAACCCCAAACTAAACAGCAATGCGGGACAGCAGAGTAAAAGAGAAGGACGATGGCAGGAGACAGCTCGAGGAGGGAAGGTTATTCTAATGACAACATCCTACAGATAGTCTAGCAGGCAATTAGAATCCCAGACAGGTTCAGTAACACGTATGGGACAAGATAAACAAGGTATTTGAAACAGGAACAAATCAACCTCACAAAGCTGCAAATATTGGAGTGTTTAAGTTTTATGCTTTCATTTCCCCTCAGCAGAGGGATTTGCTGCCAGAGGGCATTTTTTCAGCTCATGTTCTAAAATTGGGCCAAAGCCTTCCTCTGCTACCAGTGGAAAAGTTTGTGCACATCTGCGTTTACAGATCCTAACAGGGACAACTTAGAAAAGAGCAGTCTTTGTAAGAAAAGGAAAGGAGGAAAGAATAATTAAGGAAGGTAATTATGTTAATGCCTATAATGTCAAAGGTATTCTGAAACGTCATCTACAGCTTCCACACCACGTCGAAGAAATCACAGAAACTAATTCAAAGTTTTCAACTGTTTTATACTCATGATAGATATGGGCAAAATTCAATCAGCTTGATCAAGAACCTGCTTCTCGAGCAGTCATCACTCCATATCAAAAAGCGGGGTTCAAATCCCAGGTTTTTCACCTGTATAGTAATCAGTGGAACTGCCAAGACTGTTCCTAACTTTCCTTCAAGTTATTTCTAGGAAGTATAAATAAGCGCTAGGTCTGCCACCTTTCCTAATAATTTGTCCCACTTGTCACTAACGACACAATTTTTTTTCTTCTAGTTGCTACCCTCAAACCTGCAGTAAGATTTCAAGGTTAGGAAGCAAAATTACTGTTGGTGTCTATATTTTCACCATTACATTATAAAATCTCATACATCAACATTGCTAATACAGTAACTCATCTGTCAAAGGCGTAACATGAGCTTTGGATATATATATATACTTAAAAACAGATAGTCTGGATATTCCTGAGAAGGAGTAAGAACGCAGAACGCACATCTACAGGATTTACAATTATATATGGTATCTCTACCCTAAGCTATTTCAGTGCAATCCGCTAAGGAAAACTCACAAGCTATTAAACAACAGGCCTTTATCTTCTGCCACAAAGAAAAGACATTAGAAAATTTGGTGTCCCCACTCAAAGGCCGCTGTTAGCTCAAAATTGTCACCTAAGTACCTATTAGCCTTAAAAATCTGGAAAACATTGCATTCCAAAATCATTAACAAACAGACTGAGATTCTTCCGTAGTTCTCAAGTATGTAATTTTCTCCTATAAAAATCGAATAAAACCCAAAACCACCACACAAAACCCCACCAGTTTATGCTGGTAAGAAGAGATTTATCACTTTCAAATTTTACTGACGTTAACGGCTTGCTTCTAAGCAGTCACTGAGAGATTTTATTTTGACCCCCAGTGAGGGTTTTCTGGTTCGCTCAAACTATGCAGTCTCCCTTTTCCCGGGCACGATGTGAGATGGCGAACGCCTCCTGGTCTTTAACAGAGGGGACAGGGACACCCGCGAGGAGAAGCGCCGCGTTTCGGGTACCGGCGGGGCAAGCCGGAGAAGGAGCTTGTTTTACCTTGATTTCAACGTTTCTTGTTTTCAAGTTAAACCTGATCTGAAGCTGCAAGTGCTCCACGATCGGCGTGAATATTTTCATCCAGTTCTCTTTTAACGGAGTGTACCTGTTGGCCGGCACCGCAACCTTCCGCAGCTCGCCTTTCCCGACCTAGCCGGGGGGGTGGGGAGAGAAGAGAGGGCCGGTGAGACAAAGGCAGGGCCAGAACCGGACGCCGTTCACAGGGCCCGGTGTCGGCCATGCCGGTGTCTCCCCTCCCGGCCTACCTCGAGCGCCTCAGCGGCCACCGGCGGGAAGGCCGGCCTCTTGCTGGGCCGCGGCTCCGCCGTCTCCATGGCGGTCCCCGCCGCCCGCCGTTTCCTCCGTCTCCGCCTGGACAAGACGCTGGTGAAACCGCCCTCAGCCGCCGCCTCAGCCTCCATGGCGGGGCAGCCGTTAAAGCGGGGCGACAGCTGGGCCGCGAGCCCACGTGCCCTCCCTCAACGGCCTCAACGGAAGGAGGCTGGAGGCGGCGGCCGCCCCTTCCGCTTCCTGCCGGGCCCGGAGCGCGGTCGGGCGGCGGCGGGGCGGGATGGCGGCGGGGCTGGACCGGCCGCAGGTGGTGTCTCACGCCCAGCAGGCGCTGAACTACACCCTCTTCGACTGCAAGTGGGTGCCCCGCAGCGCCCGGCTCCTCTGCCTGGGCAGCGCGGCGCGGGGCAACGGCCTGCTCCAGCTCTACGAGCTGCGGGGAGGGCGGCTGGCGCTGCTGCGGGAGGTGAGGCCCGGCCGGCCGGGGAGAACCAGGAGAAAAACACCCTGCGTGGGCACGGCTCGACTGTTAAAGTTGCCGGTGCCGTCACTCGCGCTCGCCTGGGGGGCGCCCGTGGGTGCGTTGTGTTTGGTTTTGGGGGGGGGGGGGGGAGTTTGTTTTTCCGCCTGCAAGTGGGTAGAGACGGCGGAGTCCGAGCATCGTTAGCTAAGCCGGCGTGAGAGGTGTAGCACCATTAAGCCGAAGTCTCTGCTCTTCTGTACACAAAGAAGTAAATACAAAGCGCAGTTGGTGCTTTGGGTGTATCATACGCAAACAGCCTATGTACGTGTCCCTGAAATCCAGCACCCGTGGGCTCTCCAGAAGCTGCTGCCGCAGTCTGTGGTTGTGCTGCTTTTTCCCGTGCGCTGACACAGAACGTATCTCTTTTCTTTTTTTTTTTTTTTTTTTTGTTCCCCAAAAGATTGAAAAGGCTAAACCTCTAAAATGCGGAACTTTTGGGGCGACATCGCTGCAGCAAAGGTACTTCGCCACGGGAGATTTTGGCGGAAACCTTAACGTATGGTGAGCACGCGTGTTCTCTCCGAGAGTTTCCATGTGACGCTGTTCATGTCCGTTCGGTGGGATGTTTCTGTCGTGGTTGGCTTTTGCATCCAGTGTTCTCTGTGCTGCCTGTGGTTGGGACCCAGCCCCGAGCTTCGCTGGCTACTGTATTGGAACCCCTCTGTTTTGTAAAACTAAGGTGAATTCTGCGCAGTGGTTTAATTCAGTGCCTTTCACTTGCCTCTTCTGTGTCTACAAAAACCTGCTAAAGTTGTGGGTCCTCCTCTGAAAAGAGGCTGTGTTGTTTTTTATTATTATTGTTATTACTATAATAATATTTCCCTTGCCAAGGAACTGTCGGCTCTTTTTTGTTGGAGTAGCAAGAAGGACATGGATTAGTCACTAGTTGAAATTGAAAATAAATTCTGAAGGATTCTCAAAGGACGAGAATTGGTGGGAAAGAACTGTGAAACCCATGGCTGCATGCGACTTTCATTTGAAGCAGAATAGCAGTAACAGATCTGGTGGGGATCAGCGAATAAGGTCATTCTATATACTTACTGAAAGTAAAGCTAATTGGAGCGTTTTGATCTGTAGCCCAGCATAAAAAATTGTTCTTTAAGGGTAACTGTGGTGAATCCCACAACTGCCTTTACAAACAGGGAAGTCCAGAACTAAGCAAAAACTTTCAGACCAGTCTAAAGCAGTAGCCAGAGAAGGAATCAAACAAAAGCTTGTGGTTCTTAATAGTGATATCCATATTTTGTTCCTGCTGTTATATCCATATTTTGTTCCCACTGTTAATCTGAGCTGATATAATTTGTGCTCAAGTTGCCTCTCGTTTTTATACGAATCCTGAGTGTCAAGGAAAATGCCATATTGTCTGTTCTTTTCTTTCTTGCCTAGGAATTTAGAAGCTCCTGAAATACCAGTGTATTCTGTGAAAGGTCATAAGGAAATCATAAACAGTATAGATGGTGTAGGTGGCTTAGGAATTGGGGAAGGTGCACCAGAAATTGTGACTGGCAGTCGAGATGGTGAGTTAGTGAACTCTGAAAGTCTTTTCAGTTATTCCGAGAAAGTATCCCGCAAGCTTTGATGGCAGGGCGCAGTCTGCCATCTGAACTAGTTACAAATCCGTTGCAACTAGTTCTTCGTATGCTGTCTTTTCAGTCTTGCTTGGGACAGATTCTCTCTAATTCTTTTAGAAGCTGTAGATAAGCAAAAGATACTGTTGTCACTGAGTGTGGGACAGAAGGAATGCAAAGCAGCATAAATGCAAAATATCGGCTAGAAAAAACATCCTTAACAAATACTTTTGCTTTATTTCTCTTTTATTTTTTTTTCTATCTGCTAAATGCAGTCTGGCTTTCTGGAATTGAAAGAGGTGCTCCTGTGTTTTGAATGATCAGGGTGAAAAGCAAAGGCCTTCTCTGGGAAGGTGAACGCAATGCGGCCGTGTATCCATAATCCAAAATCCATTGTCCTCCTTTCCCAGGAACTGTGAAGGTATGGGACCCGAGACAGAAAGACACGCCTGTCGCCAATATGGAACCTGTAGAGGGGGAGAGCAAAAGGGACTGCTGGACAGTAGCATTCGGTAATTTATCAGATTATAACCGTTCCTCCCTCTAATATGACTGTGCTTTGAGGACTATCAAAAGTATTTCTGGGTGTTATGGAATAGCTTATTTTGTGTGGACCAATCGGTAGCAGATTTTGCTTTTCAACATTGTCAAACGTGTGTGGTTTTAATGTGTTTTTCAAAAGAAGCCAGTTTTGTGATGGCTGGGTTTTGGACTCATTTTCTTATCGCCTTTGGTCAGTCATTTCACAGATAAGCTGTGCAAGCTCTATTTCTCTGCCTAGGAATGTAAAAACGGTATATCCAGCTGTGTTATCCTGATGGAGTGTAAATGTTGCAGTGCATAAGGAACCAGTTGCTGTTGTAGCATAGTTCCAACTATCAAGTGTTAAGGCGTTAATTTGAGAGAAGATCCTTGAAGCTAAGAGCTAATTAAAGACCATAGAGATGCTTGATGTGTGCTCTGCATTTTTCCTTTGGAGAGAACAAGAGGATTGTGTTCTACACAAGCTGGTATTTCTGGAGTAGCTCCATTTTTGCCTTTTACAGTCAGGGAGTGAGTTTTACAAACTGCTGCTAAGTGGATGGATTATAATAACAAAATTGATAGTAGGGAGAGGACATTTCTTGGCAAGTAGGTGCAATTGTAACACTCATTGCTGTCGATACCTTTGTTTTCTGCTTTGACAAATGGAGAAAAAAGTGGACATGTATTTTCTTCAATTTTCTTTTGAGTTACTGAAACTTGAGCCAAGGCCAGGTTCATCTTGAACTATGTGCCCTGGGCCAACCTCTTTCAGACACTGCTGTGCTGCCTTGAACCCGTCAGCTGGGAGTGCCCGGAGGCAGGCTTCTGCATCTGCCTGGTGATGGCCGTGGTAGCGGTCAGGGCCTCCCCATGAGTCTGGGTCTGCAGAAGAGCCTTCTTGTCCCACTAACATTTCACGCTTGAGAGGCTGGTTAAGGAACCGCTTTCTGCTGTGGTGCTGTCTGGGGAGCATGGCCTAACAGCAGATGAAGATTTAAGAGAAGGAATGTATTCGTATGGGTTTACAAGACCAGTGTGCAGTACTTAGTGTGTGTGGTTGAGGCTGTACTTGGCAGGGAGAGTAAGAGTTAGTTTTAAAAGAAGTTTAAAAGTTTAAAAGAAACAGACTGCCAATTTTGAAGCTATATTTTCTATACTTTTCAGGTTTGAAAACCAGACTGTTCATTAAATATGAATATTCCAATAGTAATATTTTTCTGGCATAAATGTAAGTTGAAATTGCAGGTTTAGGAGGTCTGAAAGTTACAGCCTAAAGAGGGTTTCTGTATTCTAATTAATTCTTTCTCCAGGCAATGCTTACAATCAAGAGGAACGTGTCGTGTGTGCTGGATACGACAATGGGGACATTAAATTATTTGACTTAAAAACCATGTCACTACGATGGGAGACCAACATTAAGAATGGGGTAAGGAAACTATGAAAGTATTTTTCATTCCAGCATCTCTGCAGGATGGAAAAATTAAAAGGAGTTTGTCCACCTGAAATCTTTCCGGAAGATATTTCTGCTGAGATTGTACCAAGGAATCGTTTTCTTTAAGTTCACCAAACTGTACCCTTCAAGTCCTTGGTCTGGATAGCATCAGGTGTTCTTCAGTGGATTCACATTTTCAGATGATTTTGTTATTTCCAAATTGGTGATGTTGTCACTGTAAAAATAACCAATGATTAATATGTATTTACAAATCATAAACCCCTAAATTTTTTTATCAGTAGCTAAGTTTCAAGGCTGAATGTATTTTTTTTTTTATATTTTCAGGTTTGCAGTGTGGAGTTTGACAGAAAAGATATAAATATGAACAAGCTAGTGGCCACGTCGCTTGAGGGAAAATTTCATGTTTTCGATATGAGAACTCAGCATCCAACCAAAGGTTTTGCTTCCATTTCAGAGAAGGTATGGGGAGACAGAGGCTTTCTTAACAAGAGACAAACTGTTTGAATATATGCTGTCAGCGTACTACGGGTCTAAGGCGATTGTCTTCGATAGGTAATAAATGCTCGTGTTACTGGGGCACAAGCAGTGCGGTAGCTGGTGTGGCCCCAGGTGCAAGCAGTGAAAGGGCCCCTTGCCTCTCGCTGCCAGTGCTCATCCAGGTTTCATCCCTTTTATAACCAGGTATTTGGGCTTCTCCGTGTGGTTGCACCTCTGTGCATTCAGCCATGCCCCTCGTCTGGGAGTCATGTGTCATGTTTATTGGAGGCCATATTAAATTGTGATGAGCATGCAGATTCAAATCTTAAATATATCCCAAAACAAAGTGAGCCCTCTGCAAAGGCTTTTCATTCTGCACTCACCAGACCTCATGTGAGCCACAGAAATCATTGGTTTTCTTCAGCACCAGGCATTTCTGGATTGGGTTATTGGGAGGGAGTGAAAGACTATATAGGAGAGATTTACTGGCCTTTTTTCTTCCATCTGTGACCACTGCGTTAATTAGTCTAAGTTCTTTATAAAGCAGTATTTTTACATTTTTTTTTAGTGAACAAAATCTTGTGATAATTAGAGAAAAGGAATTTTTGTGGTGAAGTTCTCCAGGACTGCCTGAATTAGAAAAAGCTGAGTTTCAACTTAATACCTTAATATCTTTAAATTGCTATTTTCCCTACCACCATTCAAAGCAGACAAGATGTTAGAAGTACTTTGATAACACAAAAGCGTTTACTGAATTACTGTTTGTAATAACCAAAATGTGAAAATAGATCATCTTATCTTTCATTCACTGCATTTAAGCTTTTCCTTTTGGACATTTGCAGACAGATATGCGTTAAGTCAGAGTAGGTGTGTTGCAGTGTTTCTCTGAGTGATTTCTGTTGCTCTGTGATCTTGCTGTGCCCTGGCTGAGATTTACATTTGAACTGTAGATTGTTTGTTGTGTTTGCATGGTGTTTGTAGTGTATTCCCTTCCAGTAGTGATTTTAAGAGATGTCAAACAGTGAGATTAACCTTGTGGTGACTCTGTTACCGAGGAGCCTGGGAATCCTGTAGTTCTAGAGCAGTTTCAAAAAACATGCTTACGCAGCCGCTTTTACCTCTGTTTAACCTTGCTCACATGGCCAGTCTGGAAGAAGCTGAAGTGAGTGTGAGCCTTGGCAGGGCTGCCGCTGTATCTCTACGGAAGCACGGGGTGCTTTTGAAGCCTGACTTGGCTTGTCCTGCATGGGAACTGGCCACTCCTGTGGCTAGTCACAAGGAGTCCTGTCCCACGGCCAGAGGAAGGGAATGTACCTCAGAACAGATGTTCCGCTATCCACCATGAGAAGGCTGGCTTCTCTTCATACAAGTGATTGCCATTTTAAGATTCTGCATCCTTTCTTGTGAAGCTCATCCATAACTGACTTCTATACAATTTTGATTTTTTTGTTATTAGGCGCAAAAATCTACCATATGGCAGGTTCGGCACCTACCACAGAACAGAGATATATTTATGACGAGTGGAGGAGCTGGAAGCCTTCATCTCTGGAAATAGTAAGTGATCGCTCTCTAGCCTGCAACAAGGGCAATAAGAAACTCACCATTTAATTGCTTTAAGAAAGAATCTTCCTGAAAAGGATGAGTGGGGTCACACTTCCAACCTCAGAATAGCTAGTTAAAATTACTGCTTACAAATGCAGTAGAAAGGGTAGCAGTACTTGATCTGGAATCCTGAATTAATCCCTAAAAGAATGTGACAACAGCATGGGTGAATTTTGCCCTTCTCACTTTTCTTCACATAATCAAGATCTAATTATATCCTTATATCCGTCATAATTAAATCCTTGGTTAACAAGGTGATAAATGGAAGAAAATGGATTTCTTAAAACTGTCATATGGTAGCAGTTATGTCTGAGAAGAATATTGAAAGCCTGGACTTTTAATGATTCTTAAATTTACATCTTCTTACATTACAGGGCAAAATAATTGAATCATCCTAAATGCAGTGAAGTAAGCGCATTAAGTTTCATAGGGACAGCTGAGATGAAGTTTTCTTGCCTCTGGCAAAAGCCAAGCAGTTAAAAAAATGAAGGGCTATAGGAGAGAGGTGGCAGGATTCAAAACTTCCTGCCTCATTTTTTCTTTCATGAAACATTTACTAAGTATGCGGTGTGGATATAGCTGGATATGATTATTCGTTATTTTAAAGACATTTATTTGCCTTATCTTGAGAGCGGAGGCAACCTTTCTCTCTGTCTTTTTTAAATGTGTTTTTATGAGTAAATTCTAAGTGCGTGTTTTCCTTTTCTTTACTTCTTGCCAGTGAGTACCCATCTCAGCGCTCGAAGAAGGATTCTGAAGGAGCTGAGATGGGGGTGGCAGGTTCACTCAGCCTCTTGCAGAATGTGACTCTGTCAACGCAGCCGATTTCTAGCCTAGACTGGAGCCCTGACAAAAAGGGACTGTGTGTTTGTGGTGCCTTTGACCAAACTGTGAGGGTGCTGATAGTTACCAAGCTTAACAAAGTTTGACAGGAAAACTAGAATTTCGGATGAGAACGCAATATAGCTTGCAGCCGGTAAATACAGAAGGGATAGCCCTTCTGTTTCTAATTTAATTTCTCCCTTCTTAAAACTGGATTAAAGACATAGAAACCAGATCTTTCTATTGAAAGTTCAGATATGTGCAGTTAGAGTTGTTTGACTGTGAAGTTTCCCGAGCACAAAACTCTTACCTTCTAGAAATGTGAATTTACATTTGAAATAAAATGTGCCTTTGTGTTAACGCAATCTATAATTTCAGAAATCACTTTAAATTATTTGTGTTCAGTTTAATCACAGTGCAAATCTGTTCACACTTGTTTAATGGTGTGGCTTTTTTATATACAATATTGTCCATATGCGTGTGTGCAATGGTAACTACTATATATTCCCTCACAGAAACTCTTTGTGTTATTTGCTCTATTAATTAGAATGTTTGTTAAAGTGTCTCTGTAATACACTATAGAAACTATAATGAATGCTGAAATATTCAGGTTTAATGGAGTAAGATTTTTACTGAAGAGCATATTGAAATTAAACTCAAGTAAAATGCACTGTTTTATTATTTTAGTTTGGTTTCATAACAAGTTTTTATGTTCTGTTGTTTTTCTATCTGTTTGTAACTTGGTATTCTACAAATAAAATTACATGGAGTGTTGTCTTAATACAAACAAAGTATATCATTCAAACATCCAGAGACTGAGAGAATGAATGTATTTGTATAGGTTTACAAGAACAGTGTGTAGTACTTAGATAAAACTTCCTCATTTTGCAGCAAAAGTTACTAAAATTTAACTCCATTGTGAAAAACTTTATAAGGTAGCCAAAGTACTTTTTTTTTTTTTAAGAGATTCAGCATTTCTTCAAAACCCAGTATGACAGAGTAGCTTTGTTACTGTAGTTTCACCTGAACTTCTTTTTGTAATTCCCCTATCTGCACTGTGTTTCTTTGCTGATTTTACCAGTGTGCGCTGCTGCCAGTTTTTAGCAAGCACATCCTCTACCTGTGGATGTATGGTGGGAGTTTTCTTATTTTCAGTAAGCTCTAATGATTTCATTTGTCATTTCTTTGGTATTTAGCTTTCAGGTGACTTGTATGTGCATATGCAAATTTCTAGTAAAAGCATTTAACTACTTCTGAAGCCAGATTGTGATGGGAAAATGTTGGCTTTGTCCAGGTTAACTACAAAAAAGCCCCCGTGTGGCCATTTGCAAAGAAGCTCTGTTTTCTCAGGCTTCCGATTGAGGAATTGTTTCCTGACAAATTCAGGTGAGTCACCTGCGCTGCATCAAGCCTGAACCTTCCAGGGCCTGCTCCTGAAAGCTAGAGGCTGGTCTGTAAAGAGAGAGGGACCAGGGCTTTATCTCTGTACTGGTCCTGCCACCAACTGGCGTCCAAGCAAGATGCAGGAGGAAGAGGAAACAGCCAAATACTGAAAGTTAAGGTAGGGAAAGTGGCAAATGGGGGAAACAGGGTAGAAGCTAGAGACTACTGAAAATAGTAGGGGAAACTGGGTTGAAAGGTGAGAAGCTGTAGCAGAAGGATGACACGAAGGCTGGGATCAGGTAGTGAGAAATGGCAGACGTGCAGACCTGGCAATACGCAATGTCCCCAGGCTGCTGGGGAAAGCTCTGAAAGAGCTTTCTGATCAGAGCTTTCTGATCTGACGGATCAGAGCACTCTGTCTCTTCAGTTTGCTGGGGACTGAGTTCTCTACTGCTGCAAGTCACGTGCTAGAGGGTGAGGCAGGTCTAAAAGGTCTGAACGTGCCGATGGATCCAAACTCGACCTTGCTATAATTCTATGCTACTACTGCATTACAGTTATTTATAGTAAGAAATCAGAGTGTCTCACTGGCTTCCCAAAATCTAGAAATAACAGCTTGTGTCAGAAAAATGATACTGGGATAGCTAAATCACAAACTTGACAGGGAAATGGGATGCAAATTTGCCCATGTATTGTCAGTCAGCTCTGTTTTGGTGGGTGCGAGGTGACAAGCTTTGGACTGAGAGGCTTTGGATTTTTTCTCATCTAAGATTCCAGCTAAATACAAGTGAGATAAAATTGTCAGTGTTAACTCCTGAGTATCTTAATTAATTAAAGCAGCTGAGGAAAAAAAAAAAAGAGAGCAGGCACCTGTGGGTAGAAAAGGCTCACAGGCTCGTAAACCTTGTGGAATGGAGAAATCATGACTGCTGGGAGGCCAGCAGGAAAATGGCAATAGGCCATACAGTTGATGTGTTTGTGGAAGTCCATGGCTTTAGTAGGTCACTGATAACTCGGCTCTAGCCTGCCTTCAAATTTAGGCTCTTGTATCTTTAGTGAGGGCCAGCAGGGATGAAAGCCCAGTAACAAACTGGGAGGTATCTGAAACTAAGAAAAACTTGCAGAAAAGCAGCCCTTAGTTTTGACCAGTGGGAATCTATCCCCTTGTGAAGGAGGCATATTGCTCAGCGGCTCGGCTCTGGGAAGGTGCCCCAGCATGGCCAGAACCATGAGGATGCCCTGGTGAGGTAGGTTCCCAGTGCTGTGGACTGGCACCAAAGCTTCTAAGGCTGAGCCCAGAATGTCAAGATCCCTGAGCAAAGGCTAATGAGGTCTGTCCGTCTGTCAAAAACGTGCTGTGCTAACCTCTTGCGCAGGTGTACATACAGGTTTTACTTTGGCTTGGCAAGCAAACGGCAGGTTGTGTAGCATGTTGGATGTACATAGGTCCGCAAGTGCTCTTTCAAGGGATGCAGGCTAAATAGTGGAAGGTGAAGATTTATGAGATCCATCTGTCTTCTTTAAGACTTGGTGGTTTGCTTTCAAGTGTAATATTTAGTATATGATGGATTGTATTTTTTTTTGACACAAGTAATTCCATCTGCTTGTGTGCATAGTGTAATGCTGAGAGCATATTCTGAAATTATTTTAAGTGTTGTCCCTCTTAGGGTGCATCCTAGCAGGAGGGAATAGGGGGAACTACTGCTCTGCAATCTTGACTGCAGCTTACTTTGAAAAGCTGGAGGTGTGGAGTTCAAAGAATCAATTCAAGTGCTTTGAGTCTAAAATGCGCTGTTCAGAGATGGCCTCCATTAGCTTTGTGCTTTAAATAAAATATACTCACTGAAAGGTATGCTAGACAGCGGAAATTTGTGAAAATATGGTTTTTCTCTTTATTAGTAATTCTGGGTCAAGCACAGAGTAAGGGAAGAAAAAGCTCTCAGTATGGGGACTTGTGAGGGAAAACAAAGAACTCTGAGTGCAGAACTGTGCTCTTGGTGGTATTTTTTATTATGTACTTGACCTACAGCAAAAATGTCCCTTCCTTATACAAACAGCTCCAGGGAGAGCTAGTGAGCCTACCTGATGGTGGCACAAATTAGAGCAAGAACTAATAAACAACACTTCTTAAAGCTCCATGGGCCTCCAAAAGATGAAATGTCTGTTACCTCTGGGTACTTAATTTGGGGATTCATTTTATTTGTGGTTTGGAAATGAAGGAATGCATTTCCCTCATAAGTAGCTGTTTTTATGAAAGTACATGACGGTTTGCATGGCAAGAGTTTGCAAAAAGCTGAGAGCTGGAGGGAAGTATAGATGAATAGTTATGCTGTCCTTGTTCAGGAAAGGTAAGCAGCTGTATCTGTGTACCTAGAAAATGAAAAGATAGTTACTGGCTGGAGAGAAGAGCTGTTGCTAGTGCGTGTACTGTGCTGTATCTCCTCAGCAGATTGGATTTCTGCATCTCCCAGGCTAAACAAGAAACTGAAGCAGACCAAAAGCTGCCCGTGGCAGCCTAGCCTTCTCTATTTATAGTCCTGCCCCCTCTTGCTGAAGACTGGCACCTTACCTCTGCAGCCTGGAGGCTGAAGAATTTAAATGTGTTCTAAATAAAATCATAATGCATCAGAGATGAAATGCACAGGGCCAAATCGTCTCTGACGCAGCACCAAGGAGCACGCTGGAAAACCCCTGCCTCGCCCAGGGCCAGGGAATGGAATGTGCTACCGAGTTTGGCTCTACCGTTGAGTGACCACATCTAACAAGTATATATCTGCTTGGCAGCGATCGCTGGTTTCCTGTGTAAACCATCCCTGTATGCTCATGGAAGAGAAGAATCTGTTTATGGGCGTGATTGAAGCCAGAATATAGGTATGTGCTACAGTTTTGGTTTTGCCTTTTTTTTTTTTTTAACTAGGTGCTGCCCAAATCCCCAGCTATTGCAAATCAGAGTTTTTCCTTTCACATCAATATAGTTACTTTGACTTTCACCATTTGTACAGGTCCTTAGACATTAGAGCCTCTCAAGGTTTCTGTGCAGGTAGTGTATATTTGGCCTACAGTATGTAGTTTTCGTTCCCCCTCCAAAAAAAAATTATTTACAGCTTAGCCATGACTTGGATTGAATTTTAAGCAAAGAAAGGCAAGTTCTAAGTCTGTATGGGAAGCCGTAATACAGCGCACTGTCGAGGTTTGTGAAATACCACCTCTTGTCTCTGATTTTCAAAAATTCAGCTGTGATATGTAAGGTATTCAAAACCAGAACTGGTAATAAAAGAGCGAGGACAGGAGACAGAACTGAGGAAAAAGTTAAGTAGCATGTCAGCATTTGAGAATTTACCCAATGAAGTCAGAATGGCTCATGTGTGAGCTTTATTAGTTTATAATTACTTATTGCTTATACCATCCAAAATAGCAACTGTAACTCTGAACTTCAGGGCAGAGCTGAAGCAGGAAATAAATGGCGAACCTGCGAGGTGCACAGCATATACTAATGTCTGGAAGCGCGTGTGCCCTTGCCTCTTCACAACCAGTGATGCTGTCAGGGATATCACTGGACTGGTGCACAGAAGGAAGATGGGGAATTGCATCAAAAAAAGACATCTGTCCTCCAGTGATAACTTCAGATACAGCTTGCCAATAGAATTCAGCTCATCTTCCCTAAATTACTGCCATCAAGTATATTCAATAGCAAATAGGGATTGTTTGGCTAAGCTGACTGATTTATAAGTAAGAAGCTACTAACTTGTGGCCTGGGTATTCATCAGTGTAATAAAGTTGTCTAACTGTAACATTGGTATCGACAAACTGCCAGGAAATACATTGATTCACTATGTTTTGGGTTTTTTTTCCCGATTATTAAGCCTGCATTTTCTTGCTCCTGATGCTGTTACTGCTGTGTTTTCAGTAGTAGGCACTCTGAACGGAACAACTGCCCGCTCCTCAAACAATCTCCAGGCCACAGTCTATGTCTGCAGTGTATTTAAAGCCTTTGTGCACCAAGATATTCTGTAGTAGCAAAGACAGCAAATGCAAGTCCCAGTACTTTGGGCAAGGGCAGCTGGTAACTCAGGCAGAAGCTGAGAGCTGAATTCACTTGTGTGCAGTGTAAGGCATGGCTACGGGACTGCCTGCGGCAGCACAGGTTCAGCGCAGAGGAAAGCACAGACGGGATTTCTGTGGAACTTGGCCAGAGCTATTTGGTGACTTGGTGATGTGGCCAGTTCTAGCCTTGGCCATACAAGGCTTTCATTCCTTGCTGGCCTTTTTGGGAGGACCTGCTTCTCGCTGCACAACCTGCTCTTGCAGTTGCACGGCACTGTCCACAGAGGACAGTGGAAAAGGGTCAGTGTTGCTTGGTGGCTGCAGGAGTATCTAGGATTTAAAGGGCAGTGACTAGGATCTAAAGGGCAGTGAGTAGCTGCCCCAAACTCTGGCCTTCCTCCTCCTCAGCTGCCAATAAGGCAATTGCCAGCAAAGAGGCAGAGAAGTTTTGCAGGACCCTGCAGCAAAGGGGATCACAGCAGAATCTCTCTTCCCTATAATACTCTTCAGTGTCGCACCCTTAACTAGTTGATTTAGGCCAACTAGCAACTGGCACAATCATTTGCTGGTGTGATTCAGGACTGTAGCATGAGCAGGCAGTTTGCGTGTGGCAGCCCTGCTTTGGAGACCAGCTCAATTTAACAGTGTGGTCACAAGTTATGCCAATTGGTCTCTGAGACAGAGAACAAGCCCGTCGCTGTCTAGCTTAGTAGTACAGATACAGCTTCGTGTCTGCTCCAGCTTTCTCTATTTTCAAGAGATCCCCTTCCCTCCTGCCTTTATTCCCCTGCCTCCACAATGTTAGTAAATCTTCAGTCACCACTTCCATGTCTGGGGATGTGGAGAGAGAGCTGAGCTGCAGAACCATGTGGAGGCACCTGTAGAAATCCTCCTCTGTTGAGCTTGGCAGTAAAAACAGCCTGTGCATAATGTGCAGTTTGGGGTTCCCTTCCCAGACCAATGGTTTCTTCCTCTTTTGTCAAGGTGCAAGAGGCCACCCAAGGTTGCTAGCCTCTCAGGGTACTTCCTGATCAGAACATTGCACCCTCACCTTCTTAAGCATGGCAGTGAAGCTGATTTTCGTCATTATGAAAAGCCCATCAGCAACATAAATAAAACAAGAACAAGCAAGCTCTCTTTGGTTGCTTAGGAGTTTGAAGTTATGAAACATTTAAGACATTCTCTGAAGCCAGAGGATGTGTGGGTTGTAGAATGGCAGTAAGGCCCACAGAACTGCACAGCAATCAAGACCTGATGGGACCTTTTTCTGTGGCAGTGATTCAGAAATAGTAGCTCAGCCTGCTTACCGGATTGCATTGTATCAGATGCCCACCATTACACTGACTGTTAACAATCTTGCAGTTGAAACTACTCTTTCTTCAAAGTAGATTACTGGTTACATCTCCAAGTCCCAGCTGCTTCCAGTTTCTTCTCTTACAGGCAGGGGCTGCTTACATTAAAAGCCACCACTGCCAATATTTGTGTTTCAGAAAATACTGAGGACCTGATTTTTTTATGCAAGCATTTCCATCAGCACAGAAATGTTACTTTATCCTCACTTTTCCTAGATGTGAATGACTACATGTGGCACAAATCCTTAAGTTGTTCTTATTTGTGGATTTGCTGTGAGGGCTTAGGGAGCTACGCTCTCTTGCCCCCTTCCCTGTCTCACAGAGCGTACTGGAACTGCACCTCTTCTGCTGCAGTTGTAGCTGTTTCTGGCTCTGATTATGCGGGGATGTTGCTCCAGCCTGTCCTGCATCTGTCTGCCAGAAATAATCCACCACTAGCGATGTCCTCTCTGTTCTAAAGGCTTTTTCCTCCTGCTCTCTTCATCTTTTGCTTATTGTTTAAGATTTCTGAGACAGAGACAAACTTAGAGTATTTCCAGCTTGGAGCACCGTGAGGCTCAGGTTTCTAGGCAGCACTGCAGCAACAATGAAAAATAACAATAAAAGGTAAGTGAAGCTAATGAAATCTGCTCAGTTCAGTTGCATCCCAGGCTAAACCTTTCATTTTCTGAGTCATCAGTCTTCCTGCAGAGATCAGAGAATCTCTCCTTCATGTTTCTTTCTGGCATAGCTCGACCAGGCAGTACTTTGCGGCCTGTTCAGCAGATGTGGCGGACAGACCCTTCCTGCTGCCTTGCAGAAGTGTGCAGGGGCACAGGCCCGTGGCATCTTCATATCCGGCAGTGTTTTCCCTTCCTGACATTCACATTCCCTTCCTCCCACATCCTGCTGTTGCACAGTGTATGACAAACTAAGAGCAGCCACACTGGGTTAGACCAAAGAGCCTTCCAGTCCTGTATCCTGCCTCTGCAGGGGCCATGTGCAGATAAATAAATATAAAAAGCCCACCTTTACAATGACAACTGCAATTTGGGTCCTAAGTTTACTTTACTCCTAAAGTTGTCCTAAGCTTCCCGCTAAAATGAAGTTTAGGTATGAAGTATATAGTTCTATTGAATTTATACAGAGAAGCTAACAAGTGAGAATGGTGTAATGCTAATGCATTTAGAAATAAACCTCAATTTCTAATACAATTTACTTCCACAATCTTAGTGAGAGAGACAGTTATAAAAAAATTACAGCTGTATATACTAATTGGGAAGAAATACAATCTTAAAACAATATCAGAACAAATACTCTACACATGGTAGATTGCTTTCAATTTATTTCTACAGTTTCCACATATAAATATATATAACCTAATAGATATATCTACATTCAGCAAATAAAGCTTTGTATGTAAAGTAACCAGATATGGTACCCAGCACTTCACCACATCCTGTCATTTAATATAGCTGGCATGAACACAAGCTCTTTTGATCTGTACTAACTATCTTTATCTCAGTGTAGATCTCATCCTCCCTATCTGTTATGCTAAAAAAGCTTTAATCAGAGGGCTTAAGCTGGTCTTATTGAATTATATTACTTTTCCTCCCTAAAACAAAGCTACTTCAAGCTCAGTTTCCTTCTTTCTATGTACTTTTACATCTTTATTTTGATTAGAACTGTTATGTTTTCAAAAGGGAAAAGAGTCTGTGTTTAGTAGGTTTAAAGCCATTCTAATTTAATTTGAGTGCAGAAAAAAACCCATTTCCAGAGCATTTTAACAGAAAGGTGAGTCTAAGTTCACCTGGACTTAGGTTGCCACATACACTGTGCCCAAGTCCAGCAAACTGTATCACAGGATGGAAAATTTTGGAGGTTACACTTCTTTTCCACTGTCCGAACTGTTACTGCTACAAGTTTTTTAGTTCCTGAAGATGTGAGACATCCCTGTGGGTTATCCTCAAGACTCTGTTCCCCTTCTTACCCTATCTAGTGGCTGGGGCACAAACCTGGCAGCCAGATATCTGGGGCTGTCTTCTAGGCTCACCATCCACCTTGCAATAAATCACTGTAAACTCTCTGTTCCTGCCCTGCCTCCCTACTCCCTGCAAATATCTGGTCTCTGTAGAATACAGATAGAGACATAAGTTACCATAAAAATGCCACTGTGCCAGGCAGCTGCCTGTAACTGTCCTTTTGCAAGTATCTGTCTTCTGATATGCCAGAGGAAACATCAGGTACTCGCCTCTCTTGCACTGCGTGGCAAGTGCATGTAGGCAGGCAGGTACTGGTGAGCAGATGGATGATGTTCATGCTTCAGCTTACTCTTCTGGTAACTTGCTGGTCTGCCCACACATCAGATATTGCAAATTCATTAGATTACATGGCAAAGAAACAGGCCTCACAATCACAAAATGCCTAGCCCAGAAATGCCCAATGTGGCCAAGGCCCTTCAGACGCAAGTGTCTTATACATACTGACAACTCCCAAACTGGTTTGCTTGCTTCGACATGGGATTTTAAAAGGTACTGTTTCATACTCTGCTTTTTAATGACTTTGGCCATAACTTGACTTTAAACATGCTAGGCCAGGAGCTGTTGTGAAATGGTCTGCAGCTCAGGTAATGCAGGTGCAGACTCACTCACTCTTGAAATAGTTTAAAATGTGATGTTGCACAAGTTTAGACAAATGCATTCTAAGCGCAAGCTATAGACACAAAATTCCTCAGTTTAGTTTCAACACAAGGTAGCTGTACTTTCATTGACTTAATCTCATTTAAGTCTGCATCGGTTTAGCATTTTCAACATGGTCACTGAATATCTAGAGGTTTAAGACAGAGACTGGCAGAAAAAAAGGGAACGTTCTCTGTGTTTGGATATACTGGCATTCCAGTAATTGCTAGAAAGGGCTTATGGTGGACAGCTGATAAAAGTGTCTACTTAGAAAGGCTGAATTATTTAATGAAGTATCTCTGCTACTCTCATTAAGACTCACGTTAAAAGGCCAAAAAGAGCGATTAGTGTCAGAAGAAGCTGGACTTGCAGACGAAGAAATTCTGTTGCTTTATTTTCTCCCTTAGGATGACTACAGATGCCTGTTAAACAACCACCTTTTGCTTTTGGTCTGATTTTAGCATCTATATTTTTATTCTGCCAATGATTCACGGAATCATGGAATTTCAGAGTTGCAAGGGACCTCTAGAGATCATCTAGTCCAACTTCCCTGCTAAAGCAGGATTGCCTAGTGCACATTACTCAGGACTGCATCCAGGCGGGTCTTGAAAGTCTCCGGAGAAGGGGACTCCACAACCTCCCTGGGCAGCCTGTTCCAGTGCTCTGTCACCATCACTGTAAAGAAGTTTTTTCTCATATTTGATCGGAACTTCCTGTGTTCACTAACCCTTTTATTACGAGTAGCTTCTAGCATCCTTCTTTGTATTCACACCAAATTCAGAACAGGAGAATCTAGGTTATTTTTTTATTTATCTTGTCTTTTATATGAGCATCTCCAAAAGCTTTTTCAGTAGCAAATCTGTATCAAACATAGACCGCTAGAAGGAGACAGAGAGCCACACTGCATCATCATGAAACTCTCTGAGTCCAACCTGTACTGCATTAGTGCTGTAGGTGGTTACAATCTTCTACAAACAGAGTTGGTTGAATCTGAGCATTGATCACCATGTGTTGCATTTTCCTTTGATCTTGTAACTGAAACAAAATATTTGGTTTAGGAAATAAGATTCTGGCAGAAACTTCCTACCTAATGTTTGGTAAATCAATTAGTCTATTGACCAGCTTCCCTCTCTGTATTTCCCAACCTGTGGTATGTGAATGTCAAGTGTTTTGAGGTCCTTGTAGACACTTGGCAGACTGGAAGTGCAAAGTAAAGTGCAGGTCTTACTGTTTCTCTGCTACCCTTCAAACTGTTGCATTTATGATTTTTTTGAAAAAAAAAAAACAAACTCTCTTGAATTCCCTTTTACCTACAGTGCATAGTTCTGTAGTTGTACTAGTAAAAATGAGCAAGATAAAATAATTAAGACTGTGTTTTTTGAAAATAAGGAATATTTATGAAAATTCAGTGAAACATTTTATTATTACAATAAAATATTAGCAAAAGTAGAGATACCATTCCCTGCCCCAGTGGTTCTACTATCTGTATGTGCGCCCCACATACAGCTGACAGGCTCTTGAAGAATCCCTGTGTTTGCTGCTTTCATAAATACTCTGTTATAAAAAAACATTTGTATTGCTTTTGCAGCCATTTTCAGTTGAAACTGAAAACCTAGACCTCTAAATCTCCTGGAGGAAAAGGAGATGACAAAATGTAAACAAATAACTATTGCATCTGAAGATCTTCAGATATGCTTCCAACTGGGAGTATGGAAAAAGACTCTAATTTGCTGTTCATACTGATTTAATTAGAATATAGTATAGCACTTAGATGTAAATGAACTTATTAAAAGGAAGCTCACTTTTGCAATATTTTACATTGCATTGAAGGCACAGAGAAGTGCACTGAAGCCGGACAAGACCCCAAACTTCTAGTCCTGTTATGCTTATGAATATACTCTTCCATTTTCCCCAGCCTTGACCTCGACCTTCTTCAGACTGGACCTGTTTTCCTCTTCCTCTAGAAACCCTGATGCTGAGTAAGCCAGCTCAGCACATTCCCTTCAGGCAACCAGCCATGACTTAATCAGCCACATACACTCCTGTGTAACCTATAGTTGAGAACAGGCCCCCTTCAACCACACCGAAGGATTCCGGTGATCCTATCTTAATCTGCCTTGGAGGGAACAGGCTGCGGACTTCAGTTACAATAAGCTTCAGATGAAATTGTGAGCAGAAAGGAGGCAAAAAAGGTCTCTGTCTAATAATGCCAATATCTTTGATGTGGATATTGACTTCTGTTTTACTATTAATCAGAATGTAAATCTGTAAAATGCAGATTTTATCAGATGTTTGTAACAGATGTGTTTGTAACAATCTTCCAAACCAGCAAGCTCTCACCATGGAGAAATACTAATCCACTGCATTTTGAACCCAGATTTATTTGCTGGAAATCTTCGGGAGAAAAACCCGCGGAAATGACAACCAGTAACAGCACTAGAGACCAGCCCTCATTCGAGGATGCAGTCAAGATGTGTAACGTCAGGGAGAACGGTCGCTCTCCCCCCGGGACGCCTTGGTGTAGCCAAGGAATCTCTGGCACTACGGGACCACATCTCAAACCAGTTCGTGCCTCCCTTTTTCCAGGAAGCAAAGACAAGCGTTTGGGAACAGCCGGAGACACGCCGCCTCTGCACCTCCTCCACCTAAACGGCCTGGCTGCCGAAAAGCGCGTTCTCTGCCCTAAAAGAGCTTCTTGTCGTTACGGACGGAAGCCGCCGTCATCGCCGTACCCGGCACGTCACCGGTACCGCGGCTGCCCAGAAGCGGTTACCTGCCGGGCGGCGACAGACTCCCCCCGCCCGCGTCACCCAGCACCGCCCCACGGCGCACACGCGTCTGCCAACGCCCGCCCACCCGCGCTGACGTCACCGTCGCGCGCCGGAACAGGCCCCGCCCCGCCCGCCGCTCTGCCCCGCCCGCCCGCCCGGAGGTAAGAGCCGCTCCTCCCGCTTCTCCCACGTCCGCATCCCACGTGTGGGGCTGCACGGGCACCCCTCACCCCCGGGATGGGCCTGTCCGCTCCCCCCCTCACTCCCCCGAGTGGTTTGGCGTGGCCGGTGGGCCGGCGGTGGTGGGCCTGGGCCTGGGCCTGGGCCTGGGCCTGGGCCTGGGCCTGGACATGGACCAGGGACATGGGCCTGTGTCCGTGGGCATGAACACAGAGGTCCGTCCTTGGGGTGGGAGTTGTTGTCCACGCAGTCAGATCGCTCCGTGTGGTTTAATTTTTTTTTTTTTTAGAGGCGTTTGGAAAGAGGGAGGTGGGAAGTTGTGACCGAACACATTTGGGAAGTCAGGTCTGATGTCAAAATCCCGTTCAAAATTCTGCCGTGTCTGTAAAGGGTGGGTAAGGTGTTCCGTCTGTCACAAAGAACAGGAGATTTTGGTTATAAAGCGTTGGGAAAGCCTTGGTTTGCACGCACATCTACTTCACCTGGTGTGCATGCGATGGAGGGACCTGTGTGTGGCCTGAGAGCTGAACCAGGCTTCCAGGGGAGCTCTAAGTCCACGTTAAACTGTCCAGGTTATTTTCTTGTCACTGTCCCAAATGCAGGGACACCCCTCCGTAACTTCCCAGAACTGAGGGTGACGTTGTGTGCAGTACCGATTTTGTCAGTGAGCGTAAACACAGTTTAACGCATGGTTTGTATTGTTACATGTGAGAAAGAGAGTATGGGCTATCGGCTTCTCAGCTGGCGCCATGCCTTGAGGATGGCAGGTTCTACTGTAGGCAGTAAACAGTGACATTCCTATTAAATGTCAATAAAATAGTGTTGCAGAGGAAGGAGCCTTGAGAACTTGGTAATAGTTGTTAGAAGAGCACGGCTTTCAAGAAGAAGATGCAGTTTGCACGTACAGGCCATGGTTAAAATAGTCTAGCACCGCTCTTTTCCCTTAGCAGAAATGCAAGTGATAATTAAAATCACTGAGCTCAAGTGCTTTGTAATAAAGTAGATCTGTTTAAGATTCTCTCATGTTCCTACAGAGGTAAAGATGTCCCCTTCCTTACGCTTTGCCACAGCATCCTGACTGCAAGCTTAGTTGCTGCTAGCAACTTAGTAGGGGACTTTGATTTGCAAGTTAAGCTCTAGATTGTGCTAATTAAGAGGCCTCATTTTTGAGACAAACAAAAATGGAAAGACTTGACTGTAAAATAAATCAAAATTGAAAGGTGTCTGCCACATTTCTTGGTTTTAAAATTGTAAAAGAATACTTCCAACCTAAAATACTTGGATATTGCTAATCCTGTGGCAGTATGACCCTTGCTACAGAAATCAGAAAACGCTTAGTGTGAGGCTATACCCTGGAACATGGGAAACTTGGAAGTGCTTGTTAGAATTCTTAGGCTTCCTATCAGAAACGCAGTGCAGAAATCACACAAATCTTTTTGATAAATGCATTTCTCTTTGAAGTGGTTTAAGATTTTTAGAATCAATTCTTTATCTGTTCGCCATCCTACAACGCTTAATTTAATCTGTTTCAATCCCTGTTAAAACTCCATGTCTCCAAATGAGTTTTCCCTATGACACCCTCACTTCTGTGATTTTGCACATACCCTTTCTTTGCTGATAGTAGCTGGTCTCCTTTTTGCCAGGTTATCAGCTCTTAAATTCTATTTAGGGGATAGGTAGAAAAGATTTTGCCTGTTTTTCTCCTGCATTACTGAGATTGATGCTTAGAACACAATGTTTAGAACAACCTCTCATGTTATGTTCAACCAAAAAAATGGGTAAATATGCTTCTAATAGTTGAACAGAGTCTTGTTAGCACAGTCAAATAATGAACAGACAAAAATGGATTTGGGTTGTTCTAAACAGTAGAGAAAGGTACTGCATGAAGTGCAGTGGAGAGCGGCAGCAAATTTTAGAAGAGGTAGTAACTCCAGGGTTTAGAGCATACGAGAGCTATAGACTGGAGGCAGGTTATTTCCTGTTCGCTGCGAATTTGGTAGGACAGAAGTATTCAGTATTGATTGCTGTCATGAACAAAAACCCACTGGAATACAGAGATACTGAGTTTCATCCGCTCTGATGATGTGTAAACCATTTTATGCAAGGAGACAGTGTTTTGCTGTACAGGAAGTTCTTGCTAGGTTCAGTGCAACCAAAAGTATATGTTTTAAAGATCAGTTTAGATGTACAAATTCAACATCACTTTAAAGCCCCAGTCTTGAACTGAGCTGTCTGAGTGTGAAAGCTTTTATGACAACTTCTCACTAAGAAGTGTTCTGGACATACCTAAAGAAAGACGGTTTTATGATTGTACTTACTGATGGGTGTACTGACAGGTTGGAGTTGAAAAGAGCTAGGATGTATTGGATTTGCTGAGAAGAGGACACAATTGTGTCATCAAAGATGTGGAATGTAGGACAGCTGATTACAGAGAATAAAAACGCTTTACAAATCATGCAGATTGAGTTGAAGGTTTACATCAAAGTTGGTTTGTGTGGATATAGATGGGGCTGTGGTGAATATGGGTTGTTTAAGCCAAGATGAGATACTCATTTTCTATGGGCTGAAGCGTTAAGTGAGCCTCAAAAATATTATTTCCTCCTTTTAAACTTTAATCTTCTTTTAAGACAGATCACGATAAACCTTGCAAATCCTCTAGAGGCTGAAAAGACTATATTTCAGTGGCATCAGCAAGAGCCTGATGGCTGTGAGCTGTTCTGTAGGGTTCTTCTGTGCAGGTTGCGATGCTGACTGGAGCCTAGCTTTGAAGGCAGGGTTAAAAATGATTGCTCGGCTGTTGCCCATTTGTAATATAGTGCAAATTCTGCATTGGGCTCGAGTTGGGATATTTTTCAGGGGATCAAGATAAGCCTGTTGGTACATACTTGGTATTTCATGGTAGGCTTAATTACTTTTGCAATGGAAATTTTTCTTGCAAACAAGATTGTGAGTTGGCGTTGCAAGAGCACTCTGACTAATTGTACTAGATGTACTCCCCAGCTGCCCCAAGCTGGCTTGAGAGGCATTAGTAGCAAAACAGATCTGTGGACACAGGAATGAGTAGTGGGCAACTAATTACTATGCAGCAATAATGCTGAGGAGTGTCTGTCACAGATTAGAGCCTATTGTACTTAGAGCTTTGCAAACATGGAATAAAGTCGATTTCTCTGCCCAAAAGAGGTTTATCATCAAAGAACTTAGTCATGATCTCTGGTAGCTTTAAATTTAAGATGCTTGTTCCTTGTTGCTCTGTTGTCCTATAGCCACAGCCGCAAACTACGGTGTTAGAGCAGAAAGGACACCTCTGCTGTGCGTGCACATCAGCTACATTCACTGCAGGTTGCGAGTCAGAACTCATGAGAGGGAGGACAGTGTAGTTTTTAGGAGCTGACAGAGACAGTTTGTCATATTGATGTTGCTAATGCATTTGTTCTGAATTTAAGAGTGTTTTTATGTGCCCTGACCAAAAGGTTTTGTGTTTGTTTTGGTTTTCTCTATATAACCTGGAAATATCTATGAAAAGAAGAAGAGTCTGAACTGTTCTTAAATGAACAATATGAAAAAATAAAAGATGTGAGCTCAGTATGAAGACAAGGCCTTCTAGTGCTTAAGAAATAGGTACGAATTAACATCAAGTGTGAAGTGAGTTGCAATATTAAGCAGAAAGAAGGATGCCAAATTACTTTTTGTCTTCTGTTTGCATGTTACAAAATATTTCAAATACACCATTTTTATCCTGAACTTGGCAGTTTTAATTCCAGTGGAAAACCTTGTGCATGACACTAACACTGAGCATTTTAAAATTCTTTCGGAGTTTCCTATTGCCATGTTGATATATGTGTGTAGCTTGCATTGCTTTCACCATTCATAGAGGTACCTAGGGCCTAATTAGAGTTTATCTTTCAGTATGACAGATACGGTTTTGCTGCGAGGGTGGGCAGGAAAGGAGGCTTGGTTTTTCTTTTTAAGCCAGCTGGCAATTACTTTCTAAGCCTTGTGTTAAAACACCAGATATATTAAAAGATTATTCATAAAAGCCACCTGCAAATTGTCTGCGGTTTCCCTTTTTCCTTTTCTTACCTTTGTGTGCCAGTCATGGGTGTGTTTTTCTTGAAAGGTGTCTGCAGAGTTCTTCTCTTCATTTTCCTGAAAGATAAATGTCAAGATGGACAATTTTGCTAATTGTATTGTGCACAGTCATTTGTATTTTGTTTACTTTTATTTAAACTTCCTTAATACAGCATTTAACTCAGCTGGATCTTAGATCAATAGCCACGTTAACACTATGGCAAACTGCTTATGATTGTCACCAGTTTAGTCTTTTTTATACCGTCTACATAAGATGAGGTATTTTCTCTTGCTTTCTCTCCACATTTGTCTTTCTGTGGTTCATAGTATTTCCCTCCCTTCCCTTTTTGCAGGTTGAGTGTATTACTTGCTGGTTTATACTATGTTGGCTGGAGAGAAAACAATGTGTAAGCAGAAGTTTACATAAATGTAGTCATGTTTCTGGATAAATGATAATTTATTCAGAATTTTTGAGAAATTTCAGAATATTCAGAAATTTTCCATCAGTGGAAACTCGTAAGACAATTTTTGATGAGACTTAAATGCAATGACTAAGTTTTCTCATGAAAATGGTTTACTTTTGTGATTTAAAGTCCTTTTCTTCCTCAAATATATTTTTCTTTTATGCTTTTTTCCCCAAAACTACACAGCAGTTTTTCAGCTCAGGGTTAAAAGGGAAAGTTGTTTCTGGTAGATTGATGTTATGAAGTCATACCACATTTTTCATCACTATTTGTTTGCTTCAGTGTCCTTAATCAAAGTAGGCCTTTTCTTTCCTATTTTATGTTTATGGGTTGTGAACTTCCCTTTGCATTCTCAAAATTAAAGATCTTATAAAGTATTACCATCATGCACACAACCACAGATTATGTGTTCATAAGTGTTATTACCTGATAATGAAAATGCTGTCTTATCCTTATTTCCTTTAGACTTACCCACTATTCACATCTTACCCAGCAAGTTATTTTCATAACTTCTCTTATCTGAATATTTGTACTGTCCTTAACTTTTTAATAGCGGAATCTCTGTGCCAAATAAAATTTGGCTGGAAGTCAGCAAATCCAACAGATTTCCTGTGGTAAACATCAACTTCAGGAACTGAATTAAATTTTTATTTGTTCAAAATATATAGAGAAACACTCGTAAAACTTTGAGGAAAATTTTGTTTGTGATTTAGTAACTGAAACACAACTGTTGAGGGCAGTCTGGCTTTTAGGTATGTTTAGAGGGTAACTGATGTGGTCCTAGTTCCTTCCGTCCTTGGCTTTGTCATTCTGCAGGTGTGACTGTGCAGTCTGTGTATTGATTTTGGCAGAAACAACTCTGTGGAGTTTCCGGTGTACATGTTTTCTAATGTAGTGTAAGTTTGTTCTTGTTGATTTAACGTTATCCAAACTATTTTAGGCTGTTGACTGCTGCCTTATTGTTGGCATGTGCCAACACTGTAAGAGATTCTGCTTAGAGATTAGTAATGCTGAAACAACAGTTTAATGAAAAGAGAGAGGTCCCTGTGCAGCAGGAGTAGGAACTTGCTAGTTCCTGTTGAACAGAAAACACAAGTCTAACGAATTCTTCCCCCTCCCTGGGCAGGAGCGGACTTACCAATGAAGGGTACTGTACATGGGCTTGTTCCATTGAAGACTGATGCATTTTTTCCCCTTTCCTTGCTAACTGACAGTGACAAGTAAATACTTGTGATATGAGGGCAAACTTAATTCTTTCTGGTTTATGAGAGAGTAGTCGTAGAAAAATACATTTTAGACTGTTATCTGTGATTTCCTTCGATCTTCCTATTCTTTCTCTGTCTTATTCTTTAGGTCTAGCTTGAGATATTGGAAAGAATATCATATATGCTCTAGTGACTATTTATCCTTGCAACTGCTGTAAAATAGCTTGAGTTAGTTTTGATTGGTAACGCATTCCTGCTACAGGAGTTCGTCAGTGGGTTTTTTTCCGTGCAGTTGCTGGTGCTGGATGCCCACATTAAAAGAGAGAGAGAAAAGTTGGAGTCTATCAGTATGTTCATGCATGTCCATCAAATTAAGGCCGTAGTAGATTAAGTACTGTAGTGATGGTAAACTCTGTAGATGATTGTTGGATTAGATTACACCTCTCTCCCTGTGTATGTAAATGTGCACTTATAGACACCTTCTAACCAGGCTTAATTATATTAACAGCTGGGAAAATTTAGTTTCTTCTGTAGCTTTGAGTATTCTCTGTGCTGTACTATATGACTAGAAGTTAACGACAAACATTGTTTCTGGACTCTTTTAATCAACCTAACAAGGGTGATTAAAATGCAGGTGGCCAGGACAGAACAAAACACAAACAATACTATCGTAAATGGCAGAAATAATTGTATTGGTATTTTGCCTTTCTGTGGGCAGCATCTTGTAGGTCCAGCTCAGCTTTCTTGCTTAGGTCTGCTGCAGCTGACTGAAACAGTATTTACATACGTGAGTTACATGCTGGCATAGGGAGGGGACCTTCAACATGTCATGGTTAGCATTGTGATTCTGTATTCAATCTGAGAAACAGCTCTGACCAGGATGAAGAGTCATGCAGCTGAGTAGGATTATAATTCTAAACTATCTAAACAACACCAGTGAAACTGGGCTTGTTAACTGGCTGATTGCATTTCTGGAATCATGCTGGTGCAGTTAAAAACTGGAGTTGCAGACAAACTTGAATAGCTCCACACTGTTTTTCCTCCCAATCTTCCTCCTGTTTTACCTCCAGGAGGAAAGGTAAATAAAAAGAAACCTCTCTCACCCATACCACGCTCTTGCCAGGAAGAGAGAAAGATCAAATCTTTACCTAAAACAAACTCCAGTGATGTGACAGCTGTTTGCTGTTTCCTTGCTGTTTGCACTGGCTGTGTGGCTTGGTGTTCACAGATGAAATTTTCAAAGTGCAGTTTCTCCAATTTACATTCTCACCCTCTGTACTCAGCGGCTGGGTAGTGGGATTATTACACCGATCCTAAGTAGGATGGACTGCAACGGTCCAGGTGCTCCCACTGTTCTTGATGCAGCTCACCAAATGGGCAGGAAAAATATATTTCTTCTCTTCTTTCCTCACAACGTTCCAAAAGTTGTTGCTCAATTGGAAGTTGTAGAAAATAACCTAACTTTAAGTAACATTAACTCCCCAAGATAGTAAGTGGTTTATGATTTGAGATTAATTAAAGATACTGATTGTAAGCCAGCAGCCAGATGGTTTTGCAGTAGCCCTGCCATGTTACCATGAATGCTGGGATCAAAAAAGGGAGTGCTTTGGGATTTTTCATGTCTTTGCTTATCTCACAGTTGCTGTGCATAGATGTGTCTACAAGATTTCCAGAGTATTCTGAAATCCCAAAATCAACTCAGCTTTGTTACTGGTAGAGGTAGTTTGCAGATTATAATACCCCGTAGAGAATTCAGAAAGCTGGATACAGGGTTCATAAGAAGAATTTCTTGGACCAACTCCTAAATTTAGCATTGGAAGATGTAACTGACCCTGACATAACTGGTGCTGCATAACCACTTTAAAGCTGAAGTAATGTCTGTTCCTAAGACAGGCTGAAGCCATATCCCCATTTTCTTTTTTTTCAGTGTCCTGCCAGTTGCTTGGTGTAGCTCTTTTAATACTGTGATTTATAGAGCACTTCTTTTAAACAAGCAAATAATTTCTTTCTATCACAGACCATAAAAGCTAAATACTGGTTTGGGACTGTTATAAGAATAGGTACTACAGTCATGTCATTTGTAATGCTCCTTCATGCCATTTTGCACAGCAGTTAGGAGATATCCTTGAAATTAAAATTATAGGACCTGTAACTGTGTCACTATTGACATCACCTGCTAGAATTCTTCAGAAGTAGTCATTTCTTATAATGTTTAATGAATGAATGGTAATGCGTTCCATTGTAAAATACAGTCTTTTGGCTCTGTAGGGACTTCAAGAAAAGGATTATTAGTTTTGTTTCCTCTTTCCAGATGAAAATGTCAGAAGATGATATTAATACAGAAGAATACCCCACTGAAATTCATGATTATCTCGCAGCGTTTGAAAAATCTCTTGCTTCTGTAGATGAGATGCTGAAGACAATGATGTCAGTTTCCAGGAATGAACTTCTCCAAAAGGTAAATAACCTTTGTTTTGACAACCTTTTTGCTATTAATACAAGAATACCTGGGAACCTGAACTGAAATAAAAGGGTCTGTTCGGTCATCCACTGCACAGAGAAATAACAAATGTGACACTTCCTACGCTTGATTCCTAATATTTGAAGTTCTTCTATTTCTAAGATATCCAGACAGTCTTACAAACAAAACAATGAAATATATGCTCTTCCAAGCTGAAAAGTGATGATCCTATGAGTGAGTCATTTAGGTAGAGGACATTCAAGCTTATTCCTGACCTTCCTTAAAGCGCATGCTGAGTGCTCTTCTGTAACAGAGATCGTTCACATTTTTATCTGAGACCTTTTTGGAACAAACTTATTGGAACTTGGTATACTCAGAAGGATGTAAAGGTGAATTGACAGCAGTGACAACTGATCTGATTCTGGAAGTCTAGACTTGCAGAACTTGGTGCTTGAAAAACTGAGCTGTCTCCTCTAGCTGTATTATAAGCACAAATCTGTAAAATGTGGGTTTTTTTCAGGGCATAAAGACAGAGCAAGGTACTGCCTGAAGACTTCATACAAGCCTCTTTATCTTTTAGCATTTAAAGCCTAACATGTACTTTCTTTCTTTAGGGCAGGAAAAAGCCAGCACATGAGGGAACTTCTTTATCCTCTGAGGATTTCTAACACAAATAAATTATGAAGAAAACAGTCTTGACAACACTGATCTTTTGACAGTATCCATGTTAGAACTAGTGAGCTGTACAATGATGTTATCAGAGTTTCTGGAAATCCTATAGGACTAAAATAATAAATTGACTTTGACAGTCGAGGAAAAAAACCACCTCATTACCTTTATTCTTCCTTTGCTTTACAGCTGTGTTGAACACACAGTCTACCATGTGTAGTGTTTATATTCATTGATTGTCTGTAGCATACTATATTCACATTTAACCTTCTGTGATCTTAAGACTTTTTTTGTTTTGTTTTTTTTTTCCATTGATAGCAACAACTGTTTTGAATTAATATTTTGAATGGCAGGGAAATAGGCATAGACGTGGTCTCAGTGAACTTGTGGTGCAAAAATATGCTCATTTAGTGTGTGGGTTTTTTATGAATACATTCACAATTATAAAATGTGCATATTACTTAAATCTGCACATCTTGCTTAAAACTGTGCAAATGTGGTGTGTTCTTTTCATTCTAGTTGGAGCCTCTTGAGCAAGCAAAGATGGATTTGGTTTCGGTATACACTTTAAATTCAATGTTCTGGGGTAAGTATGTGGTAGGAGCAAAAAGTAGTATTTGTGATTGCCATTTGAACACCTTCTAGACAGCTGCAAACATTAAATAATCATATTTCATAGACAAGCAATTAGAAACTTGTAATTACCCTGAGGATCCAAATTATTGCCATCTATAGGATAAATGATGTTGAAACTCCAAATCAAAAATTGGTATTTACAAAAGCTGACTTTGTACATGCATGAGTGTTTCTTTCTTTCTTTTTGTGGCAGCCTTTTCTGTCCTTTTAACAGAAAGTTTAACTGTGTTAGATTTATTTATTTCTAACTGCAATATTTGATGATAATAGTTTGTCAGATACTTAACAATACAGTTAACTCCAATTCTTATGAATAGTTTTATGTGGAAACTCCAGTTTTCGTATCTGACTGATTGGTCCCCAGTCATCACAGCCTTCAGTTTCAAAAAAACCCATGTTTTTTTCTTGCAGTATACTTGGCTACTCAGGGAATCAATCCAAAGGAACATCCAGTGAAACAAGAACTGGTAAGATTCTTACACTGCATGCACTGCAATATTTTAATTGTCCAGGGCAGTTAACTGATATAGAAGTGGAAAAAAAATGTTTATATCTAATTTTAAAATGGATATGTTGCCATAATAGCGTGCATATGCTACGTGGTGTTATGTAACTGTTCATATGCCCTGCTGGGCCGTCCAAATTAAGAAAGACGTATTTTTAGTTCCAAACAGTAGTGTTTAAAGCAAAGTTGTAGAGCCTGCTGAAATTAGAAAAGAAGATGAATGGTGTCATCTTTTCTTTTCTCCACCTTTGAGAATTGGATTCTGAATAGAGCAGCTTTTCACTTGTATCTGTTAAATGGAAAAATGTTACATGTCTGATAATAATTTATAACTTCCAGTATGGCATTTTTTTCGTATAAATACTTGGATTCATGTTAATCTCTGAGGCTACCTTTTCTTACTTTTGTATGACTCTAAAAGTATAGCGTGGTTGATTTACTAGCGAAGACGGGAAAGAGCCCCCCTCCCCCTTCCAAGTCCTCCATTAATTCATTTTCTCAGCAGTAAAGAATCCAGTTCAGCAACAAAGCTAAAAGCTTTTTTGGCACCAGTTGTATGTGTATTGTCCAGTAATTCTGCATTAGTGACATATTTACAACCTAAAATAAATCTTTTAGGTTTGTCTTTATATTCCATTTAGATGCATGTCTACAGTATAGAAGGCTGGCTATCTTGAAAATTCTGCTGACTTAAAAAATCAAATCATTTAGCCTGAAGAAAAAAATAGAAATCAAAACTTATAGCGACTCATTTTAATTCCTGTATAAATGAAAATATTAAATGTGGGCAATCATAAAATACTTAGCTTAAATGTAATCCTCACATAACCAGCGGAAGGGAAGATAGGACTGAAAAATGTGGAAAGCTAGCCTGAATAACAAGAGTACTTCTATTTTTAATTTTGTGAGGTTTTCAGTAGTCTCGACTGTATCATATTAAAAAATGGATCAGTTAATATTTCATGAGCTTTCAGTCAGTTTCTTGTTCCTCCTATATTATATACTGTCTGAATATTGTGTTAATTTAGTGGTACTAAAAAATAAATTTTATCTCTTCTGCTGTGGATATTTTATGCCGGTATTTTACTTCACAATTGCCAGTCGTTTTAACTCTGAAGAATGGGTGAATTCTCATAGGCTAGATTCTTATCCAGTTCTCTTTTCCTTTTACAAGTATCAGGGTGAATGAATGCACAGTCCTTCCTTCCAAGAGCATTGAGATGTTCTTATTCATGTGGAAAGGGATTAAAAAAAGACTGTTCTGTCATGATTGTTTTGTTTTTAGCATTGCTCTCCTTGTGTATATACAGGGAATACACGGGGATTCAAACTGTATTAATAAAACTCACATTCAAGCTATCAGAGTTAATTTCTTTTGTCGTGTTGACATTTGTCAGCTCCTTTTTCCCATGTTGATACATGTAGGTTTGCCATCTGTTCTCATTAGCCATCTCAGTCACCAAAGAAATATTACAGTCTATCATGATTTCAGACCCTGTAAAGCTCTCCTCATTAAAGCTATGTTTTTGCTATGGAAAGAGTGGCCAAATTTTTGACAAATCAGTTGCTTATAATCATCACTGAAGAACTGAAAATCAGTTCAGTAGTGTAGGACTCATAACTTTTGTTCCAGATTCAAAAAGCTGGCAATGGCTGTGTGAGAAATGTGTGGGTTACATAATATCGATGTTTATTTAGTTATCAGTATCCATAAATGTTCTGTTAATCCACGCTTATCATTTGGGTATCAGGTAGAGCACTATATATATATATATATATGTTGTTTGTATTACAGTAACACCTAAAGGCTCTAGAGTTGAAGGCCACATTAGGCTAAATATGTAGATTTGAAATCTATCAACCAAACTGTATGTGTTTTACAGAATTACTATAAGTGTCCTCTCTAGTCAGTGGAGAGAAGCAGGCACTTAACAGAGGGCGATGCTCATCTTAGAGGGGTTTAGTTACCCTCTCAAAGTAATTTTCTTTACTGATTGCAGAAGTAGATGAGGATGAGTAGGTGCATAAACAAGATTGTTAAACTGGGAGTGTATACTTAGGTGTGGTGTGAATCCAAGCCATGCTTTCTTCAAAAAAAGCTCTAGACACCAAATGACTATGGTAGGCTAAGACAGCAAGAAAGTATCCCCTTGCTTTATGGAATGGCAGGGGAAACAAGCTTTTTTATTTATTGTCATAAAAGGAACTTCTGGTACAGCTGGAAATTCATCAGGGTGCCTTAAATAGGTTCACTAGTAAGACTCCTTGACCATTTCAGGGTCTTAACCACAAGAGTTCTCTGTAATGCTTGTAACATCTTTGATTTTGTGTAAGCTGCTTTTTGGCTTTGCTTGGACATGTTAAATTTTCTTTTTTTTTTTTTTTTTATAGACAGTAGTCAGACAGTATAATTTATCTATAAATACGTCAAATATCTAAATATTATTTTGCCATCTTTATGTAGGCCAAAGTCCAATTTGAGTTCCGTATTTTGTTTTCTAACTTCTCTTGCGAGGACAATTCTTGTCTTACTGTAAATTAGATGCAGAGTCTTCATCTCTGTAGGACTTTATGTTCTATTATGGTGGATGTCATGCAAATATTAGTATGGTAGGTACCTGCGATAGAAAATCTGCTAAAGGGGAAGCCTGAAGTTTGCAAAGAGCCTGGTATGTATATTTAAATAATGCTATTTTTCTAAGTATTATACTTCTGGAAATGTACAGCATGGAGAGCTTCTACTCATTGATTTTTATTTTAGCAGCAATCTTGGGAGAATAGTGTGAAATACACTTTTCTTTTTCTTTTTTTTTTTTTTTTTCCCTAGGAGAGAATAAGAACATACATGAACAAGGTCAAAGAAATAGCAGACAAGAAAAAGGCATCCAAACTCGATAAAGGAGCTGCTTCTAGATTTGTAAGAAATGCACTCTGGGAACCAAACGCTGAAAATGAAAATACCTCGAAAACTCCTGCTAAAGGAAAAAAGAGAAAGATGGACTAAATTTTTGTTTCCCCTTATATAAATTAGAGACACCCAGAACTTATTTAGGAATTTGTTTTGCATACTATATGCATCTTGCAGAGGTGCTGTATAACAACATCTGGATTGAGTTGTATTTAAGAATTTTACAGGATTGTATTTTGTCCAGAACACTGGTCACTGAGGTAATCACATTATATGTGTATCTTAAAGTCCCATTTGATGCGAGAGAAGTAACATTTCAGTATTCAAATTATAGCGACCTGACATGTGCTTGCTGGTAATAGATACTGGTGATGTTTTGTTCATAATGTCTAAGAATTCCTTTTTTTTTTACCGCTGAATGTTTGACACTTTTTTATATGTACTGAATCTTTTGAATATTAAAAAGTCTCAAACAATGCTGTCCAATCTGTGGTCTTTATGCAAGAGCCATGTTTGCTTTCTCATTACATCGTTATGTGAAATGCTTTATTTGTAGAGTTTTGTAAGGTTTATTCACTGCGGTAAATCATTTCCTTTTCAGCTTCTCAACTTCAACGTATGCCGTATTCCCTTACTTCTGTTGCCTCTGAGAAAATGGAGCTTCAAGGGTCAGAAGCAAACACCCTGGATTCCACTCTAAGCCCCTCTGTCTAGTCAATGGAAAAAGCAGATATCCCCAAAGGGCAATTTGTGGGGTCCAAAAAAATGAGCAGGCTGGGGACAGCTATTAGAAAACAGCACATGCAGGAACTTGATTGGAATTTTGGCTGCGATGCTCATCCCTTACTGCTGCCACTGTGAGAGAGAGAGAAATACGCTCTGAGGTGGCAGGAGTGTGGTCATCGGTTGTGATTTCTCAAATCTTCATCGAGGAAAGCATTCTCTAGTGCGATTAAAAACTACCGCTCTGCTTTACAAGTATTCTGTTTGTTTTCTGCAAAATGTGAAGCTTAGTCATGTAGGAGAGGAGGTGTGTTAGTTTCTTTAGAAGAATCTCACTAGTTCATTCTTTAATACACTGCAAAGCAAAACTCAATTTTCAGCCCAAAAGCTGTTTAGCAGTAATCTAATTACTTATGAAGGAAAAATAAACAATTTGGTTCACCAAAATGCAGTTTGGGTAGCAGTGTACAGAATTGTTTGGGAAATATTGTTAGTGTGAAAAACTAACTGATAAGAACAAATGAATGCAGTTTACCTGTAGTACCGCAAGCTGAATGATGTACAGTGGATGGTTACTGTCCTTACAGCGTTGTACTGCATCATGCAATGCAGAATATGGACTAAATTGAATTAGGTGCTAAAATGAAGGTTCTTTTGTCGTTGACTATCTAAAAATACATATTTGAAAGTGAAAGCTCAATACATTGACAAGTTTATTAAACTCAAATAATTGTTGCATAACTCGGGAAACATTTTCAGTGACTGGTATGAATTTACACATTTTTGCTTAAGATAAACTCTTTGAATAAATAGCAATTCCTTCAATCCAACTAACAAGAGAACTTGCTTCTATATATGTTCATGTAGGTACGTAACTGCTGCCTCAAATCTACAGAACTGCTTATGTGAGTATCCACATCAAAGGTCCGTAAACATTCACCAGCTGAAAGCTAAAATGAGAACACTTTATTTCTACAGGTTAATGTCATGGTTATACCAAACAAAAGAGCTGTTGGACTCGGGAGTCTTTTTTTGTCTAATTAAGGTTAAAAATGAAAAAGACCCAAAGTGTGTTCTTGACCAAAGATAGCAATACTCGTGTAAAGCAGTTCTCTTGGTGTGCTCAATAGGTTTGGACAGAGTTTATTTGGAAGTCTGCATGTACTGTGTTGTACCCCTTTCAACCCGATACTGCAAATGATAGCTGTTATAAACAGACTTCTGGACCTTGTGTGCATGTAGAGGTCTGCATGTGCCAAGCATGAGGTTCTAAATGTTAATCTCAAAACCATTAATTTCAAAAAAGAAAAAAGGCCAGGTGTCCTATGAACTAATTTGGAAGACAATAGGATAGAAGTGGTCTGAAGTGGCACAAACCAGAAGCGCTTTAATGGAGAGATTTTCTGGGAGATAACGTCTTATACTTTGAGAGGCATTGTTTTGAGGAAATGCGTAGCTCAGCTTGTATTTACGCACAGTGCTGTTAATTAAAAGGGAATGGAAGGACGTTTCCATTACATGATTTTCCTCTAAAGCTTCAATTATAGCTTTTGTTTTTACAGGATAATGTCTGAAAAGGATCGTAATTCATTGTCCAGTAAAGTACACAGGTTTCATTGGTAAATGTTTAAACAAGAATAATGTAAGGCTATTAGCTAAGACTTACTGAGGTAGAAGTCCATCTGGTATAATTAATTATATACAGGTATTTGGCATTTGTGATATGGCAGTTTAGATAGATGTAACAAATGCAACTTTGTAAACTTTTTTTTTAAGGCTTGTATCAAGCAGCATGGCTGATCACAGCCTGGATTTGTAGCTTTTCTAACACAAAGAAAACAACCCAGACAAATGCCCCACAGACTAAGAAGCGTTAACCGTGTGCTTGTTATTCACTAACAGCTCTATTAGAGGTCTGAAATACATGATCATGAATGCTAAGTGTTTTTTATATCATTGAAAAGTTCTTGGAACATTTAGACTTCAGGATAGGTATTTGACTTTACTGAGGTCTCAGATATGAAATGACTTGACTGAACATTGTTCATGAAAGGTTCCTCCCTGGAAAAGCTACGTGAATATTGGAATAAAAAATAAAAACTTTCCTGCCTCAAAATAGGAGGCTGGCAGAAGAACATTTCTTGCAGTGGCTGTGTGCATAAATCTGTATGAGCTGTAGTTTGTAGAATGGTTCTGCAGGGCCTGAAAAGGAAGGAAAACATCTGTGACACTTCTAGTCTCATTGCTGAATGTGCTGAATATGGTGCAGAAATACCAATTCTGCATTAGTTAATGCCAATGTAATGCAAAGAGTTGCTATTTAACAGCAAAAGTTATTAGTACCAGTGAATTAAAGTATTAATGAACTTAAGATATTTAAAGAGAACATTAAGGTGTGTGTGACGCCTGCCTGCTTTGTCTTGATTTTGCTATAAATATGTTACGGGTTAATTAATACTAGTTAGACATACCAGCTAAGAGAAGCACTAAAAAAAATTGCTGTTTCTGAGAAAGTTTTTAAGTAATGCAATGCCAAAATTATGTAAAACTCATAAGTTATGGTAGAAACATCTATGTAGTTGGATTGACTAGAGGCTAATCGATGTCAAAGTTAGTGTTTTGTGTTCACGTTTGTAAGTTAAAAGTGAAAATAGTATTTATTGTGTTAAAGATTCTGTTTTGATATACGCATTTAATGATTTAACTGTTCTTGGAACTTTTCTTGCTTTCTAGTCTTTGCACCAAGAAAGTGATGAGGTTGGTAAGAACACGTGAAGTTAGCAGCTATGGCTAGAATTTGATATGAGGTTGCATGGGGAATTTTCCAAGCTTGCAAAAAAAACCAACCCACCTTCAGATGAGAAATGACAACACAACTCAAGATGTTAAGCCCCACTAGTGCTAGTGTTAAATAGCTACATTAAAATAGCAAACAGCACTTGGGAGCATCCAGGAAGCTCTGTACTTGGCAAAATTTGGAGATCATTAGATAGTAGAGATTTGACTCAATTGACTTGAGAGTCAATGGGAGACTTTCCACTTGGTCCTCAAGGACTTTGGTCCTTGAATTAGCGTGGCTTCATTGAACTGGTGCAGTTGGACAGGAAAAGTAAATTACTCATGTTATCAAAACAGTGGCTCAGGATTTTGTAGTGGATGTCTGGCCCACTACTCAGTGTTTTTTCAGTCAGTGAATTATCTTTTTCTTAGATGCATCTTTAAATGTCTAATGAAAGATTTCCTCCCTACACACCTATGCTTCTCAGAAAAAATACTGCAGGGAGAAAACTGCATGTCATTAACTGTCCCAGACATGTAAACAGATTTTTACCATAACAAAATGGACATCTTTGACCTAAGAAACGAGGTCTGTGTAAAGTTTCCGCAGGTCTTCTAGAAAACCTCTCTCTCTGACAGAGAGTTTACTGTGGCTGCAAACAAAGGAGGAATCTTACTAGAACTTAAATTGCCAGTTTTGTAAACGCTAACCATGAGTTGGGAAGTCAGTACATCACTGGTGCTCATTTCAACTTCAGTATTTTTATTATTGGAAAACCATCCTCAAGTGTGGATGTTTTATTAAGTCATCCCATTTTTTCCTGTCCTTGAAAATCAATACTAGCATGAAGCCTTGTCAAGAAAGTATTAATGTTGCAGTTTCACTGGAAATCTCCTCAAAACATAGTTATCTGGAATGATAAAAGTTAAACAAACTTAATTCTCTCAGAATTAAGAATTTTATAGGATTTAAGAGGGTAGACTGAAATTCACTTTTTAACTGTGGGTCTGGGATCATTACAAATGTGAAAGGAAATCCTGGTTTCCATAGCAAACGACATACTTTTCCCAGGGATTGATGAAGACCTGGTTTTGCAGCCCCAGAAGAAGAGACCTTGGTTACTTGGATTAAGGCTTCTATCAGCTCTTGGCCACAGGAAGGCTTTTGGGAGTTGTGAACAGCAAACTCCAATCTGTAACTGGAAACACAGGCGGAGGTATGTTGGGTGTAAGTGGCATTCTGTGGTATAGGGTTCTTTCTGGCAAGGTCTCACTGAACTTTTGACTCAATTCATGCGGATTGTCTTCTACCAAAAGCAACTGCAAAATCCCCTTATACCTAGAAAAAACCTTCCTCTGTTTAACATCTCTACAAGCTGGGATATGTGCCAAGTTATCCATAAAAAAAAAAAAAAAGAAACAACTTGATCAGAATGTCATTTCATTTCTTTCCTCCATCAGACATGGCTGGCTAGTAATGTATAGCTGCTTTAGAGAGTTAAAGTGTGAGGAAACAAAAGCAAACTATTTTTGATGCAAATCAGAAGTTGAAAAAAAAATAAATTCAGCTAAACAGTGACATGCAAATCAGAATGTAATGGGAGAAATGATCATGAAGCTTTGTGGAGATGTTCTGCTTCTCTAGAAGAGTAAGTCTGACAAACTTTGAGCCAAAGAAAATTTCCAACTTGGAGAGACAAAATCATTGAAACTGGTTGCATCCCAAATGTGGGCAGGTTACTACTTCGTCATAAACTGAGATGTAAAGATGCCAAAACAGGGCATTAGTTAAGAAGACAATATATGTTTCTTAGTTAGAAGTTTATTTGCCAGTGATTAAAAAAAAGTGTTAGGCCACAGCAATTTAGGGGAAATAATACATAAAGTAAATAATGCAATTTGTCATTATTTTATAATCTTATTAACATTCTGCAGCGTGACAGTGTAATTTTTCTTTTTGCTAATTTGTTTTGAGTGATATTCCTTGCAGAGAGTTCCAGAAAGTCCACATGAATGCTTTTGTTTTGCAGATCACTTCTAGTATCCTCAGAATTAGTGGTGGTTTGGGGGTTTTTTTCCTTCAATTTCTGCTTTCCAATATGATGCACTTGTAATATTTTACTGATAGAACTAACAGTTTGCCTTTTTGATGACTTTTAACTTTCCCTGTAGAAGAATACAGATCTATGGAATACTTAGTGCCGGTGATCTAAGAAGCAGACCTTGAACTGCATCAGCTGTACCAAAGGGAAAAAGAGCAAACGCTTGTTTTTACTACTAAGCTGAGTGAATATGGCGTGGAAATCTTGTAATGGCAAGGTATCAATTTTGTAAAGTGATATATTTCAGAGGGGATACTAAATTTGACTGTGAATAAAAAGCTTTATAAATGGAACATTTAAGAGGCTATCTTTTACTTTTCAGTGTAGGGTTGCCTTGACATGCATCATTTCAATTTGGCAGCCCCAGCAAATGGATGGAAGCAATTCAGTATGATAATTCAGTATTGTCAAGAGGCTTCTTCTCAGTCCAGTGTGAACACATTCCATGGACAAATTTAAAGCCTATATTAAGTGATAGAAAATAGGTTTAATTCAGCACTGTGTTCCAGCTTTACATCAAGACAATCTTGATGATATCAAAGGTACCTAGATGGGATAGCCAATGAGTACGTGAACAACAAAATAATTTTCAAGCTAAGGATCACCTCAAATTCATGGTGATATATCTTGCATAGCAATGATCCAGAATAGGCAGAAAGGAAATGAAACTCAGCTGTGCTTACAAGTAAACTCTTTTACAGTAGTAATTCTAGGGTCAAATTCTTAGCTGCTGTTTACCAGTAATCTGTTAAAGTAAATGAGCAGCTGCTGAGTTATGCAAGTGAAAAAGTTGTCTGAAAAAGCAGTAGTCTTTGATATTCTCTCATTCAATCTGAATGTTCATTTTCATGAATATGTTGTAGTCTTTGTTTACTAGAATGTTTATTTTTTCTTTGACACTTGAGTGTTTTTTGGCCTCATGGGGACGAATTAGTCACTGTTTAAAGCCACAAAGTTACTGTCCCCATTATTAAAAGGTGAGGAGGAGAAATGCCTAGTAACAAACACTGTCAAATTGAGTAGTGTAAACAGTCTTTTTAATTTGTTGCCCCGGGCAGACAAACCTACTCCCCAACTCACACACAAGACAAAACATGTTTTCTCCTGCAAAGCTTCCACAGAGAGAGCATTTCCTCAAGGCAGTTAATCTCAGGAGGTGCTGCTCGGGTATGTACACATATTACACATCCACCTGCAAGTTATATATCTCCTGGATGGCAGTAAGTTTTTCTCTCAGTGTGTAACAGAATGCAAAGTGCATATTAGTGAAATGCTATTGTTGGAGACTGTGTACAACATCACAAGCTTAATTCTCTATTGCTTTAAGTCAGTTTAACTCTTGATTTTGTTAGGGCCACAGTAGCAAAAATCCAGCATAAAAGAACTGAGAATTTGTCTTTATGTAGGTATGAATGTCTTTATCTAACAAAAACGGCACAAAAAATCTAGCTGATTCTTAAGTCACTGACTTCCAGTGAAATTTACTTGTCTGCTAGTTAAAATCTACTTCCTTGATGCTTTGGCAGTGTTTGTTAAGCTTTGTTTACTTTTATTATATACAGGGCTTACCACTGATAGTTCCACACAGTGCCTCAGCTTGTTATGGTAATGTTCTCTTCCCAGACGTTTATAATTTTACCAGCTTTTAACTACTTGTATTGGACTTTTTCATGTTTGGTCTCTGCCATGGCCATTATTTTTTTCCCTGGAAAGGTTAGCAGTTAAAGTTTTTCAAGAACATAGTTTGTAAAGTATAGGCCACATTGGCAATATTAGCTGAAACTTCTGACCATGTTTTTCTAAAGGCTGTAACTCTCCTTCGTTGAGGTAAAAATTTGAAATGCATTGGAGATTAAAAAGAAAAGTTATCCCAGTGAAAAATCTGTCCAGATTAGGGCTCTAGAGAAACCTCGGAGAACTGCATGGTAGATACTGGCCCTTAATTTGCTTGTGTTCCTGTTTTCCCATGCATGGTCATCAGCATTACTGAGCTCTCAGCACAGTTTTGAAGCCACAAATAGCTTAGGGAGGAATATGGGCTCTGCAATTAAAGTCCAATTTATCTCAGATGGTGACAGGGCTGTGTAACATACTATATTTGCAGAATTGCAAAACAGTTATCTAGTACAACTTTGTGACTTTTAACAGCATTGTTTTAATGTAGCTTTATATGGATTTCAGATTTTAAAAAAGTTAATGTAGACAAAGGATGCTCTCATATGTATCTGATCAATTTACATTACAGTCACACTGGAATTCAACTTCACACCACTTTAACTAAACTGGAATTAATTCACATGCATCACCTTCCTCAGAGGTAACCCCAGTGTGAGTGTATGTCTTTTCACTGTCTAAGTATGCTGAATGTATTAGAAATTTGAAACTTAAATTTTTGTCTCAACTCAAACCATAATGAAAAGAAGGGTTACAGCTGCTATATGGGGCTTTTTTTTGGAGGGGGATTTGTTTATTTTTTAAGCTGTGAATCTGCTCCATGTTTGAGCTCGTAAAATGAAGTCCCGTCCATTTGATGCATTCTTTTTAATAGGTGTTCTTGGGATGTGTAGAATGAAGTATCCTACTTTCTGGAAAACACTCAGATCATTAAAGACTAAGAATTCGACCTCATTCCTTATCTATAGAACTACACAGAGTTTTGGTAGATGAAGGAGTCATTTCTGGGCATAGGGTAATATTTCTAGATGTACCTGTACCTTATAGTGCCTTTTTTTTCCTTCTGGAAACCAAGGCAAACTGCCCAGACTGAGACTTGGCCCACATAAAAAATTTAACAAAAACAAAATAAGCTTGGACAAACTTTTTTCTTTTTTTTTGTCTTCTGCCACGTAGGAGAGGCTGTACTATCAGAAAAATTAAGGGCCAGATTTTGCCCTTGGATTTGCTTGCACGTTTTCAGAAGACAAAGAGGCCAGATTCTGACATTAGCTACAGTGGCTTCTGACTTGCAGAGAGAGTTTCCTGACCCTTCCATTCCCACAGCAAAAAGCCAAGATATAATTGAGCCAAGCCTTCAGTTAATGCACAGTGGTAAGCTCATCTGTGTTCAAAAGGAATTTGAGGTTCCATGTCGTTTAAGACAAAGCCTGTATTGGGTAGCCTGCTGGCCTCAGGAACCTCAGTGGCCATTACCTCAGCTGGCAAAGATTAGTAACGATTTACTCTATTCAAGCATCTGAACCAAAGCCTCACCAACAGCAGGAAAAATACCCACCCAAAAGCTGATTCTCAGCTGGTGTTAACTGGAGTGACTTTGCTGGCACTGTGTGTTAACACATCTGTGGCCCCCATGTTGTTAAGATATCTGAATATTTCTTTGTGACATAACTGAAGAACACATCTTAACGCTTAGATTTTGAAAAGCATCTGGAAAATGAACCAGACAACCGTGAGCTTACAAGTTTGCCATTTTTCCCTATTTAGTATATCTGATACTTCCTTATTTTAGTAGATTAAATTACTTGTATAAATTTGAGAGAAGCAAGCATTTTTCAGTTTGATTATAGCACAACAGAGAAGGTGTGCAAGTCCTCATGTTTACCTACCTTTGTGCTTAAAGGCCATTTCATCTCCTTTTCAGTCTTTCATCTGCTTTTCCTAGTCCACCTTCAACATAATTCAACTGGGTGTCTCTCCTTCTGACTCTGAAATTAGATGGAATGAAAAAATACTGCCAGAAATTCTTCAGGGCTTCTCACAAGTTTGTGCTCCTTGGGCACATCTGTGTGATATTACCTAAATGACAGTAATTGCTACAAAAATAAGATCTATTAAAACAGGGAGAACATCTTCGAGTAGGTTAAATTAGTTCAAATTAAAAGGGAAGGTGGACAGCATATATATCTCCCTTGAAACCAGTATGCCCTGTTGGATTCCTTTGCAGCATGCGCAGAGGAGAGTCACTCTCAGCACTCTCCAGAGAGTCCTCTGCACCCCTGCAGAGCGGACAGCAGTCCTGCCCCCAAACTGTCCGTCTGTACGTAACACAATAAACCAGATGTTTGTTCTTTTCTTCACTTGATACACCTCAGCAAGTGGTAGACTCATCGAAGTTTTAATACTATAGCTAGATTTTATCTTTCATGGGATATAATCACTGATGGTACCTGCTTTGGCATAGGATACCTTATTTAAATACATAGGCGCATCATGCATGGTTTAAGTAAACACAGCAGCCAGGTTAAATGGGTCACCAAAAGATTTATTTGCTTCCTCCCTTCCTTTTTTTGAGTATGACAAAATTCATCCCCCGATGGGACTGTGACTTACTTCAATTACCACTGCATATCCAGGCTCAGGAGCCCAAAGGAGGCTATTTTCCTGTACCTCACAAAAACCCACCCACAGGCCATGACCACCACCTAACCTCTGCTCCTTTTTCCCCTAGCAGAGCCTCTTCACACCCTAAAGGTATACAACAGTATTTTGAATTTGGTGGGGAGGTTGTTTGTGGTGTTTATTTCCCCTCTCTCCATACTCACCCAGAGAGCAAAGGCCACAACTTGCACCTCTACGCTGCCTGAGGTAGCTGCAGTTCGCCATTTTGTGCCCAGTCACCCCGCTCCCAGGGCTAAAATGGCGGCGCCGCCTGCCGGGCCTCACCTCATGTGAGCAGGGCTGTAAGGAGCTGTTTTTGTCTCCTGGTGTGTTTCGATCTGCCCTTCCCTCTACAGGAAAAAAGTAGGATTTACTCCTTCTTGCACTTCTTACATCTTTAAAGCACACCTGTGTCACTTAGTGCAGGACTAGCTCTGCAAAGAGGGAAAGTGGGGCTACGTTACTGAGGAAATGCATTTAATGCTTGAGGAGCCCTTTCCTTACAACATCAGTTGGAGGCACTGTGTGGTGAGGTTGCATATTTGTTATGTTTCCCCAATGCGTGCCATGGGTGGTAGTGCTGTGGCTGAGTGCTTGGGGTGGCTTTGCTGGGGACGACCCCGTGGTTAACGTGGCGGTAGCCGTCACCTCCCTCTTCCTGCAGGCAGCCCCGGGGGAGGCAGAGGCCGAAGGAAAAAACCTGTGAGGGGAAAGCGGGAAAGCAAATTTAGACGAGGCCTTTGACACATGGCGTGTGTCGGCAAATTTTAGCCTTGCCCTTTCTCTTCCACTTGGTGGCAGCAGAGGAGCATCAAACGGGCCGGAGGAAACGGCGACAAGTGCTTTTTTTTTTTTTTTTTTTAAAAGCCTTAGAAATCGGCTCCTGAGGTTCAGGGACGAAAAACCCAAACCAAAACAGACGGAAAAAGAGCCCAAGCTTTCGAAATCTTTAAAAATACAGAAACCTTGCATTTCTAAGACAAATTAAACTGTTGCTCTACCCATCAGGTAGTTATAGTTAAAAATGATTCTTTTCTTGCCTTATTTCTTTTTAACAAGCCTGTGTAGTAGGCTGTACTGTGTCTTTTAACTTTGGCAGATTATAGCAGCTTTTTATGAGCAACCAGTTAAATTTCCATATGCTCTGCTTAGTTTCTGTCGGATATCTTGGAGAGGTTTTTAAAAACGGTGTGTGTACGTATATACATAATATAGTGTAATCTCTGCATGATTGGAAAGTAATACATTGATTTCTAAATTCAGCTGAGTTTATAGGCCTGTTTCTGCTCTCGCTTACATCTGTTTTATGCTCATGGAAGGCTGCTGATGCTGACGGACTTGTTTCTAATTTACGATGGTGTAAGCAAGACGCAGATCAGGTCCTTTATTCTTCTGCTCAGAATCCTGATAGTTTGCAAACAGTGAGTGGAAAAGGGCAGCAGCGTTTCAAAACTGCAGATGGGAGGACAGGACCTCAGCTGGTGCAACGAGCCATGCTCCGTGGACTCTAAAGGCTTTGCACTTCTTTGGGAATGAAGTGATGTAGATTTACCAGAAGGGCTAAGCAGGTGTTGACTTGTCTTCCCTGCTTACTGCCTATCAGTCCTAGCTGGCATGATGTGTCATGCTAGGTGTGTTGTTTGAGGTGAGCACATCTGTGCAGTGCCCTCATTCAGATTAGAGTTGTGTCATTCCCAGTGGGAGGGAAAAAATGGTCAAGGGCTGCAGCCTTGGCCAGCAAAAGTGGATGTTCTTCTATTAATAGGATGATGCTGTTTTTTACCAGCACAGGATGGTAGCCCCAAATACCTACTTTTAAAAATAACTTTATCTGGGAAGGTTTCTGAGGCAAGGTTTAATTTTCAGTGTTTATTCATTGCTTAGCATCTGGTCACTGATGATTTTCTTGCCTGTGCTTAAGTTAGCAAATGATCACATCACAGGTCCAAGAAACTTGTATGTTAAGTCTTGAGTCTTGCTTTCAGTTAGACCACTGTAAATCTTGGATAGCCTGACTGATTCCTGTGAATTTACACCATTAAAATAATAGAGCATTATTTTAAGGTCTTCCTTAGACCTGAGGTTTGATTCTGCTGTGAAATAAATCAGGGCTGGCTCCAATGAAATCATCGCTATTATGTAGTTGTGAAATCCTGATGGGGGCAATAGACCTTGTGTTCTGTTTTACATTCCTTGAGCAAAACTTTGGTGATTCACCCTGCCTGCCCCAGTTTCCCTACTGAATTTAGGAGGAATGCAAAGTCAAGTCCTTTAGCTTCAGTCACAGCCCATTGACACATGCAGTTACTTGCATATGGGTCATTCCTTTTTTCTCTCCAGAATTTCAGCAGTATGAGTCTCTTTGAAGATTTTGCTCCTGAATCAACCCATTGGTATAACATTACACTGTCTGAGTCCCAAGATGAATTCCCTGTTTGTATCTCAGAGCGTTGAATGCAAAATACTCAGCTCCCAGAAGAAACCCAGTAGAGAATGAGTAGTAGCCGCCAAAGCCTTTAAATCTTTAGGGTTTTTTTAGAGGTAAACCAGATTATTATACACATCCATTGAGAAAAAGGGATTTTTACTCTTTCTCCCCTTCCTTTTTCTTCATAAACAACATGCCTATACTCGTGCTGCTTCCTGTAACACTCCTCAGTAATACAGGGAGAGCATCCGTGTAATGACTAAGATGAATTATAGGACAGACACATCAAATCCTCTGCTAGACAACGATGTTGCCTAGTCCTGTTAGAAAAAACCTTGTCAATATACTTCACTAGTTAGGTTTGTTGGCCCCAAGAAAGCTGATCCAGAATTGTATTCCTGTATTTAAGCTCTTGGTATCTTTCTTATTATAGTATCTTTCTTATTTCAAGTCAAAATGTGCCCGTGGGGATCTTAAAAGCCATTTTTTCGTGTGTCAAAGTACTGCTTTAGTTTAAATAGAAACCACACTTTTGCTCCAACTGAAGTGAATTTTCTGTGGTTTTGATTGATTACAATCTCTGTTAATTTTGGGTTTGCTTTGTGGTGGAGGGACTAGGACTAAAACTGGTAGAAACCAGTCTGTAGGTGCTGAAAATACCATAGTAACACTCCTTTGATCTCAAGACCCAAGCAAAGTTCCCAGTGACTTTGGCTTAGACTTTGCCATTGTAAATTTCAAAATCCCTCAATCTCCTGGATCTGGAGGGGAGTCCCTGCCTTGAATGCAGAACTTAATTTACCTTTCTGCTTTGTAGTGGGTGCTGTTTTAATCTAGTAAAAGAAGTCACTGGACTTTTTGAGCTCAGCAGAAAGGCACCAAACTTCAGTAAACACTGGATTGGTCCCATCATCATAAGTGATTGGAAGAAAGGGGAAATGAATTGAGGTAATTGGCTGAAGGGGAATAGCAGTTTGCCATCTCGTGAAAGTTACAAAGTAAGACTTTGCAATGTTATCTAAGGTGCAGAGGCCTAACCCTCCTAAACCCCCCAAGCCCTCCTGAAATAGAAAACAACCCTCCTGGTCTTGAATTCCAGCCAGTGGCAGAGAAAATAGAATGGGGAAAAGAAACGATTAACTCTTTCACTCCACTTCCCTGAAAGGTCAGTTAAGCTCAGTTCTGCCCTGGGAGGTTAAGTCCCTCCAGCCCTGCGGTGCCCCCAGTAACAGAGCACTTTGCCACTGTGGAATAGGCTGGGTTTTTTTCCACAGTCCCTATGAGGCCATTGTTACTATTGTTGTGTGCCGCCGACACACATGGAAACTTTTTTTTTTTTAGAATTTTATTAAATTAAATCCATTAAGGAAAGATTGGCAGCAACAGTTGAAGTGATATCATTTTGATTATAAGTTTATTATGCCTTGACGATGGATGAGTCAAGGAAACAGACATTTTTCATGACAGCACCAGGTTAACTTGCTGGTTGTAGCTAAATATAATTTTCCAGCTGTCTTCAGTGTCTATGGCGGTAAGGCCTTTAAGTTTGAAGCTGTAAGTTCTGCTCATATCACTGCTGGCTGAAGGAGCATTATATTGAATTATTCTAGTTGCAGATGTGGACATTCATGTGTGGGACCATGTTGCCGATGGAACAATCTTGAATGCAAAACTGTTTTTCAGCAGCATTTTAGCGAAGTTTTAGCTGAAAAGCTAAAGCACTTTCAACTTGAAAACAAGGCCTTAAGAAGCCTGAACTTTCTGGCCTACAAGACAGGATGTCTCCTTACATATATCTGTCATACATATGTAATGGGACCCACACGGTTATCTGAGATGAGGATGAGAGATGATCCCTCGTGTGAGGGGAGGGGAAAAGATGGTCTGTGTCAGAGGTGGTGTTTTTGCTGTGGCAGCCTTACTGATGCTATGATTTTATGGGAACTCTTTTGAACTTTGGTTTAAGTGACAGATGTCAAGTAAGGTAATCCAGGCTTTAGCATTGTCCTTGTTACTGTAGCCAAGGCAAAGCTTTTACTTGTGGTATGTCTCATTCACATTGTGTTTCTTAATGTCTATGTAGTCAGTGTATGGTACAGGCTTCTCCCCTTCCCTGTGTACAAGTTTGAAGCACTTTCTTTTTGAGGGAATGAGAGCTGTTTGGCCTTGCTTCAGCTTTATTTGAGGTCTGTCAAAACATCTGTCAGAAGAAGATGAGAGAAAGCAATGTGTACATGCTGCTAGACCACCTAGAGTTGCCTTCTAGGTGCTATTGCTTCTCCTTGTTGCTGTACTGCATGCCCAGCCTGGCTTCTCCTACTGCCTGTGGACATTGTTTCCTTGTGTGAGGGTGTATCCTCTCACCAGCAGTCACCAGACCATCAGAGTACTTCTCTGTAAAACTGAAAGCTGTAGAGAAGTCCTTTGCGGCCCTTCTGGCTTTCTGACACTTTGTTTCCACTCTTCAGATGTATCTTACTGTGTCCTGCCGTTGGTTGTGATTTAAAAACCCACAGTAACCCATTTCCTTTTCTGTTCGCTTTGGTTGGTATACGTGTGAGCATGGAAAATGTTTCTCTTCCATGAATGTCATTTTAAGGCTCTTGAGGGTGTTTTTCCTGCATTTTTGAATGTAAAACCTTGTACCCTACTTATGAAGAACTAATTGTTTGAATAGCTCCTCCTTTTACTTTGAAGAGATTTGCTTTCTGCACTGATGCAGGTGGGGATAGGTGGTCACCAGAGCAGTGTCTTGAAACAGGATATTGTGTTGCCCTAGATTTGAAGGAGGGTAGAGCTAATTTTCTATGCAAATAACAAAATAGCTATCTTAAGTTTTAATTTAATTGGCTACCAAAAGTGAGCCACACAGCTTCTTACTGTCATTCACAGAAAGCATAGGATTGCTGGGTCAAATTGTTCCAATTCATATGTCATTTTGTCTGTATGTCATAAGAAAGAACACTGCACTTGTGGTTAGACTGGAAGATTTATCTCTTTTAAGCTATATTGTTGTTCTTTTTCCTTTTGTTTCCCTTTGTTCTTATTTACAAACAGAAACCCATGGTCCTAACAAGAAAAGGTAAATAGGGATGAAGGACAACAATTACGTTCTTAAGTAGTCACTAGAGATGAGGTGAAGAGATTTATTGAGAGCTCCTCAAAGACTCCTTGTCAACACAGGACCTTGACAGAGCAGACTTGCAGAGCAAAGACAAAGAGTCACTGGGCTTCTCCAGATGCTTCTCCAGATTCAACCAATCGCTCTTTTTCTGTAAAGACTGACCATATTACAAGGGCCCCTTTTCAGAGACTATTGCCTAAAGATCACAAAAGATGTTGTAATACTAATAAGAACATTAAAAAGAAGAACGTGAAGAATTAGGCAAGAAATACAAAGGAATGGAATGCATAACAACTCCTTTTCCTCAGTGTTTACCCTGGAGTGTTCCCCTCAGAGATCATGCTATAATGTCAGCTCTGTTTACTCCTTGAGTAAATGTCTGGTGTCACTTTAATAAATCAGATGAACTCTTCTCAGAGAGATATGAAGCCTGTCATTTGATCATTAAGATTATTTACTATAGGGTACGTAGCTGAAATACAATAGTAATATAGACACACACAAACTTAAACTCCTAAACAGTAAAAATTAATGGATGAAGCCTGCCATAGTATGTTTTAAGGTAAAAGAATGTTGACATAAATCGATCGATACCTAATTTAGATCATTGAGGTGGTGTTTGATTCAGAACCTTCTGGGTCGATCCAAAGTAGTATAGTGTGTTTTAAGTAGATTGACACGATAGATGTGGCTAATTATTACGGGCCATCAGTACATGACAGGCTTCTTTCACACACTTTTTCCTATGTCACGAGATGTAACTTCCAGCTCACAGAGCAGTGTAGACAGAATGAGCCTTGGGTGTAGGCATGTTTATAATAGCAAAGCTGTGCTTTTACCCATGGGGTTTGCTTTCCTTAGGGAATAGCAACATGGTGTTGCCACATTATCACCTGAATTTCTTCATTTCTCTTCATGGGTGCTTTACATTTTGTCGAGTTCATTTGCATCTTCACATCAAAGTGTTCCTAATAGAGATACGTCACCAATTGGGTCCAGAGGTTGTAGTTAGGGAAAAAGAATGGGGGCAGTAGGAAGATTAATAATACCTGTTTAACAGATTTATGTTTGTGTGCTTCTTGCTTTCAAGCTGCAAATAGTTTTTTAGTACACTTATAAGTGTTGCCAGCATGATTCCTTGAGAAGCCAACAAACACCGACAGAGATCTGGCAGCTCTAGGACTTTGCAGTTCATGCTGCTTAATCCTGATTGAATTTCTCCACGGCTGAGCAAGGCTCAGAACAAGAGGATGGCTCTGACATCTAAACATGTAATGAGATGGTGTAGAGGGCCAGTCCTCATTCTGAGGGAGGATGTGCAAGGGTTTTCTGACAGTGATCTGTATAAGCTGTGATTGGGTGTGCATCCCAGTATTGTTTGGAGGGGGCAGTTCAATTGTGAAGGATCGTGATGTTCCTGATGACTTTTTCAGGGTAAGCTGGAGATGGATGGACTAGTGTGTGCACCTTAAGAGCCAGACTCTTGGCTCTTGCTCTAGGCAGCCTCTGCCTCTGGCCGCGCAGAAGGGGGAACTGCCTGTTTATTACAAGCGTTTCTCTCCCCACACCAGGAATACACAGGACTTTCACCCTGTGATCCTCAGGTCCTCAGAAACAGCCTGGAGAAGTAATTGTAGAGCTGGGGTGAATGCTGTCTTGCTCCCTAGATTTTTGTGAGGCCACTTGAGTGCAGTTAATGCCTTCAGGAGCTGAATTGTGCCATGCATCTGTTGACTGCAGAACCTTGCACACTTGTGGGATCCAATTGCAGGCCGCAGTCTAAGCTGTATTAAGTTTCACATGGAAGCCTTGTTGTTCAAAGTCTTGAGCCCTGGTATAGCAAAGCTGTTAAAAATGTGCTTAGCTTTATACATGTGAGTAATCCCCACCTCCCCTTCCATGAGAGCAGAGAGAAGTGCTATTACTCAGGGCAACAGAAGTCACAGTGAGCAAAACACTGACATGTTGCACAAAGAGCTGTTTTGTAAGCCCTTCTCTATCATCAGCACAGACTAGTGTCCTAATACATCTGTAATATGTATGAATTAAACAGGATTTAGTTGTAACTAAGATAAGGCAGGTTGGGGAGAAAAGAATCCTTCTATTTGGAAAGAAAGCAGCTGAGGTGTTATGTCCGGTGTTCTTCTGTTGACATTTTCATGTTTGTAAAACCTCACAGTTTGATTTGTTGATCCCATGAAATCATCAAGGGAATGAAATAAAATACCTGTAAAGATTGTTTGACACGAAAGCAGATTGTGTGAAATGTACTGGACCGCTCTGCTGGTCACTTGAAACAGTAAAAAATTAAATAAATAAAAGGGAGAGAAAGGGTGGTGGGGAAGTGACATAACAAGCAATGGGAAATACCATTCTAAATTTGTGTGGCCTAGGATCTCTAATGATAGGCTTTTATGCCATTACATCTAATTGACATAGAACTTTATCATTAACAAATTGAGAAGTATTTACTCCCTGAAATATTTGGGACATTATAGTGACTTTCTTTTCATGATAGGCTGTTGAAAGGAGTATTGTGGCCCGGTTCACATGTAACCTGGGAAAATGATCCAGCAGTCTTCAAAGTTAATGAAATGTCATTTGTCATAGGCTTTGCAGGTGTGACTCTGTTTCTGCATTATAATACATGATGGAAGTAAGTGGCTGGATTGCAGGCCTGTTGCCAAGTGTAATGCACATTCTGTTAGTGTCACTGGTGCAGCATTGCATAAATCTTACTAATAGCGAGAAGTCTTGAAATGCATGACCTTTTTCTTCTAAGGTCAAGAAAGACTATGCCACAACTGAATTTTAGTCTTGGTATCTCTGCAGTCAAATTGGTAACATTCAACATTTGCTTTTCAGCGTCCTCTTTTGAAGGGTTAATTTTGACGGGCTTGTGCTTTTTTGGTTTTTTTTTTTTTTCCTTGGGATTCCCTTCCATGCTTCGCCCCCAAGAATGTAGCGAACTGGCTCTGGAAAAGGGTTTCTTGAGTAAGAAATTTTTTGGTTTGCTCCCAGGCAAAACACCGTGTCAGAGTAGAAGAGGTGGCATTTATTCTAACTGCAACTGGGGAAGGAAAAAATTTCCAGATGGCCAACAGTAGCTGTACCAGGACTTTTGCTGGAATACTGCAAAGGTTGAGATACGAAAGCTGCTAAAGTAACTTGAATACAGTGATACGCTGTTTGCCAGAGCTCTAATTACAACAAATAGTGGTGTGTTCCTTTTAGGGGGCAGATGTTTAGTCAGTATAAATCACTGACCATAAATATCAGAGATCCAAAAGGGAAAAAAAATATCCAACCCCCTTCAATTTGTCTGTCTTGTGAAAGATCTAGTCTGTTATTTCTTGAAAATAATGTTTTTATGTGGTTACTGTTTGGATTTGTTATCTGTACTTGGTCTCTGATGGACCAAGAAAGCAAAACAATGAAGGGTAGGCTTGATTCTTTGCTGTTGCTGATACGCAGGGTTGACACCCCTGTGTGCCATTTTCTGAATTGTTCAGTCAATTATACCCAAGCCTTAAAATCTTCCAAGCTTGAAGTGCTTAACGTGCTTGTTTAAACATCCAATCTGAGGTACCTGGCACAAGCCAGTTCACAGAGAAACCTGAAAATGCTCCTTACTCTTTTGCTTGTTTCTGCTACTGCACATTTATGTGCCTCTGTATGGTGCTGGCTCTCACAAATATGACAGGAACAGTTCACCATCCTGCTTTAATAACCTCTTTTGAAGGAACAAGCTAAGTACAGGTCTTTCCACCCCCTTGCCTTTTTTTTTTTTTTAAAATTATTTATTATCTATTGCAGTATTACACAGGGGCTGAAGCCAGACACTATAGCTGTAGGCTCTCATACAACTGCAAATGCATGGAAGTTTAATTTTGCTGAAGGCCTAAGCACTAAGCTTTCCCCCAGTGGGAGTAAAGCAGTGCCCTGTTGCACACACTTTACCTTCTGAGTAATCTTTCTAAGATGAAACTACTTCCATAGCACCCTTGGTGCTAAGTGCTGAAAGGCAAGGATTGATTTTGGAGGTATGCTTAGCAGGATCAGGTCTTGTGTTGAAATCTAGTTCTTACAATCAGTTATGTTGTTGTTTTGGTCACATTAAAAATCGTAATTTTTTTCGTGATATTTCTTTGTATACGTTTACTACTAAATATCCTTTTTAAAGATTCTTTTCTAGTTCAAGAAGGCCATGGATTCTGTTGTCCTGAATTTTATTTTCCTTTAGAGCAGCTGAAAGGATCTTCTAGGGCTATGTGGATGCCCTGCTTTGAAAGAGTCATGGAGATACACCTTGCTATGTAGCCTTATTCTAGCTTGTATGCTGCATGAGCCTAATTAATATTTTTTAAAAAGTTTAATGTTACAGTCAGCTCTTAAGTAATACGGTGTGTACTTTACAGGTAGACAAGTGAACAAAAATACTCTTTTTTTGCTTTCCAGTCCTATTTGCCTCATCTTTAAGAAACTTAGGCTGGAAAGAAAATAAGTTACAAAATATATCCCCTGTGGCCCCCCACCTTCCTCCCTCATTGGTGCTGAGATCAAATTTCAAAAGAATTCTAGAAGGATATTGAATTTCAGGTTTTGTTTTCCCATAGCAGTGATCCTGGCCAAAAAGCTTTTTAATCAAAAGGACCAACTGTAACCTTGTTAATAACTAAGAAAACAATGGCCAAAGGGAAAAGACCTGCCAAAAGCTACAAGTCATTTCTGTTGGCAGAATAATTGGTAGATCGTTATTTTGGTTGAAAACAATGTGATTTGTATTTCTAATTTTGTAAAATTACTTAATTAATAACACATGTTCAGCAATGTTGATTGCAGAGTGGCTCTTGACAGAGGACACTTTTAAAGCAATGTTAAGGGGGCAAAGGTAGGGTTATGCAATACTTCATCAAATAAGGCCATGACTGCTTCTCAACAGATGATTCTGCTTGTCTTGGGAAGGCATATATCATTATGGTATCCTTGACATGGAAACACAAGTCATCGTTAAGAGGATAGTGGGACATATCCATGACCATGGGATCATTGGTGGATGCAAACTGGGTTAATTCCACTTGGCAATGAAAGATAGACTGGTAGAGGGAAATGCTACTGCATGGTTGTGCATGGGAACTTTTGGGTGTTGAGAAAGTGCTTGCAGGGGAACTGTATACCCAAAGAAAAGAAGTCTAGGGAATGATGCTAGTTCTGCACAAGCTGTGGTGTTGTTTGCTTTGTATAAATATTTAGGCTGACTTAGGCTTTAGTATTTGTGCATATGCATGTTTGTTGGTGGAACATGTGGGAGTATTAGGGGAGAAGAAAAGTGTGGAATTACAGTACTTGCCTATAAGGAACACATGGTTCACAATACGAAAGATCCAGATCCTTTGTGACAGTCCAAAAATGGCAATCCTTAAAACTGTCCTTGTTGCTTATCAACAGATGCCTTTCTTGCATTGGTTACTGGCTGCCATGGCACTGAACTTAAAACACAGCTTTCCTCTTGCTTTTTGTTCCTTTTGTGCATTCTGCTGCAGTTCCTTCCCCTGAGGAAACCGGCTCACAGTGAGTGTGTGCGTGTGGGAAAGGGTGGGAGAGAAGGAAGCAGGATACTAGAGTTTTACTTCTGCTGAAACCATATAACCACCAAGAAACTCACTGCAATTATCCAGAACATTGTGGCTCTTGGGATGCCTGTGAGTGCTTGTCTGCTGTATTATATACAGTACTTGATTAACTATTGTTTCACACTGATGAAGGAGGTTGTTCTCTCCATGATTCAGATCCTCTTCACAACCCCTTTTCTGTAAATCTCTTCTTTTTTCATTATATGATCATAATTATTCCCTTTTTGTAGAGTGTGCAGCCTAACACCTATGTACATTGAGTGCCAGGGCTTGAAACCATAATAAGCCGAATGCTCACCTCGGAAGCCATTGTTCCAGTCATTACAACACAGTTGATTCCTCTAGAGGACATTAACATTTGAAAATGTGTCAACTAGAGTACGAAATCTATCATGATCATGAACCACCTGCCAACTAATTAGAATGCAATATTCTGATTTCCGTACTCCAGTATTAATCTAATGCTTTACAGCCATTTATATTTCAAAGTTGTTTTAGTTTCTAGCAAACTGCTTTTTAAGGCCAAAGCAGTATGCTCTGTTGTGGGAGAGATCAAGTAAGAAGGTGAAGAGCCAAATGTGTGGTTAAAATGCTGCTTAGAAAGGCTCAACACAGGGAATGGCAAAACCACTGGGATTGGGGCAAAAAGGAGAGGAAGAGATCTTAAAAACTTTTTTATATAAAGTGTTCTCTCTCTTACTTTAACTAAAAATATATCAGATGATGAACTCTTCTGCAGGAATGGAAGTGGGTTAAAGCTGGAAAGAGTTTCAGCATATGAGCTTGCTAAAAGTCTGAAAACTTCCAATAATTTCTCCTGCAATTGAGGCCTCACACCTTGAGCTGAAGTGTAATATAGCAGTTTGTGGTTTTGCTTATTTTTTCAGCAAAACTTTTCTTGTAATAGTATTAATTTTGTTATTGGAGTGAAAAGCTTTTTCAGGATTTGAATGAATGCCGTATGTGAAAGTGACTAAAGCATGAAGTGACTTTTACTGGCAAAGTCAGACTCCCTGATGTTTTTGTTAGTACCTGAAGATCCACTCAACAGATGATGTTGCAAAATTATGTCTTTTAGGGTTTTTCAGTTGATTAAAAAAGTTCTATGTGATGTTACAAGGCTGAGAGAAAGTGTTGCTCGGTTTGAAGTTGGAGTTTACATCTCAACTGAATTCTTGCCCCTACCTTGCAATGACCAAGCTCATTTTGCTATGTAATTTACCATACTTCTCAATTTGCCAAAGACCTTAATATGAAAACATTTGTAGAGAGGTATATCAAATCCTAAGTGGTTAATTATTTGCTGTAGTTGTGATCTTAGCTGTATGCTTTGCTTTTTCATCACAGTAATTTCTACTGAAAAAAATTTAATAAATATGCACAGCACTGGGGTGAAAATGAATGTTTGGGCTTGCCATCAGTAGATCTGCTCTAAGGAGTTAAAATAAGCGTTAGGCAAACAACTTCAAACTGATGCTTAAGGAGCTGAATGATCCCAGACTATTGCTTTTGTGTTGACTTCTGCTCAAATCCATGGTTTTCTCCAAAACACTTTTTTAATTCTTCAGGAAGAGAGAGAGATTGAGGGAATAATTATGCAAATGGAGAGACCTGTGCAGAAGAGCTAAGAAGGCAGTGTCAGGAAGAAGGGAAAAGAAGGAAAATAATTTCTTCACTGTGTGGAAAGGCAAGACTTTGAAACTTCTTTCTAGAGAAAAGCATCATGCTTTACGAATAGCTTTGTAAACAGGACTTTATAATAAAAGCTTAATTTATAATGGATGACTAGATGTCATATGGGTGTTACAGATGTGAGTACATTGTTACAAGCCCCCCTGGTTGAAGGGGTAGCACTGCATTGTCTTGGAGCCATTGAAGACGCTAGCAGCCTGCCACAACTGCTGAAGTGTTGCATATGGTCCAACTGGAGGCATGCAGGCCAGCTTCAGGCTTCTGCACTGATCCATCCGGCCCACCAGCTTCTTCCCTGGAGGAGATGGGGAACAGCTGTTTTGAGCTACGACTGCACCCTCCAGCAGCTGAGCTTGTCCTCCAACACAAAGCCAAAAGGCTGTTGCTGTTGACAGGAGGTGTGTGTATATTGGGGGGAGATGGGGAATCGGTTGCTACTGAGGGGCACATGTCCAGGGGTTTTTACCCAGCATCGCGGGCTCTATCAGGTCATGATCCATGACAGTGCCTTGTTGCTGGTGCTGTGTGGATGGTCTCAAGGCTGTGCTTGGCAGTCAGTGCTGTGGTGGGGGAGGGAGAGGGCTGGCCACTGCTGGGAAGGGAGAGACAGGATGCAACCCATGGTGAGGAAGGCAGGAGGGGGAACTGTAAATCCAAATCCATCCTCCACAGCTGCTGAGGTTAGACCACCCTGTACTATCTACAATAGCAGGGTTCGGTCAGGAGTATGTGTGTGCCTAGCAGGCATCTGTTAGAGATGCTGTGGCGTTGCATTCTCTGAGAGTTAGTCCGGCTGAGAGGAGCATGATGTTGTCCTTGTCCTCAGAAGAACTGTCGTGGCTGCCTCTTAAAAGAGGGGCGCATGTGCTACCCCCACTGGTTCAGCAGCCCTGGGCCCTCTCTTTGGAGAGCTTGTGCTCCATTGAATTCCAGCAAAAAGGCATTTGAAGAGTCTCATTTAGGAAACCTGCAGATGTGAGTGGGCCCAGCAGGCAGGTGAGACAAGGAGAGGAAACTCCTGCCCAGCCTTCCTGTCAAGATCTGTGAATCAGCAATAATCCAGCCTTGTGAAGGGTGTATGATGACGAAGGGCAATGATAATAGAGATCTGTTGCCATGAGGGTAAACAGCAGTCAGAACTCAGGACGGACTCTGAAGTAAAAAGTCAAAAGTGTAATATTTTTCTTCCTTGCTTTGTATGTCCATATCTGGACATTCAGAGAAGAGAAAAGAAAATCTTTTTCCCTGAGCCCCACTCAGGAATGTGCACCTATCAGTGCAGGCAGTCTGTGCTTTGTTCAGGGATGTTACTGGCTGTTGATTTCTTCCTCCCCCAGCAATGTCACAAGGCCAGTGGAGTGATGAAGCCACAGGTATAAACAAAATGTGACTTTTAGATCTGCTTCAGGACATGTTTACATTATTGGTAATTTATTTTTTGCTAATTATTACATATGCGCTCATTCTCTGCTCATCACCAAAGCTACCAAATTTTGCGGCCTGCCATCTATGAGTTTTATAGTAGATAAGACATAACTGCTGGAGCCATCCTCCTCGAAAGCACATTGAGGGCTCCATCTACCCCAGTAGTAGCGAAAGGAAGAGATGGGAATGCTTGGTCCTACTTTCAACTGTCTTGCTGTGAGCTAGAGCTAATCGGTTAGTGAAGTTACACCTGCAGTATAAGCTGTGCATGGGCTATGAGGGATCAGATCTCCTGTATCCTATAGGGAGACAGTTTGTGAAGGGGTTTCTGGTTTCCCTGCTTTGGAAGGGGAGAAGGAATCCTGCTGTTAACGACTGCTGTCTGAGCCCTACTAAATCAGAGCTACTTATCTAAGTACAGCAGGAAGGCTTCATTCTTGGCTGGTGTAATAACTGGAAATGAATGATCTAAGTTGCATATGCTTATTTGTGGGATTACTTACTGTCATACAAAAAGCCTTCTGCTGGATCTGAAACCCTTTTTTTCCCCAATACTGCTGTAGAACAGAGGTTCTGATTTTCTCCTTGCCTGGTGCCATATACAGGCCACTAGGAAGGGCGAGTGAAGCACAGTGCTTGGTATACTTCTCACAAGTGCACAACAATACAGTGGAGGGGGTTGAAGTCACGGAGAAAACAGCTTGCTCTATTTTTGAGGCATTTTTTCCTATGACTTTCCCAATTCCGTGAAAGCTTGGGGTATGTGATCATAGCGGGTGACACTTGAAGGTCACAGCGTGTCAGGTAATACCAGTGCTGGTACTACTTCTCGTCTGAATTTACGCAGAGTACATCGGTCTGTAGCTACCAGGTTCTATTCTCAGGAGCTAACGTAAGGTACTTTATGGGATTTTTACAGGGCACATGAAGAGGTTTACAAACAAACAAGCCCTTGTAAACAAGGAGTTGGCAGAGGTCTGTGTTGATATCACTCACCACTGTGCAGCTCCACTGATGAGCTCTCCTGGCTCCATCCCAGTTGAGTGTACTCAGTCAAACAGAAGAATCACACCAAAATATCTGGAAGGGACTTTTGACATTATTCTTTCACTGCTGCTAAGTCTATTTGGGGTGCGTGGAAATTTTTTTCAGCTCAGAAGAATGGTGTAGTGTACTGCAATAACAAGCCCTGTGAAGGTTATCAGCGTTATAATCAAATCTATCTGTGGGACAAAGACCCTCACTGTACAGCTAATTAAAACTTATTTCTTCTCCGCCTGTTCCTGTTTGGGGGCCATTATTTAGAACCGAGCTGCAAGGCACTGGAGTGGAAAGTTAGCTCTCAATATTTTAAGACCAGCTCTGTGCAAAACCTTGTATTGAAAGAAGCCGCATACTCTTTTTCTTGTGAGCTGTGTGAATGGCATATTATGAAGCCATTTGCAAGTAATTTATCTCTGCCCATAAGGTCAGTCATAAGACAGACATTTATAAAACTGACCCAACAAAAAAACCCCGGACAAACTAACAAAAAACCAAAATCCCACCAAAATCCCAAACTTGTCCGTTATAACTTTATTTGAGATGGTCAGATTATTGCAATAGAAGTATTTAAGCTTTGTCTTGTGCCATAATAGAATGTGCACCTGGATCTCAAATCGATCTCCAGCATTGTTTTCTTGCTTATTACAGTAATGTCTTTTTCCCCTCCTCGCCTTAGTGTCCATATAGTTACTTCAAAAAAGGGCCATGTGTAGGATGGGAAACTGGTCAGTTTTGAGGCCAGACTCCGTGAATGCAATGCCTGTGATTTTAGTGTGGTGTGGAACAGCATATGGGGTGTAACGTTTCATTTTTGGTACAAAGAGATCAACACCTGTCACCAGCATGTGAGTAATCCTTCCTGGTACAGCAGAGCTGTGACTTTTATTCCCAAAAGCAGGACTCGTGTAGCCTAGTGAGGTGACAGCCAGGCATACGGTGATTGCTGGAGTAGGATTGGTCTGTGAATGGCATTAGTAATAGCATCTATACTGTGGAAATGCCAAGGACCTCTTACCCTGCTATGCTAGGCACTGCACGTATGTAGAGCAAGAGTCACATGATGCTTTCAAGGCGTGCAAAGGCTGACAGTGTCCTGGGGAAGTGAAGGGCTGCTCAAGGTCATACAGCAGGTTTAGTGGTTCAGCTGGGAGTAGAATTTGGAGGGGAAAATGTGCTGCTATGGCAGCTCCCCTGTTGAGTTTCTAGAAGCCAGGATTTTTCCTCTAGACCTAGAGATTGTTTTGCTTATTAAACTGCCCGAGCAAGACAGCTTTGGGGACCTGCTGAGCGCTTTTCCATTCCCTATGTAAGGCAGGCGTAGATCATTCTCCACATGTATGGAGTGCATCTGCTAATTCCTGGTTTGTGCTTCAGTGAAGAATTCCCAAGACCTGTGCTGTGCTGCTTCTCAAAAGTGATGGTATTGTTGACCCCCTCCTTCTTCATAGTGTAAAATCACCAAATGGCACAGGGAATTCTTCCCTCCTCAGCTGATAGGAAGGGAATGTGGGGTACGTGTGTTTTGTTTTGTCAATTTTAGAAACGTCAAGTTCTATTGGCATGATATTTTTGACAGATAGACCCCTGCATTCTTTGCCACTCCCTGCTTCCTCTTCCACTGCACAGTTTCATACCAGCAGCTGTTGATGGCACCTTTCTCTTGCCTAGCTTCTGGTGTGTTTTCAGTGCTTATGTGATCTCTGAGAGGAAGTAGCTGAGATAAAAGGTTGGCATTTGAGAGCTTGCTCTTGACTCAGTTAAAACCATAAGAGTTTAACATTGAATACGACCACAGACTGTGCAATATGAGTAGTGATTCTTGCGTGAGGCCTGCGACTTCTGGGATACAGCATCTCTACCTTTTTAGGCAGACATTCAGCTCTATTTCAGTGCCTCCAGGAATTGGAGAAGTCCCTGTGTCCCTAAGTACTGGTGTTGCAACTCTAATGGCCTACTTTCCCTTTTTAGAAGTGGTGACCCTTCATGTCTCTGAATTTGCCGGGCTTTGGCTCCTGGCCGTTAGATCTTGTCATGCCTTTTCCACTAGATTAATGAGACCTTTAGTACCAGAAATATTCCCTTTGTAAGCAATGATGATATCTTATGTGTTTAATAGAGTCCAGTTCCGTTGTCTTGCTGTAGTTCAGACCCCTTGGCTTAACTCATTATGACTTACAGCAGTCTGCATCTTCATCCCTACTTTTCAAGGTGGGGATAACGATACTCAGGGTGTTGCCTCCCCTTTTTCCATCATGTGTTTATTTTGCAAGCTGTTTTATGCCAGGGACCTTTTCCTTATGATAGCTTTGCAGAGTTCCTGGCCCATGAGATCTTGACCTGGGCTGGGACTTTGACGCAGTTACTGGGATACAAATAAAATAAATATGTTCTTACTCAGAGCTTGCTATGTTCCCCTCAAGTTTTCATTCTCATTCGGTTAAGAAAATAGCACATTCCCACAGTGCTACTCAACTCAAATTAAAAAATCATAATGTAAATCATATTTGTATGAATAATTTAATTTCTAGGAAATGCATTAGGGAAACTCTTTCACATAAGGTTCCAAATTTGCAATAGTAATGATCTGAGAGGAAGAAATTGTTTGCCATGAAGTAAATTATGCATTACAGGAGCCTTTTAATATTCTTATTTAACACCTAATATTGATATATTCATTGATCTACAGAAGCTGCAGTACTGTAATATGCAAATCAATTAAAACTATAATTAAAATGAATATTACGTACCAGCCCCAGGATTTGTGACAATGTGTATGTATAGTCTTCAATTTCCTTGTGTCTCCACTCTGCAGTGACTGATGCTATTTTAAGAACAAAAGAAACTTCTCTGGGCATAGAGGTTACAGTAAACAGAGTCATTTGGCTGTTAGCCTGCATAAGCTGTGCTTGATGCATAGCTTCCATTAGCTCTTTTTAAATAAGTCTGCTTACGGTTTGGCCAAGCATATAAGGAAGGGCCTGGAAGGAAGGGCATCCTTCACACCTTTCACATTCTCTGGCTAAATGAGGACTGTTCACTCAGGATTGAAAACAGAGCTGGTGGGGATATACTGGACACAGGCAGCTGGATTTTCATCAATGTTCAATAGGCAGCAGTTCCCGTGGAATTGTTGGCTCTGTATGTTTGCGTCATTTGCAGCAGTATTTTTCAAGCAAAGGCCAAGGACTTCCTTGCTCTAAAAGCCATTATCAGCTAGAAGAGTTGGATGCTGAAAGATGTGGAGGTTTTGCTCTTTTGCTGAGGTACCTACACAGGAGCCATTCTCCAGAAAATACTGCTCTGCTTCCTTTCCTGTTGAAGGTATAGGTAGGTCCTTACACCTGCTCTGTACAGGTGGCAGGTCAAAAAAGATCAAATCCTCCCCAATGGTTTGCAACAATTGCAAAGTGACTCTTGCTGCTTCAGCTTCCCAAGAATCAAGAGTAATAATGTCTAACAGAGGCATGGCATGATGCTGTAGCACGGAGGGTCTCTGTGCTGGCTCTCATCCTGGAAACACCCAGAAGGAAAAGCAGTAAACTCTGCAGTATGTGCTGCAGGCTGTTGGATGGAGAGTCCCAGTACACCTGCATTCCCTATGGGTCTGGCAGTGAGGGAGCAGGGCCCATGACTTTCCATGGAGTATCATGTGCCAGTGGATTTAGCAAATCCATGCAGGGCACAGCTGCTGCTTCTGCTTGACTTTTCCCAGAGTACAGGGAAGCCCCAATGAACATTCTCCTCTCATGGGGAGTGTCAGTGCATTTAGACTTGTTTTGTTCCTTTGAATCCTTACCCTTATTAATTTACAGACTGGAGCATGATATTCCTGCCCTTCTGGAATAGCACTGCACAATAAGAAAACATGTAGAGACCACCAGTACCTCAGCCTCAGTTGTTGCCTTCTCGTACCCTGCACAGTGTATCAGAGAGAGGGTTCCCAGAAGCATGCACTTCCTTGACAACACAGATGCTTTTCCCCCCTTCCTACTGTAATGATGCGCTTAGAGTAGCACTGGTGTAATTTGCATAGCAATTTTCTCTTCTTCGTTGGCTCTGTAGACCTGGAGTGTTTATAGGTAATTTTCCACTTACAAGCTTATGTATTTGAGTTTCTTCAGCCAATAAAATCCTTGCCAGAGCAGTTATTAGACTCTGGTAAGAGTTTTGAAATTTTGCAAAATGATTGTGACAAGCATCTGCCACTTTTGTCTTTTGCTCGGTTTGTAGCAGAAGCACAAGGGAAATGCTTGTGAAACTGCTTCCTCACCAGTTCCTGTCTAGCGGAAAGCTTTCTTTTCCTGATCACTGTTCAGCTGGCTTCAGTCAGACTTTGCTCTAGTAGCCAAAGCAATAGATAGGTCTGGTCATATTCCACTTAAATATTTATATACTTTATACATATGTGCGTCTATTTACAGAGACAGATACTTTTTAAAAATGAATGTATAAACATCCATTCAAAAAGAAAAGTTTCCAGTGGAATGTCAGTAAGACCCAATAAAGTTTCTTTTAAAGCAGTATTGTACTTTTAACCTGTTAGTGTGTAAGACATACAAAGAACTGTAGATTTGGAGGAGATGGTTTTAGCTGAAAAAGCTTAAATGGTTTGAGGCCGTTAAAGGAGTTTAAGTAGTTGAGTCCCAGATCCACAGAAGTAAGTGCAGCTCAGTGGCTGTTGGGTGATTATATGCTGATCAATGCTTGTGTCTGTCCCACTGCTCAGGTTATGTGGTGCGTGTACAGTAAATGCATTCCAGGTTGCCCAGATCCCTCGGGCAATGTTGCTATCACTGTAGCAACATGAGCCGACCCTGTGTGGCTTTGTGCCATTTTGATGTTTGTTGCCAAAACTACACACAGTCTTCCTTGCCATTCCTTGCCCCAGCATTAAGGAGAACTTCTGTAGTTGTCCGTCCCCAGCATCACATGAGTCTTGAGGAACCCTCAACTATGTTGTCTACCACTTCAGATTTTTTTCTTTTCTCCAGCGGCCTCTTCCAGATGAGGGGAAAACCAGTCGAGGTGCAGGCAATCTCAAGTTTGTGGGTAGGAGTAATTTACTATGGGTAAAATCTGCTATGATGTAGTATGGGTGTGAGGATAGGAAGGCCAGCTTTTGCTGGCTTCTTGTGTTTTGACCAGGAAAATAGAGCAGTAATCCTAGGACCCTCTGAACCTCACTCCTCTCACAGCTCCCCCAGCATATCCCAGGAATGTGTGGCAGACTGTGCCTGCTTTCTGCTCTGTAATAATTCATGGCAGAAATTCAAGAGATCTCTGCTTTTGGTTCTTGGTTCAAGTACAGTATTTATGGCCGAGTTTGCTTGTAAAAAGGGCTATGCCTTTAAAGGTTATTTTGGGGACTTCTTTTTTTTTTTTATAGTGGAGTTATTATGAGAGTATCTTGGAGAGTTTCAGGGCTCTCTTTCAAACTGGGTTGATTGTAAAGCAAACAATAAATGCGTTTGGATCCAAGTGATACTTTTCAGTTTGTATCTGAATTGCAACCAATGAGCTACCTCAGTAAAATTAAATACAGATCCCTTTCTTGACCCAACTTCTGTTATAAAGGAATCTGATTAAAAACAAGTGAAGTAAAATCAGGAAGAAAAAGATGTCTTTGTCATAACGTTTGCCCAGAGCTCAGGTCCACTTGGGTTATTACTTAACCTCCAAGCTGGAATATTTGGTCACAAGTAGACAGTTTAGGTGGAATTTCCTTTCATTTGTCATTTTGTGTTAGTCATTCATGCTGTTTAGAGGTTCCACGGAGTATTGTGTCATCCCTAGGGCCCTATTTTATGAGTTCACTAAAATTAAGCTTGTGGAGTTTTCCAGCCAAAAGCTAGAGCTGAAGGCCAGGGTCTCTTAAAGGAACATGATAACAAATAGGGAAGGATAAACTTTCATCTGCAGCTTACATTTCTAGTCCATGTGATTTTTATTTTTTCCCTTCTAACTTCCCTCCTCCTTCCCCCTCATACACCCTCGTGAGCCCTGGTTTGAAGTCATCCATATGAACTGCAGACCGCAGTTGCCCTTCCAGATGAAATAATGCCTGTGGTTCAGATTTTGGGGTGGGAGAGAGGTGGGGGAAGACAGAGGAAAACAAAAATCAGCAATGTTGGAAAGCAATTTTCCGGCTTAGTCCCTTTGCGATTGCTTAACATTCCCTCAATAAACAAGGCAAGGGAAGACTGTGTACAAGGTATGTTGGGAGCTCCATGCTAAGTGCTGAAGGCAAATAGTGAAATGCAAGTGTTCTTGGAGACATAAATTAGTTCACCTTGACTTATTTAGCTAGCTGCCCTGGTGCATGGAGGAGACAATGTGGAAGCTGCACTATTAGCAAAGTGACCAGGAGACCTATTTCTGACAGAAGTATTTAAGCCAGAGACACCTAGACCTGAGAGCATGAAGAACTGCTGCTTAAGGTAAATGCTTGTCAGCGGGAGTAGCGACAACTCTGGTCTTCTCTAGTTTTAAACTCTCTACCTAGTGGATAGATGCTGAGAAGCAGAGTAGGTGACTGTCCCGGGAATGGTATTAGTAACTAGTCCTTATAAGTGCTTGTATAGTTCTGAGTGAATTTCTGTTTGCCTTTTTTTAGTCAGTTAGTGAATTGGAGAAAGATGGTTGATGTAGCAACTGGGATGCGAAGTAGGAGAAATGGTTGAGGTCATTAGACTTGTTGGGGAAATGGAAAGACAGCTAGATAACTAGGTGGGTTGGCTGTATGAGGCTAATGGAAAATTTAAAGACATAAGAACATCTTCTAAGTCTTCAGCAACCACTGTGTTGGGAAGTTTTAGTTTTCAGACTGATATTTTGAATGTCCCTTGTAGACTGAGGACCTTGAGGATCAGCGCTGAGAGGTCAACAGTGGAGGGGCTATAGTAAGTAAAGCCAACATTACTGTTGGCAGGTTGGGTTTTGTTTTCTGATTCACTGGGATTTCATCCTGGTGGGTTGTGCTTGTTTGCTTTTTGCCTGCATGCTTGCCTTTTTCAACAAAAGTGAGAACTCTTTTGTGCAGAGAATATTATTACAAAAATGACTTTTTTACAGCAAACTTTTGTCTAGCTTTTAGTGGGAGGATTGATTAATAAATTTTAAAATTAAGATGGATGGTGAGATGAATCATCATATGGGAGAGAGATTAAAAAGTGCTAAGGGATTTTGGAGCATGATTTCCAATGAAAGTTGATGTACTTCTTTCTCATAATGAGAATTTCTGACTTGTAATTTGACTCTTCTGGCCCCAGAGGACTCCAGGCTGTGGAGAGATCTTTTTCCAGAAGCAGAAGATGTTGGTAGAAGAGATGAGTGCTTTCACCAGTCTCCGAGTGATTCATGTGAGCTGTTACCTGGCTAGCTTTTGCCTTGGACGTGATAATGTGCCCTCACACAATTGCTGTTTGGTGGCTAGTCACTGTACATACTGAACAGGGGAAGGCAGTGTAAGCATAGGGGGGAAAATAAGGGTCTGGAGACAGAGACTCCTTCCTTGGCACAGCTGGATAAGAAACAGATGTTTGTCTGTGGCTGCAGAGCACAGCGGGGCAATGCTCGCAGGTGTAGCTGCAATCTCTTCTGCCCTACACTTCTGGAGACCTGATATCTAATGAGAGGGAAGGACCAATTAATTTAAAAGGGAATGGGGAAAACCACCAGTGCAGGATGGAAAATCGTTCAGAGTAGTATTAGTACAAGAACTAGGATAGGTTTTATTTTGCAGTAATTTTTTTCAGATTGTCTTTTAAGAACAAAACAAAAATTTCCTCTGTTTTCTGGGTATTCTTTTTCTGGGAAACATGATTTTTGTGACTGTTCTCTGTTTTGCTTCTTGGATATTTTAATTTGCTATCTTGTGATATCTTCCCAGTAAATGGTAAGCTTTGTAGCGTTGGAATGATGACTGAAATGCATTCTACTCCTTGAGTTCAGTATTGCTGGGGCAATAATGCGTTCATGTGCAGAAAGGCAGGCTGACTTTAATGGGGCTCAAGATGTGAAAATGAAAAACATCATATTCTTGTCAAAATCTGAGGGGAAAAATGAACAGTCTCACAGTAGTCTTACATGCTTATGGTACGTGGGCTGTTTTGTTCGGGGTTTTGGGGTTTGGTGGCTTTTGGGGTTTTTGTTTGTTTGGGTTTTTTTGAGGGGTGGGTATCTTCCTTTCCTTCTGCAGTCCTTTATTATCATTGTGCTTTATCGTGAATGCAGTATGGCCAGACTTTTTGCCTATCCTGGTTAATTTTCGCAATGACTTTGCAAGGCTGAACAAGCATAATTATAGGCTTTTAAAAACTCCTTTGCAGGTTGGATTCTGGAACAGTGTCAGCCCTAAGGTTCACACTGTGAGGAGGAGGCTCTGGGCTGGATATGGTCACAGGAACTCCCATGCCTCAGGCTGATGGGAGTCAGTCCTGTTACTCAGATGCCAATGTTGGTCACCTGGGCAACTCTCAGCCATAGCTTAAAATAATAAATTACGTTCTTAGTGCTATGCTGCAGTGACCATCTTAAAATAATGAGAAAACTTGGTAGATCACAAAGTGATAACCTAGTCTGTTAGAGCAAACTAGCCTAAAAGAAAGTAATGAAGTTTGGAGGATGGATCTGAATTCTTCTCATTAAATGACTTATGACCACAGCCAAAACACCCAGCTTAATATCCCGTTAAGTGTATTCACTGCAAGATTCCCAGATGCTTAAATTTTAGTCTAGTATTGTATACTGTAGGTAAACAATACTGTTATACAGGATTCTGGGCCAGTGTGGACTCTCTTTGCTAGAGGAAAATGTTTTTATCCTGGTTCCCTCTGCTTCTGAACAACTTGTAACTCATAGCTCTGTTTTTCTAAGGAATTTGTCTTTGTCCATGTAAGTTATCCTTTCTAAGCAAGGCTTTATATTCTTCCCAGCTATGACAATAACTTGTGTGTTAACAGCCTGAAGTATGGAAGGAAGAAGAAGACAAAAATGAGATTCTTGGTCTGGACTTCAAGGTCTTTGTTTATAACTTTACAGGGTGTTGTGATTTTAATTGTTAACAATGCACATGCTATTTAATATAAATAAGTGTGTGTTTATTTTGATTTATAGTGCACTCTGGCTTGACAACTGAAATAATCTCTGCTAGGATTAAAAATAAGTTGTACTGGAGGAAAGTACCTTGATCCTCACATAGCAATATCCATGGTAGAGCTCTTACTAGCATACTATAATTAACCAATCAAGTAAAACACATGTTGGCAAGAGAAGGTAATACGCTCATCTTGGTAAGTAGGACCGCACCTATTTATTGCCAAACTTCAGGGTTTATTCTACGCCTACATCCAAGAATTACCAGTGTGTATAGATGTACCAGCACTAGCTACATTTTGCTAGCTGTGAAGCTGGTCTGTTTATGTAAGCCAGGTCAGGATTCTGGTTTTTACTTGATAGCTCAAAAAACATATTGCTGTTCTTTGCCTTCAGTGGTATCTGACCTGACGAGGTTTGTGCTAGCACAGATGTAGCTGATCACCAAACCTGTGATTGTGTCATGGCCACTAAGTGCATGAACATGGGTAATCCTGTTAAAGTCAGTAAGAACATCTATCACCTTGATGAGTACTTGTACTTGGCACTGCAGGAAGCAATGGAAAATTCTTGTTTCTGTAGACAGAAGTTCTTTTTCAAGAATAAAGTGAAGAATGTAATTTTTTGCAGATTAGACCTTATGTTGTACTTTGCAAAGAATATTTTTCTATTATTGCTACAGGAAAACAGAGATAAGCACACATCTCTTGCCTTATGTGTTTGTCTGTTACAACTGTTTGGGGTTTTTTCCTTTAAAAAAAAATTCAAATGCAGGGAGGTAAATAACAAGGAGAATGTTGATGAGATATTAATGAACTACTCTGCCTGGAGAGCTTTGATTTACTACTCCATAACAAAGTTAAAATCTTTCAAATACTTAAAAGGCTAGGAAAGTAGCTCTGCAGTGATTTAAACTTGTTACATTTTTAATTTTTTTACCATTTTCTAATATTGCTCTCTGAACGCCCCTGTGTGTTATATAGGTAGTTGGAATATATTTTTATGTGAGTAAATGGTATTTCCTGCAAAGAAGAAAGAGGGGAAAAATAAAGAAGAAAGAGGGGAAAAATATTCTGGAGAGCGAGTTTGTCCATAAAGGGCAAACAATGAGTGTCTTTTGTAAATCTCTTAAGGAGAGAATTGAAGTTCTTTCACTTAAATATAATGACAACAAGAAAAACCAGTCCAAATAGACTCTTTATCCAAGCCTAGCACTTAGGAGAATTAAGACAGGGCAAATGTATGAGCAGCAGAACACACTTCCGTGAACTTTCATTGCACTCAGATGCACGTGCACGTACTTTATTTACGTATCATCTTGAGACAATGAGACCATAAAGACTGCTAGCTAGAAGGATATTTTTTTTTTTAATCCAACATCATGAGATGTGGTAAATGCACCTAAATATTTTAGTACCTCTTTAATACTTTAGCCCCTGGAAGGTCTGTTACACCAAATCTGCACTCTAAGGAGGTGATGTATTTTCAGGACTGGGTGTGAGAGGGGAAATGAGAGCTGCTTTTTGTTCCTCGCTCTGTCACCAAGCGGCTTGGTGAGCTTGGAGCAGTTGTTTAATTTCCTTCTGAGAATTTTAGGGGAAAATATTGTGTGTTAGAGACCTGTAAACCCTCTTTAATATTTGTGCATGCAAATTTATCCAGAGCTGCCATCTGGGTGCTTCTGCACTACCTAAATAGTTTTCTGCAGGTAACTGGGATCAGGTATGTTTAATGCGATTGCTGACACTCTGAATTTCTGTAAGCAAAGTCTTTGCAAGGAACTCTAGCTGCAACTGCTTTTATGAAATAAATGAGCCCTATCACAGCTATTTAATAGTATGTACAGAACAGTTTAGGGAAAATGGTTAAAAATGTAGTAATCTGAAATGAGGGTGGGATTTAAACTTGTAGCTCAGAAGCTTGTGTTCTAGATTTGGCTTTGATACCAGCAATCAGGCAGCTGTCTGTAAAGTGCAAGTGGATTCCAGGGATCCCTGTGAGCCAGGAGTTTGTTTTGACATCTCTTGTCAAAGTCGGTGGCTGTGCATCCCCTACCATTCTTTTGATGCAGCTGATCAGAAGAGAGCACAATGTACAGAACAAATGACATCACCCCCCTTTTTTTGTTTTCTCCATGCCTGTTTTCTCAGCTGACACTTGACCAGACTTGAACCTATGTAACTTGTGAGCTTTGGAGGGATAAAAGGACAAATAATGCTGTAGGGAGAGGAATCAGGTCAGATTATTTTTTTTTTTTTTTTTACTCTAATGTTGCTGTACTTTACTGGTTTTGAAATCTTAACCTAATGGAAGGAGAGTAAATCATTGTAGAACTGAGACAAAAGAAGGGATTTACAACCCAAGGTGAATCAAATGCAAACCACAAGGAACTTCAGTGCAAAGTCTGCCAAACAGATCTACGGTCTGTTTCCAAGGTGTGGGGTTTGTATTTTTTTATTATGCATTTCCTATGCCCATTTGACCTGATGGGAAATCAAAAGAAAATCACATGTAGGAGTAACAACATAAGAGGTAGATCATTGACTAAGAAAATAATGGAGAAAATGAATGCTATCATTAGATTGATGCATCTTCTCCGTCTTCTGCCTCCCAACTATGCACACTTGTGAATCTGCTTAGATGATCTAAAGTAAGAGAAGAAAGACAATTGCAGCTCTTGCCAAACCCAGGGAAAAGCAAGGAGAGGGGAAAAAAAACGGCAAAAATAAATCCCAAGGCAGAGTGAATGACAACCCAAGCAAAAAGCCAACACTTTTGCCTCTGGCAGTCGGGCAGGTTTTGTGAGCTTTTTCTCTTCCCTTGGCCTTAAACTAAATAAATAAATAAGTACATCAACTAGCCTTATTAACAAGGACTAGGAAGCTGGTGGTTGTAATAATATCTCCCCTTCACCTAGGGCAGAGGTTCTATTCTATTTCCTTTCACGTATATGGCAAAGGTCAGCTATTGAGAGCGAGTTGTCATTGCTGCTGTGAGCGTCTCTGTCTCTCTATTACAAGCTACTACTGTTTCAGTCCCAAGTGGTTTTTTTTAAAGCTTCAGCATCCCAAGCTTATTGGGAGAGGAAATGTACCAAAAAAAGCAACCCACAAACAAGGTTAAAAGCACAAATAAAGACGGAGAGAGAAATAGAAAGGGGAGGAGAAAAAAGGAGGGGGGGGATCAGTCCAATTTTCTTTGGAGACGTATCGCATTGTTGGGGCTGTCTGGCAGTTTTCCAGTGCTTCAATTGAAAGCGAATTTCTTTTATTGAATTCCATCCAGAGATATCATAACCTCAAAAGGCTACTATTACCCAGAGGGTTTCAAATGAAACCATCTGAGCGTGACTTTTGAAATGCAAGAAGTCACAATTGTCGTTTGACAACATGGGACCTGTCAAGGGCCCTTTCCAGGCAGACAAGTTGTTTACATAATCCTTCCACCCACCCCATTGAGGTGAAAACCCTTCTATTGCTGGTCTTTTTTCCTTAGCAGGTGCAGCATCAAAACAACAACAATAATAATAATAATAATTAAAAAAATCTCTGTTGAACTCCACCAAACCATCCCATGCCTTGACAAGCAAACTTTACACATCAGGTTTTTGAATGTGCTTTGGAGGGCAATGGAGTGGGCAACTGAAAGACCTCTAGGCTTTAATGAACCAGGTTACTCTTCCTGTAGTAGTCATGATCATAATAACCCAGAAATGCAATAACAAGTCAAAGATCAAGGTGCTGAAAAAAGACATTAAAGAAAATGCAGCCACAAACCTTAGTGAAACCAGAGGGCAAAACTTCATTGAGTGTGGTTCTCCAAGCTCGTGAAACACATCGGGTGCCCTCTGCTTCCCCTGGTGATGGTAAGAGTGAAACACAGGTGGCCACTGGTGTTAGGAATCGCTGTCACGTACCCTTGCCCTTTGCTGGGTGACGTGACGTGGATGTGAAAGCTTGAGGATGAATGGTATCCTTCCTCCAGCTCCTGGACGGCAACACGTTGTTGGGAATCTTACTAGAGACATCTGAAGTTAATTGCTAGTTTGACAATTTTGACTGGTCTCCACAGATGTTAAGATGGTCTGTGTGTATGCATGCAGATTTTCAACGGATTTTTTTTTTTTTTTTTTTTTGGCTGTGGATATACTCTGTATCAGTAGGGCCCAAGGTGGAATTGTAATGATATTCCCACACTTAACTAGGAGGTTTTGATGTGATAGGAATCAATGTATGGTATGTATAGTGCTTGTATTTTACTGAGGGCAGAAAAAACTAGCAAAAAACCAGTGGTGATGTTTTGATACAGGCTCCACTCACATGGACTGTCTGTTGAGAGGGCAAAGAAGTTTGCAGTGAAAAGGGGAGGAAATCATAAAGCATCCAGTAGGCAGGCTACATAAAGCAGTTGCGGGAGGCAAATGGAAATAAATTTGACTAAGATCTGGTAAGAAGAAAAATACATAAAAGTGGCATGTGGGAGAAACTGAATGAAAACCCAAATGGGGTACAGCGTTTTCCTTGTGTATGGTCACAACATGGCATGCTTGGAGGGCGGGGCGGGGGGAGCAAGGGGGGGTAGAACTTGGGTTGACAGTTGTGAAGCAGTGGACAAGCTGGTTCAGAAATCTTTTGGCAGCAGTTTGAAACTGGTGACCAAAATGACAAGCTGCGCTTTGGTAGCACTATGTGGGTGAGAAGGTAAATGTTATTTATGATTCACTGCTCTGCAAAATCCCTGGTGGAGATGAAAATACCTTTGAAAAATGCCTTTAGTATTGTGCCTTTCTAGGAAAAAAAAAAGAAAGAAAAAGGGGAGTAAATGAAACATTTATCTTCAAGCAGGAGAGACAAGATGTAGGTGCGATAGTGATCAGTTTGAATTCCTCAATACGCCCACGACTACTTACGTGTAATTTTTGTGCAACAGAGTGTGAGATCAAGACAAGAAGTTTAGTTGATGAACACTTCATAGAGCAAAGTGTTTCAGATCACATGTAGGAGCGACTGGTGGGTGTCAGATGAATGTAGATATGTAGTGGAATAATGAACGTTGTGTGGAAAACAACATAAAGTCTTATAGGATGATAACATTCTGAAGTCCCAAAGAGCCTAAATAATTTTTTTTTTTTTTTTTTTTTTTTTTTTTTTTTACACATAAGACAGAAAACAAACTTTACTGTGCAGGGAATATCTGAAGGAGAAGATAATACAAAGAAGAGCATGAGTACATTTATTTGTCTTACATTTACCAGCTTATATTGTAGGACTACTGCATCTTGAAAAGTGGTCTTGATATAAAACTTTCAAGTGTACTCTAGAAACTTCTTGTGTGAAAGAAATTATGCTGGCAAACCAGAAAGGCTGAAGCAAGTGGAAGATAAAAAGCTGGCAATACTCTGGTCATTTGCCAAATTAAAAGGAGATACTTGGAAAAGAACATCTGAAGTTTGGGAAATCTAATGAAACTTTCCTATGAGGTCAGAAAAAAATTTAAAGGAAATCATGAAAGTTATGTGCTTTGAGGTTCTGTTGGCAAACCTCTCCCCAGCATTGTATTCTCTATCTAGACACTGATAATTTATCAGAGGCTACTTAGAACTGGCCTTCTACTCCAGGTCATTCAGAGGCATCCAAAAGAAAACACTGAAGAATGCCATGCAGGAAAAATTTGCCCTTAAGCGGTAACGGATTATTGATGGTAAAATGCCTCCATATCTTAGGGCTCCATTAAGAAGCTTTGGAACAAAGACTTCTTTAAGACCATTGCAGAAAAAGAATTGATGTCTGCTGTCTCTAACTACAGGGGTACAAAGGCAGACAGGAATGACAATATACAGAACTGCAATAGTGAGAGGCTTCTTAGGAGAAAAAAGCTGTAAGCTTATATTTCATAATGCTGAGTAGGTTTTTGAATTACAAGTGAAGGAACATATTGATGAGCCCTCTAATAGCACTGTAGCAAACCCTGCAAAATCCAGTGCTATTGGAAATTAGTCAGTATACACGATACAATAGCATATGGAACAGATGCTGGAGTTCTGCTGCAAGAAGAATACTAATTCTGGATATGTGCCTGATCCAGATGTCCTTTCATAAAAACAAAACAAAACAAAAAAACAAAACCCAACCAAAAAATAGTTGCAGCTATTGCCTTAGAAGCCACAGTAAATCCATAAATATAATAATGCACAGCAACAGCAAAAAATATATTAGGGGCAAATTTGCAAGGCGTGGTCGCTCTTTCACTCCACCTTTATGTGAGCATAATTCTATTGATCACACTTCTGTCAGGAGAGGAGATCAGGACTTTAGCATTGGTAATCTTTTCTGATTAATGAAAACAATTGTATCTCAATTGCAATGCATTGTATAAGCTAGGTAATGAAAGCATTCTTACAAATCTGAGAGGGTGGGTTTGTGCAAAAGAGCTACTGACTGACTCTACTGTCTCTCAGTGGGGGAAATACATTATTTTTGGCTCTGTGGTGAGTTGGAATATGAATATCAGTGGTATTATTTTTGTGAAGTGTCTCCTTATCAACAACAGAAAAAGGTATTATGGCAGAAAATGAGTCAACTGATTTTAGTGGCTGATGCAAGTGAACTGCGACAGGCTGGGAGCCTACAAGTGTTAGGCATGAAAATCCCACTGAGGTTCTCTGTCTTGTCTTCATACAGTAAGAACTGTTGGAGTTTAAAAATACACTATTTATTTGTGGGGTACTTTTTTTTCCCCTGTACGTTGTGTAAGGCTGTTGCAATTAAACATGATCTGTAAGCATATTTTTGAACAAAAGTATTTGTGGCAGAAGAAAATTGATATTTTTGTGTCATGTTAATTATTAATATACTAATTAATGTATTTTCCAGACTAATACATGTTACCGTTGTGTATGTGGTCTGTCAGTAGTAGTTGAAAACTGAAATATCATGAGGCACTGCAGTAGATCAGGTGAACTCAAATAAGTATATCTGCCTTTAAACTGGGTTGTTTTGTTCTGATTAACCTAAAAGAAATAAATGGGAATTTCTTGAATGAAAAGTTTATTTTTACAAAACCTCCTTGTTTCACTTGAAGCTCTTGTTAGAAAATTCCCAGCCACAAGTGCAATATGATTAAATCTCGGACTCGTTATTAAAGCTAATAGTGTTTGCTGTGATTTTATTTTATCTTATGATCCAAAATAACATATATAGCATTTCACCAGATGCTTGCTGTAGTTGTAGCTCAGCTGTACTCTAGTTCAGGTGCTCTCTGCAGGAAGTGCTTGAAAAAACGAAGGAAAAAAATAAGTATGAGGCAGGTCACTCATTCTGTCCAGTGCAGCTCTAGCATCCCTTCTCTGTGTGTATCTGAGAGAGCATGGCTCTGCGTTAGCAAAACAAACACATCTTTCCAATTCCTTTCTGTTGTCATCCAAAGCAAGCCACCAAGCCAACCTGTACACTGTGCATGCTGGAAACAGGCATATTGCAGCTCAGTCATAAAGCGATACACTCAGTGCCTGTGTCCCAGGATGTGCAGGAGATCAACCTGCTTTGTGCTGTACCTCCTCCAACAGCTTGTCTTTGGACAGGGTTTCATGCATGTGTGAAGCCTGGTTATCTCTCTGCTGATCTCAGGAATGAACCTGGCTGCTTATTTCTTGTCTGACAGTGCTGGCATGGCAATGTCTGCAGAGATTGATTGATCAGTCATGGCTAAATAAGTGTAACCATTCTTGGTGGCAGCAGTGGATTTTGTGTGATGCATTTCTCCCCTTCAGGTTTTAGAAACCGTTTACTTCCAGAGGTGAGAATGAAACTGTTAATTTTGAGACTTGTAAAACTAAGAAAGAACACACTGATGTGTGGCTATATTTACAAATCCTTCATCAGTACCTCTGTATGTTTCTTGATAACTTTTCCATGTAATAATTTTGGGGTAAGTTTTGGCCAGAAGCAATGTTCCGTATTGCAGGATAAAATGTTTCAGTGTCTCTGGATTGAGAACAGCAGGTTTTTTTCAGACATGTTGATTCTGTGCAGGCTATCTCCTGTTTAGTGCAGTATCTCACAGGACAAAAGTAAATACATGGGAGATTCCCACATTTGTGAGTGATACTAGCTGTATACTTTACTTTCTGAGGAAAGCGTATTTCCTCTATGGGTCTCTAAACAATTTGGAACTGATGGTTTTGCTTATACAAGAATCTCTCATTTGCTGGAATACAGGGATTTAGTGACCCTCGCGACTTAGCACAGCAGGTGTCAGCCTTCAAAAGTGGGAGTAGACTGGAGAACTGATGCTTTGAAATACTGGCATTTAATTTTTTTTCTGTTGGAATTAGGTTGAGCTGATGTATCTTGATCTATGGCAGAGGCTCTTTGCTATAAATGGTTGGGTTGCAGGAGTGGCAGCAAAAAGTAAAGTAGGGAGGTAAATCTTATGTCTGGTACTGGACAGAGTACTCTTTCTGTGGGCTAAGAGAGAAAGGCTGGTCCTGTCTCAGCAAAATGACAAACTGATCTCATTAATTCCTTCCCATCACCACTGAGCTTTCAAACAGGGAAATGTGAGGGTTTTTTTTCTAAAAGTAGAGAGCAGTAAATCCATATACCTACTATCGAAAAGAGCATGTGAAAGTGCAGTGGCAAAAGATGTCTGAAAATGTTGTGTTAATCCTTCTTGTCTAGTGGAAATAGATACTGAGGCAATCTTCAGGTAAGACAATTCAGTGGGAAAGGTGGTCCTCAGGATGAGAAGGAGACTCTTGCGCCCTGGCCTGGATGAGCTGTCAGATAGAGCCAGGAGACATGGCTTCGCACTGAGTAACACATGTTGAGATCTGATAAAACAGGACTCACATGGAGTTTCATGGCAGCAGGTTACTCAGCTCATTTGATCATAATTCAAGCCATTTGTGTAACTAATGATGCTCTCAGATGTTTGGCAGAATAAACTAATCAGCCGTTTAACAGCAGCACAGCTTCTCTGTGGCTCAACATGGATCCAAGGAATTCTGCTGCAGTCAAAGATGCAGCTCCTATATCTGTCTGTGCATTCAGTAACCTTTCAGTGGACATATCTATATAACAAATAGTTCAGCAGGAAGAAAGAACGTGCTTGGGAAAAGGCGTTCTTGGTCAGTTGCTGCACATCTGGTTTAATGGCTTTATGGTGAGGCAGTGTACCAACTCAGCATGTGTTCTGCTAATTCTGAAACGGTGTGAATCAAATAGGCTCATGGATGAATGACCCATTATGTGGTTTGCAGGTTTTCTAAGTCTCTCATGCTAACCCAAGGCCACTTCAGGTTAAACAATCACACGTAAGTTGCCTGAAAGATGAACCTGATGATATAGTCACAGCAGCTGGTTTTCAGCTTTTGTATTTTGATATCTGTCCCTTGGTTTGTGGTTTTTTTTTTGTTGTTGTTGTTGTTGTTTTCCCCTTAGGGGAGTACTGATGAGACCTGCTGGCCTTAATAGAATTGTATTATAGGCCAGATCCTTAGCTGTTATTAATAGGTGCAGCTCATTGGATGTCAGTGCAGCTGCACTGGTTTGTATTAGTAAGGAAAGTAGTTGCCTAATGCATTTACAAACCAGTTTTCTTGATGTATTTAGAGAAGAGTTAAGCTGGAGAAACTCTTCACACTCTCTCTAAAGGTGAAAAACTACCCATTGCTATAAAGGGCACAATCCTATCAGTAAACCACTGAACAGGTTAAAGGAGGCTCAGGAAACCAGCTATTATAGAGAAGTTGTAGTGGTGTTTTTTTTTGGTTTGTTTGTTTGGGTTTTTTTAACATCCACTTTGTAGGTCCCTGAAAACAATATTTAAAGTAAAGGTGCTGGGTAAATACCTAGTTCTGCAACTGCAAACCCATCATATTACTGCTATGCAAGCACACATATTGTAACAATGTGTTACCTTGTCCCTGGAACAAAAAACACAGGTGCAGTTAATGATAATTTTTGATGAGAGCAAGATTGCTTTAAAGAGGAAGAATTCGGTAGATTAGCTGAATGACTAATTCACCAAGGAAGCAAATCTGTCCTTTTATGGGATAATGAGTTTTCTAAGTTTTGAGTTTTAAAAGCTTCATTTAAGTTTCAGCAGAATATATTTGATAGAAAAAGAGGAATGTGTTTCCAATAGAACTAAAATCCTTAAAGGTTTCTTTTTGGCTGCTGTTTCTGCTCTAAACAGAGGCTAGGATGATTTATTTATCCTTTTGTTTGGTCTCTGATACACTTACTGAGGAATAGCTGCTTGCCGAACCTGGGTATAGTTTGCATACTAATCATTTTTGTAATTGATCTTTCTAGCTTTCTTCATTGTGCCGTGGAAGGTTGTCAGCCGCTTCTTTGAAGCTAACTAATGATCATGCAAGCAAAGAATCTGCAGTGGGAGCCAGGATCTCCCTGGCACTGTAGCAATGCAGCTTCCACGTGCTGGCGCTCTCCTGTTATGTTCCGTGCTGTTATTCAGGTGAGCTTGGAGGTAGAAAGCTTTCATTACCATACATATCTTGGGAGACAGGCCAGTGCAACGATGTTTCCCAAAATGGAGGAAAACCCAAAAAGGCCAGTGCAATGCTCTTCTCCTTTGTGTTAAAAGCTGGCATATTTGCCATGCAGAAGGCAGCTAGCTGATATTCCTTTACATAATCTGCACTCGGAGGCTTATAAACTCCAAAATTGGGCATACCCTCCTTTTTCTCACTCGAGTATTCACAACAATGTTTATGTAACTGAAAACTGCATACAGGAGAGGCTGGACTGGCATCTGTGGGACTCTTTGTGATGACCTGGTTTGAGTTTTGGGTTGGCTCTTTGGATCATCTGTAGTCAGATACTCATCATATAGGATGAGTCTTTTTTTCACTGCTGTGTTTCCTTTCTCCTCACTCTGCCAGTATATGTCTCTAATAAAACCCTCATGTGCCAACTTTTGAATAGATCAGCCTATCTTACTTTATTTCTTCTTTATTTTTCCTTTTTATCTTTATTTCTCTTCTCTTGTCTGTAAGTACTACAGCAGAGCTCTTTTCTCTGCTCTAGTCACCCGTAACCCATAAAATAAACTACTTTTAAAAGGGCGGGGAAGAAACAATAATAGATGGTCTAATAAAAGATACTGTCTCTCCCTACAAGCCTTCTTTCACTTCAATACAATACAGCAGTGTGGTAAAATAAACTGCTGTTGCCATATGTTTTGCTGAAGAATCCCTTCCCCTTTCCCAAGAGGTGACACAGTCACGGTAGTGTTGAATTTGGTATAACTGAAGACTGACCTTTAGAGCTTTTAGTTTGGAAAATGACCATTCTGGGATGTTCCTGTAAGTATTCTGTACTGACAGCCAAGATAATTTCAGTGACAAAGGAGTGAATATATATATATATATGGTTATTTACTCACGTCATCAAATGAACACTGTTGTGATCTTGCTTGCTTCTCCCAGGTGCCTTATTCATCTGGAATAGATCTTGCTGAGGCAGAAACAGGCTGTGGGAGGACAATTGAGAGGAGAAGGGGTTGTGTGGTTTCCCCATCAGTCTTGCTATTAAGCTGAAGATGCGTCCACATCTGGTTTGTACTTAACATGCCACTATTACCATGTGAGAGTAGCACCTTTATGGCAGACGATTTGGGTTCTAGAGTCAGCTTGGCAAAGTGGCAAAGTGTTTTTTTTTTTTTCTGTGCTTTTTTTTCTTTCTTTCTGAGAATGTACTTCAGTCTGGAAGAACAGTGTTTTGTTCTGGTTTTTATTTTCAGCTGTGTATTCATAGGAGATAAGAAATCTGTTTATCAATCACAGCATGAACAAGGCTTGCAGTTTTAATATCTATTAGCAGCCAAGGCAAACTCTCTGCATTTGTCAGTTGGTGTTTATCTAGACTTGCTAACATGTATTGAATTCCTGTTTTCTAGGATTTTATTGTACCTCAGTTTTGTTATATTAAATAACACTTGACACAAAGAATGTTTTCAGACAGAATACTTTCTCAATCAATAACTTACCTGGAAACATTGGTTAGTTTTAATTGTAGTTCATCCTTATATGTATTTGGCTACAACTGACAGACAGTGAAAACCATCAGGAAGCTTTCTAGGCTATAACCTTCTACCCTAGAGGTTGACACAGTGCTGCTCTACTAATGTGACTAGTAGGGGTGTCATTGTCGATACTAGTCTAGTGCTAGCACATAAGCTCCGTACTGCCTGATAATACTATACTTCTATTAGCTGCCACCAGGCTGAAACAAAACCCAGATGTTTGTGGTACTGGGTACCTCTGTCTATGGCACTTGAGGCCAGATTTTTCAAGGACCTCTGTACTTTATGTCAGTGCTGAGCTGCTGGGAAATTTGAACCTGTCAGCTGGGCTTCCTGGATTCTCTCTTCTCAGCACTGGTAGGGGAAATGCGCTGGCAGGGAATACGGGAAACAAAAACCTTGTATGCTGAAGGATACTGGTAGACAAAGAGTTACATTTCATAGTACTGTGAAGCCTTGAGTCTTAAAGGAGGTCTTGTAATGCCAGGGGAAGGATTTAAATTGTAAAATAAAATTGCACTCTTATTTTTAACAGTCATTTGCATGTTGCTATTTGCTTTTCACAGATTCTTATTTTTGTTAGTAGCATTTGGGGCTGGGGAGCATCTTCTATGACAATAGAGTGTCCAGTAGTGTCTTGTGAAAACTTTTACATGTCTAAACTTAAAATACTTTTTTCCTTTTCTTCCTTCTGCAGATCTGAAAGATTTTTTTTTTTTTTTTTCCTTAGGAAATAGGCTTTTTCAGGGCAACATTTTATCTATTCAACTACTGCAGGAAGACTACTAATTGCCTGCCTTGCCTAGTTGCACTGCCTTAAGTCTGATGATACATTTGAAGCTGTACAAGCCACTGGCATCAATGAAATCAGTTCCTAAAAAGTCATATTGTATGAGGGTCGCTATTCTTAAAAGGGTATGAGAACAGTCTTTTCTCACATCAGAAAGCAAACAAACAAAACTTAATATGCATCTTTGCTGAATTGACTGCATCCACCTTTGAAGTTGTAGATATTGACTAAATAGTCTATCAGGGCCAGTCTGAAGTATTTTCATAGCATATCCATCAAAATTATTGTCAAGTGTAGAATGAAAGACATGAGGTGGGTGAGAAAAAAACTAATCTGGATTTGGAGCAGGCATGGGTACCAAGAATATGATAATTTGGGGCTTTCTTCCTTTTCCCTTTCATAGGCCAACTGGTTTTTGCTGCTTCCTTTTTCTCTCCTTTTAAAGTACATCTTTTCCTGTCTGCATTGCGATTTTCTTCCTCTCTGCTGCATGATGCTGCTGACACTGGCCTGTGGTGATTCTGGGCTTTTCTGGCACGGCTCACTGAGATAAAAAGCGACAGCCTGGGAGCCCCGTCTTGTGCTCCAGAGCTTTCAGCCTGTAGCACAGAGCAGTATATCAAACACCAGCAGGCCAACCCCTTTTTGTTGCATTAGCCAGTCAAGCATTTTGTGCTGCTGAATGTCATTTTATTTAACATTTTGTTAAACAACTTCTAAAGGTCTTAACAATATGACAGATGGGGCATTGAATGGATGCTTTAATGGCTGAGCATTAGTTTGCTTTGGTTTGATAGTGTTTATTGTTAGTTAAGTACTGTTTAAATAAATCAGTCTTTCCCCTCTCTCTTTTACAATGCAGACACATTCAAGAGAGGGTTTTATTCTTCGTGTGGTGGGTGTGTGTTTCAGTCTGTCATGCAGACATGATGTATGTTGGTCTCATTTCCAGTCAATCTCTGCCTCATAGGATATGACTCCAAGGTCTGGATCATGTCTGTAAAGGTTAAGGCATATCCTAAGGATTCTGCCTAGTGGATACTAGAGCTACTAAGATGACCTATGGAAAAGTGTGATTTGGAATTATGGTTTTTTTGCCACCTTCTTTCAAGTTACAACCTTCATTGAAATCTGTCCTGTCACTGAATTTATTTTCCTTAACCCCTTAAGCCTGTCTGCTGTTCCAGTTGAGTCCATGCGAAGGTGACAAACTGAGGCAACCATATTCCTTCCAAAGGTGAGAAAACCAAATAAAGTGTATGCACACAGGCTCTCCCTTTGGTACACACAGAAAAGTTTCCTTCCTGCAGGAAGCAGGCAGCTGCCTCAAATCTCCATGTACCATGCTGAGTACACCTGACAAGTCAGTTCAGAGCCTGCCGCCAAGGCCCGTGTATGGACAGACAGTGGCGGGTGGCAGGCAGAGCATGCTGTATCTGTAGCTAGTCTAGCGACATTTTTCAGATATGGCCACTGATTTCTGTTACCAAGGTATTGAAGCTGTACACCTTTTCCTTTTGGTAAGCACTGAAATGCTGGAATTAGAAGTTATTACGTGTATTAGATTTCAGGGATTTGTTGTAGATGTTCTTTTACATCCAGTGGGCAAGGCAGGGACAAATTTCTTGGCAGTGTGAGGATTTTGTTTTAGTGAGACTGAAAGATCAGTGCTGGAATGGGGTGAATCTGGGAATAAAATCTTTGGAAAGTTGAAGAGAAGCTACCTCCTCCTTGCTGCAGGTGGGAGGCTGGGAAACAGAGGAGCAGCATTTCTTCCTAGAAGCAGCTGCCATCCCCACAGCATCTCTCACAACATCAGTGGAGTCCAGTATGGGCCCCTGAGTTCTGGCATGGGCATGCTTGGCTGCAAAGCTATGGCTATTTTGCAGCTTGCAGAAGTCTGATGTCTTAGTCAAAGCTGCCAGTTTTGCCTTTGTAAACAGCCTGCACTAGCAGTAGATGTTTTCAAGCTGTTGGGAGGAGTCATCAAGGTAGGAAACGTAAGCAGTGTAAGCCTCTTCATCTTTTTCTGACAACATGTGTTAATGTCAAGTACCTGTCAGGATTAGTCCTTGGCTTGAGTACAGGTATCAGCAGTCTATTTCCAGAATCTAGAAAAAAAGATACAAGATATGAATCCAAGAGTCATAGATTTGGTGTGACTATTGATATTTAGAGTGGTTTGTACTTCTGGGGAAGTCCAGCTGACTAAGCTGACTGTAGCATTCCAGAATATGGAAAGGCTTGATTTTTTTTTCCTGAGGCAACTGTGAATTTACATCTTTGATCAAATTTTTGGTCTGTGGTGGTTCTTAGAGGTCCACTTTTAACAGTAGCAGGGAACACTTCTGGTGTCTGGTTCTAATTCTAAGTTCTGGTAAACATAGCTCACCCGTCTTTTACTCCCTTGGCTGTCTCCAGTGGCACAGTTATTCTTCATTTCCCTTTCCGGTGAAGCCTTTTCATGCATTATCATTCATGCACAGGTAGATATGTTTAATCCTGATGATGTATTTGCTTTAGAGTAAAACATCAATATATGACTAAACACTGTTCAGACTGTAAGATCCTTAGAGCAGACACTGCCCCTTGTTTAGTTTGTACAAGCCACAGTTCGGTACACTGAAAGCATGGACACAAGCCACAATTACTGCAGTTGTATAGGTTTTTTTCTCTAAAGGCCTAGAAATTACTAGAATAACTCAGTGATGTTAACTGCTGGGTGCAGGCCCGATCCATATTTAAGGTGGCTTCCAAAGTATTTTGCAGAAGACGCTGTAGCTGCTCCTCTGAATCAAGGACAAAGAAAAAAATCAGTGGAAGCTGCACCTTAAATTAGGGAAATTAATAGGAAATTAGTATTATTTTGTTCCATAGTGGACATCTGTGCTAATAATTTCAGTATTTTATTTGATAAGTATACAACTAGGGAAGGAAATACAGTCTGTTTCTGAGATGATGCCATTTGCCCACAATTTTTGAGCATCAGCTCCCCATTGGGCAAGTGGGAGCCAATTTACTTATTTAGTCTGTAAGGCAAGGTCACTGCCTTACTAAGCCTCTATACCATTTGTAACTCAATGGTGTCCTGGTCTCACTTTAACCATCCAGGCATTTCTGAGAGATAAATAGCAGTAATACATTTGTTCTGATTAATTTGCAGACTGTTTTTTTTAATTTTATTTTATTAAAAAAACCTCCATCCCGCAAACTTTCAAAACATTGATCTGAAATAACAAAGTGTTACAGATGAGGTCTTCTGATTATTGCCCTTTAAAGCTTTTTTCACATGGCCAGGCTTCACAAAAACCTATTTTACTCAAAGAAATTAGGTTTCTGGTTAGCAGGAGCCCTAAATAGACATGAATTACAGGAACGTCCTTTGAAACCCCACACAGTACTTGTTTCATTAAATCCCATGAAGCGACCTTAATTTAGTGGAACACTGGATAGGTTGTTCTTTTAACCTATTAGCACTTTGGCCAGTCCCATAAACCATATTCATGGATGATTCCATCAAGAAGGACAACAGTGGGATTAATATTATTTCAGGATACAGTAAATGCCACAATGATGAAGCTGTTTAAGATCTGGTGCTCAGTGTGTCACACTGAATGCATTGACATTTACTCTGCTATCACTTCATTTCCAATATTCCTTCCAAATCAGCCGATGCTAATGTTTCAGCGTGTGTGCAGAATACAATTCCATCAGGGCTAGGGACGAGGAGAAATGAGCTCAAAGCAAGTGCCTTCTCCCCTATTCCCTCAGCCCCCTCCCTAATCTCACCCCAGCATGGCAAATGGTTTATCTGTTGCAACTTTGTACAAAGCTAGGCAAGAGCAAGCAGGCAAGTGGAAGTGTGGCAAAATTGGGAATTTGTGTTGTGTGAAGAGTCTGACTGTGGGTTGGCCCACTTGTGGTGCGATCAGGTGTGGGTGCTAGTTCAATTATGTATTTCTTGTCCTGAGAGTACAGTGGGAGAGTCTATTTGCTCACAATGTGGCAGAGAGCCATCTGTTTTCACACAACAGGGATGCCACCCGCTACCTCACTTTGTTATGTGTCATGCTGTCTTCTATAAGGGAAATGTGCTACCTATATACAGACGCCTTCACCACTGTACTTAAACACTAGAAGGCCTTAATGTCTTTCCTCCCCAGCAGCTCTGGAGAGGTAGTGTGGTGCATTATCCTGTTTTACAGGTTGAGGACTCAAAGGGGATTTCAGCTGTAGTTCAGTGGAGAGAAACATGCTATTCTAAAGAGATTCAAGTGGGAGACAAACTGCTGTGACTCAGGCTGTGTAGGAGCCTTGCTTTACACTGTCAACAAAAAAGGATCTCAAATTGCCTTGCTGATGTTAGCACAGGAAACCAGCTGCAGAACAGAGGTTTGAATCCAAGTTTCCCTTGCCTTAGTCTATTCAAGTGGCTTTTCTTCATGTGGCTGAGAAGTAGTAAGAGGAGCAAAGGAGAGAGCTGGGCATGGTGCATGACGGATACTGCCTTGCTGCTGTTAGCCGTGCTGTGTGGCATCAGACAGTCTCCTCAGGTTCATCTGTCATATTCAATTGCAATGCAGGGGAGAATCTTACCCAGCTGGCTTCATTAATCATTACTACACCAGCAAATTCTGGGAAACAGGAAAGATTTGGGACCTGTGTAAGCTAGCACATTGGAGGTGGTACAAACTAGGATTGCTGCTGCTACTCCTGAACCAATTAATGGGTAACAAGATGCCAAAAAGACCATTTAAAACTAAGACCACCCCGGCACAAGAATTTCCTGAGCTGAAAATTTCTGGAGGCTGGGAGATGCAGTAGGGAACTATTTGTGCTCTGGCCTCACTTTTATATTCTTCAGTAAACTTTCTCTGTTGGCCACTACTGGAGATGGTAGAAGGTGGTTATTTGCTCTGACTTGGTGTGATCATTCTTGTGTTGATGAATGACCAAATAAACAGCTCCTTTAGTGAGGAAAACAAGCATTATGAGCACAAAATAAGGAGTTCAGGAGAATTAGGCAGCCATTGGAGACTTTGGACTTGTTGGAAGCATAGGAGGACTTAAGGTTAAAAGGGGCTATCTGGATTTGGGTATAGGTGATTGTAAACAGGGAGGGAAAAACATTGCTTTCTGGCTAGCCCTCTCCCCTTTGCTTTGCAGAGACTGCATTGTTCTGGGTCACTAGGCAGGTCATGATTAGCCCTACCTCTGTGTGGTATACACATTCACTAATGCAGAGCAATGCTATGCACAAAAGAAGACAAAGCACCCGCTTTGGGATTTTAAACATGTCAGAGGCTTCTCATGGGCAGAAGAATTTGTGGACTGCTATCAGCAGGTATTTTTCTGAGCAGCTCTTCTGTTCAGTCAAATCTCGCTGCAAAAGCAAATGGAGAAAACAAATGCAGAGATTTTAATGAAATCAGTTTGGGCTGTTCTGAGGAATCCAATTAGAAACCAGAACTGATTTTTCAATGGGGTCCAATTGGTTTTCCCCTGTTTGGAAATCATAGGCAGAAAATAAAAAATACAGGGAAAGAGCTACATAGTCTGTTTGGTCTATGTTAGGCAATCAATTATGGTAGAGTTGAGGAAATGTAATGCTTGTACTCACATAAATAGGAAATGTGCTGGATTGTGCTCTGCATGGTGGAAATGAACGTGCCTATCTGCGTAATCTTTCTTTTGACTAATTATTTTTCATAATTCAATAAAGATAATTGGATACTTGACTGCATTACTTGCAGTTGTAGCAAGTATAACCCCCTTTGTGCGTCTATTTGGGATTCTAGAGTAAGTAGTCTTCCACAGTGATTCAGTCTTCCCTTGAATATTTTCTAGAGATTTAGAGACAGATTTGTCTTAAATATTGCATTAGTCCTCTGGTTTTACTGGAATAGTGTTGGATCTGAGCTGCTAAGATAAAAATCTGTCAAGGATGGTTTAAATGTATTTTTATTGTATTTCAGGGCACAATCATGGAATAACTTAAGCATTACATTTCTGTAATTTTATGAAGCAAAACGTGTGCTAAAGAGAACTTCTTCCTAAACCCACGGGTCGTCACTGTGCCCTGCTGCAGCCCCCTGGCAAATGTGTTTACTCCTAAAAGCTTGCTCATGGAAGGTCTGTTAGGTCATCCACCAATTCCTAAGCAGCTCTGTCCTGGCTAGGTGCCTAGGGAACAGTGGTCGTAGAGGTGATACGTGCAAACCTGCCTGGGACTGGACGTGGGGAGGGACCACAGGCGGCAGAACACGTCTGGGTGGAAGTCTCCACAGAGAAGATGAAGGCACACAGTGTGGTGAAAACTTCAGCCCCGTGTTCATAGGGTGTCAACAGGGATTTTCTGTCAGCAATTGTCATTTTATTGTATCACCAAAAAACCTGATTACTAATAGCCCATGACTGATGCTATTAACACCTTTGTTGTCTATTTAGAAAAAGATGGCATGTTCCATTTTGAAGGCTTTCATCACATCCTGAGAACTCAAGAAATCAGATGCCAATAGCAGGAAGTGCTAAAATTATAAATTATAAACCCAGACAATTAGACTCATTCTTCATAGAATTGAAATCTACCATTGAAATATATTGAAATACACTAGTCCTCAGTATTTTGATAAAGGTTTTTATCCCCTTTTCTTTTCCTAGAGGGAGGCTATTCATCTAACCACAGTAAGTGAATAGATTTCAGATTCTTACATAGAAAACTATGAATTTGGACTCCATTTTATCTAGAGCGTTTGGATCCCTGTAGCATCTCTTTTGCTCTGCTACAGTTGAGCCATATACTCTTTGCAGTACAGGTCTTCAAGGATTGCATTGCAGCTATTTTGAAAGGGAAGCTGGCATTTAATTTGCTTCTTGTGGCAGGAGTCTGGAGAAGGATTTTGTTGGGGGAGTGGTGAAGAAAGGGCATTTCAGGCCTAGGTCCTGGAGAGAAGCCAGCAGATAGATAAGGTGACCTCTCTTTACCCTGTTGTCTGTGATCCTAGGCTTGTACTAGAAGCCTGTACTTTTGAGATCCCTTGCAGGGTACTGGCACTTCTAAGTTATTGTTAAGCTGGAAGTTGAAACACCATTCTTCTGCCAAAACTCTGACTCTGTCCCATTCTGCAGGGGCCTGGGTGCTGAAAGATGGCACACATGCATAATTTAAGATATCTGATTTCAAAGTTGAGAAATTACATTAGACCGCATGAAAAACATTTCCCTGTGATAGTTTCCATAGCCTTTTCCACTGCAAGTGTGTGAATGCTTCAAAACAAAAATATACTTTGAAAAAATGGTTTGCATTGTCAGTATTTCTTGTTAGGAATTCTCAGGAATATCCCAGCTGTAAGTGCTGACAGATATAATCCTCCTTGTTTTACAGCAGCAGACGAAATTGTTGTAGTTCTAACATGCAACAGAGGCCTCATGATATCACTGGAAGTCAGGTGTCTGCAGGGGACTTTAATAAGCTTGGTCCTGGCAGTGAAGTTTGCCTGTGGCTTTGGGCCCTTTACTTAATCCCTCTGACTCAGGTTCCTCATCTGCAAGGCAAACCTCAGAATACCCTCAGTGAATACCATTAGTAAAGTCAACAGTTACCCGCAATTATTTCCTTGTCTAAATACAGGAAGATAGTCAGACTTTTTGAACCACCACCATGTGGTTCCTTTTTACAAGTTTTTCAACTTTCAGCTGAAGAATAGATACATCATCTCACACGTTTATGTGAATTGGTATTTTGAATCTTCCTGATTTTTAAGCTGCACATAATGAGTCTTCTTTCTGATAAAAGCATTTGGACCATCCCAAACATATCCACCTTTCCTTCACTCTTAATGTGCTGTGTTACTCTTAATGTGCTCTGCTTATAGACTCCCTGTTCTTGTTCCAGTACAGAGACTGCCTGCATAGCTGTGGCTTAGATTTTCAAAAAGACATAAAGGGGTGGTAAAGTACTGAATTCCTGTGGCACTCGGCAGTGCTCTTCAGACTCCCCTGAAAATCTTAGCCTAAGGGTCTAGCTCAAGAAACAAAATCAAAAAAAGCCACATTTCCTCTATGTGGCAGATCAGTGCAGGGGTATTCTCTCCGCTGGGTATCTCACACTTTGTATCTGCTGCTCCCATGCAACAGTGCTGGCCAGGTAATTTGTACTCTGCAGAGACAAAAGTCTACACTGAGGGTTCACTGTGAACTGATTCTTCAAAGTTTCTGCTTTCCCAACACATTTAGCATTGAAAGCTCTACTATGTCCTTTGCTGTGCAAGGTTTTCACCTTTACCAACACTGTTTTGCAGTGGTTTTGATTTACTGCCACATCAAAAGATCCAGCTTACTTCAATCACCTCCCATATTTTCTGTGTTAACAGCTCAACTTTGAGTTATTTAATATGAAGAGTTTGGATACTTGATGATAACATGTTGTAGAAACCTTGTGGAATTTGACGAGAACAGGATCATGCTCATAAAGGTGCCTGACATTTGTTGGTAAAACAAAAGGAGTAAATTTTCTGGGTACCACACAGTCCATGGTTACACTTACTGTCAGCAGCCAGCAGTACGGGACATTGGTTGCATATGCTTAGTGTGTAACTGCAAGTTTTCAATACTGGATTTCAATAGAACTTCTAAAATAGAAGGTTAATGGCAGGAAAAGATTTTTTTCATTTTGAAAGGATGGGCCCTGGAGAACAACTTGCATTTTTTTAAAAAAATGTGACATTGTACTGGTTTAACAGAATCTTGCAGGTTTGACCACTTCATGAACACGTATTGTAAATAATTTATGGCTTCTTTTAGTTCCATATTGTGAATGATATTTGCATTGTATTACCATAATATTAGATTCCTTGGTGACCTATTAATTCAAACTGGAGGTTAACACAGCCTTTTTATAAAATAAACAATAACTTAGTAAGTTGGAAGTGTCAGGAAAATTCAGCGGGGTAAAGAGAAGTAATTTTTTTAAAGTCCAGAAGTCCCTCTGTGGGTGTTGGCATCTAACATTAGCTCCTTGCTTTAAGTGCCTGAGTCACACAGCCCTGTCAAATGACTCCGTGGGCACTTTAATAAGGGCACTCCAATGTGGAGGTGCTGAAAAATACTTTGAAATAAAAACAAAAGTCGTTGGTGCCTTTTCAATAGCTTGAAAGGCAGCCAGGAACTTTTCAGCAAAGCAGCATGTTACTGTATTAACACCAGACAAGTAATTGTGTTGATTGCAACAGGGAAGTCTATACAGGGCATGCTCCAGAAGTTGGCTCTTTCCAACATTGTTGTTAGACACCTCGCAAAGTCAATATGCTTTCTTCTCTGGGAATATAATAGTTTCTATTAATTTCTGCAGATTTCTCCTGCATAGAATGACCTTTCTTCCTTCTCTCTTGCTAACATAAAGTTTACTTTGCACGAGATCTTTGGCTGATGACAGTTGCTCACAAAGCTACGCTGCGCATTTTTTGGTAGATGTGCTCCTGTCTGCCTCCTCACCAACAGGCTCCCTTCACAGATTGTAGGACAATATTGGAAAGCAGATCAGCTAGAGGGCATTGTAGAAGACAGGTGATTAAATTGCAGCTTGGCACCACTGTAAAGTGCAAGTGTGTCCCTTGCAAAGGGTGAGGTACATCTGCACTGCCTATGTATTGAGGCAAAGGAAAGAGAAGAAATACTGCATCTGGCTTGCTTTTGGGCAGAGGATCTCCAAGTGCTAGCTCTTACCCTGGAATCAGTCCTCATGCTTGTTGAGAGCAGTTGAGAGCTTCCTGATGATTTTGGGAGGTTCATATTCAAAGCAGTCATAATGCAGCTGTCCACAATGAGGAAAAGTTGAGCCTTCTGCATGTACCCAACATATCTTTTCCAATTATTTTGTTACCGATGTGTAGATATTGCCCTTTTGGCTTAGGTCTTGAAAATTTTGGGTGGCTTAAACTTGGCTCCGGTTGTCATGAGTAGAGAATCACTGATGCCAGTGTGGTTCTTAGCCCAAGTAGGAACAGTTTCAAAGATCTCTTGGGTCTGGCTCTCTCACATTGTCAAACTAAGTTTCTTGTCCTCAAGATGTGAGCTGGCCCTAACATCTCACTCCTGCTGAGCAGTAGCCCAGCTGACTGTCCTGCATCTCTTTCTTGTTTCCAACTGTACTCTTGTTAAAGTCAGTCCATACAGCTCTTTTGCTGATTACAGCATATTTAGCTGCAGCAGTGCACAGCAATGCTCTTTTCCTTAGAATGGGAATGCTTTATTTTACAGAGAAGAAACAGGATGATTTCCTGTGTGAGACACTGTGAGGATTAATGGGTCTGTCAAGATCCATAATCGGTGGCTTAGCAGAGCTGACACATGAAAGGACCGCAGTGGTATGTGAACCACCTTTGGGCTTGAAACTATTTCTGTAGTTCAGTCCCAGAGAACTGAATGAACATGGACTCAGAATTCAATTACTTCCTCATCAGCCCCAGTAGAGATCCATCTGCATGCCAGGAGAGAGCATTGCTGAGCGAGAACATAGTGCTGCCCTCGCAGGGATCCCATTGCAGGACACACTTCTGTCCTCTAAAGCCTGCACGTTTGACTGGAAAATTTCAAAGATTTCTGTCTACCTCATGACGAACTCGTAGTCCTCAATAGTATGTCATGCAATATTTTTGAAAGCTCTTTTCATACTTTACAGAGACTTGGGGACAGATCCTGGTCCCATGTGAACTGATGGAAGAAACTTCTCTTCAGTAGGGTAGAAGCATGCCCTTGGGAATTTTCAGGGTTAAAGGACAAGGAGTGGAGCAGGATGGATATTTCTGAGTTCTTTATTTTTCAAAAGCAGTTTTAGCCATCTGGGGGTCAAATCTTTACTCAGGCAAAATTTCCTATCTACCTGTCCTTGGATGGAGGAGAAAAAAAAAAACCAAAGGAAAACAATTTACAGATAGCTAGTAGCCTTTCCTGCAATGACCGCGTGTCTTTCAGTTTACCAGTTTGAGGAACAAAAACTGTGGACTGCCTTTATAGCATTGGAGGAGATTAATAATGTCTATGTCATGCTTTCGGCTGCAGTATGTAGCGATCAGAGATAGTGGTGGTTTATTTTGCAGCCATAACTCTTCCATAGGCTGCAGGAAAAGGAGGGGTGTCCTCCTAAATTTCACAAGGTGTAGCGCTAAACCTGCTGTATCTCTAACTTCCTCAGTACAGCAATCTGAAGCAAAAGCTTTCAATGAAAAGGAATCTTCTACATGTTTTGAATGTTTAATGATATTTCATTTAAACAGTCTCTTTCCTCTGTTTCTTTTGCTTGATGCATTCCCTTTTGTGCACCCTTTCTTAGTTCCCATGTCTGGTTGAAAGACCAGTCTGCTCATCTTTGGTGGGAGATTTGCCAGGGAAAACCTACTGGTTTTCCCACTGGCTTACTAGCCAGTGGTTTGTACAGAGGAACTCCAGTCTGGGTGTGCTTCTCCAAGCGACACTGAGAATTTGAAGGGCACTGGTACAGTGAAACCTACCCAGGCTGGTCCTTCCAGTCTAGGGTGAGATTTGCCCTGTCAGCCCCAAAGGTTCACATCCCATCCTTTGGCTGCAGGTAGCTCCTGTGGCTTCTGGTAGGAGTCACCCATAGCATACAACAGGACCTCAAAAAGTTATTGTTAATCATTTACCCACAAACATTTCAAACGAAACCGCAGTCCAGCTGTAAAGGTTTCCGATTTCCTGAGATGGGCTAGTGAATCTGAAAGGTGCTGCCTTGGATCTGTTTTTCTTTTGGCTTTCCTTTCACCCTGAATTTTATTTGTATTTCCCCCTGTGGTGCTGACAGGATAATAATATTGTAACATTGTCACATCTGGTTAGGGAGAGGGGCAGGAGGAGGAGGAAATGAGGAACTCTCTTCTGAACTAACCTCAACTCTGCTCTATAAACAAATGAACACAGGAAACTCTGCAGTGAGTGGGCCACAGGCTCCCTCCCTTCTGCAGGGGAATGTCTTGCATTTTTTCTACACCCAGTGCTCTCATTAACTTCAGTGAACTCCAGAGACCCTGGCACATGAAGATTCAGAAAGTTGGTGCTAATGCAACCTTTCATCTACTGTCTTTTTTCCCCCTGAAGTCAGTGGGAGGCTTGGATGCTCAAGAATGTCTGTTTGTATCTGAACATTGGGGTATTTCTCTTTTGCAATCTCTCAGGTTGCTCATTTGTACCCTGGCAGGGGCAGGCTCCCAGGAGGTCACCAGATGACCTGTAGGACCAGGGTTCTCCGCACAAAATAAGCAAAAATGAGACAACAGTGTTTTAGATTTATTCGGTTTATTTTTGTTGTTTTTTTTTTTTTAAATGAGGAAAAAAATATCTCTGTGAGCAATGGTAAAATTTTCAAGAATGATCACTAATTATTATTTGTTATGTCTTTAAATCAACTTTGAAAATAAGACAGAAGTTTCCAAACTGCTGCCTCAAGTTTTGTGGTAAGCATCCAGGCATTGTAAATGGGATATCTTTTGCTTTCAAAGCTGCAAAAAGACATTAGAGTGAAAAAGTTTTTTCTTTCTGACAATAAAAAGGATTAAAAAAAAAAAGTATCAGAAGAACCCCTTTTCCCACTCTTTCCCATTCTTGGGGCTCAATAAAATCTACTGTTGCCTGTTTGTATGACCCTTTTTGTTCTGCAGTTGGATAAAACCCTTCCGCGAAGCGCAACGTGATTCCAAGACTATTTTTGGCCTTGCTAATCTTGAAAACGCAGCTTCATGACACGGAGCCTGAGGTGGCTCACCAGATCCGTACTTCTGCTGGCAGCTTGAGCTCAGTCCCTCTGAGCTCTGTTGCCAGGCTCCTGTTTAGTCAGGTAGAAGTTCAGTCTGTGTGATGTTAGCAAGCAAGCTTCCCTATCTGAGACGCTCTTCATCTTCTTGATGGATACTTTTTTGGTGCATGTGTGTTCATATTAAGCATGAGTGCAGCAGATCTGGTCTTTTTTTTTTTTTTTTCCCCTTCTCCACCTCCCAGCTCCCCTTCTGCTGTGTTTGGGAACCCCTTTATGGCAGCTTCTTTGTCTTTGCAGATGTAGCATGGTTATGCAGCAAGATGAAATGCCTCTGCTGTCAGGGAGCCAGCCCAGCTGGATGAGATCAGGTTACTGATGGCATGAAAATGCTCTGCTTATATCATCCTCAGGCTGAAGAATTGCATTCAGGTGTTGCACACCAGTTTTGAATAAATATGGGGGCATATTGAGAAAGATCTGTAAAGCAGCTGGTATGCACCATTCTCCTGTGTTTTCTTCTTGTTTTTTTTTTTCTAGGTTTGTTTTTGTTTTGTTAAGAGGGTAAATTTTATGCTCTAAGTCTGAGCAGAGGGAGAGGAGTCTGCAAGGAAGTGAGGGGTTTTCTCATCTTCAAGGCTTTTACTCCCTTTTTTCCTAAGGAGGACTCTCTCTGTAGCTCCAGCAGACAGGGGACTGTGGTGACAAGACACAAAGCTCTTTACAATCTGTGCTGAATCTCCTCTGGGCAGACCAAGTACTTGGCCTGTGTCTCTGCTGAGTCCTGAGAAGTAGAGCTATCCTGAGCTGTGTCAGTGGGGAATGAAAAGAGAGCATGAGAAGGAATGGTGCGTATGCAGAGGGTTTCTGTGTATGCTTGCTGAAGATTAATGCAGATCTAGGGAATCTGAAGAGTTATGGGCTTGAGATTTTCCTTTTTCAGAAAGAAGGAAACTTTGCTTCTCTGTACAGAAATTTGCAGAAATCCACAGGGGAAATCCTAGAGGCTTTTGCTCCTTCCTTTCTTTCTTTTTAGTTTTTTTCCATGTTCAGAATTTTTTTTTTTCCCCCTCAGATTCTTTCTGCCAGGACATGTACTACAAATTATGTAGTTTAAAACAGCAACCAAACCAATATATCAATTCAGGAGATAAGATTCTGTACACAAAGAGCTTCTTAGAACATAGAGAGACAGTTCAGCCTCCAGTATCAAGGAGGCTGAGACTCAGCTTTACTCTTAGTCATGCTCCATGCATACTCCTAGGTGAAAGGCAGTGAGTCCAGGGGTATGACAGGTAATATAATATGATGGTAAGTGGGCCTCCAGCTCTGAACAAAGGAACCACTGTGACTTCTTTTGACGCCTGGACAGGTGAGTTGTCTGCTGGGTTCTTTGGTTAAGGGATGGTATATTCCCTGGGAGGACCAGAGACCTTAAGGGTTTAGACTGAAAAAAAGAAGTGGAAATCAGGATAGTATTTCCAGTGCTACTGTGCACTAGAGAAAGATTGTGATTATCCTGGCACAGAGTCTGGGTACCATCTCTGCAGAGTGATGACTGTTTCAACCCCATTGCTAGTCACTAGGCTTGGGGGTTTCATTTTATTGGGGGAATCTGTTCAAGTTCAAGCCATTAAAGAGGCTTTTTTGTATGCGATACAGTATAGTCACTAAAGTTGGGGGGTAAATGATGAATACTCCTGGAAGAAGGAAGTGTTGAGGCTGTTTGGGACTGCCATTGCTTGCCTGTGGTGTGTGGACTATTACCCTGGCAACTAAGATAGCAACAGTCAGATCCAGCAATGTCATCTGGCAACAGCAGTGGGACTTCTGTGGGACAGTAATTCAGTGGTGAGGCACAATTACTGACAGTGTTACATAGAATTAGAATGTATAAAGTGGTTTTGGCTATGACTTTTGTATTTTGTGTGTTCCTGGGGAAATCTTTCCTTTTAGGTTTGCTTTTTACCTGGGGGAATTTTTTTACACGCTTAATTTCTTTAAGAAGTCTGACTGTTCAGGGTGTACTTTGCATCCTTGTTGTTGGCTCAGTGCTGGTCCTGAATGCCAAGAGCAAAGACATTAAATATTACATTTGCTAAACAAAACTGACACATTCCTACTTTCACACAAGGAAGCAGCAGCACTCCCGATGCTCCTGAGAGTTAAAAATGATCCATTTTATTGAGCGATATAATGACAGCACTAGCTGAGCAGAGCAGTAATTATTATCTCTAGGAGACCCAAGAGAACAATTTTTTAAAAAGAAAATAGTGTTTTTCATGTATTTCTTTAAATTCTGATATCAGCAGTTCAAGATTTGTCAGGCGTAACTAAAAATAGGAATTGCAGCCTGACGCGTTTCAGGGGACAGATTGTGGAGGCCTATTGAAGTCAATGGGGTGGGATACAACCCAGTGTAATGGTATGAGAGTTTGTCTGTCCGTTGGCTTCAATATGTAGTGAAAACCTAGCAGCGCTCAGCATTCGTATGACAGAGGTCTTGGCAAAAAAAAGAAGGGAGTGTGTATTCAGGCCATTTGGGAGTGAGGGTAGGCAGTCAGACTCCATTTTTTCCCCTCGAATTTTCATAAAGACAGGTGGCCTGACTCCTGCCTCCTCTCAATCTGTGTATGTGGCAATGTAATATGTGAAGTTATAAAGTTAAAGAAAACTTGAGAGGCAGCAAGCTTCTTGGGCCGTGTACTGTTTTACATCAGGAGGTATGAAGATATGTAAGCTTTGCTTACAAGGATGTTGTGAGACCTAACTTCAATATTTTGTGACAAAGAGCAGAAAAGGCCATTCAGCCCTTTTCTTGTAATTGTAAACAAACAAAATAAAAAAGCAAAGCCAAAATAAGGTCAGGAGACTTGAATTCATCCTGTAGCTCAGAGGTTTTGCTTCATGTCTGAGTTTTTGTTCTTTCTTACTACATTGTGAGTGTCCTCGCTGGTGGTATTGACTGAGGAACAGGACAGCACTGTGCAGGACTTGGCTCATTAAGTGGTCATCCTACAGAGTTGGCTGTACAGTCTTTCCTGAGGCTATTAGATCACAGACACTTGAGCTTAATCCTAATGGGATATAAAATATATTAATATAAATAAATATTAAGTTGGGTATCTTCCTGGGAGTACAGCGTCCCTTTAAGACTTGTGTGTGTGGAATATGACTTAATGTGTGAATTCCTACATTATTTTCTCCATACAACAAAAAAAACCCCTGAAAACTGTACTGATCAGGTCCTCAGCTTATGTAATTGGCCTTTCTGAATGAGCTTCCCGGGAGCTAAACCAATTCACAGTAAGTCCAGTATCTGACTTTATATTAGCAAGTCCTGCATTACTTAGACATTCCTTCCTAAATTCAGCCAGTTGGCTTTTTACCCATTGTGGTTATTTTTGCCCTTTGTCCCTAAAGACTGCCTTGTCTGTGAGCCAAGGTCCAGGTGTATTCTTGGGAGTCAGCTGCATGCCAGAGCTTAGGGCAGCATTATATGCCAAACTGGACAAATGGAGCTCTGACTGCTCCTTCCCCACTATGGAAAATCTCCTGCTTGATGACACAATTCCTTCATCCCCTGGATTTACACATCATTAGAAACCCAAACCTGCTCCCAGGTTTTCAAGAGCTTGTTAGCTCTTAAAGCATCAAGAGTGTGGCCTAATTTGCCAGTGGGAAGGCTTGGGGGAAGCAATGTGACATGCAGAGTTTCTCTTATCCAGCCTTTCAAAGTGAAGGTAAATAATGGGGCTAGGAAAAAAAGAAAAAAGCATTGGCACAGAAATACAGTTTTAGTAAATAGCAGTGGTGCTAATTTCTGGCAAAACAGAGTTGAGTCAGTATGGAAACAATTAATGCCACTGTACCATTGAAACACAAGTTGAGATAGCTGATGTTTCAGGATAACATTCTTCATCAATCATTGGTTTATTTTATTAGCATTCATAGTGCTGTGTGGTGTGATTACTTCTGATGTCTTGTGACAAGCATAATGAGAAAATGCAGGGCCAAACCCAGACCTGGCGCTGGACCCGCTTACACGGCTCTGAATTTGGACTGTAATGTAACACATGTGAAGGCATAAACCTTTCCTGAAGGAACACAGATTCCACCTCAACCCCTGGCCCTCGTTGAGGGTATTCCCTACATTCAGATTTATTGGTAAAGCACTGCTGAAACTTTGTCTCCTCTTTTAAAAATTGCCCTGCAAATGATATGCTGAAAAGTCTGAGGTTCCCATATTGTCTGAACTGTTTTTTATTGTGTGAACGGCCTGGTTTTGCTGACTAAAAGACCAAATGCTTTGCAGACAGATGGTATTGATTCTTTACAGTTGTGTTCATACATCAGATGTAGATATTGTATTCCACTTCCCATTACATCTGAAAACGACTGGGTCTAATTGACAATATGGCATCCACATTGAGATGTTTGCTTTGTGAAAACTGGCCGCTGCTCAGAATTATTTTGTATTATTAACTCCTGTACATTGCCCCCGCTGTTTGATCAGTCTGTTTCTCTTTGTTCTAAGCCATATGTGTTTTCAAAACTAATACTTATACACCTTTCAAGGCCTCTGATTGTCGTACAAAAGACAATAAATCTCTAGGGGATCTAACTATATCCTGGAGCATACAAGCTAATGAGAAAAATAACTTCAGAACACCATGCTTTGGTGTTCTGATATTCTATCTCCTAGCTTTCAAATTCAGACAAAAAAAGAAAGAAACGGATCCTCTGTGATGAAGCATTAACTGCATGAATAGCAAGTCTAAATTTTATATTCCCAAGTGAGACTGTATTTAACAAGGGCACTTCCATTGCTTCTGGACTTCTCATCAGTCCTTTGGTCACCTTCTGTAGGTGGTAAATATCCACTCTGTTTGCAAGAGGAAAAAGAACATTGTTTCAGGGATTTTTTTTTTTCTTTTTTTTTTTTCTCTTTTAAAAAGGCCCTCAAAGGCTTTTTGACTGGAGTCTCCATGGAAGAAGTGGAGGGAAAGAAACAATTATTTCTGAGTTATTAATAACTACTGGATTTGCTTAACAGTTGAATGTACCCCAGATTCTCTTGAACCCTGATAGAGCTATGATGTGGGAATGACTTAAAGGGAGAAGAGGGGAGCAAACTGCATGTGATTTGCAAAATTGCCCTTTCTTCCAGCCCCAGTTCTCTAGCCTGGAAGAAGGGTCTGAGGGGCTCCACAGCCATGCAACTTGATGACAGGCGTGTATTTGCCCAAGACTGAAATAAACAGTGGCTGGCAGAGCCTCTCTGGAAATTAAGATGGCAGTGTATCTCTGTGTCTTTTGCATTTGCACTTGTGCCACACGAGTCTCCAAAAGGTAGGTGCGTACCCTCTGATAGCTGCAAATGAGCAAAAGCCGCCTTATGTAAGCAAAGAGCGGAAGAGCCTCAAGTGTAAAGGCACAGCCATAACAGTGTCAAGGTAAGAACAACCCCACCAAAAATAACAGCATCAAGGGTAAATGTGTCATGTCAGGGCTGGCACTGTTGCCTGGAAAGAGAGAGTGTAGGTCTGGAAGGCCATGGTGAGCTGAATCTTCCTGTGGCATCAGCTGAAAGGTTCTTTGGCCAAGGGGAAAAAGGTGAAAGCTTGCTCCTGGCAAGACTAGAGGTGCTCTGTCTCGCTGTTCCTTGTTGGTTTTTAATCCTCATCCCTGGAATGAAACACAAACTGATGCTCTTGTTGGGAGGGGGGCAGTTGGACACTGATGTGAAGAATGACTCTACTCATGTTCAAATTGACTGTAAGAGCTCTCCTTCCCCAAAAGGAGACTAATGTGACTTCTTTGTTTTGTTTTGTTTTTTGTTTTTTGTTTTTTTTTTTAACCAGCTAAACTAATTTTAGACTGTTGTAGACTCTGCTGGTTTCAGTGCCTTTATATCAAGGCACAAATGGAGATGATATATAGCACAGGTTCATGAATAGCAAATAGAAGGAGGCTCAGACTTGACTTTTTTCCATAAGCCTATGGAATATTAGACTCTCTCACTGTGGGTACCACAGCTTTCTTAGAAAAATGGGGTTTAAAAAAATGACTGATTAGATACAATTTGCTTGCCCATTGTGAACTAAGAAAAAGTACTTCTTAATCAGAGCTGGTAAATATGTGAAATCTGATGTGAAAAGCTTTCCTGGCACAGGTAAAAATTTATTTTGGTGGTGCATTTGTGCGCAAGCTGTTACTTTAGTAAGATGGTTTTCATTTAGAAGCTGTTTCTGCACAAAGGATTTTGTAACAGTGCAATAAAACAATCTTGCCCATCCATCTTGAGCCGGAAAAACATATTTAACTTTTGTTGGTGGAAATACTTTAAAATGGTTTGGTGACCTGAGTGAAGCTCTGAATGAGAAGCAGTGAACCTTGGTTACTCCAACATAGCCAGATGCCAGCTGGGAAATAAATTTGAATAACTTCTAGGTACTCTTAGTGCCTCCATTAATATACTGTGTGAGAATGTTCTGTGCTTCAATATATTTATCCTCATCTCACCCCTGTGAGAGGATATATCCTCATTTGTGCAATTGGGGGAATCAAGTTTCAGAAAAGCCGAGTGACACAAAATCGCTTAGCAGGTCTTTATGGGAACTGCCAGTTCAACCTGTTTCTTCAGGGTTCTGAGCTAGCTCTGCACTCAGACCTATCCAAATCGCTAGAGATCAAAAAGCAAAACTGATTATAAGATAACAGGATAGTTAGTACTCAGCATCTTTGCCATTAAGAAGCCGTTATTGTGCCTGATGGCTGCAAGAATATGTTGACTGTGGATAGTTACATTACAGAAGAGATTATTCCCTGAATTAAGAAACGTAGGGAATACTTCTGCCAGATCCTTTTTTTCCAGGTCTAGCCATAATCAAATTCCTTTCTTTACTGTGTTTTGTAACCCCACTAATTGAGATCACCCAAAATGTTACCATGAGCTGAAGTCAACATCAATTAAAAATCCCATTTGTATTCCCTATGAAAACACATGGCCTTCAAAAGTGTTTGATTTTCATCGGACCTTCTCATCTGTTTGTCATTTAAAGTTCAGGCCATTTTCCATATTTCTATCAAATGCTGCCTCACATGGAAGTCTGGCAAATGAGCTTGCAAAGTAACTTATTTGAAGTTATAAATAATCTAATACTTGCCTGAAGTTGACCTCTCTATACAATAATATACAAATTAATGTCTGAAGCTGAGGGACATAACAGTTCTCTGGTACTGCCTTGTTAGTTAAATGCAGGGTTGCACTTGTACAGTTACAGCACTTGTGTTCATTCCCACTGGTGCAGACTTGGCCTTGAGGAAGGAGGGGGATGGAGGAGGAAACGGGGCAGACTCTATAATACTGGCAACTCTTCTAGGCAGGGGATTTGTCTCTGATGTCACTCTCAAGTGCCCCTTGCTTATTTATTTAAAAAAAGTGGTGAGCAGGCAAATGCTTTTTTGCTGTGATTGCTTTTTCGCTGTCACATTTGTTCCTTCAAAACCCATTCACATTAAAGTCTGGGCTCTCTTACGTTTCCTGTTTTGACAGGTAAATGTTTGGGAACCCACTGGTTCATGGGTAGTTGGAGGATGGATGGGGGGCCTGGTAGGGTGCTGGGGTGCCCCCCATCACTCCAAAACCATCTTGGAGGGATTCAGCTGTCAAGGTGCTATGCATCCACTGAGTTCTCAGGCATATGCAGTTCCTCATGTGGTTCTTGCATTTTTAGGGGAACAGAATGGAGCAGCCTCAGCCCTCCTGCGTTTCATCTTCAGCATGGTCAGGTGAGCTTGAAATTGGGGAGCAACTTCAAGCTGCTTATCAATAAGCAATGGACATTTAGTTATCAGATCTCAGGAGCTGTTTGGAAGTCAGGTCACTCCCAGGACCAACCAGCTGAGGTACACCAAACACGTAACAAATAGGAGTATTTGAGCATAAAGATGCTATTCATTGCACATAAAAGTTGCAAAAATCTTGTTCCTGAAGTCTTTTCATTTGAATGCTTATCATTGTGACACACTAGACTTGGTTGTGCTTCTTTTGCTCTTAGACATGCGTCTCTCTCACGTTGATTACACTTTTAATATATTAGTTAAAGGACCTAAACATTTTTGGAGGTTTTTGGCACCTGAAATTAAAGTGTATTGTTCTCTCTTCTCTTAGAAAGAGAGGACTCTGCTAACATGAAACTCTTGAGCCGAGTTTTTTTTCTTTTTTCTTTTCTTCTTCTAATCAGCTTCAGATGTAAAGTACTGTAAGTAAATGACCATATCTGCTAATTAAATTGAGCCTTGAATGACCAGGTAAGCACTCCAGTTGTCATTATGCTTCCACTTGATGAATTGTGTTTCAAGTTATTCTTGAGACTTTCCTAATGGCAATCAGGTTACTGGGACCTTGACCTTACTGATCCACGTGTTCTTGCTTAACTTAACCCACGTAGGTGCCTGCATTGAGTTCAGCACACATTTTACTTTTGTAGGTTTTTTGCACACAGCTGAGCTTTTAGAGGAGTGGGCTCTTGGGGACCAATTCCGTATCGTATAGGGTAAAATGCCAAGTGCTATCCTCCCAGTCACTGCTGCTACAGACGGCATCAGTATCCGCTCTCCTGTGCACTGCTGGTGTGGAAAATCATTTTAGCATGGGGCAGCAGAGGTCATTGAAGCCACTTTAAACTGTGCTTTGCATGTTGTGGTGCCTCAGTGACTGGCATTTATATCTCTGGCTAGGAAGTTGTGGCTCTGAGTTGCATTCAAGGAATTGGGCCTATGTTTATAGCCAGGAACACCAAAACTAAGGAATTAGGTGTTGTTTGAAAACGTGATTTGGAAAAGCTCCTTCTGGGTACTGGTCGTAGTTTTTCGTTTCAGGCTGTCACACTATTTTGATCTTGAGATAAGGAACTGAGAGTTGTGCTTTGCTTCAAAAAAAGACCACTAGAGAGCCACAATATAGTCAGAAACTGTTCCCAGGAGTAGACACCAATGGCTTATACGCTAAGAGAACCAGAGTCTGTTCACATCAAGAAAAATGTAGTCCTATCCTATTTTAATTTGAAGTGATAACACCTTAAAAACATTAAGTATTTCTGTGCTAAGGTTTTTAGTGAGCAGATGTATGCATGTATTTCAGTTTTTGGTGTTTGTACATGTGCCCTTACTGTATTTTCTAAAATTTCTATGTATATGTAAAGCAGCAGTTGGTCTGCAAACACTGATGTATATTTGGTAAGATTAATATAAAGATTTTACTCACTTATATCCTCCAAATGTAAAAAGCTTAACAAAGTAGACATTTAGAAGTACTAAATCTACATTTTTGGATTCTTTGCACTTGCCTTCTCATGTGTTTTTACCTTTAGAGTTAATCTTTTTCACACTGTTCTCTGAAATAATGAGGATTAGAAGTTAATCAGCCTTCCTTAAATATAAGAAGTGTAATCACATGACCTCCCAAACTGGAGGTTTACAAAAGAGAAGCTGATATCCTAAGTCTTATGATAACAAACATGAAAATTGACAACAATGAATTTCTTTGACCCAGTGGGAATAATGTAAACCCATGTGTTTGTTATGTGGATGTCACAAATAGGTAGATGAGCAAAGAACTCACTAGGCTCTTTGTTGACCACCTGCTATTCTGGGAATCCTGGCTGATAAACACAGCCATCCCCATCTGTAGATGGGGAGTCATAATTAATTACCTGTGACATTGATGAATTTCTTTTAGGATCTTCTCTTAATGCGGTGGTGCATCTGTGTCAAGTCCTCCTTTCCCTCTTCCAACATGAAGAGTCTATTTATGGATTCAGATGAGTAATTAAATGTTTCATTTGCAAAAAGAATGGTTCCCAGGAAAATGTGAGCTCTGTTTCTGCGCCCATGTTAGGCTTTGTCAGACATTACATAAGAGATGTGCTCATGTCGGCCTGCTGCTCCTGGCTTTTCAGATAATCCTTTGTATTACGTTTCCAGTGCATGTAGATAATTTAATTTAACATTTTTCTAAATGCCTGCATGCAGGAAAGCTAACCTTATATGAGCATAATTAGAATTATTTATATACTGTAAAAATTTAACTGGATCAGAATTACTGGAAAATGTGATTTATTTTTTTTCTTAAGAATACATTTTGCTGTAATTGAATTAAGTTAAAGCCTTAATTATTTTTCAACTCTTGCTGCATGCTATCTTTCTCCCACTTGATCATGTCAGTTGCTTCAACTGTATATAAAGTTCACTTTCGCAGCGATGGCTATCCTCTTTATCGCTTTGTTTCAATGGATTGTTAGTCCAGAGCCCCAAAGTTCTAATAAATTGTGTTAACAGGCTTAAAAACTTGGGTGAATAATGTTTTCAGGTTACTGATGCTAATGTAGACTTCCATTAGGTAGCTATGAAATAAACAGAACCACAGTCCTTGTTGCTCTAGATACCATTTATACTATTAACCACTGCAATCTGGCTTGCCTGGGAGATAAATGTGATCATTGATGAGCAATTAGGAAACAGTTTTATGGAGATCTGGGCTTTATGTTGTGGGCTAGCGGGGCAGAGAAGCAGCCTATTTTCTGAAGGTCAGAATGTGTCATGAGGGGATGAGCTCACACTGGGGTGAGGAGGGAACAAACACATTTTTAATTAATGTATTTTGATGGTGTGGGGAAGAGAGGAGGCAGAAGGCTCCTCTTTGGTGATGCAAGATTGATGACACTTGACCACAGACATTTTGATGTCTGAAGGCTGTTCACAGGCAGTTTTGTTTTTATTTGTGAGTGTATATATATTTTAAAAAAAATAAAAATGACTGCTTAGCCTTGATTCCAAGGTAAGGTAATGTTTGGTAGTAACACAGTATAGTGTGCATGCTTACCTGCCTTTAGGTGTTTTCCAATATATGCAATGAAGACATGGAAAGAAAGAAAAAACTCTAGTCGTCTTGTTTGTCAGTTTACTTCATTTTTAAGTTGAATAAGTATGGAAATATTAAAGGCAAAACCATTGTGTAATGAGCAGGCATCCTCTGCTGCAGAAACTAAAACCCAGAAGAATAAGGTAATATCAAAGTTTGCCTTTGCTGCTCTGCATAGAAATGTAAAGGACAGGTTTAATGCTGTTCTCAGTATAGTGAAAGGCTTGGAATAAAATGAGACCAGTTGTCTTAGCTTCAGTGTTGGATCAAGCCAAGCCTTAACTATGGACCTCCAGAAGCTCAGGAAGATACTTTTGTTGAGGCACTTAAGCGTCATGCAACATGCATGGTATAAGCACCTAGAATGCGGATGAAGATATGGTGTTAAATACTTAAAGATTGGCTGAAACCCTGATGTTTTGATCTCCCTTCCAAAATGTATGTTAGCACTTAGTATTTACAGAAATAACAGAGAAAACTCCCATTAACCATGTAAATGCCTAATCCTGCTTTGAATCTTGCCCAGTTCTTGGCCTTTTTGATATCCTGTGACAGTAAGATTTTTAGTGCAATTATAAGTTGCACAGAACAAATTCTGCTCTTCTTCAGTTGTGAATTTTCTCACTTTTAATGTTATGATCTGTCTCCTTGTGAGTCATAAGGCAGAACGAGACAGAAACTCAGGGTTTTTCACAATGCTGTTTCCTGTTAGGCTTTTGTGGTATCTTCCCTGCTATTGTGTCTGCTGTAGTGTAACCTTCTGAGCCTTTTTGGATGCCATTTGGTATTGTTATCCCTGGAGATGCATGGATCTCTGCATGAATTGTAGTCCAGCCTCTTTTGAGGAGCTGTTTTCTGGGAGAGAAACCACTGGGTTGTGCCTTTTTTTCCCCCAGGCTGCTGTACAAGCTTCATCTTTGAACCTTGGACTCGGTCACCTGAGTGACCCGGTGGCTGTTAGGCTGGCCGATTTGGGTGTTTAAATCCAAACACTGATCCTGCATCTTAGGAAATTTTTAGCATTTGACAATTCATCTATGGGTGGGCTAGACAAAAATGAAATATGATCATGGCAGTCTAATGCAAAATAAATTATTTCAATCCACTGTATTCTGTATCCGGCAGCCATCCTTTGACTTACATGAATAGAAGAAATGGGACAACTGGGCTGGTGCAAAGCTTGGAGAGCAGTGCCAGTAACAAGCCTGACTTCTCTGAAACCAGATCCTGCCCTGACCCTGATTAATTACTCAGGAGTTGTTCGCACAACTGAATTCCTGCTGTCAGTGCGTCCTGTGCTGCCTGCCAGGCCTGCCAATGAAAATAGAGCAGTTGTAATCCCTGTGAATTATCCCGGTGGCTGGATGTAGTGTCCTATCAAATGATTATCATGTGATAGGGCTCCTAGTGCTTTCCAGCTCCTCTGGTTCCCCTGATGAAATATTAATATGCTTTTAACATTTAAGGTTATTATTCTTGCATGCTGTACTTCAGGCATATCTTTCTCTGCAGCCATCATATACTTTATAGAGCCAAAATACCCTGTATAGGAGAACAGATCTTTCTGTCTTCCAAGACAGACCTATAATGAATGGCCTTAGTTGAATCATTATGCTAAGTAACCAGCAGTGCTTTAAATACACTAACATGGGCTGAAGTAAGTGTAATATAGTATGAAGTACACAGCTTTTCCCAGAAGAATTGCTTCTTTCATCTCCAAGTTAGTAAGTAGAGGCTGGGGACCTGCTGTAGGCCTGGCTCCCATGTTAACTTGCCATGAACAGCACACGGCAGCTGTACCGTGGCAGGGTGGGGGTTGGCTTCAGACTGCTGGGCGTGAGAACTGAGAGGCAGTGAGAGGCATCCTTCAGATATGTAAGGAAGCAAGGGGTTAGATCTACTTAATTGACACAGTTTTGATATCCATCAGGTACATTTTTAAGTCCAATTCCAGGCTTTACAAAATCTCAGGTTCGTTTCCCCTCCAAAATTCTCTGAAGCTCCTTAAGAGGAAGGAAGCAGGTTTGTTTTATTCTCTTCTTGTGCTTGGACTTGTAAAGTTCACACTTTCAAGTTTTCTTCCTTAATAGGCTGAGAGATGCATGTTTAAAAAAAAAAAAGGCGAGATGTTAATTTCTGATAGTCATCTGCTTTCAAGAGCTTGAAATGAGAGCAAAGTACAAAACAAAACACAAGTGTTAGGAGACCTGCAGTAGAACCTGCAGGCTGGTAACATTTTTATGAATGAGTGAATCCAGGCTTTTCTCAGCGTGGAACTTGCTCTGGATAGTGATTCCTTGCACACAGGTATTTGGCTGTGCAGGTTTTAGCTCTTGCCAGCTTTTTCAGAAAACATATTAGCTGTCTTGATGTCTGAAATTCCCTGGGGAGTACCCAAAGAGAACTCTTAAAGTGGCACTGTTTTGCTAATGAGTAAGGCCAACTGTTGTCTGGCTGAATTGTCTGCATTAACAACGGGCTCCCTCTGCCTCCCCTCTCCAGTTTTAATTCTAATGCTAACAGAGCACACTGTGATTATGCTAATAATTCTGACTTTCCTAGATAAGGACATATGTGAGGTGTGCTGCATTTCCTAATTGTCTCACTCTAGTTTTGCTGGTCCACGAACAATATTCATAGGTTTTATTCTTTCTGTAAAGAAAGGTCAGCCTAGTTGGCACTGCTGCAGCAGGCATTTCAGGGACAGAGAGCAGAGGAGAAAATGACAGCTTTAGCTTTGTTACTGTCTAGCTAGAGTAGTGACATGGCCATCCATGAAATGGCATTTGAGCATGTCATGGTCAGTGTTGTAACCCCACAACCTCTTTATTGCACAGAGGAGACCATCTTATGGGTGGAGAATTGAAGTGCAAAGTGTCAGGTGGTTTGCTTGAGGTTACTAACAAAAAAAATCTGTGGCAGAGAAGAAATTGAGAACTATCTGGTGCCAGTTAAGGGCCCATTACACAGGCTTTCTCCTGCTGGCTGGGAATGTGCCAGGAGGCGTGTCAGTAAAGCCATCTTTTCTGAGGGTAGAAGACAAATTTCTCCCTGAGAAATGGGAGCTGTGATTGAACTTCATAAAAAAGAAAGGTAGCTTCTTTCTCCAAAATAGAGAAACCAAAAGACAGAGGCTCTCTACTGCAGAAATCTGGCTGAGGTATAGGTTTTGTACTTTTTGTGCATTTTTTCCCCTTCATTAAATGGTGAAGTCATACTTTTGTAGAGTATTAAGTATGTGGTTGAATGTTGCTAATGAATATGCTGCACAGTAAACATGACTGACGTAGGACTGTTTTTATTGCAGTGGTAATTTTGAATCCAGCTGTCAAAAATAACCTCACCCTGATTAGACACATCTGCCTACACTGAGTTGTTTTCCTGCAAACTGGATGAAACCCAGGCTCTGGTATGTGGCACTGGTAACACGCTGAATCTTTGCAACATCATAATTGTGCTGAAGAGAATAGCCTTTTGCTGGAATAAAAAAAATGTGGCACAACGTGTTGAAGTGTATGCTACTAGGACTCATTCTGCACCTGTGTGCATAGGCACAGGGTAAGGAAAGGAACACAGCTCTAAGCAGATGATTTTACATGAAACAGGACCAGGGCTGAGATAGACCACCAAGATTTTGGGTCACTGTAGTTTATGTAAGTCCAAGTTACATACACGCAGTGGCTTCCACCTTTGGTGGGCACAGCACTGACTACCTGTAGGAGACCTGGCTTTGTTCCGAGCTTTGGTACTGACTTTGTGCCTCCTTTGAAATGTCATTTTGCTTTGTGTACATGATTCATCCCATCTGCAACGTGGAGGTGATTGGTGTGAAACCAAAGTTTTGATTGGGGAGGGAGTGGCAGGTGGGCATGGAGTATATAGGGCTAGCGTTTCCTTCTGGCACAGTATTGTGCAAAGCACTCGCTGCACTGTGAGACGCTAATGCAGAAGAACTGAATCCCCTTTGGTGTCTGTTCCCCAGTATAGCTGACCTGCTAGTGGTCCCTCATCCAGTTTGGTAGAGCATCTTAAGATCTGGTGCTTAAAATGTACATAAAATGTATACGATGAGGATTATTTAGAACACTGTGGATTCCTCTCTATCATCTCTGTTGGGCTAATGTCCATAAATAGTGGTTGTCCTGACCCACAAAATTGATACTAATCTTTGCAGTATCAAGATGCAACAGGGCAACCCAAATTAGAGCTTTAGCATTACAACTGAGTTGTGTTGTTTTCATGGCAAACCAGATTGTTAGCAAAATAACTGTTTGTTACAGGTTTTGTGTATAAGTTGCTTTTTTATTTCTTAATGTTAGTTAAGGACATAAAAATGAGAAGCCAAAATATAGGTATTTATTTGATTGACAGTAATGGCTCTGAGAGAAGCCATTTAAATATTATTTACATATTATTTGAAGCCATAATAAGCTATCATGTCAATCCATAGCATGGCATTGTTATTAAATGAGTCTCCGACAGGGTAACTCATAATGGTGTTATGCAAATTAAGCACATTTAAAAAACTTTTGTAAGAACATTACTGTACAAGCAACGTAGCCAAGTTTTCAACATCAGCGACTCTGTCATTTTAAATTTAAAATGCACAGCCTGTATGTATGGCTAATGTCTCTGCAAAGCTCCTTAATAAGGGCCAGACTCAGCAAACACTGAATGTGTTAAGTCCCTCCTGATTTAAACAGATACTTCAGCACGTAGGACTAATAACATTGCTTTGCTAAACTCAAATTAACAACTACCCTTGTAGGATGGATAGCTAGAAAATGAAAATATGTTTTCTCCTCTCCCTGAAAAACTTTGTCTCTAAGACAGACTTTGGATGTTGAGATTGGTAAGACTTGGATGAAAAGCAGGGTAAGGTGTGGCTTAACAAGGGAATGCTGGCAAGCTTTCAGCATTTGTAATGGTGGCAAATGACATTTTTCTGTAAATAGTCTCTGAGTATGTAGTTCTACACCAGTAAATACTCACACAGCTGAGTGATTAGTTCAGCTGCCCATATGGTTTTGGAGAAAATGACTCTGCTCTGAGGCAGGTGCTCAGCTTCCTCACTAAGATACTGAACATCAGAGTGGCATTGTCTAAGCTCTTATGTAAAAAGACCTGAGTAGAGATACTACAGGATTATGAACCCCCTTTCTCTGTGCAAAACACTCAAAGCCACCTGGCTGGCCAAAATACAACTTCAGGAAAATCTAGCCCATAACTGTATAATCGAAGTTAAAAAGGACAGATGGGTACTATTCCTGAGCATTTGATGAGAATGAGATGTCCCAACCACAAAATGAAGCACTGCTGCTCTTCTGGGTAAAAACATCAATGGTAAAGAAAAAATGAAGAAGCGAAGTTGCTCTGCAAAGGTTTCTATTTGGTCCTTGGAAAGTATGGCATGTCCAATTTGTACAGTTTCAATTGGAGACCTCCCTGGAAAATATCTGTGTGATGCTAGGGATGTTTCGAAGGAAGAGTGGATCTGCTTTTCAGAGTGCTCCTCCTAAGTTTCAGAGCAAACATTTTCTTGCAGGTGTTCTTGTCAATGCGTGAGGGAACAAAAAGGGCTGAGTCCCACTGGAAGCTGGGGATCTATTCCAGCCATTCTTTTCACTGTGCAGAGGGAGCCTTTACCAAAGGCTTCACGGGAGCCCACAAGACTTTTCTGTAGCATGTCACTTGATTTGGGGTTGCTCAGCAGAGACGTAGCCATGTACAAGAGTTGTATCTCCCTCTTTCTGCCACTGCTTCCCTGTCTCTTTTATGAGAGCACTTATTCACCCACATGCTCACACAACTGCTGAAAAAAGTGTTGGGAATAGCCTTACTGGCCTAGCCAAAATGCTGTCAGCACCATTTGAAGCCAAACTTGCTTAGATTTTTTTTGGCTGTGGAGATTCCTGAAATATAGAAGAAAGCAAAACTAAAAATGTATTTTAACCACGCGAGGATGCATTCTTTCATTGCAGCCATCCCATGAGGTTTGGCTAGTCCGTCAGCGTAGGTTTATAAGAGGGATTCCTGAAAGCAGCTGCCAAAAGAGCGGCTTTGGAGTGTCAAGCAAGATCTGGATAAAGCTGGCGTGACATGTCAGCTGCATGTTCTGATGGGCACTGATATCGTGGGGTGGACCGTAGGGTCTGATACTGACACCTTACTGCTGCCTTGCACTGACTCTAAACGTTCACTTCTCAGGCTAAAATCCTGTACCTTGGGGAGTCTATGGTCCCTTCAGGATGTACTGACGTAACTCCCAGTTGTGTTGATGATGAAGATCATTCATACTTTGGATTTTGTGAGTGTTTGAATTTAAAATACACCTGGTTCTGTTTTGCTTTCTCACTGAAGCTTGACTGCTTACGAACAAGCAGTAACCCTCCAGTCCCATCCCTCAAAAAAATTCCCCCTCCAAACCCCAAACAACCCCCCCCTTATTCGACACTGCTTTTGAATTTCTTCCTGCCCTTCCAACCTCCTTTTGATTTCCAATCCAGGTCTGCCGAAAGGCTTGGATTCCAATCAAGGTAGTTCGCAGAGCATTAATACTCAGATAAATAAATGCAACAGGCAATCAAGCTGCTGTGAGCTAATGGCAGGACACTTGAAAGTGCCGTGTTTCAGATAATGGTGTCAGTTTCAGAAAGGCATGCAAACTGGTTTAATCAAATGTTACATTTTATTAAATTCCTGACCATTGGGAAGGAGATTGCATAGGAGAATTTAAAAGATTGGGAGTTCCTGGCTTTATTTCTGCACTGCTGATAAGCAGTAATTTTTGCAGAAGGGGAAGAAGTAATCCTCTGCAATAAAACCATTTTCATAATACCATGGGAATGAATTATTGCTTGAGGTAAGGCACAGTTTCTAATGGCTGCCTAAGCTTTCATCTCCATCTTTCATGGGCTAGTCAGACATTTTTATAGTGCTGACACAAAAAGAGAGCATTTATGTTGCTTCCATTCTCCATCTGTCAACAGTTAGGTTAAAGTGCCACTACAGGAATACTTTTGATCTGATTTCCATTCCAACGTGGTTCATCAATATACAGTATTTGAGCCATGCTAACTCTCAGGGTCCTAATCACATATTTTTTATGCACCATTAATGGTTAGCAAATAAGAAACAAAAGTCTGTCTTTTTAATGTGAAGAGGATGGTACTTTCTTTTATTCTGAATTTCCCTGATGTTCCTCCCTTACAGTTTTCTAAACTGTCATGAGTTGGGTTTGAGTGAATAGTGTGAAAAGTCAAAATATGCTAGGCCAGAGAGGAAATAAATTTTCATTTTGCTCGTGTGAGATACATCCATGAACACAGATAATTGATTCAAATTTGTGCATCGGGTAGGGGCAAAAGGTAAAGAGGGAAGAATTATAATAAGCCTTCTAATCCCTGTTTTACTTATGATTTCTTTCAGCTAATGAACCTAGTTTTATTAGTGACATAGACCACAAAAAGGTTATTCTGTGAAGAAATTTGCAGACCCCCATGAAAAAACTTACTACCTTATTCTGTGCTTAGTGCAGTTGTAAGGCTGGACAGGGTACACGTGTTTGCAGCAAACTAAAGCACGCTATAAAGTGCACAGGTTCCCTTTTCCTAGCCAGTGGAAACTGTGGTTTTGTTAATATCTGGGAAAAGGTATGTGTAACAGAAAATAAAACTACGAGGGCAAGAATTGTTAGCTTTATTTTTAAGGCATGTTTTCAGAGTTTATTTCTTGGATTATTCTTGTAAATTCTTGTGGCTTTTTTTTTTTTTCTTTTCCTGGTTCATCCTTACCTTTCTTGTAGAGTAATGCTCAAACCCAAATACGTCCAAACCCAGCTTCTTTCACTGATGGTGAGAGGAATAGAAAAGTTATTCCAGACCACTTCAGCATATCCTGCTATGCAATACAGAATGTGGCAAAAATATCCCCTGTGCTGAGAGAGGTGGATAGGGGATGGCAAACTTACTTTAAATAAAAAGAAAAAAAAAAAAAAAAAAAGAAAAGTTAAATTCTGAAGAGGGGGGGAAACCAATCTGGTTTTAAAGAAATTTTCTTCCAAGTACCCCTGTCCCTCGGGTATGCAATATTCACTTAGTGTAAATTCCTTTCAGCTTTCTCTCAGATTTTGAGTGCCTCATTTTTCTCTAGCTAATATAGTGCAGTTCATATACTATATTTTATGGGTGACTGGCTTCCAGAGGAAGGTAGGTGTGAAAGACCAGGCAACCATGAAACTGAGTTATATGGAGTAATCACTACAGGGGAGAAGGAGTGTTTAGTCCCTTTCCTGTCACAGTCAGATGAGGCTTTCACACTATGGGAGTGATTGTAAAGATCCAAAGGAGATATTACTTGATTTTGTTTCAAGTTGTTTTCCCTTCATTGGCTGAGATTCCTGGCTTCTGGAAACTTTACGTTATGTTTCTGAGCAATCCTGGGGGTGCCGTTGGCCACTGGAGTGGGTATTATAACGCTTTCACTCTGTGCCTGGCTCAAGCTACGTGATTAACTTGTTAGCCGTGGTCTTTTGGTCCATGTGTAAAAGTAAAAGATGTAAAGTATGGTGTCTTGGCTTCACATAAACAAAAGGCTTTTTTGTCTCAACAAAGTGTGTTGTGTTGTGTTTCTTGCTGTCAGAGTCTGTGTATTTGTATAATTAGGACTGTCCAGCTGGTGCATATGATTGTGTTTCTGAGCTCTTACGCAGTTGAGACCTGGGCCTGAATTTTCCCCGAATTAAGAGATCAAATCCAAAATTCCTTGAACTGTTTTTTATGTCCGGTGCTTTAAATGCCTTTGTACTGTGATGCAAAGGATCAAAATGTACATTTATTTAGGGGTTTAAGACGCTTAAGTTTTGCATGTTTTTGCAGGTCTCTGATCCTACAACTCTTTCATGCAGCTGGGAGCAGTCTTGTTCCCCCAGCCAATCTTTCATCATTCCCACTAAGCAGAGACCCAAGTGCTATTAGAAACAGGAATGAAAAAATATGAATTTTATGCCTGTTTTATTCATATCTACAGCTTTCTGTCTCTTAGTTGTGCTTCTTCAGTCCTCTTCTCATATTGTTGTCCACTCTCAGTTACCTCCCACAATGATGATTAATGGAATGCTCTACACTTTTTTTGAACTCTTGGTTTTTCCTCTTAGTTCCTGATTATTTTAATTCTGCCAGACCCTTTTTCATATCCTTTCCTCGTCTGCCTCTAATTTACAGTATATCATTTCTCCTACTCCGACTCCTCATTTTCATTCCTGTAATGTTCCATGTTCTTTCTTGGAGCCTGGGCTGAGCATACAGACCAGTTAAAATGAAAATATACTTTCCAGATTTAGTAGCCTAATTATTTTATTTTAAATGAAGCCGAGACATCAATCAGACTGTTCTCTAAATCCCAGTCACATCAGCAGCTAAATGAAAATATCAGTTATTCTCTCCCATTCCCAGCCCACTTGCCTTTAAATGGTATTATCACAGCAAATATTAGGAGTTTAGACATGTCCATAGTCTCTTCTTGGAAAGCTCTTGCAAACAAGGCGAGGGAGATGCATCTGAAATCCTAATATCTTGTGAAATAATATTAACAATGGGTCTGGCGCATGTGAGTGTTCAGACAGGAGGCTGTCAGATCCCGTGAGGTTGAAAGTGAGAAATATTTGAAAGACAAAGAGCAAATCATAGAAATGGCAAGTTTAGAAAAAGGAGTTCTTTTCAGGCAGAGCAGTGCAGGCTCCTGGGGCCGGTTCTCGGCTCTGACACCAGCTTGCTTCTTGGCTCCAACCACGGAGTTCTGAAGAGCCTCACAGGGCTTGAGCGTGTCCAGTAATCAGATCCTGTCCTCTCTGACAGCCTCACCCTTTTTCAAAAAGTCGTGAGTGCCCAGAGCTGCTAGGGACTTTAATTAGAGCTGCGGATGCTCAGCTCTGCCAAAAACCAGATCCAAAGTGCCTCAGGTTCCTTACTCAAAAAAAAAAAAAAAACCCAAAAAAAACTGTGGCCACATTGGAAGTGTTTGCCTTCTGGGCCTTCTTATAAGTTTTTGCCCCCCTTTATTTTTCTTTCCTGTTGATCAAGAGAGATACTGCAGAAACTGAGAGTTATATAGGTGGAAAAGCTGTGTTAAGGAGATGGATGCTTAGCATATAATCTGCATAGAGACCTCACCTGAGCTTTTGGAGATCCTGTGTTTTGACTTACTACAGAAGCATATAATGGATATTAATACACCTTTCGATTTCAGGCTTCTCATTTAAGGCAAATCTGTGGGTCCCTCTGTGACCAGTGGGAAGGGATGCTCTTCCAGAAGCTGATTTGGTGACTTTTAAGTTAGCATCTTTATCTGAATCAGATTTATTTGATAATTTTTACTACTCCCAAACCCTCTTTCATATCCTTTCCTGGTCTGTCTGCAGTTTGTAGTATATTATTTCTCCTATTCTGACTCTGTAACCATGAGCACAGAGGAAGTTGTGAATGCTAATACGGACACTTCAATAATACCCTCTATATAGTGAAAGACAGTTTAAACTAAGCAGGCAAAATGACAGGGAAGGATGCTGGAGAGGATGAAGTAATTTGTAGTCAGTCAGTTACAGAGTCAGGAGTATAATTGTCTCCCTAGGTCTAGTCCAGTGCTTTTTTTGGAGTGGACTGTGCTTTCTCTCCTTATTACTATATACCTTATTGAGTGTGTACCAGTAGCCAGTCTTACGCTAGGGATCTACTTCTATTTTTTTCCTGAGCAAGTTGTTTTTTTTAACATTATCATGGAAATTAATCAAAAAAAGTCTGAAGTTTTTATTGCTTCTGTTTCCCCTTTAATACATTACTATTTCTGTTTTTATTTTTCCTCCTTTTTTCTTCCGCTAAACTCCAAGGGGATGAAGACGCGTGAGAGGCAATGTTAAGAGCTTTATCAAACTTCTGTCTAATAATAATGAGATTTGCAATGGGCTTCTAAAGGACACAGATCAGAACCACTTACCATGATGGCACTACAAAGTAATGAAGATTCAAGTGGTTCTTGTTAGATATGAAGCTATCAGAGTATCTGAACTCGTTTAATATCCTATTGCCAGAGAAAAGGCGGTCATTGGTGCTGGAAAAGGTTTACTTCTATTTTTTTGTTTCAAATCAAGGCAAAGCAGCTTGAAGTCTGTGTTGTTTAGATTTGTGGGACTCCAGGTGTGCATGCTGGGGCTCTCCTTCCCATTAAACCTTTAAATAAAAGTTCTAATAAATTTCCATTAAAATAAGTAGTAACCACATTTAATGACCAGTTTGTTTGAGTGTTAACAGCCTGTTAGCTAACAAACTCGTCATTAACTGGTGCTAACTTCTCCCGACTTGTTTAAATAATCCCTTAACATCAGCCCTGTTTGTATTAGGGTGCTCATGTAAAATCTCTGTCCGATGCTTCCCTTTTTATCTTTTTTCCAGCTGAGGATATGTCTGGTTTGGTCCTTTCTTCTTTGATTGTTCCACTTTCCCTGACTAGTATTTTCTCTTTGTGCATTAAGAGAGCAGGTTTGTTTTCTTCTGTATTTTTTCCAGATTTATCTTAAAATCTCTGCTTGTTCAATGAATTAGGTGACAAACCCCTAGAGGTAAATTCAACTACGGAACATAAAACTCACAAATCAGTGGAGCTGTGGGCTACATCCTGATTGTGTACAGAATTCAAATGAGCTTGGGGAACCCATTTGTGTGCTATTAAGAGGAAGCAGAAGTCATGTCCCCAGTCTTGCAAAGATACCAATGCGTTTCTGCAAGTCCAGCAGAATGACTTATGTGTAAACTTGCATCATGTTTGCAGAACTCGATTCTGTGTATTGCAGGCCTAATTTGTCTGTAGCATTTGTTTTATACCACAAGCTGCCTTGGCTTCATCCTGTGGAAGGAAGAAGGGAGTCAGTTCAGTTCAAATAAAATCTTAAACTTTGGCCAACACTCAGATTACAGTTGAAATCAGCCACTCTTGAGGTGATAAATTGGCGGGGGGGGGTGGGGAGTAGAGAAGGGGAAAGAGTATTTTAAAATTATTTTCTGTGTTCATTTTCTCTGACCAATTCCATACTAAACCTGGTAAGTAGGGCTGGGCTCTCAGGGACCTATAGTTATGAAATTCCCACTGCAGCTTTGCAGATGCAAAAAATCTGGGTTATTCAGGAAGTTACCTGTGTGTCTGCTTACCTCAGAGCAGGATCAACGAAAATTGTGTCACACTTGGCATGGCTGTCTAACTTCGTCTTGAAAGATCTCTAGGAGCAGCTGCCCTGCGACTTTCTTGGGCCTTCTGTTCTTGCACTTTGCTATTCTTATTACTATAAATGCCAGCCTGAAATTTTCTTGCTGCAGTATAAGCCCACTGGTTGTTATCCTGCTCCAAAGATATAGCGACAAATGATTTCTTCTTCTCTGCAGTGACATGCCATGGACTTGAAAATGTTATCACGTCTCCCCTGAGCCTTTAGGCTAAATAATCCCAAATCTCTGCCTTCTCTTCATTTGACCTACATCTTTCTTAAGATACACGGCTCAAAACTGGACCCAGTATCCATCTAAGATATAACCATGGATATAACAGAAAGCTTGCTTCAGGTATCTTAGAAGTTATATTTCTGTTTATTAATCCCAGTGCAAAGTATTCCTTTTTTCCATGTCCTCCCCAGGATCAGCTGCAGCCCTCTGCCTCTCTAAAGATGTGCTATCTAACAATTGATCACCACTCTTTATTTTTGCAGTTAGTTATTCCTGCCTATCTTACACTTGTCCTATTCAGTTTAATCTTTTTTTTTTTTTCCCCTCAGTATGTCAAATTGCTATAAGGGGACCTATAGTTATGAAATTCCCACTGCAGCTTTGCAGATGCAAAAAACCTGGGTTATTCAGATATGCATGCATAAATGTGTGTGGTTCCTATAACAAACAGTCTTTTAAGCAGTTTAGTGTCATTCATTGCAGTTTTTACAGCTTAGTTACTGCCTCCCTCAATAGCTAATAAAATAGACTGTAAAACTTCACATTCTGGAGGCCAAAATAGAGGATACTTCGGTTGTTCTGTTTCATTATGAAAATAAGGTTTGTGATTGAGTTGTCGTTCCATCTGTTTGTGCGCAAGTCCCGCTCACGTAACTTTTGAACCTGTTACCCCACTAATTTGACAAAGGGGCAGGGGCCTCACAGGGACTGAGGCTTCCAGGACTTTGGGGAAAACTTGTGAGTGGATGTAGGAAAGGGAATCAAACCCTCCTGGTGCAAAGTGGAAGCAGCAGCCACATGGCATGTGCTGCTTCTTGCCTGCTGGGCAGGCAGGATGCCCGGAAGGGACCACGGACTGGGGGAGTGGAAACGGGGGGCTGTTGTGGTGACTGTAGTTCCTTGGGGGTGGGTGCCAGGGCTGCTGTCCATTGCAAACAAAGCAACAGTCCTGCTGGAGGAGCCATTTGTTTTGTCAGAGGTTGATGTTGCGAAACAAAAAAATCAAAGCCGGAGTTGTTTGTAACACTTCAGTTTTTGTTCAAGCGTCAAAAGGATGTTTCAAGGCGTTGGCGAGACAGTTGTGTTTTGTGCCATGTTTATAAAGCAGATGTAGGCACTCATGTAGGTAGCCCTGTAATGGATAGAAATGACTGATTAAAAATGACTACTTCTAAACTTACAGTGTGATTTCTGTAGCAAAAACTCAAGTTCTGTCAGGTCTCTCTGCACCCTGTTGGGCCACAAAGAATAGAGAAGTGAGTCACTCTCTTGCATTTCTTTATTCTTGTCAATTCTTAACTTGTCAAGTCTTAACCAACCAGTGTTAATACGTGGACATTTGAGGAACGTTATCTGTGTATGCTTTACAATGGCCACATCCAGCAGTTGAAACAAACGCAATTCAGGTCTCCTGATCTTAAGATGTCATCTGATTCTTCCATTTGCATCCTGTTATTTGCAATGGGAAGTGCACTGGAAGAAATTTGCATTTGGATGATTTACTGCTGTACTTTAGTATTGGCGGTTCAGCTATGTACCATCTGAAGCTCTTCTTCAGCAGCAGACTTCCATTGTAAATAAACTGTCCAGCTTAACTGAGATGTCTTGTGAAAATAAACACAGTGCTTAAAGGGCTGCATATGCTTTTTTACAAAGAGGCTACAGATTTGAAACCGGTGCTGCAGATTCTCAAATTCATCTTTAGATAGAGATGATGCGTTTCAGCCGTTGGATGATTGCAAGCCCTTTGGGTGCGCTAAAAACTCTCATGTAAAAGTGTTCAAGGACAGCGTGACTTTCCAGAACAGAGAGGTTGGGGTTTTGGCTTTAAATTTTGTGGACTTTCCATAAAGTAACAATTTCTAAACTGCTGCTTCTTCCAGGAGAGTTGGAAGTGTAAATTCTTGGGACAGATCAAAGGTCCAACTACTCCAAAAGACCTTCCATATAAAGAAATAATGTACTGTTCTTGTGCACTTGGGCAGGTCAACTGGAGTTTTCAATTCAATGAAACTTTTAGTCACCCCAATAATGTAAAATGGAGTGGCTTTAAAAAAAATCACCTGTGTTAAAAGCCTTGAGAAAAATCTTGGACTCATTTGAAAATGGAAGATGTTGCAGAACTGTGTCATTTGACAAATTAGTTTCTTCCCTTTTGGTTTGGGCAGTCATCTGGCTTTAAATTATGTAGAAAGGAGTTATTTCTGTTATACAGCTGGGAGCAGAGAGTACTTGCAGTCCCACTTCAGCAAGCTATTAGATGTTATTGGATTAAGAACCTAAACAGTCTCACTGGAACATGCTTGTGTCTAGGTGCATGCTGCCATGCCTTGCTGAACTGAGACCTAAGGACCAGTTTTTTAAAGACGCCTACAGAAGAACCAAAGCAAATCAGGTGCAGAGGGGGTGAACACGAAGGCCTAGTTCATGGTGTTATGCTGCTCTCTGTGCTGTCTTACTCCAAGCGGAGAGTTATGGGTGTTGCTCACATATTCTCGGAAAAGGTGACTATGTCTGGTTGTCACTGGAAGAGGAGGTGCATGGTAATTACTATTACTAGAGACTCATGCTCTGTGTTTTATTTTTTCCTTTTTTTCTTTTTTGGTTGACAGTCCATCAGCGAATGATTTCTTCATGTCAAACTGTAATGACAGTGACTTCTCTCTCATTTTACTTAAGGAGTGGGGATGGGAAAAGCTGATTCATAATCCATGTGCAACTTAGGTGAGGAGGAAAATGGGAAAGAAGTTGCTTCCTGTGTAGCTGGTCAGTGGTGGTGGGTTAACGGTAAGTGACGTGCCTTTCCACAGAGTTTCCGCATTAGCAGTGGCTCAGATTTGAGCAGATGTTCTGGCTATTCTGGTCACTCTTCACCTTTATCTGCAAGGTGCATCAATCACTGTAATTATAATGGGACATGGAGCCAGCAACTGAAGGAGAAAAATCAACCCAATCCGAGGAACAATCTTTCTTGATGAATTCTCCCCCCTAAATCGAAACAATTTGCCGGGTAACCCAGCTGGGGTTCATATGCTTTTGATTACTGTGGGCTATTTAGCTTTACAAAATGACATGCTGCTTAATGGACTTTTAATGGTTATAGGTTTCTCTCTCTCTTTTTTTTTTTTAATGAGCTTCACCAGTTTGTTACTAATGCCCTGTAGAAATCTGGCAAATGGCCAGATTTTATGTTACAAATTTTCTGGTTTTCATGCGGTATAAGTGCAACCCATGCAGCCAGTGGGGATGTCTCTGTTACCAATCATACTGTAATGCCATTAAATAAAAAGGAAAAAAGAGCTAATTGAGTACCCTGAAGTCCTAATAATGGCATACTCAAAGATGATATAATTAACACTTTGCAGCTGAAGTCTTATAAGAAGTCCAGTCTGTTGTTCAACCTCTGAAAGAGCTCTTAAAGCTCACTTGTGTTCCCCTTGGCTGCTGCCAGGTTGCTGTGTCAAGGGAAGGTTATACCACTGTCAAGGCACAGATAAGATTATGTCCTTCTCAACAAGGAAGCGGGAACTCTCATAATGTTTTGCTAAATAGAAGGGCCTACATTTTCAGCAATGACTATGCCTCAGCTTTCAAATGGTTCTTCTTAAAGGGGCTTCTTTATTTTCAGGGAGTGAATACTCAGCACTTCAGAAAAGTGTGGGGTTTTTTTTTTGTTTTTTTTTTTTTTTTTTTTTTTTTTTTTTTTTTTTTTTTTTTTTTTTTTTAGGTTGGAGGAGATTCCCATTCTGCAGTCACTAATTGATGCTGGAAACATGAGCTGATAGTACCAGAGAGTCTTCATGGAAAGTCTGGGCATTGGTTTTGATTTCAGAAATTTACAGTAAAAGAAGATTTAATTATTCAGTCTCTCTTCCTGTTTTAATTTAGTGGTAAGACAGATCTCTTTATGTTATGTTTTGCCAAATTAGGGTGATAATTCTTAATGAATTTACAGTTCTGCCTAAACTCTCTGTTGAGCCTGGACTGTCAGAATGGCTTGGGCACAAGCCCTGCCTCAGGCACCAGTTTTAGGTGGGCCTTAGGCAGAGGCTTTGTACTGTGTTGGCCCATGGCATGGCTGTGCCACAGAGTGGAAGGCCGAGCACATGTTGGCTTTGCCAAATTCCCTGTTGTGTCCCAGGGGGTGATGCAGTGGCTCAGGTTCAAGAGGAGCCTTGTTCACACACCTCGCTAGGTCTGAGTGTGATGTGCCATGAGGCACTGCAGTAGTTTTCAGAAGCCAGCCTTGCTGTAATGTTGGCTAGCTGAAAGGATCAAGAGTCATGCAAAATTTTGAGTCCTCCTCCCAGCTGTAAGGGGCTGTGTTGCTATGCTACTCTCAGTAAGTAGCTGGAAAATATTGGGCCACATCCCTAGTCACTTTAAATTGGCAGTGCTCCTGCAGAATTGCTGCAATTGTACAGGTCTATACTGAGTGAGTAGCTGGGCTCCAGCTTCCTTCAGTGAAGAGCAAGCTCAGGTACAAGCTGGAGTAGCATTGATGAGAAGAGTAGTGCTGTTTAGGGTCAGAATCCAATCTGCAGGGTATATGCTTAAAGAAAAAAAAAAATGACTGTGTTGTCCTGAAGATATGTAGCTCTTTATGTTTTGCTGAGAATAAGAAACTGCATTTCTCTTAATTAGGAAGTGGATGCTTTTACTCAGGAAATAGATGAGAATTTGGTAAACTGCCATCCCAGGACAAATACAAAGGAAGCGTAACAAATACTCAAGTGGTTCTTTGGAAAGGAGTAGAAAGTCATAAAAGGAAGGGCTTCCAGCTTTATGCTTTGAGCCCAGAACATATTTAAGTCAGATTCGTGGCTTTTAGAACAGACAAAACTCAGCTGATCTCAACTCTGTTCCTGCTGGAGCCACTTTTTCTCCTGGGCCTTACATTGAACTCAGGTCACGTAAAGAGATTGCACTGCTTGTACAGCTGGAGCCCAGGCAGGATTTTCCAACCACGACTAACAAGAGTAGTGTCATGGTCTTTTTTTGAGCCCTCCCTCAGATCTCTGCTCTAGGATGCTCTTGGCAGCATGACTTGAATCTTTATAGTTAGTTTCATTGTATGAAAATTCAAGTGTACGAAATGTAGTGAAATTTTGAAATGCCAAAGGTGCTCCAGCAAGGTGTGCTCAACCTTTGATTAGCAGGGGCAACGGGCAGGAGAGAGACAGAATAACCTACATAAAGAAAAACTGTATGCAGTGCAAAATATATATATATATATATATATATAAAAATAAATAACTTCAGCTATCAGAGCATACATACAGCAATAGTGTAACTGGGAAAAGGAATATCATTGAGACAAATGGCAGAGGTCCAGTATTATTGGCCTGAGCTGGTAACTCTGCATAACCTGGCTGTAAGTGAGCAGAGAGAGTGCTTCCAGACTGATTTCAGCTCATGAGGAACCACCTACAGCATCTCTACTCTCATGGCCCCCAGTCTGGAGACTTCATCTATGGATATCCAAGAGCTGATTGTACTTATCTTTCTTCCTTACATAGTTACAGTTTATTTTCAGTTGACATTGTGAAGAATAAAGGAAAAAAAAATCCCAGCAAAAAGCAAATTGATAAAATACCAGTTGAGCCTGCTTTTTTATTGAATGATTGTAGTTGATGGAACTCTTTTATTCCCTACTTCCTTTTGCTCTGACGTCACCGAACTTCTTTATGATGAAACCAGGACAAATTATAGCATTCTTAGGCATAACATAAACTCAGATAAATAATCTACAAATACTTATCTGTATTTTAAAATTACGTTACTTTATGTCCCTTTTATATTAACTTCAGAAGAATATTTCTAGCAGGAGATTAATTTTGCCAAATATTCACAGAAACAGCAAATTTAAATGAATATCAGAAGTTACTCAAAGGGAGGAAATTTCAAATCCTTAATCTGAGCGTCTGCATCCAGTCAAAATTGGTCAGACTTCCAAAGTTAAACATTTGCAAAGATGTGCCACTAACCAGCTGTGGTCAGGGATCTTGACAGAAACTGTTTGAATTACCAGAATATAAATAATAGTAGTGTTGAGTGAGGTCTGTGTAATCCATCTGTGGACAAACAAAAAGAAGGCATAATTCACGAAGTGAAATTTTTAATTACAGGTTGAATTCTATTGAAGGACAAATAGCGACTCTAAACATACAGGTCTGGAAGCTGAGTCTTGGTGAATTTAACTGCAATGCTTTGAAACCTCACTACCAAGGATATCCGCTGAGCTGAATGTCCCCATCCTTTTCAGAGTGATAATACAGGGTACTTAATGCTACTTTAGTGGCCCCAGCTTGCAACCTTGTGCTATGGCAGAAACTTCTCATCCTTGAGGATTTGAGGGATGTACCTGGCTGCGGTGGGCATCAGCTGAGACCCTGAGACATGTCCTGCGTGGTAATCAGCAGAAATAGTGATGATCATGTGTGGTCGTTATGCTAATTGCTGTGATATGCAGCTCAGATACAGAAGTAAAAGCCCACTGAATCCAGAAGTTTCCAACACAGCACAAGTGTTTCTACTGTGCTGTTCAGAGCCACTGCTGTCTGCTTTTTGTCATCCATGTGCGGCTCGAACTGTGCACCCCTCCAGCAGCCCCAGGACCGAATCATGTGTAAATGGATGTTCTGCTTTCCCTCCCTTTCTTCTCTCTAGACTATCCTTTAAGGTTTTACATAATTTACATAGAAATAATTTGTTCCACATTTTAGTAATTTCCTGTGTAAGTAGGAAGACCATGGGGCTTTTCTGTTGTACGCAGAATATATCTGAAAATGTATCTCCATTGCGTATGCTGCCTGGGCTGAATCTGACCTCTTCAGGCTGGGATTTCTCAAAAGGACCCACATTTCTTAGTACAAGATGTATATCAACTTGAAAGTATTTGTTTTCAAATTTTTTCTAATAGCTTTGAAAACCACCATCTCATTCTCAGGGGATCCTAGTGTAGGAGTCGTCAGTTGGATGTCTTGGATCCTTGTACAAACATATATTTCTCAAGTAGATGGGGAAATCTTGTAATTAAACTCACCTGAATTTTATTTAGTAATGAATACTCTCCTTTAGCTGATCTGAGTTCCATTGAAACTAATAAAAATATTTCTGTTAAATGGCAGCAGGTGTTGGGTCCAGCTCTTACTGGAAGGATCTCAGCTCTTCCAGTCTGCCCAATGTTAGTGTCATGGCATTCTAAATAATCATTCACGTATCATTTACAGCTCTGCATCTTCAGTTAATTTTGCCCACTGCTTTCATGGCAAGGTCTGAGTCTCTCCTGATTATCTTATTGCTGCTTCTGCACCAGCTGGAAGACATAGAGAGACATGGCTTGCCCTTGCAGGGCAGTTTTGTGTAGGAGACCCCCTACAAAAAACAGTTTGGTTTCTTGCATGACAGGATGTAGCAGTGGCCATAGGCACAGCATTATTTCACATTTTACACAGAATATGGCCATTTTCTGTCTTTTCCAATTATTTGTTCTTCTCCTCTCCCTTTGAAATCGTCATAATATTCTTAACAGTTGACATATTTATTACATTAGAGAAAGAGTCTCCCTTTATTCACAGAACAGCATAATTATATGGGCTGTGAACAGAAAACCTTTGTGAAAGCCTGCTAGTATTTTGCCATGTCTCAGCTCTTATTTGAAGAAGAACGGCTTAGTTTTCACACTGTAGGCATCGTGGCTTCTTCAGAGATGTGGCTCCAAGCTTCTGCATGGTGGGCTGGATAGTGCTGGCCAGCTGCATGGCCTTGGGCAGACATCTACCCAGGGGTCCAGTGCTTTAGCTGGGAGATGTTTCGAGGGCTGGCTTCAGCTGGTGGCCTTGCTGGTGCCTGTGGCAGAATTAGGTGGCCAACCTACCAGAAGCCTGGCTAGGAGAGCTGATGTTTTGTGTTAGGCAGCCTTTTTGAAGATTTGCTGAAAAAAATGGAACCTAAATCTTTTTATGAAAACAGTGACTTTTTGAAGATCATTTTTACTTGCTGATTTTTATTTTTTTTTCCCCTTTAAAGCCCTGCACATGACTTTATCTGTCAGGAAAAGAAATTATCTGTCACTAAATTGTTGCTGTGACTAATACTCTTTGACTAGACATTGTGAGTCCTTCAGCTCAAGGAAGCACTCTAAAAGCCCTGAACTGGGAATCCTCTTTAGCAGGGAAAGGAAAAAAAAAAAGAGTCAATGAAGATTCTTCCTACCTGTCTGACCACAAACAATGTTGGTACCAGTGTGAAGATTTCCAATGACCGACATTGCTAATTGAATGATGTCCGTCTGGGAAAGGTGTGGGGAAGTAATACTCTACTTTGTCACCAGTGCTGTTGTTGACAAAAGGCTTCCTATTCCTATTGTGTGCTTTATCAAATATGAAATGAGATTAATTTCAAGTGGCTTTGGGGTTTGCAATGAGTACTGCAGTGCTGTAGGCTGGTGTCATTCCCCCATAGGAACCAAGGAGTTTGTAGAGTTTTGCTGTTAATATTTTACAGTAACGTAAACGTGGATGGTGGCCCTTGATCCTAGAAATTGTTCTTCGTTGGTTTGTTTGTTTGTTTGTTTTTCTTTTCCTAAAAGAAACTTAGTATTATCCAATCTTGCAACGGGTATTTATAGGAGACGGATGAAAACAAGCCTGAGGCCAGAGATAGGGTGGCTCATACCAAGTCACCATCCTTTTTCTGTGGCCATTTAGGATTTTAGCCCATGAGACACCCAGGGTGGGAATGTATGTGGGCAGACACAGAATCCTGGAGATCTGTTTCCAGTTTCGACATGAGAGGCTCGTGTTATGGCCTCCCTACAGTGTCCGCATCCTCATTCAGTTAAATCTGAGCTCTTTGAGTCAACAAAAATTGTTCGGTACTGAATTCTCAGGAGTGTCAGGGGGAGAAAAAGTGTACGCAGCACCCAATCAATACAGCTGAGCTCCGAACTGCGAAATGCTGCCATTCTTCTGGGATTGAAATGAAGATTGAATCTTTTGGGTACTGAGCTGAACCTTCAAAGCTTCAAACCTCTGAACTGTGCTTGTAACATCAGTGTAACTGTCCTTTGACTTTGAAAGCAGGTTTCATTTCAGTGGTTTGCACCAGTGGTATTTTCTAAATCTCCCCTCATTGTGCAGCTCTAAAGGCAGGACACCAGCCATGTTGCTGCTTGCTTATTGCAACTCCCGTGCAGTCCGGCAAATGATAAACAAAAGTCTTTTGTATAATATTAATAAGCTTTCAGCACTTCTCAGCGTGGCCTGTTGTCATCAGAGTAAATCATGTGTATCAAAGACCCTTATATGTGAAAGTTTGTTTTCATATCTGGCCAGCTTTTCTATTCAAACCCTTTTATCATCTTGTAATAAAAATATTTGTTTATTTTTTCAATAGCGCTTCAGTCATGATACAGGAACCGCTTCCCTGAATAGAGCAGCACTTCTAAGGAGCTCTCTTTGAAATTGTTTCAACTGGCCCCTCCTAGCTGCCAGTGGACTTTGAATCCTGTTTACATTAGAACAATAGTAGCAGCTTCATAAATAAACAGGCGCTCACATGCCTCAAAGCCATCTTGTAATTGAAAAGTTAAAGTTTTCTCCTGCTCAGGCTCTTCTATTTTATCCAGCTCACTGTGGTTTTGAGCTAAATTTACAATTAAAATTCTGACTTTATATTTAATGCATAGGTCATATTCTACTGGTGTGTCCTACAGTGAAAGTTTTAAATGAAAACATTGAGGTTCTGCTATGTCAATATTTTAGAACCAGCAGATATTTGCTAACACAAACAAACACTTTTCTCTCTCTCAAGCTATGGGGATAACATCCTGTCAATACCTGTGAGTAAATAAAACCCTAAGACTGAGCAACCTTTTATGTGCTCTTGAGCTACTGCTATCTTTCTGTTTGCTTTCTAGCTTTTTCTGTGGCTGGCTGCAAATGCCAGGTGATGGAATTAAGGAGATGATAGAGAGATTTTATGCGTTGGCCTGCCTAAGAAGTACTTGTCAGGGGTCTTTTAAATCTCTCATAGCTCAGGTTCAGTGTTTGTTCCTGGGCACTACAGGACAATTTCTTGTGCTTAATTTTTAAGCCTTTTACATTTTCTTGAAGAATAAGCCCCTTTTTATAATTTCTAGCAGCTCATTTGTAATTTCATGCTCAGAAATAAGATGCAAGAGCACCTAAGTGACTCCAGAGTTTAAAAAGGCCTGGGTAATATTGAAATCAGAATTCAGCTGGCCCAGAATCCGCTCAGACCCTGAGTGGATGCTGAATTAACTAGACAGGTAAGAAGCTGTATCTCTGCATCTAGGATGTGGCCATAGGTGTGATAAATTACTTGTCCCAAGTTTGTCATTGGTCTTGGGAACAAACCCATACTACTGTCACATCTGCGTGACCTGATATCAGCAGAGCTTTACACAGACAGATGTGCTTACCCAGAAGAATCTGCTTTTTGGACCAGTTGTCAGTTTGCCGGCCATGGGCTTACCAGCATCCTTGCCTGTTAGTGCCACGCAGACCTGTAAGTATAATTAATGCCTCTGGACGAAATGCTGTGCTTTCCATTTCCTTCTGGAAAAACACACCCATAATTTGTAGAAAATTTCTGTAATCAAAGGAAATGGAGTTCTGTAAGTTGCACTGCTTATAATGAAGCTCCGACGTCAGAAACTTGATAAAATACTTTTAGGCTGGACTATTTATGTTCCCCCTCTGCCCCCCGCAAGTGAAACAATGGCATCTCTAGCTGGCCTGACATCCTTCCTGGCACATCCAAAGGAGCAGAGGGCTGGGAAAATGGCTCAGCAGTTGGTTCAAACACCCCACGCTTCTCTCCTTAAGAGAGAGGTTTGGAAGCATTTCCACAGCTCTAATTTGATCTCTGGGAAACTGAAAGGTTAATTGCACAATGTACAGGGGCAAAATAGATTTCCAAGAACATCTGGCACTATATTATTGAGTCTGAAATGAGATTAAAGCCATTCTTCTGGGACACAAGCTCTTGCCAGCCACCATGGGGAAGGTGTACAAACTTTATCTGAGTTTAATGAAGACATGGTGTGTATATTTATACACGCACGCATGTATTGGTGTTTTTTTTTTTTTCTTCCTTTTGTCTATGGCCTGTGATATCTGGGCTTGGTTTCACAGGCTTTTCTTTTCACGTAATTTCCACACGTCCCCATTATGGGACATTTTTCTTCTTGCATTAAATTTGTGTTGCAGGGTATGTGGTCTTCTCCCTTCTGTTTAAAAATGAAAAATCATCAGGCATCCTTCTTCTCTTATCTGACACCATCCCTCTTTGCCACCTAGCAATAACCTGATGCTACAGAAAGAAATCACGGAGGAAGGAATATCAGGGGACACAGTAATACCTTTTGAAAGTCACCAACATTAAAGGTCAAGGCAAACATTTGCCATCTCTTAAACACGAACTTTACCCTTAAAGTATTTGGGAGTGTAATTAGAGACGGAAGAAACACTTGAAAAATGTAAGCTGCGCTTGTGTCCGAGGCAGTGGGGAAAATGACATGTCAAAGGGATGCAGGGGTGGGAGTGGGCAGTGAGGAGGTGACTCATTTCTTCTCAGGGAGTTTTCCTTTGCTGAGGTCGGCTGTGATCTACACTCTCTTCCCCGGCCTTTCTAAGGATGGAGGAGGAATCAGTCAGCAGAAGAAATGGTAATGAATAATGATTGCAGGATCATCTCTTGTACTGGAGAAGTCCAAGTGGAGAGACCCTCTCTGAGCCATCCGTTTCCCCGAGTGGATGGTTCACTATTACTGGCTTATCTGCCTGATATGTGACACTCCGGTATCTTTAATATGTCACAAGTTCTGACAGATTTGGCAGGTCTTTAGCTTGGAGATCAGCTGCAGAGCTGGGTGGGCGAGGAGACTGTAGAGGGCAGTCTGAGACCGCCGGTGATGGACTACTGCATCTGCTGGAGGTGTGCAGGGTCTAATATCTCCCACCTGTGGGGAGGGAATTCTGAGGGGGGTGCAAGAAAAAAAAATGATGGGGAAACTGGTCTATTGGATTTACAGTAAATGTCTATTTGGCTTCACCTAAAAGAAATTCTTTATAGGATTTTTTCTTTTCTTTAAACTCGCCCCTTCCCCCAGCTTGCTCTGTTTGAAAACAGCTAAGGCTGCTACTGGCTGAACAGCATGTTTTCACACTGCAATCACTCTTCGCGGGAGAGAAGCAAGTTGTGTAAATCCTTCTGCTGACAGTCGAGATGATTTTTAGTCCGTTCACAATGGGTTTGACTTCACTGCACAGTGAATGAACGTGACGGCGAGCTGGGTAGCGTTCTCCAAACACCGCAGCACTGCTCGCCAATGCTGCAAGGTAGACAGAGAAATCCCAGTACCCAAAGTGGGGGGCTGCCAAAACAAGCAGCAATGATGGATGTGGTCCCCCTGCAAGGGGAGAGAGGGCACAGCGTGCAAAACAGAGCAGTGCTGGACCTGGGCAAACATTTTTTTGCTTACATGGTGGGGTGCAAAGCAAACTCATAGCTGGGCAAAACTCTTTGTGGGTTTTTTCATACGCTCAACCATCTGTGAAGTATGAGTGTTTGAGGCCTTACCCTATCTCTGCACCAGCGCAAGTAGTTCAGTCCTGCCAGTCTTACCAGGGAAATGTGGTATAGCCGTAGTGGTGATGTTACATGCTTCAAGGCAGGGGCATGAGTTGGCAGCTCTGCTAAAGGTGGCCACAGGACTGGCTAGCAGTGGAGTCACCAGGAGGGGAGCTTCTCAGCACAGTTGCTCCTCTCTTTTGATGGCCTCTTCGTGGTGAGGGGGGGGCATGTCTGAGGTATCTCATTTGTTAGTGAAAAAGGAGCAGGATCTAGTATAACTGCAGTGTCAAATCAGTCTCACTTTTCTGCATGGAATCCTTTTTAAGAGAGCATCATCTGAATTGATAAGCTGGGGGAAGGATCAGTCCTGTCTCATTCTGAAATTCCTGGTGGTAAAGCTTTTAGCTGCTCTTTGCTTTCTGCAATAATCTGAGGAACAAAAAGCTACTAGTAAACACACTGCTACCCAGTTTTCTTCTCCAGATCTGATCCTACCAACTTGATTTCTGTAATTACTCTTCTATGTAGTTAGGTTCAGCCATGCAGAGCCTGCCCCTGTAAACACCTTCATGCATGTTTTTATTCATGTTAGTATTCTCTTAGATTTCATTGGAACAGTTTGTGCTTGTAAAGTCAGAGTCTGCAGAATTTGGTCCAGAACTTAATTTGATTTTAAATACCCCTCCTTCCTAGTAAGTGTCTGCAAGGCAGGGTTTTTTATGCAGCTGCCCTGGTTTTGATGCTGCCCCTTTGCTTACAGTATGCATGGTATTTCTTGCCTGTCTTCTGAAGGGACTTAGTAGTTGCCATTATTAATTAAGCTCCACAGAGCTCCCTTGGAGGGGATGAGTAGCTTAAAGCCTGTGTAAACTGAGGCAGAACAAAGCCAAGAGATTGTTTTCCCTTAGGTCTCACGGCAAGCCTCTGGCAGAGCTGGGAATGCAACTCAGCTTTCCTCATCCCCAGCCCTCTTCTGTAACCATAGGCAAGCTGGAGCAAATTAAACCCAGGCAAAGGCGGGTACAACTCCTGTAGCAAGCAGGGAGAATTGTGCCCATTGCACGAGCTCTATGTTTGGCCCATTGCCTGCGTGCTCCTAGAATAACAGACATATGGAACATGTTGCCAAGTTAGGCCCTTAAATCAAGCTTTTATAAATGAGTTCAGGAGGAAAGGAGACATATTTTATTTCTGCAGAGAGAGAGGGCGGATTGAAGGAGGTGGTGTTCAGCTAACCCCAAAGGGGGAAAGTTTATTAGGCCAAGTGGCCTTTTCCTTCCCTGTAATGCTTTCGGTTCGTAACTAAGAATTCACTTTGCAAAAAGATAACAAAATACCAGCCTTGCTTCCAAGTGCGTGTTAACACTTTCATTTCAGGTGATCAAATTCTGGTAGGGACCCATACTCTATCCCAGCTGTTAGACCAGCTAAGCAAGAGTCTGTGGTACTGCCTGCGCTGGAGGAGGGAGGAGAGCTCCATTTTTAGGCTGGAGAGCACATATTCCACGCGGACCTCTTTTGCAACAGAGTAGGGGTCCAAGAATCCACTTAAGGCAAAAGAATGCTGCCATGTTAAACCCTTGGCTGTAAGCCTCAGCCAATTGCCAGCATCAACAGTTGCTTTTCCCATGAAAAAGGACATTTTCAGCTCTGGCAACATGAACATTTTCTATCTGAGTGAAAAAGCTGCCATAAGACTTTGCAGAAGCGCATGGCTGCTTTTAAATCAAGGCAGAATGTGCTGATACAGGGCATGGCTTTGCAGTGCCAACCTATGCTGCGTTAAAGCATCTGCAAGCCCGCTCCGCCATTCTGTTTACTTCTGAGCTCTGACAAGGTCCTCTCTGTTTTCTCTTGCCCTGTTTTCTTTTTTCCTTCCTTCCCTGGGTGTAGACTTCTGAAGTATCTGTGTGTAACATTGTGAGTTGCTCAGATGTGGTCCATTTACTTCTGCTTGATCTCGTCTTACTAAAAATGGAAGGGAGAATTTTAAACCAGACTGCTGTTTTAGAAGTCTGCACTCCACGGCCATACCTATGTATCCCATGTGCTTTTGTTAATTGACAGTGAATGACAGAAAGGGAGACGAGATGGTTTACAGCACGAATGAGGTGGTATGGTTGATTGTTTTTTAAAGCTAAAAAAAGGGGGAAAGAATCTGTGTGCATTAGGACCTTGTAAATCCGTCAGAAACATAAAATACAGAACTACATACTTAATGTTGGTGTTTCCAAGTGGCGAAGTCCTGTGTGCTTAGTCAATCTCTAAAGGAGTGTTTGAGGCAGTCACAGTGTTGTGCCTCTCCTCTTCACTGTTTTTGAACATTTTCCATCATACTTAGTAGGTAGAGGTTCACTCTTTGCACAAAAATAGCTGCATCCTCACATAAAAAAGAGGTTTACTACCTGGCTTTCTTCGCTATTCTATCAGAAATTAAAATTAAACACCATGACCAGAATTAAAAGTCATTCATTCAGGATCTACATATGGTCTATCTATATGACTATAGTGTGTAAGTCAGATTTCACAGGTCTTGAATGGAGATGCTCAAAATGAACATTTCATAAGTGGTGTGTTGGCTGAGGTATATTCACATCTGTTCCTTAGGGAACAAACCATGTTTTAACCTTAGCTGGTTTTTGGGAATAGACAAAAGTGTATTTTTCAGGCACCTTATTCATGACCAAGAATGCAGTCAGCTTTCTTCCTAATAGCTTCTGCAGACTCTTCCCTTTCTTCATTTACAAAAGGAGATCCTGCATGATGAAGACAGGTTGATGATAAGAATCAAGCTGTACTGAGTTGTTGGCAGAGACATCTGAAACCACATTGAACTATTTACCCCATTCAGTAGTTTAGCAACTGAAAGATATTTTCTGAATACAGTAAACACTGGCAGTTTTCATTTATCCTAACAACTTTTATCAAGTTCTTCCCATTGCAGTCTCCATATGCTAACGAGATAAATCTCACCCCTATCCCAATGCCAGGTGGCTAATCATTACGGCATCCACTGTGTAGGTGGCTATGTGTGCACAGGTCTAGTGACTTTCTGGTGATAAAGAGGTCAGAAGCAAAGCATTAATATCTCAGTTTCCAGACTTTGTGTTCCTCTTTTCTAGCTACTAGAACTGAAGCAGTCTTTATTTAAGGTTTAAAACTTGAATCCACCTGAGAACTGGCAAAGGTCATCTTTGTCATTATCAGAGCTGCTGAATCAATTTTTTTTTTTCAGTGAATGATTTGATTTAATGATCTCTTCCTATTTCTTAGCTGGTCCTGACAATTGCAAGTGTGTTCCTTATTTACAAATACTTGCCCAGTGATTTAAGGAAATGAATCCTGAGCTGTATGCAAAGTATCTACTCTGATGAGTAGCTTTTTGTGCCTTGTGTTTGGATTTGGTTGTGTAGCTCATGCCATACTTACTCTGCACCCTGACCGGATGACAGAACTAGTTTAAACAGAGAATAACTAACATCAAGTTTACAGCAAACAGAACTGAGTATTGACTGTCCTTATTTGCAAGTGAATGTGTATATTCATATGAAGAACAGCTATTCCTTAGATGTTAGGTTTGTTCAGTTTTCTTCTTCGTGGCTCTCTTCTCAGCCTACTGTACTTTTTCTCCTAAATGTAAAAAACTGGGGAGGGGAATAAACTCAGGCTGTTAATACAAGGCATGACCCTAGTGAAGAAAACATCCCAACTTACTGCAGTTATCTGATTTTAGGCAGTCCTTTGAATGAACAATCCACAGTTACTGCTGAATAGAGTTTGTATATTTCAGTTACTCTGCATCTTGAGAATAAAAATACCCTTAGAAGTGCATTTTTGTGCTATTGTTTAGGGAGATTATCAAACGTATCAAACATGCTAGACCACTTTCTTCTCTGGCCACAGAGCAGTTTGTTTTGGCAATGTCATGAAGATCCCTGGTTAGTACTGACTTCGGTGCTGATTGAGGCTAGCTGAGATTCCATCTACTGTCTCAGACATTTTTTTCTTCATTAATGTTTTTGAGTGAATGTTGCAACCAAAAATAAGTTCAGTCTTAAAATTGAGCATGTTCTGTATTACTGCAGAAGTCTCTTGTTGGTTGATAGCTGGGTTTTCTGTATTCTGAGGAGGAATAGGCTAACACCAGCACTTGGAGAAATCAGTATCTCTCTCCAGAATGTCCCAGAGAGACCATCCGTCAGTCAAGAATCTGGAAGAACTTCAGGGGACTGATTCTTATTCTATTCATATGTATGTATGTTATGGCCCTTTATGTCAGTGGTGACATAAAAAAGGTCTCAAACAACACGTAAATTACATATAATCCTACTGCTAAAACTTTTCTCTACTGATGAATTCTTGCATGCAGGGATCAGTCCTTTTGTTTGTACAATTAACAATCAGCTAGCTTAACCCTAACCTTTAGATACAGATTTTTAAATAACAAGGGGTAGAAATACTTCATGCTGATTAAACAGGAAAAGTAGCATATGGAATCTAGTATAAGAGCACATGGGGAAGAGACATCCTTCACTGAGTGGTGTGTGTACTTACATTACAGGCATTAGGCCTATAACACATAGTCTGACTGACAGTCTGTCCACATCCTCAGCTGGTGATTGATAATGCAACTGAGAACATCTTAAATGAACAAAAGTGCATATAGTTGCTTTTGGCCTCCTTTTGAAGTGCTTTTAGAGCAAGACAGACATGAAAAGCCACTCCCTGCAGCTGCAGTGGGGACATGAAGAAAGCAGCTGCAAGGGGTTGTTTTCGTATTTTGTACTCATCATGTGCCTTGCAAACAGGAATGCTGGAAGGGAGCTGGTGTGGGATCACTCACCTACAGGGCACGGACCAAGCCTGCAGTCCTTGCCCCGGAAGAAGTCCCATTGATGGACTTCAGGCAGCATTTCAGTTTTTCTGGGAAGCTGGAGCCTTTGCTTTCAAAGGGAAGGCTGGCTTTTGAGCCCAAGTGGAGAGCAGTAGCTTGCCAGCTGTGAGATGGGCTGTGATCCTGCTTGTGTGCGCACTTGCTGCAGCCTGTGGTGGGAGTGAGATGGTTCAGTCAATCTAGGACTGAGCAGACGCAGATTACTCTGGATGGCTGTTTACATGGGATTCACGCTTTCCCTGGGGCCTGTCTCAGTGGGTGCCTCCATGATCACTGCTGTCTGTCCTAATCCAAGACCAGTTTGTCTGTCTCAGTTTACCTTCAGGAAACCCTTTCTGAAAAGTGCCAGCCCAGGCCAAATTTTCATCTGAGCACGGCTTGCTCCTGACTTCAAGGACTAAGACTAAGTAACGTAGCTGTCTCAGAACGTGTATCTTTGTCCTCCTGTTAACAACCTAGTGGATAATTTCAATTAAACATGTCAGAAAGAGGTCTCAAACATTCTTGCCTTGTCAAAACATGCCTTTTCAAAAAAAGGCAGTAAGGTAAAGGAGAGAGACCCTGTTAGTGTCTCCACTGGGGAAAAGGCTGGGGTTTAAGCTCGTGCTGTATTAAATCCCAAAGTGTGCACATGAAAGAGCCTTTAATAATGCCCCGAACTGGAAGGAGCTTTTATCAGAGCATACATCTTTCTCTACGCAAGGGGACCTGACTGTGAGAAACAAACCCATAGAAAACTAGATTTCACACATTCCGTTGCTCACAGATTTTTGTTTTTTTTTATTTATTTGGGGAGTAAAGTAGCTGATGCTAATAGCAACACTGGTCCAAGACTGAAATCCATGTATGGATACCTGTGTACTTAAGGATTTAAAACTGTATTGGATCTAGGCTGCCTGGAATGTACCCCTTTGTAAATAATGCTTTCACTGGTGGCAGCAGGTTTCAGGTGAGGAAAAATTCTGAAAGAGTTCAGTGCTCCACATTGAGCACTCAGAAATTCCCACACTTGCTGCTCAGCTCCAGCTGGGATGAATAGATAGGAAGGTGGACTTCCCGTACCAGGCTCTGTTGCAGCTGAGGGGCAGTTTCCTTCATAGCACTCCCTTCACTCAGTTTATGCTAAGAGAGTTTTCTTTCCTGTTCTCCAGCTCACCTAATTAATTTTTACCTGAACCTTATCCAAACTATCTGAACTTCTGCTTTCACAACTGCTCGGAAAACCTCAGACTTTCTAATTACATTTCCTTTTCCTTCTGTGTCTGCCTGGGCCAGTAACACCTCAAGAACAGCCTTTCTTAAGTGTGTCTGTATTTCTACTTCTTGGTAATTAGTGTGTGAGTTCATTAAGTTAAGATAATGATTCGAAAAAAGTTACAAACATGTTTTTAAATCTGCATAAAGTTCTTTCCAAGTCCAAATCTTGACTGGAATTAGAAAACTTGAAAAATCGCTTCAGGCTTTTTTCCCTGTCTCATGGGGAAATTTTGAAGGGACTTTGAGGCTAACCATACCCAGTCTTCAAGGTATTCTTGTTCTCAATCTAGACCCAAATTTTGCATTTTGAGCTTAGAATTGCAAAATTATGTAAATACAGAGAACGGTAAGGTCGTTCACTCATAACGGAGCTGCCTTTTGAAAATCAGGCTGATGACACCAGATTCCTTTCAAGCCTTGGCACTGAACAGAACATGTGCACAGGGAACTAGAGACCTGATTGCCCCTGTGGTACATGGGGGTAAGGCTAGAGTGACTTAGATAGTCCAGAACTTCACTGACCTAGTTGGCATTTGTCTTGGTTTATAGAAACATAAAATAAAACCCAATAAGGGCCAACAGTTTGTGGCAACATTTTACTTGGAGAAGATAGAAATTCTAGCTAATGTATACGAATTGCAGGTCAGGGGGTATTAGACTAGCCTTTTAGAAAAGCCACAAATATTTGGCTCGTGATTACACAACAAATCTCTGAATGTTTTGTAAGCAACGAGTTGTAGGTATCAAGTTATGCAGAAAAGAAAATAAAGTCCATTTCCTCCATAGCAAAATAAATAAATGCAGTAATGAGAATGATAACTGAAGTTCTAATATGGATATGGAACCATGTAACGACCCATATTGACCCACGTAATAATCGCATAACAGGAAATAAAATAGTAACAGAAACTTTCAGAGGAGTTGGGCTTTTGCCTTTATTTATAGCTTTGTCTAGACGGTCATTAGATATCATCTTTAATAATGAATTATTGCTGAATTTGAAGCAGGCAGTGTCATTTTGCCAGGTATTTTTCCTCCTTAAACCCCTCAATTATGAACAAGTTCATTTAAAATTATATTTTGTTAGTTTTTGACTCTCAGCCCACTTCTTTCTAATTTGGCCCTAAAATTTTACTGTTGTCTTTTTGCTTGGGTTTTGCTGAGTTTTTTTGGGGGTGGGAGGGGGGGATCACTTTTTTTGACAGGTTTGGATTTAGTCTCCTTGCTTTATGTTGTAGGTCCTTCATAACACCTAGCCAATGCGTCTGCCGTGGGTTGGATGCTGCCTTGGCACTGTTCATCTGAGAAACCTTTTGGCAGAGTTTGTGAAAGATCTTCCATTTGTTGCAGAAAGTGTGTGAAGGCTGCAGAGAGATGGCAGCTGATTCCACACCGTAACTCCCTACCACTGCAGACACCAAAGGGGAGAAAAGTGGGATGCTACAAAAGAAACAAACGTTTGAAATTGGATTCATACTGTTAGGATTAATGATAGTAAGTAGAGGAAAACTGGAGCAGCATTCCTAAGCCAACACATTTGAATGATAAATTGCATTAAGGCACTGAAAAGAACAACAGCTGCAGTCCATGAAAAGCCAGATTTATCTAAATTTCTCCAGCTGATCAGTCAAAATCATCGCTGGGACTTCTACTTTGCAATTGCTTTTTCACAGAAAAGGAGAGCAAGCAGAAAAGAAAAAAAAATTCCAGAATATAGAGACGTCTACATTTATTTTGCCAAATTTTTATAGCTAGTAAACCCTGATGTTACAGAATTCCAGATTGCTGCTAGTAATGGAGATTTTCAGTGGAAGTTGTTTGGGAATATACATCCTTTCCCCAGGAAGGTGCAGTAAGGGCTCTCTTTAAATCAGCAAAAACTTTTGCGGTTTGGAAGTTCAGTATCTAGATGAACTTTTTGGGTATGTGTTTTGAAGGTAAGCTCTGCCAGAGTGCCAAGACTTTTCATAGGGGAAAAGAGGTTACTATATGGACGTGAGTCAAGACACTCACAAAGGGCTGTCTGGACTTCATTATGGCGGCATTTATAAGTCTCCATCAATATCAGATATAGGAGGGATTGTTATCCCCATGTAACAGCAGGGTGACTGAGATGAGGGTGATTAAATGACTCTTCTGAAGTGTGTTGATCAGCTGTAGCAATACAAGGATTTGAACGCAGTATACTGGTGGGTCCTGTCCAAGATTGCCTTTTTTCTGCTTTCAAAACTAAGAAATAAGAGACTTCCCACCCTTCTGTGGTCCCTCTCTCTAACCTTATGTGACCTAATGCTAAATCAGTCTGCATCTGGGTCACGGCAAACCCAAGCACAAATAAAGGCTGGGCAGAGAATGGATTGAGAGCAGCCCTGAGGAGAAGGACTTGGGGGTGTTGGTTGATGAGAAGGTAAACACGAGCCAACAATGTGCGCTTGCAGCCCAGAAAACCAACCGCATCCTGGGCTGCATCAAAAGAAGTGTGACCAGCAGGTCGAGGGAGGTGATTCTGCTCATTCACTCTGCTCCTGGAGTACCGCATCCAGTTCTGGAGCCTCCAACATAAGAAGGAGACAAACCTGTTGGGGCAAGTTCAGAGGAGGGCTACGAAGATGATCAGAGGGCTGGAGCACTTGTACTACGAAGACAGGCTGAGACGGTTGGGGTTGTTCAGCCTGGAGAAGAAAAGGCTCCAGGGAGACCTTATTGTGGCCTTCTAGTTCCTGAAGAGGGTCAACAGGAAAGATGGGGAGGGACTCTTGATCAGGGAGTGAAGCGATGGGATGAGGGGTAATGGTTTTAAACTGAAAGAGGAGAGATTTAGATCAGATATGAGGAAGAAATTCTTTCCTGTGAGGGTGGGGAGCCCCTGGCCCAGGTTGCCCAGAGGAGCTGTGGCTGCCCCATCCCTGGAGGTGTTCAAGGCCAGGCTGGATGGGGCTTTGAGCAACCTGGTCTGGTGGGAGGTGTCCCTGCCCAGGGCAGGGGGTTGGAACTAGATGATCTTTAAGGTCCCTTCCAACCTAAACCATTCTGTGATGTGGGCAGGTGTGTGTGATATAGCATAAATATATTTCATATTTCCTCCAGTCTTTTTCATTATGATGTGACTTAGTTCCCTTAGTCTTATGGGAATAATTTTATCCTAGATAAGGATGTATTTTTTTCATCTTTTATGGCATTAAGTGTGTTTTGTTTAGGAGTGTACCTATGTGCTTACGTGAATTTTTCTGTGGCTATCTTATAACATTAACCTTCCCAGAAGCTTCCCAACCTTGTGTTTTATTGCAAGTAATTTAAAGAAATGGAAATGGTAGTTTTCCTTCACTTGGTTATTCTTCTACAAAATGCGACTGTGGATCACCCTAAGAAGCAATGTTCTTGTGGTATTTTCTCTAGTTGCTCATTAGGAAATGCTGTTTTCTCTTGTGTTTCCATCCATTACCAGCCACTTACCCAGCATCCGGAGCTGGGTTAGCGATACAAGGTTGTTCTGGTTTCCCAGTGCCAAGGGAGAGGAAGCCACCCCAAACCTTGACCCCCTTCCCTGTATGTTCACCCCTTCAAATTCCTGCAGCAATGGTTTCATTTCCTGACCAGCCCAGTAACGCCAAGAACTGAAGAGTGAGTGTTTAACTGCCTTTTGTTTCAGCCCGTGTTGTGTTTATTTTATTTTCTTCTTTTTTGGTTAGGTTCTGCAGCGGTAACAAGGGCATATTGAAGTGGGAACTCAACAGCTACTCTAAAAGGTTAAAAATGGCCACTTTGGAGTTGCAAAGTCAATGAGAGTTTCAGCTCTGACTCTGGTGCTATTTAATCGCTGAAACTTTCTGCTGAAGAACATAATATTCTGTTCTGTTGGACCACATTTACTTAACATGATCAAAGGGAGGAAATACTTGTTCTCTTCAGAGTAACTGAATTAAAAAAATGCCATATTTTGATTTGCCTGTGTTCATGTGTGACTCAATCTTGAGGGCAGATTTTAATCTAGTCTAAACGTGTGTAACTCCATAAACTTCACTGAAGTAGTGCTGATTTATAGCAGCCAAAAATCTGGCTTTTTGTGCTCACATTGCACCAGCATTTGAATGATTGAGTATCATTTGCAGGAATACTCATGGAAGACAAAATACATACTTTGTATATTCATTTGTATTATTTGAGATATATGCCATAGTAGTTTCATTACTTAAGCCTTGTAATCAGATATTACAACGGTCACAAGATAGCATTATATGAAAAAATACAGTCTTCCAAGTAGAATTTGTCAATTTTTTTTTCAAGAAAGCTGACATGTCTTCTTCAATGAAAAATGCTTTTCATCAAATCAGTGGTGAAAAACAAAAACCCAAACGAAAAATAATTCAACATGTGGGTTGTTGCTTTTCCATGGAAAATTAAAAAGGAGGGGGGAAAAAAAAAGTGTGCTGGAACAAAAAAATATTTCCTGACCAGTCCTACTTAGAAATTCTTTTTCTTAGCATGTTAGTGCCATTCCTCCTTTGCAAGAATACTTGAGTAGCTGCTGGCTTTGTGATGCAGTTTTTATGCAGGTTCTAGTAATGATGCCATGTGATCACGGCACTGGCCGATACATTTAAGTTCAAATGCTGGACATTCACAAAGATCACCTTGTTAGCTGTCCAGAGGAAATTCACAAAGGAAATCCAAGTGTAATTAGGGTTACCAAATAGTCTGCAGAAACTGGTGTTGTTCAAGCCAGCCCGCTGCTCTGGCCAGTTTTGAGCTGTTGTTTCACTCCCTCAGCTTTTGCTGCCCGCAGCATTAGAGACCCAAAACCTTTTCATTTATGAAGCAGTTGGGCCAGAATTACTGTCCTTGTGTTTACATCCCTCTGGGCACTTAGCGGAGACAATCTGCTTTGTCAGGTGTTGTATTTACTTTGGTTGTTGTAGCATTTTACGGATCAGTACAAGAATCCCCTTTACTTCAGGTTTCCAGAAGCTTTAACCGTAATTACTTTCTATCAAACCCTGTTATTTGGAATATGTTTTCTTAGTGTCTGGATGCTTCTGGTGTTAATGTCTGTGTTTGTGTAAAATAACAGGCGTTCATGCTAATTTAACTTTTCCTTCTGATTGTCATACTTACAGGTATTTCAATCTTTTAATCTGCAGTTCTTCACCTTTTTGCTAGAAAGTAAGTGCGTTTGTCTATGGTATAATTTTCTTTGGATGTTTCAGTGGTTAGGATTATGGGTTTTTTTCCTCTGACAGGAGCATTCACATTTGTTGAGCTAAAAAGGTATAGATTTACATAATTAACAAATCTTCTGTGAATTCCTCAGTTACCTAGCTGGTTAGAAAGTTTGAGGGAAAATATTATGGGCACATTTGACCAGTTACTAGCTGGTCACTAGGACAGGCAATTGAGTAGGCTGAGGACTTGCACATGGTGAGGTTTTCTTGGCTAAATAGTTAGTGGGAGCTAATTTGAAACCTCTGTCTAAAAGAAGTAGTTTCAGTGCTTATCTCAAAGCCTGCCTGACGACGATCCTAAGTACACATGGACACACATAAACACTCATTGCAGAGCTAATGGACTCATTTCCTTAGCTTGGGTGCAATCTATTAGTCTCTCAGTAATTCAAGCCACTAATCTGGGACAAAAATACCCTGGAAGTAATGTAGGTTTTGAGGGTTCACTGCTGCTAAATCTACAAATGTGCAAAGCTGAGGAAAGAGGAAGATTTATGCTGCATCTTGCTGAATGCTAGTACACCTGTGGCATGGTGACTGATGTTTTTAAGTTTGATGATAATAAGGATATTATAACACAGGATTGTGTTCATCCTTGTTCACTGTGATCTCTTCTGTACACTTGTAATAAATGGCATAAATATTCATCCAGAAGTTTTGAGTATGACAGCTGTTAAATGTATCTAACTCCTGTTCAGTGGTACGTTGTGTACATCTGTGGAAGAATAAGTGACTCTACCTAAAGTACGTTTGGGTATGTAGTTAAAAAATTTGGAGCATGATTTTCACAGTTCACTTCAGCTGTTGTTCTGTCCACAACCCTTCTTCTGTTCAGCAAACACTAGCAGGATAAAATTTTCCTTAAGGTCCTGCAGAAATCCCAAGGTACCAAAATTAAAAGGCCAGCCTGCCTAGGCTCCGTATTTAATGAATGGAGACGTCAGTTCCAATGACCTAATTTAGATTTAAGTTTTGCGTTAAGGTGCTTTACCTGCTTATTTAGTGAGAGAGCAGAAAGAATGCCACGTACTCCGTGTGTGATCACCTCCTGCCAGAATAAGTGGCAGGAACTGAACACTGGCAGGCAGCCCTTCATCACTAGTAGGCAGAAACAGCCAGCTTTAAAACAGACTTAATATTTGTTATGAATTATGCACTCAGTACTAGAAAACGAATTCTTAGTCTACCTAGTCATAGCCATTTGAATGTGTATTTCCAAGGAATAGTTTTAGATTCAGAGAAAAAAAAAAACTTTTTACTCGATTCTTGAAATTGATGAATGGTATTTTTAACAGCGTTGCTTACTGGTCTACCTCTGGCCTTTATCATGAGATGAATTCTTCACTCCACTGATGCCCATGTCTGTCAAACTTAAGTGGGATCAAGACTTTATCCGCAGTGTTTTCAGAGATAAGAAGTTATATCAAAATTACATACGCTTTGCAAATTCCAGCCTAGACTCTTACCAGGCTACATTTGTTGTAGCTCACAGGGATTTCTTGGGATCTCTTTTCTGGCAAGCTGTTTTGACTCAAACACTTGAGAGAGCAGCCTACCAGTATTACCCTCGGTCTTGCCCATCTTCCTTATTAGATTAGTTTTATTGATTTCAAACCTTTGATCCTTAATATCCCATTAGCTAATATAGCAATCTAACTACATAACAGTATCTAAGGAGCAGCGGTTTGTAAATGACGTACATACATCTTATACAGTGTTGTATATCATTACTTTATCTGAACTGACATTGAATTTTGTGTATTGGGCTCCATCTTGCTATTGACTAGTCTTACACGTTTTTTAGACAGCAACCATAGCCAGAAGTTACACCCTGAAATAATCCTGCTGTGTGTCATTGCTTGTTTTTGGCCAAATTATTCCTTGGTTTAACTCCAATCAGGTCAACAGAATGAGTGACTTTTATCCCAGTAAGTGAAAAGAAGATGAATTTACCCTGTGGTGGAGCAGCAGAAAGAGGGTACACGGTTACCTTTTCTATAGGAATTTATCAGCCATTGCTCATCAGCCTCACTGGACTTCTGCGTGTACTGACTCACTACTCCTTAGGCTGAATAAGAACCTAAGTGTGTGAACACACGCTATTCTCCCTTAAATGCCTGCTGTTGTGAGTCTGGCATCCACACAGTTCCTCCAGTTTCTCTGTTTTCAATTTGGATTCATCTCCATAAAGATAAAGCAATAACCTGATTTCAAGTAATATAAACTGTACAAAATTAAATCTTTGACATGGACTTTGAATACTGATATCCTGGTTTTCTACCTCATGTGGAAGGCAAAGGGAAATGAAAGGAGGAAACATATTTATTTGAAATGAGATCTGCCCATATGCCAACCCCTCATCCACATATAGCAACTAATTTCCAGGCCATGAGAGCCTAATGTTACTCCTGTGTTTTTGGCCCTGGGGAAGAAAGTGTGTGTGTGGTGGTGGAGAGGGGAAGGCTTTCATTTGCTGACCTGAGAGAGCTGGATTCAAGAGCCTGTATTCAATATCGCCTTTGGTAATACGTAGCTTCTACATATTTAGTCTCTGCCACTGGCTATCGGATCTCCCCCAAAAGACTGCGTCAAGATGTCACGTCTAACAAGTAGAAATCACAGTAGTCAGCTTTACCTCTTTTGTTTTTACTTATATACTTGTAGAAACTGGCAGTTCCTGCAAGCATTTCTGTACAGAGAAAATGTGCTTGTGATGCGGATTGCTTTGATTCTCTGAAGGGTTTCACAGACTCTGAGTCCATCCCTGCAGGGAATTCTACTTTTCAACTCTCTCCACTGTGTGTGCAGCTCTCTTCTGATCTGCATTGTTTTATTAATTAAGATCTTTGTGTAGAGTATCACAGTTGAGCAGATACCTGCTAGTTTACAAGGGCTCAGCACAGAGGAAATCTCGCTCTCCAGAAAAGGAATGAAAATATTTGTAAGTGGACATGGACATTAGGAAATGACAGATAAGAGAAGAATAGATGGATCGATAGGAAATTTTATGGTAAATTATTTACTGTAAGATTTCTGGAGTGTGAATGAAAACTGATGCCTATAGATCCCCTGTGGCACTTCTGTGTAGCTAACTTAAATTCTTTTAAACCTGACCTATTTCAACAGGTTGAATTTAACATTTTGCTGGATGAAAAGAAAGTGTGAAATCGACAGAATAGGTTTTGTTTGTGAAAGCCCTTGGTTTTGTGTTTTAAGTACATTTGAGGTGAAGTATGTTGAATAAGTATGGATTATTTAGGGGAAGAATCGCTGAGGCTTTTATTAAACAAAACAGCAAGAAGCTTTGTCATTCCAAGCTGGAAATGATGCCTAGCTGAGCCAGTAAAACACACATCAAAGGTGTACATATGGGTTACATTTTAATATTCTTTCAATATTATTGTAAAGACCTGTTACTAATTTTAAACTGCATTGGTAAAAACTAATTTTTTTCTTTTTTGTCTTTTCTTCTATATTGCTAAATGATGTAAATCACTAATGTCAATTTTATGCTGATTTATGCCAGCTGAGGATCTGGCCGTGAGAGACATTTCCCCTCTGGATAATCACCCCAAATAGGGAAGGGAAAAGAGGAGGAAGAAATGGTGTCATCTGGAGATGTGAATATTTTGGCTCTAATACAACCCTGGAATAGGCTCTGATACAAAGATGGAAATATGGGGATTATCATAGAAACTCTTGAGATAATCCTATAAATAGCAGAGGAAATTCTGGCTAGAAGTTGTCTATTGAAACCATTTTGGAATGAGACGGCTGACAGGAAGAGAATTTAAAACCATAAACCACAAGGCAGATCCTCACCTGGTGTAAATCAGCATAACTACATTAATTTCAGAGGCATTGACTTGAAAGAACTGCAATGATCTCCACCAGCTGAGGATCTACAACCGTAGGTACTGGGTGCCAAATGCTTTCACTCACACCAGTGTAAATCTGGAGTACCTCAACCGACTTGGTGGCGTTATTTTGGATTAACGCTACTGTAAATGAGTGTAGGACACAGTCGTTTGTGTTTGGAGAGTGAAGACAATTGATTCATAGGATGTGAAATGTGTGTTTCTAGATCAAGGAATACATTTACTTGAGAGATTGTTTTAGTCTGGTATTGCAGATGTAGGCTATTTAACAACCAGGAATTTCCTCGTTCACCCTGCTGTTACAGAAAGGTGTTGACTCTATACAAGCATTCATGATGGTCTTGGCCCCGTAGCATCAATAAATAAGCTAATAAATTCTGCGAAAGGGGAGTGGAGAGCAACATTTCACTATACGTGTTCCCTGTGGTGCACTAATAATGACAACAGTGTGCAGCCACTGCACTTGACCGAGTTACTTCAGTGTTACGCCAGCATCACTAAGGGAAGAATTTGTCCCTGCGGTATAAAGGAAATAGTGGAGTCAGAAATGGGGCTCTCGTAAGTATGTCTGTTCACATGTGTGTAGTAAGGTCAGTCCAAATTCTACACATGTGAACATGTTGATGTGAGGGGGAGCCTTGGCTCTTCGTTCAAAGCCATTGCTGAAGGACCAAGATTTTTAAAGTGTGCTCTCATTTATGAGAATACATTTATAGACACATCTAAGGACCTCAGTTTCCCAATATTTTCAGTAATGTTGCATCTACTGCCTACTATCTATTAGCGTTTAGGGGCTACATCAGGCCCTGAAAAATGTTAACTGTAAAAGGTTACATAAACCAGGTCCTGTGTGGCTGCTTCCCCATCCTCTGCAGCCAGGGGCTGTGTGTGTAGCAGGGAAGGACCTTCTTCAGCTGAGATTGCCCTGGCAGAAGCAGAAGAATGCATGGCTGTGCGTTTCTAGTCAGCAATTCCTAATGGATCTATTATTAACATTACTGCATTAGTATCTCCTGTGAGATTGCAAACGTGAAGTGGTTTTCAAACCATGGCTAGTTATACTGTGCCTTTAACAGTCCTACTGTGCCTCTCTTTTTTTTTTCAAGTGCCACATTTTTTAGCTGCTTACATGTGATATCTGTGTTTCAAGGCTACAGTAGAGTTTACACCAGCTGCTTTCATCACTGTGCTCTAAATAGCATCTAAACCAAAGGGTCCTGGTCTGGATTACTGAGGCTGTATGGAAACATGAGAAGAACCAGAAAGATAAATATTTCATATTGTATCCAGAGCATTTCCTGTAACTGTTCTGTTTCCTGCTCTACTTCCTACAGAACTTCTCTACCCTCAACTGTCCTTTGCCTCCCATTTATTGTATTAACCTTTACCCAGTGTCCCTGAGCATCGTCTGTTCCCAGTGATGTGCTGAATGCTGTTGTCCCGTGGTCCCTACCCTTCATTCTGTGAGTGGCACTGATTTTGGCAATGCCGTAGTCAGCTCGGTATAAAATAGTAGTAGTAGTAGTACTAGTAATAATAATAAATAATGGAAATAATAATAAGTGCTCTGGATTTATTTCAGCTTGTTCTATGGGAAGGGTTATATCCATTTTTCATATGCAAAAGCATTATGTAAAAGCTCTGGTTCTGTAGCTGAATCTCTTTACCAAGTTTGATTAATCTGATGATGAGAAGGGACTCGAGGTTGCCACATCAGTTTTCTTCAGGCCTCTAAAACTGTTTTTAGAGTCTTCTACCTTTTTTACTTTTGTTTCTCAACTGCTGTTGACCTGAAAGGAGCTGTGGACTGGATCACTGGAGCCAGCGTAATGATTTTTATCAGCAGAGCCACTGAAGTAGGATAAATGTTATCAACATTATTTATCACTGAAGCAACTGTACCTTTTGGTAACTCATAATTCTGACATGGCATTGCTTGGGTTTTTGGTATAGGACTGTGTGTGTACACGTTGCACATACACACACAGACACACCTTCAATATTTCCATGGTTTGCAGTTAAATTCCCAACATAGTTATGAGAAAAGTAATCCAGTAAGAAGCACGTGGAGGAGGATGAAGGACGATGATCTGGTGGAAAGGGCCTTGTTCCAGGGCTGGAGAGAACTAGTTTATTTTCTAGCTCTGTCTCAGACATTTCCTTTGGTAGACTCCTTCAACAGGGATTTAAAAAGAATGACTTGCTCACTATTGTCCGGAGGAAGACAAGGATGCCCTTGATGTGTGCTGCAATTTTTGTGTGTGTGTTGTGGGGGACTGGGCCCTGCAGTCACTTTGTTGGATGTCTACAGTCAAGCCTTTCTCAGTCCCAGTGAGAAGCTCTGCTCTTGCTGGAAGTCAGTGGGAGCAAAGCATTTAACTCCTGGTTTTGCCTTCGAAAGTATCTCCTTGCTCTTTTCCTGTGTTGTCCAACTGCAAAACTAAGATTTCCTGCAGTGATCCAGTTTGGGTTTAAATGTTGAGATATAGTAGCCAGAGGGCTATATAAGCATAGTATAGTGATGTTCCCTGTTCGTAAGTATATTTTTTCAAATTGTGTTTATTTGTAGTGGTGTTGCTGCTGTCTTTGGTTGCTAGTTGGGTTTGACCTTTTCCTCAGTTCTGGGTAGGATTTATTACTCCAGCTTTAGCTATCTAAACGTTGTTTAAGCAACTTGTTTTGACTCTCTGTAGTCAGTGCAAAGAGAAAAGGCATCTCCAAAAAATGCATTAATTCCATCCAAAGATAAGAATCTAAGATATGAAGGTTGTGGGAGGAGTTTTTATGGAAGACAATTTTTTTTTGGAATTGTGAATTAGGCATAGGAAGAAAATCAAAGTGTCTTACAGATCTGGAGTGCAAAGCTTACTGTTCCTTAAAATTGGCAGACCTCCCTTTAGCATCATGGTCAGTCCTTCTGCAGACACGGGAGAATTTTTGCCACAGAAGATCTGATTTTAAACCAAAGCAACAATGATACCAGAATTTGTACAAGGATTTTATTCACCTGATTTCATCCATGTAATCTCAATTAAATTTTACGAGCATTTTACATATAGCTATGTTTAATTTTTTTCCCCTACAAATAGACAAATATCTGAATAACCGGTGTAAGTAATAAATTAGAATGGTAGAGTCATTTAATTTTAGTTTTAAATGCAAAGGAGCTCTTTAGGGATTTTGAAGAGGAAGTGTCTACATTTTCATATCACTACCTACAACACATGTAGTTTTATATCTCAGTTGATTACGGTGCAGTTAAAAAAACCCAAACATCCCAGATGTATGCATAGATACATATAGCTCTCATTTAAAACATCATCGTTATCTCTCAATACTGCTGATTTTCTTCAAAAAAATGCCTATTTGTGAGTGCTTTCAACATCCGAGTCGCTCTCTCAGAAGAGTTTAATGAGTGTTTCTCACTGTGATTGATTGCATGCTTGCATTTCTTGTTTCCATTGCGCGTAACTCAATTAATGTTTGTTGTTATGGGCTGGAAAGGGTCTGACTGCAGGGAGTTCAGGTGGGGTCTAAGCAAGAGCAGTCTGTGGTTGAAAGAAATAAGTAAAGGTAAACTTAAATGTTATGGGTAAAATGATGAAATACAGAATCATCTGTTGTAGGGATTCATAAATTAAAATCTTGTTTCAGATTCTCCTTCAGTTTTCTTTCCTGTGGAAATTTCCAAAACACCTCCACTATCTTGGCAGGGTCTTTTCATGTTGGACCACAGATAAAAACTTCTGCTCCTCTTCTGAGCAAAAATTGCCCTGATGTTTGTAAAGTCTAGCACTGTGAAGCATGGGCTACAGCAAGCAATAAATAATAGTGGTGCTAGTATTTTTTTTTCTATGAAAGAAGGAAGACCTTACCCATTTTGGGTTATGCCTTCAGTAAAGATAAACGATGATACTATTTGCTAAAAGCAAATTTTTAATCACAGAGATCTTGGTACAATGGGGTCACAAATGAAATAAGATGAGTGATTTATTTATACATGTCTCACAGAAACCACTTCATCAGCTGCTCCCAGGTCTATATGGCAGAAATTTTCTGTGGAAACGTCACACAAGAAGTTATGGAGAGTAACTGGAAGGGAGAAGGTAGGCAAGAAGTCCTACAAGATTAGGAGCCTGAGCAAAGCTGGACAAAGTTCTGTTGCTCAGGAGGGAGTGAGAGAGACAAAAGCAGAGTAATTATAGGCATAATGATTAGTTCTGCAAAGCGGTGATGCAAGAAATATTTATCATTTTCGAGTGATGGTGAGGTCTTTCACCTTAGGCTTTATCCTGAAGGTGAACTCTTAACAGCTGTAGCACAATGGTGCCAGGTGATCTTTGGATCTGTAGATATTGATTACCTTTCGTGCAGCAAATTATCATTACAAGTCTGGAAAAATGTGTCTGCTGTTTTTTTTTCCTGACTTCCAGAGAGTTTCTGGGCTGTTCTGACTGGGGAAGCCCTACAGACTCCCAGGTGCAGAGCTTTAGATACCAGCAGAAACTTCCAGTTCTATTGGGAAGACGCCTAGTACCATTAGGAGTCACAATTTTGTCTTTAGGCATTCAGCTTCACCTAAATCATTTGTTGGATTTTGCTCTTACATACTAATAGTGCATTGACTTAATTTAGAAAACTTGTTTATGTGGTGACTGCCAGTTCTTGTGGAAGGCAGGGAGTCAAATTCTGGGTTAGCATTAAAAAACCTGTGTAGTATGACTTCAGTCACTTCTCCTTCCCGGGGATAGAAATAGTATTCCTGAATTTTGGCTGTTTAATGGGGTATGGCTGATCTAGCTCTACAGTCTCCACCTTTGCTCAGTGATAAGAGACATCTGTAGGGTAATATGGGTCACCTATAGTAGACAGGCTGGCAGGAGGAAGAGCGTTCCTCCTTCTGGTCACTGGAGAAGGTTCTCAGGCTGTTACCCATGTCTCAGGGAGGATCCACCACAACTGCCACCAGCTACCAAGAAATTTGGTTCTGGTTGAGGCTGGCCATGCAAGTGGCCACTGTAGCCAATGCAGGGAGAAATGCTGTTGGGGAACATTTCAATATATCCTAAAATCAGATTATGGGAGGGGTGGAACAAACATATCCTGGAGGAAAACTGAGACAAATTTGAATGCGCTGTGTCCTGTGTTACCATTTACAAACAACAACTGGGCAGGTATCAGGTCTCACATGTAAATGTGGGAAGGCATCAGACTGAATTGGGTTTGACTGGCGGATGTGTGTCTGGGTATTGACATGGGCAAAACGGTCATGAAGAATATCGAGAACATTTGATTAGAAAGGGACTGCTTGAAAATGTCATATTACCAGATCTGAAGGTCAGGCGTTTAAGGTCATCTAGGTTGTGGTCTTATACGAAAAGAATTCCCTAATTATTTTGACTTGAGCCCAAGAATGTAAGCTCTAATGCAAAAAACCAATAGGTAATCTGTCACACATACCTTGGTGAAATAGCCATGAAGTTTAAAAGGCTTAAAATAAACACGTATAAGCGCATTTTCTCTCTTCATAAAGATTTTTCAGTTTTGTGCTCAGAGAAGCTTTTTACTGTAAGAATACAGTTTCTGATCTGTTCTTGGATATATATGTTTTGTGTGAAACATGTACTGGCCCCCTTCTCTGCAGAGCCAGCCTGTTCCCAGGCTGTACCATCTCCAGGGGCTCTTCTTTCCTGGGGCAGGACTTTGCGTTTGTCCTTGCTGAATTTCACAGAGTCCCTTTCCTCCAGCCCATCCGTGTCCCTTGGAATAGCAACCCCAGCCTGGGGGTGTATCAACAGGTCCCCCCTGGTCTGGTGTCATTGCAGACCTGCTGAGAGTGCTTTCCATCATCCCCTCCTGGTCACTGGTAGGGGTATAAACCAGCACAGGTCCCAGGATGGGCTGTGGTGCTACCCAGTTGTCACTGGCCTCCGGGTAGAGTGTGACCCAATAACCATTCCCTTCTGAGCATGGTCACCCAGCCAGTGTTTTACCCGTCCAGGTGTCCTTGTAGTTGAAATATAATTTCTGGAATGCAGCGTATGATTAGTCATGTCATGTAAAAAGGGAACAGGGAAACAGTTAAAGTATAATAAAAGGAAAAGAATAGCTTTTTGTGTCCTTTTTTTTTTTTTCAGAAGGCTGTGCAGTTTCTCTGTTGCATTTAAACATTTTTCTTACCTTTTTTTCCTGAAGAGAGGAAAAGAAATATATTTCCAACGTATTATACAGAAGAATATAATACTCATCAGCTGCTAAAGAAAAACACTTGTGATACAGGCAACATGTATAATATTTAAAATCGCTGTCACTGATAATCTTGCTTTATGTCATTCAAAGCTTTTAAAGCTGCTCTCTGAGTAGGGATCAAATGCGTAAATGATATTCATGTTACAGTCAGTCTATAACTCTGATTGTCACTGTGATTTGCAAAGAGAAAAGTATAGGCATTCACAGCAACCTAAATAGTATTTTCTTTTTCTCTTTGTTATAATCAAATGCTCACCTTTAGATTCAAAAAATCTAATAATGACTAATGGGCAATGATCTTCTGGATTAGCAGCAGCGCATTCAATATCTCTTTGAGCAGCGATTACCATCTTTTGGGGGGGGATATCAATTTAAAGGTCAAGTGCTTTCATAAAAAAGGTGATTATCCAGGATTTCATATGTTGAACAAAAGCGTAGCAGGATTCATTGTGTGTCAGTTTCTTTTGTATATAGCATATATGCAGCGAAATGGATCGCTTAATTATCTAACTATCTGTCTTCAGGGAAGGTATGTGACCATGAATAGAAGCTGTCAAATAGGTACTTTGCTTTGCTTGTGGTATTTAGTCAATTACTGTAATGATTGCAGTTATAAGTTGGCTTTTAAAAAATAGGCAAAAATTTAAATTACATTTGTGCCAGCAGCCAGGGATTTGGTTATAAATGGGTGATTTTATTGGGAATGGAACATGGAAGGAAGATGAAAAGAAGAACGGAACGAAACGGGGCCAAACTCATGCCTGATCCCTTTCTCTTTCCTTTCAATCCTTTTACTGTTCTTTTACAACCTAGAAAAGTATTCTGTTTCTCAGACGTGATAAAAATGGCTAGTGCTATATTTAGAACAAATCCAACCAAGGGAACTTGAAGCTGGTTTTATCCACTCTTTTTTTTTTAATTACTGTTATTCTTCTGGTGGATTTTTATTGGTTACTTTTCCAGTTTAAAATAATTAGAGCTATCTGAAATATATTCAATCAAAACTTCTAGGAAAACCACATTTCTGTTTTTTCAAACTCATTCTTTTTCCCTCTTATAAGGTAGCTTTCTTACAGCTGAACAAATTCTCATTTGTAAATATGGATTACTGCCTTAGCTTGTACATGTTTGTTCTGTTTGTGGAGTTTTGTTTGGTGTTTTTTTTTTTTTTGGATCACATCCTTTTTTCTACTGATGTGCCTACCATTTGCCAAATAATTCATGTGTGTTTGATCTGCTGCATTTCAAGAAACACTTCCTGTTGGTGATTTACTGCTGCGTATTTGTGGGGTTCTGTTGGTGACTTTGCCTGGCATTGTTACTTCTCCCATTGTAGGACAGCAACTTTTAAAATTGGATAGTAATAATTCGTGCCCAGCGAATATACTGGGGGTACAGGATCGTTAAGAACCTTTGTTGTTCTTAAAATAGAATTATGTATATGCAAGAAAAAGGTCTTTGTGTGAAGTACAGCTACTGCTTGGACTTCTGTACTAACAGAGACCAACACAGAAAAGTAAAACGTGTATATAGCTGAGTGACCAAATGCTGGAAAGATTTTTATCAAATGCTTTTGATAAATTAAGTGTTTCTTGCCTTTTTTTTTAAAAGTAAAATGTCTCTAAAAATATAATTTTCAAATAAAAACTCCTATTACTGTTGTAGAGGGTATTTCATAAATACTTCAGACATCCCAAGTAGGCTGGGAGTTGTAATGCCTTTCTTATTTCTTCAGACTAACTGAGGATAACCTGTTTTATCTGCTGACGGGGAGAGCAAGGAGACTTGGAGTCTTATAACATCACAGATTAATATGAAAAAAAAAGAAAGAAAAAAACCCACGAGTTTTCATTAGTGTTATTGTATATTAGTCCCATTCCACACATGAAAGTTTTTCTTTAATTATATGAGAGGAGACTACCAACACAGTTAAGATAATTCACTTGATGTACACTGCCAAAAACCTTTGTTTGGTTTTCCATCCCTGCAGAGTGTTATTACCTAGTGCCTAGGTGAACATCCACATTTTAAACAATAGGCATTAGCTATTCTTGAGCTTTGTTGCTTTTTTTTTTTAAAGGGTTTTCCTTGTGGCTGCACACATGGTAAATCTTTAACTTCAAGTGTCCTTCTGTGGTGACCAACTAAAATATTAGCAAAATAAATGTTTTATGGGAAAACGTTGGCAGAAACCCCAGCAGAAACAGGTGGTATCGGGTTATTTCAATATAATGTAATGATGCAGCCAGGTTTCCATCTGGACAGCATGTGGTTGTGTCTACTTAGAGAGTATCAAAGAGTGTGAGTATGCACCAGGGATAATGGTGGTGCACAAAAGTGTAGCTGGATGGCTACTTTACAAAATAATAGTCAGGGTTCTAGGTCCTCTGGGTTAAATACTTTTACTGTCAGAATCTGAATTTCTTCATAAAATATTAAAGATGAAGCAAACCTCTGACATGCAATACCGAGCCGTGTAATTATAAGGCAGTTCCTGGAAGCCAAGTATTGTTCACATTATCGCTAGGCGTTTATTATAAAAGAGTTCATTACCCTTGGAAGCTAAGACATATTTCAAAGAGAGTGCCCTGGAACAAGAGGCACTTTCAGCAAGCTTTACTGTACAAGGAAAAAAGCCCCAAGCAAGCTGATCAGAATATAGTTGGGAAATGGGAGAGGAATTAGTGGATACATGACTGCTAAGAGCTCAACCTATACATAGTAGACCAGATACTCATCTGGAGTAAATGGCTCCATCTTCACTGGCTTTGGTATAGGCAGGCTGAATTATACCAGTTAAGGCATTTTTAGCCTAATACCAGAGATTATTTCCTTTTGGCTGGCAGATGCTCTCACAAACCACAGGGAACACTTTGAAAAGATATGCCACAGACCATCTTCACATCTGTGTGCTCTCTGTACAGAGAGGTGGGCTAAGTCTGATTACATACACTGGCAAAGGCTTAACTGGGGAAAGGATTTAGCCTGTTGCATTTAGGGGGAGATTTGCAATATACCTTTGTAAAATATCTTTTCATGGGCAAGGGTATAAGAAGGCAGTTTGTGAGGTAAGAGGCGGAGGAGGAGAAACAAACTGAAACTCCCTTGGGACTGTCAGCAGGAGCAGAGTTGACACAGAGCTGTTTCCATCTCTTGGAAGTGTGGAGCAATGTATCAATTATATCCCATGGGAAACAGGGCTGTTAATGAATACACGGGGCCTGATTCTTCACTGCCTTTGTCTTTTGTGCACGTTTAGTCGTGGTTTACAGTATCAATCAGCTTGATAGCGTTTGACACCCTGTGTCATTTGCTCAGCACAAGTGTAAATCATAGAAGCAGGGCTGAAGAAAATTAAGACCAGGTCTTAGGCTGCCGTGAATCACATGGCCTTGTGGTCTTCTCTGATGATACAGTGATTTGCACCAGCTGAGGAACTGGCCCAGGCACTCTGTCTCTGCTGATATATCATTCCTATAGATGTATGTGTTAACAATCTCCATTTCTCTTTTTCCCTTGCTCATGGATGACCTGATTACACTGGAAACAGTTCTTTTTGCCAGGGTGAAGAACCACCCAAAAGTTTAGGGTGCTGGCCAGCAGCACTTGGCAGCTAGAGATCAACATGTTGCTGCCATTAATTGGTAGTACCACATGGAGGTGCCAAGAACCATGGAAAATATGAGATGACATCCAGCAACTGATGAATGTGATGATTAAAAGATCAGCAAAGTATTTAACAGTAATGGGTAGTTGACAGTTTTTGGAAGAAACAACTCTTTCCTTTCCATTTGGTTAATATTAAAAAAAAAAAAAAAGTACGTGCACCTGACACTGGGGATAGTACCTCTTTGTGCCAAATATAGGTCCCTTCCCCCCTTTCCTGAACAAATCCAGCTTCTAGATCTCATTCATGATGCCTGTATGGAGAGGAAATGTAATTAGATCAGGTACCAAGGGCTAGTCATCTCTGGCCTTGATCCAGACCACTTCAGAAAATTAGGAAATTCCCCTACAAGTGACATCCTGTTTCAACTGATGTCATCTTATTTACACCAGTGCTGTAGCTTGCGGTCTCAAGTTGCACATGTGCTCAAGTGCTTTCCTGGATCAGGGTACTGGATGGTTTTCCTGGAGCTGGAATAACTTGAGGTAAGTTGTGAGGTGGTCTAGTCTTAGTTTAACCATGTTTTAGTTCATTCTAACCATGTTCACAGTGCCTCCTGTGGGGATCATGCCTTGGTGAACTGTATTTCTTTTCCATTCACTTTGCTTTTGGAGATCCATGGATGAACGGCACTGTTCAACATACTTTTTACAAGTGTTGGATTGTGGCCTTCTTTCAAGTGAAATCTTTTCAGCAAACTGAAAGGATTGATGGACTATCAGTCTCCTCCAAGTTCAGATCTGTGACTACTCAGACTGTGTGTTTGTGCAGCTTCTTCCCTTCCTTTCTGAAAATAAAGCCACGCCCAGAGACAAGGCTAACTTGCTCCTCCCCTTGTCACAAGACTGGAGTTGGTTGGGCAGCAGAGAGTTTATCCAGAGCCAATTAAGATGGGGGGAAAAAGCAACAAAGCAAGTTGTAAATTGTTCTTGAAGTCTCCATAGAAGACTCGAAGGAATGACCTGTGACAGCACAGAGTGGAGGTACAGAGATCATGGATGTTGGTGCACGTGGCTGTACATCTACATCCTGATTACAACACTGATTTAATCAGTCTGGTTCAAGGCTTCTTGGCTGCATGAGCTGATTTAAATTTTGTTGTCCCAAGGATGACAAGAACTAAAATGTCCCTGATCTGAGTGTGACCATGTAGGAGTGGGGGAAAAAAATGGGGAGGAGGATATGACCAGCCACCAGCCTTGCTTATAAAGCCATGTCCATCTCCTGCCTCTGTCACGTTGCTGGAACAGCCCTTTGCCACTCGCCTTTGCAGTGCTCTGTGCTGAAAACCAGCCTGTGACCAAAGGTAGACCAAAAGTACAGTACTGCACGGTGGGAGTTTAAGAGTCCTGAGAAAATAGGAGGAAATTTGGTACATTCACTCCTGCTTACAGAATTTTTCATTCAGATAATTCCGTCTGGGGAGGGAACATGGTTGCAGCAGATCTGGAAACAACCAAGAAAGTTCAGTGGTACCTCCTCTGAGGAGGCTGTCAGCTGACAGTGAACAAGTGCCTGGTGTTGCAAGGAGGAAGAGGGAGAAGGGGGAAATCAGTGATTCTCTGGAGGAGTAAGAGCCTTAGCTGTAAAAACAGTCCTGATTTTTGGCTTAGGATCCCCCCCTGCCACACCTGTATTAACAAGGAGAGCAACTCCTTTGGGTGCTGAGTCAGGCTGAATGAAAGTCATTACCCTCTGCTTGTGAGAAAAGAGCAGATGGTCTCAGCGCAGTTCCAAGTGTGTGGGAGATTAAGTCATGAAACACACATCAGGAGAGGGAGATTAAGGATCTCTGTTGGGTGACACAAGAGTGAATGAGCTAGTAAGCAGCACTGTAGTTTCTGCCAGCCCAGCATCTTCTCTGTGCTGTGGGACAGGAAGCCTGAAGGTGTTAGTGGAGGAGACATGTGGTTCCTGTTCCTCTTGATGGTGGCCCTTGCAATAGAGTTGGTACTCTTGTGGGATTTATTTTAAAGGTGCAACAGGTTGTGCAGGGAAAAAAATCATCACAAATGGACCTGTGACTTTGCAGAGCTTTTCTTTTTCTTCCTAATCAACATATAGGTCGACCTGTTTAAGCAGGGCTCGGATTAGGAGATAACATGTTAGTGGTCGTGACACCCTAAAACACTTGGTCAAGCTCTGGGTCTCTTTATGGTGCACATGGTCCAGAAATACTGTTCTTACCCCAGAAGTAGTGGAGGTTCCTCAGCTGTCAGCTGACCTCTTTTGCCAGTGCAAATCAGAGGTGGACCAGGGCTCTTAGCTTGTGGCCTGATGTACAACAGAATCATGCACAGAAATAAGGCTGCCATTTATGCTCCTCTGTGGAAGCACCATGATCTCACAGCCCCTGGAGCAGAGGTAGGAAAGAGGGTGCAGCTCAGGAGACTGACTCCAAAGCACAACTCACACTATAAATGCCTAAAAGGGACAGACCCCTCTCAGGATTTTTCACATGTACCTGCTAATTTCCTTGGCCCTGTTGGTTGATGGGCACGTCGCGCCTCCTCAGCATGTCTGAGGTTTCCACTTAAAGCCTGCATATGGCTTTGCTGAAAGATCTTCGAGAATGGACCTAGTGGCTCTCGGTGACAAACCCCACCTTTCCCCAGAAACGTGTCAGACACAGGAGAGTCTTTTCCTGTTCCCAAGAGGGAACAACTTCATAGCTGCCTTTGAATTTGAAGGCTCTCCACTCCTCTTTTAACAAATGTAAAACACCTGCTATTTGCTGAATCAAGGTTGTGCCTGTATCTGCCACCGTGGTTCAAAGGTCTGCATCTCAAAGAACCTTTGGTTCATTTTGGGTCTATCTGGAGTGGAGAAAGTCTGGGCAGCTGGAGTCATTCCAAAGCAGTTCATCAATCCGTAATGTTTTCAAGAAAGTTTTATTTTGCCGCTGTGTCTACTAAAGAGTTTAAGGCTGCCCTGGCAGAGGATCAAAACCTGTTATTTGGTAGTGTACTGACTTCATAAGGGTTTGCAGCATGGACTCAATTAAGTCTAAAAAATCAGGAAGGTGTGTCTTTCTGGTCTTTACATTAAATGCATACTGTATCTCCAGTATTCTGGAGTTGAACGTATGCCATGTTTTGAAGCCAGTATATTTGAAGGCCCACAAAAAAATATACTATGCTACATATCATATATCTCCTGGAAACAACCTAAGTTAATTATATCTTCTTCTGCCATGAGAGATGCTAGTAAGTACTTCCAGTAAAAGAGCATACAAAGGTGAATCCTAAAAGCAAGGGCAAAGAACTGTAGAATATTATTATTTATCATTGAGTAACATTGCAAAACTCTCCGTCTTCATTTCATTGGAACCCTGGCTTAGTGTTGAAAGACATAATAAAAACAATCAGTATACTCTCATTTTTCTGTGTGAAAAGATGAAGTCATGGCATATGGTCAGCTCACCAGTGCTGTTAATAATAAACCACAGATAATTAAGCACTGATTTATTCCTCTACGTAAGTGAAACAAATTGCTTTAACGGCTTTTGCTGAGGACCATCTAGTCAGATGGATTATGTATAGGAAGTTCAAACTAAAAATTATTAGAGATCATATTTCAGTGTGGTGGAGGTTTATGGTAGAAACAATTAGAAACCTAACAGAATGTGTCCTGTATTCTCTTTGATGGAAAATCAGATATTAATCTGGGGAAAAGTCTAATTCTCAACACAGCTGCTCCCCTTGCTCTGCTGCACCAGATTTAAGCTGGATAAAAATGGAAACATGTTTAAAAAATTGATCATAGCTTATAATAGCAATAATCACCTTGAAATTGGTTGTTACTACAGTTAATGAACAGAGTATTAGAGCATAAAACGCCCTCAGATTCCCTCAGGCTATTAACTAACAAGCTGGTTGTTAACTGCTGGTCAGATAGTATCTTTATTTGGTGACTGACTGTCTTTCAAAGACATGGAGCAGATCCTGGGAAGCTGTGGGATGGGGTGGGGTGGGATGGGGTGCTTGCTCGGGGTAGTGGCAGGAATAGAGGGGACCTTGCACAGATTATCTCCATTGCAAAACTCCCCTTTCCCCACATCTGCAGTCCAGTTCCTCCAGAGCATCTTTATCCATGCGTGGGAAAGCTATGCTGTGAGCTCCCGCCAGGGTTTGCCCAGGGAAGGTTTTTCCCCCAAATGAGGCAGGGCAGCCTGTGGTGGGGTGCTGGGGGGTCTCATGCAGGCAGTCACTGGGGCTCTTTCAAGCACAGGCTTGGGATGGAGAGAAGTCTTCCCTTTTCAGAAATGTATCCTGGCATATTTGCACTCTCACTGATAGCAGTGCTGTATTGTGGCAACAGAAAGGATGGTACCAAATTAAAATCCCAAAATAGGATGAGAAAAGGGAATGAATCCCAAGCTTTGCCCCTAAGCACGTTCAGCAATGGGTGCACTCTGTACACAAAAGCAAGTTCCAGCTTTTTAAAGCTTTTGCTGCCTCTGTGGTTGTATTTGTTTTGTCCATTTTGCTTTTTGGTTTTGCTGGTCAAATGCCTTTCTGCACTTGGAGGAAAGGCTCCGCATTCATGTACTAGCAGGATATTTGTTAAACTGGCTTGTGAGCTGAGCTGTGCCTTCCTTCAAAGGCTGCAGATCTCTGAACTGAAATCCTCGCTCAGTCTTGTGATACCAGACTACCACCAGCTTTCTTGCTCTGACAGTTTTTTCTTAAAAATGTCGTTGGACACACACTCCACATTCTCCAGGAGGCCACTAGATTCAATAACATTATTTCAGATGGGGAAATTGCATGTATCAGATAGCCTCACCTTGCAGAGGGGGGCCTTCACTGTTTGGATGTCTCCTGTTTGAGCTCAGCCAGGTCATGACATGATGCTTTGTGAGTTCTCTCTGGTCTTTGAGTTAGAAACTTTGTAGGAAGATGTATGGTTGAAAGAAAGGTAGGAATTGGTTCAGTTTATCATACTGAGTTTTACATAATCATTGTTTCTTTTGTGCATTGGTCACCTAGTTCCTTACAAAATCCTATCTGATGTGGTGATACTGCTTTAGTTTGGATGTTCGTTGCTCTTTGAGCTGTGAAGTAGTAAGGGGCTGATAAAATGATATCACTGGAATTGCCTTTGCTAACCTAAAGATTCAGTTTTGCCTACTGGGGTTTGCTGGTGTTCATAAATTTATGGTTTACTAGTCAAAGCTTTGGTATCTTTGGAAAACTTAATGTCACAGAGCATTTATGACTAACCTGGTGTCTTGATCCCAGGAGTCTGAAGTAATAGGAGCAAATTTCACTACTGCACGTGCTATATTTAGGGTTTTTTTTCAACACTGTTGGGGCCCTTGTTCCTAGAGAAATAGCTCTTTACCAGAACTAGTTGAAATTTGTGGCAGCAAATTTTTTCCCGTGACATGTGATGTGTCCTCGACATTAAAAATGCATATGGAAAAAAATGGGTGATTTTGATTAAATTTCTGAGTATTTGATGGGAAAGGTTAAAACAAAACATTTTTTCTTGACTAATACCTGGATTATAGCACTAGAGAGGTTTGTTGTGCAGACCACCACAAGCTTTTTATGGGGCTTAAAAGCAGTTTATATCATGCTACGACTTCAAATATAATTACGCTAGCTCAAAAAACGCTTTGCAGACATAAAACTCCATGTGTCAGCCTCTAGTTTCGATGTCTTAGGTGCAAGAAGGACAGGCTGCTTCAGCAGGGCCGTTCAACCCCGTGCTCTGAAAGCTGACTCATTTCCAGGTTGCAAATACTCCGTGGTCTGCTGTGACCTTTTAAACTCTCCTAATCAAATTGAAGAGAGGCAACTTGCTGAATATAATCTCTGTAGAGTGGAAGACTTAAAATAGCATTTTCTTTCTTTGTTTTTACAAGATTCTGGCATAAGTTATTGTAACTTAATTTTCCATGGTGGTGTCAACCACTGTTTTCTCCTCCTTCATGGGCCATGCTCTCCTGCAGGGTCTGGCAGTTCACCCGGGCTGTGGGGCAGGCTCTGACAGAGATGGAAGACTGGTACCCATGGCTTGGTGGAACTGCTGGGGTTGCACAGCTTGGCCAGTGGAATTGTGGGGCTTGGCCCCACAGCCCCCAGTTTTGGGGAAAGCTATGGCACAGGCTGCTGCAGCAAGGTAGGGAGCTGTGAGTGGGGCAGGGACCAGGCAGTGGCTGCCCCACCAGGGTGCGGTCCCACAGCAGTGCACGAGCTGGACCATGGGGCAGCAGTGAGGGCCCAGCAGACACTGGGGACAGACAGATGGGGCACAACGAAGAGGCAGGGACAGGGTGAGATGCAGTCCATCTGTCCATTAGGGGCAGGAGCAAGATGGCTGGGAGTCCCAGGTGAGGCCCAGTGGGGCAATTAAGGTTCATTAGTGGCCTCAGGAGCTTGACAGCATGATGTAGGTTTTCCTTGTCGACACTCTCTTGGAGGAGTTTCATTTGTATAAAAAGAGATCTGCTTTTCTAAAGAGAAGGACTTCTGTGGGTGTACTGAAAGTAGGCATGTAGGAGAGCCTGTTTCTAGGCCCTGCTCTAGGGAATATTTATATTTTGATGTTGTAATATTGTCATTAATAGTATCATTTGAGTAAAGTGAGAACAATGTTTCTACTTGTAGATGTTTTACTGTGATGCATCATGCATGTGGAGAAGAAGCGAGGGATGGACTGTGATCTCCCTGGGTGGAAGTGGGATGGTGACCCTCCACCTCCTCTCCAGGTGTCCTCCCTGGGCTGCAAAATAAGCGGTGAGTCTCTGTCTTCTTTATATCTGACTTTCATTTTATCAGTGGAAACGTCTGTGTCAAGTGAAATGGTGTGGGTTTTTTGAAGTCTGGGTTTTGTTGGCTCGATGAGATAAAAATTAAACCCATTCAAATTCAGTTCAGCTTGAGCTGAAGGGTTTTTTCTTTTCTTCTCTTAGTTTTCATTCAGCAGCCAAATTGAAAATAAATGATTCACACAGTGCTACCTGACAGTTTGTTGGAGGAATAGTCTTATGAAAAATGTAGAAGCTTGTTTTGTAAAAGATCTGTGGATTGCTCTATGGAAGACAAAATGCTTCATCCAGAATTGAATGAGGACCGTAGAAGGATTGCAGTAACTTAATAGGTTTTATCCCAAATCCTGTAACATTTTCTCTGTAGGTGCAACTACTCACGCTACCTAATGAGCTCACTTTGCTGATCTAAATGCTCAGACTCAAATGCTATTGCAAGTATAATGATGTTGTTAAAATGTAAACAGGATTTTCTGTTTCTATATTATAAACTACCTGAAACTTTTCAACTAAATGGGTTATTCATTTTCCACTATGTTGTGCTTGAGGTGCTGCAGTTTGCTGTTATAGGAAATCAAGTGTGTTCTACTTATCACAATTAAGTTGTGGGGACAGAGCAAGACTTTTTGGGTTTTGGTTTGTTTTTCTGTTTATTTAAAACAATGGTTGTTATATTGAACAAAACTATTGTAGTTAAAACTCTTTTAGAGAACTATGTCCAGCAGCCAAAGTGCAGAAAACAGCTCCCCTCTGATTTAGGGATACTTACAAACTTGCATCAAAACCAAAGTGGAAGCCTAGGCCAGCTGATCTTTCCCATTATTGTATTTTTGTCCAGACAACAAAACAAGAGTACGAAGCAGCTACAGAAGAAGGCACATATGGAAAAACTACTTTCAGGGTTGAATTTATTTTCAGTTTTAATTTTGAGTAAGAACTCCCTTTGGTAATACTCTTATTTCAGTAGGGCTATAACCAAAGTATACTTCGGTGTTAACAAGGCTAGTGGATCTTGCCTCCAACTAGCCTGCAGATAAACTTGATTTTGGTAGAGCACCTCAACCCTTAAGGTAAGTACCACAGAGGAATTTTTCCAGTGGTGTTGAAAACTGAAGAAATACCTTTGTTTCTCCTGACTCTTTTACTATAACTGTTAAGAAAATTATTTGCAATGTAGCGCTCGTTACACCTTCTCATCCCCACAAGTGTAGTGAACTGGCATTGTACTACTTGGCTCCATTTCCTCTACTAAAGGTCTGCAAGGAGGTATTTTCCAGAAAAGTTACTGAAACCTGGAGAGAGAAAAACCCCAAACTGAGCAACTGTATTTACTGATTTACTTCAACACTGTAAAGGTGTTGCCCTTAGCCACTTTATTAAGGAAGCAGCTTTCTGGGAAGAACTGGTAGCATTAGAAATGACATCATGAGCCAGAAAGGAAATTTAGGAATTGGAGCAGAGACAACCAGGGGCAGCAGCTGGAGGTATGAAGATAGGAAAGCTGGGAGAAGTTCGAGTTTCTCTAAGCTGCACATAGTAGAACTGAGAGAAAGAGACAAAAAAAGCAGCTTAATATAGACATTATTTCCAGAAATGTAGTTTTCCCCATGAAGTTTAAAACTTTCTTGATTCTGTGTGAAATGTATCTTAGCTGGAGTGGAAGAACAGTAGGCTGGGGCCAGATTTTTTCTGAATGAATGCTTGTGGTGAGGTTTTTAGAGCTCAGTTAGGTAACAAAATAAGGATGAGACTTCCAAAAGAAGGAGAATAGACTTTTACGTGAACTTCAACATGCAATAAGCTTGCTTTAGCAAAACAGAGGTGACAAGCAGTTGTTAGTTCCTTCTTTGAGCTTCACTGCAATAGTTTTGTATTCTGGGTAAGACAAAAGCCTAATTCCCCCATCAGCTCTGTTTTGGGAAAACAAGAAATTGAATGAAATCCCAGTGTTGAGTCTTATTACAGTTTTGCTGTTCAAGAACCCTGATGTTAGCAATGCTCTTTTCAAGCTGCTCTGGGAGTATTTTTCTTCCCCAATCACTTTCTTCTTTTTCTTGGGTCTGTTTCCAGCTGAGCTTCATTGTGTTTTCACTGGAGTTTTTGGCTGAGTACCACTCATACTTACCCAGCCCTCACAGTAGCAGAGTTTAGTTAACTCCCGCTTCTTGTGTTGTCCATTGTACAGTATGTGACTTATCCGTATATTCTCTTAAGAGACCTACCTGTGTGTGCATCTGTCTGTTCGTACAAGCAGTGTGTCATAACCCAGTATGTACTGCTGAGTGGTTGTGGTTGATGGTAGCAAAAGCAAACCAGTTGTGTGTTTTTATGTGTGTAAGTACAGACTTTATTAAAGCTAGCTGCTTTAGAAAAACTGCAGATTCATATTATATTAAACTCTTACAGTAACTGGTCTCCTGGAACAGCACATTTGTTCCTGTAATGGGGTTTAGATTTGAACTTTATATTAAAGTTCTGCTTGTAAATAGTTAATAAAAAGTTAATAATTAAGGAGTGATACAGGTATAAACAGCTTGGCCTGAAGTATAGGTTCTGCACAGATCTCGAAGGACTAAGTAAGTGTTTGTTTAGATACACTTCACACTTGGATAGCTTACCTTTGTGTTTTGGAGTTACTCGCCTCTCTGTCTCTACCTTCCACCCCTCTTGACAAAACTGGCATGTTATTATAGTGCCATAACAGAAGAATTGATCCAGGTGGACAATAGAAATGGAAAAGATCTTTTTTTTTTTTTAAATTCATTTATATATTTTTTTTCTTCTGTTAGTTGTATTATCAAGCAATACTAAACTCTGCACTTAACTAATCTGAACTTTCTCACTCAATTTTTGCATCTCTCTAATAATGCAACATAACATTTCCTATGGTTAAAAACCTGCTTGAATCTTAGCCACGTCGTACGTGTTGTAATGGTTAAACACCTTTATGGAGATTGACTTTTTTGGGGTCATTAAGAGAGGAAACATTCTTATCAGATCTGCTTGCTGAGGTGTTCTGTTTCCCTGTGTGGTGTCGCTGCTCCATGGATTTGGATGGGGGGGGGGGGGGGGGGGGGAGCCAGGTAAGAAGTCACAAGCAGCTGCCTCGTGTGATGTACCTGCACCGTCTGGCTCAGGATTGGATGTTGAGACCAGCAAATGCTGGTGTAGCTCGTGCAGTTGGTGTAATTATGTGTTCGGCTGACAAGTGGGCAAGTTTTGCTACTTCCTCAGATGGTAATTGTCTTCAATCTCCATGTTTTAAAGTCTTAACTAATGATCCCTAAGACGGACTTCTCCCCAACCTCATTAACTAATTAAACAATTCAAAATAAAGAGTTATTCAGGCTGCAAAATATTGCTGAGAGGGCCTTTAGTGCAAACATTAGCATTTCTGCAGAATCCATAACCATTAGAAAACAGAAGCGCGATGCCCCAGACAGTCCTGCCTTTATCATTTCAATATGCCCTGCTATTACAAGTTAGCAGATTTTATACAGCGTCCCTCCCGAGTGTGCAGGTCTCTGTGCCCCTCCGGACGTCACGTGTTGCTGCTTGCGTCTGTTCTTTTCTCTGTGTCAAATCCTGCAGTGAGGGGTGTGGAAAAAGCAGCAGCAGCATCACTGACATCTTGCTGCTCTGCTGCAGTTTTACTGCAACTTGTTTGCGAGTGTGTGATGCTTGAGATTTTGAAAGGGATTTTTTTGTTGTTGTTTTGGGTTTTTTTTGTTGTTGTTGTTCCTCTGCCGGCAGGAAGAGCAGGATAATACTTTAACTGAGTAAGAATACTGTGTACTTCTCTCTCTGAGTGTGCCTTGCAAAACAGCTTGTTGTCAGACACTGAAAAGCTACTAGAGGGGGAAGGTGAGGATATGAGAACATGAATAAATATCACTATTTTCAGGAGGGCAGAGAAAATTTGAGGGGGAAAAAACCATATTTGTGGGTTGATTGTCCAATAGAGCATGTTATGTTGCATATCCTTTTCCCAGACTCTGCTAAATATCTGACAACAGTGAGAACATGGTTGGAGATACTAATAGTACACAGTGTTTTGACAGTGATGTAGGGAGTTACTGATTCAGATCTTTCAGAAGGACTAAATACAAAGGGAAGTTAACACACAAATACTGTGGTTTTTACCCTCCCTAGAACTGGCAACAGCTCTCCAGTAATTTTTTCAGTTGGTGCCAGACACCACTTAAGAATAATCTTGAGTGATTTAGATGAGTTTGGAGCAGGTAAAACCAAAGTTTGAATTATTGGTATGGACAGATATACATGGAGAGAATGAGCTGAGTTGCAAAATACTAAATTGGGGGGGTGTCTGTCATGATTTGCTTTGCTCAAACTGACTCCATCTTTGGAGAAGTAGCACTATCCAGCATCCCTGTGGAACACAACAAATTTAAGGCAACTTCCAAGAAAAAATGGTCACTTAAAGTACCAAAGCAATGGTCTTAAGCAAAGGAGGTGTTCCACACTTTGCAGTAGTGTCTGTGGATCTGCACCTAATCTTGTGAGGGCAGCTCAAAGCCATGGGCCAGCCCTGCTCCCCATCAGGCAAGAAAGAAACGGATCCTGATTTGATCAGTGGAGCGAGGGAAGGAGAATTAGTCTGCCCCAGCCCCCTGCCAAAACAGATCTGTGCTCATGCTCTGCCTGTACCTTGTCCTTTCCAGCACGTGTACCTGAGACTGCCTGCAAAAGTTGCAGCCCTACCTGTGCTGCAGCCCCGACTGTGTTAGTTTTCCTACCGGTTTTTGTTTTAACACAACTTGGTTGAGAAATTTTTATTTATTTATCTTAAAGCTGTAGAGCTGAAATCGTAAGCTTTAAACAAAAGGTCACTTTTTATTTACGTGCGCTTTATGAGCGTGCTGTTATAGGATGTAATAGCTCTTTGGATGTTAACTTTTTATTTATGCTTAGCTTTGATGTAGCCATATGCAAAACATTGAAAATGCAGTTGGAGAAACAGAAAGGGCGAGTGAAAAATAGCCGTAAGCTTGAGCTAGGCTCTCAGTTTTATAAAATGTGGTTTTAATGAATGGCAACTGTTGTAGGCTGTGTCCCTGTTGAAGTGTCTCTAGAGAAATGGTGAACAAAATGAGTGCACCCAAATGCGCTACCATTCCTATAATTCTGTGATCATAATTATTTTTCATGAAAGTGTGCCTTAACATGACAAACTGCTTTTTAGGAGGGAAAGTGGATGTAGGGTGCATTTTCAGTATGTTTCACTGGTGTTCATTGCCATCTTTTTTTCATTGCAAATCTACATGAAGTACTAACCAGGGTTTGGACTGTTCAGTGCCACAAAGTGATCATAACTGAGAAAAGACTGATCATACTAAATCAGACACAAAGGTTCACATAATCATGTGTTCAATGTCAGACATTGGCAGATAACTATGAAGGAATACAAGAAGCAAGCATAAATCAGGAGGTGCTCATCCCACAAAGTCAAGTAAGCAGAAGAATTCACAACTTTGTTTTGAGCAGATATCTTTTTTTGTTTTGTTTTGTTTTAAATAAATATTATTTTCAGAGGGAGATACTAAGAAGTATGTTAAGGGCAGCTCTATGTACGTTCAGATCACAAGAGCTGTTGTATTGCCAGAGTCTGCTCCAGAGCCGGGGTCAGATTTTTAGTGATGTAAATCTGGAGAAAGCTATGTTCATCTGTTTGGGTCAAGGATGTAGCCCGTTAACTTTTATGCCATTAAATCTTATCTAAGTTTTCTGTTACTCCTTGGTGGATTTAATGGTGATGTTTTCATAATTACACAGATCCTTAGGGTAAGCTTCCATCTGATAAGCATTTTTAATTGGTTTTGAACTCTGTATTCCCCTGTAGCCTTTCTCATGGGGCAGTAAAGTCCATACTTGCTAATAAACAATTGAGTCACTCAGAGGAGACACAAACACTCTCAAATACATTATTCTTTCATATTGGTCTTTGAACTCTGTCTCAACTTCTTGACTGTACTCATCGTAAAGACTGTGTGTGCTTAGTGCAACCTATTTGTTGCCTTGCAGTCTGTACCCTGATCTGGGCAACATGATGGGGAGAGTTTCTGTCTTCCAGACTGTCAGATCATTTCATCATGGGGTTCATGGCATTGCCCCCTTCACCCCCCAGCCACAGACTGTCAAGCAGAACTCATTTCCATCAACAGAGAGCTCAGCAAAATCAGGGGCCATCAAAATTAGTGGTGGAAGAGGCTTACTGAAAACCATCTTTTCTGTTCCTTGCAGATGGAGGACTGTACCATACTGTAATTTTTTTTTTTCATCCTTTGTCTAGGTAGTTTCAGAAAGACTCAATCAATAGGGCTCAACTGCTTCCCTTGGGAGATTATTCCACAGCCTAATATACCCACTTTTGTTAAATGTTTCCAGATAACCATCTCTTCCCTGCCACCCCTGTGCTCAGTTTCATCCCATCACTTCTCGTTAGTTATACTTCCTTGAGCCAGCTGATAGAAAATCTTTCCCATCCACAGGAAAAAACCCTTTTTTCTCTGGGGGAAAGAATCCAAGGTTTGACTTAAGATGAAGTTTCTCCATTTCCAGTGTCTAAGGAAATTCCTTTCTTTCCCTCCCCTTTCTTGCAAGAGCTGAGAATTGTTAATAGCTGGAGGTGCTTCACACAAACACCCTGAATAATCTGTCTATTGATTATTATAAGTACTATATTCTACTGTAGCATTAAGAAGTTATGGAACAGTGATGAGTACAGCCTGGAAGGTACTGTAACGTCTTCACCCTTATCCTTTTGCCCGGTTAAATTCTATCGATGTGAATCCTGCAACAGAAGCCCTTGAACACCAGCTCAATTTCTTCGGTCAGTGATATTTTTTTTTTTTTTTTTTTTTTTTTTTTTTTGAGAGCACTCTACCAAGTGCACTTGATTCTCTGAACAAGGTGAATGTGAACTCACTTGTGCCTCTTCTTCAACACCTGGGGAGGCTTGTCTTGTGCCAGGGACAGTCTGCTGTGCTGGGGGGGCATTTGTTTTCTGACACAGATATTTCACTCTAAGACTAACGCAGCTGAGTTCTGGCTGAGCACTGAAATGCACCACGAAAGCAGCTATCATTTCAGACTTGTGTTGTTGCTGGAAGTGATTGGATGCTGTCCTTTTTGTTCACTTTTCTAGGCAGCCACAAATTAAGCAAGCTGCTGCTCTCCCTGAAGTTGAGTGAAGTCTCCTGAGGCAGGAAATGCTCCGTGTGTGTGGCTTATTTTGTTTTAAATCTAGGTACTTGTTTTTTACTTCCGTTGCTGACAAACCTCTATCAGAGAGCGTAGATCTATTGATCAAGATACCTTTAGGGAATGCCCCATGTACCTGAGATCATGGGGGGAAAGTTTTGTGTTGTTTTTTGGTTTGATTTGTTGTGTCTTTTTCTCCAGAACTTTTTTGAATTTCAAGTGTACATCAACAATTTTCAATACAACACTGATGTCTGTCTCATTCAAAGTGAGTTTTTTTAATTCTACATTCATTAGACTGTTATCAGAGCATCTGGAAAGGAATGGAAATGGGCAAGATACCTTTCAGGCTGTGATTCAGAAAGGTATAGCTCTGTTGAGTTGTGCTGTGTCTGGCCTTTTGTGTGATGTGTTGCACAGGCACACTTTCCAGCTGAAGATAAAAACAGAATCTCTGTGTACTTACACCCACCCTCCCCAGCCCCATATCTAAGGATAATGACCACCTATGTGAAGAGCTGCTTTGGGAAAGCAGTAGTGGGATGGAGAACCATAGGGTAGGATTTAGGTATGTATAGCTGTTAGGCAAGAAAATGGTATTTTCTTCTTGAATTGCTCAGCATGAGTATTATCGTGAAAGCAGATGTCTAAGGCAGATTGGCATGCAAGCAAGGCATGGTATACCGGCCAGCGTCGTCTGTCCCCTGCTCGTCCTTGATGTCTCCTGTGGTAGCCTTTGATGCCAGCTAGCTTTGCATGGATGTTTGCCAGTCCTGGCACTCCTAAGGGCTTGCTGCTGGCTTCCTGAGGTGGGGCTGACCAGCAGGTCTCTGCACTCAGATCCCACAAGCTGGGACTAGGCTCTGCAGGTAACACTACCATTTTCTTGAGCATCTGGCTTCAGCTTCACCTTGCTATAGGGTAGTCTCTGGGATTAGGAAGTTTTGCAGGCTCCAGGTGCTGGAAGCTATGAAGGCTCTGGCTGGTGGAAACGAAGGATTTGGCTATCTTTGAGGTGGTGGAGCAGCTGTGCAATGGCTTTGTGAGCAACAGTGTGGGAATAAATCATATAAATGGAGTAGATTAAGTGATCAAGTTTTAGTTGCAACTCCCTATGAGTAGGTGTTACTCTTTGTCTAACCACTAGCAAGGAATTGCTTCCACCTTTTTGTGGAGCTCTGCTTTTTGTAGAATGTGATTTGAACCTGCCAGCTCAAACCTACTTTACTGAAACTGTACTGACTGACAACAGTATCAAGGTCTTTCTTTTGTTCTCGTCTAGTTTGGCTCTGTTTTCTCCATTCCGTGCTTCTCCCTTATAATTTAAGAGTCAGTAGAAATGGTGTCCTGGAGACACTCTGTCCTAGAAGATACACTTTCTATATTTAATCATTCTTGGAGCTTTTATTTTGCTAAAGGACTGAAGTGACAGCCTTTAGAGAATAATTATATGAAACACCATGTGTGAGCAAAGTGTGAAATGTCTCCAGTACCAACCAAAGCTATAGATATTTTTATTAAATATTAATGCCATGCATTTATGAAGGGTTTGCCAAGCAGATGTTGAGCTGGTCTTTGTGGTAATTTAATTGAGCAAGGAACATTTCCTGCCATTTTTATCAATGTCAGACTTTACATGACATTTTAAACTAAAAATATAAAACAGAGAGAAAGAGAGAGAGAAATAATTAATAATCAGTTTCCATTCATGACTATCTGTTAATATTTCCTTTCAGAGGATTTAATGTTTCTCCTGAATGTTTTTCTTGGAGGCCAATATGAATCTGAGCTAACCTAGACTGTGCAAATTCTTCCACAGGGCCTCTATCTGGAGTCTGGCCCACTCCTGCTAATGCAATTCTTACTTTTCTATTTGTAAAAAGATGATGATGATAATAAAAGCAAACCTTAAATTATTCTGAAGACTTTGACTATGTGGGGCTCTGAAAATATCTGTGGATAGAGCCCTTTTTTCCTCCTTGGAGCATCACTCAATGCTTAAATGTCACAGCGGGATCTTCTTGCGCAAAAATTATAGATTGATTATACTTACTGACATTATGCCTCTGCAAAGTGCAACATCTTAACAAGATTTAGCATCATAAAGCATTTGATTATATACAACTCATCGAGCAAAAATAAATAAGAAAAATAATAAAACAAAAAGGCAATTGAAATGTCTGTAGGTCAGGTGCGACATAATGAGCCTATTCATGAAATATCACTGAAGGCCCCCTCCTCACAAGTATGACATTATTTACATGGAAAAAGTGTGGTCACACTTCTACCTTGTGTTTGTTGTTTTAAATTTATGAAACTGTTTTTTTTCCCCAGACATAAGTGGGCTCGTCTCAGTTATGTTCCCTAGAGACAACATCCGCCCCCCTGCCCCGTGGGTGGGTGATTGCTGTGGTTAAGGTGACCAATTCTAGCTCCAACAGAAGAAGGAAGAAAATAGATCATAATAAATCAAAGCATGGTAAGGCTGAGACGAAATGAAAAATCACCAGCTTGGTTTGCGGGTTTGACCTGCCTGCTTATAATGGCACAGGCTTCCCATCAGCTCTGTGAACTTCTGTAGGCACTTCTGAAATAGGTTACATCTGTTTCAAAGATGCTACAAGTATTAAAGCCCCAGTCCCTCTTCACCTGCTCCACACTCTGCCCCTGCCATGAAGGAGGTATGGGAGAGTCTTTTGATTCATTGGATGCATCTGAGAGGGTCCTGCTTCAAGAAACGAAGGTGCATGTACAGACTGGCTGCTGTAAAGGGATATTGAAGATTTGATCCAGCAGGGGATCATCATGCTCGTTCCTGATTTCTGGTTACATCACTATAAGCCCAGCCTGTGGAGAGAAGCAAAGAAAACTCCTTGGCAAGAAAACAGATAGTTGAGGGGGAAAACCTGCCTGCTTTGCCTCCTAGAAACAGATAGTTGATTGTAATAAGTCCAAGAGTAAAACGCTGAACAGATCACTTTCCTTTGGCTTCTACAGTTGTTGCCACCGATTTGTGTGGACATGTGTCTGATTGCCTACAAGGAAGGAAAAATAGAAAGGGGGATGCAATTTTGCAGACTACTTCTGTGCCACTGTTTACCACTGCTGCAGGACTGCAGCAAATGTTGACGGCCAACACCTTGTTTAATCAGATCTGTACCAAACACAAATGTTGTACAGAAAACTTTGTTTTGTATGCAGCACAAAAACACGGAGTTTCCCATATTTTCTGTAGAACAAACTCAAACCTCATTTTCCTGTGGTATACGTGCTGAGAGAGAAAATACTGGTTTCTTCTCAGTGCTCTATGCAAGAGAGAGTTTATTTTACATGCTCTGAATGGTGTTTTCAGTGAATTGTCCTATTAGATTGGTTTGAGATCGATATGTCTGGTTGACAGAATGAGAATGAGAAAGCTATTTATCAGTGTTGGAAGCAGGCCTGAGGCCTGATCAAACTATTTCTTTATTATTATTTTGAAGGAAGGGGAAAGCTTAATACTCTTTTGAGGTTGCTTATTGTCCACTTACCTATTTTTCCACCCATTTGATAAGTCAGCAGAGTGCTGAGAGGTATGACTAACAAACATGAAAATAATAAAGAAATTGTGCCCAAATACTTGGTGTTCTGCTAAGTAGCAATTGACAGAATTATTCCCCAAACTCTGCAACCATCTTTGAGTTTCTCCATTGTGCCTGGCATCTTTCCAGCTTCTCGCACACTTATTTAATACCACTTGGCCATATTCATTGCAATGTCTGCAGAAAATGCTCTCCAGGAGGCTGCAACGCAATGGGAATGTTTTGTGTTCTGTAGGAGTACGTATGCTGAAAAACAGAAAACAAAGGAAGGGGCAGGCAGAGCTGCTTGAGTGTTGCAAATATCTAGTGACTTTTTTGGAGGTCAAAGATTCATCTTGTAGTTTGGATTTCAAGTTTTGGACGTAATCAGCAGACATCTTTCTACCCAAGATCCTGGCTGTAAGTCATGTGGCTAATGCTGAGTCAGCATCCTTGACTCAGTGATGCTGTAGCTTAAATGGGCTTAAAACCCCCCAAAGTTGCAAGAAAGTGGTTCATCCCTGTCTCTTCTAACCTCCCTGTTTTATGAGGACCTAGAATTGGAGGTTCTGCTGGCTCTGAAAGCTGAGCTCTTCCTTTTATCAGCAGAGTTGTGTCAGGTAGAACTCCACGCTTCACATGCTGTGTCACTTTTCTTTTTAATTTTTCCTGCCAGAGTGAAAATGGTTTTGAGGATGCAACTTGTTCTGGGTTTTGATGCAAAGATTGGAGGATTTGGGATTCTTGGGCAGGAGGTAAAAATGGGGGGAAAAAGGAGGTCAGACATCAAAAGTTTCCCCATCTCTTCTTTTTCCGAACTATAACAAACTCCTGGAGGTTTTTCAGGAATTATAAGCCATCCGTATCTCACTTGATTTTATCAATCACTGTATAAGGAGGAGTTTTCACTGTATAAAAAGGAGTTCAGGCCCTGTGTCCAGCCCTCAGTGTCCCATCAGGTATGGCTTCCCAGAAGGATGAAATCCAGTATCAATTGGGTGTTTGTGTTGGTGTTTTTTCTGATAGGGGAACATATGGTGCATTTCACTGTTCAGAGTTTATACTCCCCATACAATGGGCACAAAGCTCCCATTAACTTTAACGAGACTTACGTGCACAAGGGGGGCATATAGGCCACATCATGAAGCTCTGGGTTTTTACTGCTTTGTGTTACAAGCTGTGATAAATGAATATGTATCTGTACTGCGTACTTCAGGCTGCTGGCTCCGATGTGTTTTGCCATAGTTATTTCGACTGTTAACTATACTGTATGTCTTGCTTAGGAGGCTGTCTGGTGGGGAAGACAGGCCAAACTGCTTGGCCGGAGGCTTGAGTCTCACTTGGAAAATGAAGTGTGCTGTTGAAAGGTAGTCGAGGGACACTGCGTGCAACCCGAAAGACTGTATGCACTATGGACTGGAGGGGACAGGTCAGCATCTGGTATTCCTTGCCCAGGTTCATGGCTCTAGTGCTTTGTTTCAGAGCAAAGTGTATTGTGAAGATACTCCTTTTCAGCAGCTCTTGAAGAGTTAAACCCTAAACCAAAGTATTTGACCAGAATATTGCTGTCTGGGCCACGTGTCTATGCTGCTGGGGATTTGACAGCATGCTTCTAGCTTATAATAGGTAGGCTGTTGATCCACCATCTCAAAGGAAGGATCACAAACAATGTGTGTCTGTGCCAGGGAAGTCAGGCTGACAGTGCCTGAACCTTGCTTGGGTTCAGAGGCCTGACCAGGCATGGGGAATCCAAAGCCCAGGACTGGCAGCACAGGCTAGTGTCTGATTGCAACAGATAGCTGAGCCAGGCCTGTAAAACAAGCCTTTGCAAACCCAAACAACAAGCTGCTTTAGGGTGCAGAATGCACGTAAACCAATGATAAGTGTGTATTACATGTCCCATCTTTTGTACTAATTTCACAAAGAATCTGTTTGTTCCAGCCTCTATCTGAGAGCGTTAGTGCAAGCAGTAATGCCTCATGCACATGAGCTCTGGACATCTGCAGCTTGCTCCCAAGGCAGGATACAAAAGCCCAAAGAGGGCTGTCTATGCTGCAACCAGTGGCGAGGCTTTTACTTGAAAGGCCTAAGTTGCTTGGAGTATGGCAGGGGTAAAACACTAATTTCAGCAGTTTAAAAATGGAAAAATGTAGAGTCATTTGTACAATAGATGAAACGTATTTAAAAGGAGCATTGAGCAAAGTCTAGAATCTACCTTTTATTTTGAGAAAATGATAATAGGGAGCATCACCCTTTAAAACAACCATGCAGCTACTTCAGAGCAAGCTACTTGTCTGTTTGTTGTCTTGTCTACTCATGTCTGTTTGTATGTTTGGACAGATACATACTTTACTATGCGACAACTTCTCTTTCAAGCTGCTGGCAAGGTTTATCATAGGTTTATGAATTTCATGTTGGTAAAAGATGATGGTGGTCTTCTATTTTATTTATTTTATTTTTCCTTGAGCAGAAATGTGACTTAAAATCTCTTAAGTTATATTGTTCAATGACTGAAGTTTCAACAACACGTTAAAGCTGGAAATCAGCAGATTAGTCAGATGAACACATGGCTTACTAATAAGGAAGGGTTGTCCAGCAAAAACTGTGGTCTTTGACAGTGGAAAAACTGAGACTGGAATAGAATTGGGGGGGGAGAAGAATCAGGAAAAGGTGGAGAAAAAGATGTCATAACCTGGGGAATGATTATTTCAACATATTTGTTACAATGGCCATGAGTGTGCTCACTCAGTTGTTGAGGGATTTTGCACCAAGGTCTGGTAGTCCAGTCGCATTTATGAATGGCGTATATGTGATTTTTGCACAGATAGGGTCATATCCACTTCATACCTACAGAGGTCAATGAGGTAAACTCTAGGGATGAAAACTATTCGCATATTTACTTTTCTTTTGCCAGAGTCCATACTGGAAAAAAAATTCTTGGCCACTGCAGTAGCAAGAAAAGAAAGAAATGCCAGGTTTTCTTGCCCTGTCATGACTGTACTCTGTAACCTTCGTTCTTCAGTTTAAGTACTCCAAGATCATCAGAAACTTGAATCTGAATGAACCACTTAACTCTGATATGATGGGAGAATGTGACTGACCTTAATGTTATGGAAAAAGATTTCTGTGCTTAGTGCCAAATTTCCTCATTTGAAGGTTGCTTTCCCCTGCTGTTCCTGAATTTTCTGAAGGTCTCAGTTTCATCCCCTGGGTAAGAATCAGACCTTCCAAAACGTGGATGCCCCAGCCTCTCTTCTGCACAGCCGCATTTTTGGCAACGCTCAGTAGTTGTTTGACTTGACAGCTGTTGCTCTGGGAAAAAGGATCCTGTTAAGACTGGGCAGGGAGAAGAGGACAGATAAAGCAGTGACCTGCCTTCTGATGAGGCTCATCCTTATTGTGGTGCACGACTGCAAGGGGAGGTGTGAGGCCAAGGTGTTTGCAGGTAGCACAGCTCAGAGCTGAGTGATTAAACACTAGTAAGAGACCAGAGAGCTCCTCTGGATCTGTCAAAAAACCCAACAAACCGACCTTTGGAGCTCAATTCCATTTTAATAGGGGTGAAAAAATTTGCTTTGCATAGGAAACATTTTTTTTTTCCTTTTCTGTGATGCAATTATCAAGACCTTGATTTTTCAATTAATATTGCATTTTAATGCTGGAAGTCAGACATCTCATCATGAGAGAAAAACCAAACTAATAATGGCTTGGTTCAGAACTTCTCCCAGTATAATACTAGATTTTTATTTCTTTTAATTGGTTCTTGGAACTAACTGAAAATATTAAAACTGGAGCATTGTTGAATCAAACGTAGCTGGTTCATACAATCAAAACTCAAGAGCTGTGCCTCATCAAAATACGAATGGAGCAGGCAGTTTGTGGTGCTTTTGAATATTGGGTTCTGCTTTCAGAACACATTTGCTTCTGGTGTTCAGCCTTGTCCCTGTGGTGCTGGCAGCTGGAAATAGATCTTCTGAAATGGCAGGTGAAGTTGTCCTGTAACCGCCTCATTTTGGTGATTTAAAGCTTCAGGAAAAAGGCCAAGTATTGAAAACTTCCTTCCTGGTAAGAATTCTATTAGTTGGCAACCCTGCCAATCCAGATTTTCTTCTCTTTCCCCCCGGTCCTGTCCAGGGAAGCTTCTACCTGCTGAAATATCTTGCTTTGCTCAAAGTTGCCCCTTCTGTTAAGAGGAGTTGGTCTAGCGTTGCCTCCATTTGCATGAAAACCAGTATGTTCCTAGGAAGAGTGTCTTCTGAAATCGGGAATGGCAAAATCTTGACAACTGAGTGACCTTTGTAGTCTGTCTGATGCCACGTAAAGGCAGAAACTTCCAGCCTTTTTAGTCCTGCATTTTCTTTATAGCCACATGTCTAACCAAATATTAAAAAAGCAAACTAACCATGGCCTGCTTATTTTCTCAAATAAATGCATCCAGACAAAGCTAACATCGGGGCATTTGTCTTCTGTCAGGAAGGGATACAGCAGTACAGACATGAGCACTTTGGCATGGCATAGCCACTTTCTTGTGTGCTGTCAAGTTAATTTGGCCGTAGCCCAATTTTAGTAGCCTCTACTGCTTGCTTTGTACAAGGGTGACAATACTGTGCCAGCAACTAATGTGTTCTAGAGAAATAGTCTCTCTCTCTCTCTTTTTTTTTTTTTAAAGAAAAAAAGAGGTTTCATTTGCGAAGTTGAAGTATAGTTATAGTCCCGAGATTGATTTCTGTTTCTCATTCCCAACTGCCCTGCAAAGGTGACTTTGGGGCACATTGTCAAGTTCTGGGAGTGCATCTATCTCCAGTTAACAACGCCCTGGCTCTCAAGCCCTTATATTCTCCAGATAGTCTGAAATGTTTGCTTGTTGAAAAATTTCTGTGTGTTGCTGTTTTGAGCGCTCTGTAATAGGCAAAACAACTTTCCATTTTCCTAGAACTACTCAGCTGCATCCTTTTGACGTTATTTATTGAAGGCAGATACATTAACAGTTAACACTGGGCTTAACTTTTTTTTTTTTTTCCCCCCCTCCTCACAGCAAATGTTGATTCCAGCTCTTCTGATTTTGATGAAGACTGGCTTCGCTGGCAGCCTGTGGCTGGCACAACTACAAAGCTGATTTCGGGAACCTTAGAGGTTTATTTAGATTCCTTAAATGTTTTGGCTTGATGGTATCATGGGTATTTTGAAACTTTTGAAGCCTTTTCAATTCCTAACAGCACCAGGCAGGCAGACAGAGAAACACACAGAGACTAGGAAGAGAGTGCCATCTTTGCTTTGTTCTGCAGGCTTGTAAGTATCCCCAGGTGGGCGAATCAGACCAAGCACAAAAAAAAATAATAATAGCAACTGCTAGATGGGGACCATGTTCTTCCCCTCCCTTGGGAGAGTGAAAGAAAGATGATGCTTTGTGTGCTTCCCTTAGTGCAATTTGTGTTGGTGGAAGGGGCAGTGCAGCTGTGAAATTTGGACCCCATGCATAAATGCTGATTCTTGTGCTCTGGCAATCAGGTATGAGCATGAAAGCCGGCTCCTGGGGCTCAGCTTGCCTTTTGCCCTCAGGTAGCTCAGTGCTTTTCCTCTGTCCCTGTGCTATGGGCTATTTGGATTGATACGCACAGAATTTTTGTTTCCTGCTACTTTACCATTGATTGGGTTTTTTTTTTGTTTGTTTGGTGCTTCTAGAGTGGGAGGGGCAATGCATGTGAAGGAATGCTGGGGACTCGAGTGAGGGAAGGGCATGTGGAGGCAGCACCCTTTTTAGCATAATGTTTTCAGTGTGCTCCACCTGCATGTTTGGTACTGGAAAATCACGTGCAGCTGCTGCTTGAGCTGAGGAGAGGTAACAGTTTTACATAACAGGGATGTTTTTATATCTAATGTTACAAAAGTGATCTTTTATGGAACAACTGAGCAAAAATAGCCACAAATACTTATGATCCGTTTTAAGAACTTGTATTTAGCTCCTAAAAATCTTCCAGTGATTTCTCGTTAACGCAGTGAGTGATATTAAATGCCTAAGCTCCTGCGAGAGAAGTCAGGAAGAAGCAGTGATGCTGTCTTGGGCTCCGTAACTTGAGGTAGGTTGGGTTTTGCCTGCTCTGTCCTTAGGAGCTCTCAGCAATTCCTCATGCACTGATTGGGATGTGCTCTCCTTGGAGTAAACCACAGGTCTGACAAAAGCCACTTCTCTGTGTGAATGTGTGAAAGGGACTCAATGACCGCAGTTAGCATCTAAAACCAGAGCATTCACCCTTCCGGTTGTATAGCTGAAGGATTTGGACCCCTGCGTGTCACTAAGCTGATGCCGTAGTGGACTTTGCCTAGCAGTGTGGACCCAAATAGCAGTTGATGCATGTCCTTCCTCCTATGGCACCTTGCTTCTCCCGTCTTCTCTCCATCCTTCTACCATCTCTGGACTTCATAGCATTTCAGCAAAACTTTGATCATCAAAGAGTTAATTAACTGTCTTGCAGCCTTGAAGCCTGTTTGCCTTTCCTGGTGCATTAAAACATGTAGGAGAAAAAGGGGTGTGCAAGAAATGTGACAGAACACAGCTTCTTCATCTCCTTCTCCTGGAAGGATGGTGGACAGTGTTTCATGAACAGCTATGAGACTTGCTCCATTCCTTATGAAAGTGTTTTGCAGTGTGCAAGGAGGAAGAAACCTCCATACCATATTAAATTTGATTTAATTGAAATTAGAGTGGTCTAATGATTAGAGGGAGACTATTCTCGTAATCTTTTTTTTTTTAACTCTTCAGCAGAATTCTGGAGGAAGAATGAATGATTAACTGGTTCTATAGAAAGGACCTTCTTTTCAGTTAAATCCCGTAGGACTTTCCCCACATAGGAGCTAACAGGCAAAAAAAAAAATATAATCCCTGTGCACAGTAGACTGTCCTGACTACTTGAATTGTTAAGCAGAAGTGTGTACTCCTGCTCTTGAAATACACGTATTGCGGTTTTCTGAGGGGCACTGCAGGCTGAATCTAAGAAGTGTCTGTGTTTGTCATGCTGGGAAATATGGTGAAATAGTGACTTTGCATACCTCCCTCAATTTGGCAAGCTCAATTATACAAAAGGAGGTGTGGGAAAGACGGGAGGCCATAACCACTGGTTGCTTGCTCATTCTGCGGGGATGTTGAACCCAGGAACAAGCTCTTGGTCTCGTGGTTGGGTGGGAAAGGGGCGTCTTGGGGAGATGCTGCATAGGCAGAGCAAGATGATGTCTCTCACTCCTTTGTCTTTTTAGTGTAGTTGAATCTGGTTGCTGCCTTGTCGCTGGCTTTGCTGCTGCTCAGACAAGGCTGCCCTAAGGCACTTGCTCTTTCCTTTTGTGCCTCTAGGTACATGGCTGTGCACAGGTGACTCTCCCTCTGTCCTGGTGATCTCTGCATAGGCTGTGCGCTGAAAGTAGCCTTGCCGGTTATTTTCTTTTAGGTATTGTGAGCGTTGGAAATGCTGCTTTTGGGAGGTATTTTGGTAGCAAATTTGAATGGATGTAGCAAACTCCCCTGCAGAACAGGAAACTGTCAATAAGCAGCAACCAGGTTTCTCTGAACTGGTATTTGTAATACCGGCAAATAATGTATTTTAAGGCATGCTGAAAGGCTGTTAAAATCGGAATTGATTTTCCCCTGTGAAAGAATGATTAGAAACAGAATAGGTTATTATCACAGTTCATAGTAGTTAGGCCTGTCTTCTGTAGTTAAACCAGAACTGTATGGGGACAGGGCAGGCCTGAGAATAGAAACAGCGGCTGTTGCATTAAAAACCAAAATACTCCCCACCTTTGCCCTCCCCCCAGAGCCCCAGGTCTTTTCAGATCTTAGCAAGGACCCTGTGTCAATTAACTCCAGTGACCACTGGATGTAGCTATTGCTTCACAGAAATACGGCCAAGTAGACACCTTTCTGCCTCTTTTTTGAGATGACATGACAGAGGTTGCTTTTTACAGGTAATTTCTGCCACTGGTCTCTTTTTTTTTTTTTTTTTTTTTCCTTTCTGTGTATGCTTTTCATTTCCCCTCTCAGTGTTACTTAGAATATGAGCATGTTATGTTGCTACTCCTTTTCTTCATGGATGTTCTCCTGCTTATCAGCAATGAAGAGGACATGAGACTATAGTGAATACTCTTAATAATGCAGTAGCTACCTGCTCGTAACTGCAGTCACCTCTTGAGTGAGAATGGAGATGGTCCAAACTCTTCATCTATCAACGCCCAATGTTAGAGAAGAACAAGTTCAAATGCAGACAGTGGCCCAAAGATCTGGAAGTCAAAATATACTTGGCTCTTTTTATCTGACAAAAGTGACAAGCCAGGTTAGATACTACAGCCTTTATTTACCTGTTTATACTCAAAAGCTCCTATTCTCCAGGGTTGAACATGAGTACGTATTTGAGAGGTAACTTGGGAAAATATATGCATATTGTAGGTATTCTGTGGAGAGACAAGAAATCTAGGAGCACTGGAAACAAACTGAATTGTAGAGGGGAAAACCGCCACACCTCCAAGTAGATAACTTTTAAATAAAAGGTGAAAGCTAATGGTATCTGAAGGGCACAATGTGAAATTTCCCATCTGTATTTAAGAATACAAAACTCATGTATTTCTGAGCCAGCTAAAATTACCAAATGATTCCCTTGGCTTTGTTGTTTGGAAAACATGAGTCAAGTTTCAAATGTAGGAGACTGGAAGTGTTCAGAGCTGTATACTTACCTGTACTAGCGGTTTGCAAATACTTCAAAGTTTTCCACTTTTATTCGGCAGGAAGCAAAAGTGATTAAAAAATAAAATAAAAAAACACCACCAAAACCCTCTTATTCAGCAAATAGGCAGGAACACTGTCTCACTGTTAAAGTGGACACATCTGATCCATTTAGCTTGCATGTGGTCACACCACCTTAGTAGTAATCTGAGGAACTTGTGCTGATTTGTGGGTTTGATCAGAGTTGCTAGAATTTTTCTTTCCACGCATTAATAAGTGCTACCAGGTAGGTTTGGGCTCTCCAGATTTTATCACTTGTTCCTATGCCCTTTGTTATAGCTGTGCTTGAATTTACAGGTAGTGACAAATATTCCTCTCTTTCTGAAGGAAATCTTCCAAGTGCAGCTCCATTTTTCTTACTGGAGACTTGCTGTGGCCAAAATCTGGAATTGGGGAGGGGCATTGCCACCAATCCAAACACTCAAATCTAAGCAGCCCAATGGGGTTCACAACCTGCTCACCTCCTGCCTTGCTGCAGGATCAAGGCTCATCTGGACTTCCAAGTCAGCATCTGTAGAATAAATTTCTTGCTTCTGTGCTGCTAAATTTTTCTACCCGTAAAGAATTTACGAGGCTGCCCATGTAGACACTTAAGCTTTATTTTTTAATTCTGCCTAGCTTACTGGTATTAGTACAGCAAGGTGTATCACTGAACCCTAGCAAATGGGGCTAGAAAGGACAATGAGTTATTTAGCCTTGTCTCTTTCCCCAAGGCAGGATCAACTAGATCTAACCCTCCTTGACAGATATGCAGCAAACCTGTTCTTAAAAACCTCCCGTAGCAGACATTCGACACCCTTCCTCAGGCGATCTTTGCCAAAGCAGAACTCTTCTTACTGCTAGAAAGCCTTTCCTAAGGACAAGCCCGGATCTCCCTTGCTATAACTTAACCCCTTGATTTCTTGCCTTATCCTAGGAGGGAGATAGAAAAGAGTTTATTTTCCTCTTTGCAGCAGGCTTTGGCATATTTCAGGGGAGTCATTGCCTCTCCCCGCGGTCTCTTGTGGACTATGCATTCCAAGTCTTTTAATGTCCCCTCCACCCTGGTCCACTCCCCCCAGCCCAAGACCATGTTTTTTGCATTTCTGATTACACTCACTGCCCTCCTGTGGGCTCTCTCAGGCTGGTATATTGTAGAATAGCTTTTTTTTTTTTTTTTTCCTTGTGCTGGAATGCCCGTAGTTGTCTCTCAGCCAAGGCACACTCGACTTTCAGCAACTAAACCATAATTTTGGTTTAGAAGGCTTTAGGGAGACAATGCATAAATAGTGTCTTGCTACCACTGTATACTCACTGAAAGCGGAAAATATTGGAGAATTGCCTGGCTGGGTTTTAGACAAACAGGACTACTTGGGTGTTTGCTTCCACGGTAGACAATAGAGAATAAAGCTCTGCAACAGGAGAAGATGGGAGCTATATGAGTAGTGTATTGTGCCCACATGTGAACTTAAGCCCTCCGGTGCTAAACATGCAAGAGGCATCTCCAAACAGTGCTGCGTTTGAGCCAGAGCACAAGTATAAAATTCCTGGCGCCCTGGTGGCCAAGCTCCTCCATTCAGATCGCTTGCATTAGCGAGAGCAAACACCAAAAACATCCAAGAAACAAGACGAAAAGAACTCAAACACAGTGGCTCTCTAAGCTGCTTCTTTCTAATGCAGCTTTATTTTTATATGACTGTTAGTGTGAATATGAGAAGGATCTTGCTTTCCCCCCGCCGCCTTCCCTCCCCTTTACCATGGTGCATTTTAAATCAAGCTGTCCTCTGTAGCTCTGCGGCAAATCTGCACATTTCTGGTTTTGCTCTTTCAGAGGATAATTTCTCCTGTTTAATGAGATCTGAGAATGAAGTCAGGCATGAGTTGGAGAAAGGTCACAGCATGTGCTCAAAGGTATATTAACTACTGTTGGAACTGGCATCCGTCGACTTCCATGAGGACAAAATTAAGCAGCAAACAGTAAATACTTCCACTAGCACTTTATTACAAGCAGGACCATTTACAATGAATAAGAATTTGAGAAGCCTCAAGGATGAAATGGGGATGCTCACAAATAAAAAGAAAAATCTTACTACTTAGACTTAGAACGTGATTCCAGTCAAGGTTAATGGGGAAACAGTTAATGAGGGGTACAGAATCCAAAGGCTGCATTGATGCCATATTGTGTCTTACACAGGTAATTAATGCTACTGACTACTGCTAAATGGCTCTACCTGAGCACATTTTCTCTAGCAGGAACTTTAAATCCCCCACACTGTATACAGGAGCACTCTCCTGATGCTTTACGACTCCCACTAATGCTGAACAGGCTAAATCAGAACCAATTTCTTCCACTCATTTCCAGGATGGTGATTTGCATCCATCACCACCACAATACATCCATCATCCAGGGCCCAGTGGTACAATGGCAAGTTTGGCATTGGCTTCACAGGGGGCTGGAGCAGCCCTTGAATGCCTGTAGTGAGCGAAGAATGACATTTTGCTACTTAAGCAGCATCTCCACAGCAGGAAGTGCTGTGGAAAAAAGACAGCTCCCTCTCAGCAAGACTCTTCTCTGTTGTCATCTTCCTCTTGTAATTTCGTTTTTAATTTATTTTTTGGGAAAGTCACTTTTCTACAAGGTCCAGGCAAATATTGCTGCTCAGTGGCCAGCACAGTGAAAAATGAAAAGCAGCTGACGGCAGAGGTGGCCCATGAACTATCCTGTGCCCAGGCAGAGAATAAGGATGCAAAACCCACGCAGTCAGCTAAAACCAGCTCCCTCCATTCACATCTGCTCCTGGAAGCTGAACTGTGCCGAGTGCCTGGTGTGGGAACCGGGGAGAGCAAGATGAGATTATTTTGAAGGAAGGAGGGAGACTGCATAGGGCTTACTGTCCGGTTCTGTTGTTTAAAAATACTTTTGTTTTCTCTTCCTTGCACAGATGCTTTAATGTAGGGCATTTGTTTACACTGTTCTTTCCACGCAGTGCTCATTGTATTGACAGGAGTCGCTTCAGCTGAACAGTTTCATCAATGTGCTCAAGCCAGTTTGTAGGTGGCATCCGGAGGGCAGATTCCACTCTTATCCAAGACCTAGGTCTATTCCATTACTGTCTTTAAAACATCTCCCAGGTGCACTTAAGCATTGCTTTTCTTCCCAATCCCCTCTTTCCCCCCCTCCTTTTTCCTTCTCTTGTTCTGAATAAAATGGTTTGAAAAGCCCAGGCCAAATCCTCGGTTTCTTTTGGGTGAGGAGTAACAGCTTGACAGGATTAACCTCCAGGTTCCACCTGCCCTTGATGAAGTAGGGGTATGAAAACTTGCAGGAGGGACAGTCGCTCCAATGCCACGTCACCACGCAGCACTGATGGCTGCAGAATTGTACCTATTGATCGTGGTGTAAGAGAGAGCGTTTCATCAGCCTTTAATCGGGCTGATTCCTAAATTGAATGGGGTCAGAGTGGGTTGTGCTGCTGAGTCTAAACAGCTTTACCAAGCAGAGGTAAATGTCTCGTAAACAGGTCACAATTTATATCCTTTTTGCATTCCTTGGGATCTGGGATTTACAGCCTTTCTGGAAATCCTGTGCTCTGCTTGAGAGGAACAGAAAAATGATGCAAGGTTCGCGCAAAATTCCAGCACATGTGTGCCTTCCTTTGCCTTTAAGTGGGATTTCACTTGTTTTGACTTATGATCACGCACTTCAAAGAGTGCCTGTCTGCCCCTACAAAACCACACCAAACCAGTAGCTTTCCATGTGCCATCCTAGTAAGTCTGACCCCAGACAAGCTCCCCGCTGGATTCTTCTGTTTATGGGATCTTCCTCAGCACAATTTCTGCTCACTGCAAAGCAGCAGCAAAGGAGTCAAACCAACCTGCACAAGCTGAAGATTTGTCCTCCGATGTGGGATGGGGAAAAAACCCACTTTCTTCAAGTGTCGCGTTCTTGTCCAGCACTTGTGAGGATTGGAGTTCAGTTAATAAATTCCTCTCATTGCATTCAGGAGAGGCTCATAGAGTGACTGAATGAATCCAAATTATGCTGATGATGGGCTTTTTCTCTTCCTTCCCTTCTCTCATTTCGAACTGCTGAACTTTGAAAATCCTAAATTGAGTTTGGATTACTTCAGATGCATCATTGTTTTCAGGGAGCACACTCCCATTCTGCAAGAAACTGAGTGGTTTTTTGACTTGGAGAAATGCATGTGAATTAGAAATTCACTTAATTCTTTTTTTAATGTGTTTTGGTTTGTGTGGGGTTTGTCTTTTTTTTGTTAACATATCCTTTACTCATCTACTAGTTGTGGAGTATGGGTGGGAGAAGAGGCAGATAAGGTGATCATAATAAGCAGAATAAATTTTAGATATGTTGGAAATTTCACGTGAAGTGAAACTCGGTTATGCTAATACTCTTGCCCAGCTTCTGACCCTGTAAATTTATAAATGGAGGAGATCTGTGTGTTTCCTGCTGTAGCCTAACCTTCCCTAGTGTTTTTCCTGCCAGATTTTAATGCCTGTCTTTTTTGATTTTTTTTTTTCTTTTAAGACACAACCTGTTTTCAGCAGTGTTCAGAAGCCGTTTCAACTGTATGAGCTAAAGTCCTCAGAGGATTTAATCAATCAATGGAGTGGAGGATTTGGCCCCCTCTATTCTAAATGCTGACAATAACAATCTTATTCTGGCTAAACTCGCATGAGGTTAAGGTTAATGCAAAGCTAAATAAAAAGCAACACCCCTCAGACCCCCCCAACTTGTCTGGCAAGTGTAGGACAGTGGCTGGTTTGTGAGCAGGAATGCTTATGAACCTGTTTGTAGGCTGGCTAACGTGAAAACCTTTCTAATCCTGGTGATTTTAACTTGCTTACATTCCTTTGAAGGTCTCCCTCCTTGGTGGGTATTGAGGCTCTATTGCCATGATGCATTTTTATACTGCATTCCCCAGGAGTTAGCACTTGCCATGGAGACCTGCACTTTGTCTTTTAAGCAGACAAAAAGAGAGGTCAGTCAGATGTAATTCCCCAACTCCTCGTATAAACAATTTAACCGCTGCAGCAACATACTTGCTTGGAATTACTCCCTCAGATTCAATTCCCTTTTCCTGCTCCACTTGTAAAAATGGTTAGTGTCCTCTATAAACTGCTGCTCAGCCAGGTCCAAGGCTTGCTGTGGAGTTGTAGAATAAATGTTAATCTAATACAGGTTACTGGGTCAAATGCAATCACAGGCTTGTGGGAAAAGCTTAATACTGTTCTGCTTCTTCTAACACAGTAAACCTGGATATTATATGATAGGTTAAATACCACTGAACCATGGCAAGAATTTTCTTGAAAGTAGGATTTAGTACAAAGGAAACTACGCTGGAAGAGTGACCTAGGATTGACTTTCCTTTCTGAGACCATTCTAAGAAGCTGAGGTATGCTGTGAAAATTATCTCCCTGAAAACATTAGGTACAAAAATCTGTAGGTCAGGGCATGGCTGGCTACAGCAAGGATGATTCAGCTAATAAAAGGCTGCGTGTGTTTTTGTACTGCTGCCTTCTCTCTGAAGGAAAGAGCATTTTGCTTTTTTTTCCCCCCTTGCAGTGCCTGCAAAGCCAGCATGATGTGGCTAGCTCCAGCTTCTGATATCTGAGATTGTGTAAATACACACTTAAAGATATATAACTTTATCACTCCTACGTGAGCGCTGACAGTTGCTTATTTCCTACAGGCTGGCTTGTGTTATCCCTTGCTGTCATGTACCTCTCTGTCCCGCAGTGATGTCAGTTTGGCACAATATTTCACCAACTTTAGTGCAAGTTTCGCTTGTACTCAGTACTGCTGAGGTCAGAGACGGAGTGAAGTCATTAAGCGGAGGTTTAAGGACCCGATCCTGCACACAGACCTGGCTCTGTATGCACTAATCTGTACCAGCTGACAGCCTGGGCCAGGCGCTTTCCACAGTGTATGTTGTCTGCTCCTCCTTGTTTAAGTAGTCATTTATAGGCCTGGTGTTTGATTACGGAACGAAGGAGAATGGGCACAAAGACAAGGGGTGTTGGGGCCTCCATTTTATATTTATTACTTTAACCAAATGAAGTAATAAATCGCGTTAGCGAGACACTCTGGATGATGCACGGGGAGAGAGGACACTTCAGCACGCCAGGGTTGTGAGAGCAGTTGAGCACAGACATCACTTGGATCAGCCTGAACTGTTAACAGAAATGAAGTAGTTACTCTGGGATGAAACATAGCATATGAATGTACAACTTTGCTAGTCAGTAAAAAAAATACAATAATAGAGCCCCCATTGCATCATAGCACTGAAGTGTCAGAATGCTGATCCAGTGATGATGGTTATATTTGCAGAGTGGTGTTAAACCTTATTTTACATGTGGATGGTGAGAGCCAGGGTCAGAACAGCCTGTGGCAGAGGCAGGAATATAGCCAAGGTTTTTTTTAAGCTTATTTGTTTGTTTTTAGTTTTGTTGTGATGTTTTATGCTGAAGACAAACTTCCTGCACAAGGCTTTATATTGAGTGCCATGTACAGCAAGCAGTGCATACCCTGGCGTGTCTCAAACATGACTTTTCAAATTTTAATTCAGAAACGTGACTTAAGCCACTTATGGGTGGGCTGTGGTGTGAAGAACTTACCTCCATCTCAGAAAAGATTACAGGTTACCCCTAATCATGCACAGGAAGTTGCTAATTGGGGTATGTTGGCCCTGTGTGGCAGCCAGTCGGTGTTTCCAGCTATGCTCCCTACCCCAATTTTCCAAAGCCAGTACAGCTTGGGCTGCTGAAATGCCATGAGTCAGCTTTCACTGCCATCATCTGAGCAGAAGCTGAAAGATGGTCCCCATGTATTAGAGATGGACAGGACTGCGTTCCCAGAGACCAGGAAAAGAGGAGGCACTGCTCATATGGTTGATCTGCAGTGAAACGGCGGGGGAAGACCTTGAGGAGGTTGAGGTTCAGGAGACCTTTGAAGCATTTCAAGCAGAGGGTTTAAGCTTTCATCAAATGATGCCAGAGCTTTTACACAAATGTGTCTTTATAACTACTTTTTTTTTTTTTTTTTTTTTTTTTACGATGAGTAGAATGACTGCAGATCTTAGCTTGTCTGGGGAAGCGTAAGAGTCTGATCAAACCTGTGCTGAACAAGAGAAAATGCTTTGTCTGTACTATTTTCTTTGTGTTCGTCATGAGACCCTGTTAACCTCTGGTCCCCAAGCTCTCTCCTTCGTTTCATCTTCTGTAACCTCTTCTGCCAACATTTTGTTACATCAAACAGTCTCCTGAATAGCCAGGCTGTCTGCTTTCCCTTTCCTCTCCCAGGGTTAGTTGTTTTTCTTTTTCTCCCTGCTCTGTACTTCATTGAAGTGTATACTTTTCCCTCCTGTGTGTTCTTCATCCGATCATATTTCTGTCTTCTGCCTATTTCTCATGTCCCTTACGCAGGTGTCAACACCTTTCTCATTACTCTTAGTCTTCCTCATCCTGACAAATCTGATGGATCTAGCAGATGTCCCTCCTCTGTTCTCCCAGGGGCTGCCCATGACACAGCTGCCTCCATGCAGCTGAAGAGCTGGGAGGAGGAGGTCTGAAGTCACCGGTCATCATCCCTTGCTCCCCTCTCTCCTCTTTAGAGCCAACTTTATAACCTGATTTTATTCATTGGCCCGTCAATGAAGAAATATCATCTGATTCGCATGGTTCAGAGAGGAAGTCCCGATCCTGCTGAAAGCTAAACTCTTGCTGAATTTCACCTCTACTCTTCTGTTGTACCTTGTGGTGCTGCTGTACACTTCTAAAAAATAGGCTTACTTCCTTTTCTTCTTTGGAAGAAAAGAGGGAGAGATGTCTCAGTAGTTACCAGATACTCAGTCTGTAGGGCTTCCGTGTTGTGTTTTGTAAAAATCCTACTTCCTTCCCCAACCCTCCTTTCCCTACTGCTCAGTAGCCCAAACCTTGGTGCACTGAAAGGTATTGTAGTTTAAACTGGAAACGCTGACTGGTGTATAAGTGAAATGTAAGCATCTGGTTGTTTTTCTACCTCCCTCCAAAAAAACCTGGGGTGTAAGTCAGTTTTGATCAAGCTTTTATAGCTGGTGGATCGGTTCCATCCATTCAGATTTCTTTGTGCTTCACCAGAGGAGATGCTTTTGGCACAAGCAAGCACTCCGTGTCTTGGTGAAGGTTCACAATGTCTCACCAGTAGCAAAGCGTGGTGTATGCAGCTGTGTCCTTTGTCAAGCCCTGAAGCTGATGCACGAAAGGCAGAAAGAAGGCCGCCCAAAGCGAGGACACCAATACAAATTTTCTAGATGCTTTCAGGGATGTTTCTTTTCCCTTTAAGGAATAATTAAAAAAAAATTGTGACATTTTAGAAGGCCATTTGCTAAGCTCTGCATGTTCTGTGTATTTTAGTGTGTGAACAAATTAGATTATGAAAGGTAATGTATTAGTGATTTGACAGTAATGTGGAATCTTGGAAGCATTAATCGCTAATGCGTGTTTCATAATTTCAGCTAAATGATCTCAGTTGAAATGCAAGAGAGGCAATTGAAAAATTCCTTGAGATTGCAGTGAAACCTTGTACTGTAATGCAGATTACTTTGATTTACTGCAAAATACTGCAAGGCACTAGGAAATGTTCACAGCAGCTGCGTTTAATAGTTACAGGAAAGATGTGTGATGAAATAGTAAATTCATATATGTATTTATCGTGTAAAATATAAGCCTCATTCTTCATCTTCATGTTACATATTATAAAACCCCAACAAAACTGTAGGCTACAGCATACTACTCTTATCACTTATTATTTGTATTAAAAACATATATATGTAGAGACCCTAACTGAGATCTGGGCCCCAGAAATCTCGTGGCCATATAGATATATAAGAAGAGACAGGGCTTGCCTTGAAGAGGAGAATTGGAGGACCTTAACTGCACCCATGGGGTTGCCCGCCACCCAGGTATCTATGAGCCTCGTTGCTGGTCCCATTGCCTCAGATAATCACCAGTCCTGCAGTACTGAAAAGAAGGGCGATACCTGCTATTTGAAAGGATGAAAACCTCCTGAATTCAAAACCAATGCCCTGAACACAACCTGTAGATCACTTGGCAGATGGCACACAGTCTGTGGGAGAAGTACCCCAAAATAAACAGGCAGTTGCTTTTTGCTCTGGCTGCGGTGGGGTGGAACCACAGACTGGTGCTCTCAGCAGAGTACCAGGCTGACTGCTGTGTGGCAAGAACATGGATAACAATAATAAGAAATACCTCTGCTCCTGGGTGATTTCCTCAAGTAGATGGGAGCATGGAGGTGTGGAGTATTCACGTTACAGCTGTTTCAGTAGGAGTGGTGGAGTCACTTTTATCAAGGGTGATATTTGCCTTCATATTTCATGTAAACTCTTAACTAGCCGAAAGCCAGAACAGCAACCATATTCTGCAAAGTTTTGCTCTGTCTGTGCCGTTAACAGTCTGCCTTTGATGGCAGATTGTGCGTATCTCCTGAGAAGTAAGATGTCTTATCTTCCTTGTGGAACTTGATCAGCAACGAGAGTTGACCGTGGTGGCATTTAAATGGCCATAATTAGTTTTCAGAGCTAATAACAACAGCCAAATGAATTCACACCTCTTCTGCAACTCCCAGCAGACTCCACACCTCACCCGTGGGTCCATCCTGTCTGTAAAATTAGTCATAGGTGTTCTTAAGCTACAAGTTTGTCTTGCATTCATGGGGCCAAAAGGCTTTATTTTATTTGAAGTGGAAGATGGGATTTTTAGGTCTCATATCTTAACTCCTGTGCAGAAAGACACCTGCTTGCTGAGCCATCGCCAGGCTGTGGTGTTCACCTTCAATGTGAAACATTATCAGCTTTCAGATGATGAATCCTGCATTGTGCGTGGATTAAATATCTCTTAAAGCCCGTTCTGTTTGTAACTGACTCCACTGTTAGTTAAGAATTGATGCTTCCACAGTGCAGCATTTCTTCAAGTAATCCTCTTTCTGCTGAGTAATCCTGGTGACCTCGAGGAGACTTTATTCTTGCCTCTTCTGCATAATGTCTAATGTATGAAGTAAGGTTTATTTAGGAGAGTAAAAGTGAGAGGATTGGGCTCTGTTCCAATGGCAGCAATATTGGCTGTGAAGTGTTAAGATGATACCTGACTCCTCTTTCATCAGGAACCATACAGTACAGCTGTTTAATGCATATTAAGTAGCGGAGAAACATAAAAAAAGAAATTTCCCCATTGAAATGACTTTACTTAGTGTGAGGAAAAACAAGGCTAGCTCTCATAAAACCAGACTTCTCTTCAAATAGAGAAAATATTGCACATCATGTTAAAACTACCATGCTTACCGGGTGACGCTTCTACCTCATTGTGAACTCTCTGGAAGGTCTGTATTTCCCAAGTCAATTACAAAAGCCCAATAAATAAATGGACAGCTACTGTTTATAAAGAAATTTCAGCAGAAGCAATATGGACTCTAATTTCACTACAGTGCTAGAAAACTGATGAGCTGCTTTGTGTAAAACCTTTAAAAGGACTCAGTGGGCTCTTTAAGTCTGCCCAAAAAGACCTCTTTCAAGCCTGCCCATGAAATTATGATTGTCCCAGCAACTTCCATAAATGTCTCTCTGTATCACTATCCCTTTTGACTAGTGCTGCTGAGTCTTCAAGAAATGGCAGAATCTCTCATTCTCTTTTTAAAAGTGGATAGTGCTTAAAAGAAAAAGGATGTCTCTGCATTTAAGCTAAATATAGAGACTTCTCTGAGGCTGCATGGGTGAAAAGAGAGAACAGAGATTTGTTTTCCAGGGCAACGTTTTCAACACCTTTTATATGATTCATGCATTGTTGTATTTGGTTGGTTTTACAGAGCCCAAGGAAGCATCTGGTGTTTTTCAGAGCATGTAGAAGGCATCTTCCTCACCTTGAGGAGTTCTCATTTTCCCACTGGGTGTGTCCGTACTGGGTAATGGAAAGCAGCTCGGACTCCTGAGCTAGTAGATGCCTCCAAAACAAAAGCAACATTGCTGTGAAGGACTGTGGATGTGGTGGTTAGTTTTGCTGAGACATACGGCCAAGTCCTGGAAAGGTGCCACGTGAACGTGGCCCTAATACTTCTGAGCTACAAGTGAGTAGCTCCAGTAACTCTACACAGGGTGGATGTCATTGTTCACTTGGCAGCAGTGTGGGCAGCTGGCCGTGCTCTTTCTTGCTAGGTGTAGACAACCTGACATCAATGATGTTTCTACCCAGATACAAAGATTTCTTGGATCAGAAGAGGCAGCCCCTTTCCTGCAGTGGAAACAAACCCCTCACTTGTTCCTACTGCTGTTGAGACCTGTTTATTTTTGCCTTCGTTGTCAGCAGGAAAAATACGCTTTTAGAAAATGCTTAAGAAATATCTGAAGTGTTTCTGGCATTAGAAATGATTTTTTAACAGGGAGCAATAATAGATTCGTATTTGTGAGAATGTATCATTTTGAAATGAAAGTACTTTTTGTAGCTTGTGTGAAGAATAACAGTTGGAGGAGAGACAGGTAGCATAAAGTTACTTGCGTCCTAAAAAAAAGAAAACCCAAACGCTAAACCTGAAAACCCCAGTTAACTGGAATAACACAGCATTCTGTCTTTTTGCACGTGGAGATTGAGTTCACCTGTTGCCCCTGTGCTGTTTTCCTGCTTCACTGAATTTAGAATAAGGTTGAAGCTTTCTCTCCTGATACTTAAACCCCCGGGACATGGGTATCCAAGAGATCATTATAGCATAACCCTATATGGCAACTGTTACAACAATACAGCAAAAGTCCTTAAACAGTGTTATAGGGCTTGTGAATATGATCAGAAACGCTTGCTGACATTAAAAATGGGATCAAGGTTATTGTTCAAGGCAATCTATGTAGTTTATGTACATAAAATTAAAAGAAGAGCCAGGTTTTCAAATAGCTGTAACAAAACCAAGAATACTGAAAAAAATACAAAGGTAATACAACATTTAATGAAAAGTTTTTATTGCAAACAAGTAACAAGCAATACCAGAAAATAAAACTAAAGCAAACCATAGTTCTGCTGCAGAAAAGCTGTGTTGAAAACCTGGAAATGAGTTTGCCAAAAAACGTGTGTATCAATGAAAAATGAATGTGACTTATTTTCTTTATGATGCAGCCTAATGGGGGCAAGGAGAGAGGGAGTGAGGATAAAAAACCCCATCATATAGTTTCATTCAGGTCTTATAGTGGTCCAGATTTGATGATGGAAAGTGTTAGAAAGATGAGAACATTTCCACCAGTATCTTAATCATCGGCTTCCCTGCACCTAAAAATGTGGTGTGGATGTGGCATTGAGCCCTGCCCATAGAAGGCTTGACTTTGGCTGGAGGCATCAGTTCAGGACATGAAAGACTATCTGAAAAGATCCTGGGAGCTGTGGGAAGAGCTTCAGAGCAAATGGAAATATATCTTATTTGTATAAGGATAGGTTGTGGCTAAGCTCTCAAATGCCACTTGAGACTTAAGTCAACCCAAAGCAAAGACCTCAACTTTGTAACCTCTCATTTCCTCATTTTATTTAAGGAGATGTCTGCAGCCTGGACCCTGCTCTCCCAGCTGCCTCTAAGAGCTTTCTTGAAAACTGGTTGGAACAAGCCACTAGCTGACAAATTTTCTTCTGATGATTGGAAGCCTCATAAGCGTGGTTCTACCAGAAGGGTTTTCACATGTAACCCAATGCATCTGCCACCTGTCTGCCTCCGTAAGTGGTGAGCAGATATTGGCAGCCCCCTGTGAGAGAAACCCAATATAGTAGCCGCTCCTGAGTGCCTATGTATAGCAGCAAACATCTGGATTTTTATATGGCTACAGGGGCAATCTTAAAAGTTGTGCTCTTCTTAGTTTCCTTGTATTTTGAAAAGTCCGTATGCCATCAGCTTCATTGCACTGAATTGCAACAGAGAATTTTGCATGATGTTTTCAGGATGCCATGTCAGGGGCACAAATCAGAGTGTGAGCAGTGAAGTGCCAAAGGGTGAAACACAAGGTTAGATTATCCTTATGGTTAAGAGAATATTTATTATTTGTTTTTTAGTCAAACCTGTAAAAGGTGCGGTGGAGGTAGGGAGGGTAGAGAGGCTCTGTGCTGTGATGCTGTCCTGCGTCTTTCAGGTTCTGCCAATTTCTTTTTCCACAGATCCTTTCATCAGGCAACAGAAACGTTTCTATTTGTTCCTTGGAAAAGCAATTCAGCAACTTTTGTTTGTTGTTTCCTGATGTATCAGGCAGAATGCAAGATCTAAACTATTCCAAGGGAGAGTTTAGGAGTTTACACACACCTACACAGGAGGAAACCTCTAAATCCTTTTGGTTTTGTTTTCCAAACTAAAAGTCATTGATTTAGGAGAAAATGGCACAGCAAAGTCCACTATATGGATTTGTAAAATGGATAAATTTCGTCTAAAGAAAAAATGCACATTTTTAGTAGTGAAGCTAAATCATCAGTGGAAGAATTTCCCAAGAGATGTGATAGATTGAATATTTAAATGAAGACTTTCTGAATGAAAGAAGTCCCTGAGGTGGATTTTTTGAGTCTAGATTAGAAAGAAGGTCAAACGATTACCTAGATGATAAATGGTCCTGTCTGGCCTTAGAATTCATATATTTATTAAAAATAAACAAAACCCAACCTGGTTTACAGCCTCATTTTTTTTTCCCTAGTAGTTTAGCGAAGAGAAAGCAAAATGCAATACGTATTTTCTCTCTTGGCACAGGAAAGGTGCAGGGCTGTGCTTGACAGCGGGATTTTGTGGGTGTGTATGTGCGAAGGCCTAACCAAAGGTGGAGCCTTCATTGGAGGCTATTTAATTACCTTGCCTTCATTAGAGGTCTACTTAATAAATAAAAAAGATTATTGCTGAGTGAGTTTTTTTTAGGGTGTCAGTTTTAGAGGTGGGATGATCTTGGTTACTTTACCAGTGGCTTATCGGTGATGTAGGTAATTAAAAAAAGAGTAAAAAAAAAATTAAATAATTGTTTTATATAGATAAATACATTTTTAATAATTTTGGCTACTTCAGACTGTAGGTTGTTTAATGGATGCTCCTTAAATGTGATTGGTTATGTGATATATAATGAAATTCAGGTAACTTTACAGTATCCCAAGCTGAGTAGCTGGTAAACAGACACCTGAAATTACTATCCACCCTTAAAAATGTGGGCACCACCTTTAAGCAGAATCGTAGCATCGAGCAGATGCTGTTATGTCATCCTCATGGGGATAGCATCCCAGGAATCCAGTCCGTGGTCTGTTTGATGTAGGGAGAATACAAGGCCTGCCGAGACTGCTGAAAACCCGTAAATAGCACTGGGATCTGAAACATATTTCCAGGCAAAGCTTGTTCTACCTCCCAGTAAGCAGTAATTTTCTACCACCAGATTTGTGTTAGAGCAATCTGTATGAGATCCAGGTGTAGACAAATTCAAAGTTAAATGGTCATCTCACTGTGGCTTGGTTTTAAATGAAGTGAAAAATAATGCATTAGCTCATCCAAATAACCTACCTTTATAAATTGAAAACACTGCTGAGAGAATCTTTTAGGGCAAGTTTTTTAACCCTCTAGCACTTAATTTCATGAAAGTGTCAGTTGGCTGCAAACCATTACGGTTTTGATGGTTTCAGAGCGGACACTAACTTTGGTTGCCTAATTTGCTGCGTGAAGATATCCGTGCTCTGTTCAGTCTTACCTTCATACAGTTTCAGTGAGGGCTGCTGCATTTAGGAGAAGGAGCAGGACAGAAATGAGCTCATTCCTAGGTGACAATATAATATGATATGGTGATACTTTTTATAATAAATTCTCTTTTTCCTTGGAGAGCAAAGGAATGGTAAAGGTGTTTACCTTCTTTCTTCCTGTCTCCTGAAAATACCATTAAGCTGTGACAGAATATATTATGGCTTCTATCTTAATTTGGAGAAATATTTTTTTTTTTTATATGCATTAATTATCTTTCTCGCCTACGAACTGGCTATTTGAAGACCTGATCCAACATCCATTGTGTTAAATGGAAAGCCTCCTCCAACTGTAAATGTAGCTGGTTTGCCATCTGCCTGTATTCGACAAGATTTTCTCATCAATGGAGTGAATCCAGGAGCTGTCTCACAGTCATGCTCAGCATGGTCATTTTCTTCTTTTTTGCTCTTACTGTGACAGTTTTGAGTATCTCTCTTTTAATAGGAAGTTTGAGATTTTAGGTTAATTACAGAAAAAACATCAGACTTGAATCAAGTTCTTCTCTTAGATCTTCACTTCTCATAAATCCATATCAGAAATATTGTAACAAAACCACCTGAAGCATCCATTCATATACCAAGAAATAGTTTATGGGGACACTGAAAGACACTGATGTTATCTTTTTAATATCGTAAGGAATAATCCTATTAAAGAAGAAACAAGGAAAACTGTTATGCCCACAAGGCAGAATTATCCAAAGTTGATTGGAGCGGCTCAGGTTACTCTACAAAGCCCAAGCTGTGTGCTGGCCTATCTTTCCATCAGGGCTTGGTGAATGAGCAATCATTTGTGGATTCTGCTCATCTCTCTTTGCAAACTTTGTTCGGTGGAATTAGATACAACTTTGACAAATTAGAAGTGCCCCTTAGCCCCACTGTCCCTGCCACAGCACAGTCTTCCAATTGTACCTGGTTTTCTGAAGTTCGGCTGCATCTGAGCCGTCAATGGCAGGCCTTCCACAAGGCTACACTTTTTAATCAGGGAATCTGTCAGCACTGGCTTCGCCAGGTCTTGCAGCCTTCTCTTAATCCGCAGTGCAAACTGCCCTTCCCTTTGCCTTCCCTATCTCGCAGCGTACTTGGACTCTGAAATAAATATCCCCTTTGTTTACAATGTGCCCGCAACAAAATTAACCTTTGGGATTAATTGCAACACAGAATGGGCTGGGTTTCATCTTTCCTTATAGCACAGGTTTGGAATTAAAGAAAACGCAGCCACCTGCCTAACCAATGTCTGTTGCTTTTGTACGGTGCTGCTTACCGAACTCTTTTATTTTTCAGAAAAGTTAATGGGAATTTCAAGTAGTGGCCTTTGGGACGAATACATCTGCAGATGACTTGGGGTGGAGGGAAAGCGGGACTGAGCAATGTGTCTCCCAGCCCTACATAAAATCCGTAAGCAGAACTGGACCAAGAGGTTTGTGATTCAGCTCAGGAAACAGGCACTGCTGAAATGGGTACCACTGCTGATTTATACTACTCGGCAGTATCGGGGGAATCAGTCTGGCCCAGGCGTTTCTAATCTGTACCTTGCCTTATTTATTTATTTTGGTTTTCTTTCCCTCTTTGTAAAGAGTATTCGATAAACCTGTCACACTGGTGGGACTGGAAATTATCAGCATGTTCTTTGTCACAGAACCGAAAACCACAAGTTCTTTGCTCTGCCCTGCCATTTCTTGTGCCCCTTGCTCCTGATGTGGAGGAGTTTTTGGCCCTAAAAGGGCTGGGAAGATACTTTATGGTCTTTTTCTGAACCTGTTTGCGAAGATGGGTTGTTGCAACCAGATGAAGTAATGAAACTTTAGCATCTGCTTGCTGGCCCTGTGGAGACTGGCCTGAGACAGGTCCTTTGGTTCTCTATGGGCAACTGAACCCCCTGCGTGGTTATCATAACAAATTTTTATGTGTTGCCTTTGGCTCATGATATTTCCACAAATTGTCATCTGTAGTCGGGTGTGATGTCCCTTGGTCACTTGGTAGAGGTCAAAAGATGAACTTGTTGCTCTCTTCAGAAAACGTCATCGTTGGCTCCCCTTATTGCTACTGGGAATAAATCTTGCCCATATAGCCAACTGTCACCTTAGTTTAGCTTTGAAGGAAAATGAAGGTTGTCTGCATTCTGTGTATGTCTGTGCACGTGCCCCCCTAATTTTATATTTTAGTGTTGTTCACCCTTAAACCCATGTGAAATAAGTTTTAATCTCAAAGGTAACTAAGTTCCCCTAATATTGGGGAAAATAAGAAACTGGATAGGGAAGAGAGACACTATCAGAGCTTTTATTGAAAGCGTGGTTTCAGTGCGAGTTGACAAGTTATTTAGCACCAGAGAATTGACAAAGGAAGGAATCTCATAATACTTTTGCTGCCAGAAAACCTTCAGACTTTTGCGCCGTCTTAGACACAGAAGTCAATCAACCACAAGAACCAAATAAAAAAGAAACCAGACTTCATTAGTTCCAATCCTCATGGTACTATTTCTTTCATTTATGGTTGTTCTGGAAGCGGAGATGGCTTCACAGTGATGCATGTGCTCCACGCCTTCATCACCTCGGGGTTAGCGCTCAGTGCTTGGGGCCGCTCTTGCAAAGGACTTCAGCGAGCACAGCCTGTAGCAACCTTTCTCTTGAAGGTCACCTGCTATTAGCCCATAAATCTTGAGCTTTGTGCTCTGTTCTGGCTACCTGTTTATTTCAGGATATAATTCAAGGTGTTGGTTATGATCTTATTAAGCCCTTAAAGGCCTGGGACAAGGTTAGCTGAGAAAATTGCTTCTCCCCCCCCCCACTTCATGCCCTATCATGGGAGTTATGATCTGTTGGGTTCCTGTGATTATTCTCCCTGCAGTCAACAACACAGCTTTGTCAGTGAAGCAGAGTGTGTGCCTCTGAAACAGGCCTCTCTGGCGGCCCCAAAAAGTCCAGGTTTAGTGAATGCAATATGAAGCAGGCAACTTCAGTTAATTTTTTGAAATTTCTGTGGCTATTTTTTTTCTGCAGAAGGATCTGGGGGCTCTGTTCGGTGGTGGCATACGTCGTCGACTCTTGTATTTGCTGCTGGGTGCCCCACTGTTGCAGTGTATGTTTGTGCAAAGGCATAACGGATAACAGCTCACGCAAGTGTTAATACTTGTTTTGCGATGAAACATGGCAGATGAGATCATGCCCTGTGACTGCTCATGCTATAGCTTGGGAAACCTGGAGCAGTGAAGCCTGAGCTCCAGAGACAGCTGCGGCGATACTGGAAAGGTCAGTGGAGAGCGCTGGAGGATTGACGAGCTCCTCAGTGAGGTGGGAGAGGCTGAGAAAAGCATGATAGGAAATTAAAGCAGCAAGGCAGTAAGAGGAGGTAAGAAGTGGGTACTGAGGCTGCCTTGGAAGTTCCCTTGAGGACCTTGTTAATAGAAGGTTCACTGCAAGTCTTGGTTGGGGAAAAATACTTTTTTTTCTTCGATGGTGCAAACATTTTTTCCTCTGTTAAACCTCCAAGGTCCTTTGTGTCAACTCTTGTACACTTCAAAAAAAGTGCATCAAGTATCAGTACAAAGTGAACTAAAAGATGCAGTACTTGTTAGATTTTGCTTTTTTTTTTTCTTTACACATCTTTACCTCCTCACAGCTGATCTTATTGCATTAGTACAGCCACCTTCTGTGGCTGTTCCACTGGTAAGGTCTTTGTACCACACCTGTTTGATTTGCTTGTGTTGGGCTGCTGTCAGAAAGGAAATGAATAACAATATTTTACATTTTAAAAAAGAAAATGTTATATCCTTCCCACTCCCTCTGTGCATAATCTGATCTTAAGGGTCTCACTGAAATTTGTGCTATAGATACAAATTTCACATCACTGGGTGGTCTTGACTTACACACCACAAGTTTTGTAATACCTAGAGCTAGCAGTCGGAGTCAGCACTAGCTTTTCCATGCGGGACCAGCCAGAGAATGACAGTGTTTGCAACAACTTTTGAGGTTTTAAAGTATTTGTTTTTCTTCATCAGTAGAACAGAGGGAAGGGCTCCTGAGCATTTAACGGGAAGGAATTTTGTGAAAGAAGTCAGGCTTATGATTTCTTTCCTTCCCAGTGACAGAGTGGTCTAGCCCAGGCCTCAGAGATCTTCCTTTTGAAAACTTCACTGAAATAGATACCGCTGTGAAATGTTCCTGCTTGGACAAAACTAGCATATTTTGATCAAAAAAATATTTTGCTAAGAATTGTTCCAGGCAGCTCCCCTCTGAATGACTTTGATCACTCTAGTTAACTGTTTTAATTCAAGTCAGTTTTCCATGGCAGCAAGCTGTCTGTGGCGCAGATTCTGCTCCTGCTGGCAGAGCAGCCTTTTCCTTCCTTCAGAGCAACATCAAGAGCTGTTCCGTGTTATATTTACCAGGGGAAGAATTTACTGTTCCATTATTCCGTCAAATTATATAAATGAAATAGCGGTGATAATTCTAGCTCATCAATAGCAATATGTTTACTCATTATCTATGCCAGACTGAAGGTATATAATTAAACTATATGAAGGACCTTGAAGTGATGTTAGCATTTTAATACAGAGAAATAGAAAAATTCATGGAAGGCTGAATCTTGATTTGTAATGTTTCTGAGGTCACTGTAGACCCTGTGACCATGTGTGATATTAGGTACACTTACGGATATATAATAATGAGCCACACTTAAGTTCAGCTAAAACCATGTGAGATGCTGGCAATCAAACCTGCAAGCACTTGCAAAGAGGCTATTAACAACTCAAAAATGATTCAATGCTTAAGCAAAAACTGTGGCATTACTCCTGCTTTTCTAAATACTCTTTGCTGAAGGAGCTTTGGCCCACTTTTGATGTTCATGGGCTCGGTTTCAAATAACCATGAGCATTGAAGTCACACCAAATTAGAAGTTGTGTGTGATATTTTAATGAGAAACTGGTGCGAAACTTGACTATGTCGACCAAAGATTGCTTGGAGAGTTGAGGCTTGTTCTGATGAGAAACTCAAAGGTTGCAACTTTGTGGAGGAAGGTGTTCACACTGAGTTCAAATCAAATTTCACATGACCATTGTGTTGGGTCTGGAGTTGTCTCTGCCATAGGCTTTCTGGCTCCAGGGTTTTTCAAATCTGGAACTTTAATGCCCCTTAATAAGTAATGGGCCGTTCAGCCCAGTGAGCTAAAACTTTGTCTGGGAGAAGACTTGGAACAACCTACCAAGCAAACTTGTTCCAGCACTAGGTTAATGCACTGCGTAAACTGATTTTTTGGGGGCTTATGCAGAAACTCAGTAATCAGCAGGCTTTCTGCTCAGTGCTAGATTTACATCAGCTGGGTAAAGTGTTTTAAAAGGCTAACCCCAGCCATGTTCTTCTTTAAAATAAATGAGAATTATGTCACTGACAGCATTTAAAAAAAAAAAAAAAAAAAAAAAAAAGTTGGGTTCTTTTGTGTATCATCTCGTATTAACCTAAGTTTATATGCAGATTATGTGCAGCAACAATGATCAGTATTGTTTTATACTGTAGATGTACTCTGTGAGGATTAAGCCTTCTCAATTTACATGCTATGAGGGGAAGGTGATGTTTCTTCAGGGCCTTTCGTGATGAGACCTTCAGATCATACTAACTAGGAGCTCCGGAGGGGTTTTGGGTCTGGTGCTGTCCCTGCAAGTGAGACCCTACGCAATATTTTCCTGGTAGTGATAACAGTTTAGATTATATTTAACCCAAATATTGGGGCTGGGGTGTTACTGTTGTTTTTATTCGCATGGTTATTTTTAACCTGCTGAATTCTCTGGCCAGCTCTGTAACAGCCGTGTGGAAACAAGTTATCTCAGACAAGTGCTGCTGCAAAAGATTACCGAATGTCCAGGCACTGCTTCAACTCCCAAAAGAAATGCAACGTGCACCTAACCCAATGTAGTCTGTGGCTGCATGTTATACAGCTGTTTCAGGTAGCCAAGGTGTTCCCAAACCTGCTGGCTTGTCTCTGCTCTGTGCTGGCCCTCTGTGGCACCGAGTGCCTTGTGCTGAATTGTCTCAGGAAACTGATACATCCTTTAAAAACATAATCTTGTGACCTGGAGAATTTCTTAGGAATCTACAGCATGGACTTACTATACCTGCAATAGCTTGGAGATGGGGAGGGAGAGCAGTATGGCTCAGTTGCTGTGTCCTTTATACAGCTGTTCATGGGGTACAATTCTCAATCTACAATTGCTTTTTCTCTTATTTCCTTCCATCTTGTGCTTTTGCAGTTCAGATAAACTACTGAAAATTATTCTTCTCTTCCCAGAACACAAAGCAGTCCCGCAATAAGCAACATGCAGGGATTGTGTAAAACGGAGAGTTTTGGCTCCGTGAAAGGAAGGAGATGGGCATTCCCTCATGGAAGCAACATCCATCTCACAGTCAGGTCTCTGTGCTGCAACTGGCTTGTTGAAATGGGTTTCTCTGGGTGGCAAAGTGCCTCCCTGACCAAGGACCGGTCAGCGTGGGATGTGGCAAGAGGAGGAGCAGTGAGCACTGCACTGCGGAAAGGACTGATGATGAGCATTGTGTTTTTGCGAGAAGTCAGGAAACTACTCAGTGCTGATCTCTCTGCCTTGGAACTTTCAATTATTCTTCAGCTAGAAAAAAACCCATGTCCTGCCGCTCCATATGCGTTTTCTTGTAGCTAGAGTTTATTATATACTAAATATGCTGAGCTGGGCATTGAGAGTTGGGACAATATACTACCAGAGGATATGGTCTGTTCTGCCATTTTACGGTCTGTGCTTCTGAGGCCTCTGATTCCCCAGTTTAGAAATACTACAAATGAAACACAATGCCTACTCAGTCTCATCTGTGCAATTTTTCTGTGCCACTGAGCCTCTACCCCATCTGTAAATACAGGTTTAGAAGCAGGAAAAATTGCGGTACTTGGAAGAAATACTGATGACAGAACAGTGGAGTTCTTGATTCACAGTTGCTTATCAATTACTGATTGCTTTTGAATATCTTTGCATGTTGAGTTTTAAAAAATGGCTAACCATATTGGCAATATGAATTGAACGACCATGTTGCTGAAAACTTTGGTGAACATACTGGGGAAAAGAGACGCATTTAGTTTGTGAAAATTCTTTTTTGGGTTGGGGGACAAGTTTCATCTGAATCTATTGTACTTAGTATTTTCCTTCTTCACCCTCTGTAGTTTTGCAGCCTCAGAAGAAAGATGGGATGTTGCATTTCTGGCCAGGCACCACTGTTCAGATGTGATGTGAGATGGCATATCTGCAGATACCTGCACTTCTGACTTCCCTACAGCTGCTCATCAGGTCAGGACACACCATATGCCATGACATAGTTACCTGATCTCTGTGCTGGAGATTCAAAGTCAATCACGTAGTTTTTGCTATGGCTTTTGATTGATGACAGAGCTGTCTTGGACAGAACATGCCATTTCTGGTACCCGAGTTGGCACATTTAGAGTATGTTCTGATATCTCTATGTAGCACCACACTGTACCACAAAAAAGAACTTAAAATATTAGTTTTGTAACATCTGGCTGTACAGTTGCCACTCTAAGTTATTTCCCCAGATGCAGAAAGTGGCAGCAGTCCAAGAAAGATCCAGTTTACTTTAACAGGCTCATGAAATCCTTCTGTACTCTCCTTTTCAACAGTCACAGTGCATCTTTCAGCCATTTGTGAGTTTTAGCTTCAAAACACCCCTGTGAAGTACAAGCTCTGCTATGTGGAGAATTGAGGCATGGGGTAGAACAACATGAAACCTGCAGGTAGGCGCAGACACGTCTGAATTCTCTTTGTTCGTGGTTGTGGTTAGCTGGTGGGTGTCTGCGCCTTGCCATATAGCCGAGCTCTAAGAACACAGAGAATACAATAACATGACTCAAATCCCAGTGCCCAGATAGGGCTTCTCTGCCAGACTAGACCACCTGGAAGTCTTATGGCAAACATACCTGCCTTAAAATTTCATGAAGAAGCCATGCTTCTTCACTAGGAATTAAAGTCCTGTAACTTCTGATGCGCTCCTTGCAGTTGTGCTTGTGTTCTCAAACTCCTGCAGAACACAGGTTGGGATTTCCCACCTTCCCAGCACTTCTGGACAGAGTATTCCTTCCGCAGATGGGTTACAAGTGATCGTGGGTGTAGTAACTTATCCTTCTGAACTGCCTCGGTGACAGCAAGAGCTAGCGATGACAGCCTGATTTAAAGTTGTCTGTAATATAATAAGCATAACCATAAGTAGAGGGGAATTAGCCAATTACTGTTGCTCAGGGATTGCTTTGTGAGGTTACTTCAAATTAATTGTTTAGGAGCTGAATTAGCATCAGATGCCACCAAGGGACAAGTGGTTAATTGTAATGAGTTTTTGTATTATGCCACTCCCTAACAATAAGGCTGTTCTTGGGAACAGGGCATTTTATATGTCATGAGAAGGTGTCCATTATAAATAGGGGTTGGAATAAACTCAAGCTCTGGTAGTTTATTATTAGAGGTAGCCTAGAGAGAGAACTGAAGAAATTTCAGTATGTTTAACAGGTGCTTATCAATCACCGCAATGGAAAGTGTTGCGAAAACTTTTAAAGGATGGTGAGTGTCCTCCCTCCACACGCCACCCTTTGAAGATTCAGTGCGTGTACATAAACCCAAAACATACAAATGTCCCAGTTGACGTGTTGTGTTGTGACAAGTCATCTCAGATTGTGTCAATCATATTGCCTTATGCTATATTAAGTGACATACTGTAATGTGATTGATACAACATGAAATGACACATCATTGTGCAAAATATCATCTGGAAAATTTAGGAAACTACTGAGGAGCAGAAGCTGATCTTAGACTGTGACCTTTCAAGTTTTGAGTCAGGAAAACTAAAGAAGTAAAAGAAACTCCCTGGAATCAGACCTGCAGCTGCCATTGAGAATAAGGTCAAGTGTGCTCTACTACCTGAATCTCTTCATGGGTAATTAGTGGGTCAGTTTTAAAAAATGCTGTCATTCCTTGGGGACTGACAAGTATCTGTGGGTCTGAATTGAATTTCTCTGAACCACTTGGCACATCATTAATCATTAGTGTATCTGCACCATACAAACAGGACTGCAAGCTAAATGCAGCCAGTTTCAGTTCAGGAAAAAAAGCCCTTTCAAAACAAAACCTAAACGGACTGTGCTCCCTTTCTCCATCTGGATTCTGCTTTCCTCACACCCTCTCTCTTTTTTCTTTTTTCTTTTTCTTTTTTATGCATTGACTGAAATCTCAAGTACTGAGTCTCTAGACCCCATCATGAAGTCCAGTAGCGTCCTATTGCTACAACTCTGAAACGCAGTGGCATCAGTGGGGTCACCAGTGAGTGCTGTAGAGCAGCTTCTCCCTGACAGCATCACGCAGGGCTTCCTAATCTGTGGGTACCTGGCTTGGAGCTGGTGGGTGAATGTAGACTGAGAGCTTCCTCCCCATACCTCCGTGGCATGGCCTTTTGCTCTTAGCACCTGCAGGCACCTGAGCAAACTAGCCTTGGGAATGTGTGTTGGTAGTATTGTGTTATACTGATGACCAGAGCAGTTACTGAAGCAAATATTTCCTGGAAATGGGGATTTTTCTGAAATCAGAGCATTAAAGTGAACAGGAACTTTTGAATCAGGTCAGCTTTGCCAGTGGACGCTTGCTTGTGGGATTTAGCGTTGCTTTCTTCCTCTTGCTGGGAAAAATGGTCCAGGGATAAAAGTTTAAACCTGACTTGGTGCTGCCAGTGGGTAATAAAAGACAGAATAAATTCAAGCATTTTGAATGTGAAGACCATAATCTATTCTAGATTTCAACAAAAAATCATTAGCTAGCTATCTTCTTATCATACTACAAAATACAATAAATAAAATGGATGATAGTTAAGCACTTACAAATTCAGTTGCTCAGTAAGTTTTTTATTTTAACAGCCTCTCATCCCTTTCCTTTTAGTGGTGGAGACTAGGGTTTTTCCCTGATGGGGAGACAATAGCAATAAGTTGTCCTTTCCAGAGACAGGAGGGTTCTGTTGGAGCTATTATTGTTGCTGCTGTCTCGGAGCCTAATTTCCCCTCTGCCTTGAGGACAGGACAAGAAAAACACACAAAGACAAAGGAGGACAATGAAGTCAGGGGAGCAGCTTCTCTGTTTGATGATGATTCTTACCTGATGCTGATTCTTTTTGGAATGGCTGGCCAATCTTTATCTGCTTTGGGCTGTTTAACATTGCCTTTTCTTAAGTGGTGTTTACAGCAGCCTTTGGAAGCCTAGCAAAGCTGCTCTCAGAGAGAGAACAGAAATTAAAATAATAATAAAAAAAAAATAAAAAGAGGGGAACAGAGGGGGTGAGGGATGGAGAAAGAAGCATAAGGAATGCCAGTCTAGGAGGTGCTTTCATTTGCCATTACAGATGTCCAGGGTTTAGCCAGCATCAGGGGAAGTGCTGAAACCGTCTCTCTGAGACAAAGAAAGCCCAGCAGTGTCCCAGGGAAATCCCCCAGTTCTCAGTGTAACTATTTAAAGAAACTGTAAAAAATATTAATGTTTGTTTTGCTTGTGATTTGTGTTAACTGGTAGAAGGGACTTGAGTGAACAGATTGAAATGGCTCTTGTTAATTCAAGTAACATAGGATGCATCTGGCTGGCCCAGGCCAGGTTTGTTTTATGATCCTGCCATCCAGACACGGAAGGAGATGCGTGGAGTATGGAGAAGCAAGGCATTTAAGCTCATCACTGCTTTAAATGATCATTTCTACCGCTGTTGGCATGTCTCTAGCCAACTCTGAGCACAGATAAAGTAATTTGGGTCCTTTTGTACCATTGTTAAAGGCTTGTTGCAAAGAGATGTGGCCTTTGGACATAAACTCATGGATAAAATTAAATGTTAGTTGAACCTGGTTTTATGCTTGCAGGTTTTTGAGTAAAGGTGCCAACGTCACTTTTATTGCTCTTGTGACTGCTCTTGGTCCAGGTCAGATGTGCCTGGAGCGTACAGGCTACAGGTGTGGATGTTGCAGAGTCATGCAACTACCAAAATAGCAGTGTGAGGAACTGCAAAATGCTAAATGTTTATCTAGAGCTTATAAAAACCTTTTTTTAGCTTGTAGTCAGCCTGGAAACCTTCATCAGGATAATTCTGATGCTTCTTGGTTCAAACTGGGTCAGAACTACAGCCTTTCCTAAGGTATATCACTATTGCTTTTCCTGCAAGGCAGAAAATGTTTACAAGGTTAGTGCATAGTCAAGGGTTATAAGAATAACCAAAACCAAATTTGCAAACAGGTTTGTAAACAGAGGACTTTGATTCCTTAGTGGTGTTTGGCTTTGTCCAACACCAGGTACCGTGTAGCTGGATACTCCTAAAAATATTTGCAAGTCCAAACAGTTTCACAGTCTTTAATTGGAACTTCATTACTAATTCAATACTGAACATTATCATTCCCCTGGTAGAAGCAAAAAGAAAAAAAAAAAAAGAATCGGTCATCTGGTGAAGGAGTGGGAAATATGCTGTATAAGCAGTCCTACGGCTGGAATTGTTACCAGCAATTAGGCAAAATGGAGCCTGGGAAGGCTATGCGGATAATTTGTGAACTTAAAGACTTAAATATACAGCCAGTTTAGTTAAATAAATCCAATTTCAATAGAGATAATAAAAACAAAGAAAATCCCGAAGCAGGCTAATTTTTTCCTTAACCCACACTTAAAGAAAGAGCTGGGGGGAGGGAATAAAGAGGTACCACATCCATTTGAATTTGGAAGTAAGCGCATTCTTTCTTACTTTATCCACATCTCTTGTGAATTAATGGTTGCTATTCTGTAAATGGTAATACCCTCATGGTCAAAGCACAGCACAGTGTTTGCATTGATGTGTCGTGTGGTAACGCTGGATGTAGAAATTCATTAGTCATTCATAAGAAAAGGCAAATGAGCGAGAGACGATACAGGGGACCTTACAGAGTTTGAACTGCAAAGTGCTACAGCCAATTTCTCAGGTGCTCTAAACTAGCAAACCCCAGTGAGCTGTAACGGACTATTTTAGAAATGTGGCCTTAGTTTCTTTTTGTCTTGCTCATGCAAGATGTCTGGTGCTTTGTAGTAGCTATTCCTATTTGCTCAGTAATCAGATGCCCACATGAACTAATTTAATAAATGGATATAGCCTTTTGTGATTTTTTTTTTTTCCTTCTGTGCACGTCAGTGCTCTTTTTCTGAATGGAGTTCAATTATTATTATAGCATATATTACTTTGGATCATTTTACTGCACAATCAATACACCTATCTGTATAATAAATATTGGCATTACTTTAATGTTCTACAATGTTCAGTATGTGAAGACTATTTCAGTCAGAAGCCACCCATTACTGCTTGTTTCTAACATTTCCTGTCCATTCAATGTGAAAAAACTTGCTGCTCAAACTTGTTTTCTGCCCCAGTTTCAAAAGATAAATGGAGGTAAGCGCAATGCCCTCAGATTAATGAGATGGGCAGGGTGAATTGGACTCCTTTCCTCTAACTCTTTCATGTGTCATTTGGTCTTGTATGTATTTTCTGTTTCTCCTTCCAACCATTTTTTATCTCATCTGTTAGAATTGGTAGGTACTTGGGACCTGTCTCTTGAAGTGTATTTCTACAGAGCACAGCGCAACAGGGCTCAGATTTCGCTTATAACTCACCTAACGATGCTAATACATGGGCTGCTGCAGGAACAGTGATCAATGCCTGTTAGAGAAAGCAACACCACACACAGGCACGTGAAAGATGAGAGGTGAGAACAGCGTGGTTTCGTTACTTCTCTCCTGTAATGTCTTCAAGACTAGAAGAACTAGGGGAGAGTTGTACCATAAACCGGTGTTAGATATTATACTGCCAGCAGCACAAACCATCAGTTGTGAGAAAAATACATCATCTTTTTCAGTAATCGGAGGCAGATTTTCTCTTGCATTATTCACATGCAACTGTAGGGATTTCAGTGGGTGCTGGTGGTGGTATCTGGCTCAGCATGTTGAGTGAAACACATATGGCTAATCGTTCAAGTCTGAAAACACTGGATCATGATTCTGTCTGTGTTGTGAAAGGCATGGCAAGAGTACTTGATGACTGCATTCAAGTTGGAAAAAAAAAATTGCCACTTTTGGTGTTTCCCATCTGGGAGAATGCTGCCTTATTTGCCACCAAGTCGTCATAATATCTGTCTGGCATATGTACCACATTAACACAAACACATACGTGTATCTGCATAGCATAACAAAATATCTACATTCCACCTTCTCTATTGTACAGCATGGCAGTAACGAGTATGAAAAACCACCATGTGTTTTCATACAAACACACGTATATTTATGGCCATAAAAGAACAAAAAACAACATTCAGATTGCCTGATCTTCTAGGTTACCAGTTTCTGGCTCCCTCTGCAGCCTGCGAGTTGAAGTAATCGTGATGATGAGGTATCTACAGTAAGGGACTGAACACAGCCCAGAGTCACCAAGTTGAAACTGGAGTTGAAAGACAAGTGCATTTAAAATTGCTAGGACATCAGTGGCACCTTGGAAATACTGTTCTCAGGTGACTGCTAGCGGAAATGCTGCAGTAACGCATTGGCACTGGAAGCCAGAAGGAGATTGCTTGCTGAGTTGAGAATTTTGGGGCTAGCAACCCTACTGGCATAGTTTCTCAAGTCTTTCCCATCCTGTGCCAATGCTTAAGCTGCAACGCATCCTGGACGGTTGTTGTTCCACCATTGCTTATAGTTACTGGGGTTTTGTTGCTCATAGGTTTGAATGGTCATGATTTTTATGTAGGCCGTATTTAACCATGAAGCTAATGTGGTTATCAGAGTGAACACTATTTTGTACAATTATAATTAATTTTCCATACACTTCATGCGAAAAGTACCGGTAACCTACTAATTAATTGTTACTATTGATGAAAAAAATTGTTAATGAAAAAAAGGAGTTATTAGTAATCTCTGTGTAGTAAGGCACTTGGCACTGGAGACAAGAAACCAAATTTTATGTCAGTCTTTCAGAGCTGAAATCTCTCATTTCATTGTATCCTCTTTATCATAACTTTAATTAAAACATTGCACTGGGGAGAGCAGCTACCCAAACCAGCTCCAGTTAGATCTGATGAGTTCAAATGAATGTGCATTTGTATCTCCGTGTCCCTTATAAAACCCATGCTCTGTTCTTTTAATAAGGCTTGGATGAAAGACTACAAAGGTTGCTGGAGATTCCTGAGTTAACCAGGAAATGCCTCTTAAAGCACCTTGTTGATCTCATCCCTTGATCTGACATTCAGCTCACAGCATCTGTCTCTGGCCTCCACTCTTGTGCTTAGTTAACTTTATTTGGCATTTTGACTGCCCCCAGCTTTTCTGATATCTAGTTCAAAGGGTTTGAAACATTATTACAGCATTTATTGCTAGGCCGGCATTACCTTTTGCCCAAGTGACAAGCTGATAGGGACCCTATCAAAGACAGTGTCAGGAAGTGCATTTATTCAGTGTGCCACAGAGAAGCCCCAGGTCCCATTTTTTTCTCCTTTTAATTTTATGGCACTCCGCTCCAAGGATGATCAGGTTATTCTCTGCTCCCAGAGAGACATTTTGAACTCGGTCCTCTTGAGTTGTAGCATTCCCTGTTTTTTTTTTTTCCTAGGCAGCGCTGATCCAATGCTTCCTTTTCTCCAAACTTTGCTAACATTGGTGCTCAGAATCTGGGAAGGTACTTGTGTTTTTCCAAGGCAAATGAAATTCCATGGACTGTTTCTTCCTTCCTAAAAGCAAAGGCCGGCTGAGTTAATGTCGCTTCTCAGCACCAGAAAAAGTGCTGACCCAGCTGGGGGCACTGGGATTCAAAGCTGGGTCCTCAAGAGCAGATGGTTTAACAGGCTAGCCCATTAATCAACTCTGCTTCCCCAAGCAGTATGTTGTACTTTTTTTTTTTTTTTTCCCTTTTTTATTTTTGGGCGATCAAGTGCTGGGTAAGAGAAATGTAACTTGTTGTTGTTCTTTTTTTTTTTTTTTTTTTTTCTCCAAGAGATGGCATCCAACACGCACATGCCATTTTATTTCTGTTATTTACACTTACTGAGCTAAAATGCAACAGGTGTTTATAAGCGATTACAACTAAATTCTTCAGTAAATATGCCGAATGAATCCCATACATCTTCGCATGCTTTGAGTGCTTTTCAGTGTGAAAAGAGAATTTGTTTCAGGTGGGCAGAATAATCCAATCCTGGGATTTACCAGTAGTTACCAGAGGTAAAAAAAAGAGTCAGCTAACAAAATCTTTAGCACAGTCAGACAGGTAGAGGAGTCCCAGAGCCTCTTAATACACATAACCTAAAATGAATTTCTTTCATTTCTGGTTAAGCCCCTGAATACTTGTATAAATGCTTGAAAAGGAATGAAAAGATATTGAAGGAACAGAACATTTCTATTGCTCCCGGTGAAGGATCTTTAACTGAATGGGAATGCACTCCTGCCAGGCCGCCTGTAGAAGTAAGCTCATGTGTGATAATTCCTTTACATTCACAGCCAATAGCTCGTGGACCCAAGGGATGAAATGATATTTTGATCTGACTTTGTTCTCTCTAACCCTTCCGCATACTAACACTGCATTTGAGTGCCTAGAAACATGCTGTTCTAGGCCAGAGTAGGGTAGTGCTGTAGAAACTTGTGCGAGGAGTCCCACGTGAAACTGTGTTAAATGGTACTTTTTTTTTTTTTTCTTACAAAAGAGTTTAGAGTTTGTGAAAGGCAATGAATCAATGGGGGTATTTTTTGTGAGGTGGTGACTCCATCAGCTTCTCAGCATGTACTGTCTGTCCAGCCCCTCCTAGTTTCTTGCAGCAGGGATACCTTTCCAGGAATGAGAAAAGTCTCAAGGATTTCCACATCTTTGCCCCCTGTGCATAGACGATATCATGTAGAGTATGAAGTGAAGGCATTCCAGTTAGTGCTAGCTGTCTTTACCTGATCAGAAGGAGCTTCTTAAGATTACCCAGCAACCATCAGTTAGCATATCTTTTTAAGTCACTGATAATGTAGACTGGATTGGTTTCAGTGATTGTACAGCCCTGTGCCACATTTATACTTTTAATCTACCCCCAGTGAAGCTTTTTTTCATGCAGGACAGGTTGTAGTGACATGGATATCACCGCTCACATACTCCATCAAGATGCAAGTCCTCCGTGTGTCAGATGATGCAAATAAACATTGTTGGCATTTCCCCTGTTCCAAAGAGCTGTGATGTGGAAAAGGAGCTCCAAGGAGCTGTGCCACAGTGGGGTTATATTTATCCCCCAATGTTAGGAATGTATAAAATTGCCTCTGCAATTGAGGTAGAGAAGAAGCTTTTTGCTAAAGGGCCACACTGTCTACCTCGGGAGTCTTGTCTCTCTTCATTGAGTGTGTGTGGGTCCTCAGCTAAGGTACTTGAGGCTTCAGGCAATAAGTTATCTCAGGCCATATCATGAGCCAAATTCACCTTGAAGAGCACAGGCAGTGAAAATCTAACTGACTTCAGTGAAGATGTAGCCCCTGTATCAGATGTCGGTTTGACCCACAACGTGTTTGGGGTTGTTTTGATCTCTCCTGTTTAATTTTGTTTTCATTTTTTCCCCAGTCTCTCTCCATGGTTTTACAGAGCAGAGATGAACTGTAAAAAGCTACTAAACCTGAGGCCTTCCAGGCACTCAGCAAAAAAAAGAGATTAAGCAGATGGGGATTTTGGAAAGGTGGTGTGGTTAGGATGGGGAACAAGAAGTAGGAGAAAGTGTCTAGGGTCTGAATGCTGCTGCTGCTGGAGTTTTATCCCATCATTCATTGACTGAGTGTTCCTTGACTTAGTGTTTTATCTAAACATATGAACAAAATGAAGATATTTTTGTATGAGGGGCTTGGGACGGAGATTCATTTCTTAGCACATGAAGCCCAAGAAGTACACTAGGCAGTTTTAGACTTGGAATTTCAGCTTGAAGAAGAAACACAAACCTCCTGAGAGGAAATATGTGAAGTAAATTGTGACCCTACTGAAGAGATGCTCTATGCAATGAGTGGGTTTGGACGGGACACTTCACCTCTTAGATCCTTGTGGGAGATTTCCTTTGTTGCTATGAAAATGAGTCCAAGCCTACATAAAATAATCATCTCGACTAACCTGCTGAACACTAAGCATGGCTGGCATGAGTAAGCTCTTCCTTGGAGACTCCTTAGTAAGGGTTCTCATACAAATGCCAAAATGGAAATCCAGCTGAGAGCAGGTGAGGATCTTAACCTGTACACTGGGGGGGGAAGAGATTCAGGAAGACTATTTGCATAAGGCATTTTTTTAAAACCATGTTTAGTCTTGAAAGGCAAAGGGGGCTTCTCCGTTGACTCAGATGACAGTAGACCCTTGCTCTCAGTCTTTAGCTGGCTTGAAGCCTTTGCCAAGAATGTCCTGAAATGCCATTTGCACTTCATTATGGAGTGGGCTTTGCAGCACTGTGATGCCATGGTGGAGACCGCTTCCTCTCACAGTCCCCTGGAAGCCAAGATTGTGAAGAAACTAGGCAGAAATCTCAATTTGGGTCAAATGACCTGTGTAATTTTAATATTTACAATAGATTGTAGAAAACCATATACTAATGACTTTATATTTCCTTGACTTGTAGACAGCCAAAGAGTATTTGTATTTGAAATATGGCATGAAATATTCCCAATAGCTGTCCTAAATAAACACGAGAGTGTTTGCATTACCTTTTCACCTGTAGCAGATTAAAGTGCTCCTTAGCCATTGGCCGTGAGTGAAACCAAGATCAATCTCTCTAATTCTACAAGCCATCATATAAATATGTTCTGACTGTGTTTTTATACATTAATCACAGAAGATTATGAGGCATGTGCCATATTGTGCATATTTCTTGCAAGTAAAATAGAACTGTCTGCAGTTCTCATTGCAAAATTATGGAATGGACTGAATCATAAAAAAAACATACAGGAAAATCTGCTATTTCAGGACAGCTGTTCAGTATTTTTGGACAGCTGACGCTTTTTAAAAAAAAATAAAGCATGAGGTTTTTTTTTTTTTTACTAGAAATAGTGAGCCAAATTCATTAAGGGGATAATTTCAATTCACAAAATAGATCATTTCCTTTCTTCCCAAATCTTGCTGAGCAAGCAACATTCCTTATTGCTATTCCCCAGACTTTTTTCTGAGTTTCCACATCCAGGTCCAGCAATAATATCCCGTTTTCAAACACAAAATGTCAAGGAAGAAGAAAACAGCTTGTGAGGGTTGTAACACCGTGTGCTGTGACTCTCTGTGCTCTCTCAATCCATCACTTCAGACACCACCACGGTGGGTGGACAGTGACCAGTGTATGGAAGGGAACCTTGCTGGTAATACAGCAAGTTGTGTGCTGTCATACAACGTGTGGAGAAGATCAGTAGTGGAGATCATGAGTTATAAATCATTGTGGTTTGGGTTAAAATCTAGCCTCTAACCAGTGAATTTTTTAAAAAATAAATTAACCTGTAAGAACAGATGCTCATTAGAATGGTTTATTGAAGGAGGTAATTGTGTGCTTAGTTAGAGATGGTCTTGAGGGACTTACTTGCCCAGATCCACTTTGACAGTTTGTGTCACTGTTTTGGACTCGCCTGTTTTCCTCCCATCCTCTGTTGTGTTTAGAGTTTTACCAGTTCCAACAAGGCGGGGGCTCCCCCTCACTCAGTGCAAAAGAGGGGAGCTGGAAGACCATCTTCCTGAAGACAGGCATGCTCAGAAAGGGGAACATCAGCTAGGAGGGTCAAAACTTATGCTTGCAGAGATCCTGTCACCTTAGTTCTATAAGAAAGTGGCATCGGCTTTATGCTGTGTAATAATATCTAATGCCATGGGGGAATAAAATCTTAACCAAGATGCTAGTCTGTAAGGATGCAAGTCATTGTGGGAGGGAAGGCACGGAAAGAGAAGGATGATATTTGAAAGGTAGGAGTGAAAGGCCTGAGAACAAAATCTCTGCCAGGAGAGCAGTGAGGTAGGGCAGTTTTCCTCTGCTGGCCAGTAAATTCTTCTCCCTCTCTCCCTCTTTCTGTCACATGCCACCTGATCATTACCTTAGCCAGCAGACAGTTATGCTACATTGCGCTACTGTACTGTCAACAGTATCTGGGATGTTAAGATTATCACAGGGCTTTTATGAACTGAATCTTGGAAACTGCAGCACATCTCCATTACTAGAATGTGCCTCATATGGCTTCTAACAAAATGCTTTTAGAATCAGATAATTAAGCAATATGGAAATGCACATTTAAAGAGCAAAACCTATGCAAGATTGTTATGGCGTGTTTTGCTTGGTGCCCAGTTCTGCAAGATAGTAAAGGTGTCTAAGTATCCCCTGCTCCCTTCAGGTCATGGGAAGTTGAGGGTACTCAGCACCTTTGAGCATCTGACTTTGGCGGTTTGATTAGCACGCTGCATGATTCCTTCTCCCGGTGATTCATAATGTTACTGTGGGACTTGGACAGGGACTTCTGTACAGAAGTGCTTAATAGGTTGGGGTTTTTTTGGTGTTTTTTTTTTTTTTTGTCCTTAGAAAAAGCACACCGGAGGTTCACAGTCCAGTTCCTTGCAGGCTGCCTCAGTGCCAAAAGAGCTTCTCAAAGTAGCTGAAAGGTGACTGCTACCAAGTGCATCTGATTATTGGTTTTGGCATTCAATTTTATCATTAAACCCTCTTGGAAAATGGAACCCTCTTTTGGTCAGTGCTCTTTTGCGTCCCATCAGAGGCCTCCCTGCTCTTTGAAGGTTTCAGGTACAAAGCAGGAATATGGATAAAGGTCGAGGGAGAGGTCTTGCTATTGCTATTGATGGAGATCTAGAGGCTAGAAGGTTTGAGTGATACTGCTGTAACAGAACAGAAAGCCTGTGATAAAGCCATTGTATTGAGTTGTAATTTCATGAGTTCCACACAAATAATACGCCTTTTGCACAATGAGGTTTCCTCTGTTAGTTAAGGAATGGCAAATGTTGTGGACTGCTGGAATCTAAGCACTGCAGGAAAAAGGGTGGATACAACTTAAGTACAATAGAAGAAAGCTATGCCTGGTGTGTGTGATAAGGTTTGACAAACAGAGGAGATAAAATTGCAGAGGACTTTGACTCTGTAAATCCTACACAAAACGGGGATGAGAAGGAGAACGATAGAAGGACAAGAATAAGATAGAGCAGTCACAATGCACTCTTCAGGGCCTGGAAGAAAACCAGAAATTATCCTTGCTGCAAAGCAGCCTTTGCAGTAGGGATGGTGGGCGTAGGAGTCCCTCTTCACCCACTTGTTCTACCATTTGTTGCTGCCTTCAGGGCAAAGCCACAGTATGATGAAGTTGATGAAGTTGAATGTGGCTTTGCAGATGTCTTGGTATGACTTTCCTTGTTCATGAAACTGTATCAAGCTCAGATGCAAACTGGAGCTACAGGAGAAAGAAATTGCATGAATAAAACTAAGGTCTGGTGAGAATAATGGGTTTGTCCAGAGGGGATTTTGTGGTGTTGGCGTCGGTCCTGACCATAATGTTGTATGATACTGTAGTTTCCTTGCCTTTGTACTGAGGTCCTATTTCTGTGTGGCTCAACAGATGTCACGGGCATGTTGTAAATATGTTTGAAAGGTGTCCAAGCACATCTGCAGGAGGTGTTCAAGATAAGCTACAGTGATGGGCAATTCGTTGACTACCTATTAGAATGAATCACCTCTATCACAACACAGATGACTCGCAGTCCAAAGCCATTATAAGCTATTTAGATATGAATTCTTAATATTAACCATGAAAAAAAAGTAGTCTTTGATATTTGTTTTTTAAACTGTTCATTTTAAAATAACATTACCTTCTTTTACAACCTGTAATCCCCAATCACAGACAGACATTTGGTTTGGCCAAAGTACTCTGCTGGAGCATACCAAGAAGCTTTGCCTTAGGTTTTATTAGAGGATGATGTCTTTCTGACATCGGTTACATTCAGCATCAATTTAATGTCTGCCATATTCCCATCAGAAGGGTAGGAGAAGTGGAAGGAGCCCGTTAATCCATCTAAACTAATAATGCCTTTTTGGCCTTAAAATCTAATGATCTAATTCAGTGCTTTGTCCTTGTGATCTGAGCGCTTCAGCAAAGACATTTTTCTCTTGTAAAACCATTTTGCCTACCTGGATGTCCTTGGGAAAGGCTTTAAAGCCCAGGGCTGCCACGTCAGATGAGACCTACGTATTGCATCATTGGCCTGTCCTGGATGCTTTTTGTGTCCGACTATGACTTGTCCTGAGTGAGACATCCATCATATTGCAGAGGATTCCCGGCTTCAGCATGTCAGACAGTGCCAGTTATAATTATAGCCGCTGAGGTCCACACCAAAGGGGTTAAAAGGAGATGCTGTAAACTTGGACAACCTTGCTACTGTTTCTGAGGGCTAGATTTATTCTCTGGACTACTTCAGTCTCCCTCCAGAGAGTTCATTGTGTAAGTCAGTATGACAGATTTATCCATGCTCACAGAGACGGTGGCTGTTTTCTCACTAGGCAGGTGGAAGGAGAAAGCAGCATAAAGACAGCTGCCAGCTGAGAGGTCACAGTTGAACTCATGCCACGGAACGGTCATAAATTATATATCTTCCAAAGAGTTACAGCTTCTGCTCTTATTTCTGTCTTGTCCTAAATTTCTCAGCTGCACTTCTATTTATTTTAGGCATGTCATTATCGTCTGCAAAGGTCGCTGAGTGATTGCCGGGCAGAGTTTCACCCAGAGAGTACAGACCACAGCCCCTGGCCACTGATGGCTGAGGTTTCACACCGTGTATCTGAATTCTCCCCGTTGTCCTCCCCACACCTGCACTGTGTATATCTGACGCATCCAATTGCGCTTGACATCAGCCCATTTTACTTTCATGGCCTCTGTTCATGCACTGATTGGGAGTGTTACCAAAGCTGTCCCCTGCAGATTAAAGCCAGTTACTCAATGGTAACTGGGTGAAGTGCTCTAGATGGTGGGACTGGATATGCTTATGGAAAGTCCATACCAATCCTTGGAGCTGTTCAAATGTCTGCCCTTGAAGTTAGTGGGATCAGGCCCTACGCATATAATCCTGCATGATGAAAAATGCTCTTGTGTGGTGTATGGCTCTGAAATCTCATTGCTAGGAGTGGAAGGAAGCACGTAGGGGCTGGGTTTCAACTGGTATAGATCAGCATAGCTCCTTTGAGGAACTGGCACTCAGCACCTTGCCTGATCGCGCTCTTCAATCAGCAGTTTTACTTTTTTTTTTTTTTTTCTTGGTAGCATCTGTGCATATCCTTCAGTATTTACCACCTTTGAATACTTGCACACTAAGTTTAGAATAGCCATTCTAAACTTCTACGAATAGCAGCTGCCCCATGCTGCTCCAAGTACCGTCTATTCTTAGTGTAGCCAAATTCTCCACAAATTCTTGTAAGGCCTGACTCTGTCTTTGCTTAAGTGCATGTCATTGACACCATCTCCCTCCAACATTAGTCCTTCTACTGCTCTGTCTGCTATTACCATTTCTATGATATACATGCTATAGGTCCACTTTCATTATTGCTTCTTCACTGGAGCAGTAGCACATGGACTCAGATGGATGTTTGTGAGCAATTCTACCGGTATCAATGGTATAGTCACTTGCTTAAAGCCGAGCTGGTATGGGCAGGGCCAAGTCCTTTAGGGTCCGTAGCTTTTACGGACTGAGGTCACTGGTTTTGCAATTTAGTGTGGATTCCCTATATCTTTGGTAAGGCTTCTGTTTTCTAAAACTGTTAAAAAACCTCAGTTTAAAGGTAGAAATGCACATAGGAAGCGGTACCAAGTACTGCAGCTGCAACGTGGGGATTTGAGATACACTGTAGGGAAGCACGGTGGCCACGCAGGTCCTCAGGAATAGTCCCTCGCAGGCACCCTTTCTGTCACAGGCTAACTTTGCAAAAAGCAGGTGGTGGAAAGGAAACCGGGCAAGCAAGAAGGAAGGAAAGAAGACTGGTCTTTTTACTGCTAGTAAAATTTCCTTTACTGCCAAAAGGTCTTTGAAGCAAAAATACCAGCTTGCTGGGTGGCATCCACAACCTGAATTTAGCTTTAACCATATGGTAGCACAGTGTCAGATTTCTGCCGGCGCATACGGCTTCCCGCCAAGTGCTTTCCAGGTTCTAAGCGTCTCTGCAGTATTTCTTCTCCTTTCCCTTAGATTTTGGGATACATCATGTTTGTTCCCACATATTTTTTTCCCCCAGTTTTCCAACATTCCACTTTCTTGATCACCAGCACTGGTATAATCTTGGTTTCCTTAAACATTTCTCTTTCTCCTCTGGGAAATTTATATCTCTTTCTGGCATCTGTCCCCTCTCCTCTCTGCACACTCAGGCAAAGAATTCATTTCTTCCCTCCCCACCTTAAACAATGCCCTTACTACTTGTGTCAATAAATTACCCTTGCCATTTTTAAGAGGCCCTTCTGTCTCCTTCACTGCCCTCTCCTTCCGTATGTACTTAAAAAATGTCTTATTTATCTTAACCCCTGCATTGATCTTACTCTGTTCAATTCTCCATCTTTGCCTTTCTTATCATATTTTACACCAGCTTTGCCCTCTGATCTTTACACACCACTGCTGGACCCCATATTTTAAACAGAATTATGCTCATTTCTTAATTACAATTAATCCCATTGAATCATGTGAATCACTGTAAGCACCTTTTTCAGTACTGCTGTACTTATTTGAGATTAAGAGCATACATTTGTCTTTGTCTTTCTACCATTCTTCCTTTCTTTTGCCTTGCTTGGTAAAACAAAAGTTAAGATCGTACATCTGTTATTTTCTTAGAAGTTTGCAGGCATAGCTTTTCTGCTTAGTCATTAATTGTAAACTTCATCACATTACAGATACTGTTATTTAACAGTATTTCCATTTGAATCTGAATCTGCAAGCCATTTGAACAGTGCTTTAACATGCAAAGGAGAGTGTGTGATAATACATTATCTTCTTCTGTGCCTCAGATACTGGGACAGTCTTCTTAAGTCTAGAAATTTCCCCTTTTTTGTGATATACAGTACCTGGAAGAGTAGGACTCTGACCTCACATGAAAGACTGGAGATACAACTGGAGCGCAAAGGGTTATCAGGGATGCTGTACTATAGTCTTGTCCTCCATATAAGACAGTCAAGAGCTTTAAAAGTGAGTGCATATGATAATTCACCCTTATGATCTTATACTTGAAAAGGGCAGGGTTATCCAAGGGAGCAGAGAGAAGGGGGGAAAAGTGATCTGCCTAAGGTTGCTCAGATCTGGCACTATCATGTAGGTCTATGGACTACCTGTTGAGTGACCCAGCCTTTGGACTTAGGGCAGTAAAGAAGCTTCTGTAGCCAGCTTTACAATTGTCTCCTCAATTAAGCTTGCCATTTCTCCCCGCACACTAAGCAAGCATCACTGGCCATCTTTCATAAGTGTACCTAGACGGTTTGTGCCTGCACATGCCCCACATGTAATGTTCTCCAAAGCCAATGTCACCTGCCTGCTGAGCCTTTATGGGAAGCGTACTGGGTTATCCCATGTGAAATCCTGGTGATGCACCTTTGCAGATGTCATTTTGGTTTTGAGCATTGCCCCAGAAGGTCTTACTGCAGCAGGGGAACCTGTTCACATGCTAGCTTCTACGACTTCAAATGGATCTCGTTCACAAACTGAGAAGGTTGCGGTAATAAGGTACGGGTGTCTCTAAAGACCTAGATTTGATATCTAGTTATCTTTTGCCTTTCTTCAGACTCATACCTTCTACTCTCTGATTCACTTTTAAAACCCCTTAGAAGAGGACACAAGCAGCAAATGGTTGAGAGGCACAGATCCTGATATAAGGCAAAAGTGGATTAGAATGCTTTTCCCAAGTTTTTTCTAATTTTACAAATCTTACGTGAAATACCACTGTGGTGCATAACAGATCCAGTGGTTAGCTCTGATGGCAGGGGAATCCATGGATATTTTATCAGGTTTTAAGTGTAACAGTCCTCTCACAAAGAGTTTTATATAGATTAAATCCCTTAATTTACAGCCAGAAAAGAAATGGCATCCAGAATGAACACACGTGTTTTTGCCCTTTACATTTGAAGAAAACATGACCGTAGATTCTCTAGTCTAATTTTAACTAGACACTTGGTTTCAACATGGGTCTCCCCTGATGCCTTCCAGCCGTGAGTCCTTCCGTGATGTAATATCTGTTACGCTGCAGCTATGGAGTCCAGACCCAAGGCGAGACATAGAGTGATGGCTGCACCAGGCAATAAGCAGCTGCTATTGCTGTCAAAAGTTATACCAGGCAGTTGCAAGCACTGTGGAATGGAAGAGGGTAAGAATAGTTTTTGCCTGTAGATTTTTCTTCAAACTCTTCTGCTTGTCTAAGAGAGACTTCTCGTATGTGCCTGATCCGGTGTAAACAACTTCAGAGTGTGATTGGGTCATCGTTGCTTTCTTACTGAAGTTTAGGCGCACACCCTGGTCTGACAGGTGTGCCGCTGTCTTGTATATAAAAAGCTTTTTTTTGGTTGTTTTTCTCCTGACAGTAATAATGAGGGAAACTTCCCACCCTTGTCCTGTGCATCCTGTCTTAGAATTCTTTTTTAACATCCCTTCAATTTCCATATGGTTGGAGAGATGCCAAAGCTGAATTCAATCTCTCAGAAATCTTTTTTATCCTCTTTTTTTTCATCTGCTTTGTGTTTCTCTCCAGCCCCTTCTCCACTCCTCCACATTAGGTAATTATAGAACAGACTCCATGGTGGGCATCCAGAGGATCATTTTAGATTAAATAAATCATTCCTTCCCTCCCCCCCACCCCCCCCCCAAAACAGTTTTAGAAATACCAGACAGATAAAAATCTACAAAGGCCTTGCTTTCCTTCCCCAAAATATAATTATTTACCTCTTCAATTCACAATCAACAGGCTGATGTGGCTTTGCAGCAAAGCTGGAAGTAGCTGTAGTTGCTATTTTGTTGGAATAATATCAAATTTCCTTCTATGCCTAGCATAGCTGTCACCCAGTGATATGATAGGTCCATGATTTATTGACCTACTAAAAGCACTTTCACTGACTTGTCATAATAAACTTTACTTAAAACATTAAAACATAAAACATCAACCAGCAGCTCAAACAGAGATGCCATACAAATACTTTCTAATTTAGTTAAGCTCTGGTGCAAATCCTGAAAACGAAGACCCCAGCATAACAGTTTTCTAGGATTTGTCATGCTAGGATCTGTTGTGTTAAGTAACAGGAATTATAAATACAAATGCCTTGAAGTATGAAGCGCTGACAAGAAGCTTGGCTCAATCTCAAACCCTCATCATTTTTGAAGGTCTTGCTGAGACCATGAAGCTCAACCCAGCTGTAGCAATCACGATAGATTTGAATTGCCAAAAGTTACTGGGACTTTTGCTCATACAAATTGCTCTTGGAAGACGCAGCTATGAGGTCTGTTCCTGTGACCGTTCCATTTGGTTTATGATCTATTTTTGTGAAGCCAGACAGGTTCAGAGGCAGGCTGTGGCTGTGATGTAGACCATGGCCCAAATCTTACATTGGTGTATTACCTGATGGAGATGAGTACCTTCAGCTTCTTTTGGTGTAGCTGAATTCATTGGTGGTCTAGTCAGCTGGGTTCTTTAGTAAGTAATAGTTCATTTAATCTTAAGTAGGTGTCTGTGATTGCCAAGAGATGGCCAATTACAGATCTGCCTGTAACTGAATGCACATATTAGAGTTTTTCGTGCCCCCCTGAGTTCAGATGGGAAGATCCATACTGATTCCAGTTCTCTTCAGGGTCAGAGTCCCACCCAGCAGTAACAGAGATGAAGCACTGCATCACCCTGTAGTAGTGGTGGTGGTGTGCTAGAGCTGTTTGGCATTTTAGCTGGTTTCCCATCTTGTAATGTGGGCTACATAGACCGTGCATTACTGCTCAGCTTTCTCATCAGCTTCCCTGGAAGTCTACCCAAACATCACTTGCCAAGCTGAAGAACTTACGTGTTCTTATTTAGTAACTCTCTTTTGTTCCTAATTGGTGAGCAATATTCCTCATTTTGAAAGCTGTTAGACTGCGCCAAAGTTGAAGATAGCTCCTCTCTAAGAACTACTTTCTTTACTAAATCCTACTGAGGATTGTTTTGGTAAATATTAAATAATGGGATGGCAAGGTTTACTCCAACTTTGTTTCCTCCTCTCATCTTTATAATTGCTTTCTTTCATTTCTTTCTCAATAAATTAAGTTAGATCATGCCATAACTGTCTCCAAGACTGAGTATGCGGCTTTATGGATGATCCAGAAGATGCCTAGGGATTACTGTTTGGGTGTAGTAGTCCACAATTCAGCATATGTCAGGTTTACAGACCCTTTCATGTTATCTGAGCCATGGAATCCCATGGAGATTTCCTCAGACACTTTAAAACTGGTGAGAAAACGTTACAAGGAAAGTATGCAGGTAACAAATCAGGGATCCACAAATACTTTTGTCATCATGAGACTGCTTGAAGCTGGTCATACACATGTAAAACACTGGTGATGAAAAAACTACAGATGGGTAGTTGCTAAGCTGGAAGTATCAGGAAATAATAACTTTAGCTTTCTCTTCCAAGAAAAAGGAGTGTTAAGACTGGATGTTTTCCATAAGAGGAAAAAGAAAAATGCAGCAAAACTATGTTTTCTCTCTCCCACATGGAAGTGCACAATGTAACAGCAATAGTTGTTTGTATCTGCAATTCTTTTGTACTAGTCAAATGGAAGGTAGATGATCTGCTGGAACTATGTTTGCAGTGTTGTTGCTTAGGAGAACACAAACCAAAGGAGTCATTTCTGGTTTAGTTTTGTAAGACTGTTGTTCTCTTTCATCATTTACAGACAATGATGATCAACCATCTCTTGCATAGGGATGCTATGGCTAAAACCAATTTGCAGCCCTGCATGAAATTAATGACATCTCCATTTTGGACAGATGTCCAAAGAGATACTGGGGAGAAGGTGATAGGGGTAAGTGTGTGCAAAGCCTGATGGCAGGGAATGCTACCCGGGACCTGCTAAAAAGAGATTTTTTTTTTCCTTCAATCAGAGTTGCACACACATTGCAACGTATCCTTGGAGGGCGAGTTGTGTGTGCTGAGGGTGGTCGCCTACCTCAGGTACCCTGACTAGCAGGCAAAGTTCTTGTATGGCTTCTGGAGAAAAAAGGCTCCCCTGGAGATAGGTTAAGGGCTTAATGCCCCACAGTTAGATACGCACGGTTAGGTGGTGCAAATCTCTAACCTCGCTCTCTGCGACCACTACACCTTCCTTGTTGTAGTCCAGTTTCAAACACTTATCACAAGAACATCAAATACTCTCCAACCTAAAACTAGCTTCTTAATTAAGGAGGGCCATCAGAAAGACTCCTTTGCCGGCTGTCAGCTCTGTCGCTCTTCATTCAGTCTCTTTCACAGGGCTGAGGTCAGCAGTAGTGTTCTGATAAGAAAAGCTTCATTTCACTCAGGGCAGGGAGCCTAATTAATGTAAAATCTAAAATTCCCACCTGGGAATTCATTGTATTGAGAGCCTCATTCTTCAGGCTTTCCACGGGCAGGGTGTGTGCTGACTCCTGTAGGGGTTTCTCCCTGGGAAGGGGGCAAGATGGGAGGTTTAACGTGTTAAACATTCTTAATACTGAACAACTGGAGGTATTAACGAAGTTTTGCAAGCCCCTAAAATGCACTTTTGGTCAACTGAAAAGAATTTTCAGATGGACAAATGGCACAGTCAAGTTTTCCATTCAGGCTTTTTTATGCCCTAAATTGATATGGAAGGGTAAGAGAGAGCTCACAAGTTATGTTACCTGGGCAGTCATAAACATACAGCTTGACTTAATGTCATACATCACATTTGCAGTCCTATCATGAGAGGAGGGAAAAAAAGGAGGTTCAGCAGCTGATATTCAGAAGAATGTTGCTGGAAGAATTACATTTTTATATCAGTGAGTGAAAACGTATTTATGTGTAGAGGGTCAGAAGAGCAGACAGACAAAAGCTTGTCCTTTGGACTGAAGATTTTATGTGATGCTGGCTCCTTTGCCAAGGCTTCAGGATCTTACACTTGCTCTGCTCCTTGTTTAGCTGTGTTTGGTGAAACTGTAATTGTCACATGCTGATAGAGAGGGGGATGTTGGTTCATTTCCTTCCTTGCCTGGTTTTCGTAGTAGGAGGATGCATTGATTTTATAAGATGTAATTGCATTGACTGCTCTTGTTATCAGGATTGATTGTATTGACTGGAGTTGCATGTTGTTATGTTTTCACACTCTTGCGTTGAAATACAGTTTTGCTTTTGCGGGTTTTTTTTTCCTCCATTATGAGATTATTTACAGTATGTTTTGAGCTAAGGTTCTTCTGCATTTGATTTATCAACTGCTAGGATTGCTCTGAAATGCCGTCAAAAGTATTCATACTGTCTACGTGACAGTAACCACTAGAACCGATTGCTGTTGACCCCAGCCATGTCAACCATCATAACCTTCCCTCAGGTTAGGAGGTTGAAGCCAGGAAATACATTTCAGCTTCTTATTCCTGTGTGTCACGTCCTTATTGCAATACATTTCAATTGTTCATTAGGGAATTGGGATAGTTGAGAGTACCACAGTGAATAAATAATAGCAACTAGATGTCTGTAGAGCATGACGCTAGTAGCAAAATGCAGGGGCTGTGCCATTTGAGCCCTTGAGGTGAAGGAAATTATGAAGATTTCATTTTAGATGTGGTGGTGATGCGTAAGTAATTTGTGGCTGTGTGTATTTACTTGGATACGCATGAGAACTGGAGGGGGGGTGGTTAAGGCTGACATTTTTCAAACTTGGGAGCTTAGAATTAGGTACTTAACCCTATATATAGGTATGTCAAAGGAAGTAGTCTGGTTCTAAGAGCTGATGAATACTGAAATTATTGAAATCTGTGAGTACCCAGTGTCTCTGAAAATTAGGCCAGTTCTATTTAGCTGCTCAAACATTGTTTTGGGCTATAGTTTTCAAGGACATTTTAGAGAATGGGAGAAAATGCCATAGCCTCTTTCAAAAACCTTTCCTTGAAGTGTCTGATTTTAGCTACTGAGGTGGAATTTGAAAAATTATACACACTGCTGTGGCTTTTCTCCTGTTCAAATCAGTGTGAGAATTACGACTGATTTCTGTGGGAGCTGGATTAAGCTGATATATGCGTAAAAACCTAACTTCAAAATTTGGCTTAAATCTTAAAAGCCATGTCCTTTCTTTCTTTGTGAACCCCACTGATGCAGGATTTAAAGAGCATTTACCCAGATTCCTTGCAATGAGACTGTATAAAGCCATTTACGCAGTTCCCCAGCAGAAAATGCTTTAGCAACAATTGTTGAGAACTTTGCTTTTGTATAGTTTCTGATTTTCCTTCCTTTACATTAAATTTTCCCCTTTTCTCCCACTTAGTGTTCTGTAACATTTTGAATTCCTTCTTTAAGTTGACATATTTGCAAAGACTTTGGGAAGAGATCTGAAATGCCTTGGAAGGAGCTGCTAATAGCCTCAAAGATTGGATTAGAGGACATATACATACCGTCTGTGTCGTCTTAGGTCTCAAGTAAAGTCTTGTTTAAAGTAAAATACCAACTGTCTTTTGAAATGCCATCATTCCCCAAAGTCCTGTTACAGAGCCCTAAATCCCGAATACAGTATCTCTACATCTACAGGCAAAGGACAAAGGGTCAAAGACATAGTTTCTCCTTATTTAAGATTCCTCTTTCATTTTATTACAGGACCCTGGGGTAGACTCTCTCTTCAAGTCCAGTCTTCACCGATCACATGCTAATAACTTCAGCTGAAAGAGGGCTCTACCCTAATGTCATTATACTCCCAAGCAATGATTGATTGTGTTATAGTATGTTTTTGAAACCTAATTACTGTCTCAGTTTGTATTTGAGCTCATTAATCTTCTAGCCTGTAAATAAGTAAAATTGACTAAATAACTGAATTTCTTTAATGATGGGTTCAAGTTATCTTTATACCTACTGTTTTGTATTAACCTTTTTATTGCCAGAAATGATTTTTATTTTTTTTTGTTAGTGTTTGCTTCAGTTCTCATAAGCTTGCAGGCTGGCAATGCACCTGTTTCAAACATTTCTCTCACCAAATGTGTTGCTGGTAGTGAACAGACAGACCCAGCCTCCCAGTCCTGCTCAAGCCAGAGGGCTGCTTTTAGAGTCCCCTAAGAACTGATCCTCCCTACAGCTGTAGTCTGGCAAAAATTAACTGTGAAAGCTGGTAGGAAGGTACAGAGCTAGCTCTCCATTTCCCTTAGGAGGTGGGTAAAAGAGGAGAGGAATTTTTCAGAAAACTGCTTATTCTGTATCCTCTGTTTTGAAAGCATGGGTCTTTGGACTGGTCAGCCATCTCCAGGTCTTCGGGGTGCCGTTGCGATGCTGGATGCCCCCAGCTGTGACTGGCAAAGAGCTGGTCAGTCCTGGGGATGGCAGCCAGACCACAGCAGCCCCCTGTTTGCGCAGCAGTGCCTAATCTTTAAGTCTAGGACCTTAGCCATGCATTCTGCCAAAAAGCATCACCAAGTCCTCATAGCAATATGCCCTTATACAGCCTGGAATGGCTCCTCAGCATGCAGTTTTCAGCCCAACGCCTCCCCTGTGGCGTTCAAGTCTTTGGTAGGTTTGACCACAGTTACTTGAGAGGTCAGCGCTCTCTGCAGTCCTTTTTTCTTACAAGTGCCTCATCTGCTGGATCCTTGCCACTGCTGACAAACAAATGAAGGCTCTGGCAATAGCCGGACTAAGCTTGTGGAACAAATTTCCAGGAAAAACAAGCATGACCACTAGCTTTAGCACAAGCAGAAACATATGGCAACTTCATCTCCTCACTTTGGTTCCCTCTAGTAAGCTGATTTAATCTACAGATACATGTACCTATTTAAATCCTCTTTCTACGTGCCCATCAGGAAGCGAGGCAACTGTGATTGATTATTTTCATTTATTGGGAAACACTCAGATAGTCTGGACGATGGGGACTTCATAAGTGCCCAGGTGGACAGGACATCTCGAACGCTCTCATGCTTGCCAGATGTGTTAGCTGTGACTCCAGGCCCTGATGAGAGACTTCAATTTGATTGGTGTCTTGCCGGAGCACTTAAGCATATGCTTATCTCTAGATATATGAATAGTCCCTTGAGAATGCCCATGTGCTTAAAGTTCGGCATGCATTTAAGTGCTTTGCTGGAGCAGGCTCCTAAGTCTTTCTGGGGATAATTAAGTCATGCCGAAAGCTATTTTACTGCCACGTTTTCTTTCTGGTTCACAGGATGAGAAAATCCATTCTCATCAAAATACCAAGTGGATCATTTTTAACCTGATTATTTGTTGAAGGATTCATGTCATTAAAGTGAACTTCTTTGCTCCTTCCTTCCATTCAATGGGTGCCTATATTTTTAATACGTCCTCTTCTATTGCTCAGCAATGAGCTATGCTGTAATTGAGCCAAACTCTACTTACATACCTGGCAGTGCTAATGAAAGGTGGCGACCTTTGGCCACTCCTCCAGTAATGAACCGCTCTACGGTAGGACCAGATGGTGCTTTTGCTGCCAAGGGTGCAACATTACTGAGGTTATGCAGGTGCAAGTGTATTTCTGGAAAGGTTTGCTGTCTGGGGGAGTGACGCAGTGGGATTGGTAGCCAGAGGCAGAAAATAGCCTTTGGGGGACAAATGGAAAAGAAACATACTCAGAAAATGGAAAATAGTGTTTGTGCAATTGGCATTATGGAGTGCAGACTAGATGGTTACAGACATCCTACTTCGCTATGTGCTGTAGGTAGGAACTTGTATACCTTTAGGGTTTGCGGGCAAATGAATTTGCTCAATTACTGCTTTGAAAGGTAAGAATAAAAAGCCTTACTGAGCCAGTATGGCCACGTGTGTAATGCTGCTGGATTTTCTGTGCAAACCCAAACAAGTGAAGGAATAGAGAAAACTCCGGGCTGAGAATCTGAAAAGGAGCATCGATCCAGTCTTGGACTGAACAAGATGCCTTCCACAGACGTCGCCAGAGGCGTTGGAGTCAATGCCCAAAGCCTGAGGTGGGGTGACAGGAGGAGGGGAGCAGCGCGTCTTGCTGCGTCCTCGGGTGGTTCTGTCTCCAGCCTCCTGATAAAAACAAGTATGTTCCGCTTCATTTCCTGTTTTGGAAAATAGGGGTTGAATGCTAAAAGGGCTAATTGCACATTGTTTTTAAAAATTAGTTTGATAATTCATCATATTGTAATTAAACTAATTAGAACACTATTCATTTCCAACCACCTTAATTAGGCCTCAACTTGGCAGGGAGCCTGTGAGACCAAAATGTTGCAATTTGTTAAACAATTGAAAGACTTTGATAACAAATGACTGTATTCAGCTACATTTTAGTTAATAAGATTTATATATTAATCTAGTTATACTTTGTTCCCTCAGAATTTGGCAGAGCTTGCAGGTCTTCTGATCCCCCTATGAAATTCCTGAAGTCTGAGTTAAAATAAGTGGAAAATTTTCCCAATCTAATAGAGCCTCTCCTGATTTTTGCACTGTAGCAGGCATTTGGAAGGCTTTTTAGTTTTTATTTTTCCCCTTTTTCTTCTAACAACAGAGTAAACAGCTTTTAAAAGCAAAGCTCTGGTTTGTGAAGCCAGAGGCCAGCCGGGGCTGGGGGTGTCGGGCTGGGGGTCGGTTTGCTTTTGGGGGCGCTGTTGGATCAGGTTGGTGGCCGCACGGCGGGGGGGACTCCGCTGGTACCCTTTTGGACCCACAGCCCTTGTCACATCCCCGTGACGAATGCTTGGCGAGGGCATGAGCTGGCAGCCCCGCTCTCACACGAGAGGTGGAGGGCTTCTGTGGCGTTTGGTTCATCAGTGAATTTCCCCGCATGCTCTCTTTGACAGCATAATGAAGTGATAATTACCTAAATGAATAAATGTTGATGGCTGAGATAAATATCCACATACCCCTAATCTATTTTCCTCTGAAATTGCTAAAGGAAATTTGGCTTTAATGGGGGGTATATGTCAATTTTTACAAATGATTGTAAATCTGTTTAGAGAGGACTTAGATGAGTCAGTCTCTGTTTCAGCAGTAAAAGTTACTGATGTATGAAGGCATAAGATGGACCAAAAAAAAAAAAAGAACAAGAGATTGTAATAATTATGTTTTTCAGTGTCACTACCTTTTGCAACATCTGGTTTGTTTCTGTTCTTTCCACATCCTGCAGATGTTGCTGAACACATGAAAAACACTGACGGGAGAGTATTTTAGCCAAGAAGCAATTTCAGTGAATAATATAAAAGGGTATCCTCTTAACTCTCCAGAAGTTGAGTAAGCAAAGGCTTCTAGTTTCATTGCTAGTAAAGATCAGACCAATAAGCAAATGGGCCAGGGGCCCTCTAAATGTGTCAGGAATAATCTGTTGTGGATGAAATAGAAAAGTATCTGGAAACAGTATGAAATAATTAATCCAAATTGAATCAGATTCTTATACCCTTCCTCAGCCTTGCTCCTTAAATAGTCCTACTGATAGAGGTTTGTGTTCGAGCTGCCAGTGTTTCCTTCCTTGTCCATCTCTGGTTCATATGGCAGAGAAAAGGAAGATTAGGGAAATGCGAAAAGCCTATATACATACCATTTTCATACTGTGGTTCAAGGTTGTGTAGCATACTGATGGATTAGGTTTTGAATTCTGTCTGTCCATCTACATCGCCAGCATACGTGCTAATCTGCCGGACAGTGGTTTGTCCAAAAAACAGGGCAAAGGACAAGGTACTGATGGCCTTGCCATGGACAGACTGCTGTTGCTGTAGCGGTAGGATGGGGAGATAGTTCTGTGCTTTGCCTTTACCGCAGCAAAGCTGTTTGCTGAAGCTGCCTTTAGCTCTTAAATAGTTCTAAACAGGTCACTTTGGCTGAGGCTGCTGCCTGGTTTTCCATCCTGATGACCTGCTGCATCACCTGTTTTCTCTGTCAGTGATTTTCCCATGGGTCCAGTCAACTTCCAGAGCCCTGGGGAATCTCCTGGGCTAGGTGGGTTCACCAGCAGGGAAGTTGCAAACCATCATCCAGCAACAGCACGGTTTTCTGCCCTGGCCTTGGTTAGAGCAGACCCCACGGTTCAAGAGAGGGCAGCGGAGCAGCTACTCCTTCCCCCCGTCATATCGATGGGGTCTGCAATGTCCTGGTTTGAGGTAAAAAAGAACCAATTTTCTTTTCAGGAATTTGACTTTTCAGTTAAGCCTCTTCTAGTGTGTTCTCCTGCAACGTGTTTGTGCTGCACAAATGGGACTGCACAGAAGCCTAGCTTTTCTCCCAGAAATAACTCCTCATCTTCTATCATTGATGTTAGAGTTCAGACAGAACTTCTTCTTCTTGCTGGCCTCTCAAAAATGGCAAAGTAGAAACCTTGAGAGCATGGCAATTAATGGTAAATTCCCCCTGATTTCTCAGTGGCTTGAGTTTCACCTCACACATTACATTCTGAAATGAGAGAGACTTAAGACTGATCAAACAGGCAACTCTGAAGCAGTCCTTGTCTCAACAAGTGCAGAAGCAAAGACCTTATCTGAAATGAATGAGAAGAGTTGGGAAAACTCTGAAAAAGACTGAGGAAGAAAAAAAACGCTATACATGATAGCTGTTTGTCAGGGAAAAATAGGACATTATGAAGGAGAGACTAGAAAAGCTGTGCTGGGACTAGAAAAGCTGTGCTGGGACTTAGCAAATGGTAGGACAGGAGTGAGTGGGCTGCAGAAAATATATCCCTTGTGCTCAGTTGTTGGTGTAGTACCTCCAACCAGTTGCAGAATAATTCAGAGGTTAATTTAAAAGCACATACCTGGGAGATAAGCTGAGTGCCCGAAATGGACACCAGCTACCCTTGCTGCCATAGAAAAAACTTCTTCAAACTCTTTTCCTTTTATGCAGATGAGCATAAATCAATGGTTGTTTTTCAGCAAAGAAGCAGCAGTAGATGGGAAGGTGCATAAACAGGTGCATCGTTTCTCTCCTCCCCTCTTGAGCAGCTCATTTTAATATACACCAGTTATTGCTGTGCATAATAATGCACATCTGTCAAACGCTTTCCAGAGTGCATGAAAATACACCTACAGCCCTACAAAGCTGGCGAGCCGCAGAGGAGCTGTGCTGCTCCTGTAGTGCCAGCGGAGCTTCTCCAAGTTGAAATCTCTCCTGTTCACACTCTGCTTCAGCCCCATGGTTTCTAGTGAAATATGTTATTCCTCTGCAGAAAACGTAAGGAGACGCCAGTGACCACCAGTGTCCCTGATGTAATTCCACAGAAATCTCTGACTCCCCCTGAGTCCAGGGCCCTGGAGAGCCCCAGTTCCGGAGGTGATGGGCACCTGCCAGGAAAGAATGAGGTCCCCTGGGTGGAATTGTCCCCCCAGATAGAGCCATTGCAACCCTAATAAAGGAAATGAGGTTGCCAGGGTGTGGTTGGAGACAGAATTTGGCCATATTTGAAGCGTGTGGAGTGACTCCAGGATGAGATCAAGACTTGGCCTCTCCCCCCAGCCTCCCCTTTAATATTATTTCTTTATAAATCAGCATATATTGCCTCACGCTTGCATTCCTGTAGCAGAGGCTGGGCCCAAAACCCTCTAAAGAAGTTAAGAGTTTTCCTTTTGGAGGCTAGATCAGGTTACTAGAGAAGACACACTATCCAACTGCAATAAACTGGTTCCTTAGATGTATTTTCGTTCAGACAAATCTCAGACTTAATGCTCACAACTGAATTTGAAAACCCCTTTTTGCTTTTACTTTGCTCCATCGAGAAGTAAAGAGGAGATGTGAAAAATACCCCCAAAAGAAAACCCAACACTCAGCTCTGAGAGCCTGTGTTTGGTTGGTGATGCTTTGCAGAGGTCACAGGGATTAATGAAAAACACAATTAGAACAACATCAAGCTGGGGGCCCCAGTTTGGCACTGAAGGATCCATTTGGGTATATCATATTGCATTATGTGATGTAAGAATGTGGGCTAGTGTAATCAAAATGTAACTGCAATCCTTACCAAAAACACCTGTTTAACCTCAGCTAACCCGGGAAAAGAGCTTTAGACTTTTTTTTTTTTTTTTTTTTTACTTTTGCATTGGAGACATACTGGTGAATGCGCAATAATGAATCTTCTGTTCGTAGGTCCTGGAAGTGGAAGTATTCAGAGTTTGTGCCCAGTCTGCCCCAAAATCTGTTTTATCTTCTTTAGCTATGTGCTTGCTTAACTAAGTTGTGTGCTTGGGAAGACTGCCGAAGTGAGGGAAATGGAGGCTGAAGATCTATTTTGATCTTCAGCCTCCATTTCCCTCACTTCGGCAGTCTTCCCGTGATTTCATCCGTGATTGGATAAATTGTGGCTAGTGGCAGCACAAGCATCTCCTGGCCCATGAACAGAGGACTGTGAGGTACAAAATGACTTGAGGAGGCAGCGAAACCTTTTGGCACTTTTTGAGGAAAAAGTGGTTTGAAAATGGAAAGCAAGTGATGAATAATGATCAGAACTCAGAACCCAGATTTGGGTTGAAATTGCCAATTTTATCACTCTCTGCACTGTGCCCTTGCAAACCTTCCCATGGTGATAAATGCTGAATAGGTGCAAAGGCAGGGTGGCTCAGCAGCAGGGAATAAACGTCCTGATGGTTGAAGTATCAATGTGGGACTGGAGAAAAGAGATTCTTGTGTTCCATTCTGCTGCAAGCTTTTTATTTTTTGTGAGATTAGGCAAATTATTTAGGGTGCAATTAACTTCACCTAATTTTAGCTGTCTAGAATTTAGTTTAGTTTTTAATTGCAGCCAGTCACTGAAATTCCTTCTTTCTTCAGTGATTCATCCCACTTCTGCAGTTACTTGAGGATGGGATGGTTTACCTTCTGAAGGCATTTCTCTCCCACAGTTACAAAGGAACACACATAAATACCCGAGATGGGATGCTCAGCTTTTAGTTAACTATGATGAGGTGAGGGGACTCAAGTCTTTACTTCTGGCACCCCGGTTGGTTGCTTCTGTAGAGCAAGGATGCTCATCCTTACCTGTTTCATCAGTGTAACTACTTCTAAGAATAAACATGTTAAGATTTAAAAGGAGTGTCTTTCTAAGACCATGCTGTTATCTTAACCTGTAATGGGCAAAGTGTTTCAGGAGTTAGTGGGACGCACTCACTTGGTTTTTCGTATTTCCAAAAGAAGGCTGAAAAGCCACCACAGGTCCTTCAGATTTTTGGGATTTTTTTTCCACCTCTGCGTAGACTAAAGCTTTTCTTCACTTGCAGTGAGAGCTTGGTGTAGAATTGCTGCTTGTACCTTGAGCTCCCTTACCCCCTTTTTCCATGTTGTGGTGATAAATTCAGGGTGCTCACTGCCTAAAGGAGATTTCAGGTGTCAGGCTGTTGACCGAAGAGCCCCAGTGCAGGATGCAGGTGGCTCAGTGAAGAGACATGGACCTGCAACTGAGGCTACATCCTGAGCTGGTGATAAATCAGCAAGCTTTATTGACTCCAGTAGAGCTATTGCCTTGGTTCCAGCCCAAAGTGTCTGGTGGATATATGGTATTTTTACATGTCCAAACAGAATCCTGAGTAAAGCACCAAAGATTTTGCAAGGTAAAGGTGTAGTTTTAGAAAAGTGGTCAGTGATAGAAAGCCAAAAAGGGATTTCTGAGACAATGCCAGAAAAGTGAGAGAGTTAGGCTATGTGTGTTAAAGATTTGGGGAAGCTGTTCTGATGAAAGGGCTCAGAGCTGAAAGGCCACACACAAATCTCTTGTGCGGGGCAGCAAACGCCGTTGCACCAAAACCCCCAGTTTGCTGTGCCCCGATTCTTACGTGTGACCTGCTAAGGCATTTTCTGCTTAAATACATCATGAGACCTTGTACAGGGTAGGATGGGAAATAAAAGGAGCATCAGCATAAACTGAATAAACAAAATACCGATACCCCCATGCCACCACCAGACCATATTACAGGGTACTTTGTAGTAAGTTCAGGCTTTGGTACAGCAGCGGTTACAGGGCCCATAGTTATTGCATGGAGTCTACACGTTGCCTATCTGTGCTGTGACTGATTTAACCAGCACTATATAAATCACTCATTCCCACAGGCATTAAATTGCCAATATTTTTTTAAAGCAGCTCACCAATTGTATTTTTTTTTTTTTTTCTTAAATCAAAGCAAGGTGAAACAACTTCCTGTGCTCTGCTTATGTCTTGTTTCAGGGAACGGTTTATCTCAGATGGACAAGAGTGTATCGAGTTCTCCATGGGCTTGTCAAGGCAAATACTTGTCAATGGCCTAAATACTTTTGTGAATATTAGGGAATAATCTCGCAAGAGGGATAAGAGCACAAGTTCCAGCTGACCCCTCCCGCCCCTTTCCTCAGCCCACAAAACCTGGAGGGATTAGTTACATTTTGAAACAGATGCCCCCTATAATTAGGGAGGAAGAAACATGGCTGCCTGTTTGGAAAAGACACCTTTGGGTAATGTATCAGCGGACCCACAGATCCATTGCAAAAGTGCAATCTGACAAAACCGCTTAAAGTCTCAACTCGCTGCTCCTCTTTCCTGACGGCACTTTATATCAATGAAGATGCCTCGTAGTCCTTCAGCCTAGAAAGGTTCAGACATGGGAGGGCCTGTGGAAAAATTTACAGCAGCCAAAAAGCCCAGGACTGAAATTTCTTTAATCTGATTGGACTTGTTCTTAACCCTGAGACATAAATATCCAGCACATTACACCTTTGATTTACTATTATGCATGTATCAGAGCAACAGCGGTCCTTTTGAATTATGCATTCTCTTAACAGAACATTAAACCTTATGGGGAGATGGAGTGGCCCAACACATAACTATTATCCTGACAGAGGGGAGGGTGAGATCAAGAGTAATGCTCCCAAGCTACAGAAACTCTGAGTTTTTGTTGGATTGCTTGAATGAGCATTATAAATAGCACTTTGTTCCTTCTCATTAATAAATAGTGTTTAGATTACTCACAAGAAACCTGATAGATGGCTCATCAAGAGAAAGAGGAGGGGTTATTATTTGACATAAAAGAATAACAACATCCCTAAGTCCTGAAACTTGCCCTGAAATTGCTAAAAGCATGCAGCAGGACTGTGCCTGAGTTTCTGAGAACAAAGCGGACCTTTTAATAACTTGATAATCCATTTGTTACTGGTTCTTCATATCAAGTCATGACCAAAAGTTACTACAGTACTACAGGAAATCAAGTTTGATTTTGTAATATAGTCAAACAAGTACTTTGGAGTGCCATGTCTAAGATCAATAAGGAAGCAGTAACTAAATTTGCTATCACATGATGATATTGATGTAAAAGCATAATGGTCAAAATTATAAAATCAATTTCATAATTTAATCGGAAATGTTTATTGATACTATTAAAGCTGAATTCACTAGCTCCTCGTATGCAGTTAATTTCTTACCTGTCAGAAAAACACATTGAAATATTCTTTCTTTTAAATGCGTGGAGTTAATTCAGTAAAAAAACAAGGAGTGACCTGTGGCTGGAATGGGCAGAGGATGGTTGTTAGATGGGGAGATGTGTGGAAATTTCTGGCGGTTTATAGTAAAATGTTTTACGCTTTACAGAGCGCTTGTGTTCTACTTGTGCATGCCTATGTGTGTGTAATGTAACTTTGGCAATAACAGTGCTTCTAACTGCAGTGTCACAGCATGAATCCTGACCCTGATGAAGGCAGTGGAAACTTTGCCGTCAAATTCTACAGAGCCAGGACTGACTGTTGGATAAAGGCTCCAAGATTTTCCTCCTACTACTCCATGGCTGCATGTGGTCAGGGGCAGAGATCTGAAGTGGTGGGTCCAGGCTGTGTTGTCTCCTTATACTGCGTATCCCCGGGATTGTGTAGTTCCTCCTCTGTGGTAGGCACTGAGGACTGAAGTAAATGTGGATTTGAAGGAAAAAAAAAGAAATGGTTGTCTTTGTCTTTACTCCCCCAACCCAATCAAGCCAGTGTTTGGGCTAAATCCTACAATGTGATGTGCGGTGGAGCAGGCAGAGGTGGCCACAGAGCAGGTCAGCAGTGTATGTGGGGTCAGGATTCCTGTGTGAGAGTAGCCCATGCAGTTGAAAGAAGGGAGAAGGCAGGGGGAGATTGATGGGTGGAGAAAATATCCACAGTGTGGACACAAAATGTGGTGTTCTGGGCTGTTTTCTCCATGATGCTCTTGTGAAGGAAGAGCACACAGGGGAAAGATAAAGCAGGGGCAAGTGAAGACACAACCTCACTGTGGAAATCAAGGGGTCATCACTGAGGCAGTTCTTTGGGAATAAGAGGAGAAAGGGAGTTTTCAAAAAAAATGTATAAATAAATAAAAAAAAATGGAAAAGAGATTGTTGTGTAGAATAGAAATTTCAGTTGGAAGGGACCTACAACAATCATCTGGTCCAACTGCCTGACCACTTCAGGGCTGACCAAAATTGTGTGATTGGAATTGACTGACCTAGAGAGGATGTCATGGACCATAAGTACCTAAGAGCTAGAGAAAGGATAGTTAAGACTGCCTAATTCTCTGCAGACTGTAGGTATAATAGAATAAATCCATTAATCTCAGGGAGCACTACTGAATTACATACTCCATACTGAACATATATGGTACTTCTGGTATTTAAATACTTCGTTTTAAAGGTGGCTGTCTGGTGAGAAGCATTTTCTGTTATCAGAGTATTTTTTCACTCTAAAACAATGAGTTTCTTTTGTACTCCATGTGATAGGAAAACCATCCTATCTGTTTACTCTCTGTTTCTCTAGTTATGTGAGATTGTAAGTCTTGCGTGTGAGCATATATTTGAAATTGATCAATATAAATTATTGATGCAGTGTTTTTTTATTTTTTTTTTTTTTACATAGCTAGTAAAAAAAGGGCAGTGCAAAAAATTTTACGTTAAGATTGCCTTACTGGGATGGAAAGATATATTTCATTCCTTGAAGTGAATGTGAGTGATGTGTTTTTGTCACGTACCAGGAACAGATCTAGGTACGCACAGATCATTTATACTGAGATTCATGTTCCTTGTGACTTTAAATCCTGTGTGAAGCTATTTTTGATAGGCCAGAAACCAGCTCACTCAGTGTCTCTGGGCCAACTGAAAATGAAATGCGGCTGCTAACCATGCTTTACCATGGCTTTCAAGGCACTCTTCAAAGATGGAGACCAGATTTTATAAGTGAGAACCAAAACTATTTGTAGGAAGCAATTTTTTGAGGGTTAAAATGTAGCTCTGGCTGCTCCTAAGTCTAGGCTTAACACTTAGGTCTGTTATGAGCCTTCTGCAGTACCCGACCTACAGGAGGCAGCTTAAACTGTCTGTTCATCAGGTATGAATCTTACCACAGGTACTCTGCAGAGGGGTTGTGAAATGGAGGGCCTTACCACACCTCTAAGTCTTTCTTTTTTTCCCTTTGCAAAGTAGCAGACACCATTTGGGAAGGCAACAATGAAATTCTCTGCTGTCATCTTTTTCTTTCATTATATTTATCAGTAAGAAATAAAACCATCTTTTCTCCTTGATACACTAGACAATGATAGGAGCAAGTGTAACCTGTTTCGAGGTTTGTGGAGTAAGGTGTTTTTAATATGACCGCCAAGAAGATAGATGTGGCATTTTTCAAAGTGGAAGCAAATTCAAGTCACTAAATCACACACACAGAGCAAGAGTTCCCTTCTCAAACATTTGTGGAAATTCCTTGGTGTCCTTGAAATGTGACCTTAAAATCTGAGATCATGAAGCATTTTTTTCTCTCTAGAATTACATGAGGATTTATGTTCAACTTGGTGAGTGAGACAATTTCTTGAGAATGTAGTTTCATTCTCCTCGGTTTGCACAGGCTTGTTTTCACTCAGCTTGAGCTTTTTAAAATTGTGTGTCTGGGTCTGCTCCATGGAAGTGTGTGTTCACTCCTCAGCTAATGGAGAAGAACAAGAACTGACAGAAGGTGCATTTCACTTCTGATATGTCTTGTAGGATGATGTGATCCATCCTCAGAAAATTCTTTCCGTTATGGAAGGAGTGTAGAGGATGAGTTTCATACGGTTATAGGAGAACCACGTGACTGTAGATTTGGGAGGTACGCAAATCCAAAGATGTTGTAAGCTGGCAATAAATGAACTACAAAGTTCAGAAGATTTTGATACCTATTAAAATGGGATTGTCTGCCTCAACATTTAAGGCTTTTATATGAGATTTAACTGAGGGAGTGCAGTCAATTAGTTAAAGATTAGACTATGGACTAAATGAGGTCTTTTCCTCACTCAGACTTTGTCTTTCTGAGTGCTAATTACTTGTCTGTATTTTAATTTTCCTTCATCATAAATAATAATGTGTGAATCATAATGGTCTTCTGTAGCTGAATTCAGGAAGGATTGTGTGAACCGCTGTACTATTTTGGGTTGGACTGCATTTGAGGAATGGGAATGACAAGATTTGTTTTCGTAAGACAAGTAGCTGAGCCTTTGACATCTGATTTGGAATATTTGTCTATATAATACATATCAGTAAAGCAATTTGTATCCAGTTTGTATCTGAGATGTCATATTTGACTGATATAACTGATTTAGAAACCGACTTACCAGATTGTCCTATGTATAGTAGAGAGGAATGGGGCTGCTGTACTGTGCCAGGGTGAGGGGAGAATGGAGGCTTTTTCTTGGAAATGTTCTGACATTTTGGAGACGTGTTTAGAGAAGCCACAGGAATGCCGGGATTAAGACCCTGAATGCAGAATGTAAGCTTAAGGAGATGGTGATGGATTGCTTAATTCTTTTATTACGACCCCATACTGTGCTGTATTCAGTATAGGTTACCATCATTTCCAAAAGATGCAGTTGTATCTGAGAAGAGACTGAATGAAAAGGGCTGTGAGATGAAACTAAGCCTAAAAAGAATATGAAGATTGACTAAAAATTTCAGTCTTCTAAAGGAATATTTTATGTAGCTCAACTAAGTTATATAAAATTTTAAATAACATAGTCGAATCTGTGCTTCTATTGTGGTGTCATAAAGCCCATAATAAACATTTGGTTCTTTGTCTACCATGAAAATGCAGTGCTGATGCATTTTGCTGTGAAATGTGGTAGACTGAGGTCATGGAGATATTATCAGATCTTTCATCACCATGCATCCAGGCAAATAAAATGTGAAAATCAGTTTTCAAAGCCCAAACCTCTAAAATGTCACAATGGTTTCTGAGTTTTAAAGCTTGAAATTGCAGCTCTCGGTGAAATGCCTTGTGCTGCACTGTTAACATTTGTTAGATGGCAGCAAAAAGGCCACTTAGAGCAATCAGGGTGATTTTGTTTGTGTTTGTTTTCATCTTCCATTAGTCTATGACAAAGTATGAAATTTGCCATTTTAACCATAACTGCCCTATTAGATCTGTTGTCTCTTCCCACAGTTTTTGTGGAATTCTGAATTCGGTGCCCATCTAGATGACGGTTCTTGGCCTAAACCAGATGATAGAAATGCACCAAAGGGAAGTGGGTATGTGACTAGAAAGCACAAACATTAGTAAGTCGGGACAGCTAGAAATTTGGTGATGTCAAAACATCGTAATGAATCTGCTGTATAACAAAATGGGGCAGACTGGGGGAAAAAAACCCAACCCTAAGCAGTTAAATAGCACCTTTGTTTAAAAAAAAAAAAAAAAAAAAAGGTAAAAAAAGTCACTTTGTCATGGGGGAAAGCCAGGATACATAAATAGACAAAAGAATGTTTAATGTCACAATATGACTCGGGAGTGGTGCTAAAGCTTAATCAGCCATATAGTTTGCAAGCTTTCCCACAGCTAAATTGATGGCCAAGCCTAAAATAACTCTGGAGTTGAGCTGAGATAAATTTTTGGATACTTATGTGGCTCATCTCTCCCTTCCTAAAAGTAGGAAACAATCAAGATGACAGTTTGTCAGGGAAGTCCTGCAACTTTTTTGGAAGAGCTGAAAAAAAATTGCAAGAATGTTTTGGTAGGGTGTTCAATTTCTGGACCTGTAATGTAAGAAGGTGTAGCAGAAGAAATGTTAATGGAAGATTAGTCTGGCAGCTTTCATCCCAGAAAAAAAAAAAAAAAAGAGGAGATCTGATTCAAAAGATTGGCTTCAGTTTGGGGTTGACTTTTGAGTTTCTGAGGAGATTTTGCTCCTCTAACATATACTTAAGCACTTAGGAATTCCTTGTCTTTAACCTGATGGTATAGGCTCTGTCTGTAGCTGGTGGGAGAGAAATGATCACTTGCATGGAGTGATTCATCTGTATTGTCCTTGACAGTTATTTTAGGATGGGCTGAATCACACCGTGAAGATACCTATCCATCTCTGCTGGTTGTAGGCAGCTTTGATGACTGGCCTAAACTGACACACGGAAGTTTTTGATGGCTAATGTGAATGCAGTGTGTCCTCCCTCAGTGACTCTGTAAGTCCACCTCTGATCCAACACGTCTGCTTTTAATAATCCAAAGTAAAAAAAAAACAAAACCAACCCTCCCCTTCTTAAACATTCATATTAATTAGGTGTGAAAATTACTTTTTGGATCAGTTCACTAGCACTTCAAGATTGTTTAACTACTCTAAATGACCTGAGGCATATCAACCAAGATAGAGCAAGTGGGAAGAGGGAAACAGAAGTACCACTTTTTGAAGTATGAAAGAACGGTATGAAAATAGTTCCTTCTCTTTTGGTTTTAATATTTGCTTTTGTTCATCTCTTGAACTTGAAAATCTCATCAAACAATCTGTCAACACCTGTACAGTGAACAGAGCCCTTTAGCAGGAGCAGTAAAAGGAAGCCATCAGTAGTTGGTCCTGCTTGTAATTTTAAGCATATCATTCAATCCCCTTACGCTGGTAGGACTTCTCTTAACAGTCATTGAATGCGTGCATGTCTGTGAAAGGGCTTTTTCCTCCTTAATTATATGAATGTGAGTAACCCGGCAGAAAGCAGCTGTATGCAGGTGGCCTAAATTCCAACTGTGTCCCCTGTACCTGCTCAGTGCAGAAAGCTAGCTAGCCTCAAAAAACAGCTCAGGTCTACTTAAGGTGCTGAGTGGGGAGCTGCCTACAGCTAATTAATAGGAAGCACTAAGTAAAATAGTGAATTAGAAGACATTTCCAGCAATAAGGAATGGTTCTGACCAGGAACAGGTTGAGAATAGCGTTTCAGAAATAAATTGGGGAAAAAAATAAAAGGTACTGGAGTTAATAAGCCTGTGCTCAGTACGCTCTCCGATCCCACTGAGGGATGGGTTTAGTCCTGATACTTGATTCAGGAGAGTGATACCAGAATCGTGGTGCGGAGAATCAAGTAGCCCATATGTCTGCCAGTACTTCAGTTACTGAAAATCTGTTTTGCAAATGCTTTGTAAACCTGTGACGGTGGAGCTTTTTTGGTGAAGTACTTCCAGGACATCCCTGCAGTAAGTAATTGTAGTTTGCAAATCAATTCACTGACTGGTAGGGGGACGGGGGGGGGGAAAGATTGTGTATTGCTTCTTTCCCTGGTGTTTCCTGTGCCTGAATACTATAAATCATAACACATTTTAGCAGGATGGCCAAGTGATTTTGCTTAACCTGAAGTTTGCTGACCTTTTCTGTTTGATGGGGGGGTCCTTAAGATAACATTCTGTTTCTCTTGCTGGGTAATTTTACAGTGTTTTGTTGCTTAAAGGGTATTACAATATTCTGGTAATGCTGAACTCCTCTTGCTGTGAACCTAAAAGATTTCCTGGAGAAGGGTTTACAATTCTCACAGAACTGGTTCCCAGGAGGTGCAGGCGAAGAAAGCTCTTTGATTTGACGTGGATTTCAGTATCCTGGGGACAAAAGTCACCCAAATGACTAGATCATCTAATCCAGTCCTTTGCCCAGAGCAGGAATGATTCTGTCTTTCTGGATAGATGCTTGTTGAACTTGTTCTTACAAATCCCTAGAGCTGAAGACTTCATATGCTGTTCTTCCCAGGTGATCTAATTTGATTCTGCACTCTTATGATCAGAAGCTTGTTGCTGGTCTCCAACCAGAATCTCTCAGATGGTGGTTTATGCCCATATGCCCATAAATTCTAGTTTATCCAATCTGGACATAAAAAACAGATTATGCTCCCCCCCCCCCCCTCTTCAACCTCTTTGATTCACAAGGTGGTCTTAACTCTTTTTTCGCTTGTGACTACTTGACACCTCTTTGTCGAAAGTCAGAGTAATTCAGTGTTAGATACTCAGTGTCAAGGATGTCAAAGCTTATTCTTCCATGTCCCTCGTGAAATAAAGACTGCCTGTGCAAATTTAGTATTCTGCAGGCACAGAGCGGTATCAAGATCTGATTCTGCTTTTTGCTGGTAAGAAAATGCAGTACGTTTCTGGAGATCCAAAGAGAGATCTGGCAAGGATTCTTTTTCTGCTAAAAGCCTGCCTGCCTGTGAGTGAGTCTCTGCCCAGCAGATTGAAGCATGAGGCTTCTGCTCATGAAAATGCGATCTTTTATGAGAAAGAGAAAACTGTGATCTGGGGTTCTGCTCTTTTTTCAGTTCCTTTTGATTGGCAAGAAATGAGTACACACTTTAATTACATCTGGCCTTTTTACAACATGACTAAGCTGTCCAACAGATGTCTGCTTTGGGTCCGAACAGCATGAACATATGACAGGGAGGCAAACAATAATCTCGGGGAGTTTCATCCCTCTTCACGCAGATTTGGTCACACTATATCAAACGCCTTTGCAAGTTCTTTATTCTTTTGGAGAGTAACATTGCCAACAAGTAGCTTCTGAATCTGGGCTCCTCTTACAACTTCCAAAAGAATAAAGCCCTCTCTGGGAAGATATCCTCAGTTCGCATCTAATTGCCACTCATAACCTGACGATGCACACAGGGATGGAAGCTTTACAGGCCACACTCTGGCAGAAATCCTTAAGGAGGACTAGGAAATGGATACCATCAGGCCAGATTTGGAGGACTGGAAATAATTTACCCATAACTCTTGATTTAATCTATCTGTCTGTTCAAATTCATCTCTCATCTAATCAATCTGAACAAGAGGACTGAAATTCTGGAAATAGTGTGTTTATTAGTTTAAAAAAAAAATAAATAATAAAAAAAAGTTCTGGAAATATGTGTTTTAACAAGTTGTTGAGTTAGCAATTCTTTCTTACTCTACAGCCCGGCTCTGCCACACATACTGTAACTTTCATCTCCAGCCAGAAAACTTCAAAGTACTTCTGAGGTCAAGGGCAGTGTGGCAACATGTATTAAATCAAGAGTTCCCAGATCAGTGTACGTTCTTGGATGTGGACATGGACTGCAATGTACGATGACATTGTAGAAACTAGACGAAGCTAGCCACTTGGAGAGATTAATGAGTTGGGGCTGTACCAGCCTGCAGAGCTGAGAGGGTTGAGGGTTGGCGTTGTTTGTTTTTTGGTTTTTTTTGTTTTGTTTTTGTTTTTTGTTTTGTCTTGTTTTGTTTTTTTTTTTGTTTTAACTACTGTGATTTAAAGGGCAGAAGGCACATACGTGACTTCAGTATATTGTTCTGTAGCTTGCTTTATTAGATTGGTGAAATTCATGTAATGCTGCTGCACAACCCAAACTGGTAAGCAAAATCCTCTGAAAAGCAGGGCAGGAAAACAGTCCTTTTCCAAATGTAGCTTTATCAGAAACATAATGAAAACCTGCTTTATAAGGTGAAACAGTCATCTGTAATAATAGTAAGCTTGCAGCGATGCTCTGAATTGGTTGGGTTTGCTCCCACTTCTAGTTTTTGTTCTGTGTGGTATAATCTCATTTTCCATTCGTAACCAGCATGTTCTTTCTGTCCTGAGCACGCAATGCAGGCTAGTCCTTGCCTGATGTATTTGCGCTCAGAGCAGTGTAACACGGGGGCTCTTAGCTTTATTAGGCAGCAATAAAAGTTGTCACTTTTCCTCCAAGAAGGTAGGAAAGAAGTAGAATGAAAAACTTACCTATCTTGCTACAGAAACAAAAACAAAGCCTTACAGTAACTGCCAAGAGTTGACACATTATCAACTAATGTGACAAACTAATATTCTGAAATTGTCGTCTTTAACCTCGGAATTACCAAAACTCATAGCGAGAAGAAAGAGTTTTTGCAAAACCGGAGCTGCCCCTGAATCCACAAAATAATATGCACATAAAGCCTGCTTTCATCCCTTGAAAATACAAGTGCTTAAGTAAGGTTTTAAATAAGATTTTCATTACTGTAGACTCCCTCTAGGGCTGATAGAGAAACAGAGGGAGGGCAGCTTGGCTTTTGGGTGCATTGAATCGTTCTTTGGCATTGCCTGTCTGATTTAGGCACTTCAGTGAAATGCATACAGTTCAGCGTGGTGGGTTTAGCTAAAAAAGTGCATGACCGTATGTGCGGGATATGTGGAGTACCTGACTGTCTGCTTTGAGTGTGCAACTGCAGGCTTTTAATTTTTTCTGCAAAAAAAATTGCAGCAAGGATAGGGAAGAAGAATCTTCACAATATTTATGTGAATTTGCGTGCATTATGTTCTCAGTCTTCCTGCAGATATTAGAAGGTGGTATATCTTATACATATTTAATATTTGCTTTGAAAAGGTCTCTTTAAATCCCACTTCCAAATTCTCTTAGATATCTTGATTCTCAGGGTGAGCTTAGTTAACTAAAGAGAGAATAATAAAGTTAATTCACGGGACCGGTAACTTGGCTGCAGTTTCAAATATCCACTCTAATTGCCCCAGACTGCCAGGTAACTAAGTTGGAATGTTGATTTCTCAGAAAACCTCTTTTCAAATGAATCACCCTCTTTGCTTCAGGCAGAACTTTGCTGTTCTTCAAGTTTCCCATCCACCCCTTGGCCGCTCCTAATTTGGTATGGGTGCCAATCCGTCATAATTAGAGTGGGAATATGAAAGCACAATGCAAGTGAGCTTAAATAATATTTCTGAACTTCAGCTAAAGCATGGTTTAGATTTTCAGCCCCGATTCAGGTAGTTTCTATTTTTGCCAAACAAATTACCTCATTGCTGAATAAAATGGCTATCTTGCCTCATCAGCATTGCTCTGTGAAAAAAAGAAATTAATCAGATTTCCTGCCGTTCCATTAGCTATTTTTTTTGTTTCATTTAATATTTCAGCTGCCTCCAGAATGATTTTTCTAATACCAAAAGGGCTTAGTCAATTTTCAGGACTAACTACTTGCAAAATGTCACTTTAATAAAGCAGGTTTATTGCTGGAACTTGGCACAAAAAGAAAAGCTGAAGCAATGTAAAAATGTATTTTGATGAACTTTAAAAAAAAAAAAAAAAAGGAGGGGGGGACAGTCCTGGTTGTTTCTGAATGCCCTTGATTTCTGTAAAAACTGAGTCAAAATGCTACTCAGCATTTTTGGTGTTTGGATTCTTCATATACAGAAATCAGGAGAAACATTGGGATACCTGAAATGATAGAACTGGCAGTCAGTCCTCATCCAGCCCATCAAAACAGTCTGGTCTCCAGGGCAGATTCAAATCCCAGTACGATAAAAGGCCAGGACCACCACTGTCAGCAGAGGCATCTTTGGTTGGCATCTTTACAGTATTATCCAGCTCCGCTTTAAACTTATATGGTTTAAATTTATCCATTGATGAAAGGTTTGGATATAAAGTTTGACACAGAGTTTCCTCACGTGTTTCATGTTGGTAGATAGGGAGCGAGCAACAGTTGTTATTCAATCAGTTTATTTGCAGGGATGAAAAAATGCAGTTTCAAAAGAACTAAAACTATTCATACAAAAAATTTCTGAAAAAGACAAAGTCTTTTAAATTTCTTATTCTGAAATAAAGTTTCAAGTCTAAAATACATCTAAATTAAGCATATTAAAAAGGCAAAAATACAATCAAAACAAGAAAATCCCTCGAAAATCAGCCATGGAGAGAAATGCTAATGTTCTAATTAGTCCTTTCAGCTGATGTTGTTTTGTTATTTTACGGAGAACGCCCATTTTGTTCTGGGTTGGTTCCAAAAGAGATTTCTTTTCATCTGTTTGTGGACTATGGCGCTCAGGTACCCATCTGGCCTGTGTCGGCCACTGGTGCCCTGCTAGAGCACTGTGTCAGGTGGGACGGTGTCGATGCCAAGCCAAAGGACAGGCAGCTCCTTCTCAGAGCTTTTTCCCTCTTTGCTTTTCCCTGCCTGTAACCAAGCTGCTTGTGTAAGGTGAACGCTTAACTTTCCCAAGCAGCCTTGTCTTGGTCTTCTTTAAAACTGCTAAATGAAGGAAACGAGGACGGAGAATTCAGTTTTGTGTGCGTGGTGGTTTGGCATGAAAAAGTCTCTCACCTGCCATTCATCAGAAATAGTCACCAGCTGCTCCCAGGCTAACGTTACAGTGTCAATGGGAGGTCTTTAGCATAAGAGAGAGAAAAAGGTCTTTGCCAAGATGTTAAAAAACGGAGTACAGTGAAACTGGAAACTTCCCTTGATAGTGAGCACATTATCTAAGCATCTTATTACAAATTACTCAGAGCCCTTTTAGCAATTTTTTTTTATGTCTTAAGGGGATTTAACTAATTAGGCACAAAGTCTTATGCTCGGGATTTATTCAATCATATTTTTTCACTTAAGGTATGGCAAGTCATCTGTTTTTTTCATGTTCTGGTGGTCATTTGTGGACAAGGCAGATTTAGCTGGGAGGAACCCAGCTGCAGTTACTAATAACGTTCAGCAGTGCTGACTACCCATGCTTGCTGCGCCCAAACTCCTGTCGGAGTCAGCTGAAGACCTGCGTTCTTGCTAGTGTGCAGTTCTGGCCTGGCTGCTTGGATTGACATTGTCACATAGCATCGGTGTAGCTATACGACCAGATTTTGAGCATACAAAGGTGGCAAGATTGGGTCACCAATGCTGATGTTGTTCCCCTCGTTTGGAGAACAGGAGCCCCCCACCTGCCTGATGGTGTGCAGACTTGGTAGTCCTGAAATGCTCCAGCTTGCAGTGGAGAAGCAGCAACAACTCAAGGACCTTGATAGGCAACAGGGAGATGCCTTTACAAAACAGCCTGAAGTATCTCAGTTGAGGATCTTCCCTCTGCCTGGTGCTTACGTACTCGAAGTAGGCAGTGTGGTAGCTCGGTTTGGAGTTGGATTGATACACCTTTGTAGAACACATTGCCTCATTTACTAGTGCTAAAACATGTGCATAGAGACAATGACTAGCCTTGGACCTTCTGCACAGAGTCCGCAAGTGTCCTTAGGCCATGTACTGACCTGTGAAAGGTCACTAAGAATAGGAGACCTATTGTTTGTGGATTTTAATTACAAATTTTAAATGTATGGAGCCCTGTGGATAGATTGAAACCCACTTCTAATCTGACAGTTCCTGCTGTTTTCATTGAGACCTTGGTGATCTCACAAGAATTTCCACAGTAACCAGTAGTAAGGTCACTGAGATCTTTGTATTTAAAGTAGGATCATACAGCAGGAGAGCACAAAGGATATACTAGAGAGTACTCTGTGTCTTCAGCCTCTTGGACCTGCAGTGGGGTGGGAAAAGCAGCTTTGCAGACTTGTATCCAAAATCACAAGATTAATCCATCCTTGCTCACGTATCTGTCTGTAAAAATCAACACTGTGTTCTGAGTTGCAGAAATGTAGGAATATATTTGATGTATGAAATTGTTTCTCATTAGAATTTGTTACCATCAGGTGTTGCCTAGCTTATAAAGGCTTTTTGAAAAGCATTTGTTCTTAAAGAGTCAAAAATATGTTCCTATACTTCCATTTCAGGGTTAGCTAATTCAGTAGTTAAAAATAATTTTAAAAACTACTAATGGTCAAATCCTCAAGTTATTCTAGGCTCACGTGAGGTGAAATTTGCAGTTGTTTTTTGATGAGGTATGGACTCCTCCATCACATAGGGATCTTTGAAAGTTTTTCTTTGGTTTCCTGCCTAGTGGTTAACTCAAAAATCCAACTGTGTTCATCCAAGCATCATCTCACGTCCATACAGCAAAACTTCATCCTCTCACCTGTCGAACTCAGCAGCGTTGGGGGCCACACGTAGGTTTCCACAGAGCTTCACTTCATCTAAGGTAGAGGAGGACATCAGTGATGCATTCATTTAACCCAGTTTTGGTTAATTTAATTTGGAAAACCAAGCTGCAAAAGTACTAAAATCTCACTGCTCTTGACTTTTACTGAACATGTTGCATGATATCTCAAACAACCAGAATCATCTGGCACCAACTATGTTTGACTTACTGTCGTCCTAAAAGGTGTATAGGAAAAAAATCAATATCTGTTTTGTTTCACGGTAGAAGATCTCAGCATTTTGCAGCCTAACATATATTTTAGTGGTTTCATTGCACCACTAAAGGTCAAGTACCATATCTGTGCCTGTGATTTCCTCTACTGCTTTAAAGCACATCCAGGGACTGTAACTCTTTAAGCTCTTTCAGGGCACAGTCCTGTTATACTGAAATAAGTGGGGGGATTTTTTTGGTGACCAAAAATGAAACGTAAAAAAAAAATTTGTGCACTGTTTCTGGAGCTTTGCTTCAACTTTTTCTCGTTCTCAAATGTAATATTTAGCGGTGATTCTATAAACTATGTGCTTAATTGTAAGCTCATGGCTCAGCCCATACTACAGCTTACAGAGCCAGGGACTTGAATAGGTTCAGATCTCAATCTGAATGGTAGCAGATTGTCTTTGTATTAGGTATTTCTTGATTATAAATGTTACAGTGCTTTTTAAGGAATTTCAGATCTTGCATATTTTCTTAGTGTTATTTCCTGACTCAATTTATATTCCATCGTGTAAGCCGTATTGCAGCTCTGGTTTGTAGTATTTGCATTTTCCACTTCTTCTATTTGTCTGTTACCTGATATGTTATATTTTCTTATTAGGAACTTACCTGATGAAATACTTGACATCACAATATCCCGTACAGCTAATTCCAGACAAATTTATAAAGATCAGATAAACCCCACGCTTGTTTACTAACCACTTTTGCATTTTATTGACATTTCTGGTTCTGCCTGCTTTCATTCTTTATTTGCTGTGATGAAGGTTTTACGCTCCCTGATTTATTTGGTGTAGAGTACCATTATACATACGAAAGGTACAGTATAAATCAATCAATAATAATAATAATAAATAAAGTGAAGTTAACATTCCACTTTATGATTTTCTAAGCATCAAAACACAAAGTCTCTGTTGACTGTCAGACATTAAATAAAGCACTACACAAACACACCATCACACACCTCTTGTTACTGACTTGATGCAATTAAACTCCAGGCTTAAGGGTGGCCTCACAAGAGTTTATGACATGTCTTTTGTTGTCCTATCTTTTACTTTTAAACTGCATCTTGTAAATCAATTTCTATTATAATTCTCATAAAAGGGTATTTCATTCAGTAAAGTTTATGCTATGGCAGGATCAGATAACAGTAGCCGGTTCCCCTTAGCTTGTTTGTCCGAGCCATGTAGGACATGCGTATCTCATAAATTGCTCTCCCTGGTTGATGATGCATCTATGGCTGCTTGCAGGAAACTGTACTTTTTGTTAAGTTGAGAAGCCTGTAATTCTTAAAGTGATCCCTGAACCTTATTTAATGCTGCAAAACACTACAGGAAAAGGGGGTTGAACTTTAATGTCTGCAAGGGGGAAAGTAATAACTTTCCCCATCTCTTCTGTAAGTGGCTTGGGCTATGTGATGAATGCAGAACCTTCACTCACAAGGTTTTCCTGATATTATACACTTGTAGCAAATAAGGTTAGAACCTTTAAAATATAGCATTTAGTAATGTACTGGAAATAGCTTCTTCTCGATTCCTTTAAAGGTCACTGCATTTGCTTTTCAGTCGTAATTTTAGTTCAGGCCTCTACAGAGTAGAACTGAGAGCACGCTTGGCAATGTTCTCTCAATTTCCCCAAGACCGAAAATAAAATGGCAGGGGACGTTCATATATAGTGAACAAGTGTGTATTGTGTGTGTGTGTATGTACACTTACAGAAAAATGTTCAAGTTTGGGAGTACGTTAGTAGACCAAATAATCAGGCATAGACACGAAACACAGAGAAATAATCAGTTTACTATCTCCTGTTTCCCTCAAATCTTTCTTAGCATGACCTCACTCCCTTCCACCACCCAGAGCTTGCAGATCTCCAGCCTCCCCAGCCAAAGAACCGGCCTGTTACTGACCTTGTAATCACGTTTTGCTTAATAATACAGCCTTGCTATGAAAAAAGAGATGTGTGTTTCTTTAGCGATTTGGTTAGGGCATCTAAAATGAGAAAAGGCATTGAAGAGTAATGAGTGGCTGTAAGATATATTTTTCCTCTCACGCTTAGGAAATACCCTATGGCTAGGAGAGCAGTGTGTTTCATAGTTGGCCTGAATTTGCCAATAATGCAAAGAATTTATTAAGAATTGAAGTTTACCCAGTAAGGACTGGTGTGGAATATTTGAGTAAGGTATTACATGTTAGAGTAGGGTTAGAAGATGGATGTTGGGAGCATCTATGGGGGTTAGATGGGCTGGGGGAAGCACGGTTTCACCTGAAGTGATGCAGATGAGAAACAGTGAAGACGGGGTTGCACGGGAAGGCTTGTGATTTTTTTTGGTTTTTTTTTTTGGCTGTGAAAAAGTCACACAGGCTCATATCCAATGAATACTAAGGCTCCAGACTTCTAATTTCAGTGCACAGATTAGGAGCCGTAGTAGCTGTCTGGAAAGGGGCCACAATGCTAGAGGTCGTTGTTTCAATACCTAAGCTGAACACATTCCTCCGAGCAGATGCCGTGACCCTGAGTTCATGTGCCTTTGCTCTCAGCATGGGGAATGGTTGGCAGCTGAGAAGACGAGGTAATTTTTTTTTTTTGCTGAAATAGGTCCTGAGCCATAATATTTTTTACACATGAACTTACATTTTAAGGCTCACCCTAGGCTTATAAAACAAATGCTTTTTTTAAAGCGCATAAATCAAGTTGGATGCCAGCTGGATTTTCCCAGGAGAATATTCATATTCAGTGACTGAAAGGATTTATTCTCTGTTTACATTTATGAGACTTGGCAACAGTTAATGGAAGTAGAGAAGTCAGCTATCTTCCTTTATAGCAGGTAACCATATCTCTTTGGCTGATCAAGATTTACAAACATCTTCCCAATTGATTTATTCATGTTAACATTACTACTGGTCTATTTTGAAACTCAGAAGAATGATGCCAATTTTCGTTTTTGTAAATGAAGGGGGAGAATTGCTTTTGTCAGCTACCAGCTAATAACTTTCCAAATAGTGTGTTTGGGGGGTTTCACTGGGCCATTTGGAAGATTTTTGGCCTGTTTTGTATTAGCCGAAGGACTCGGAGCTGCATTTTCTAAAGTGACCACTGAGAATACCTGATTGTTTAGATGTCCAGATAAGACATCTGGTTTTCAGCTCTCAGGTGCTCAGTATGTGGAAATCTACCCTCTTTGGGGTGTCTCTGCTTGAGCTCCAAATTGAAATAGTCTGATTATTGGTTATCCTTTCTGCCAAATCATTTCTCTCCTCCGATACTGTCTTTGCTCTGAGAGTATCTGTGCTTGGAAACCATGCTGGACCCCCTTCAACAGGGTGCTTACTGTAGCTGAGGTCTCGGATGCGATCCTTTAGCTAATGTGGACAGTAAGAGACTGGATCAAGCTGCATGTTTCAAACCCACTTGATCCTAGCAATGTGGCAGATGATGTGTCTGCATGAGCTGATGAACAAACCATACATGAATGTGGTGGAGAGGAAGTCTCATTCTGAAAGTTGTGGCTTTAGATCAGTGTCGGATCCTCAAAGATTTTGTGGAATGACATGCACTCTCATTTATGTGGAAACATATATTTTTACGGACCAGCTGCAGAGTATTGAAGGAGGTCTTGTAGACCACAAGTGGTCCAGGACCACACTGGAAGAGATCATGGATTAAGTCCGTTATGCTTGCCTGACTGGTTTACTCTTTGAATCTCTGTATTGGTTTATGTGCTCTGCATTCAAACCTAACCTATGAATACACCTGATTAATTACCTCAGTGCATTTGCTGGGTGAGGCATTTCACAAATATGCTAAAGCTTTAAAAAGGCCCTAAACCATCGATCCTGTCCTTCTAAAAAGCACTCTGTGCCACAGCTGGAGCACAAGCCACTTTGGAGATTGAAATACCATCATATACTCTCCTTTGCATCTATAACGGTCTTGCAACCTGAAGACAAATTTCTTTGCCAGCTTCTCGAGTGGAGGAGCTAACCCTGCTTACCATCCCTCACCGCGCAGAGTGCTGCCGGCCTCCCAGCACAGAGGGACCGTAGAATATATTATTCCATTAACACTTGTCTGAGTTCTGTTCTCTGCATATTAAAGCAACTGAGGAGATCAGTTATCTTCAGCTGGGGATACTAGGCCTTATTATGACTTTTTTTAATGTTTATCCAGAGCACTATGAACTTTCGTTCTCCAAAGGCAGCAATCAACAAAGATAAATGGAGTGGCAGAAAGCAGCTACTTAACTAAGCACTCGCTCTATGCAGCGCGGGGGTCTGAATTCAGCAGAGGTGAGGCTCTAAAATGAAAGCTAAAGGAGGGGCTGGGAGGCAAAAACCAGCGAGCTGAGATCACAGAGAAAGAGATGTTAATGGCAAAGATCACACACAACAAAACCAAACAAAATGAAGCAGCTAAAGAAAGTGATTATATAGATCTGAGCAGACTGTTGACTATGTGGAATTGCAATTATCTCTCGGGCTCCTGGGACCTTGCTCAGGGAATCATTACTACAAAACTAAGATGATTGTTCTCAGGTGCAGAACATATTGATTTTGCTGTTCTCCAGCATCCTGCAAAGCAACTGACCATGTCATTTAAGCGTTCGTTAACCAAACACATCAATAAACATAAAACTTTCAAAAAAGTAAAAATCACCTCATAAATAATTATAAAGGAGTGAATTATTACCTAGGAGCAAGTGTAATTGATGTCATTATAAATAAACCACAAAATATATCCTGTTCCAAGCTTAAAAATGTATGAAGGCATCCATCTACCTTGTTAAAAAATGATAGTTTATCTTGCCAGGAGGACAGTTTTCATAGCTGCCTGATTGGAAGAGGTGTGTGCAGAGAAGAGATTGCATTGTAAATATTTTTTATTTGCTTTATTTTTCCTTTTTTTTTTTTCTTTATTTTTATGTGAATTCAAAGCTTATAAAGAGAGAGGGACAGATAACGTTCGTTACAGCCAAGCTGCAGGGAGGGCAAGAAGAGTTTGTCTGTGCGGTTCACATCAGCCCTGACCTGCAGCGCTCCAACTATTGTAATCCTTGACCTTTGAAGAGCAGCTGTCACTAACAACAGGCTTTTTTCCCCCCTAGTTTTTTTTTCCTCTGACCCAAGGACTGCCAGGGACAAGCAAATTCATTTTGAATGTGTGATGTGAGGTAATCAGTAATGGCAAAGCACTCACATCCTCTGTTCTCCGATATTGCCTATTCACCCATAACTGCAATTAACACTAGCACGATATTAATGCAGGAGGAAGTGAGACCCTTGGCTCTCTGTTGACTGATGTCCCAACATACTTCTTAATCAGGGGTCCCTTCTTCTCCAAATAGTAAGACAGAGACAAACCCACTGGGTAGGTCAAAGGGGTGAAGAATGAAGGCTTTAGATTTGCGTTGACTGGTAAGTGAAAGGGACAGATAAATCCATTTGGGTAATGGTGGTCTTTTACTGCGTATTATTTCATACATGAAAGAAAACAGTTGAATACTTTCTTTGTGTGTACACTCATTTAAATAAGCACAAATCTGGGGCCGACCAACTCCCAGAGAAGTCAGTCAAAGACTGTCACTTGGATGTGAGATAGGGCTCATGCACTCCTTTGAAGGCGAGCTTTTAATAACCTTGGAAACTTCCACAACTTGTCATCCGAAGTGGATGGGGGGCTCTCTCCATCCCCCTTCTCCTGGATCCTGCATAGATCTGTATAGCAGAATGTCCCTCCAGGGCCACTGGGTTTGGGGGTGCTGTATTTGGATTGTACATAAACTGGAGATGTGACTTCACATTGTGGGATTTTGTGAAATGTAGTATTTCTTTATCTGTTTTTATCTGAGTGGGCTGATGTATCAGAAAACAGTGTTTTCTGTTTTAAAAGTCTCAGCAAAGAATCTGAAGGAAAAATGATTTTGTTCAAACTTTGTATATGTCCAGTGATACGTTTCTTTTCAGGTCAGATTAGTGCTGACTTGTGGCTCTACTTGAACCCTTGCGCATCCTGAGAGATTTTGGAGTCAAAAGGGGCTGTTGGTTGTTTTGACGCCCTGGCCGTTGTTGCTTTGGGTTATTCACATTTCTCTTCCCTCCTGCATCCCAACCCCCTGGCTTCTGTGGGGGTCTCTTTTTGCAGCTGTATTTTCACAGAGTCTTGAGACTCCTGTTCACATAATAAAATCTGAGTTTTCTCCGAGAAGATATTCTGATTTTTTTCACCCTGGATCAGGAGTAAAGCCATTGTCAAAACATCAGACTTTCTCACGGGGATTTCAGCAGTCTCTGCTTCCAAAGGCCTTCCATAAATTCAGAGTCCCGTTTTGCTGTCAGTTTGCAGTAAACTTAGGAGTGCATGGGCACTGCCTTGGAGAGATGAGAGTATGAAAAAACAGAAATGGAGGCAGGGTGAGGGATTGATACAGAAAGTCCATGAAAACTTTCCCCTGGTAATTCCATGGATCTTCGTATAGATCAGTCTGGGCAAAGGGATGTACTCAGAGAGGTCAGGGCAATGTTTGTCATGCAGCTTTTTAGTTTTATTTCCTTTTCCTACCCAGACTCTGTTTATTAATCTACTTTATTCGTGTAAGAACTTCTTCAAACATTTTTCAGAGCCTGTGGATTGTTTTGATTTTGACGAAATAAATTCAGCGATTATATTTGTGCAGGAGACAATTATTGGCAAAGGAAGAGTGGATATTGTGAGCAGAGGAGGAAGGAAGAAGGTGGAGGAATGTAGAAAGGGAATAGGGAAAGAGAAATAAATACGAAATGGACAGAGAGCAAGACTAGGGGAAGTTTGAGCTGTTTATTGGAAAGAGACTCTATTTTCTCTTATGAAAAAAGGAAAATTACAGGTTGGCGTCACTGAGTTTATCCTGCTTATGCACTTCTGCCTTGATGTCTTCCATATCTGACATGAGTTTCCTAGCTAACGCTGACCACTCAGTCTAGTGGCACTTCTGGAGGAGCTACTGAGTTTAAAAAAAGAACGAAAAAACCTAATAATAGCAATAATAATATTAATCCCCTTGGAGATATACCAGACCGCTTATCATCCGCTTATCTTAGACACATAAGTTTTTCTCTGGAAGGGCTTTTTCAGTCTGCATAGGCTGTTCTGGGAGTGCAGATTACCAGATCGGCTTGCCTTATTTTTAGACAGTTAATTTTTAGTGTCTAGAGTCAAACCTCCTCTAAGTCATATTCTTTTCATAGAGGTCACAACCATGACAAGCTTTAAGTTTTCACTGCATGGCACCATATAGCTTAATTAATGGAGTTGGCTGATGCAAGGTCTCAGGGGTCTCACTCCTACTGGATTTGCATTATTGTAACAGTAATAATTTACGTGTATTTGCAATCTACAAAAGAGGAGGAGGGGACGGAGCACAGCTGTCAAAAAGTAAATTCGGTTCATTAAAAAAAAAGTGATCTGATCACTTGACTGATTTATCAGTTGACGTGAAACGAGACAGTGCAAAATTGCAGCTAACTTAAAGCAGGAAAAAGGGCGAGCTCTGGCATAACCAGCGCTACAGAGAAGCGAATAGAGAACAGATACTTTCATATTGCAAGCCTGAAGTTAAGCAGAAGATTACTCCATTGGAAAAATAGGGAGTTGACTTGGATCTGCAAAGCTTCAGTTTTGAATTTGGAGCTTTTTCCTTTGCTTTTCTAGACTGTCCAGCACTCCCTCCGGCTCCCCCATTTCCTGGCACTGTCTCCATAACCCCGGTTGGAGGAGCTTATCTAAAGCTCTCCATTGGGGAATGGAAATAGAACATATAGTGCAAGTTCCTTGGCTCGTCGTCCACTCTGACAACATCCACAGCAACAACAAGAAGCTGGACTTATTTTTACTACTTGGCAGTGGGACAGCTTTGGGAAGAAAACATTTCTGAAATTACATTTTCATTAAAATTTGAGAAAACATTCGAGGGGGAGCATAAGGAGGTGTATTTAATGGTACATTAAGAGGCCTATTTTCAGTTAAGCAGAGGCATGCTTGGGAATAACATTTGCCCTGGGCAAATCCACAATGCAACAAACTAAAACTGAACCTGCAGTTGAATTCCATATCCACAAAAGTCGTTAGCAAATCAGGCCAACAAAGAGGGGAGGGCAGTCTTTGAAATATGAACCAGAATAAATCTCCATATCAGCTATCAGATCTCAGTAAATAAGTCATCATTTTTTACCTTCTGGTCATGCAGAAATCTTTCATATCAATTTGTATCTTTTATATAGTAATGGGAGGTTCTGTATTAAGGAACGATACTGTACTGACTCACGAGTTAGGTATTTCTGATGGACTAATTATCTAGATGATAAGAATAGTTCCCACACTTCGGAATAAAAAGAAGAAAATGGAGCAAATTAACATTTATTAAATGCGTTTGAAAAATAATTGTTATTCATCACTTCTTGCAGTTAGAACTGTATTAATTATCTCTGCCTAGTTCATTTGCTCAGTCTCACCTAATGAAGACAGCAGCTTCTGGAAACAAAAACTCTGTCTATTGAGAAGATTAAAATTATCGGAGGAAGTCTGAAATTCATTCATTTAATTCTGCTGCCTGAACTTGTTCTAAAAAGACTTTGTTAAGCTACAGGATGAAATGCTTCTTTTACTCCAGATTTGCAGAGCTTTAAATGAGAGCAGACTCTGATAGGTAGGCTTTTGGGATTTCTTTTATGTGGTGGAACATCTTGGTTCTGCACAACCCGAAAGTTGGCTGGTTCCCACATTCCTAACAATGACGTGCAGGAAGGAGTTCAGCGCGTTGGCTGTTGATTTGTCAATAGCTTAATTCTCCATGACAACCTCCCCAGAGGAGTGAGAAAAGTCAATAGCACAAAGTTCACATCACCTTGGATAGCTGATGGGAGGCAAAACACAATAAAGAAGATAGAGGCCATAAACTGTGATAGGCAATGATTAACCCATCAAACTGGAGAAATATAAAGAATCATTAAAATGACAAAATACGATGAGTCATTTGGTGCTGATCTAATTAAATAATATTCCAATGTAAATCAGTGAGTTATAATCTGAGAGCCGGGGGGAAAAGGCATTTGGCCTAACCAGTGATTTCTGAAAAGTCCCTATAATTATGTTCCTCTGCTTGACATCTTTGTCACCTGCCTGTAGCTTGTTTCGGTGAATTTGATTTTGGTCAGGACAAGCTTGATCCAAAGCCAGGCAGAGGCAGTGGAAAGGTTATGACTAATTTCAATATGCTTTTTGGCACAGCCAAAAATTGATTTGTGATCAATTTGGCAGAATCAAGGTTTTTTCCAATCGGGGAGGAAGATTATTTTTTACCCTGGGTTTGTGGTTAAGTCTCATTATCATTTCAGAGTCAGCATGTTCGTTATTTCTAATGGCATTGGTGGTGGCTGTTACAAGAATATGGACGTGCAGGTTTGGCTTTGGAAGAAATTGAGAAGAGTGATACGAATTTCAGATCTATTTTAGCCAGGCCCTGGGGCTCTCAAGTTCTGTTCTTTAACAGGAAAATCAGGGATGATTTGGTTTTGCCAGGACTTCATTAGTAGTAATTTGGTTTCATAACATCAAAACAGACTGGGTTGGTTCAGGTTTAAGTTCCATTTTATCTGCATGCTTCAAGTCTGAGGATGAAAGTTCTTGGGCATTTTCTAATTCTTTTGTTGATTTTCAGTAAAAATTAGTATTTGTGAGTTCATTTCTTTGGAAGAAGTTGAAAAGATGTGGACTTGTTATTTTCCACTTCGTATTTGAACATCGTTACTCTTTCTGGTTTGCATCTTCTATCACTGTTATTGCCTTACCCGTAGCAGCTCCAGTGCATGGGGCTGCCATATTTGTTCCCTGTGAGTTTTGCAGCTGATGAACAATAGTATCGAAACAGATTCTTCTAGTTTTGCCTCATGCAGAGCGCCGGCATTTCTGATTTTACTGGTTTCCTCGTCTGTATCTAGGCCAGATATTAGGTAGCCATGAAAAGGGATCAAGAAGACTGATGACCAGCTCTTAAGGATGTTTTTTAAAATGTCCTGCTTTAATGCAGTTGGCCATATTGTTCACAGTGTGTGGTATAGTTTCACATGAGTTCATGTCACTATGTTGTTCTCACCAATTTATTATTCATCTGCCATGGCTAAAATATTTATAGGCTGTAAGGTCTGTTTCTTCCCAAGCACCTGTAGTGCTTACTCACAGCAGTAACTTGGGCATCTGTCACAGCAGGCGTATTTGGTGGTTTTGGCTGCTGTTCCACCATCAGTGACCCAAAAGGCTCCCTAAGTGACCTAATTATGAAACAATGCTGACCAATAGCGCATTTACATCACTCCGTTAACAGCATCATTTTTAGTGTAACTCTTTCACTTACTGTCCTTCTGATCAATTAACCATGCCAGCGTCTGCTGTAATGAATGTCAGGTCCCCATCAAATAAACCTCTCTTATCCATTAGTAATTATTGGCCGTGGCCTTCATCAAAAAGAGTGAGCTGAAAGTAAATGTTCAGATGGTATTATTTGACTAATGTACCGCTTGAATCTGACCTCTTCTTCGTTGTGCAGTATAGGCTGATAAGGAGTCTTTCAGAGACTTTGCTCCTTTCTAGTGAAACATAATCTCTTTCATTAAAGTCTGAGTTATTTAATCACATCCTTTTCAATGAGGCCAGCTTTTCCTGCAGTCCAGGAAAAGACTGCTATTGTCATGGGCTGCTTCAATCCCTCCAAACCCTCATCTTCTTTCTTCTTGGTTCAGTTTCCATACAAAGTCCTTGTGGTTTTATTTTGGCTATTTTCAAGCTAGTTTTTCATTCAGTAAAGCTTTCCCTCACTGCACCTTCCTTACATCTGTCAGCTATTGTCGCTCTTCCTTCTGCCTTTCTGGTGATGCTGAGTTTCAGTCTTGATAAGGCAGGTGGGAGTTTTGCAGGCAGTTGAGGGAAATCACAAAAGTTCTGTTGTTCCACGGATGAACGTGGCTTAAGGCCTCCTCTCTTCATAGGCACGAAGTCTCTTGCTGCACTTCTCTCTCTGTGTAATCATTTTTATTTTAAAGTTAGGATCATAAATGTTTGTCGGGAGATTAGGTTTTGCTTTGATGTTGCTTGTAATGGAACAAGTTTGCAATTAAAAAACTGAGAAGGTTCAAATAGCTGCAAGTGGTCACAAGCTTTACCTACCATTATGCATATTTATAATTTCTAAATTGCTCTTTTTCTTCAGAGTGGTGGGTTTTCACTGAAAGCATCTCACTTCCAGCAGCACAGTTCTTGATCCCCCCACTTTTAGGGTTTTTTACTTTAGGTGTAGCTGGTTTCTACTTTTCAGTGATACTGGAAAACAGCCTGAATGTTTCCAGGACTGTGGCCATTTTACAATACCTACTTGTCTCTCCATCCCTGCTGCTGTTTCCTGGTAGAGATGTTTTTTCTATATCCAGTTGCATGGTAGGAAAAAAACCAACAACCTCTCTCAGTTGACACAGTGAAGTTAAATATCTTACAATTCATCACTCTCTATTTTAAAATGAACGTGCGTAGATGTTTACTGCAAACCTGTCAGTCAGATGAACATGGTCTTCTCAGTAAGTAGGTAATTTAGAAGCTGTATCTTCTAAAACATACTGCCTCAAGTGTACAAGCTTGATCAGCTGGAAATTAGTTGAACCTATGGCAAGTGAGTTGATTTTGCTATTTGATATTGGGTGGCAGAATTTACTGTTCTTGAGTTTATCATCTCCACTGACTGTTATTCCTATAGAAAGCCCCGCAGATCTTTCACACTACTTTTTGCCCCATGGATTAGGCACACAGAAAGACTTCAGCCTCTTTGTTGAGTCTCCTCTCCTTGAGAACACGGCTGCTATTTGCTTATTTGGAGATATATCCCATTTTGCCTCCAGCATAAGAGGAAAGGAAAACCTGGAGGGTGATCACGGGCTCAAGCTCGCACAAGAGCTTCATCTGTGGTTCAGCAAAGCTGTTAAAGATGGGCTAAACTTTAAAATGAACTACAAGTAGGACAGTTTCCCATGCCTCAAATCTGATGTGTGTTTTAGGGGCATTGCTAAATGAAGACTTAAAACCTTATGACTTTGCTTAGTGAGGGGTGAATGATTGTATGTGTGGTGTACCTCTGCCTCTGGTGCCAGTCAAGTCATACTGGAAAAGAGCTCCATGAAAGAGGGCCTTATTGTGAGCCTGAAATTGATTCCCAACCTCAAAATTGCAACGACCAGCATCAAAACTCTCCATTTTTCTCCTTTTTCCCCGCTGCCTGGTCAATGGTAAGACCAAAGTCTTGTTAGAGACTGGAAACCAGTAAAAATTTGTAGCAGCCATTTCATGCAGCAGGGCTGCCTGTGCTGTTGTGGTATCTAATTCCAACCCAGACAATTTTCTTCTTGATAATGGAGAGGAGTTGAGGAGCAGTGGTTTAGGGCTAGTGGGAGGGACAGATGCAGGAGAGTAGCAGTTCTGGCTCTAACACTGCGCAGCCTGTTGTGTAAGATTAATGACTGTGGACTACTCTCTATTTTTCTCTCTCTACAACTGTGAGCAATCGCCTCCAAAATCAGCCTGCTGCTGGCTAGCCAGCAAATAGATAATAAGATCCCTGTGTGTTAAATATGCACAGCTGCACGTCTGACATTGCTGATCCATCTGCACTCCCAGATACCATGTGCCAGCTGCCTTGCTTGGGTGAGCGAGGAAGGGATCCATTAAAGAAAGAAAGTCTGCAGCGTAATCTCAGCTCTCTCCCCCTCGCCATCACTGTGCTTTGTGGCTCCGGGTTCCTGAAGTCTCTCTCCCCTCCCCATCCTTCTTTTGGCTGTGAAGGTTTGAAAGCAGCAGACACTTTTACTTTACCATTTAAAAAGTGAGCTGGGTTGCCAGGTGGGTTTTCCCTGAGCTCATGCAGTGCTAATTTTCACCTCCCCAAGGTGGTGATTCAGAGGAGCTTGGTCAGTCAAGTGAGTCATAGTGCTTTCCTACATCCCTCTTTTATTGCCTGAGACTTTCATTCAGTAAGAAAACTGAGCAGCCTTTTCCTTGACTTCTTTCTGCCTGTATCTCCCGCGCTCCATCCTCTGCCCCTCCAAATAGCTTTGTTTCTGGCACTCTCTTTGGCAGCTGGGAGAGAAGAAAACCAGCGTATTCCTGACACTCTGTGTGCCGATGCCTGCACTGGCCGCAGGGCTCTGATAGCAGCTCGATGGAGGAAGGGCATCAGCTCTAGCCAAGATTTTCCAAACCAGGAGCCTTCAGCATTGCTCTTTAGGTCCGTGTTCAGGCACTGGAGTCACTGTGAGCTGTTCTTGCTCTATGCTTTTTTGAAAATCAGTCCTCCTTGATGTTGGTGCCAAGGTAGAGATAAGTTGTGCTTCCTGTGGCTCCATCGCCTTCCTTGTGCTCCCCAGGGCTGCAAATCTTGACCATCAAGGGAGGAGGAGATAAAAGTGGGGAAGGAGAGTGCCAAAGTCTGTATGGAAGCCACTGACTGCACTGAGGAGTGTTCTGCAGTGCTTACAGGCCTGGCGCCATGCTAAACACCGCTCTGCGGTGGCTGTTTCTGTGTGAATTAGCTCACATCTGGCCATGCTGGATGGCAAGAAGAACACGCTTTTGTCTACATCCAGAAGGCCATGTAGAAGACAGGTTCCCAGCAAAATGCCCTTCAGGATCCTTGCTGGAGGACGGAACAGGGCATGGAATAAAACATGTTGTTATCTGTCTATGGGGGCCCTTATTTGGCCTTATACTTAATCTTTTGCTCGCAGCCGAAGCTGTGTACCATGCTTGTAAATGGGGAATGTCATCACTGTTCTACTGACAGATGTATAAATCCTTTAAACCGTGATTTTATTATGTAAACTTTCTTGCCACTGGCATCCTGTCAGTACTCTAGTGGGAGGGCTTTCCTCCCCAGGTGTAACTGTGCAAACATTATGGTTATGGCACAAAGTCCGACTTGGTTAGATTCTGTCACATAAATATACATTGAGTTAAATCAAACACAGCTTGCGTCCTGTTGGAAAAGCCCATTCATAAGCAGTTGTTTGAGATCCATAAGATAACCCAGTGTGTAAAGATAGCCAGTTCCTCTAAAGCGTTGTTCCTGGGAAAATGTACAACTGAAGATCAGTAATTAAGCTAAAGCTAATAGGTGACCAATGCCCTTGGATTTTATATGCCTGGATTTCCAAAACTCCACTTTTTTTTTTTTTTTTTTTTTTTCCTTCTGTGTTTTTGTGGTGAGAAACAGTTCTGTAAGTGAAGGAATACCCAGAGTCTGGGAGGGAGCCCTTCCAAAACAGCGTGTTACAGACAGTCACTGTCTGGGAAAAAAGGAAGTGATAATACTTTGGAACATAATGACATTTTGTATATAAAATAATGGAATTGGCAAAAGTACCATACAAGTGCACATGCTTTGGTTCATTGCTAAGTGAATGTGGGAATGAATCCCCTCCTCCCAGTCACTCCTGTGTTTTAAAGTGCAAAAGCATTAGCGATATCTAAACCCCAACTGGTACAGAAAAGTTTAGCAGAATAAGCTAAAATGGATGTAAACAATTGCTGGGGAAATTAAGTTTCTCACAGTCTTTTGGAGAATTGGGTTTGCTATGACTACATACAGGATACTGCCCAAAAATATAAAAAACAAACACAATACTCCATTCGTGCTTGAAATATTCTGGAATCTGTGGTGAGCAAGACATTTGTGTTCCCCTGATAATAAAGACAGCCAAATAATGTATCAAATATACTTGCAAGGATGTATCATCATTGTTAACATTTTTCTTCATGCTTTTCAATTTATTTTGTGAGATAAGTGTACGGGGCCCGTTCCCGATCTCAGCCAGATTTTAAATGCGCGCGAGTGTATCGGCTCCTGATTATTATCTCTGTAAGTGAGAATGGAGCCAAGGCAGTACCTAGAAGTGAGTTTGAATCAAACTTTGACATCTGTGCAATTTATTTATTTTTAAAGTCCATTTGGAAAAGCAGCACCCTCTTTCTGAGCAGAACAAGACCTTGGAAGTAAATGGATTTGAACATATTTAGGGCTACATTTCAAGAAGAAACATGATGAAGCAATAGGTGTCTCAAATCCTTACATGTATTTAGGCATCAATATCCCGATAAATTACATTTGACAGTTGCATATGTGTAGATCCATCCTGTCTCACATTTTGCAGTTAGAAGGTGTGCCAAAATCCCAGGTGCCTCTATAATGGGAATAGAAAGGGGGTCTCAACTGGAATAAATCACCATCATGGAAAAAGCCGTGACTCTTCATTGATTGTAAAGGCAGTTTAAGATGATTTAGGTTTCTGGATTGGGTGCTGTTGTTAACTGCCCAAAGTTAGGCGAACCTGTGACCTTTTCTGAGGCATTTTGAACCCCTGGTCTGCCTGGTTCCCACCATATCTCCACAGTGCCTAGCAACTCAATCAGATCCAAGAACCTACCTTAGATAGGAATGTTTGGCCTCTGCTTGCACACAACAGTGGGAGACACAGTTTTGAGTGAAAACCATGATTATTATAATTTTATGTATCAAGTTTTGTCATCTGTCTATACACACAAGGTACTGAAGAGTGTGTACATAAATTAAGTTGTTGAACACAAATGGGGCTAAGTAGATATCTAGCGGGTTATCTGACAGGCATAACTCAGGGCTGATTTATGCCTGCAGTCATTATAATGGAATGTACAGTTGTTTGGAGGCCAGAAAAGTCAGAAAGTTTCTTTTTGACTTCAGTGAAATTTCGGCTAAGCCCCCTGTAAGTAGTGCATTTCTTCTGCATTCCCCATGGAAAAGGCTTGACTTCCCTCTACTTTACCAGAATTTCCATTACAATAAAGATGAAGAGGGTATAAGGCATCTCAGCCTTTAGTGCTAAGGAAAATGGAAGCACTGGAAACAGGAAAATACCTTTCAGAGTTATGAAACCATAAAATGTTTGCAGAAAGCCAGAGAACATATGAAAGTAGTCTGGTCTGGGGGTTTTGTTAAAAAAATTGAGACTCGGCCAAGATTCATTCAAACATTTACAGGGTGAACAAGGCAACTTGCAAAAGCAACAGTGCAATTATCTGCCAGGAATTTTTGCTTGTCTGTAGTACTTGTTCTCCTAAGACTTTCAGATATGTTCTGAAATCCAAATAGTAAATGTATCTGCGTCCCTCGCAAACCCAGAAGCCAGATCACAATCCAGATTTCACTTACAGCTCTAAATATCTCCCCTTTTGGCAGATCTGCTCTTCTTTTCTGGGCCCATTACTCACTGAAATCAAGGACCAGGCTGTGTTCTTGCTTCAGTCTATGTAGATCTAAAGTAATATCTTCTGACACAGTGAAATTACACTGGGATAAATGAAATTTGAATCTGGCCTTAGAAGCGGCGCGTTCTGGAAAGCCATGAGAAAGGTTAAATCTACATGTTGATGTGCCAATATGCCGCAGGAAAAACTGTTATTCTCAATATATTTCTATAGGGCCTGAAATTCTCATCAGAGTTCTTGTCCAGTTTTATAGACTTGTGAAGGCAGATCATAAAAGTTTCAAATTAGTGGGACACCTCAGAGGTAGTTGGCTGCATATTTGAAACATATTTTAAGAGGTGTGTCCCATCATTGGTAATGACAAAATCAGCTCTGTGTATCTTGGTACGCACAGGAAAATAGGCATCCCAATGAAAACCGCTTTAGGCTTTTTTCACCTTCGTGTTTATGCATTTATAAAGATTTTTCACACATACCGAGATCATTTCTCCTATATATTTACAGGACTAAAAAAAAAAAGAAAAACACAGAAAAGGCAGCCACTAAAATTAGCAAGCTGATGAAATAGTAAATCCTGCCTGCTGTCTGCTTTTGGGAGAAACTCTACTTTTGAATCTTCTCTAATGAATGATGACATGTTGCATTCAAGGAACAAATGTGACTTTTCCTGCTGGCCAACACTCTCTTGCTTTCTCTTTCTTCTCTTTGGGTACACACAACAGAAGCTCACTAAGGAGGAAGAGAGTCTTAAACAAATCAAAAAGCCCTAGATCTTTTTTTAGAAATGTTGTAATTGCATAATGTTGTGGTCGTGAATTAAAAGGCAAAATAATATCCGTAGCTGAACAGTGGAGTCAGGTCCCTCTGTGCAATGGGGACAATAGTTGGGAGTCCCTGGAGCTGTAGTTGTGCAGGGAGGGAAACTGCAAAACCAGGAATAACCGCAACTTTTTTAGCTTTCCAGATTAATCCTAGTAATCACCTGAAATAAAGATCTGCAGGTGGAGTGGTTTGCATGAAATGGAGAAGATGTTGCTGAGTGTCCATGCAGGACAGGGCTTGGGGTGAGATTTTCAGCGTCTGAGTCTTCTTGCAGCGTTCGGTGATCTTTGCTCCACTCCTCTCCCACACGAGGACGCCCTTTGACTTTGGTGACAGAGCCAGCTGTGCAGGGCTTGGAGAAGGGTCTTCTGCTCGATTTCCCGAGTCAGGGTAGAGAGCAGAAGTGGTGTCCTTCTGCCATTCCGTCCTTCCATCCTGCCTTCTGCCAGGGGTCTGTGCAGACTTGAAGCAGCGTCTTCATGTACTGCTGGGAAACGGTTTTGCATATTTGGTTTTAATGGGAGACAGAGGCCCTGGGACTCCACACCTTCTCTAAAATGCCAAAGTTCTCACTGCTTCTAAAGTGGGAATGCAAAAATAAAAAGTGACATATTTTAATTATGAAGTGGGGTGGGAGTGGGAAGGAAGAAATAAAAAGCAATCCAACAAAGCTAAGATTTAGGGTGACATCACTTTCTATATAATTGCAATGCCAGCAGACACTCAATAAACATATCAGCATTGTTAAAATGATTTATGACCCGAATAGTTGAATATAAAATAATATCAATAGATGTGTCATCATTGATCTTTCCTGGGGCTAGAGGCTGAAGGATGGAAGAGGGAGATGATTTTAACAAACAATCCTTGACAGGAATCCAAAGGAAACAATGTGCAGGGACAGACAGCTGACAAATTCAGTATGGGGCCATTAAAACATGTGATGAATTTGCTGGGAAAGTATATATTTGTGGAAGAGGTGAGCTCATATCTACCATAAATTTGTCAGCCGTGACACAGTGTTCTCAGGCCTGGCATGAATAATGCCTAGCTATTTACAGACTTTGTCTGGCAAAAGCTCTATCAGTCACTCCAGGGTTATTTACAAAGAAAAGTGTCTATCAGTTACAAGGACATGACTTTGCCACTAAAAGATAACAAAAGAGGAAGTCAGCCAGTGGCCTCTCCGTGCAAGACGCATCTTCTCCCGAGAAGCTCTGGGCTGGAATGAATCAGATGGACTGCAGTAGGACCTCCTGGCAGAGTGCCTGGCATAGGCTGCAACAGTACATTTATCCGCACTGATTAGATTAGAATTATTAATAGGGGTCTATGGAGTGGAGCAAAGGGTCATTTAGAGTTTAATTCTGTTCTCAGATAACTTCATTTCAGCTGATGGGATTGTTATTGTAGGGGTTTTATATGTTTATAGGAAACAATATACTCAATAATGAAGTCATGCATCCTTCTGCAAGATTAGGAGAGCTATTGTGTAGCTGGAGTGATGTCTTCACAATCGTGTTAATTAAGTAATAGTGATTTGACTTTGTCTCCTCATAAAATGCATTTAAGAAAGTGACTAAAAGCTGCTGAGAAAGTGTTCCCTCAATAGAAATATATAGCAAAACAAGCAAGAAATGAAAGCAGCCTTGGATTGAGTGAACAGAATTGCTGATGCGATGCTTTTCCTTAAGAAAGACAACGACTTGGCCTGGAGTTTCAGCTTCCTGTTATGTTAATATAAATGCATATCAATTTAGTATTGAGTATACCGGGGTCTTTTTTCCTTGTCCTCAGTCACAATAAAAGCGCAAGGCAAGATTGTAGACTGTGGTATATTTATGGCATGTTTACATTTGTCAGCCATTTGTTTCAGGCTTCAGACCAGGAAGTTTGAGATCACGTTCAGCTTCTTCAAAGTGGGTGCCTAAATTTAGACACTGAAACCTGCTTTTAGGACGATAGGTTGCAATGGCCTGGTATGGAAGGAAAACAGATAGGGCTGGTCAAAATTTTCAGGGCAGGATTTGCAAGTGTCCGCGAGTGATGCCAGTTAAGCTACTTTCTGAAGGAAATCCGCAAGTCAAGCTCTTATCAAATGTTACACGCCAAAAATGTTGACCCATGTTCTTTTCCAAAATGCTGTTGTCTGGATTTCACAGTGTGTCACACTGTTCCTAATTACACAGTTGCGGTTTTGTCACTGGGTATGTTATCTTCAAGGGCTTAGTGTGTGGTGATAAAATTTTTCTGAGAAGTTTAATTTTGCCTGTTTTTCAGTGGCGGGGAGCCAGCTTCTTACATGGTGTAAATTGGACTCTTTCCATTCACTGCAGTGGAACCGTAGTAACATACACCATTTGAAATCAAATTAAGCAGTAAGCATGGAATGTGAAAAAGCAGCATATTAACGCTTCAGGATAGGATTTCAGCTGCAAGTGAAGGAAGTCTCTCGTTCATGACCCCAAGATGTGACCACAGAATAAATAATAAATCCCGACAATGGAAAACACTTCCTTATCCCTCTAAAGGTAGTATCCTCTGTTAAAAAGAAAGGTAATCCCCTCTTAGTTTCTCAGGCAGAAGGGTGCAGCGAGAAGTTCGTCAAGCAGATGCTTAATGGCATGGTAATTAATGAGGATAAAGAAAGTTAAAGCGTTTCCAAAATGGCCACAAGCTTGTGCCGTAAAGGATTTTTAGAGCACAGGTGTTTATCTCGTAGGCTTTGCAAGCGTGTGTGACAAGCCCATTGGTGTGATAAACTGTAAGTGCTCCAAAGGAGCTATCATGGTCAATTGTGTCATTGATATGTTGGCTCTGAGTGATTTACTGTGCGTGGTATATAAAATAACTCAAAGGAGTTGCTATGGCCTTTTGATCAAATCTATACTGAAAGAACCCCAGGAAAGCAGCTAGACCTATTGCTCTAAAGCCAGTCCAGATACGGCAGGTTTTGTTACCAACATGCTTAAACCAGTGCAGCAATATGTTTTCATATTTTTAAGTGGACATGAAATAGATTTGGAGATTGCTCGAATACTTTTATCCATTTTCTCTTTAAGTTTATTGTGTCACTGAGAAAGCAAAAGCAAATGTTAAAAGACGTACAGTTCGTAACCTGCCAGACGAGAAAAGGGGATGGAAAATGAAGCAGATACACCTGCCACCGTGACGCTCCTTTTTTTTCTTGGTCCATAAAAAACTGTGCTCGTTCAGGAAAGAAAGATGCAGTTATTAAAACCTTACTGTACTTGAAGACAATCTTGTTCTGAGTAGGTCTGGTGTTCGTTTTCGTCGGGAGATGAGTGCTCTGAGAGCTTGAGAACTTTTGTTGTGAGGACTTGCGCCATCCACTTGCTCTGGGAGTGAAAAGGCTGGAGATCTGCTTTGGCTCTGTCCCGAATCTACTGGGAGTGTTTTGACAACTCTGGTATCCATTTGAATTTCGGCCACTCTATCTATGTGTCTGTCCAAGGATTTATGCCTTTTCCTGGCTGTGTGTCCCATGACTTCAGGAATTTGCCAGCCAGCATTAAGATTATTTAATGAAAATCTCTTTCAAAATGTGGGCCCTGCTTCCAGCCCTGTTGATTCCCATTGACTGTAGCAGGAGTCAGAGGGAATAGTACTTTGAAGAGACAGCTTTAACAAACAATTCAAAGCCCATAAAGATAAACAACAAATAATCTTCCTTCAACGAGCTTTCTGTCACATTTTCAGAAAGGTGTAATCCTGCTTATTGTCTTGGTAGGAAAATCTTCTTGTGCCAGCCTGGAAACTTTGCGTATGCCTCGTTTTTATTGGACTTATATCCTGCCAGCTGTTCCATTGAGTTTCTTATTTTCTTCTGAGGACCTTGTTGGCTGTGTTTCATTACATTTTATCTAGGCTTTTGTATTTATGAAGGTAATGGTAATACAACCACAGACTTGAGAGCCCAGAGTTGGAATTTCAGGGCACTTCATCTCCTTTGGAAACGTCAGTGCCAGACTGTAGATCACAAGGCGTTTGTGTGCAGCCCGGTGTCTTCATTCCTGCATTGCTGGTGGGAAACTGAACTACTTGGGAAGAAGGACAAAATCTCACCCTCCCAGCACAGTGCTGTATCCGTGGGTGCTGTATCCATGGGTGCTGTGTGAAGGCTTGCAAGCACCTGATAAATGCTGTGAGAGATGTCAGCAGGGGAGAAGTGAATGCGGGCTGGCCAGCTCTGCCTCTGATCCATACTAGCCATGGCCATAGGGAGCTCATGGAGCTGTTTATGCAGCTCAGCTGGCAGGAGGGGACACGGGGAATGGCAGTGGGTGGTGTCGGGGGACAGGTCTGCCTGCGCAGCCCTCCCACCCTGAGGAGGGTGGCCTGGGCCTGGCTGTCCATGCTGGTGGCTCACATGGCAGGCTTGCGTTTTGAAACCTGCTCGGTGTTGCGGTTTTCTGTTTTTTTGACTAAATATAATTTGACTGTAAAAAAACAAACCCTTAAAAGCTCCGAAGTGGCCAGAAGGATTCATTCCTCTGACAAGTAACTTTAAAAACATGTCTTCAATTGAGTCCATGTGTCTGCGTTCAGACAATTTCTACTGGAAATGCCTTCACAAGTAGAGGCATTGCTGTAAATAATCAGATTTCAAACACTACAACTCCTAGTCATTTTGAATATAGTCCTGGAGTTCGAATAACAAACATAGAACTGGCTGCCCTAATACAGAAAAAGGAACTGTAAAGCCATCAGCAAAATCCAAACCAGGAAATGCTGCCAACTTAAGGCAAAGTAAACTGAGAGCAATAAATCAAACTGAAACACATATTTTATTGTGGACTGAACAATACAGGGCCTGACGTTTCCACAGGCAAGGCACAAATATCGTTTTACTATCAAAAACAAAAGCTTTTAAAGCTTCAAAAGGAGCTGCAGGCAAAGGAGCAAATAATAAATGACAGGCAGAGCTGGTCTGACAGGCCTTTGCGGGTTGTGTTGTGGAGGTCTTAGAAGACTCACAGATGTCAACCCACCCGCCAAGCATCACTGCTGACCATGTCATCCCCAGCTGCTAACACTTGCGGCAATTTTGGGCAGGTGACTAAAACAGCTAAACAAGTTACCTCCCTTCAGCTGAGCCCCTGCGAGCCTCTGTCTGTGCACTGGTAGCCAGCCTCCATTGTAAGGCAAAATGCATCAGCTTGTATTTCTTTTGATGAAGATGGTAAAATCAACTCTCTGATAAAGATTTAACCCAATGCATTTTGAGCTTGCTGTGGGGACTGCTGGCAGGGACAGCTCAGTTGAGAGGAGGTACCTCCTCGAGGTCTTCTGGCTTGATTGCAGTTACTCATGAGCTCGTGCCCAGGCTGTGGCTGGGAGCCCTAATTCTGCAGCCACCATACAAGTAAGCATGAGACTGAACTCAGCAGATGATGTTGGATTTTGCTTTTTAGCGTAATTTTACTTTAGAGTTCAGTGTGCCAGTTCCTCTGAAACCTTATACATGGAGCAAATACCCCTTGCCTGCTGCAGAGCCTGAGTTTTCCCAACAAAAGGCAGGCAGCTTTTCAGAAATGGGAAAAAAGATCCTAGCTATCATCCTCTTGAGATGGATGAAGATGCTCTTCTGATGCAGAGAGGACATTGCAGCACATTACATTCACATCTGAGCAGCCTGGGCACTTTGTCATCCTTTTGAAACATACTTTAGAGTGGTTCAAGACGGTACTCAAGTCTTAACCTTTCCTTTTGCACCCCAGTTTGCAAAACATCTGCATGCTGGAGCTGGGAGGGCAACTGCAGCTGGCAGAGGCCTGTGGCCACCTTTCCTGTGCCTTGTCTCCGTAGGGCTCGTCTGCAGACTGCTGTGGGTGACATTTGGCCCACACAGGAAGATAAGAATTAAGACTGAAAGGAACTTCCTAAGTCATCAAGTCCTGTCCCCTGCTGTTGAAGGCAACCACATCATATGATGTCTTTCAAACACTTATCTAGTTCCATCTTGAAACCATTTAGGTTTCTTGCCCTCTCTACTCCTACTGAGAGGCTGTCTTTCTTCTCGTGGTTATAAACCTTCTTCTAATTTCCAGCCTAAATCTGTCCAGGGCAGTTTATGCTGTGTTTAATAGATACTGAGAAAATAAATTATTCACCAACTTGCTTTTATTTACGTGCATCAAGCTTTTGATACGCATGTATAAGGCCCCTCTGCTGCTGTATGTATTTCGTGTTCATGGGAAGATGCCTGGGTGAGGGGGAAGGGGGCCAGCCCCACCGGGGACCCGCTGTGTGCTCTGCTTTGGGGATGGGAGGGTCACCTGGGCAGGCAAGGGGAAACGGGGGGCAAAAGGGACCGAGTGGAGAAGGAGGGTGAGGAGTGGGAAAGGAGAAGACAGCTGAGCCAGGGCAAGGGTCAGGAGCAAGGTGTTAGAGGCAACGAGGCCTGATAATGAACAGCAGAACATGGGGAGAATGGCACTTTTAAGAAAAACAAATAGTGATGCACCAGCAAACAGATGTGAAAAGATACAGGGCATAAAATGGAGGATTTTGGAAGAGTTTAGAGCAAGGAAAAATGAAACCAATTCAGAGATGAGCAACAAAACTGTTTCAAGGGTGGGGATGTCCCACTTGTTGGGGCAGACTCCAGCTCTGCTACACAAGCTGGCTGGAGCTAAGCTCTTCTCCCAGCTGCAGGTCCCAAGAAAGAGAAGTGCAGGCTTAGTCTTAAAGAAAAAAAAGTCTGTAGAGAGGCAAAATTGTGTTTTCTGAGAATATTTTAATATTATTTCTGTGGAGGGAGGGAACTTGAGGAGGGAATGAAGGGTACAAAGTTGTTAGTTGGCGTGTGCTGGTACTCAACAAAGCTCCGTGCTCTGCTGGTCTGTGAGTTGTCGTCTTCATTAATATGGCAAATATGAATATGAAAGGAGAAGCCATCCCTGTTCATCAAAACACACTTTAAATAGCAAAAGACAGTTCCTAACGAAGCGGATAATTCTAAAAAAGGATGGGGCTTTCCCCCCTCCCTGATGCTAGCACCCTATGCATTTGTTATGTGTAAAAAAGATGCATGGGTGAAGAGAGAAAAACATGGGTCAACAGGCATACGCATAGATGATAATATAGACCTTTCTCCTGAGCTAGCTTAAAAAGCCCTGCAAAGAGCAGGATTTACTCATAGTTCATGCCAAGCGTTCTATTCCAAGTTAGTAGAAAGCTGAATCTGGTGGAGGGGGGAAGTAGCTCTAAGATGATGTGATTCTGGTTTGTAACGCTGTGTTGATAGCCATTAAGGATCCAGTTGTGTTGCAATTACTTGACGCAGAGTGAACACTTGCACAGGGGCTCACATGCTTCTGCAGCGCGACCTGGGCAGGGATGGAGGCAGCATGGGAGGAACAGACATCAGCCACATCTGAGCTGCTAAACATTTTAAGTGTGTGCATCGGTTTGAGAAGTCCTGGGGACAAGACAGGTGCTTATGCGCAGCATATGAGCACAGAGCTTTGCAGAGGCGAGACTGCTGTGCGTATTCTGTGTGCGGGGCTGACATGACATTAAGTGGTGGGAATGCAGCCAGTGACCAGAGCGAGGATGGCTCTGGATTTGGACTTGCTGGTATTTATTATAGACAATACATGGAAATGGAATTTTGGTGGTCAGTAGGAGATCGGGTGGCGATAACATTGGCTCTCCTGTCAGTTCTCCTCCTTTCCTTAAAGTACAACTTAGCAGCTTCTTTTTCCTTACCTTTTGCTGGAAGTCAGTGAGAAGGGACCTTTTCTGATACCAATTCCTGTATTTCAGATTCAAAACTCGAAACGCATTCCTCTCAAGCTAAAGAGAAGCAAAGTCTTTGTGTCTTTCACGTGTGACTGATGTTTGTGAGTCCAAATCAATCTGCAAATTAGCCCGAATTCATTCAGGAGCATTAATCTTGCATTACTGTGGGTTTTTTAGAGGGCTGTGGGTTGCTCCTCTATTGCTTTTTCACCCCAGATGCGCACATATGAAATCGATGTTTTCTGTCCTTCTAGTTAAGAGAGCTAGTTTCCATCAAGCCAATTAATGAGCGGGAGGCGATGTTCAGTGTGTATTCCAGGGGCTGCTGTCTGATCGGTGAGCTGGGGGCATTGCCTGCATCTTAGTACAAGTCATCAGGTGGCAAATTCACCAAGGAGTCTGCCAGCTGTTTAACTTCATTACAGTTTATCATTATGTCTGCCTCCTTTTTTTATTTCTACATTTAATCACCTAATATCATTTTTATCGGCTTGTCAGGGGCGTGGGAGAGAGTAGTGGGGAATTCGTTTCACTTCCTCATAGTACATGTCTATTTTGGTAAAATATTATGGCAAGTTTATGTCTGTCCTACTTTGAAAAATAAAATTCAAGTGAACTAATTAAGCCTGTGAGTACCAAGACATCTAATTAGTATTAACTCTTACCCGTAAAATCATGATAGGTGCCTTTGCTGCGAGATATGTTTCTGTATTGTTTAAAATGCATAATGAACCAATAACTGGTAGCCAGGCAGCTGCTTAAAGACGGTGCCTTCCCAGCTCAAAACAGTCACTTGCTTTTGATTGAAGCATGCTATTGTCAGCATGACAAGACCTGTCACATACTATCAGAGAGCTGATCACCAATTCCAAAGGTATCTGCATCTGCGGTTTGATGAGGCATTAAGCCAAACAGCTCTTCATGCCTTACAGCTTGGCCACCAAAAAGGGAGACAGCTTCCCACTGTGCTGTATGTGTATTCTGAATGTGGAAATGTGTTGCGATTTCAGTGGAGAGCTAGCAGTTGGTTAACTTGTACAAGATTTTAAGAGAGCAATTAATAGCAAGGTTGGAAATTGAAATTCTAGCTATTTAACATTTGCCGTATATGCCATGCCTGGTTTTAGATGCTGTACTTGCAGTGAAAGTACATTCTTGCACGGACATCGACCTAGAAATAGCCGTTGTTAAAAAAAAATAAAAAAAATAATCCTGTAGGCTTCCAAGGTATCCTTGCCTCCAGATATATGGTAACATTATGAATTTAGGCTGAGGCCGTGCGTGCAGTGGTGTTCATCTTTTGATTCAGAAAATGGCTAGTTCGGCACGTACCAAGGTGATACTAAACAGTCATCACATCTCCCTGTTCGAGAAACCACTTTGCAACAGTGATACAAGTTTCACTAGAGATTACTGTTTGGGAATAGACCATATAAATCACACTTTCCCCACCTCCTCCTCTGCCAGCCCTTCCGTCTAGTGGCTGCATTCAGAAAATTACCTCTATCCCAGAAGGTCAGGACAAGTGCTACTGGCGGTGAGATCCCCTTCTATGGCATCTCCAGTCCGGGTCCCCGGGGGACTGGAGCTACCCTGATTGTTCTCCAAATTACTGCATTTCTCTAACAGGCTTTAGTGTCTCAAAAATTCACTCCATTCCTGACCTTCTCAGATCTCTCGGCTGGCAGTTTTCCACAATGCCATCAAACTGGATGCTGTAACCTTTTAAAAAATGTTGTTAACGTAGGTTAAAATCACAGATGCATTTTAGGTTTGATTTCTCTTTTAGAAATTCCAAATTACGCCGCATATTGGAAAGGCCTGGTTTGGCTTGGAGCCATTCTGATAGATGTCATATTGCTAAACAAGATGGGCTTAGAAATATGCCTAGATGTTTCCTTTTTTATTTCAAACAAATACAAGCAGTAGATTAACATTTGGCTGACCCTGGCGGCAATTGCTAAATGTAATGTTTAGAGCAATCTAACACTCTAATACTCTGCGGTCCTCCACAGCAGAACGTTGTTTTCAAACAGCTTTCCAAGTTGTACAAATCGTGGGCATTTCTACAACAGGAGCCTGACCTACTGACCAGCAGATCGATGGCATCCAAACGACGCGGCCAGCCGACGTTATGGGGGTTTTTCTCAACCCAGTTGTGTGGGCAATGGCAAGGTGTTCCTGTAGCCGGCCATTTGCTTGCAAGTAGTCGATGAAAAAATCATACTTTTTTATCATTTATAAAGTTTGTGTGATATACTGCCCAGAAAAGCTTTCAATGAACAGGGAAGTCCACGCCAAAAAGCATGTAAGCAAGCGATAGAGTCAAATCACGTGAGAGAAAATTAAATTTTCATGTCTCGTAAATGAAATATACATTAGGGACTCTCTCCAGCGACCTCCAGATTCTGTAATTTTTGGATTGGAGCTAAAGACCTAAATCATGTAGCCACAGCGGTCTGCAACACGTATATGGCGGGTATTGCCTTGCTACGGGCCTGCGACGGTAAACAAATGGAACTAGTTTTGGAGAACTGCTATTGACAGTAAAATTCTAATTTTGCTCCAGCTCCCAGAACAGATGTACCTCAGAGTCCATAGACTGCAATACTTAACTGCAGCTACTCAGCTGTGACCTTCAGCCTCAGGCTCACTGCAATAAAATTTTCATGCAACCATATGGAAGAATATTTTAATAGAGATTTACTGTCAGTAACTGTCCCAAAGGAGCAAATAAGGAAGCTGTAACATATTGCGTACAGTAAATCAAGGGGACTTCAATGGAAAAACGAAACCTCCCTGAGGCAAGCATCTTTAAAATTACAGGCAACACTTTGTACAAATATGTGTACAAAGGACTAGATATGCACTCAGTTAAGCAACTCAAAATGGTTTTGATTTGAAGATATATTTATTAGAATTTATTTATTGTATTTTGTAAGCGCTAATGGGGGAGGGGGTCATCTTGCTGGGCTCACCAGCAACTGCTGTGCAAGTTTGGCTTCGTCGGATGTGATGCAAAAACCAGCAAAAGTGGAGAGAGGGAGGGAGCGGGAGCGCCAGATTGATGAGTTCACGTGGCAAATTGCATCTCCCAACAAACACAACAGCGACAGTGCTCTCCTAGCCTCTCTGACCATAGTGGAAGATTTTAGTTAAGAGCAATTAACCTTTGCAGTTGCTGGTTGCTTCCTGGAGCCTGGTGGAACCAGTAGGGAATGAAGGGGAAATTCCTGCTGGAGGGCTCAGTAGGAAGCAGGAAACAAATGCCATGACTTTGGAAGCGTGTCAGAGCTGTTCCCTGTTGGCGGTCCTCTGGGGACCCTCATGTGGGTAGACCAAATCTGAGAAGCACAAGTTTAGAGACTTAAGAATTCACCTTTTAGGGCTTCATTCTCTTACCTTTTCCTTTGACAGTCCTTTTTCGGGAACTTCTGCAACTGGATAAAGGCAAACGGGAATCTGAATTTCCCCTCTTCTCTCACACTGCACATGCACTCGTTTCGTTCCTCTAGTGAAGTTAATAACATGACAAGGCAATAGATCAGGAACAAGTAGATTAAATGCTTATGGAGGTAAGACCGAGTTATCCTTTATAATATTCAGTAGTAGGTGTCATGTAAAGAACAACCTACCTCAAAACATACAGGTGTATATTGAACACATTGAATCATGAAGTATGTGATGAAAGAAAGGCATAGTGAAGCCCAGGAAAAAAACTAGCCAAGTAGCAGGATACAAATCTGCCTTTCTGAAAGAAAAGTGGAGCATTGTATACGAGGGACACTGTCAAACCACAGTGAGATGACTGTTGAATATGATTAATGCAGCATGAGGATTTCCCTGGGTAGGTACAGCAATGGGGGTTGCCATGAAAACCAGGTAACGCAAACATACATATACAAATTCACGTGGGTTTACGTTACACGCAGTCAAAAAGCACCTTTCATGTGGTTCCTTGGCTCCAACACTGTGGTGAACTCTGGTTACGAGGAGGTGACCACAGCTGTCAAAGGCAGAAATAGCGCAGGGTCCCTGGCTTCTGGCTGCCATTGCCTACAGCTTCTACTACCCTCTCTGCAGTTTCTGGGTGTCCACAGAATCATTTTGGTTGGAAGATACCTTTAAGATCATCAAGTCCAACCATTAACCTGTCACTGCCAATTTACCACTAAACCACGTCCCTCAGCACTACATCTACACATCTTTTAAATATCTCCAGGGATTGTGAGTCTACCACTTCCCTGCGCAGTCTGTCCCAATGCTTGACAACCCTTTCAGTGATGAAATTTCTCCTAATATCCAATCTATACCTCCCCTGGCACATGGATGGATGCGATCCCAGTTTGCCTAAATTCTAGCTCCAAAACCTCATACCCCGAACTCCTCCTTTCATATACACATTTTGGAGAGACATGGGTGCAAATCTTTGTTTGAATTGGTCTCTCTTCACTCTAAAATAAAAAAAAAAAAAAAAAAAAGAAAAAAAAGAGATACATTATTCTTCACTTGGGTAAATTTCTGAAAGCAGAGGGCTTAGAGACCGTCCTTCACCCAGGATGGCTGCGGGGACATGCAGCTTTTGATGCAGCAGTGCTCTCCAAGCATGCTGTGCGGGGAGCACTGATGTCTACTGCTTTGGGTGGGTGAGCAGAAGTAACAGGGGTGTATCGGAATGTAAAACCATGAAGAAAGGAGTTACAGACATGCCATGTGTGGTTTTGGTGGCTAGGCAAACATTTTGCGAGAGAATGAGGAAAAGCAAAACAAACCAAGATGTTCTCCATTTTTGCAAATAAATAAGCTACTAAAGTAAAAGAAACTACAGTTCATCCCCATGTTTTCTTAAATGGAGTTCTCTCCGAGACCCTGCATTTTGACTAATTGCATGGTCCAGAGTAGCCACTGGAAAGTAAAAAGCACTTTAAAACAGTTGCTTAAGTCTGGACTCTGAAAACATTGCTCCTCCATGCCTTGTGTGATGACTTTGGAGGCTGCTGTTTTATCAGTGACCTAGTTCCAGCAGAACTTTATGATTTCCAACAGCTATTTCAAAGGAAGGACAGGTTTTAACTTCAGAATAGGTATGAGATATTCTAGATAGCAGTTAGAGATGTTAAAAAAAGTCATTTTTACAAGAAATATTTTTAAATTGTGGTTTTCAGACATCTCTTTCTTTGTACTTTGCAAATCATTTATTTCTGTGCTCTAAAATAGGATGGGAAATCATGGGATGCAGTTCTGTGCCCCCTCCTTTGCTTCTCACACGTGTCGTCTTATCTGTAGGAAGTCCTTGCTTTCCCTGAGCGCTGCCATTTCACTGAACTCGTGCTGTGCTGTGAAACAGCGACGGGTGTGTTTGAAAAGGCAGGCAGAAAGTAGCTTTTAATGACTGAAAGTTATATTTCCCCCAGACAAAGATGTCTCGGTATGTATTGGTTTTGGTTTGATTCTTTTGTTGCTGTTGTTGTTTGGGTTTTTTTTTTTTGGTACTAGCCCTAGTGTTAGATTCAAGACTAAGGAATCTATTGGGTATTTTTCCCTTTTGCTTTTGTATTCCCGTTTCCATCTTGAAATGCTCTATTGAAACAGTGCCCAAATGTGAGGATTATAAAAGTTTTGTTTTGCTGATCCACTGTCGACAGAGGCTTTTGCAGAGAGACAAATCACTGACAGTCTCTGAGCATCACAGAGACTGTCTCTTCTTAACTCAGTACCATTTAATCACCTGCAGGCATCCCAATTACCATAAGCAGAATTACTATCCCAATTAAGCAGCAGTCCTTGCCACTTGGTGTCATTAGGCTTAATTTGGTTCCTTGGGAAGTGTCCTGATTAAGTTGATTACCTGATTAAGTGGGTGTACTCTATATGATGGGCCTGATGCATCAGTGCTTTATGCCAGTTCTGCATGTTGATTAAAGTGCTATTATGGCAGCACAGAAATAGAGCAATGCCAAGGTGAATCTGGCCCGTTGCTTTTAGCAATCGTTGTCCAAGCTTGCAAAACACTTTGCATTTTTAGCAGGAAGTCACTGGACACAAATCACCCCTGGGATTAATTCTCCTGTTTTGGAGGAAATGAAATTGGGGTGAAACTGGATGATTGTTTTTCTTCTAAGAACAAAAACATGAAATTGGCTGTCTGCAAGGGGGGTGGCTGACGTGGTGAAAACGGACTTGAGAAATGCAAGACAGGAACATTTAGAATTTAAAGACGGGAGAAAAAAAAATCTAGCAGCTCAAATTGTTGCTATTTCGCCCTGGTTTTCCACACTGGAAAATACTGGTGCAGCACGTCAGCCCATTTCAACCATGAGCTGTAAAACTGCTGTCTGAGGATACAGTCACAATTAAGTTTTTAAACTCTTTTTATATCTCTTTGTGTTTCTTGGCTACCTCTGGGTCTAACATGGAACGTCAGAATATTAGGAGCCATATTCATTCACTGCTTGACATCATCAAAAGCAGTGATATCATAAGAGAGGTTAATTAGGCACCATGAGAGAAAAAAAAGGTTATTTCTGGCCCAGCCAGAGGTAAGAGGGGGCAGAAGCAAAACTAGTAAAGCAAAGTCTGGGAAGACTTTCTTTTTGATTTCTATTTTAGGAATAAAAAATATGGGACACTTCTTAGGTGTTCCATCATTTGATATAATTGTGACATAATAATGACAGTACTCAAAATTCACAGGTTAATCTTTGAGCATTAACTCCATGCCTAAATAATACCTGTATAATAGGATTCATTTTATCACTTCTGGGCATGTTTGTTGTAGAAGTCTCTATAGGGATGTCATGTCTAGACTCCTGGCATAGCCAAGGAAGCAATACAGACACTTATGGGGTCAATCCGACCTGCTATAGATGTCTGCTTTAGGACGAGGTCAATGTAAAGCGAGTCTCTTCAGCTTGCTCAGAAGTCAATACCTATGTTGTAGGCACCCGGACTTGGCAAGGTGGATCAGACCCCAGCTCTTCGCTGAGGTTATGCTACTGGGCCACAGACGTGCCCACTGCATTCAGCAGAACGTGTTGAGAAAAGAATCTGCCCATCTGGCGTGAGATGGAGGGGTAATATATCCGCTTACTTTTATCTCTTGTCCCTTTCATCCAGAACATATTGCTGCAACTGAAGTTAATACAGCTATTGGCAATGATATGAACATATTCGATTTTTTTTCTCCCATTAGGTTTTCTTAGAGGACAGGAAGCAATTTTGCCTTCTGTCATGCCATTTATCTAAGGATAAAGGAGGAGGGATGCAAACCTGCATTAAACTATCTTTGCTAACAGAAATCAGTTGTCCGGCAGTATCTGTTTGATCTGTCCAGCTGATGGAAGAGATACAGCACTAACGAAGCTGACGCTATATTTTCCAGGCTGTTAGCCAGCTTTTATCCATCTTATGGTGCAAAAGGGGGTCTGTACAGTCAAAGGGCAGAAAGAGGAAGGCTTGCCCACAGGGCTCATCAGAGCGGCAGACTAGTTGAGGTGCTTTGAAAGCCTAAATGTGATGGATGTGGTAGCAGTGGATGCTCTCCATGTAAAAGATTCTTAAAATAGCACACAGCTGTTGCAATACCTGTGAGTTTCCTTCTTACCCATCCCTTCCCCCAACCCATTCATACCCATTCCTCCCTGAATAGTCCTCATGCAGGACTGTTTAGGGGATGGAGAGGTTTCTGTCTTCGTTTATCAGACGGTTTCCAGGGAGCCTCCTTGTAGCCAGCATAGTCTAACTGACTTCTCAGGTTGATCTAATCTGCGCTAGGAGGTGGCTGGATCCCACCAGAGCAACCTTTTCCTAGACATTTTCTTTGGCGTTTCTGGTAGCTTCTTCAAAGCAGATATTCTAGGTCAGACCACAGGAAGGGAAAATACTGGTTTGGACAGCAGTATCCGAAAATGCCTTTTGAGTACATGAACCTGTGAGATAGAGGTGTCTATCACTAACAGAACATTTAAACCTCCTTCTCCTTTGAATAATTCAACCCACCCCCTGTTCCCATCAGGAGGGTAAACAGTGTGAGCTGAGGAAATAATTCTGAATTTTGTTTGTAAGCACTTGTGGGCCAGATTGAAAACTAGGGAGCCCCAATATGGAGTTAGGCTGATACTCAACGGCTGGAGAATCTGGCCCTTTGTGCCAACATGCCCTATGCAGGTACGTTCAGCGCTTGTGACCTGAGCTTGTGCAGTACATTATTTCCTCTGTCTTCACAATCCAGCAAGAAACTGTAGTGCCCTGAAAGGTTACAGATGTGGCTGCAAACTTTGCATGGATACTCACTCAGCTGTGTGCATCACAGCTACATGAGCCTGACTCCTCCTCCGAGTCACATAAAGGAGGGGCAGGGCTTCCTATCAGCGGGTGCACCTTGAAAATAAGAACATAAACACTCACCTCAGCGTAGGAATCCCCAAATAAGAACATAAACACTCACCTCAGCGTAGGAATCCCCAGGCTAGCTATGATCTGGGCTGCGGGCCCTATTCTGTAGCCAAAGATGTATATGGGATTGTTTCTTGCTTGCATATTCAGCTGCCTTTGCCTGCTCGGCCTGAATGAGCGGGCTCTTGTTTTTCAGTGGCATCAGCATTCAGTGCAAGTCTGCAAGGAGGCTCGGCCTCCTGTGGATTTTGCCACACGTGCCTCAGCTTGGTTTTTGCTAAATATTAGGCATAAACCATTTATTTATTCTGCCTCTTTTTTCCCTTGCTCCTGAAGGTGTGATCCATTTCCACAGACGTCAGCAATGATATTCCCGTTTGCATCAGCGTTGGCACGGCAGGGGCAGGCAGAAGTTGCCCCTGTGGCTCTTCTGAGTGTGTCCGCTCCCTGAGTAATGAGTGATTTGTTCCTTGTTCCCTGCATGTGCCACGCGTTCAAGGTCTGTTGTTTAGTTTCGACTGGCCAAACAGGCTATAAAGCGTCACTTCTCTGACTGGCTAAATGTAGCATTTAGGAGCAGGCATCTAGTCTGAATATTCATAGCAGATGTACATAAAACTTTCTAAGACGTTTCTCTGGTACTTTGTTAGGGGTCACTCCCTCTGAAAATTCTGTTGCCAGCAAACTTGTTCACTAGAGCACTGACAGGAAGAAAACACAGAAAAGGTGAAAAAGTAATTGAATCCAATTCCTTTAAAACTGGAATGAATGAATGAATGAATGAATGAATGAATGAATGAACGAACGAACGAACGAATGAATATTGCTGTGAAGTATTTGCAGTAACCTCCCAGATGTCTCTCTTAGACTTTGGATGAACTTGGCTCAGAAGTACCTTCCTTTTTTTTTTAGATTTTGCTTTTTATTAAGTTTTTGAACAACATTTTACAACCAATAATAAAAAGGAATATTAAATCTCATACAATCTTTCATAGCCGCTAAAGAAAAAAGTGTGCTGTATCCTACCAATGTATTATGCTCTCCAGGAAAGTGTTGGTACCTTAGAACTGGGAATGGGCCTCACCCGCCTCGACCCCCTCAGATCCAGTACTTCCCTGCATTTTGTAGGGTAGGAGTTTTGGGTTTGTAGATGTATATTCCTGTGGCTCTCAGTGAGACAACCAGAATCCTCTGTGCTCTGTCATGTGTTTATAAGATGGTATAAATCATCAGGATGTGTTTTAGGAGATTTCCACCATTACAGACCTCAGAAACCTCATGAGAGGAGCTCATCTTCCAGAGTTCTTGTCCTGCTGAGGTCAAAATCTTGTAAGAACACGGCTATTCTAAAGAATTAAATGTGAACCCGATGTTAGCACTGATTTAATCTTGCTCATAAACTTCAAACTCGAGCCAAAACCTCTCTACATGCGGATAGCAGGAGTGACAGCTTGATGGATCTGAAACTTCAAGCATTGTGTACAACTGGGATTGCTAAGCAGGATGAGAGATATGTAGAACCTTGGATAGTCCTGTAAGGATATATAAGCCCTTCACAGGCTTGTCAGATGAAAAGCAAATACAGATTTATATGTTAGGATGAAGGAAATGGGAACCTTCCTACCAATTAAGGTTAGGAAACCTTTTACATTTTCCCCAATGGACTGCACGCCTGCATTAGCCAAGGGGATTCAAAGTCGGTGTTCTGCATGCCAGGAGCTATAGCCTTCAGAGAGAAAAAGTGGTTCTGGGAGATCCCCCAAAAAGAACGAGACCTTCTGGTACTAAAGGGTATTTTTAGGGATTTTTTGTTTGTTTGTTTATTTCTTTTTACAGTTCAAGGATATTAAACCAAAGCCCTAGCTTGATTTCTCCTCGTGGATTAGTCTGTGCTAATTATTGCTGTTGATAGAACTGTGAGCACTGAAGGTCGCAAACGTGCAAAAACTTGTACAGCTATTTTGCGTGCCTATTGAATCCAGAACTGACAAACAACTGCCTGCAAAGTTAAAGGTACATGTCTTTGCAGGATTTGGGCATGAGCAGGGGTTTGGAATCATGGTTGTTTAAAGAGCTCAAACAAAACAAGGACTGGTGGAAAACATAAAATTCAAACCCGATTCCTGATCAATGGCTACCTCTGAAGCTCTCTAGCTAATCCTTGTACAGGAGAAAGTAGTAAGGAATCACAAGTGAATGACAAAATCAATCAGAGGCAGGAAAGAAAAACAACCTCCTTCTTTATGATAAGTATCAGTTCTGTTCCCTCTGCGCTGGCTTCATCCAAAGCCCGCTGTAATCAATAATATCTTTCTCTTGACTTCAGAGCACTTTGGGTGAAAGCCTGTGGCAGCACATGGCTGGTTGCAGCTGAGTCTCTGAGCACAGCTGGATTGTACCCCGGGCTGTGGTACAGCCGTCCTGGACCTCGTGTGGCACACAATGTCCTGCGGGAATCCTAACATAGTCACAGCGTGCTGCTGAAGCTGCACGGATTTGCCGAACAGGTTTCCAAAACAGTTTTGATGCTTCTCTTGTATGCATCATTCTGCAGAAACATCTTCTAATGCCTGGTGCCATTTCTGGTTCAACGGGAAAACGTGCAGTGTGAGGCATCTTGGGAAGCCTCAATACCAGCCCCTTAATAAGCTACAACTTAAGGGGGAATTACTGGAAAGAAGTGAGCTCACCCACATTATGGTGTGGTTTTGGCTAAACAGCCTAGCCAAACTGTTTGGGAAATGGTTTGTTTTCTCTCTTTCCTTTTAGAAAGCTCCCCATCACCACCCCACCAGGCACAAGCACACACAATCGGTCATGGCAGTGTTTTGACCCTGCTGGGGAAAAGGTAAGGAAAAATGTGATTGATTTTGGTAGATACTTGTTTTTTCAGTTTTATATGGAAATGCTGCAGTTTTAAATTACTGCAGAAAAGAGAGTCTTTTAAAAAAGGGATGGAGAGGTTAAAATGTGAATAAAAATAGAAGCATTTTGCAAAAGGAAACATAAACCTTTTTTGGGAAAAAAATTTCAACTGTGTTTCCTTGCTGCATTTTGCTGTATCTCTATCGGAAGGGGAGGCAGGCAGCTCTGCACGACGGTTCATCCAGCTGGTTTTATATGGACGTGGAACAAGTCTCCTTTAAGTCACTGGAGAAAACACATGACTTTTAGGGTGCAAAAACTGGTGGGACAGGTGTTATGCCTATGCAGAGAATAAAGCAGATATCAAGGCTTCTAAGAATCAAAATTTTGGACTTTCTCCTAAACATTTAGGTGAAATACGCAACTGGAATGTTTAGGCTCTTACAGTGTAGATGTCATCTTGTGTGTTCGATGACAAATAACTAGGCTGGGATTTCCAGTAAAGTCCAGGTTTGCTGGTGCCAGGTGCCCAACCTCAGTAAACGTTCCCTTTGAAAACTCTAGGGGAGGTGAGTGATAACAAGGTTGAAAGCAGGGTTGTATCTGTGGCCCTAATGACACTGCACGATTAAAGGCAGCTGTGATACACTGAAGTATTATAGAAAAGGAAAAACAGCAGCCACTGCCTTGGACAGAAAAATACAATGGACTTTGCCCTGGAGGTTTGTAGAGAACCCAGAAAGCATGACTGAGGTGCCACGTGCTTCATGCTATTTTGGGGTGCAATATATGAGAGATTGGCTTTAAGCACAGATGCCCCAGTTGTGGTCCCGTCCTGTTTGTCATCTGCTGGGACCAGGTAGAAAGCAAATAAGGGGACTTTCAAAAGGGGTAGAGGACCTAACTCTCGTACTCAGAGGTTTTGGAATTCTTTCTCTAGAACTGAAAGCACTTCCCCCAAAACTTTTAAAAGTATTTAATGATAAATTCAAATGCTGCTCGGGCATGGTTAACCTTTAAAGACAACTCTCATGCCAGTTGTTATTTATGGAAGACCAGGTCATCCTGATTAAGAGAGTGATAGTATTAAGAATAAGAACAGTGACTTGTAAAGAATATTGAGGCTGCGTCATGGAGCTGCTGTTCTCAAACATAAATTTTCATTAAAAAAATACAGTACTTTCTTTGCAAGGAATCGTAGAGCGTTCTAAAAGGCTAATGACGTTATTGGTAGGTGATACATTTTGCAAATGGAAGACAAGGAAGAGAAAACATGATTTCCTCTAAATTTAGGATAAATTCTATTACTTCTGTTATTGTCCCGTAGGCCAATGGCAGAGCTTTGCTTAAAGCATCTGCTTCCTAGATTGTATGGTATGGTCTGTTCTTTCAAAGCCCTGTGTTGTTTCTATGGAGATCAGTGCAAACGCTTAGCTCTTCATGCCTATATAGGGATTATGAGTTCAAAAATAAGAGAGGAATGCAAAGTTAGGCATGTACCTACACACTCAGGTACCAGTAATGTGGAATCCGCTGGTGGATCAGCAACTGTGAAAATGTGCCCCATGTTTAGATTCAGGGAGGTGAGTGCCAGACTCCTGTGTTTAGAAAATCTTGGCCAGGGTCTGCAAGTTATTTACTGGTTAGGTGTATTTTATCTTGATTTATCCTGATTTATCTTGATTCCTAGTTAAGAGAAGTCATGCAATTAATCACAGCAACATTTTTAGACATCAGTGAGGAGGATTTAGTGGTGCTGGGCCCTTACTGTAAAAAACTTTTCTCGTGTTACTACACAGATCCCGTAAAAAGGCTGTTAGGATTAGGAAGCGGTGAAATTCTCACATTGCCGGGAGGAGGCAAAGGTACAAAGAGGTTATGTGGTGTTTTGTCCAGAGCCTCTGGCAGAACTGGAAAGTGAACTCAGACCCTGTTTTCTTGTCTGAATGTCTGTAACCCCAGAACAGCTCTTCTACCTTTGTCTCCCTCATTTATTAGCATGCAGCTGGACCTTGGCATCCTAGTCACTCGTGGTAATTATTCAGCAGCGTCTTGCAGGACTTGGGTGCTGGAAGTATTAGATCTATTCTACATAATTTATATAATTTACTCTTGAAAGTCAGAAGGGAAAAGGAACCCCTAAGTTTTGATTAGATACTAAATTCATTATTTCATATTAGAACTGCCTTCACCAGAGGACCAAGGATACTTACTTGATTCAGTAACAAGAGCTCCAAAGGGTACTAATTCAGTAAGACTATTGACTGTTCATTACTCTGATGTTGCTCAAATAGCTGAGAGCATGTGTGGTGTTTAATGTGATCTTAAACATTACTATCTACGGTAAATCAGAAACAGGGCACAAGTGCTATAGCTGCTGTTTAATGATGTATGAAAAAGCTGCCTGGTAAAGTGCACCATTAAGAAAAGCTAAAACCAGTGCTGAACAAAGACCTGATGAAATATTGATACCTTTGCAGCCAGTACCATTTCTTCTTACTTGGAAAGTGACTCAAGTCTGGTTTTCTGAAAAATCACACTTAACTTGAGCAAAGCAATGCAATCCGATGGATGGGTGCAAATTATCTATTGGGAGGAAAAAATCCCCAAGTCTTCAATACAGTTAGTCTTCAATAACTGAAGACAATTAATCTTCAATGAAGCAGTGTTTAGTTTATAATCAGGAAGACTTCCAGTTCTGCCATTATTCCTTTTCCACTGAAATACTGAACCTCCCCCACTCCATCCCGAACTCTTTCCTCTTTCTTGGAGGAAGAATCCATTAAAAAAAAGATAAATTAGTAAGACAGTCCTCTTTAAAAGATGAATTAAAGGATGTAAACTTCATCCCATCTTTAAAAAGTATAAAAAGACTGATGTTCGGGCAGCTTTCCCAGGTCAGATGCCATCATTGCCAGACCTTCTCTTGGAGGTTCTTGGGAAAAGCAGACTTGCATGTGCTTAGCAGAGAGGATGCTTCTCTTCTCTGTGTATGTATAGCTGAGAGAATGGCTTTGTTCAGCACTGTCGTGAACACTCTTACTTAACTCCAAACCAGTAATGCATATCCAGATTTCCCAGTATTTTGATATAAAGCTACTGTTCGTGCTTGTGGACCTGACCCCAGGAGCAGTAGCTTCATTACTTTTAAGCTAGGGAAGCACTTCTTCAGCTCTTAGTGAGCCAGGGTTCAAACATCTGTGCACATTAGGCTATTTTTATTTTACTTTCCACTTCTCTCTTTCATTTTTTCCACCCTTCCACAAAGCTTGTGCTTTTGTGTAACTGGGGCTGTGGCAGGTCAGTGCTTTTGTCTCCTTAGCTGTGGCAACGGTCTTGTGCACAGAAATACAATGGAAGTTTTTACAAGTCAGGGTCTGATCGTAATTGTGGAAGTTGTCAGGGATTGCAGTACCTGTGCTTAGTGGTTAGAGCATCTCTCTCACACCAACACCTTCTGTAGTTTGTGTTGGGGAAGACCTGAGGTTTCTCCTGTCCAACTGCTGTGTGTGAGCTTTGCTGGTCCCACAGAGCCCTGTGGCTCATTCAGCCTAGAAAGAAATAAATACAAAACCGAGAAGGCACCCAGAAACGGTCAAAGCAGGGAGTTTAAAAAAAACAAGACCAAAAGGAAGTGCTTTTTCACCCAGCACATAATGAAATTGTGCTACTCATCGACACAGGATGCTGAGGAGACCCAAAGAATAAATTGATTCAAAATAAATAAAATAATGGGATTAGGCAACTTTATTAGAAGAGGTCCATTGGTGGTTATTAATGAAGTAGGTGGAACCTCCAGGTCAGGAAATCCTGGAGCTATTGATTTTAGGAAGCAGGACACTGTAACCGGGAAAGGATCATGCTTCTCTGGACCCATTTGTCCCCTGGGTTTCTATTCCTGGGGCACGCCAGTGGCAGCTACCAGGCAGAGGGAGCTCAGGCTGAAGCAGAGCAGCTCTTCTGCTGGAAATGGCCTGAAACAAGGAGCCTGATCCAGTCCAGCTGAAACCCACGGCTCTCTGCTCTGAGAGGGAGGTTGCCATCTGCAGACAGGTCAGAAAAGGAGGTTGTATCTCAGGATTTGGTGTATGGCTGCAGCGAACTTTTGCCCTCTGCAAAGTCTCAGTGGTCACTCCATACTGGTTGTACTGGGGGAATAAAGGCTGGACACATGGTTATTAATGCGCAGCATGGACTCCCTCCATTCTGTTGCTGCAGAGGCCTTGTATAGACCTGCCTGCCCCAATATACACGATAAATGCACGATACATACATGTACATGTATATTTGCTGACTCTGGGAGATAAGCAAAAAGGGAGAAGAATCACGAATCATGTACTCAAACCGTACTCCAGCGGCATTTCAAGTTATTTGGGGCTGCAGCATAACTTTTTTACAAGTGGGCATTTTAAAACTAAGTAATAAAAAGGATTGCAGAGATAATTGATGTAGATCTGTGGTATTGTGCAAGAAGGTGCCCTGAAGAAAGACCCTGAGACAGGCGTCTCATTCGGTTTGTAATTAACTCACAAAGAGCAGGTGAGGGGAGGGACAAGCCTCCAGCCTTTTCACTCTTCTCCTTAAACAAAGAAGACCTTTACAAATATGTGCGTATTAGAGCCTTTGGTCTGCAAATTTCTCTCTCTCTCACACCATCATAAAAGATTCAGAGGGCTGTATCTTTCTGATTACTAATTTATGCTGTTTACAGAGTGGGTAAGGGGAAAAGAAGAAAAGCTCAGAAAACTCCAGGAGCTGTGCTTTACTAGTAGGAGAAACCAACATTCATCAGACAATGTTCTTCAGCCTGAGATGGGATTTTGTTTGGCTGGAGAGAAAGGACCAGCCTGAAAACAGGATGTTGAGGTATGGCCCAGTTCAGCAAAGTGGGTTATCAGGAAATGAACAGGAGGCAAGAGTGTGAACGATGCTGAGTTTGGGGAATATGCGCTGAACAAGACCCAACATGAGGATGAGGCTGTAGCCAGGGCTCATGGAGATCACAGAATGGTTCGAGTTGGAAGGGACCTTAGAGAACATCTAGTTCCAACCCCCCTGCCATGGGCAGGGACACCTCCCACTAGACGAGGTTGCTCAAAACCCCATCCAGCCTGGCCTTGAGATGCTGATTTCACCCCGAAATTAGGCAAGTCTTGTGTTCTTAGCTTCGGCTGCTGCCTTCCTATCTCCTTCCTAGGACTAGCCTGAGGTTGGCCAGGCTCAAAACACTTGCCTTTCCTCAAACGCTCCATATCCATGATGTCCCACTTGTATTTCCCAGAGGTCAGAAGATGTTTTGTCTACTTCAGGTGTATGCCCACCAGTGCCTGGAAGCAGGGTAGTGTTTCGGCCTTGTCCTGCTGGGAGTCTGCAGGTACAGTACCACTCTCATCATCTGCTCTGCGCCGCTGTTTTCATTTTTCAATACCAAGCCCTGATTTGCATCAGTGGGAGTCAAGGTGTGGCAGGAATGTAGGTCCAAGCCCTTCATGAGACCCGCCTGGGACCTCAGCAACTTCATTTTTTTCCTTATTGCTCTTTTTCCTATCCATTAGCCAAGCAGAAGCCTGTCCTCCTCCACAGCCAGCACATTGAAGGTCTACGCATTATAATCCCTTTGCATCTTTTTCCTGGATTTCTTGAACTCATTTGCTCATCTAAGTTTGTGAGCAAAGCTTTTTCTCCCTTGCGTTGAATGGATCCAGACACCCTTAAATTAAAATAAAAAATGGCATTGGGGTGCTGTCACTACTTGAGATAAGCCAGAGGAAGCAAATTAAGGCCACCACCATCCCTAATTCACACATTTGTGGGAAGGAAAATTGAAAGTTCAGCACCATGACTGAAAGATGGAGTCCCAGTTTGTCATCTTCTCTTCTTAAAAAATATATCTTAGTGATTTGATTGATCACAGGAATCCCTACCTCTGAAACAAAGAAACGGGAGATGCTCTTTCACTGGGGATGTAAAATAGAAGCCACAGCCAGGCACTTGAGGATGCATCCTCCATTAGGCACGTGAATAGTTGCACTGAGATCGCTTGCTTGAGGTTAAGCACGAATGCTGGCTAAACTGGGGCTCAGACAAAGCGTTACAGGGAAGGTGTTTCCTTGAGAACTCGAAAGGATGAATAAAATCAGGGTCATACTTTGAAATATCGGTGCCCAAACATAATTTAGGGTGCAGAATATGGGTTTCTGTTAGCATGTAAGCGGGCTCAGCTAGTCGTAGTTTTGATCAGTAGTACACACACAGTCTGCAGATGCTTTGCTTTTAAAATGTATCCCGGAATCTGTTCTCTTTAACTTGCAAAGAGTTTTGTCTCATGACTACCCGGACTTAACCAGCTTCATCAACAATTCACTTTTCTTTTTAAAAATCAAAAGAGTTTAGCGAAACATTTTATTAAAAGGGAAGGCTGGCTTTGACATCTGTAGAAAGAGGGGGAGAATAGCTCTCGTAAGTAGATCTTTTATTTGCTTTTCTAAAAGTTTTAACGGGACTCAGTGGTCAGGCCTGAAAATTTGCAACGCGCCTCCAAAACGTGCAAATGCCGGGACACCCGCACGCACAAAAATTCCCCCATAACGCCAACACATGCTTCTCTGGTTCAGAATAACCTTCTTCCCTGAAGGGCCACGTGCATCAAGTGCCAGTACATAACGGCTCATGTAACTGAATTTTAAACTCCTGAAAATAGCAGCTTAGATTGGAAGTGCTGACACAGGCTTAGTGACAGCAGTGCCAATTTAACAGTTGTATGCACTATGGAGTGTTCTTGCAACATTCCTCATTTGAAAGACAATCTGTGCGTGGTATAGACTAGTATGGTGGAAAAAAAAAAAGGAAAAGGGGGGGGGGGAAACCCCAACTGTGGTTTTGGCTGACAAACCCTGTCAACCAATGTAATCTGTGCTCCTGATGTTTACTGCTTGAAGCTAAATAGGATATTTAGCCAAATTTCAATTCCTGCTACAAATAAAGCTCAATTTGTGTGTGTGTATATGTGTGTGTGTGAGAGAGAGATGATTGCTCATTTAAATGACAACTTTATATATGATAATTACAGTCATTAATGAAGACACACTTGCTTTACCATAGATTATGAGGATAAAAGAAGATCGCCCAAGAGTCATGTTCTGGTATAGACTAGAGTCAATAAGAAAATTAGTCCAAATACTCTCCGGAAAATTGTTCTTAAATAATGCCCTAAAGGTTAAAGGAACAATGGGTGTAAATGCGATGGAAGAAATTTAAAAACCACACTAGAGGTCACTGTTGCTACTTGAGCAAAAGCTTTTTCTGCTTCCTTTTAGTTTAAGACACTAAAGATTAAACATTTCAGCAGAAAAAAAGTACTTCTGTTTCTATATATTTCAAAGCATGTACAGTTTGATATCCTGAAAAAATAAACAATATATTGATATGGAATGGATGGTTATGCTACGATTGTGGAAGTGGTATATACTGTACGTATGAAGAACTTGGAGTCGTAGGACAATACAGTTCTATTTTGTGCAGCATCCTTCATCCAAATGGCATCCCCAAACACTTTATAGCTTGTAGCATTAAATAATATAGCTTTAAATTACAGAGATAAATAATCAGTGGGAGAAGAATTACATGTTATGGGTAAGGGACAAAAGAAGTGTTAGATAACTGAAAGCTGTGCGAAGGCATAAATTGAAAATCAGAGCCAAAGATAAATGAGGAAGCCAAACAATTAAGTCTTGTAATGCAGGAGAAAATACCTCCGCCTTCCCAAATTATTCATGAGCTGGGTATTAAAAGGGAAGCAATCGTTTTATATCATAAATACAGTCCTATGCCTAAATGTATTTATAAATATATATGTGTGAGTGTGTAATGTGTGTGTCTGTGTACATATATATTTATATCTGAGGAAGAAATTCCTCTGAATGCCCAAGGGTGTAGACACTCACTATAAATGCAGGACTAGACCATGGCATGTTGCATTTGTTACTGCCTTCAGCAATTAAAAAGGGCTGGATTTAGAGGAACATTTTTACTCATTAATACGGAGAATAAAATCATACACTTCATATAATGGGAATATTGCCACCCTGGACTTCAAAAGCAGAAGGGGAAATGTTCGTGCAGAATGCAGTTCTCTTCTCTGAGATCTTGGTTGCCCCTTGAATGCCATTAAATTTCATCAGACAATCCAGTTTCTCTAACAGCTCAAGGAGTTAAGCTCTCTGTGTAAATAATAATAGGTACTGCAAATGAGTAAGAAGGCAGATAGATGGAGTATTTTCAAAGAACATAGTCCTGGGTTCTGTGTTCAAGCTCTAATTATCACCTCATTTTTCAGAGCTGCCACCAAATTGGATAGATGCTGAGGGGGTTGCCGAGGTACGGTTGCTGTATCTGATGATCCCTTACCTGCTGATGTCATTGGGATCAGAATTTCCAGCTCCACAGGAACAGTGTAAGAGCTTGAGATACTTTTCCAGCTTTCCCTCAGGTAGTCTTTTTGAAGCCCTGTGGATTTTACCTCCACAGATCCGGCTCCCGCAAGCAAGGAACTCAAGGATTATTATCTTATACCTGCAAATTCTATTATTTTTAGTGATAAGGCATATCTTTTGCAACTTATCTGTCATCTTACTGTCGCTTTTGTCTGTGTGCCTGGGATCTTCAGTTATCTGGCAGTCTGCACAGCTACTACACTGGCTGGCTGCAGGATGTCTGGACAGTTGGCCACAGGCCCACGGATCGGCTCTGTCTCTCCTGTCTGTTGGTGGCCTGGCATCACTTGGTTCTAGGGTCTTCAAATGTTGGCAGCTCAGGATTATCCCCAAAATACAACACTGCTTTACAGAACTGAGAAAGCAGCAGCAAGAATTTATATACATGTATTCTGTATGTATACAATACCAATTTATAGTTTTAATACAAGTCAGGGCCATGTTAAAGCCTCAGGCTGTTCTGGTTTTTTTTTTTTTTTCCCAGAGTTGTAATATTATTTTTTTTTGCTGAGCCTGTTTCTTCTTATAGCATTAGGCATGGCCCTGTCTTTTCATGTGACTCCACCCAGACCTGCAATGTCTTATATTTAGACATCTAAAGCATTCTCTGGTACCAAAGCAGCTTTATTATTACAAAGTGGAAGTTTCTTTGGGTGAGGATATGTTAGCAGGGGTGAGGATACGTTAGCAGCTGCTGAGGGTCATTGGACCAATACGGTCAGTTTCTGCAATGCTGTTTGTTTTTCTGTAATTTTCCTTTGGCCGCCTTTTGACTGAGAAATGCTCTTCATTCTAGACAAAGCAATGCTAAGGAGCGAAGCTGGGGTAGAAAACGGGGTAGGTCAGTGGAAACAGTATGCGCGAGCTGGGACATTCAATCTTGGATGACCAGTTCGAGGCATCTTAGAGAGATCTCACTTTGAGAGACTTGTCCAAGGATTTTGTGGAATCATAGAATCACAGAATGGTTTGGGTTGGAAGAGACCTTGAAGACCATCTAGTTCCAACCCCCTGCCATGGGCAGGGACACCTCCCACTGGACCAGGCTGCTGAAAGCCCCATCCAGCCTGGCCTTGAACGCTTCCAGGGATGGACCTCAACAACTTCTGTTGGCAACCTGCATCAGTGTCTCACCACCCTCATAGTTAAAAATGTCTTCCTGGCATACAATCTAAATCTGCCTTCTTCCAGTTTAAAACCCATCTCCTGTAGCTTCTTGTAGCTGTGAGCTTAAATTGGATGTGGCCGGAGAGCAGGGGAGGAGGGAACAGATAACTTACAAAGACTGGCAGTAAAGTTCAGTTGTCTGCCCCTGATTTACTTGTTCGCATTGGTTTTGCATTGATCTTTAACTGTGTAATGCCTGGTCTTCAATCCTTTTATTTGGTCTTTACTTGAATAAGCCTCTTCTCATCAAAGCCAGTAAAGAGGATCACTAAGGGTGAGAAAATGTGTTGCAAGGGAAGTCCTTCCTAGTTCAGGGTAAGAGTGAGGGTTTCTGTGGAGTAAGAAAAGCTCGGTGGAAGGTCTTGCCCTTTCTCTCTAAGAGAATACAAAGGCCAAAGGAGAAGATGTTTTGCCATTAGCTCTCATGCCTAGTTTATCTTCTCCAAGTTCAGCAGCAAAGCACTGTCCTTCCTTCCTTTCGGGCTCCCCCTTCAAATTCTATCCCTACCATGCAGCTTTTGATGAATCATATAACCAGAGATAGAAAATCCTATATGCTCTTTCCCTTCAGTAATTCATCTTACATCTCTGTTTATCGGCTCTGGACGTTTGCTGTGCAGACACCTTCTCCTCTTCTGTGTCAAAAGCAAGACCAAGGTATTGTGGTTGCCAGTGAATTACACTGTATGGCTCAGCAGCTTGGCTTGGGAATCAGCTCGTGAGTGAGCTGGTGCATTCCCAGCCCTGACACCAAGCTGGGCAGGTAATTTCCTCTTTCTGTTTTCTCTCCCATCTTATTTTGTACTATGCGTGCTTTGGTACATGGAATATCTGTTATTCTGTGAATACACAACACCTAGCATAATAGCTGCTAGACATTGCAGTAATGCATATTACAAATAACTAGAAGATGATTTAACATTTTTAAGGACTACAGTATTTATTTCCTTGTCAGCCTTTTTTTCCCCCTGATTTTTTTCCCCTTTGTCTATTCAGTGATCACTTTCTCTGAATAAGAGCAGAATCTTACTTTCTTTATGTAGCACACAATGAAAATGTGAAAACTCTAGGTTCTGCCTCAGTATTATTGAGAAACAATAAAAACATGTCTTAGTATCTAGCAATCACTGCATGTGAGAGAGAGAGAGGCAGGAAATAAAAGAATCATGTTGCATGCCCTTACTAACAAATATTAGCTCTTCAGGGTACTGTATTATCACAAAGCACTTAAGAAATCCAAATTATTATAACAGTCTGAACTAAACTCAGTTCCTTCCCTGTCACCCAGGCTCAGCTGCTAATGTTATTTTAATCAAAAATTTGATCAACAATATTAGGCATATAGTTAGCAGTGAAATTAACACATATGCTTCTCCCTAGGGAGGAGATTATTATTTTTAAATCTGTTTCCCACTACCTAGAGTGATTTCTTTGGAGATGCTTACAGTAGCCAGAATATAATGTGCGATATTTTGGAGTCAATAGAAATAGTCCCAATACTGACAAGCTTGCCTCGGAGTAGAGGTCTGAGGGTTTTGAAAGAAAACAATTCATATCAGTTTTAGTGTAAGGAGGCAAAGGAGCCTTCCACTCCACAGCTTCGGGTCTTGCCTGAATGCTGCTGGACGAAGGCTGTTTCTCTTAGAGTTGGATTCATAGGGTAAATCATATTATTATCCTTTTAATTAAACCTAGGTAATGGAAAATTAGAACAGACACTTTAGGGATAAGAAACATTTGCTCCATTGGCCCTATTTTCCTCTCACAGCAGGGTAACTCAAGCAAATATTCCAGTTTCCTGGGAGCGGCAGGAAGACAAGAAGTCTGGACGAGCCCAGGGTCTGCTGCGCAGAAGCTAGCCCAGGTACTGGAGGCAGCCCTTTACCTTTCCTGCCCGTTATTCCTCCTTTCCCAGCTGAGCCGGGCAGACAGCGAAGACAAACTTGTGAAGAGCGGCTGCCTCTCCCTCTTGGGAAGAGCTTCCACCACCCTGTGCCCCCACCGCCTTGGCCAAGTGAGCGAGCTCTGGAGCAGGATATGGGATTTTAGTTCCTCCAAATAGCCAGGGGAGAAGCCTTAAATCAGTGCAGTGCATTCACATCCAAGTAGGTAGCGTGGTCCAGAATCCACATAACAGAGCTGAAACATGATGGCACAAGACATTTAACTGATGTCAAATTTAAATCCCTATTAAAAAGAAGTGTTCTCTAGTCTGCACCAGGCCATCCATTCTGGTAATCTCATTCCATATTTCTTTTATTGTTGAAAGAAGACGTAGATTAATGACAGAATGAATCCCAGTAGAAGGAATGCGCTCCTTATAAGGCAGGCTTGGGGGAGAGATGGTGGAAATCGTAACATAGGACGACTTTGTTGCCAGAGAAAGTTGCATTTGTACCATTTATATTTGAAAATCTTTCACCCAGGTCAGCATAGTTCAGCCAAATTAACTCCATCTGGATAGATGGAGCTGAGGATTACCTGTCAGAAAAAGACTTAGAATGGCATATTGTAACTTAGTGCCATGTTTTAAAAGCCTGTCAGTGACTGTGGCAGATCTGTTCAGACAAGGGGGATGGATGGGAAAGGTACAGTGAGGACTTCTTGCACTGAAGCACACCAGCGTGGGGACGAAAATGTCTAAACAACGCCTGTTTGTTCAGACCTCTCTCCCAGCTGGTCCTCCCCGACTTGTTGTTGCCTTTTAGAGAAATATGGTCGTGGTTCTTGATGGTCTTGAATTAATATACAATCTCACCAGACAAGTGAATGTTTGCTATTTGCACCGCTGTCAACACATGACGTTTAGTGAGATTCCTGTGATGATTTCTAAAGCCTCAGGCTCTGGAGCCACATGAACATAGACTCATCCCTAGCTTCTTGTGAAAAAAAAAAAAAAAAAAAAAAAACCACCACCCAACCATAAACAAAAGCTTTGATCTTCACAAGTGTAGAAGAAAAGGACAGAAGTGCAGTGCCAATTTGCCTGCTAAAAACAATGCATGGCAAATGAAAACAATGTATTTATAACAACCCCACAATCTTAAAACTTGTATCATGATGGAGAGAAGAGGCTGGTGTGGTCATTTGAGAGGTTCAAAGCACCGTTAAGCCACATTGTGCTGTAGGGAGGCTTGTGGTATCTGAGTATCTACTGGTCCAGTCACCTGGGGGTATTTAAGCTCCGGTTAATATGTAGGACTGGAGACGTCCACCAAACCTGGCAAATGTCACAAAACAGGCATTCCCTTGCCACTCATTGGCAAAGCCTGGGCTTGTGCAAGGCCACCCAAAACATCATCAGAGAACAGAGGTAACGCTTTCTGCTTCCTATTGCCCCACTGTTCAAGCAGTTACCTGGGAGGTGAGACATCCTCCTCCCTCTACCAGGGGATATCTGTTCTCCCACCTCCTTTCTGTCCTGTAATTGCTCTCAAGGGCAGGTCACCACGTACTCTTAGGTACAAGCCTGTGGTGTCAAAGCTGGTGGAGATGCAAGGTTTTGTTAAATATTCACTGGCCTGTGAAGAGAGTCAATATGACCATAATCCAGAGTGGACAAAGGAGACATGCTCCGGTCCATCTTCAGGTCTCGTGAGCAAACTGAAAAGTCCACTTTTTAAGTAGAGACTTTACCTAATGGGCTTCTGCTGGCCATAAGAAACCAATGAGAGAGACTGTGAATGGACCACATCCTCCTAAGGTACCTGGTAGCCTAGGATTAAAGGTATTCTCAAATCAATATGTTTAATGTTTCTAAAAGAAGAGGGGCTTAAACTTGGGGGATATATGTCCTCAGAGTGTGACATGGGGGGTGGACAGGAGGGGGAAGGACATTATCATGTCCTTGTCTTTTTTTTACAGCCTCTTTTTAATGTATTCTTTTCTGTAACTGGGTTTTTTTTTTTTTTTTGGACACCCAAATGGAGATATTACATTATGTTTTGGGTCAGAAGGAACCCCTATAGGAAAATAGTTTGGACTTTGATGGAGAAAGACAAGGAAGGAAAAATGTTCAGTGATCAACCCAAACAGATTTTATTTTTCCATTTCAGCCACTGAAGTGAGGAAAAAAAAAAAAAGAAAAAAAAAAAATCAGTGATTAGTACAGCCCTAATCTGGAGATGTATATTTTAGGGATTGCATTATGCTGAATATGTGCATTACATACGCAAAGTAAAAATCCATGCCATTATTGCGCCTGTTCAGTAGCCACTTTTCAAATTGAAATATCTCAGCCATTTTAAATGACATTTTTATTTTTGCAAAGACGCTAAAAGCAATTAGAGGGCAATATTGACTGTTCACTTGCCAAATTCCACTGTTCCAATGAAAGCTGCTTTTGAGTTACTGTACACAAGTGCAAAAAGCATCCCAAATCATTTTACATACATTACAAGCAAAACCGAAAAGAAATCACCATTTAAAAGAAAAGAAAAAGACATTTATAAAAGAAATGCTTGCTCCCAAGTTGAAACCATGTGTCAGCCTAGAGCAATCTGTTAAACTTGAGTTATGAACCCCTGGAAAAAAATAGTTGTTTGCAGTGCAGATGCTGAGAGTCACAATTAAAGCAGAGGCATGGTGAGGAGCGGTCTCATGCTGATGTTCTGCATAGAGAAAGTTCTCTAAATGCCTTTGGTGGGAGAGGTGATAAATTTTGTGTATCCTCTGTCAGTAACATTTGTTAGTTACCTGTTTTAGCTGTTTCTTTCTTATTAAAAAAGTAAAAATATAAAACTCTTGCATGTGACTGTATACAAATGGCCAGGATGGATTGTCTGTAATTTTAAAAATCATGATCAACCCATCTTTCCAGAATTCAAGGCTGCCTCCAGTTCACCTGAAGGGCTATTAATTTCTCCTCAGCATGAATTTTTGCAGCAGGATCATTCTTGCAAGTTGGGTAAAGGCATGGATGTAATTTCAAAACTTCTCTGAGAGGCTAAATCACAAGATGTTGTTCGTATCCAGAGAAAACTATCAGGATCCCTGTTGCAAGGATGCTTTCGACTTGAGTGGTTGGTAGGTTATCCAGACTGACCTGGCAGGAGATTGCAGCAGATGCTGCCGTCCCTTGGGGATTTGTCCTCCACCCACACTTTGTCTGTGTGGTGTAAAGGGCTGCTGCCTTTGGTATCAAATTCTCAGGGTATGTGGTTGTGTTAAAATCAGTTGAGTTACGCTGTTGGGGTAAATCGTAAGCTCTACTCTATCTGCCATTAATTTATCTGTGGGCTATGAGCCAACATCTGTCTCCTCTGCCTCAGGGCTTGATTCTCATTAATACTGAGGCCTCTTTACACCTTCTTGGCAGTGAAAAATGGCCTTGCAGCAGAATTTTATTTACACCCATGTGGTGGCCCCTTTTTTCACTTCTGACACACTTTTCCGCCCTTTCAACATGTTGCCTTGAAGAACTCACGAGTGTTTTGCTCTTGGATTTGTGTTTTCATTACTGTGTTGTCTGCCCTCATGCATGGAAAACAGAGATTTTATCTGCCAGAAATGAATGAGGTTTTATCGTAATGGTCCAAGCAAATGTCATGATTCAGAGTGTAAGGATCAACAGCATGGATGGGTTGCACAATAAGTCTGTGTAAACAGAAGCCGGGACGTGAGGAGGCGGAGTGGCTTCCTTTCCTTTCAAGAAAAATGTTATCCTAGAAGCAAACCAGGACTAAATTTTCTGAATTGGGGAAGATTCCCCTTATTTTAGTTTAAATACAAATTTCTCTGCCCTTGTCTTTTTTTTTCCCTGCCTTAGGGGAGCTGGGTTTTTTCCTGGGATGTCCCAAACAGAATTGATATATCTCTGATATTTTCCGGTGTCTGCGAAAACAATTTTCTCCTTCATTTCAAAATAACAATTGAGTGCCACACCATGTGCCTTTGAGATATGAGACAGGGTAACCCTGTTAAGAATTCAACCACAGCCATGCAGAAAAGGGAAGGGGGTTATTTGAGTGGAGTGACACAAGGGCGATGGTTAGTAGGCTGCACTGAGCCATTGTTCATGGGAACATAGTCTTTATTTATAAATTGTAAGTAAAGATCTGCTAACTGCCCAACTGAGGACACTTACTCGTCTGCGCACTTCAGTCCAAGCGCAATAAATACAGATCAAATGTTCACCATCCATATAATAACAAGGATCTGATCCAAAGCACATTTTTATTTCTACAGGGTTACCTTGGATCGCGCTGTGTTTTGTTATGTTATATATGTACATATATGTGTCATTATTTAAAGGAAAATAAGGGACAGAGCTGAAAACAATTGTAATTGCCAGTTGGAACTCTTGAGGCAACTGGAGACACTGTCTGAAAAGTAGCACCTTAGCCAACATCTATTAATACATTTTTTTTGCACAATTTACAGTGCCATTTATTTTACATACTGTTTTCAGTTAGCTCTTAAAGTTTTGAAACAATTAAAATGGAAAATTTTAAAAAAGCCTACTGTCAGGGATTCAAAGTAATACCCAAAGCTTCTACTGACTTCAGTGGAAATTAGAGGTGCTCCTTGGCTCTGGGAACACAGCATTTATATTTCACTAGGTAATCATAAAGAAATGTATTGTGTAGACCTTCGTGCCAGATTCTCCATTATGCTGCCGGAATGTACCGATTGCAAAACAAAGAGCTCAGAAAGCGAGAAGTGATGCGGTGAGTGTGGCAGGCCTGACCTTTACACCTCTCCCTTCCACGTACACGTTGTGATTTGATCTTTTATTACATCACCATATACCGCTTTTACACCGAATCCCTGCCTAATTGAGAGCACCAGATGGATGATGTGTAGCCAAAAAAGCAGTTTGTTGAACAGTCCTTTCGCGTGGCTTGCCACTGAGTACAGCTCTAATTTATTACATATCATTCATCTCAGTGTAAAATAAGTTTGGGCTTTTTACTTTTTTCTTACTTTTTTTTAATAGACTTCCCCACAGTGCCCATTTTTGCAGGTGCTGAGTGTAGCAAAGTCATTGAAGGTTTTACCTTCAGAAATAGCCCTGGGAGTATGTTTGTCCCGAATTCGCATGCATGGATTTAGGCACTTAATTTTAAGCACAAAAATCTCTTCTGACTAGCATACGTTCAGTACAGGAAAGTTGACGTCTCTGGAGAGCAAGTCAAAGCAGGCAATAATTAAGGATTTAAGTGGAGTCCTTGGCATGTGCTGGTGGAGGCATCTGTCTCTCCCCTGTTATCCTAGGGTTGTAAGGGACATTTGGGGACAAGAATACACCAGAGTCACAAAGAACCAAAATACTGAAGAGTCCGCTACGACGTTTTCTCTGGGAACTAGCTGGGCTAGTAGCAAATATTACTATCCCAAGCTGTTCTTCATCACTCATGTCCTGGAGATTATTGTACTCGGGAGCTCCATCAGCAGCAGAGAGGCGGTGTGTGCTCCCTGCTCTGCTGCGGTGCCAAGCCAGCAGGTTGGTGCTAACTGCCCTCATGGCTGCTCTGCCTCAAAGCTTTGAAACACATGGAAGGTAACCCATGTCCCATTTAATGGCAAAACTCTGGGACAGTACTTCGCTGCGCCCCCAAGTTGAGCTTTTTCTTGCTGGACATTCCTTTCTCTGTCTTTACGAGCCACCCTGCAGCATCCCCTGGCTACATGTAACTACAAGGCAGAAGCAGAGATCCTCCCAATACTATTTAGGGTATTGGCTCTTCTGTTTCATCTCTTTCCTGCCTGAAAACTGACGAAGCAGGATCATGCAGGAGTTAAAAAGAAAAAAAAAAGATCTGTAGACTTGTAACTTCTCCACTCCTGGGGCATGAAGTAAGGTTTCTCTAGAGATTTTGTTTTATTACGGATGGGGTGTGTCTCATGTCTCTTTAGATGGCAGTGAAGTAGATGCCTATGTCTAAGCCAGTTGTTTGAATGTTTCATCTAGTCAGTGGTAGGAAACAGGCACTTGGAGCTCACGACTGATTTGACCTGGTTTAGATGCCAACCATAGCAGGAGATGATTCACAACCTGGGAGCACTTATTTCTGTCCACTTGCTATAGAGAGAGCCCTGATGACTATAGCTCAGAGCTGGCTGCCCACACTTGAACATCTAAAATTGGGCTGGACTCCTGTTCTTCCTGACTTCGGGGCGCATCCATCATATTTTGGGGCCCCTGCTCAACAGAGCACCAGAGCATGTGCTTTACTTTAAAGTGCCGCTTCCAGGCTCTGCTGTGGGGAGGTGGCATTGACCACCCGCCTGAGCGCCAGGCTGAAGCTGCGCCTTAGTGTGCTTTTTATGGGATATTTACAAAGAATAGCAAAAAATATTCCCCTACCTCCAGCTGTGTGCCAGACAGCAGAAAATGCAGTGCAGATCCATTCAGCTGGATTAAAATTACAGAAGCAGGAATAAAAAAGGGATGCCTGAAGTAAACCCGTGCGCACAGGTCCTCATTTCCAAAGCGGGGAGAAGCTGTTTCTGTTACAGCCGCTGCATTTTTCATGTACCTTTGACACGTTTGAAAAATCCTTTTTGAATTGTTGAATTTAACCATGTCACAGAAAGGTACTTTTTGCGACTTCAGGGGAATTTCTTGGAAAACTTCTGTACTGTCATCTACTACCATCAGTGGTGGCACACATAAGAGAAGGTACACAGAGAAGAAGGGCATTTTCTTTACAAAGAGCACCACAGGTTTTTTTTAAAATTAGGTAGAAAAGAAGACTTTTCATGCTGTCTTTAGTTAAACTGGACAATGTATTTGTTTCTTCTGGAACAAATCTTCCATGTTTCACCTAGAAAGGGGGAAAAGTCTTAGCTTTAGCTTCTGTATAAATATTTGCACAAGGTTAATTCTGGAGTTTATGTGTGATCATCTCTAATTGCTTTAAATAATCATAATAAAAAAAGAACCACTGAATTTTTTACAAGAACGACTACGTGCAATTACGTACGGAGATTGAAGCAGTGGCTTAAATGTACAAAGTTTGTTAGAGCACGGAAGGAATGGATTTGGCTCAGTAAGTTTGAGATGAAGCAGAGCTGTTTCTGGAAAGCCATTAGAAGTGTCAGTCTGGAAACTGGCTATCTCTGCACCTGCTGAAGAACTGCTTTAACACCAGTTTCCACTGCGTGAGCTTTTGGCTGTAAGAATAGAAGTTAGAAATCTGGGTTTCAGAAGACCCTACCAACAGAGAGGGTGAAGCTACACAGACCTCAAGAAGGGAAAAAGGGGGTAGATCAGCTGAAAAAGGGCCCACCGCATGGTTTTGAAACCTTGCTACAGGTTGTGCACTGATGTGAAAATTAAGACCATCTCCTTGAAGCTTCTGGCAGCTGCCCCGAGAGCCCTGGTTGCCCACCTGCTTTCAGACTTTGCTCCAGCAACTACCCCTTCCCAGAGAGGGCTCTGTGAGAGGGCCTGACAACTTCACAGACTGAGCTAGAAAAGCAAGATCTAATAATGGGGGGAAAAGCCTGTTGCACATCATGCACTTTTTCAGCAGCTGAGCCGTACGGAGCAGTTGCGTTGACCCAATTAGTGTCACCCTCGCTCACTTGTGTGCTATGTTATATTGAGTTTTGACCCTGCTTATTTCTTCTCTTCTCCTTTGAGGCTCGGTTATAGAATTGTAGCACGGTTAGAGTTGAAAGGGACCTTAAAGATCATCTAGTTCCAACCTGGTTGGTTGCATGGAGCAGGTGCTTATGAGTGTTTAAGTTGTGATTGTTTACTTTTATGGAATAGTGTTTTAGTTCAGGGGTGGCCCTTCTTTAAAGAGTCAAGAGCTGCTTAGGGGGAATATCACCACTTTCTGCTACTCCTGTACTGAAGTCCACACAAATGCCAAAGGAGAGGTGTCCAAGCCTAAGCCCTCCATCTGAAGGTGACTATGAATTTCAGAAGCGTCCCCCACCTTAACCGCAAGCTGACTTGAGATCCTGTGTCTGAGCAGCTCCAGACTTTCTGGGGTTTGAAAACTAAGTTCAGATCTGGTATTTGGCCCAGCTTCTTAATGAAAATGGAAAATTGCATTTTGAGCCTCAGCCTTCCTGAAGAACAGCCTGTGCCAAACCCGATGAGCTCGAGATAAAAACAAGGATTTGCAGGACGCTGTGTCCCATCTCAGGCAGAGGTCAGCGGGAGTTTTGAGTGAAGCAGGACTGGCCCCTCTGGCTGGAAACTTCTTTATTTGCCTCTGAGCTCCACGGCCACTGGGGTTTGAGACCTACACAGGTGTGCGGTGGGGACTGAGCCATTTGTGCCGAGCCACGTTATGCTCAGAAGAGGATATTTGTGATGAGGGAAATCACGGATTTTATGTGCTCGCATTTTTTGTTTCCTTCTTAAGCAAGAAGGGAACCTTTAGAATGCCAAAACATTGTCTTAATATTTCACGGAAGTAAGTATTTTATAAACGCATGTTGCAAATGGCACTATAAATTCTCCACTATGGAAAATTGCTATCTGGTTTGAAACTAGTCAGGATAAATAGAACTATAAAAGGTTACCTGGAGTAAACAGATAGGGTTTCCAAAGTGTACCACATGAGATAGATTGGAGCTCATAGTAATCTGTTTTCCATGCTTAACATACGCTCAGCATCAGCTGAACTCTGTAACTGAGCTGCCATCTGTATCAATCCCGTTCCTAGATGTCATGGCCCTGTTAATGAAATCTGGAAGTGAAATTGTAAATGGATTCGGTGAATGGTAGATGTCAGCCATCGCGTGATGGGCAATCATCAATCATCCCCTGTCAGTTATTTCTGTCTCAGGGAGTAAGCCTTTATTTAAAGCATAAAGTAAGAATGTTGCCAGACCACAGGAACAAGCCCTGAGCTGTTTGCAGGTGCTGCTATTCACAGCTGCCAATTAAACCCCTGACATTTCCATAATGGCCAAGAGGCAAAGCATATGCACTTGATATAAACATTTTTGTAAAAATTAATCTCAGTTTATCAATACTTCACTTTTTTTTTTTTTTTCCCAGGGCGACATACAACATCCTACTTGGCCCATTGTTTGTTTGCTGTAGAAAGAGAGAAATACGAGTTGGAAAGCAGCCAGGGCCTTCATTTCCCCAGGATATACAGTAGATTCCAGTGGCTCGTTTCAACCCTTAATTGGGGAGGGAAAGCACAGTAGTGAGGAATCCCACTTCTGGAAAATGTTGTGTGTGCCCCCTTGCCCCCCAGCCATGCACACGTGCTCAGCTCCATCTCTTCACATCGCGCGCGGGCCCTTAGCTGGGTAAAAATGTAACGCTTGGTCTGATAAATGCTGTTCCTGCAGTTACCCAGCCCATTGTGGTTCTTCACCGCTATACCAAAATTTTGCCTTATCTGGATTTTTATACAGATCTCTGGGCACATTACTGCTGGCTGATACTTTTCATTACCCCTCCGCTATCTGAAAAAAAACCCATACCAAACCACCAAAACCTAAAAATGCGAGCACTTTCTAATATACACATTATTTTCCTTTGGACAGCAGAAAAAAAATATTGTCAACTCAACTTATTAAAGGCATTCATCAGTACCCGCTGCAAATTTATATATGTATTTCATAAAATTGCCAGTGACGAGCTAGTTTTTTTTTTCTTTTCAGAGAAAATATTTTCATGGGGGAAAAAAAATTATATATTTCTACAGAAAAATAAACTGCCTGGTATCGCCACCTGACATTTATAGTTTAGAGGACATAAAACTTTTCAGAGGTCCCTTTATTTTTTGCTCTCAGCTGTTTATAGTTCTTTAGGGGTACACTGACCTATAAGTAAATACAGAAAAAGAAAGGGCTGCATTCACGTTTTCGAGGAGATTTCATCACATGCTGATTGCTCTACCCCATTTTGCTGCAAAGTCTAGACAAGGCAGAACACTGAGTGGGAAACTGGATAGCACTGGGGCATTTTAAAGTCGTCTTCTTCACTCTTCATGGTACCGAGGAAGATCACCTAAGTCAACCAGCAATTTGAAGTCTATTTTCATGTGTCGTACTATCTGGTTGTAAAATTATGCACTATTGGATGAAATTAATTTCTGAAGCCTATAGAATTCTGTTAAGATGATATATTTGGAGTTGGTGTTAGAGGTCTTGCTGGCACACGTGCATTAAATTGGATGTGGTTTTTTTGCCAGATAGCTGTACTGGTGTAAGTGCTAATTGTCAGATGCAGATATACTGATGCAGCTATTATTAACATAGCTTATTTTATTGCACCTAACTGGAATGAGCCATCCTGCCTTAAGCACTTCCCTGGAAGTGTGTCTGTACCGCACAGTTTTCTACCTATCAATGTATCTGAAATTTTTAAGTCTAGATTGATCTTTGCTCAATTTTCCATTTCTTTTGTCTCTGTAGGTGCCTTGTGAAGTTCCATATTGCTTCAGATTTCAGGGGATTGCTTCAGATACCCAGGACCTGTTTTGAATTCAGCTAATTCAGGTAATTTTCTAAAATGTTTCTTAAGTTTTTTAATGTATTTTTTTCATTCAAAACCATTCAAAGTGTTTGAGATCCACAAAAAATTAACCTTTAGACATTAAAAAGAATGTTGCAACCTAATTAATGCTGCTGTAGATTCAATCTCTTTAGAACATGAAAGACCAAACTGTCTGAGTCACCCAGGGTAGGTCAACTAATCCCACCCACATATATCACCTGTTTATTTCAAACAGAAGGTGTTACAAAAGGCTGGCTTAAAAAAGTTAAACAGAAAAAAAAACAACACCCAAAGCTTCAGCATCAGATGTTTCACTGTGGCACATCTTTGTGGCCATAAAGTCATTTCTTGGGTTCCGGATGACTCAGTATTCATTATAAGCCAAGATGATCATCTAATTTGTGTACATTCATGTAAGCAGAAATAACTGCTGAATTTAGTGAGGTCGTGAGGCAGTGCTGTCACCTCCAGCTCAGCCCCTTTGCACTGTGCTAAAAAGCAAAGGTAAAAGGTAAGTAACCCCCATTAGACTCAGTTCCTGTGCTCTTGTAGATGTTACAACAAGAATAACAATATTGCTCTGAGTATGTCCACGTGACGATGTAGAAATGCCCAAGCTAGCTGTAAACGAGCCATTGTGGATACTGGACGCAGTCTAGATGAGACAGCAGAGAACACCAAGAGGACTCATTTACCCTGCTTTTTGGCAGTGTTAGCTCCATATGGGCTAATTTATCCTGCCAGAAAGCAGGCTCATTTATGGCTAGCTCATTTATAGCTAGTCTGAGTACCTCTTCACTATACTGGAATTTGCAGTGTAGATGTACTTCCTCTTAAGGTGACAAGTGTGTGATTGTATTAAGTAAAAATATGGAGGTTGGGATTTTGAAGGCACCTAAGGGCTTCTTTTGAAGGTGGTTTAAGAGGTTACCACCTCCAGCAATCTGCTTCACAACTTCTGCTGGAGATAACTTTCCCCATGTCTGAATCAGCACGTGGGATCACGTGCCCAACTAAGAGCATCTTGAGTTTAAAGCAGAGTATTTTAGCTTAAATCACTGAGGAGGATGTGCTTGCATTAAGACACTAAATGATAAACTGAATCAGAGCAGATGTATCTATTAGTATTGCAGAAACAGGCAGACAGCTTGGGTGATGATGCTCCGTATTGCTCATTTTACAGACCCCAAAGAGGACTGAGTGCCAGGTCCCATGGAAATGTCTTTCTGCTTTAGAATGCAGTAAGGGTTGAGTTTCTTGGTTTCTTCAAATCCTTTCAAAATAAGCTGTCAGCAATATTTGTCTCTAAGGGTTGCATAGATCCAAATATCACTACCCAGTCACCTACTGTAAAGAGTGACTAGGTTCCTGATCCAGCTAAAGAAGCTAAACCACAAAGCTAGCTTTCCAGCACGCCACCAGTGAGATTTCTCAGGTCCTTAAAGCTAAACATATTTCAAAATCAAGACTTGTTTGTTCAAGTTCTACCTCTGTTTACTTCAGGGTAGTTAGTACATGTTAACACTCCTGGTGCAAAGGGAGACCAGCAGGTAGAGAAAAATTTGTCACTCAAGAAAGCAGAGGGGTACCGGCAGCCGTTCTTACTTCTCCTGATGCAATCGCATACGGTGAGCTCCAGGCTTGTCTCTTGCTTCCCTGCTTCTGGGGCTGCCCAGCTATGATCTAGTGTGCTGACCTTACTAGCCAAGTAATGACTTTCATGCTGCTGAATCCCATCAGAAACTTCATGTCTCTTGTGGTCGTCTTCATCCATGGCTAACTTGTATTATCGTTGGCATGCTTAAAATTGTGATGTTATGTTTCAAATGTTTTTAAAGCTGAAACACACAAGCTCTTTTATTTCTCTTCTGCCTAGTAGGATTATTTCAGCTCCACACATGCAAAACCTCATATTATGCAAGAAATTAATCATATCAGGGTAAAGTAGCTACTGAAAAATTGCCAAGCACCATAAACATTGGTCAAAATGCAGGCCAACCATTTGCACAGCAAGTAATTGAAGCTAGAAGTTCATTGGAGCGACGCGTAACTTTTCATTATGAATTAGAAAGCTTTTCAAACATAAAATGATATCTGAGAAGACTGCACTACCTAAAAGGTTTCGGTAAACACTGAAAAAAAAGTGTTAAAATATGCTGGAGAGATCAATCATGCTTTATGGTTACTTGCTCCACGTACTTTCACACACATTCTCTGATAAACAATGTCCCACACAGTCTGCCCAGACCCATTATTTTCTTCAGCACCAAAGCGTCAAGGGCCAGATCCTCATTTGGTTTAAGTCAGCAGAGCTCTGCTGAGGTTGACTGCTTGCCATTGATTTATGCCAGCTGAAGATCTGGCCTGAAGAGTGACAAAAATGTAATTTTATGTTTTATTTATGGGTGTAAAACAATAGTCCTAAAGGGAGCAGATGTTCCATGTTGAGGGAGGAGGTTTATGAAATGCAATTCCAGACACAAAAGCTAATCTCTGTGGTCAGGGAAGGCATGAGGCCTGTTTTACATGATGAACTTTAATTGAAATCTTGCTCTTTTGTGTTCATTTATTTCTTCTATTTGGGAGCCGACAAGCATCGTTTAAATTACTTACCAGCTGCCAGACACCTTAAAAAGCAATAGGTAGTAATCTTAGACACCTGGAGAAGGTTGGACAATCTTCACTTGTCCTCCCAGTACCTGCTGAAATGGTATTAATTTGGTATCACATATTTTTAATTAAGTGGTCACTTCACTAAAGAAATTTCCATCTGTTTCAGATGGAGCTGTGGGGAGAAAGATCATTCAGTTTTATGGAGGGTTTTGCAATTGTAAAATGTCTGGTTTTTTCCCATTTGGAATGAAAACCAAAGCATTTTGAAATTCTCTAAAAAAGAGAAGGGAGCGTCTGCCTCTAAGTCTCAGGCCCCAGACCTCTTATTGTCCCCAGTGCTGAAACGATTCGCTTTGTGGACCATACTTCCTCTGTAGATCCTAAAGCAGGAGTTCCTTGGTGGCTCTAAAGCATTTGCCAAACGTGGAAGTTCGGGAGCTGAAAGAAAATTGGTGGTAACAGCCTGCTTGCGGGAGTGGCACAGGTTTTGAAGCACCTCTTCTTTGTGTTTTCTTTCAACGAGCTGAGTCCTGCACCACCGCACCCACCCTAAAAAGGAGAGAGTGTTCAGTGATGTGCCTTCACCTTGGCTTTATATGGCACAGACACATCCCATGGTGAGATCTGAGCTCTTCAGAGGCACCAAGCAATAGTCAGCTGAGCTGTGCTGATTCACATCAGATGAATTTTGGACCAAAAAATGTAAGGATGAGATTTTCTCCCTGACCTTCTGTGTTCCTACCCACACCCTTGCGGTCAAGTACAGTACATGGAGAGCTGGAGAACAATCTGTGCTAATCGGAGGCCAACAGTGACATCTAAATTGCAGCTTCAGAAAAAGAGAACAAGTGGAGCAAAACTGAGAGTGAATATTCCCATATTCTATTAACAGTAAAAGAGAGAAACAAAAGCACAGATCGAAGAAGGCTGTGTATGAACAGCAGAATGGAGCAGGAGCTAACTCTCTTATCTCAATTTAGTTGGAAATCCCAAATTTGAAGCGTGACGTGGTTCTGAAGCAGGCTGAGCATAAGATGTTTGAAATTCTCTATGAACCAAAAATAGAAAAAGAAACCTAAGGCTAAACTGAAAATGGGATGCAGGGAACGCTGAAACATTCATTCATGTTTCAGCATAATTTTTTGTTAATTAATTTTAGAAATCTGTTGCATCTTCATTGTAACACTTTTCAACACAAACAGCAGCAACAACCACAACTTTCCATTCTAAAAACTTCAAAGCGGGAGCTTCCAAGGTTATAAAAATGCTTCATTTTTGTTCGTCTCCCTGAATAAGAAGTTAGTAGAATGAGTTTTTCAGAACAGCTTAATTTTGTTAGACATGGCATTTGTTCCCTTTCAAAGCCACTCTGAGCAACGTTTCCAGTTGCACATTTCCAAGGGTGTGACTCCCATCATCTGATGGGAGATGTCTATGGGAGATGTCTTCCCAGCCACGCCAGCCCTTCTAGGCTCCCTTATAAGTCTCCCAGTAGAGAAACAGGCATTTCTAGGACACAGTCTGACCTGTTTGAAACCTCTGTTTTGGAGGACATAAATTAGACCCTAGAATTGTCCTCACTCCCCACTCCCCCCTTCAGCTGAAAAGTAGTCTAGGGTGACCAATGCCAGGGATCAAAAGAATCCCACCCAAGTATTCTTGTCCGTGGGGACAGCTGCTGTATTGTGCCGTGGTAAAGCAGTTCACATCTCTAGGCATCATATGCAGGCAAGTGAGAGAAATAAGGTTTATGAATTGGAGTGAAGTCACAGAAGAGTAATAAAATGCTCAAAAAATTGGGAAGACTTACTTAGAAGGAAATATGAAAGCACCTAAATATGTACAAATGCAAAGTGCAGGAGGAATATGTTAGATTCTTCATTATCACTTGAAATGTGAAAACACAACTGAGGGAGAATAAAAATAATGGCTTTCCAAGGGAACAAAATAAAGAGGGTGGGTTGCGATACAGGGGGGAATAATTTTCTTATCAGATGGTCTGTTTAGCCTGGGGAGTAGTTTTCAGGAGAAGCGGTAGCCTCTGAGTTTGAGTCATTTCATACCAGAGCTTGGAAATGCACAATAGAGATCACTCCTGTCTAGGCAGGGAATGAAAAAATAGGGTCTACCGATCTTATCCAGCCCTCACTTCATTCAGCAGGAATCTTTTCCACTGACTCAAGTGGGATTTGGATCAGACCCTTTTTTACCTCCTATGTTGATGGCTGTCTGAAAAGACTTAGGAAAAGAGACAAACTAGAGCCCAAGTATCACACCAAGAACGGCTTTTTTGGGCTTCTATAAGGAAAAATGCGAGTCTCAGAAAATTATGAAGCAGGCGGCTGGCAAATCAGAGGGACTGTTTTACAGCTGGGAGCTGAGTCAAGTTCTAAAACGTCTTTACGGAATTAAATGACATTGAGCTGGGGTGCCGCTAATTCCCTTAAAACCGTAAGGAAACACTTCTTGAGCAGCAGCTATAAGGGCAGCATCATCGCTTGGCAAGTTTCGCTTTTGCCACAGCAGGGGGATAGCTCTGTATTTCCAGCTTATTTTATTTATGTGCCCAGTATTTGAGAGAAGTTTTGTTGTGGGTAGCAAAACATAGCTACATTTTCTATCTGACGGAAAAGAAAACAGTAATAATAGAAGTGGGGTAACATTTTTGTATATGCCTGAGTGATTCCCTTTGCCTGTTTTCAACCTACCTAACGGCAAACTTCATTTCATTCTACGCTGCTCTAATTAATTTGACAGGACTGGAAACTTGCTCTTCCTGTTCACACTTATTATTCATCTCTTCAGAATGCCCTGTAGGGAGTACGAAGCACAATAAAGCAGTATTTACCAAATCCCTCAATGCTAAATACACCTTTTAAGCTGACTCTGCACAATGCCAGCAGTGAGAAGATCTGACTAAAGGGCAGCCAAAGAAGAACAACATTTTCCAGAGCATCGTCTCTTTACACGTGGCTAGCGAGTCTTAGGCAAGGAAACTATGCCTTTTTGCCCCCCTTCAAATTCTACAGTAGGCTCTGGGGATCCCAACTTATTCCTACTGTATCTGAAAGCTTTGCTGTAGCCAAAGCAAATGACAGAGTGATCATACTCAATAAGATATGATGTTAGTTCACAAGAGCCACTGGGTAATTTCATACAGGCGTATCTTTTAACCTTTCATCATCCAAATTAGAAACATCATAACACAACATAAAACACATCTGAGAAATCCATCGGAGACAGGAACTCAGAAACATGCAAGTAGAAATAAGCGTTTTGAGAATTAGAAAGTGTTTTGAGAAAACACTGAAATTGAATGTTAGGTTTCCTTTTTTAAAATTCTCATTGCAGAAAGGGACCTTTTACAAACACACGAGGTGATTAAGGAATTTAAAAAGAGAAACACGCTTATTTGCACACACTAGGGAAGTAACTCAGACATTTCATAGTTTTAAAAGTGAAAGATCAATGAAAGAGTTTTTCAGCAGCAAGTTACCAGTTGGGTCCTCGACTCTAACCACCAGCTCCCTTTGCACCTTTATACCTCCGTAAATCTCACCTTACATGAAGCTAAAGGTTAAGTTTTCAAAGTACCCGAGAAAATTTCTACGCAGCATAGGGTAGCGCAGTGCAAATATACCCACATCAGCCCTAAATGGACTAACTCAAATACCGAAAGGTATAGAATCGCAAGAGGAGGGCAGTTTTTCCAGCTTTTTGCTCTTAACCTCCAAATGTTGCCTTGTGTGGCATTCAGCCAGAGTTAGATGCCACAGTATGCAAGTCACTTTTGAAAATGGGGACTTAAAGCCAATTTTCAAAGGCGCGTAAAGAAATGGATAGGCATTCAGTGGGATTTTTTAAGGCACCCATGAAAATGGAAATTAAGTAACTGCGCATAGGTGCTTTTGGAAATTAAGTACCTTAAATTTTTGAAAAATCTGAGAATTAGATTCCTGACCTACATTTGAAAAATTTGTGTTGAGTGATTTTTTGTAGATCCTGAACCTTTTTATTCGTGTTGGAAAGTAGCAAATCCCAACGTGTTTCATGGACAAGCATGCACACATACACACATGGGCTTCCTTATTCTCTTTAGTCTTAGCTTTTCTCCATTTATCCACTTGTTGACCTACGGAAAATTTAATCCTGATTCCTTTTGCAGTCACAGAGATCGTACACCGATGTGACATTATTCATCTCCATAGAGGTATTTGGGATTTACAGTAGCGCGCTTTTCTGGCCTTGATTCAAAGCCTAATGAAGACAAACAAGAGAATTCCACCAGTTCAGCTTGGGTTTGGATCCGACCCTAGTAAAAAGAGGAATTGGGCTCTTTGAATTGTAGATAGAATAACAGCTCAACTCCTTCAGGCATAGCTCCTCTCTGAATTGCCGTAGAGGAAAACCCACTCCAAACAGATTGAATCTGGAATAAAACCTTGGATAATTGGGAGTAGAATGGGTCCATTGACTTCAAGGGGAACTACTGCATGAAAAAAAGGTGTGCTGGCATTGGCCTTTGCTGTGTTACATAAGAAAGATGGTTCTTGAAACTAATTAATCCTTGAAAAGATCAGCTGACCCATCTCATTGTTAGCAATACATTTTTAATTATTCATTTTAGTCAAGCATCATTTGAACACAAGTCAATTTGCAATTTCATTAGAGTACAGAAAAGGCCTGGGGTCTATTCCTGGTAAAAAGGAAAAAATCTCTGGCAAAATTTCATAAAGGATGTTAATCCTCTAATTAATTTTATGTATCAAGCAAGAATTAATGTGTCCTGCTATTTAAGCAGAAGTCATCTTGCCAAGAAGTGCATTTTGTCATACCTTCCCCTCCAGGAAAACCTCTTTACAAGCTTTGTGGCAAAATACCCTGGCAACTAATGACTAGCTTTGAAGCAACATTCACAGACCATTTGCTTTAATGACATTTGGAGCTTTTTTCTCTCCCCCCCCCCGCCCTCCCCCCATTCCAAAGTCTATTGTAAGTGTAGTGCTCTCCCTGCGCTGCCTTTGAAAACTAATCAATAAAGTAAGATTTGTCAGGTTGCATCTGAGGAGTATCACATCTTTTAACTCCTTTCTTGGTTGAGTTGCTGTACGCATTTTTAAGCTAAACCTTATGAACAGATTTGAGTATGTTATACCTACCATATTCACAGGCACACAAGTGTGACGCCTTTCTTTTTCTCCCTTATATTAACTTCAAAAGCTCAAAACCTATGCCAGTTAACCTTCCATAAAGCTGTTTTTATGTGGTCATCATACATAATCAAATGATGGATTGCATGTCAAAAAGTCACAAATAGCGAACGTTTACCCGTTACAACTATGACAATTACGGTATTGCAAAAATGGAAAAAAGTGACTTCACCCCACGCCAAAAAACTGCAAAGAAAACACATCCGTGTTAGTAAATACCCAAACAAATTTTGAATAGCTCACTAGCAAGAGTATAAATCCTAGAGCGAGGCAATCCATATTCATAGCAGTGGATGGAGATCAGAATATGGGCCACAGAGCTTCATCTTTATTGTAACTTTTGACTTTCCTTAATCAATGCTAAAATCTTTAGGTCTGATTTCTCATTTCAATGGCTTTGTGTAATGTGTCTCAACCGTACCTCATCTAATTTAATAAGATGCAAGCTAAGGAAGTACTTAAGTTACTTATCAAGGGTTTCAGATGACACATTATTATTGTACTCAAAAGTCAATATTTGCTAATCATGTTAGTACAGGAACTGATCCAGGGCAACAATTCTTGAATTGCAAAGGCATTTAAGATTAATTAAACCTATCTCCTCCTCACTCGACACATACACACACAGCACACACACCCCTCCACCTCTCTTCTGGAATGGACAAATTGGTGTCTCTGTAGGAAAAATGGGTCTAGTCCACAGCTGTAGGATGAAAAACTATCAAGTTTCTAAGCTTTCTGCCTCCACCATTGGTCTGCTCATTCAAAGTCTGGCTTCAGCCATTGGGGTAGCTCATGTTGGGATCGTGCCCTTTGTCTTTGACACTGGTATGGTACCAAACCAATCGATTGTGTTCCACCTGTGATCTTTGCACAAGAGTGTGGTTGAAGTCAGGGAAGAGCTGCACAAGGAGCAAAAGCAGAGCCAATCTGGGCAGCGGGATGCAGGTTGAGAAAGCCTGATTGCTCATTTTGTTTCAGTTGGGATTGCTCATGTAACAGGCTCACACTTCAAAGGTGTTGAGCAAGCCTTGTTCCACACAGTGGCAGAAGAGCAGTGAGTTTACACTGTATTATTCATTCTAATTTTTCTTTTATCATACATAATGGGAACAGTGAAAAAATGATCTATGTCTTTCTTTCTCTGTTTTAAAGCTGTTGATGAATGTGGCATGTATAACATGAAAAGATTTAGTGCGTTTCCTAGGGCTAGGTACAATGTGAGCAGGCGACGTGCAAGCTTCCACATGCAGAGCTGCCAGTGCACTTTCAGGCTGGATTTGCAACACTTGTGCTGTGCCAGCCTCCGTCTCCTCTGAGCATACTGTCAGCTGCTCGGAGGCGATGTCTGCCTCTGTACATGCGCATATGATAAGCGATGTGGTGACTTCCTGATACGATCATATATTTATTCAGAACCTGGCTTAGAATGAGATACAGATTAGCCTTGAAGCAGGAATCTCTTAGGGGCTGAAATGTGGCTTACCTGCTGCCCAGCATATATTACTGGAGTTTGTATGTTATTGTGGTTTTCCCTTACTCCTTTAAGCCATTATTATACCAGTCTAAACAGCGTAGATTAAATGTTTATATGAAAATAATAGAGCAGAGTGGAGAATTGGAATCAATCACGTTAGGAGAGATTCTGATCTACGTAAAACTTGGGGAAAACACAACAGTGAGGCCATCTGCAATGGATTAGCCCAGATTTACACTTATAAATGGAATAGTAGTATGGGAAACCACAGGTCTGATTCACTGTAGAGTTACTTGTAAAATTGGGGTATTGCAGAGGCTTATAAAGTGGGAGGGGTTCACTGTTATCAGGAGACTGAATTGATATTGTGTATTAAATCATACAGTGACTGCATGGGTTTTGATCTAGGCATGTAGAACATCAACATGCAAATTAAAAAAAAAGTAACTGTTTTGAGTACTGCAGTACGCGATCTACTTACATCTCAGATCAACCCAGTATTAAGTAAAATACTCAGATGCATATTTTACAAAATCAAAATGACATGTTCTGTTTAATATTCCAATTACTGTTGAACTATTAATCTAAATGTGCTAATAGTGGCTGTCATGTAAGTCTAGCATCTGAAAGCCTGTAAGCAGTAATCCACTATCCTCCGGTCATTTTTTTGTATTCATTCAATTTAACGTATGAGACGATTTACCCTTTAAAGTTTTTTTTCCTCCCCTCTTTTTTTTTAATTAAACATTATTTTATGCATGTCTTTAAACATACTGATTGATTCATTTAGACCTGCCACACAGAGGTTGAGTTACTAATTCCTTTATTTATTTATTTTTCTTTAAATCAATAATGATGCTGTTTTTAGCTGCTTTGGAAGTATTCAAAATCTCAGCTATTTCTCTGTGTGGGCATCTATTTGGCTCAGTCAATTGCTGGGACAGGGAATGTCACACTTTCCTTTACTGGTCTATGCAAACTCAATTTGATAATCTTAGCTCATCTCCCAGTGGAGCGTGTATCCGTGTCACGAATGTCACCTTTGAAACTGGCACTAATTGGCATTCATGTTGGAAGTCTCAGTGGAGTGGCCATAGACACAAGGTGAAATTTTGGCTCTGTTGAAGGCAATAGGAGTTTTGTCATTGACTTTAATAGGGTCAGGACTTCTTCCAGGGACCGAACTGCCTCTCATACAGATGTTCATACTGGGCTGGGAGCTTCAAACCCTCTGTGTTTGCTCATGACTAATAAAATGTGTTTTTCTGCTGACCTTCATCCTTCCCCTGCCAGGATCTAGTCCTCTTCCTAAAGGACAGAGTGAATAAGCCCAGAGAAGACCTCCAGCTTCCTCTTGTCCTGTCCTCTCCAAACCCCAGCTCCCTTACTTCTCTTTGTAATTGACCATAATGTCTTTCCAGGCCCAGTGCAAGTTCTTCTTTTCTCTCTCGATTTTTCTTCTGTTCTTGTGTGTTTTTAACCTCTCTCTGTTTTCTAGACCGTCTGCTTTCACCAATGCTCTTGCTACTTTGTCTTGAAAAAATGAAATTCCTTTAATTCAATCTGCTTTTTTAACAACCCACTGATATTCTCATGTCTCTTGTCTCCACATTCTCAGAAGCTGCTGTTTGTTCCCACCTCTAAGTAGCCTCTCTGTCTCTGATTTTTAACAGACAGGCTTCTCCAGCTTTGTGCTTGTCTCCATCTGAGGACAATCTTTGCCCTTCTCTTTCCTCATCTCTCCCTCCCAGCTCTTTGCTTCTGTAATTCTCTCTTTTTTTCATTCCCGATTTGCTTTGGAGATGCAGCCTCACTGACAGCTCCTTTATTTTTTTGTGCCTCCCTTTGCCACTTGGTCTTCCCACTGCCTCGCAGAGGTATCCATGTGAGAATCCTCGATGCAATTGCCCTTCTCTGCCAGTCACTCTCCTCCTCTGCCAGTAATGTTCTTGTCTGGACTTTCATAACCATCTGCTTCTGCGCATCCACCTGCCGCTTCAGTATTGGCTTGACTTCTTAAGGTTAGTTATTTACGACTTCTTCCTGATTTTCAGATCCTCATCTCCTCTTACCAGTTACACGGGCTGTCTCCTGGGCTGTCTCGTAGACCATCTTTTATCCCATCTTGCTGCCCCTTCTCCTGCCTTCCCTTATCGTGGTGGCAATCATGTTTTTTTTCATCAACACAAGCTAAAAATGTTACGATCATCTCTGTTCTGTGTTGGCAAGATCTCCCTGCTTCCTCCCTTCCATCTAAAATGCTGTTAGCCAATGCCGCCTTGTCTCCACCAGCCAGCAGCTTCCTTGATTTTCTACTGCCTGCTATAAGAAATGCAAGCCGTTAAAAAACGGTGAAATCTATTGCTTGAAGTTCTGCTGCCATTTATCTTCCACTCCCATTTAGCTGACTGCTGCTCCCATTCTTCTCTTTCACAGGTTTCCTCTGTCCCCTTTTTTCTCCCTGTGCACTTTCTGCTGCGTTGCTCCATAGACAAGGAAGCATTGTTTTTGTTGTCATCCATGAGCAATTTTTTCATTTGCTTCCTGACACCTTTCAATAAAACTCACCTCTAAACTTTCAACTGTCCTTTTCTCTCAGTCAGGCAGAGGCTTTAATGCACTAGAAGACAAAAACTGTGAGACTGGCCAGAGCCCCGTTAATGCAGTCTCTCGCACCCAGGCACAGCCCTAGAGAAGTCCGTTAATGTCCACCACGTTACCTGCAGCCTGTGGAGATGGCAGACAGCAGTGGTTGGTACTTGTGTTTGTGATGCACGGAAGGTGCTCAGCATTGTTAAGAAGGTAGAATAATCACTATCCTGAGAAATGAAATAATTGCATTTAAGGGGAAAGAAATGAAGAAAACAGTGAACACCTTGAAGCCTGGAGCAAAACGGAAAGCAAGAGTTGCTGGTTGTACTCTGGTTGTACTCAAGAGTCCAGATGTGCTGCAGACAAGTGAGTCATTTTCCAATTCATGCAGGACTGACCTTGAGTTTATGAACTTCAGGTCAGACCAATATATCCTGTGTTCTGCAAATGACTCTCTTTTTGTGTCAGGATCATGGTTTAGTTTGGAGAAGGTCTAGAGCTGAAGGTTTTAAGTGGTGAGAGCTCCAGAAAAATGAAAGGAAGGATCCAGATCTAGATCTCCAGCCTGCTTTCATGCCACAACCTTCATGGTGACCAAAACTCCCCCACTACAGGAAACCTGGTAACCCATATATTGTGCCAATCCATTTTTCTTACAGAGTGCGATAAGAAAGGTTTTCCTTTGGAAACCCTTCAGTTCTGAGCCAGTTTTGAGCTCTGAGTCTGTTCAAGGCTTCTTTGTGGTCTAGAAAATCTGAAGGTGGCTCTGCAGTGCAAAGTCTTGTATTCTCCTTTCCCACAGCGGTCGATGTGCCCAACATCCCAACAGGCCCAGCTGGCTGTCACTTGGCAGCCAGGGCCTAGTCCTGCCCTCTGCATCACAAAATTGATTTGGATATGTTTATATGATTTGGTTTAAGTGCGACTTAATTACTGTAGATTCTTGTCCTCATCAGGGCTAATCAAGCCTCATGACTCCTTCAGCACAGCAGTGGATGGCCATGCAGTGCTGTATTTATCTAAGAGCACTGAAAATCCGTGTGGCTTAGTGCAATTCCAGCTGCAAGTAAATTTTTCCAGACACATTTAGAATATACCTTAGAAAGGAACTTAAAAAGGCATCTTTCCATTACCCAGTAGAACATTGCAAATACCCATCTTGACCAATAAAAGGTGAAGCACACTTGTGGGGCTGGAGTGAGAAATCACAAGTTTCCCTCTGAGCTCAAAAGAAAGTTTGTGCGTTCCTGCTGTGCAAGGACATTTTATGTATTGTAAGTCAACATTCTGCGCGTTCTGGGGAACAAACCTTCCAGTTGTGTAAAGTGTCCCCAGCTCCACAGAGGAGCTGTGACAATTTACACCAGCTGAGGTGCTGCTCAGCGTTTTTGGTTATGGGCCTTATTTACTCCTGGCTAGTTAGAGTTCCTGTGGAGCTGTTACGGCACAGGGTGGGTGTAAATCTTTCTTTAGATGCCTTTGGAGAAGTTAGGAGATAGCACGCCTATCTATAAAGTAGAAACATCCTTGAGCATATGCCTGGCATAACCTTACAATAGAATGGTGCCATAGCGATCTGCAGTATAGCTATTTTAACTGAAATGAAGATCTACTAATAATGTCCACTAAAAAGTGGCCACACAGGAGAATTAGGTAGTGAAAAAATCCCTCTTTGTTTTGGAATAGCCCATTTTATTGAGGTCTGTGTCTTTAAGCGGTTACATCCCTGAATAAACTTAGCTCCTCATCTACCCGAGAGTGTTGTGCTAACTTACCTACTTTTTCTGCTAGAAATTGTTTAGTCAGGGAATGGCATCAGCCACTCTTTTATTGAAATAAGTTTGTTAAGCAGTTGAACAGCAGCCTTATGTAGTTAAGGCCTCTGGTACTGTCACAGAGCAACAGGTCTTACTCATTGTGGTAAAATCAGGTCAGTGTAAAGAAGAATTTAGTTGTATGGCTAGACTGTTAAACACAGCTAGTTTCTCTAACTCACATCTCCCTGTGGTGGGACACAGCTGTGCCACACAGGTTGTGTGGCATTTTCATGGCAAGGCCCTGAAATACAGACATTTCAGAACACCTCCCTCTCTCCACAACACTGTGAATGGTGCTGGCAAAAAAATGGGGTAATGGTGAAGAAGGAAACTATTACTGGCCTTTGTAAACCTCCTTGAGATCAGCATGCACAAAGTCAGCAGCGAGTCAGGGGGAGGAAAAACTCTGTCTCCTGAGTGTTCATCTGTTGTCTGCTCCTCAGAGGAGGCTGGTTCTGCAAAGCACAGCGTGACATTTCAGTGTGTTTTCTGCATGTGGTATGTGAACTGCAAGGGACACAAAACTGTCCTACAGAAAGATGTATTTCTAGGTAACACTAAGGGGAAAAAGCAGGCCCTCATGAAAAAATATTTCCCTAGCAGTTTTTAGCTTTAAAGATATTAAATTACAGTACAACTTCCCAAGAGTGTTCTTGCAAGTCATTTATACCATAACACATAAAATAACAGTAAGCCTCCATTAGTACCGTGGCTACTTTTGTAATCAGTTTTGAAGAATGTGCTCCATCAGTGGAAATATTTTGATTTAAGTTCATATTGAGGAGCAGTCTAAAAGTTATACTCTAAATTACACTTTAAAATAAGTCCCATGGTACATCCCTACAATATATATGGTATGCTGACTCTGTGTAATTAAATTCTTGTCTAAAGTTGTCATTAAGTTGCAGTAAATATTGAAGCTAGCTTCATTTTAAAATAGATTTACTTCTGGATTTTAGCCGATAAATAGTCTTGTATAGAAAATTAATTAAAATATTCATACATATCTATAACAGGGCAGGACTGGTGGTTTTAGCAGCACGCAGAGCAGGCAGACTGGCAGTGACTTCTATCAGCAGCAAGGCAGCTGACCAACAACAACATGGAGAAAAGCACAGGGTCCCACACAAGGCTTCTCAAGGAATTCAAGTCCCATGCCCTCTCCCATCTTCTCTCATTCCTAGATCAGAAATAACATCGAATTACTTATTAATTAGTGTAGCACAAGACTTCCTGTGAGTAACAAAAATTAGGCAGGTTTGGAGGGTGGAATTAATCTGTTCTCGTATGAGCTCAAGCCATCATGGGTATAACACTACCATTAAATGAAAAGGATGGGGAAATTTCACCGAGTAGGCTGGGGGAGAGAAGGGTCAGCTCTTTAGAGAATCTAAAAAATAATGCTATTTTTCAGAAGTTTGATGAAAGTGAGTGGAGTGATGGAGGAGAACAGTCTCAAAACATCCCTGTATCTGCAGAGGAGCTCAGGTGTGCATTCATTTTTATTAGTCCCTAGAGAATCCACACTGGATTCTCGTGCTGTGGGACTCAACCAAAAAAGCTTCAATTGGAACTTGCATCTTTTAGAAACTCCATTTAGTCTGTAGGAAATCAGGCTTGATTACTTTCAGTGCTCACAAAAAGACTTGTGTTTTTTCTGGAACACAGACAGGCAAATTGCTGAGATGACAAATATATCCGACATGTCTTCCAAGAATCTCTCTCACCCTTTCATGAACGTTTGAATCTCTCCATTTCCCAAATGTATGCTTTTTTGACATTTTTATAACTAACAGGTGTTTTATGTAGTTTCGTTGGTGCCTCAAACTTTCTCAAGAAAATGAAAAAGGGTCTGTCTTTATCTGCTTTACACCGATTGACATTATCTTAAACCATCTTCAAATTTCTTTCCATTCACCTCCATAACTCTTTCTACAGGCTGTCCTCCAACTTTTCTTCATATCTCTATGGTTATCTATTAGAAAACTGTCACTTGGGCAGACTCTTTTTAATGTGTTTTACATTGTCAAGATTTGACACTCTAATGCAGTGTATTCAGACTTTTTTGATCTCTAGAAATTTTTCGTCGGCGATGTGGAGCCATTCAGAAATTTGACACACATAGATTGCTGTACAGCGTATATGACCTTGGTGTTCTCACTCACCCTGCACGCATCCTTTAGAAGCAGTCCAAGTATTGCCCCCCACCCATTCATCCACAGATTACAGACTGTACAGCTTTAACACATCAAACTTGGGGTCCTTAAATGTTAGGAGTGGACGATTTATGTCTTAGAAAATATCTGAGTTACAGATCTAACTAAAAGTAAATGTGAATTTGAAACTTAGTAGATAGCTCCAGTCTCCTTGGAGCAGTTTGGTTGTTGTGGAAGCCTTAACAGGACATGATTCTTAGATCCACAGAGCACGCTTAATGACCACATCAGACATTGAGGGATTACACTTACCAAGAGATGGAGAGGAAAAAAGCACTGAGGAGGTTCAAAAAAGCCCGTATGAGATTTGGATGGCAGTTTTCTGTGAAGGGCCTAAGTCAGCCTTTGTGACCTGGGAGAAAATTGTAGAGGAAATGAGTCTGTGAGACTTCACCCCCAGCCCATAAACAAGCATAGCTTTTTTTTCCTTTCTAACTATTGGCTGGAAATATGGCATTAAATCAGCATTCAACATGCTGAAAATTGAGCAAGAGATATGGAAAACATAATCATTCTATAAAATTCCGTTGCATTTATTCATCGCTAACACCTATGCAAGTTCAATAACAAAGTACTTATTAGGGTTAATGTCATCTTCATTTACAGCATTAGAGTTTGCAAAAACATCTGGCCCTATCCAGGTACAGTGTAGCCTATGAGAAGCTACCAGGAAGACAGGGATTCAAATTTGTGATATTTCTAAGCATGTATTTCAGGTTTTTGCTGTGGAACATGAGAGCTAATTTTTTTTTTTTAAAAAAGGCCTTTGCAAGTCGTTATTGGTGAAGGAAGTATTAACACTTCATCTGCTAAAATGTTTCCAAACTGTTATGCAAGCCTTGGGTAACACATTTGCCTTTCTCTCATTATGTCTTTTTTTTTTTTTCACTGAGGTTCAGCTTTCTGCAGGTCTTTAAGACCCAAAGGTGGAGTTAAGCATCCAGTGGGATATTCAAAAACAACTGTTCATCAAGATCTTTTCCATACCAGTGTGAATCACAAATGTGACTCCCCATGAGTAACTTCTCCAGGTGCTTAAATATTAAATAGCCTTAGACACTTGGCCCTACAGCCATGATTCTGCAAAACATGCCCAATATATGCTCAGTTTTAGGCATGTAAGAGATCCCACCCTGCTCAGCCAAAAAACCCCACCCCAAACCCTAAATTGCTATGCTCAGTTAGAATATCATATTTTATTTGGACACCTTCTGTTCACCGAGAGTGTGGCAGCACGTGCAAAGCTTCATTCCCATGTCCACGTGGGTCCTAATTTTCCAGGGTTAAAACCTGAATCAAGTTTTTCCTTTAGCGAGGACAGGCTGCAAAGAGCAGACAACCTCATTAAAAAGGAAATCTCTAAATCCTGTAGTCCTCTCCTCACCTCTCTTAACTACATTGTTCCAGGTGAAAGCTGTTAACTGCAGCTTTTAAAAAGTATGCATAACTGCTGCCTTTTTCCCCAAAACACTTTGAAAATGCGCATAAACAATAACAACTTCTGATAAATGCAATGCTGTTTTACTAGATTTATGTGCTAAAGACAAGAACTACTTACGCAGGGGCTTGATTCTTTATTTGCCTGAGTCACTCCATTACCTCCGGCGCTTTAAGGAAATTGCTGCAGGAGTAGAATCAGGCCCTTAATGGTTTGCCAGCTACCACGCTGACATTACGCCCAGACAATAGTCACCAACATTTATATTTAGTTCCACAAGAACAGTACGTTAGATATCCTTAAGTGTTTTAAGAGGCAGGACTTTTCTGACTATTCTGACAAAACCAGCAGTGTGCGTAGTAACCGGAGCTTTGAACAAATATTGCAGTTATGATTTACAACACAATTGCCAGAGTCTTCCTAGATTCGTCTTTGATGGCTACTTACTCAGGCTGTCATTTTTAGCTCCACAGATTATATCTGCCTTGGCCTCTTCCACAAACACTGGATTCATTGGAGTGTGCTGCGAACAATACAGCTCTCAAACAATGAAGCATTTGTGTTCATTTTCTTCTATTTTATCTTTGGAATTCTACTATTTAGGTCACTATCTGTTGCTTCCAGCTATTCTTTCCTGACAAATTGTAGCTCTTTTTAGGCTTAAAAAGATATAATCAATGAATTCATCTATGTTATTCCTCTGGGTATAAAGGTCTAGATGTAATAAGTGGTACACATAGTATAAGATTACATTGCTGTTCCTGAACTGCAGCCCTAAGATTAATTGTGCCTTATAGGCCAAAATTTGAAGAGCTGCTGAATGCTGGCCTCTCTGAAAATCAGATACAACTAACACAATAAAACCCCAATATTACTAAATTTCTCAAATGCTTTAAACATGATCCCTCACCAGCACAAACTGGAAGGGTGAGCATGTATGTATGTATATTCCACAATGCATAATTTTAGATACAGATAAGGAGAATAATGATGAATGGATCCTTTACCTGATCATATCTGCCTTTCCTAAAAGAAAAAAAATCCACCACAGTTTTACTTGAAAAAGACAGTCCTTGGATTTTAGCGAGTAACATCACTCATCGTGAAATGCATCAATATCTGTGGAATACAAATTATACTCAGGTATGGGGACATACAGGAATTCCATTTACATTTAAACTTAAGCCCACTGATTGCTCTGCTCATGTAAAAAATTATTATGCTCTGAATGAAATGAAGATGAGTGCTTAAGCAAACAGTCATAAATTAATTTATAATGAAACATGACAGTCATAATTTAATTTAGAATGTATTTAAGATTGTTGTTACTATTTGTGTAGGTCTTTTTTGCCTTGAGGAAGATGTGGCTTCATAGTGAAATGTCAGCTATTGAAATACCAAACTTTTTATGCGTACATATGTATTAATTAATTAAAGTGATGTAGATACTTACTTAATGAAGATCTGTTGTCTCCTGCAAGCAGTCAGACAAAAGACTGTGTTTGAGGCACACGTGGCATCAGTGGGTCACCGAGAACCTACTGGGAAGCATGAGGGGTGCTGAGCATAACCTGTAAAACCTGTGGGGTCGTGGGGCTGCTGCCCAACTTCCTTCCTCAGCGGCAAGGAGAGGGAAGGTAACAGGAGAGCATGGAGTGGGGCTGCAGCTTTTGCAGTTCTCATCTGCTCTCCGAAGCTATTGGCTGGCCACGCGCAGCAGAGCAGCTGTCTAGGCCCAGGACCACATCCCTGAAATATCTGGTAGGCAGATGGCTGCTTTTGCTGACGTAGAGCTGAGCACATCTGAACTGCAGTTCAGGCACCTAACATCTGTATTGCCCTCTCTGAGTGCCCTTGGAGCACCTGAAAATGCCTGTACCTCCACCCCTCGGGTTAGGAGGCACCAAGCCATCTCTACCTGCACCCCCGCTGCCTTGCCGGCTTTAACATCCAGATGTTTGAGAATGAGGCAAAGGTTGAACTCCTCATGTCTGCACGCCTGTCAACATCAGAATGCTGCCCTGTCTGCCGCGCTGCGTCCATGCCCAGCACCCTGCCCATGCCAGCGGAGTAGAAAGGGGTGAAGGGCAAGCCTGGCACTTAGAGCGCAGACACTCGCAAGAAACAAACTCTGTGGTCTGTACTCTTTTAAGAGAGATATATATCTATATCTATCTAGACAGTTTATTTTTCACTAGATTTCTTCTAAATCTTTTGGATGTTTCTGACCAACCAAAATGAATATATTATATTTTTAAAGACTAAAATTCCTACCCTGTGGAATTTTATTTTTGATAATGTAGAGATTGTTCTTTGTAACTATTTCTAAGCCCTAATGAATCTTCCATCTGCGTGGACTCCACCAGTGAAACTATATGGGGTTAAAGTATTTCTCTAAGCTTTTCACTTTTATCAAATTTGTCTAATACAAATGGGAGTGGCTTAATTTTAATGCAAGAAAATATTTCTGTTTCTAGTAGCGTCAAGTCACAAAAAGAATTAACTCTGTTCAATGTGTCCACTGAGAGATGGTACGGTAGGGTGTTTGAGAATAGTCAGGGGGTGACCAAAAAATATTAGTAATTTGTCTCAGGATCAGTTAAGCAACCATTATCCCAAATAATGTTTAAGAAAAAGGAAATTACAGGCCTTGAAGCGTAATATTTGTGCTAAAAATAGGTATTTATGAAAAGTAAAATAAAAAAACCAAAGCCCCTCTGTTATAATTGGTTTATTAGGAGAGGGCAATGGATGCATTTGCTGTAAACTGTCAAAATTGAAGCGGTTCACACTGATCAGCAAACAAATTCTTTAGATATGGTTAAGCAGCACGTAGGAAGCACTTGGGTTAAGCAAGTAAGTGACAGTAATTAGTCAAAAAGTAGTTTGTGTCTTCCCCCAATTGGAAAGTTTGCAAAGGGTCCCTTCCACACTTCTCGTGGCAACAGAATTCCCCCTGTCACACATTGAGCTCTTATTTTACAGCCCAGGAGACAAGAGGGTTGGTTAGATGCTCGTGTTAAAGCATATTCTTACCCTGCTCTCAGGGGGAGACCACTGGTGGCATTTTAGGTGGGCAGCTCCAGAACCTTTCTGTCCTGCATGCTGAGAAATCAGTGTGACCTGGAAGGGCAGTAAACTGGTTTTAAACTTTTGAGTGTGCTCAAAGACACGTAGTGGCAAGCATTCTGGATCTATCATTTTGTTTGCTGAGCTTGGATAGCCATTATATGCTTAGCCTATATTTTATGTTATGTACATACCATTCATCCCAATTTCAAACCTAATTAAAAGTTTGTCCTTTCGCATCAGAGAATAAAACCTTCCTAAAAAACCCGCAACAGTTCCTTCCCTCTTTTCCAGTTAGCTTATCTTCTCAAATCAGAAGTATAATTAACCATATTATCCTCGAAAACAAAAATTATCCTGGTTCCTTTATAGAATTATTTCTAGAGAAATATCCTGGGGAGGGAAGGGTGGATAAGCTGAACACTGTCCTAGCAAAAGACTAATTTTTATCTTTCTCAGTAAGATTTTACATTCTTGTGTATCGATACCTTAAAAGCCAGTTTTATAACTCTCATATTTAATACTGATAGTAGAAGCCTTTTTTCATTGCCACTGTCTTGGCTAATAGTGCATCTGGCAAGTTACCTGATAGTTTAGATTTTCCTAGAACACCACAAAGACAAGCATATCCCTCAGATAGATACGCACATCAAACTACGTTCTCAGGATAAACAGAATTTTTGCAACAGCCGCTATTTGAGGTTTACATTTATTTGTCGTATGGACATGCAACTCTTGTGTCTCAGAAATTGTCTGAACACTGCCAGCAGAGGCTTGACAACACAAGTCTTGCTATTTCATGTTATTTTATCTCTAAGGGGTATTATTACGATGAAGTTCTTTGAAAAGCAGAAAACGTTTTTTCTGGTTAATTTTCAGTCAGATCAGTAGCTGATCCAACTCCTCATATGCTGCACAATGGCTGAAGGACAGGGAGCTGCAGCTACAGACTGTAAGTAACACTTATTGAGCACCAGCACGGTCTTTGGTGGACTTGGGGATTTGATGTCACAACCAGCTAATTAGCATCAAAACCGGTGGCTAATACAAAAGCAAATTCACTAGTTAAGTATTTCAGGACCCCACTGCAGATGGGAACCAGTTCCTCCACCAAGGATTTCTAGTTTAAATGGATCAAAGGAAGCACTTTGTCGCCACTATAGGAAAAAAAATGGGGCATGGAATAATTGGGTAAATTACCAAGAGAGAACAATCAAGTAAAGTCCATGTGGAATTCTCATTTCATTCCCTTTTACCCATTTCTGTAGCATAGCATTTTCCAGAACACACTAGAAAAATGTAAAAAAGTTTAATAATGATTTACAAATATACAATACTTACATTTTTAGGAATTACAAAAATGGCACATACTACAGAAACCAAAAGCTTCCTCTAACCTTTGGTACATTTCAAAGTTATTTATTTACAAAGAAAAATCACAGTCACTTTTCAGAGTGTCACATGTTTACATATAAGCATTTCTCAGTTGAAAAATATCTTGCAACTTACCCACAGGCAGTTTTTGCAGTTTGAGCTCTGCACCCATCTATCACATCAAAAATTCCATCAGCCCCTGTTAAGCTGACATGACATTGCATTTTTATGTTTTAGCAGCCTTTAGTTTGAAAAATATGTACAACACATAAGGCTAAACTGATTCATAGTTGTTGAGATTTCACCTGGTGTATTTTATATTGCTCATAGTTTGATAAAATGACATAGGCTACCTTTTCTAATTAGCTCGGTAACGCATATTTAGAAAAAGGTGGTCCAATTTTATTAGCTAATGTATTTCCAATTCTTCATGAAGGGAATTAATAAAAAAAAAAAATAAAATAAAAAGCGTCCTTTCCAGGATGCTTTTTCACCTTACGAAACTTAACATGAAATTCTTCCTTCACTATGTACAATTCTTACCTAAGGTAACAGAGACAAACTGAGCACACTTTCCAAATCCTGTTCATTTCCATTAGTTTTCCAATGTTGGATGTTTTCTAAAGTGTACTTTCTTTATATCAAAACTTAAAAACTTTCTTCTACCTGAGAGCAAACATTAGTATTTTTTAGTCAATGTGTACTTGAGAGTCGTCTTATAGATTAAAATACTTGCAATAAGAGAAATACAGCCCAAACACATACAATATGTTTTTGACATCTTCTGCTTATGTGTGTATACAAACACGTTCATGCTCTGATGATTTTCAGACTATACGATTTCCACACATAATAGTATGTGAAGTCAATACAATCTTCATTGTGCTGAAGGTAGTTTGGGACTACACATTAACAACTGGTAGTTTTTTTATTAAGACTAAATACCAGAGTATTAGTTACGGTTCAGGTGAAAATTTTTTTAAATTGAGAAATAGAAAAAGGTTGGCATCAGTAGCTGTGAACAGTTTAAAAAGTGTCTTCCAGCACTACAGTATTTCCCTCCTGAAAACTTACTCCATAGACAAAACAAACTCCAAATTCAAGCATCTTTAAAGAATGCCTGCGTTCTGGATTTTCTTCGTGCAAGAGCTTCTTGTTTTTTTCTTTCAATCTCTTCTTCAGAACACTTTCTATTTTTTTGTTCCACCACAGACACTGTAAATAAAAAACCATTTATTAGGAGCCTTCAAGTTGTTCAATATGTATTTTAACTTATCTGTTTTCAGTGTTTGAAGATCTATGGCAAGAGCACACTATTTTGATGTAGCAGGCACCCAAGTTAAAAATGGCTCATCTATCCTGTCCCCAAGGCAGGAAGGGTGAAGATGCATGACCTTTGTAGTGCTGCTGTTCACTACCTTCCAATGAAAATACTGGGATGCAGACATTTGCTTCAAGGAAATTTTACTTGGTTGCCCTTCAAGTGAACCTTGTGGCATCAGGAGCCAACACAGGAGATGGCGATGGGTTAAGAAAATTAAGGCTATCAGATTGAAAAGGGCTCGACAATTTAGTGAGTTAGGCATGGAGATGGTATAGACACAGGGGTCAGATACAGTACAGGTGTCACACAAGTAGAAGCCAAAAGGTTGAAAAAGGTCAAAAGTAGCAATAAAAACTGGCAAAGGAGACAAGAACATGAATCGCTAAGCGTAATATTTTATATGTTGTGTTACAGAACTATAAATTCCCATACAATAAAATCCTGACCTCACTGGAACTAACAGGAACACTCCCTGAACACGTCAAGAATTTTACCGTTTTTATACACCAATTTCTAATTAATGAACTTTTAACAAGTAGTCTTTCAAACTGGATAAATAAAACAAAGGGTCTCTCTGCTTCTTAAAAACAAAAAAAAAAAGGCCATGAAAAATTATGTATCGGTTTTTGAATGGATCACTTAATGGCCATTTTTTTGTTACAGCAATGTCCTTTCACCAAAAATTTAAGAGGAGGACAGTTGTTTATCTGTAAAGAAAATCTATGCTACTCTTTTTCATTCCTTTATTCTCTAGAACATTCCACAGAATGACTAGTTATCTCTCCAGTTCCTTCTCCCTTAATACCCAAAAATGCGACTTTTCATTTATCTGCTGCTTAGCTGGGGAAGAAACACAGATAAAATACTGATTCTTCAAATAATGCTGGCTGATAGTTTGCAAGAATTCATTTTTTTGATGTTTTGTAACATCCTGAAAATTGAGGTTGATAAAGTACACTCTAAAGTCATGTTTTATCAAAATTAATATTGATTAAGACTTCACCAAGCCATGAGATCAAGTAAAAACAAGACTGACTGGCACTTGACTGGTTCTACGTGTCCCTAGCAAGTAACACCAGCGCATGGAACATTTCAGACTGTTACTTGGTGATGGAAAAGTACCTGACCTCCCCTATAGATGAAAGAAATCTTAAGTGTTCAGACTGATAACACAAGAATATTTCACTGGCAATTTTAGCCACAGAGCAAACAACAATACAGGCGGAGTTTTCAGAAGTGTCGAATGATTCAAGGTTCCAATTTCCAGGTGTACAGTAATAAAAATAATTTGGCATTCTGTCATCACCTGCTGCCTTCTTTCCCTGCCCCACCATTAACTGGGGTTTTACGAATCATGGCTGAGATAAGTAATTTTTAATGTTTCTCAAAATTAACTGTAAATTAAAGCACAGATTCACTGTGCTACACTTTTCCTATACTACAACATTTACTATGTATCAAAATAGTAGTATTTTTAAGTAACAATTTAAGAATATGGCATGCTCAGTGCTGCCATCAGCCTGTTCTAGTGATTTTGAGTGTCTATGGAGAGAGAGTGGAATGAAAATGGGAAATGGAAGTCCTTAACTACAGGAATTCAAGAGATGTGTCAGGACAATTTTATTTTGGAGAAAATAACCTCCAAATTCTCATTAGAACATTTACTAATGCCTAAACTGAATGGATGAATATTGAAGCCTGTTATAATTTGCAATATGGTATGAATTTCTCTGGCATTCTGATTACAGTAAGAAAACAAACAGAAATGGTCTTAACAGTGACACAATAAAGACAAATACCTGATGTAGGCAGTGCAAAAGACTCTGAAAGGTGCCTCTTGAAAGGTGGTTTCTTACTGTCAAGTTTGCCGTGCAAAGTCAAGTTCACATGATTCTTGCTTCCTTCCAATCCCTGCAGCGTAATTCCAACACCTGAATGACTGCCTGGATTTTCAGATGCTACACGAAGAGCACCCTGAAAATTGTTAGTCTTTCGGAACTTAAACTTTGAGGGCATAAGTGATGCTTTGTTACCAGAACTATTAGTTGGCATCTTTCCTGTATTATACAAAAGATTTGGGCTGTCTAACGCTCTGCTACTAAAAACGTTTGCTGCGTTAACAGGACTTACTTCAGAACTAGACTCTCTTGCTGGCACAGAATTTGACCTGTACCATTTTCCCAAAACAGCCTTTGTAGTATCTTCAGACGCAGCTTGATGACAGTTTTTAGTCAGTGTGTATTTACACTCCGTAGAAGTACCTGAGATCACAGTTTGAGGACTTGAGACATTTTTACAGCTCACTGCATGAGCTGTTGTGGCCAGCCCATGTGTAACCTTTGATGAATTCCTACAGGAATCGCTTAGTGAGAGCGCGTCCTGTTTTGCATTTGTTTTTTGCACCAAGAGGCGATCAGGTAGTCCTTGTTTAGATGATGGGAAGCTGTTATCAGCATTTGATCTGGAATTAATACTGGTTCCTTGCATAGTTTTAGCTCTTTCATTTCCTTGTTTAACATCCTGGCTCTGAGTCTGCTTTTCTATGTCATCACACACTTGATACAACAATTCATCATCCTCACAGTTTGCATCCCAAAGACTGTCGGATTCACAAAACATATCTAATATCTCATCAGAGAATTTCGGTTCATTCCAGTCATCAAATGACTTCTTTGGTATTTCAACTTGATTTAAGTGACCTGGATTAGCTTGATTAACCACTTTAGTTAGGTCATCAGGTTTCGCATTGGTAGAGACACTGAATGATTGACAGAAAATATTGTGTGTGTTATTCTCAGGTTTTTCAGTCCGCTGTCTATAAGGATTAGATCTTGAAGGAAAAAGAGGAAGAGGATCACTTTTAGGCTGAATAGTTTCATTTCCACTCTTAACTTGAGATTGCGCTGAAACAGCAATGTACTTCAAATCACTGTTTTGGACACTTTTCCAACTAGAATTTATTTTATCTGGCTTAATGTCACATTTGCCATGAAAGGCTATGGTCTCTGTCTTAGAGTTTTCTGTCTTATTATATGGCTTCTGTAAAGAAAGAGATTTTGCAACATTTTGTGTGTTTTTACTAGAATGTTTCAGAGGTGAAAACTGCAAACTGTTAGATTTGTGTACGTTCCCCAAACAAGTTACTGAATTGCAACTACCTCTTTCCCTTGCTCTGCTGGCATCACTGACACCATGTGTGGATGGATTTGTAGGAATTGGTGGTGCTTCTTCGGTACTTATCAATTCAGGATTTTGGGTTATTTGCATGACAAAAGAGTCATCTGCCAAAAAATCTGTATCCCAGTCGTCAAAATCATCATTAACTACTCCAGCAAGCTTACGGGGGACTGCCAGTTGCGTCTTCAAAGAACAAGGATTTTTTTTGCTCAACGTGTGAGTATCAGGTTTTGGAATGCTTCCTAGTGCACACAGAGTATCTTTTTGATATGCCTCTGAATTAGCACATTGTACGTCTTTAATTTGCTCAGGAAGGTGTTCCTCTTCCAAGGTGCTTTTATTTTCATGAAAACTATTATTTAAAGTAGTACTTGATAATCCTTGGCTCAACTGTCCACTACAATTCTGGGTAGAGCAATCAAACAGAGCACGAAGGGCTATTTCAGCCTCAAGGTCTATAGACTTTTGACTGCTAGATTGACAGAGCTCTGCAGCAGGGATGCCAGTGCTCTGTCCAACTGGTTTCAGAGACAGAGCAGTATCCTCTTCAAAAACTTCATCAAGGAGTGATTTCAGGTTCTTCATATTTACTTCATCTTTAGAATTATTTACAGACTCTGAGGCAGTCTGGATGAAGTCATGACCAAGCTTCCCTTGTTCCTGAACAGTATCTAGCTCTACTAGATTTTTATCAAATTCCTTAGCCAATTTCATGAGTTCCTCTTCAGGATTTTTTATTTTAAGATCTCTATATTGAAAAAAACCCAACAAACAAAACAACAAACAAAAACAGAAAAGAAAGTCAGACCTACTGAGAAGTTTAGCCAAGCTCAATAACATGACCATATGAGATGTTCATTCTCTAGTTTAACAACTACAGAGAATATGATCGAATCCCACCACTTTCAGTATGCAGTCAGCATGCAATCTTATTGAAAATTCCCAATAAATACCCCATTAAGAAGAGATAACAAGCCCGAAGTTAAAAGCATTCTGTATGCTAATGTACAATTACACGTCTCACTCTACATAAATGACATCACATACCCCTTTTTCATGAAAGCCCAGGTGTTACGGTTAAGACAAAACTGTACAACTTACCTTGTACAACTTAACTTTGTCCTAGCTCGCACTTTTACTACTCCAGGTGTACAGGGAATAGCATCCTCACCAATCCATGTCCCTAAAAGGGAGCCTTCGTTACAGGCTGCTTTTTCATCCTGAATGATTAGATTTATAATGCTTAGCAATTTGATTTCAGATCAAGATTGGACTAGACACCCACCTTGCATTAGTTAAAATTGCTAAACCAATTAAACTGGATCAAATCTGTTGAAAGCCACAGATAGGACCTAAACTAATGCAAGCTAAGTGAGATTACTGCAACATTTTCTACTGATAGTTGTATAATTTTAATATCAATTTAAACCAAGAACTTCAATTAAAATAACTGAATTTTACTTTGGTGCTCAGATCTAATACTCTATGCTGTGATCTAGTTTACTTTAGTATACTACTAAGGAGCTCCTTGAGATGCACTGTCTTTATCCATTTAAAGTAGCATTAACAGATCAGAGAATTTGAAAGAAATCATATTCTGTATGCTTCCAGGAAAAAATTCTGACTTTTTCCATGACAACTCATTTATACAAGAATGAGCTTAAACTCTTTTGGCCTTTAAACAGAAATAAGTGAAGTTTAGAAACTCAAGGAACTTATTTCAGAGCTTCAAAGTTTAGGTTTGGATTTGAATTTTGAAATTGAAAAGATACAATATTGCAGTGGTAAAATGCGTAGAGGGCCAGAGACGAGTGTTGGATGTAGGAAATTACTGCATGCCAGCCAGCAAAAGTAATTTGAACTTTACTAACAGGGTATTTTTGAGTAGTTTTGTTTGTTTTGGTTTTTTTTTTTTTTTCCAAGAAAAAAGAACACAAGCAACAGATAGTTGTAAATCCAATCTGATATTATTTACGTTTAGGACAGGGCTGTAATCATTTAAAAGGTAGAAAGCAGCAACACATATCAATGATTTTCCAATTCTTAAGTATAATTTTTCACAAATATGCCAAACAGTGAATACATTTTACATGGCTCTGTGAAATAAGCAGGCATATTTTGCAAGCTAAATACTACAGAAATGGTTTGGGAATAACAGGTTCTCTTCTTGCACTTAATAAAAGGCAAACAATAAGCCAACATTTTCTTATTTTCACTTTCCAGGCTGCAGGCATCAGGCTTACAGCAAGAGAGGGAAATCAAGAGCATGGGTCGTAGGGTAAAAAGGCAATTATTTAGAGCAAGGAAGCAATGTTACTATGTTTATTTTATTGTGGGGTCTCTCTTATCTTGTTCTTGTACCAGCAGTCATTCAAGATCATTCAAAATGCTTAAAAACAACTACCAATTAAAATCCAGTACGTGAAGGAGCACTTACCTTCTAGCAGATTAAGGATAAATAAACACAACAGTATCCTAAAACCAGGGCAGTAATTTGTATTCTGGAAGTAAAACTTTCTAAAATGGAGCTGCTGCAAGTCCACTTACTTAATACATCCTTTTTTACAGCATCTGTGACTCATAAGAGCAACCAGTCAAACGCTATGCTTATGATTTTAATTCAGTCCAGTTTTATGAACGTTTTCTGCACACCCAATTCTTACCATGTTAAAGAAACTACTGTAACTAAAATTGAGCCTTCGCTAAAACTGAATACTGTAGCACTGTTCTGTTTGATGACTGCATATACAGAGCATAGAAAGTAACAATTACCTGAGGAGCAATACGATTAACAATTTCTGAAATTTCTACTGCACATCTACTGGTAGACTGTTTGGGTTTTCCATTGCCTATGAAAACAAACAAAAAACCTTCTTAAAAACTGCAAAACAATTCAATTTATAAAGTTCAGTCTATCTCAAATAAATCAAATATATGTGGCTAAAATCAGAACTTGATTCAGCACTATATTGAAGAATTTATGGGTTTTTAATAAAAATAAACCAAACAACCAAACCATGATAACAGAAAGGGACTTTTTTCAAGAAATTTGATAACTTTCTGTACAGTACCACTGCATGCCTCAAAGCGACGCCCCGAGGTCTGGGTTTCGTTAGTATTACCTAGTTTGTGTGCAATTGGTGAATGAGGATCCCAAAAGATTTCTTGCTGAATATCGGTGTCATTAACAGGAGAGCTGAAAGTAGGTAGTCGGGATTTCCTACTCAATGACCTCTTTGGTGTTTTATGTAAACATGACTCTGTGTAAACAGAAAGACGATCCTTAATAAAAAATAACAAATAAAAGGCCAAAATAACGTAGAACATACAAGACAAGGCATAAAGACGCATTAGGAACTTGAAGAAGAAAAATCAAGTTCACACTCACCAACATTCCTTTACTTAGAACAGGAATATTGTTAACAACCATACATTTAATGCAGAATATGACTATTTTTGTCAGTTACATCACCAGAGATAACAGAGCATTATGTGATACTGACAGCTATGTGCTCAGGATGAGAACTGTCAGTCCTCCTACTTGCGGGAACACTGACTTCAGCTTAGGTTAAGAGAGAAACTATGTATACGTACATGGGAGAATATTTTGTATCCTGCCTTGCTCTGTGTCTTTCACCGAGACTACGATTTGGGTCACAACTTTAATGGGCCCCCAAACTGGTCTGGGTCACAACCTACCTGTGTCCATACTTCCCTCCACCGGGCCTTTTCAGCTAGGACCGTTAAAAGCAGGACTAGAGCTATTCAAAACCAGCTTGCTGCTGTCTCACATCAGTAAGGGAACTGAACACACTAAGAGAAGCTCAACTAGTCACCCCTGCCCTTTAGAAATGACGTTGCAGATGTGGAAGCCTACAGAAATAAGTTTAAAAGCTTCAATTACTACGTGAGAAGCATCTTAGGAGATACTTTGCACTTTAAGCGCTTAGCACAGCCGAGCTTTATCCTCTCCTCGAGTGGATTAGCGTCCTCAGTCGTATCTGCTGGAGGGGAGGATGCTCTTTCTCACTCCTTGACAAGCGCAGCCCCTTCCCGACGCACGGGGGGGGGGGAGGGGTCTCGTTACACCGCACGGGGCCCCTCCTCACAGGCAGGCCGCGCCTCCCCCGCCGCTCCAGGGCTGGCGGGCCAGGCCGGCCCCGGCGCGGTGCCCCCGGGGCTGCTCCCGCCGTACCTGCAGCGCCGCGCACCGCCGCCTCCCGCGACGGCGACGGCCGGGGCGGCCGTGGCGCCTCCCGCGCGGGCACGCCTCGGCCCGCGCCGCCCTCCGCCACCGCCTCCTCCGCGGGGGGCTCCGCCGGCCGCCACCGCGTGAGCTGCTCCTGTTGCTCCTCGCCGCCGCTCCGCCTCCTCAGGGCGGCGGGCCTGAGGCAAGGCCCCTTCCGCCGGCTACCGGGCATGGCAGGCGCTGCGGCGACGCCGCATCCACCCCGCCGCCGCCGCCATTTTGCCGGGGAGCCCGCCGCGCCGCCGCCGATTGGCCGCCGCCGCGCCGCCTCGAGCGCCCATTGGCCCCCGTGCAGCGAGGGGGGGGGCGGGATGGCGGACGCGGCAGGGAACTTGCTGCTGGCTGGCAGCTCGCGCCGCTCTCGCCGCGCGGCGCTGGCCCCGCCCTCTCCCTCTTCGTGAGGCGCTTTCGTTGAGGTGCTGGGACGGGCGGTTGCCCCGCGACGGGCCGCCCTCGGCCTTAGCGCGTTCAAAACCTTGAGTCCTGTGAAAGAAAAGCTAAATCCGCCGCTGCCAGAGGGGCAGGATGTGCCCTCGTGTCCCTGAGGCGCCTCGTGTTTCTCTGAGGCGGCTTCTTCTGTAAGGCGGCCTCACGCCCTCCATTCGCCCGTGACTCCTAGCCCGTGCTGGCTGCCGCCATCCCACCAACCCTCCAGTGGTTCAGGTCTCTGTTGAGGTCCTCAGGGCCCAGAAGAGGGGTGTGCAGTGAGGGTCCTTCAAAAAAACACAAGCCCAGACAGGCGTAAACCGTTTCAGCCCAGCATGGGAATTGGGGCTGGCAGAGAGAGACTTACAGAAGCCAAATTTGGTAGGTAAGAAATTAACATGAGGTTCCTGAGGGACTGTGGTATTACATCATTATTTAAAACAGTATAAATGCAAACACATGTATGTATTACATCATAAGGTGGATATTTCCTCCCCGAGCCACTAAACGTAAATGTATAAACATATCTACCAAGCATATAGGGTCAAGGAGTGAATTACTTTTATAGGTCAAGCAGTGAACTAGTATATTGGTTACCTGCCTGGTTTTCATTTAATCGATTTGGAGTACTTTGGAATCACACTTCATTTATAAGACGCAAACAGTGGATTTCAGTCTAGGATCGGGAGTATGAGAAGTTTTAAAGTCACCAAAGAATGATTCCCCGAGTCGTGAAACCTTTTTCCACCCGAGGCCTCAGGCAAACAATATGTTTTTTCACTTCGTCATTCTCGTGAGTGTAATTAAAGCCAATAGAAAACTTTTTAATAAGGAAAAAATTAAGTACTATGTATTAAAGAGAGAAACTGTGTTATATACGTGGTTAAAGTATCAGTTAATCACAGAAAGTTGTGACATTTGAATAATCAGCTTGTTTATGTCTTACCTATCAAATATGAATTAGACTCAAGACTGAAAAAATGGGTCAAGAATTAGTCTCCAAAATCCATCACAGACATCTGAACATGGCTACAGCCATACTAACAGGGGTATATCTTTGCATTTGTGCAGTGTGGTGAAGGTATACATGACCTTTTTGACCACTGGTTTGCAATATCGTAATCAAAAGCTGTATGCACCATACAGGTACAGAAATGGCTTAGCTGGACTCTTTATGCCTTAGGCGCAAAGTAGATTAATTGCTCATTGTTTCCAGTTAAAATGGATACTGAGAATAAACTGTCTTTTTACAGTAGTGGTAGATACAACTTGAAGGATAACAAAACATTGAAATCAACACATTTACTATAAAATGCTACTAAAATCTTGATGTCTCCTGCCACTTCCTAGTGACCTCTTAGCAGCTGGGTACTGTAAAGTGGTCTGCTTTCATATCCCTGCATGTTAACAAGCGTAGTCTGAAATACTGTTATCAATAATTAAAATTAAGTGACATCTGTCATATTCACTAAGTGCTATGAATTTTGGAGTGCCTTCTTTCATTTCTTCCTTTCTCCAAGCTCATTGTTCACTAACCTCATTCATAAAAAATGAATATTTGCCACAGGTCTTTCACACCTTAGTGAGGTTTTACTCATACAGTAAAAGCATTTTGAAAAAAACCCACAAAAATGTGTATCTAGTTCTGCATGAGAGATCGTGTTACATCAATTTAAGTGTATGCAAAGTTACGTTACGAAAAGTTGGCAAAAAAAATCATCTGCATGTACAGAAAAGCTGAACAGGTTCATGATGGAAAAAAACCCTCATTTTCCTAATGAATCAAAGTGCGCCTATCTCTTTGCAGCTTAAGAACTTAGCTCTGAGCCTATGCTGTTTATTAAGTTAGGAAATGTAGTGGTAGAAGTCTGTGATGTTGAACGGTTTCTCTGTGGAGCTGTAGCCTCAAGGAGGAGGGAGTTTACGTTCCCTTGTCATGGCACAAGCAGCTGGATCAATGGCTAATTGTGGTGAGGCTGCGTTCCAGGGACTCGCAGCAAACTCCTGGTGCTGCAGTTGTGAGTCCTACTTTCGAATCAAGAGGGATAAATAATGGAGGAGATTGAATGAATAATAAAGTTAGTTTAGTTTTTAATAGTACTATAAACTGCCCAAGAACTTGTCACTGTATTTTATGAGACAAGGATCTAAAAATGGAATGAAATAAATGTGGAAGATCTGAGAAGTTTCCAAAGAATTTCCCATCGGTGTAATGAGAGCATTGAAAATAAGAGCGAAAAAAAGGCTCCTTTTTAAAGTTGTTTGAGCACAGAGTTTTAAAGTGAGCATTTTTATCTTGTAAAGAGTATGGGTCATTAGTGAGGTTTTTCAAAATATCTAACATATTGCATCAATGTAACTAACAAAGAGAAGTGACTTTATGTTATAGTTCATCTTTCATTCCCGTTAGGGCTGGAAAAAAGGGAAAATCAATAATAGTTATTTTCAGTGAAAATATCAAGATTTGTGAGAGGGTGGAAGTTATTATAAATAATGAAATTAATTTGACAAATACTGCCTTTTTCCAGAATGTTTTTAAATGCTCTGTGACATTTTCGAAGTGAGCTATCTTGCGTTTTTTTGTTCCCAAACTACATTTTCATTTCAAAATTGATTTTTTTTGGGGGGACTGAAAAAGAACTAAACAAAACATGCAGATGCACTCATAATTTATCTCCAATGAAAACAAGTGTGTGTGCATTTTAATCACCTGAGACCAGGTGAAAAGGCAAATTCTCCAAGCCCTATGTTCCTTGGATAATTTGTTTTAAAAAATGGTGTGGCTACAAACTCTACAACTCAGTACAATTATATGGTACTTTGAACACAAACATGTTCTTTCCTAGGGAAAGAACAGTTAAATAGTGTTATGTATCTGGGTAGCCACCTGTACTATGTACCGAAGGAAATACGACAAACAGGTCACAGTCTCTCCTCTCCTTCTGCAGGTAGGCTTCTGGCAAGACAGGAATCAAGAAAAGCCATAGGCTTTCTAAACCTGAGAGAACCTGTCTCTCTTCGGTTGTGTACAAAAGGAAAACACAAAAGCAAATGTTAACAAAAGCAAAATGTATCTAAGTTTACAACACTGCTGCATTAAGTCTACAGTTCCGCAGAAGTCCTCAGGAAATTTCAGGGTCTTCAGACAAGAGTCTCTGGCCATGCTTCCTTGCGTGGTGCAGACTGCCCTCAGCCTTGTAGTGTATTTCCGCAGCGTGTGGCTCAGCAGATGTGCAAAGGGGCACTGAGCGAGGTCACTGAAGTGCCTGATATCTTCTAGCCAGCTGTGCCCATTCAGAGCCAGCTTGGGTGTCTGAGTGCAGCACTGCCTGGTGCCACATAGGCATACCCTGGCATGTCTGTCTTTGCATCTGTCAAAAGGAGATAACATTGCTTACTGCAGCATGGATTGTCCTGGGGATAACCACAGGGCTGTTGGATATGGCGGTAAGGGGAACTATATAAACGGAGGAGTGAATTTAGATGCTTAATCTAAGATGCATTTATAAATACAATCCTGTGGACCCAAACAAAAATAAACGAAGACACTGGTATAAATAATAGCTATGAAAGGAGAATATTCTAGCCACAGTTTTCTGCCTTCCCCCTTCCCCCTGAAATCCTACTCATCCATATATTCTCTTAAGAAGCCTTGGAGTGTTTACTAAAATAGAGCACCACATGATAGCAGATAGTTTATACAAGTTAACTGCAAGAGATATGTGGGGTTATGCCTTCTTTGGGACCTTAGGAAAAACTGAAGAGGGTAGCTGAAATGTTAACTTAATGGACAATAATTTTTTCCATCCATAGGGGAACACAGGCGTCATGTGTGTATTTTTGCTTTTATTAATAGCATTTTGATAGCACCGTTATAAAGCTTGTCCTTGGCTTGCCTTGAAATATCATACTGAGTTCACTTATTACAGAATGTTACTTTAATTTTCCAAGGTGAAATGTTTGCAGAGCAGAAACTGGTGAGGAAAATATGGCCAAAATAGTTACATGTGCCTTTATTTTTAAAGTGCTGTCCAGAAGGGTTTGCAGCAATTTTTGCTGATGCATAAATTGACCTAGACAGTAAATGATACATGACCTTAAAAAATCTGAAGTAGCCTTGCTTGAGAATTTTTAGTAGAGAGTTATTAAATGTCAGAGTAATTTACACAAGCATAGCCTAGTTTATGCTTTTGCATTCTCTTTCCCTCTTTCTCTCCACCATGCCATCCGACAACCAGAGAAGTTTTAAAAATATTTTACATATATCTCTTTTTTTTCTTATCATAGAAGTTCATCTTATTTTATTTATCACACACAGAAAATCTCATCAAATGTGAGACTATAATGTAGCTCACAAAGGCCTGATACAGCAGAGCCTTAAGTACCTGCATAACTTCATAGTGATGACATTTTCCATTGCTCATTAACTGGCATTTAAAGGAAATTTTCCATTGCTTGGTGTCTGGGCATTTAGAGGAAATTGTCAGCCAAAATGGGTGAACCATTTGGAAGAATTAGGTCAGGCAATGAACAGGCTACAAGTTGCAGCGGTCTGTAAGGAGCCCTGGAGGTTCAGGCCTCTTGCAGAAAGCTGAAGATAGCCACTGTGAGGGCCTTCTATTAGGTATTTATTATAATGTAGGCTTAATTCCACAGCTGTTCTCCAGTGCTCAGGGTGAACCGCATTGAGGAGATGAATAATAGTTGTGCAAGACTGCAGAGACTGTAGAACTTCTGCCTTAAATCTTAGCTGAGCCAGGTAGCTTCAGCACACTGCTGCCTGGGCGCAGCTCAAACTCTTCTTCTTCACAGGTATTGCAATCCAGGCATCTCTGTGTTGTGCTGGCTCACACTGGGTAGGGTTGTCCTGAGGAATGACCAGGAGTCGTCTTGAGGCAGCTGTCCCTATCCACTCACTTATTTGCTGCATCTGTCCCTGCTGCCAAGGAGCTTTCAGAGCTGCACAGTATTTTTCACCCATGTCTGTGCTATCATTGTTTGCTGTAGCAAGAAGGACATGCGTCTTGGGTGATCCTCCCAGCTGAGGTGCACCCTCTGCTACCTTATTGTTTGTACATGAAGAGAAGACATAAATAAGGGCAGGATCAAAAACTGTTTGTAGAAATTACAGCAGCAAGGTTTTCTTTTCTTTTCCTTTTTTATTTTTTTTTTAATCTGTTGATCCTGCTCTGTTACAGCTCCAGGCTATCTAGGAGCGAGAAATAGGTTTTCTGTTCTGCTCTCTTAGCTTCTGGAATTTTGTTTTTATCCCTTATAAGAAAACAAGTTATAGCATTCTTTAAAGAACAGGAAAGAATAGGTTTCCAGCTTGTTTGGAAAGCCTGACAAATATTAATCTACTATGTATCCTGTAGATAATTTCTTTCATCAGTGACAAAAACTGACCTGTTTTTGAGATCTAAACTTGCTAAAACTCTCACATGCTACAGTGTAAATCAGTGAAGTATTTTGTCAGCTACCAAACACAAAGCAATAGATGGCCCGAGAAGACAGGTTTTTGATCAAGAATTATGGAGAAGAAAATAGGCACTCCGTATTTATTTCAAGTAGGCTTAGCTTTTGATTGATACATCTGTTCCAGGAGAATGTTTAGCCTGCGGTCCTAAATAGCTTAGTGAAGAATCAGTGATCAAACTAGTATGAAATTCTCCAAGTGCAGTCATTCTCCGCTTTTCTCCAACGCACTCAGCGATTTCTAGATAGACCATTTTTACGTCAAGTGTTCATAGCTTGCAGTTGAAAAAACTGTTTCTGTTACTAAAGCGCTTTTTTTTTTGAGGCTTTCGTTTTATAAATTCTATACATTATCCTTTGAGCCTGTATCTCATTAGCTATAAGCCACAGTTTACATGGAAATGCATAACAATGAAGTCTCTCTGTTCCATGTGCGTGTGTGACTCATTATGCAGCATATACTGCTGCTGGTGTTAATGTTGGGGTGATTCAAGTTGTTCTCTCCTAACAGGGGTTTTGTCATCTCTGCACAATGATGTGAATTCTTTGACCAGTACCTGATGCCCACATTATAGGACCATTTGCCCTGTGTGACTTAACTGCCATTATTGGTTGTTAGAATGACAAGATGAAGCTTGGAGTGGATATTGAGGTTTGGCCCCAAGTTGTGGAGCCCTAGTTTCAGTAATGGGGCAAGAGAAAAATGATGTTTCCGATGCCTCACTTGTTTTCTGGTGGCACCATTTGTTTCCCCAGAATGGTTGGTTCTGGCAGCTTCCTCAAGCAGGACTGAGTTCTGGGCCCAGGGTCCTTTCCAACTTTATACAGCGTGGCCTGATAGTCCTAATTCACAGAGTGAGCAAACAAGTGCCCAAATAAGAATTAGACACCCTTTTGATTATTAATTTTTTTCATTTATTTTCAGATGGCTTTTCCTTTTGTCATATTGTTCACACATAATGCGTCTGACTCTTCCTATGTCACACTACATCTTCGCAGTAATTTTCTGCGCTGTTCTGTCCCTCTGGATTTTACAGCAGTGGATCAGAAAGGAAGTGCAAGCCCTAGCAGAAATAATAAATCCACTGCAGGTCTTGAAGGTACTAATTTCTGCAAAACAAAATACTGCCTCAATTCTGTTATGGGCTAGAAGGGGTGATCAAAGTGAAATACATTCATTGTGGAATTGGTTTGCAAAGCCTGCTTCTAAACCGTTACACACTCTTTCTAGATATTTTTTTTCCCCACAAAAGTAAATAATGCAGTCATATCCAGGCTGGCCTGTAGCACTCCATCCCATACAGCTCTCAGGAAGTTCAAGGATGTCTCCTAGATCAGGCCTGTGTCACGAGATGGGCAAGGAAGTTGTATTGGCCTGGCAAAGGGGTCACTGGATCTGGATCAGATCTGCATAACACATAGGAGAGCTGTGGGGGGGTGCAAAATGCAGTACTTGGGGATCGTGCTGGGAACTGTCCACATATTTGCTGCACTGGAGTGTTAGGAGTCACGGTTGTGTCCCAGCTGCTGAATCTCTTGGAGCACTCAGAAGTCTGTGTCCTATGTCCTGTGACTCCAACCGTAAGGTTGGTGTGGTTGGTCATCACTGAAGTAATCTGACATTTGAAAAAATATTTTAGGAACTGCCCTATAATTACAGATATTTCTAATCTATGCAATCTATCTAATTAGGTTCAACCATTCCCAATTCCTTGTCTGATTGCCTGAGCCTTTCCGCTTAACCAGTCAGGTTTATTCAATAAGGTGTCCTATAATGTTATTTCCTTCCTTGAGAGTATATGTTATCATCCCTGACACGGACTTAAGAATCCCTCCACTTTTTTCTTATTTTAACATCCTCTGTCTCCACAGTAAAGCCCTGTGCTTTAGTTAGGAATCACCTAGCTGAGGAGAAACCTAGGTGAGACTTTGGATCTCATTAGTTTTATTTTTAAGTACCTAGAAGATTCTTAAGAGACACAGGAAGTATAGAGTAGGGACAATATAGGTAGAATCCCCATAAATTTAATACAAGTTAGTTTAAATTGTGGATTCAAATAGTTTAACAAGATTAGAAATAATAAGAAATGAATACAATTGCACAGGCGGTTGACTCACTGTTACTGTCATTTCCTTTTGGCTTTGGTCATGGGGATAACAAGGTAAGAAATAACTGTTTGTTTCCTTTTATTGATTAGTTTGATATTTGAAATAGAGACAATTTTTTTTTTTTGTCTGCAGAAGTCTTTTGTAAGTTAATATTATGTTAATTAGAATGGATGCCTTCCTGAGCCTTATTTTCTTGTTCATTTGATCTAATTAGCTGATTAATTTTTAATTGCCTACTGAGAGATCTTTACCATATTATGATTTGTGTTTTACCTTTACATTTGGAAAACAATGGTACGCCTAAAATGACTCTAAAGCATTGTATTGAGGTATTTCTGCAAAGGATAATTGCAAATTATGATTTCTTCCTGCTTCCTAATTTTAGTGCAATCTACTTTGAGTTAGTGCTCATTAATCAAAAAGGTTTGCATAGTGTGGAGTAGTAAGAAGGTGTTTCAGTTAGGCAAGCTTCACAGTAGAGGGTCTGTGATTTGGTGATCAAATGGAAATGAGATCTCTTGGCTGTGTATGAATACTGCAGTGAACACTTCCCAACTTAAAACATTTATTCTTTTTCTCCACACTAACATTCTGAGATTCTCAGAATGAATGTATTAATAAGCTTAGAAATAGAAGTATGAAGTTGTAACAAGGACAAGTGTTGATTAAAACTTATTTTCTGGTGGTGGAAAATAAATCACAGTTCTTGGTAAGTTATTTCAAGTTATTCCCCGAGTGTTTAAAATTTGCACCTTATTTTTAGACTGAATTAGTCTTGCTGTAACTTCTGGTCCTTGGATCTTGTTCTGCCTTTGCCTGCTAAATTGAAGAGCCCTCTATTATCAAATTTTTGTTCCCTATGGTAAGCACTTGTAGACTGTGGTCAAATCATTCTTTAACTTTCTCTTTGATAAGTTAATTGATTGAGGGCCTTGAGTCTCTTGCAGTAAAACATGTTTCCTAATACCATAATTGTTCCCTTGGCTTCCTCATAATCCATGGAATTTTTCATAGTCTTTCTTAAAACAACACCATGAACCCAGCAAAACTACTAGTCGTTTCACTGTTGCCAAATAAGATAACATAACCTCCCTGTTCCTATTTGTTACTGTTTGTACATCTGGCGAACATAGTAGAGTTCTTGTTACTGCACTACTCTAGAAATTCATAGTAATCTGGTTACTCCTGGTGGCCTCTGTTCCCAAATCCGTGCCTCCTCTCTGGGATCTTTTTTTCCCAGAGTAGAGTCGTCCCTCATTAAGTCCATCTCATTATACTCGTTCCTTGATCCATGGCCTTCCTGTTGACTTTACCGAAGTACATAATGTCTGGTTACACTCACCTGTCTTCTTTGTTATTTTCCATTTTCTAGTCATCTTCCAATATTGTGAAGCATGATATTTTTTTTAACAAAAATGAAAGATAGTCTAGGAGGCAATAATCAATTCCAATACCAGTGCCTTGTTCCCCACTCGCATAGTGATGGCTCGGATGTATCTGCTATGTAGTTTTTAAGTAGTTTAAGATGCCATTCTAATTCATCACATCTAATTCTAGCCATTCAAAAATTAGCTTCTAATGGTTGGTAGTTTTCTAAGCTCTTAATAGACAGTGGAGAGAGATGGAGACCTTCGCAGAAAGATGTAGTGGACTTATCTGAAAAGTCATAAATCAGTTTTTGACAGTACCTTTTTCTTTTCATTGTCTCTAATGGGAACATAGAGAAGTTAAGACAAGATGACAAACTTTTAGACAGCTATAATTGCTGTGGATGAATCCCATCTCTTATGCTTTTTAGCTTTTCGGTCAAACTGTGGTGTGGTACAAAGCCAGTTCTTTTACAGGCGTCCATCAAGATGGTTGCCTGTAGCAGTCCCATCTGTAATCACATCAGAAAATGATATCAGGTTAGCTTGACAAGATCTGTTTTCCAGAAACCCATGTGGATCAGCTTTAATTAGATTATCCCTTTCAGTTCTTTATCAAGTTAGTTATCATTTATATGCCTCTTTTGCTTTTCTATCAGATCTTTTTATCAAATTCCTACTTTTTCCACTTCAATATTGACACACATCCAAATTGTGAAAAGTCTGAGGCTCTAATGTCTTAGATATTTTCGTTTGTTTCCACCTCATCTGTATCAGGTAGACTTTTCTCTGAGGTGCTCCTGCACTCCTTGATCAGTCAGCAGTAGATCTTAGGATGACTTAGAGCCACCTCTTATAAGAAGGTCTTCAGAAGTCTTTACTTAACCCATATGGCAAAGTCCTGCAGTCTTCACAGTGGGGGGTGAGGTAGTGCGGGTTTTTTTGTTTGGTGGTTTTGGTTTTTTTTTTAGGACTTAAAGTGGAAAGTTTCATAAATATGTTAGGTTGTGTGTTTCACTTTCCAAACTCGCATGTTTTAAAAGATTTTTTTAATATCTGTGGAAAAGTTTACACAATTTTTATTCTTCTTGTTCTTCCTCTTTCCTTTTTCTCTGTAAAAGAGAGATGTCCAGAAGTAAACAGAGAGACTATAGTGTCCCATTGCCATCTGACTGGCAGAGAGGCTTACAGGGCTGAAAGGAAACCGATGGCTTTGTACTGCTTATGTGGTAAGAGATGAAAACCAACTCTTTTTTTTTAATGTAACATTTTTGCATGAGGAGCATGCTTTGGAATAAGGATTTCTGCCTTCATCTTACAAGGATGCTTGCAGAACAAAACTGATGGGGAAAATGCATACAATGGTGTTTTCCTGAACAAGGAGGCTCATCAAAAGCTTGAAACTCTACCTGACAGACAATAGATATTCTTACAAGAGGGTTCATTCAACATTGAACTTGAAAACTGCTGGTGGCGTTTTAAGTACCAATGTGCTAAGCTGCCTGGTACCGAAGTGGTGAACTGTAAAGGCAAGTCATTGTGATCCTGTCCAGCTTGATCTTTCTGGTAGATTTTGCGTAGCACCCCGGAGGATAGAAGGTCTCATATTTCATTCCAGACACCCCTTTTCATCTATTGGGAAGACATGTTGCCGTTGTAGAAATGTATCCTTTCACAAGATGCAAAGGGTTTCATGTACGTAATCGATGGTGGACTGCGATGTCACCAATTATAAGAATAGTTAATTTTCTGTAAAGACGGATTAGAGAAATAATCCAATGACATGTCCTTCCTGGGTAATCCAAGGACAGATTTTGCTGGAAAGGCAAGATGGTATTACCTGACAATGATATTTACACTGACTAATTCTGTGTGCCCTAATAAATATCGGGAAGCAGTTAGTGTCTAGCGTGACCACACACTGTTGGAGGTTAGTTTGCCTCAGTTGAAGATGTCTGGAATTTTCTTTCTTCTCTTTTCTCAATCTTACCACTTCCTTTATTTTTTGCTATTCTCTACTATTAATGCCTCTGCATCAGAAGTAAAGGTAATAGTTTTGCAGTGGGCAGACCACCAGATGGGCCAATTGGAGTGTTTCAGTTCATTAAGGGACTGGGAATGTTGGGGTTTTGAAGTTCTTACTTTGCTAGACTAGTGTCATATGGGACGTTTTCAAAATGCAGTTTTGTAGTCCAGAACTAATATCTTGTAACACAGCAAGTACTTCACAGGCACACTGCATAGTTACCACTCCAACATTTTCTACACAGCTTAACAGAATATTTGCACTGAAGCCATTTCAGATCTTTGGGACAGATCACACTTACACTCATTATAGGAGTTACCTAACCAGCAATGGGTTGCATCTCAACGTGAAGGTATTTGTGTGATTACTTCTTGGGAGGTGTTCATGCAAGTGTAAATTACTCTGCCTCAGAACAGATTTTAGCTGGTGCCGACAGCTTGGATGACTGGCACATTGTCATTTTCATAACACACCTAAAAGGAAAGTGCCAAAAGAATGTAAGTGGCATTGGTGCAGCGAAAAATTTCCAGTAAAAAATTGTCTCGAGGTTGCCTTCAGTTAATATCTGGGATAAAACAGGATTAAAAACTATTGTTTTTCTTTCACACTGTTCCTGGGGGCGGGTCTCAGTTGACGTGAAAGCAGTACATGGTGATACTGCCATGGTAACACAAATTTGCGTGGTTTACGCTCCTTCTAGTGCATATTTGTCCTCTTTTCAGATGTCAAACTACCCTTCCGCAGCTGTGCTGGTGTCCTAAAGACAGCTTATTTTCTGTCCTAACCATTCTGTCAGTGGTTGCGTGGGGCGAAACTTCTGTGTTGTTGTGGATATTTTACCCTGGTTTCCCCAAGAATACAATGGACATGCAGTTACTGTGTGTGCCAGCTAGTCAGTTGTGTTCCTCTCTTTCTGTTGTCCAGTTACAAAAAATTTGATGAAAAAAAGTCTTTCTGAAATTAAATTCCTACTAGCGTTATGAAAAGTGGTAGTTAAAAAGAGCAGACAGACCCAATTTATCACCCCCATTCCTCTGGACAAGAGAATCGCCACACTAGGAGTGATGCTACATATGCTCCAGAGTTCACACATTACTAAACACATCTCACATGCACTTTATTAGACAGAGTATAATCCAGCCATGGGATGCAAAATCAAAGCAAATCACACTTTGTAAGTTTACAGCTCAGGAAATGGAGAGAAGCTGCTTTCCTTCTGCTCACTAGAACAGAAATCCTTTTGAAAAGAAGGTTCATTCCAACCTCTGTTTTGGAAGTGTGCTGCATGTGATTTCATCCCATTAGCTGTGATGGTCACCATTCAGTCCTCAAAGTGATGACGTGATGTACGGGGGGAAAGGGTTGTTTCCAGTGTTATCAGGATAAATCTTCCTATGAACACTTGACCAAGAACACACATGTTTTGCAATTATGTCTGTTTAAAGAAACCAGCCGTTTCCCCACAGTACTATAGAATCTTTTTCTTCTGGCAAGAGATGTGACGAATTTGCGATTTCTATATATTATGATAGGTTTTAATGCAGAAATGGTTCACGTCCAGGTTTGTAAAACAGAAGGCATGTAGCCCACAGTTTTGTTTGTTTCATTTATTTAGCATGGCATGGCTAGGTCCTGGAGCTAGCTTATATGAGGTCATTACCCTATTGATTAAATAGTGTGATGAAAAGGGCATGATAATGCACTGCTGGGAGATTATTGCCAGACACTTTGCAAACAAAGCTGCTGAAAGGAGAGCAGTTGTGAGACCTTCAGTGTGGTGGGTAATTAGCAAGCAAGTAGGAATTAAAATAAAGGATACATGGCGTGATATAGTGATTATGTGCAGATAAGTAATGTTTTGAATACTCCCTTTTGGTAACTTTAATGAGAATACATCTTAGTACAGGAAATGTCTGCTGGGACTACACTATCCAGAATCCTTAAACAAGCTGTGCAGTATGTTGTCCCTGACAGTGAAAAGAAAGCATGGAAGCAGTGCTGCAGATCTGCCTCTTTTTCTTCAAATCTGTCTCTCTGAGTCTTTCTTTTCTTCCACAAATCTCATACTGGTATAAAGAGTCTTAGAGAAAAATGGTAAATTTCTGCTATTTCTTTAGGATGGAGTGCCATTTCTTCAAAAAAAAAAAAAAAAAAACCAAACCTAAACAATCTTTTTGGCGCCAACAACTGAATCTGAACAAACCACCTTTTGAGTGGGAAGCATCAGCTCCTACAATAAGAGAGGTCTAAACCTGGGAAGTACAGGCAGCAGCAAACGTGATTCTTGCATTCAGGCTAGCCTCCCCTCTGCCCCCCTGAGGAGCACAAATACTTACATGTTCCTGAAATAAATCAGGGCATCTGATTTATTCTGTGGCATATGTTTCACCTCAGCAACCCTTTCAGGCCTGCAAAAACCAACAGATCAGAGGCTTTCCAGGCAACACCTCAGTTGCCTAAAGGGGAATTAAATGAAAATTTGCAGAACGTGGCACAGGCTGACTGTAGAGAGATAGATGGGTAGACAATGAAAGATATTTTGCTGGCCGTCCATGATTTCTTTGCCCAGTTTCAAGCTTCTCTCAGTCATGAGATCCATGACAAGATGCTAAAAACTTCATAAATTTTATTGTTAGTACAGTTCTTCAGGGCCCTTACCCACGGTGTTATAGACCAAAGAGGGAGAGAGCTCCTGTCTTAGCGTCTTTCAGAAATCTCAAGCTGCATGTTGAATAGACAAAGTTAAACAACCACAACAGCAGTGGGAGGTAGGCACCAAGGAGAGAAAAATAGGAGGGAAGGGAGAAGAGAGGCAAAGAGAAAAACAGTGCTATTGTGGGGGAAAGCAGCTACTCAAGGCAGAACAGGGAAGCGGCTATGGTGAGGGCAAGGTAAACGGGGAATACTCTGTCCGGCTCTATTAACCTTAATTTTAGTTCCTCTTTTCCATTTTTCAGCTTAAGTAAGCAAGCATATAGCCATGTTTATATAATAGCTGGAGTAATGAAGATGGAATATACCAATTTGGGGCTAATTCTTGCCCTCAGGAGAGCACAGGGACTGCAGCTGTGGCCAGCCCCTACCGAAAAGGAGTGGTGAGGAGAACAGCTCCTTGTATCCAACTTCCCATTACATCCTCACCAGGGACCACCATAGTCTAGCCCTTAAAATAAATAGATGAGGTTAATTTTTCCAGCAGCAGAGTTGGTTTAGCAGCTCTCAGCACTGGTTCAGTTGTGCTCCCACTCAAGCTGATGAAGTGGTTTCCTCAGGAACAGTTGGACCCGCTGCAAACTTTTCAAAAAGCCCATTTATAGGCATTTTCAATCATTGGGTTTTGAGTCTTGGGTCCATCTTTTGTTCTCTTCCTATTTGATATCTTCACCTTCCAGATCGTAACAGGCAGGGTTTTCCTCAACCTTTATCACAATGCCATTATGTACTTACAGCCATAATGTCCTTTGATTAGAGAGCGTGGGAGAAGCGTGCACCGTGGCACATTTGACCACATCCTCTGAAACTGAGGTTGTGGCTGAGCTAATTATTTTCACGGCTGGAAGAGAACAGGCAATGCTGCCTAAGGAGCGGGGAGATATGTGTATGTGTGAGCTTGTGTTTGTGTGGTTATACCATCTGGGAAGAGCAGAGCCAGATATACTTCCCCTTGGCATTTTTTTTACGTGCAAATCCTCAGTAAAGATGTAACTGGAGAAGTCTCGTTTCTCTGCCTGAAGTCCTGCTTTTGCCTGAGGTTTGGCATGCTGGGGACTGCATCTCACTGCAGAAACCCTGCCCTTGTTAAATTCTTGTTCTGCCATTCCCCAACTGACGCCCTTTGCTTCTGTGGGCAGGGGGGAAGTTGCCCTTCCTCCGCATTGCTTGTTTTTGTTATACTAGCAGTATGAGGTACCCTTTATTTATAATCTGAACGTTAGGGATGTTGGGCCAATCTGGTGCTTCCAGCTGGCTGAACACTTCCTAGCGCTTTGGATGCCAGATATAACATAATTTATTGTGGAAAACAGTAGGGGTAATACACTTCTAGCTATCAAAGGTTAATGTAGAATATCAGCAGCTCTTCGGCAAGGATACACGTATTGTTGGATGGTCTGTGATTATGTGTCTCTTATTAAAATAGAAAAACAAACTGCTTTCCTTTTAAATGCTGCTGTTCATCCCCTTCTCTTTTCCCTCCTTCCCCTCGGTTATTTTAACTCCTTCATTGCATTATGCAGTTTGCACACATTTCCTCCAGGAGACAAAAGCAATTGTACTTTGTTTCTTTGGCATGAAACTGGGCAAACCAAGGGGGATTTTTTCTTTTCTTTTTTTTTTTTTTTTTTTTTAAGTAAAATATTTATTTCTGTGCCAAGACAGAGCGAAACAGCTGAGTTAGCCAAGGCTGTAGGTTGAACTGGTCTTTTTACCTCTAGAAAATATTAAAGCATCTCTCTGCCACTGAGCTGGCACCCGTTGCTGGATCAAGTGCTACTATTAACGGGAAACCGGGAAAGTACATTATCACTCCAGTGCTGTCATTACCAGAGGGTTTCACTGAACTATAGTGTTCAGGAAAGTGAGACTGCAAAGACCAGAGAAAAATGGCACACTTAGAGTAAGGGAAAGAAAGCTTCAGACAGGAAACTTGGAGATACATTAAGAGTTTGCGAAGATACCCAGCATGGGAGACAAGTGGCTGCTTTGTTAAAAAGGGATATGATAGGTCAAGTTTCCCATTGTTCTTCAAATACAAGTTTAGAAAGAAACTGGTGTAGACATTTCTAGTGGGCTATCTTTATTTATAATTTTTTGCTTCCCAATTGAGTAAGCTCCCTCTCAGGGATTCTTCTATTAAAGAGGGATTTCTTAATCATCAGAAATACACAGTAAACTGCATTGATAGTTCAGTTAAAGAATATAATGGAAACTGATAGAATAATCAGTATTGGTTGTTATTATTTAAGATGTTAACTTACCACTTACGCTCAGTGTTGCCAGGTCAGCAGGTGAGGAAGTTGCCTTCTTCCTGCAAGACCATGCTGAATTCACCAGCTGTTTTGTCATCAGAGCCGTAGGGAAGACTTAGGTGAACATTTTGTTATGGTTCCCAGTCTGGGCTGCATCTGACTTGCATTTTATGGGATAAAAAAAATGACAAATAATACGTAAATTCAGTTCGTTTTGCTTCTGCTTTTCAAAGTTCTTCAGTGACTTGAAATAATTTTCCTGACACCCATGCAAGGTAAGCATAGCTATCGAGTTTTGCAGATGTGGAAACTGAGGCACAGAGGGGTTAAATAGTAACATTTGAAAATATGGGTGCCTAAAATGAGGCAACTTCAGCCCATGGTCCAAACAGCAGAGATCCTGATTTCACCAGAAAACAAGGAAGCTCAGCATATTTCTGAGGCAGGCCCTGAACTGACATGCTGAAATCTGAGGGCTGCAGAGCAAGTGTGTCCCAAGTGTTGTTGCTCAGCTTGTGGTCAGACCACTAGACTAGAGTACTCCTGAATGGTTCCCAGGACTTGCATGTTGTTTCTAGCCCTGTTTAGGATTTGGGAACCTGACATTTTTACTGATTTTTGCTCCCAAATTACCTCCTCTTAGTCAGGTCCCTTAACTCTACACCCGCTTTTTCTTTTGTGAAAGGTCTCCTTACAGGCATGATCAACTTTGTATGAAAAACTCTATAGGAACATAAAATATATTTTTGTTTTCATTTCCTGGGATAGGCTTCCCTCTGAGAATTACTCATCAAGCCACATATTTGCTTTGCTCAGCACTATTCTAGTAGAAATATTTCTTGTTTATTTAGTCTTACACACAGGTCTGACATTCCCTTGTTACCACAGCACAGTCGACTGAGAGCGTGGAGTGCCCAGGGAATCCAAGATTATGGCCCAGAAGTTAAAAAATGAGCACTGATTTTAACTGTGTATCTTTTGGCGCTCTGGTCAGGGCATCAGCACGGTTGATTTTTCAGCACATCCTGAGCTCTGACGCTGTGTAGAGCTGTGGTTGTTCTGGGTGTCTGAAAGGCAGCAGCCCCTGCAGTTCACAACAAACATCCCCAACCTGGGGCTCCCAAGGAGCAGATGTGCCTTTGAAACAGTGGTTATTTTGACGGAGCACTTATTAGTCCAACTAACACAATTTCTGTCAATTCATAGTATCAGTAAGTTAAACAATATTGAGCTACTATTTCACAATTCTTAGAAAATCATCTATTTCCAAAGTTACAGCAGAAAGGAATATTCCCCCCGCCTCCCCAAGTTGATTTCAAAGAGGTTTCAAAAATCATTCAGATAATCAGACTTTAGTGCTGTGAAATTTTATCAAAGGGCACTCTTTCCCTGGACTCAGATATGAACCTATTTTGCCAATCAGATAAAACTTCCCAAGCTTTTTCCTAGCAGCATCAGTGGTTAACTTCATCTTATTGCACTGTAAAGGATTTTGTGCTACAAATCATTTTTCATAGAATCTCTTTGTTATGTTGGGTGAACTCTGGCCAGATTATTTGTAAGAACATTTCCAGGAACATTAACAGCACATTGTAGTCTCCAATGAAATGAAAATGGCTTAAAAGGGTTTCTTTTAGATTAATAAAAGAGAGAAAGTATAATGAAAAGGACTGATAGGGAAATGCTTAAGTGTATTAATAGGCAGAAGAAATACCTATTAAGGAGAATAATGTCTGTATACCAACCCCCCGTCCATTTTAAATTGTATATATTATTTTAGCTGTTGGGACTCCTTCCTTCCACTTTGTGAAAGCTGACAATTTTTACTTACAGCCTAGAGCTAAATACGGCAGTGCCTCAAAATGGAAGATGAAACAGGCCAACAGGTTTTCATTGTCTTTTGAAAAAAAAGGAGTGTCATTTCTTCTCCCTCCCCCTCGCGTGTTCCTCCCCCCGCTACACCCCTACTAGTATTAGCAGCTTTTCCTCCAAAAAAGCACTAGATGGTGCCCCTTTTCTTTGAGTGTGACAGAGCTGGATTTCCCAAGAGAGGTGCTACTGCCCTGCCGTGAAGATCATCAGGCACAAAAACTTGTAGGGTCTCCTTGTCCCTTAATATAATTAAGAGCCCGAGATTAGTCTCTTTTACTCCTTCCAAGGCTTCAAACCTGAACTTGATCCATCTTTAGGAGACCATCTTGTTAATGATGGAGAATGAGTCATGACTTCAAAGATTCGTGAGCAGTAAAACAATTTTTTAAAAAGTGATTTCAAACCAAAAAGGAGAAAAAACAGGGTATGTATCTCCCTTCCTGTTTTCAGTAGCCCAACACTGCAGCATCAAAGAGCATTTTGCATTATTCTTTGCTGAAAATAAAACTTTTCAAGTCAAGGATCTTTAATTAGGTGTTAGCTGGGTGATCTAATTGATATTAATTTTTTAATTTATTATGACTCTTGTTAATTTGTTGATTTTATTTTGACCCTTGGCCTTTAACTGACCAAGCAGCTTTTTGTAAACAGAATTGATATTACAGTTCAATATTTGTCTTAAAATAAAACTAAACAGGGAATATGGCCTAGCCTTGTATTCTGCACGTTCTGTCAACTTACACTATATCTTTATTTAAAAAAATCTTACTGGTCATGGTTAGCAGATTTTGGTACCTAACCTTTGAAACTGGAATGAATAATTGGTTAAAAGGATATTTCCTATCTGCATCTATATTTCTTTCTGCGTTGGAATTACTGTTTACCTGGTACATGTCATCTTTGTATTCAGACGGTTGATCTATTCTAGTCCCTTAACAGAAGAAACAGATAACCTAACATTGAAACAAATTCAAAATCAGCAACAAATAAAATGCTTGCTTGCTAGGAATTAAAGTTGAGGCAGGTATCAAACTCCTTGGTGTGAAACCCCTAAAATTTAACTGAAAAAAGCCACTTCCTTTAATCTGTTTATTTATGCATTTTAAATGGCATAAAAATAAACATTCTTTGAAGTGACCCAAGATAAATTAGCCCAGGTTTGTCATTTCTTACTATTTTTGTAAATGGTCCTTAGAAAATTAGGTCTGTTGGCATCTGGGAACAAAAATTCAACTGGGAAAAGAAGCTTTAATATGAAACAGAAAGAATTATTCCCATGCTCTGGCTGCCCTGTCATATGTCATGACATGTGGCAGGTTGACTGCTCATTAATTCTATTTATATCAGTATGATAATACACCCCACTGAGTACACATGTGTTAAAATATTCATAAATTATGTTTAGTGCAAGCAGATATACATTACATGCCAAAAGAAGACTATTATTTAAAGACAAAACTGGTAAACAGTCAAACATAGAAAAGTCTTTTTAGTGTTGGTCCAGTACATTGTGTATCATCAAACTCACATTTAATTGCCTTTACTTGCCTCTGTCTCCAACAATACAATATCCAATGCACCTTTGTATTTTTTTTAACAACTTGCAAAAGAAGCAGCTTTTACTGAAAGTAATTGGAATTTCAGCAATTACTGTAAATGTCATATTATCTCAAAGCAGTAACTATAACAATTTGAAATATTTAAAATGAAGGTTTACTTTGACCTTCACATATTTTAAGGTACTTTTACACAGCTGAAAGCTCTACTCTAAATATTAAAAAATTCAGATGCAAACTATTTTTGGAGGGAAATGCAGTCTAGCCCCCAAAATAGTTAATCTTAGTTAATAGAAAATTTTAAGCAAAAAATAGACAAAAATAGTTAATCATGCATTGCTTAGGATATTTTACGTTACATATATATTTCTTAAACTTATAAAATGCCTTTTAAAACAGCAAAATTAAAAATATTTTTTACAACTAGTTAATTTTATATAGAATGTGAAAGTAATCTCAGAATATTACAATAGATCTATCTGCGTCTTAAAATCTGTTTGTTCAGAATTAAAGTGCTCTTCTACATACAGTCAATTTTGAATTGCTCCTAGCAATGTGTTAGAATTATTAGAATATTTAGGCACATGCTTTTTATCTAACAGGAAGTCATTATGAATTGTGTTGAATTATTTAATTTAAAAATACCTTAAAAATGATGTTTTAAATTTAAAAATGCATTTCAGAACTTCAGAAATTATCACAAATTATCATGGACTAATGGCACAGGTGTTAAAATCACTGCAAGTTTCAAAATTATTAACAGAAGGTATGATATGGTGCACATTTATTTGCAGTTATTGTGATAGCAGTTGTCCTCCTAAGTAAGTACAAACCAAGCTGGTTTTGATATCCTGTTAGTGCTTCGGATTTGGAAAACAATTTCAAAACTTTTTAAAACATCAAATGTTGTAATGGGGGCAGCGAGAAGGGAGGAGGGGGTTGCTTCATGATGAAATTTTAAAAAGATATATGATGAGAGTTGGAGTTTATGTGCATCGCAAAGGGCAAATAGTTACCCTGTTTCTACTCAGTTTTAAGGGATCTGAACAGGGGCAGGATGAAGTGACTGACTAAAGCGTATATAACCTTTCTAATCACAAAACCATACTAATGTTTCTAGCAGCAGTGAAGCATATTGACTTCTGATAAAGGACAAAGAGGGGGCACAGGAGCGCGGTGTTATAAAGCCATCTCTTCAGCACATTTGGTAAGAAAGAAGGTTTGCCTGGGTGTTTGTGGGCAAAAATGTTGCCCTTTGATTTCAGCTGTTGCTGTCAAAATGTGCCAGCCGTGTTGACTGTTGCCCAGCCACACAAGTTTTACCCATCAGTGAATTGGTTAGAAGGGGTTGGGAATTTTCTCTTTCTCTGATTGAGAAGGCTGGTTTGAGGAAACTGAAACTTTTTTGCAGGCAGGTATCGATTTCAAAGAAACATTCATCAGAAGAGATTTGTCAGCCATTGGATGGAATTTCTGGTCGAGACCAGAAGGAGATGGCAAGGTTGGAGTATCAGGTGGCGCCACGGTTGGTTGGGGCACTCACCTGGAATGTGGAAAATCAAGGTTCCGGCCTAGGGACTTGAACGTGAGATTTACAAAGCAAGTGCCCTGAACACTAAGCTTTCGAATTGTTTGCTTGCTGTGCACTTAACTGTTTATGCATAGCGGAGCCGTGCTAGCAGGAGATCTTGAGACCTAATATGTCCCTGATGTGTAGGACTAACCTGAGACCCGATGGCTAAGGCACTCCTGTAAAATGGGAGAGAGCGGCAAAGCAGGCAGCACTGAGTGCTTTACCTTCCCCAGGTTTTAAAGGCTGTCCGTCCACCTCTCATTCTCTTGTGTAAAATTCAAAAAGTCTTGGTTCCAAGGAAGAATGGGAATATTTCTGAAATCTCATAAAAGCTTTGCAAAATGTGAAACCTGCTTATCCCATCCCACCGCTATCCTCTTTGCCATAGAAACAAATTGCAAAAATCCACTGAATTCCTGGGAGCAAACTGTGACTCGTGATACAATTTGTCAATTGCTAGAGAATTTACTGGATGAAAGGTTCATTGTAAGTATAAAAAATGCAGTCTCTTAATAAGACAGCTTTTAAAAATAAAACGCTTTCTGAATTTTAAGAAACTTTGTAATAATATAAACAAGGCTTTTAATCTTGGTAATGGTAGCAGCAAATTATATACACCATCTAATTTTATCAGACGATAACAGTTGTAGTTTTTATCTTCAAAAACAGGTTGTGAGTGCTAGAGGGGGATAACTCTTCATAGCAAAAGCTAAGTTAATTTTGTGTTGTCTTATGTCGCTGGCAAAGAGCCTCGTTTTTTTTGGTTCATCTCTCCTGTTTTTTTTTTTTCCTAAAAAAAGGAGTAATTTCACACAGCAGTTTATTTAAATACAAAAAAAATCACATTAAAAAGATCTCTCATTATAAGCTTTCTGAAAGTTTGCTATGCACTTTCATGTAAAACTTGGCCTCAGTACAGAACTGCTGTACAATCATTTTCATCTGAGATTTGAACATATTGGAAAAACTAGAGCAGTTCTTTCTTCTATCCTGTCATTTTTTTCCCTTGGAAATGATGAGCATATGGCAACCACCCTCACTGGATTCTCAAACAACAGGAGGGACCTTATTTCGATTCCTACATCCTGTCATCAGTGAATCCCATGATATTTTGTTCTTGCAAGGCTAAAGATGTGATTCGCATTTGCCATAAGGACAGAGCTTAATGTGATGCCATTTTACCACAGGAGCCCTCAATCAGTTAATTAAACATGATATAAATCACTGCATGTATTTGTAAAGTAAGATTAATATGGCAAAGTCAGAGTAATGAGGAATCCTCACCATTGTCTGAGTGTGAATCACTGATACGAAGATTACCCTTTTTGAAACTGGATATGTTTGAGTGGGTTTTGTTGGCTTAATCCCTCAGACTGCTTTGTGCAACTTGAAACCCAGAGCTGTCATCTTTAGCCAAAATTTCAGCCATAACTTCCTCAGCTTTCACCCAATCATTTAAATCAGCGTTCATAATACTTGGAAAGATCAAGCCTTTCAGCATACCACAAGGCTTCTTCATACCACCTGGGACACTGGCAACATGTTTAATAAATATTTCATTTCATTTCATCTCATCATGGAGATTCTTCTTTGGTTTCGTTTTCATTTTTTTTTTTTTTTTTTCCAGGGGATTTACAGGGTACCCACAGCAGCACATTCCGCCACTGTGGTCACTTAGGTTTACAGCCTTAATAAAAGGATTTTTTTTTTTCTTTCTTGAAGTGCTATGGAGCCTTGTTAAACTAGAGCAATTACAGACACACAAGATAGGTGCTCTGGAAAGATCAAAGGCCCCCTGAAGACAGCTCTGTAGGATTCTGGAGCTCTCTGAAAAGCGCTCAGTTTACAAAGTAGAGATGTATAAAACCACACATTAATAGCCCCCCCCCCATTCGAATAATACTAAAGGCCTGACATTAGTTAATATGGAACCCCCTTTAGCCACTCTCTTTTCACATCAAACTTTGAACCACTCTGAAGGAACTCTCCTGGTATATCAGCCTGCTGTGGCACTGTGTGCATCTTGTTATGTGGGGTCTTGTGTGGAGAACTCTCCTTTTCTTACAGAGCAACAGTCCTGTACTTTGCTGTTCTAAAACACCATGCATGGGCTACATGTGGTAGGCAGTCTTGACCTTTCATATTTCAGTTAGAAGAGGGGAGGGGGTGTATGAGAGGAAAGGAAAAAGGAAGAAATTATGCTGTCCTTGTCCTTGAACTGAAACCTGTGTTCATTAGGGCAGTGGAGACAGGGATTAGGGTAGAGGCAGATCCAATGAAATGAAAAGGTGCTGCCTCCTCAAACAGGACCCTGTGCTGGAGCCTGTCCAGTGGCTGAGGAGTGTCTCAGAAGCATTATGCTACCCAAGGAGCTAGCAAGGGGGTAAGATACAGTCAGAAGTCTTAAGTCCTTTCCAGAATTCGTAGACTTTATTCAGAAGATGCTTCCATCAGCTTGAGAAAGGTCTTGATAGCCCTATATGAGTGAACTGCACAAGGGGTACTGTTTTAAAATGTTGGTGTGTGCCCCAGCTGGGGGTGGGATGCCTGGGGAGTAATTCAGTGTTGAAGCACTAAACTTGCATCTCCCAGCTCACAGGAGAATATCCTGCCATCGCGCCGTCTGCTCCTTCATCAGAAAAAGGAGGAAAGGAAGAAAAGGTATGGGTGCTTTCAGCTCCTTCCAGTGTGGTTGTGCTGCTGCATGTCAAAGATCATGAGCAGAATGTACTGTACTGACTCCAAAAGCCAAAAGGGAAAGAATTGTACTGGAGGCTGGTCCCTTTTCCGCATATTAACTGCAGACAGTTGTCTGAGCAGACTAAGCAGTGAGTGCCACGTACCCAAAGAGTGTCTGATGTGCACTGATGGAGTTTGTGTACCTCCTGAAGTGGGTGGTTTGTGTGTAGGGGCCTTTCAAATTGCGATTCTCTGTTCTGGTGCCTCTGCTTACTCTTAGTTGATACAGCACTTAAGGGCTTGACTCTGTGAGCCCTAAATCAGCAGCTTAAGAGCATGCAGAGCCGAGCCCTAAGGTCAGGGACTTCTGTGGCTGTTAGAGGAGACCCCCTGGCCGACCTTTTGGTCTGTCCTGATGGCCTTCAGAAAACCAGTAGATCCTGTGCAGCTGGAAGCACTGTCATTGCCGTTGGAGTTTTGAAAGGTCTGTGTTTGCAAACGCCTGAATGATGAAAGTAAAATGGGTAACAGGAGAATCCCTGTTGTATTCATAACTTTTCTAAGCTGCAGGTGCATAAACATAAACATTTGAGATGTGCTGATGTCCTTTCTGTGCTCTTCAGTAAGTTAAACCTGTCAAAATTGAAACTGAAGTTAAAAGCTCCATTACAGAATTGAGACTGTTTCATCTGTGCTAGCGTTTTTGTCTCATTCATGTTCTTTTTAAGTTCACAAATTCAGATTTACTTTTGATGCAGCAGTTAATAAACATCATTGTGATACTGATTTGTGGATAGCTGTTTGAGTTTTAGCCTAAAACTATGCATAAATTACCTTACAATACCTTGAAAAATGGCCTGATTAAAGAACTTCACTTTTTTATGATCACTGTCAATAAAATTTTCATGAAAAAGATTGTCATTATACCAAAATAGTACAGTACTGAAAGGCTATCAGATGAAAGATGTGTGTTCTTTGAAGTCTTACAAGGATTCCTAAGCCTGTTATGATGCAGGATTTTTATCATCAATGGGTTAGTTAGAAAGAATGACTGAAAAGAAAATAAGAGAAATAAATATGATGAGCTAATCTAAGAAAGGAAGCTGTATAACGTGTAAGAAAAGTCTCTGGAGCTGGGTTATACCTGTGGGTAGTTTTTGCTGAGTATCTTCTGTGACCATTTGTGAGTGTTGCCCCTGTTCGCAGAGGCTGCAGGATTTTACCCATTTTTATCTCTCTCTCTCTATCCCCCGCCAAACTCTAATCAGCAGGGGCTGGGAAGCAGTTGCCATTTCCATCCACTCAAATGTCCTGTGGCAGGACTGAACTGTCCTGTGTTTTTTACAATTTTCCCTTCAGAGTTGCTTCTTTTTCTACCCTGGGAATCCATCACTCTCATAAAACTCCAGTTACAGCTGCCTTTACTTACTGTGTGGCTTGCTTTTATGGCTCTTCCAAACCTATATTACCTTTTACTAAACCTGCAACATATATCCCCTGTTCATTCTTGTTCTTATTTTTGCCCTATGGGTCATATTGCTTACTTATCCTGTGCTGTCAGACCCTGAATAGCTTTTCTTTATTTATTCCTTTCTTACATTGTTGTGTTTTGTGTTATCTCTAACCTAAAATTCCTTGTCATTTACGATGAAAACTTGCAAAATGCAAACAGTTTACTTAGAGGATTAGAGTTGATGTGAAGGATTAATGCAGAGCTAAGGAATCTCCCTGCAAGATATTTGGATCAAATCCAGCCTGCACAAGTTACCACAAGTTGTAGAGAGCAGAGAGAATGTACATTTTCACTGGTTTGGGGGCTTTTTGTGTATAATCACTCGAATCTTGAAATGATTTTGTTTCAGGCAGGTTTGTAAATAAGTTTTTGGGACTGAAGCAGTACAGTCATTTTATTTCATCATGTGCATCCAAGTGAATTTTACAATTGGTGCCTGATCATTCAGGGAAAAGGCACTTGGAGCCGATAAGGAGTTAATGTTTGAAGTAGGAATGTCGGTGTGCTGGAGGGAATGTCTGTGTCCAGCCAGGAAGGGGGAACATCATGACAGGACTTTCGTCCTCACGATCGGCACAGCTCAGACACAAATAGAAAATCTGTTTCTGATCCATTTGTGTAGTTGAATGACTTAATTCCCAACCTTTTTAAATACTGTTGAAAAGATGGTAATGAAGGCATCATATTGTGCTCATCGGTTCTCCATAGAAAAGTTAACCAGGATGAAAATCCTTGAAGGCACATGTAAAATTACTGCTTGTGCACTATTCCTCTTATACCCAGCAGTGCTGGCTGACGAGGTGAAAAATCCTGTGTGTAGCTGGGAACAAACTAGTTCAGAATGCCTGAGAAACCTTCTCTCTGGGAGTGAGATGGCTGGACGGTGTGGGAAGAGTGGTGTGGGTTCTTTAAAGTCAATTTGCAGGTAAAAAGGTAGTTTCAAGTTCCTCATGTTAAGCAGTCATTTCCCCCAGACACTAGTACTAAATAGTACTTTTCATACTGAGTAGCAAATGTTGGGGTAATTGGAATATTCCAAAAATTAGAGCTCAAGGATTAAACTCTCTTGCTGGGCTAGCTGTAGAGCAGTCTGTGGTTCTGATATCTTTGTCTGTTGATCCAAATCTTTGATATAAAATGGGAAAAAAAAAAAGATGAGCTTGAAAGCAATCAGGATCTCTGTTCATATGCTTTACATTAAATGCGTTCTAATTTCCTGTCATGTTTTTTGTGGCTTTGTAATCCTACTTATTGTAAGATTAAGGTAGGCTTATGGGGCTGCACTACAGGGACATGTACCTGAATTTGCCCTGAAAAGAGTCGGTGAATGCAGTTAGGACTGCTCCATTACACTGGCTGGAGCGTGTTGAGGATCCGACCCAACTTTGGTATTTGGTGTAATGCTCAGGTAGGCTTTAGTGGCTTTTGCTCTGCTTTGTAATTTCTTTGCAGCATAATAAAAAGCTCTTTAGAACATCGCTACATAGATTAATATAGAAAGTGCTTGTGATACTTTTATACACAGGGAGTTTAATACTTGGTTGCAAGAGCAAATTGATTGCAGGCAATCCTGTGCTTGAGTACCCAGGAGTGAAAGGAATGATTACAATAACCTCTGGGATTTCTTCTCAGAAGTGGTTCCTGAAAACACCCACACCCGCGAAGTATTGGGCACAACAGAGTATTGTTTCCTTCTGATGTGGAATCACAGAAACATATTTTACTTTGGGAGGTGGGAGGGGCTGAGGGGGAGAGGAAACTCAAGAGACATTAATGTTTAATGTTTTTAATTTTGTAAAATGAACAACAAAAAAGGATATGGTTTGTGAGTGCCTCTGAGATTGTTTAAACTCTGGCAGCTTGCTGTCAGATGAGATGCTAAAAGCCAGGAAGGAAGAAACCGAGGGGCATACTGGGTAAACTGCTGCTGTCTCACCTTTGGCACCCCAATCTGATGGAAGAGTGAAATAATAGTGAAAGAAATTTGGCATGCATTGCTGTGGTCTCCACGAAATGGCTTGCGCCACCTTGAATTGTATCAGATGGGACCTTGAATTGCAGCCAGGCAGGTATATTTCTCTTACTTGTGGAGGGTTCTAGCTGTTACAGAGATCATTTTCCTGGCCAGCCCCTGGGATAAGGACTACATTAATTGTGCCTTTGCTTCACTTACCCTTTCCAGATTGCCCTCTTCTGCCCTGGCAGAGAACATGTCTGTGGCTGAGGGCTTCCAGGCAGACAATTCAGCATCTCTCAGGGATGGGGAGTAATTTGCAGAGGACCTTAACCTGCTCAGTTTACCAAGGGTGCATTAACCACTGGTAAATGTGGAAGAGAGTAATTCAAGTTATACAGGTTAGAGCAGTGTCTGTATATACACTGCACAAAGGTGCTCAGGAAACACCACTGCTTTTCTGTGGCAGAATCTGAAACTTTGGGGTGGGGGAGAGTGACAGATAATTTCAAGGGGAAAGTAAATTCAGAAAAAAATTCAGCTTGGAATCTTACAGTTATTTTGTTTCAATAAAATATTTAAAGATAGGCATCTGCTATTTTAAAATAGTAAATAGATAATATGAGTGTTGGTAGTTTAACATGGCATAAAATAAAAGCAAAGCAAGAAAACAGAAGTGAGAATTACTGATCTTAACAGAATTAAACAATTTTTGAAAATTTGGCATTGAAGCTTTTATTGTGAAGCTGAATTTTTGGCAGAAAAAAAATCTGCTGCTATTTCTTACTCCTCTTTGAGGCTGACTGATTGCCTTAATTTGTAGGGTGTATGTGCTTAAAGTGCTCAGGTTGGTAGTATCCATCTGGTGTATACAACTCTCAGTGGTCAGGGCATTATAATACTGTGCCTCACTGGAGATTTTCCTGGAAGGGGATATAGGAGTTGCTCCAGCACAGCTCTGACACTGGTGAGACTGTGGCAAAGGAACAGATGTTACTGTAGGTGAATAATAATCTGCTGTTATGGGGGGCGGGGGGGTGAGCATACTACAAATGAACAACACTGAGCTCATTTAGGTGTGTGCTGGTTTATACTGCGCCTTCATTTGTGCCATCTCTTCTGGGCACCGCCTTTGTTGCTTCTGTTGCGGTGGAGCCCAGAACCAAGACCAGGGCACCCTGCAAGTCATTAAAACCTGCAAGAGACTTGGGAGGAAAGGAGCCTGTCTATTGACAGCTATCTGCTGGGTGGAGGGGACCACATTTCCCAATGAAGAGCTTTCTGTGGGAGGGAGTCTGTAGCTTGGTGAGCCCCTGACCCATTCACTCCCCAGAAACTCTGCAGGAATGTGAAAGATTTAAACTACTATGGCTCAAACTGTACTCACTTTTCTGTATCCCTCCCCTTTTGCTCTGGGCCCCACCTTTGGGTCCAGAAGTTGCTGGGACAGCCATTCCTGGGGGACAGTGGGGTGCAGAAAATATTAGTCATCCAGGACAGATTAATACAGGAATTCATGTTATCCTTCTGGCAAGTGCCCAGGAACATACAAACGATAAAGCAATGCTGGCATTTGTTTTACAGTGGACTAAGGATGAAGAGGCTCCAAAAGGTTGCCCAGAATAATGTGGGGAACATTCAGTGTAAAGAACTTATTTTATCTCTCTTTTCAAGGTTACTGATTACTGCTTTTTTTTCTCCCATGAGTAAGTGGAAAAGCAGCAGGCTCATTACCTGCACAGTCTACTGTGTAACCCAGGGAAAGCACTGTCCCCAACTGTGCCAAAACCAGCTTGCAGGAATAAAGACATTTCATTGGTTTTCTCATTCAAGTTCTGCTACACCAATATCTGCAGTCTTTGTATTTGATAACTGTTGAGGATGCTTTCATTTTATTTGATGATCTAGGTACCCTATATTGACAGCTGCTCACTTCAGCATTACTGAAGAGCTAGCGTGCGTTAGGACAGGTCTTAATCGATAGGTGTATGTTTTTCAAGCAACGGGAGAACGGCTTAGATTCATAGAAGTGGGGTTTGAAAAAAATGCACCGTGCTCCTATGAATCAGCTTAGTTCTAACTAGTTCAATTTAGAAAAAAGCCTCTTCAGCAAATGAAATTTTATGGCACCATTCCCGGTTCGTCTCACTTGCCATACAGATTCTGAACGGCAGTGCAGGTCAGAAGTAGACCTGAACTTCCCAGTATGAGGGTGGCTGGTATTCAGCTGCTGCAGTGACAGGCAACAGGCAATCTGGAGCTGGGTTTTGGTTTGAAACTGTATAAGTACCTTTCAAACTATATTTTAAAGTGAAGCAAAAGATGGGATCAAAAGGAACTCATTGTCAGCAACTATTAGACCTAAAATTAAACCTGCTGCTCCTGCTCTGTTGAGTTTACAGGCATGTACTAGCATGTTAGACTGCTGCTCTGCACTGTACCAACAAGCAGGCTGAATACCAAAATGTTGTAGTACTCTTTCTACTTCTTCGGCCACTTTGCTACTGAAGTTCTTAAGACCTTTACTTCCCTAGTCCCATCAGCTAATCTGACCATTCCTGCAGCATCAACTCCAGGTACTGAGCACTGCAAAACTTACTGTATGGGTACATCTACCTCTTCTCAATAAGCAGTGGCTGTTTAAAGCTGATTCAGAGCACGACCAAAAACAGATAGAGGATAAGCTTTGAAAAGTCCAGCTTATTGCCAGGTTCTTTTCCTTTAGAACTGACAGCTCTGAAGGGAAGAAGAAACTGGTGCATACAGTGAAAGCCTGTAACAGTGGCTCTGTTCAAAGTGTGTGACAGATCGAAGAAGTCAGGAGCTGAGTGACAGCAGAGCTCTCCAGGAGAAAGGAGATCTTTCCCAGGCTGAAGAAGCTGGTTCCATCTCTCCTGCACTTGCCAGGAGACATTATGAGGCTTGTCAGTCCAGATAGCTCCCATTTAGGTAAACACTTTTGTTTACTTGCTTTGGATGGGGTATTGCCTTTCCTGAGCAAAAATCCACCCATGAAACACTTTCAGACCTATGGATCTTCCCCAAAGGACCCTGCAAGTACTCCTGATTCCCTTTCTGCAATAGCCTATTCAGTTCTCCAGAATGAATCTCATAAATACAGAGCTGCATTAAGGCACAAATACTCTCTGTTGATTTAACAAGCCTATTGTTGTTGTTTTAGCCTAATCATGCTGTTTGGATGGGTTTACCTTGCAAGGGGCCCTTTGTTGTGTTTCCATTGTGGCCAGCTAAGCTTGCTTTGCTTTCCACTGATGTTGTCCTATATTTAGTGTTTTGACTTTACGTGACCCTGACACTGTGTAGGGGGAGGTGGAGGGAAAAAAGTATTGCTGATGGCTAAAAGTATTGCTCAGAGACTGCGACCACTCTAGCAACCTTTTTTCATGGTGATATTTTTTGTTAGCAATAAAAGGATTAATTCTAGAAATCAAGCTCTTTGATTATGATAAGCATAATAAATATCTTAGACAAATTGCTATCCTTTTAAGAATATTAGTAAACGAAGACCTTTGCTCTCCTTGGCTAGGCTTGAGTCTGCTGGTACATGCATTCATACCATCTGCACTGTGCGCTAATACAACTCCTTGTTGTCTGGTCTTCCTGGGAATGCATTATATAGATTGCAGCTGGTTCAGAATGCAGCTGCCAGGGTCACGACTCACACTAAGATTAATCATTACGCCTGGGTTAGCTTCATTACTTCGACTACCCATTACATTTAGCAGAGATTATGAGATGTTGCTTTTAACTTACAAGGCTTGGACTAACACCTACTCACCTCAGCAACGTGTTTTTATGGTATGTTTCTCTTGGTAATTCTCCTAGAGCAGCAGAGAGTCTCTCTAGATGCTGAGCTTTTCAGCTTGAGGAGAAAACCTTCCACCGTTATGTGTATGAAGTGGCATAGTGGGGGATTCTCACGTCTCTGGGTTCACTCCTCTGATGTGTACTGATTTCTTCCCAGGGCACACTGTCAATGCAGAACTTCTTGCCAGAGAAAACAGTATGATGAAGAGAAGGATGAAAACATCGTCACCACCCCATTTATAATTAACCTTGCAATTTAGCTAGTTCTCTGGATTCACTGCCAGGTATTTTGGGTGATAGCCATCCAAAGAAATGTGGTTTCCTAGTGAGGAAAGAGAGTTAGTGCGAGTACTTCCACTGCACATGAAACTAAGGTCACGAAACAATATGACATTTCCCAACAGAAGCCTACAACATAAATTCAGCTAACGGAAATGAACAGGAGTCTAACTCTACTACATTCCCTGAAGCTGAGCCTCTGAGGTCTTCTCAAGCATAAAGGGGAAAAAAGCCAAATGTACAGAAGACGTTTGAAGGACAATTGACTAAATGTGCCTGTGGTATTCCACATCAGAGCTATGAAGAGGAAACTTGAGGTTACCTTTTTTATGTACATATGGTTTAGGTTCCTGCCCCTAGGGTTGTGGCAAAAGCTATTGTTGCTAAAGAAAACCTGCTTGCTGATGTGTAGAGTAGAAAGTAAGAAAGAAATAATTTAAATTATTTTATGTGCTGTAGTTACTTTATAATGTTGTACAGGCTTCTGCCTCACCAAGCTGCTCAGTCCTGAATACAGTGAGAAAAAATATCACTATATCAGAGAGCCAGAGGGTCTGGCAGCTACTGAGTAAAAAAACCACCCTTGTTTAAGGGGAGAAACAAATTTTCAGAGGCTTCATTTGGCAGGGTATGGAGGGGTAGGGCTTGTTTTTCTGGTGAAAAAAAGTTCTGCTTTCTAATGGGCATCACAGCCAGAGGTTAGTTGCTTGCCAATTTTGGGGAAAAGGTCAAACTTCCTAAAAAGTGCCTTGTAGCAATGGGCTGGCTTTACCTCACATTGAAATTAAGCACTTAGCTGAGGTACTTAGCCCAGGAGTCTGCTTGCTCTTGCCAGCCTCTCCTGTCAATGATAAGAGAGACCCTTCCTCCTGAGGGTAGCTGTGCCAGCAGGTGTGTTCAGCCATACGCTGCAGGTGTCTATTCCTCATCACCGATGTTAAGGTTTAGAAAAGAAGCACCTCAGGTTGGCAGCTAAGACTGAGCCAGGGGAATCCAACTTGCAATATAAATATAGTTTAGACCTATGAAAATTATGCACAGCAAAATCAGACCTGGGTTGTGTTCTCCTGATTAAGCACTTGAAAAGTACCAGGTGTAATGTACTGGTCTGAAGGCAGTTGGTGCAGAGGATGTAGAACAAGTGGAAGAACAGTGCTTTGCCCTTGTTAAAGGGACACATCATGCACTCTGGGGAGCCCCTTGTTTGAGAGGTCCTCATGCTAAAGCCAAGAAGAGTCCCTTTGGCTGGCCAGGAGAGCTCTCAGGACTCACCTATAGGGCTGCTTCATCACAAGGGTGGAGCTGCAGATGCCAATCAGGCATGGGGCTAAACTACAAAACCTGGGGGAAGACTACTGGGTGTCTGAGATTGTGTCTGGCCAGGGATGGTCTTTACATCCTATCTCAAGGTCAACTCAGATCCTAAGTGCAGGAGAGGAAGGAGTATTTTCAAGAGGTGAGTGTGTAATGGAGCTCTGCTCCCTTGTGATTTCTCAAATATTTGTTGGTAATCAAGGGATGGCCCTTGAGAGAAGAGGGTCAAAAACAGTGTTGCCAGTCTGCTTGTTGAAGTGAGTGTTATCTCCTGTGAGTTTTGCAATTCAAGGTGTGGTAGTTGGGGAGTAGAGTCAGTGACTTAGGGGTCCTTTCTATGTCCTGTATCCTGTTTTCTTAAATTAAATTCTTGTGTTGTTTTTTTTTTTAAAGGTCACAAAATGATTTTGTTGTGCATGACTAACACTTAGTCATACATTTTTGGATCAGAACTGTGTCATAAGCAGCTCCAGTAAGAACTGCAGGGCTTTTTCATGTAACAACATTAGAAATGCTAAAGACTCTTCATGCAATGCATCTGACTTTTAATATTTTTTTTCCTAATTTAGTACTTCTTTTGATTTTAGTCCTTCCACTGTTTCATGTGTTTCTCTGTGTCCCATAGCAGTTCCCTAGTCTCACTGTATTTACCGCTGTGTTTTATGCAGTGATGTAAAAGAATCTTTTGCTTGTAAAATAGAACAGTCCTCCTTCAAGAGCTGTGTGTATGGATACTGAAAATGTAGCTCCTGTTACAGTCATGTGTATACAGCCTTATTTCCTAGTGTTTTGCTTCAGCTCAAACCTCCTGAAGCCTGGGTTTCTCTCTCCATGTTTAGTGGAAGATACTTCAGTTGAATCTCTCCTTCCTGAAGAAACGGTAGTGTAAAGAGTTCATACCAGTTGTTTTAGAAGCTAATATATATGTACATATGTATAGGAGGCTTAAAGGTGGGATTGTGTGCGGTTGTTAATCTCCACAAAACTATGTATTAAGCGTCGAGTCTAAGCGCAGAGGTGAGGAGCAATGATCAGTAACTTACCCTGGTGCCTGAGGGATGTGTGCAGGAGGCCAGGCTGCAACTCCACTGTTGGTCAGCAGATTTCCATGGGATGAATCATATTCTACTCCAGAATCCTCTGTGATCTGCCTATAAACCTGAAATTTATGGGAGGTGAATGTTTCTGGGGTGAACTACAAGCCTCTGCACCTGAAAAATGTTGGTGATAACCCGGTATCCTTCTGTATGTTTGAACCTCCTTGTTACCTTTTTGTAGCAGAGGAAGATCCTTTCCTTTTTGACTGCATGTTAGTTTTGCATGTTATTTACCATCTTGCTATTGTGCAGTCATAAATTAATAAAGCCACGGCTTCTCATGCAGCCAAGAAGCTGTGCACTTTGGCTTCTTTTAATGTGATCATTCTGGAGTCTGAAGAAAGGGTTATGTTTATTAGATGATGTTCCTTTAAATCCCTTAAGATTCAGATTTTCAGCTTGGTCCCCACCAGACCTCTTTGTAGGTCACTTATGTGCAATAGTCTGGTTGCACCCATGACTTGGAGATGTCTGTATTCAAGTGACCTAAATTGCATTGAGGGAGGGAAGGGGGGAGGGAAGGATTGGGGGACGGTGGCAACCAGTCTGTCTGAAAAGTCAACAAAACGCAGTTCTCTTTCATGGAGGCATTAATTCAGAATCAAACTCGTTTAAGAAATTCCCAAAATATAAAGGAATAGATCAATTTAGTCAGGAAATAGTGTTCATCTAGCAGTTAAGAGTGCGGACAGAAGTAAAAATGCAATTAGGGGTATGACTGCAAAATATGGAGGCAAAAGAGGCTTTGCAGGAAGATGTCTGGCACTGGATGATCCACTAAATGAACTTAAAATGGCTGCATTGATATAAAGTTTATATGAGAGTGAAGGAATCTTCTGGAAGTGATGGTCCCATTAGCAAAGTGATATGCCTTTATTAACGTTATGCAGCTGCAATAATCTTAATGGAGCAATCTAGTGTTCTTCCCAAAGGAAGATCTTGCCTCACTTATTAATTGTCTTTCTAGTAGTTATGAGTTCATCTGATCTTGGATAAGCGTGCAGCCTGAAAATTTTGATGCCACAGATAGGGAGCAGGTTTAATACAGGATGTTGGTCGATGTGTTCTCAGCAAGGGTTTGTGCTGATCGACTTGTGTCTTGCTATATCTTTCCATCTGGCTTGACTACTGGCTGTGTAAATACTCGCTTTGTATTGCAGCCTGAATTAGTCACCTGTTACTAGTGTGCAAAGCAAGTGTTGTCATCTTTCAGATGCTGACAAGTGGCATTTAAATGTACCACTGTCAGGAGACGTGAGAGATTAGGCTGCTGTGCACATTTCTGATGCTTCTTTTGGCTAGAAAGTGAGGTAATAATTAACAGAGAAAGTGAAGCAGGTACAGTTGTAGAAATCTCCCTCTTTGAACCTTGAGAAGGTGCTAATACTGACTGCAGTAATCAAATGTTTTTCTCTGACCTGTACAATCTTTCTGTGCTTTTTTTTTTTAAGCAGGAAAGAGCGTAGTGGGAATAGGATTTCTCATTTCCCTCAAGACACCTGGTTAGAAAACAAAACAACGCCTGCCACCCCTGATTATATGGGAAGCACAGGCTGTTCTGTATGTTACAGAGGAATTTTAAGTGAAGCTTGTTGGGGAAAAAACACACAGCTCTCTTGGTGCAAGGTGGCATTTAGTAACCACAGCATTTTCTTTCCAGTGTGGAGTTGTCTTAGTGGGGACAGGCTGTGTTTCCTGGGAAGTGGTTTGAGGAGGAGGCCTCCTGTGCCTGGGCAAGTCATTTGGGGCAAAGACCCACTGGAGGTGTGAATAGAGGACCTTCACATCTTGCACGTTGATAAATCATACCAAGGAGAGACTACTCGTTTATCCCCTTATTGTAGTAAAGGATGTACTTCAGGGATGAAGTGACTTGATGGGCATAGGTCTGCAGGCTCTGAATCCCTCCCTGTCAGTTAGGGAGCTATTTTGGCTTTGAATCTTGATTTCCTCCCCCCTGTTCCCTGGCCTCAGCCCCCTCCAGCAGGGGATTTGGATACCCATAGCAGAGGGCAGAATACCACCCAGTTAATTCTCTGGAGTATAGGTACTGCACAGCCTCCTGCTGAGGAGCTGAATGTATGGCTTATGCCCTAAAGCAAAGTGTATAATGCTTAGAGAACAGAGTGCAATTTCTTTCTTTTTTCTTTGCTGCTGGAATAAATTATCATGTTGGAGTGCTGTGGTTTGGACTTATCCCTAGATGGGCATCACCAGTTATGTGCATTTAGCAAATAATATTATTAAGTTGAAAAGATGCCTCTTGAAAATTTTATGGGTTTGCGACAGATGGAAAATAACAGCATTTGAGGACTTCTCATATATTGTTTTTTTCAAGATTAACCCCAATGATGCTTGCTTCTCTGCATCCTTCAGTGTGGTTTTTGTAGGTCGTACAATGCTGCTGTTTAGACATATGGGCATGTTAAATTTTCTAACGGAGCCTAATATGCAGCACACGTGGTGAAAAAATCCAGGAGAAAAATAAAATGTCTCTGTTCCTAATATTCATTTAAGTCTTTGTCAGCAAAGAATGCTAGTCTTTGCATTTGTTTGTGTCTGACACAATACCTATATGTCCATGTATGATATTCAGTAGAAACATAAGGTGTTCTCAAGGTGTATTTATGAATGCCTGTGTCAAGTTGTTGACTTCCTCAAGAAATTTCTGCCTGGCCAAAATGTGATGTGAGATCCAAGGGGGATAGACCCAAACCTAGAGGACCTGTAGGACATGAGTAAAAGCATCTTTGTTTCTCCATAGACTTAGACAACAGTACTTGTGCTGCATAGCTAAAGAACAAGTGAAACTGGGAAGGTAAACTTGAGGGGCTGTTCTGGAGTGAAAGCTGGCTAGTGTTTACAGCTCTGTAATGGCTGCTGATGCTGTAGGAATTGTTAGTTGTGGAGGAAAGTATTTGTGAGTTCAGGACTCTGTTCTTTTGCCCAACTGAAGAAAGAAGAAATCGGTAGTCTGCAAAATAATAGTTTTTTTCTTTTCTTAGACATGCACTGGATGTAAAAGTTTTTGTAAAGTATATTTATGGTGTTCCTCAGTGCTGTGAGGGCAGAGTATATAATCATCAGCATATAAAGGAATAAAATAATCTGAAACATCCTGACTATTTGGAGAAATGATGAGAAAGAAGTTTGTGCTGTTGATCCCCATCCATTTAGTTGCCATGAGTAGAATTTGGGCAGAAATCGGCTTAGGTCCAGGTTGCAGCAGAATTAAGCACCTATCCCTCCACAGACAACTGCTTGTTAAAGAAGCAGTGATGTTGGCTTTAATAGTTGAGCATAAGTTCTATTTCTTTTGCTGACATTGCATGCAAATGTTTTGTTTTGTTTTTTTTTTTTTCCTTTTCCCCTCCCCTCAGAATTGGGTACCCCATGACAGAAGGGGTCATGTAGCTTACTTCACTTGGCAGCAAAATTGCGTTAATCACTTGAGCTTCCAAACTTTGTTTTATTTTTGTCCTGGAAATTCATATTATTTTTTTCCTCCTTGTTTTCGTTATTTTAATGAGCTTGCCTTTATCCAGATTTCTGAGTATTTACAATGACGAACTGGAGCAACTCATGCAAAAGAGTTGAAGGGAAAAAGTAATAGTAGAAAATTTTAAACTATCATATTTCTGCAAAGTGGCCTTTTGTGAAACTTATACTACCATTCTCAAAAGCAGTTACGTTGCTTAAGAGGTTTCAGATTGGCTGGCTGATCAATATCAAGTATTAGTAATGCTATATCAGCAAAGACCTGTGCTATACACTCAGGCCTTATTACCATGATGTCCATTTATTGATACTAACACTTGATCACATACAACAAATTATTTTGAAGTTATGTTTGATGAATGTTGTTCATATGTGTTATATGACTTGATCTTGCAAACCTTTACTCGTGAGGGTAGTCAATTGTCTTCAAAGATTTGCAAGAATGGCCCATATGCAATACAACCTCGATTATCCAAATGTCAGGGGAGACATTGAATAAGTTCATATAATCGACATTTTGAATAATGAGGAAATTTTCAGTGCAATTAATAGGTGTCAGGGGACGCGACCATCTTTCAGATGACAGGGAGTTTTCAGAAAATTTAGATTTTGATAGCTGAGTTCCTAATGTATGTGCTACTGACAGACTGAAATTGCAGAACATCTGAAATGTGCCTATGTATTCCTTAATAGCCCTTCCTGTGGAATCAGCCGGAGTTCTATTTACTGTGGTATTGGCATCGCGGGTCAAATTGTCACAAGCATTTAGCTTAACACTGCAGTAACTCTGCTATTAAGGGTTAGATTCCAGGAACGCAGTGTTAAATCAATATTGGAAGTGTCTGAAGTAAAATATTATTTAGAAATACATCAGTTATTTTAAGAAAAAAATAATCCCATAAAACCATGAAAGTAAATGAAGTTTAAGGGAGGAAACTCCTGGAGGTAATGAAAGAGGAAGAGAGAAATCCAGCCTTTTTTGTACAAATGTGGAAATACCTGAGGGAGCATCGGTTTGTGTCAGAATGACTCTCTGTAAACTTGGAGTTGGTCGGTCAAAGATAATCCAAAACCCAAAATTCCTGTTTTCTGACTCCTGTTCATCTCTGTGCAGTCAACAGAAGGTGCTGCTGTGGGAGGCACTAATTTCCTTCCTCCCCAGATGGCTGCACATGAGCACCCAGGGATGCATATGGCTCTGCTGGCTCCCTGGGCAGAGAGCACTGATGGTGTCTCTGATTGCCTGTCCTGAGGTCTGCACCGCCACTGCGTAAGCAGAGTGTATCTTTAACAGCTCTAACGAGTGATACAGTCTTGCTAGCTTCTCAAACGCTGATAGGCAGCAGAAGCAGAATTATGATGATCACAACTGATAGTATGCTGGGGATGTTTGAGTTTCCATCCTGAATCAAAATACTAATGTTTGTAGGAAGCCAAAACTGATCCATCAATTTATTTCGGCACAGAGATGAGCAATCGCTTGTTTCCTAGGAAACATGGGGCTGTGCATATGCAGCTCTGAATGTGTGCCCTAATGTTTTCCTTCATGTTGATACAGTAGAAAGTTTGTCCATTATGCCTAAAACAGAAGGGAAAATAAATTTGGAGAGTGGCAGTATTGGTGCTATCTTCTTTTTAAATAGTGCAAGAGTCATAAGGAAAAGGCAGAAATAATTCAAGAAAATAAAGGAAGTGTCCTTTCTGTCTATCTAATCTAGGAAAGTGGAGATTTTTATAGTTGCAGAGCCATCTGCTAAGTTTCATTTATTGTGCAACTTTACTACCTCACCATCATCTGCTCGTTAATCTGCCTTTTTTAGGTCTACTTCTGAAATTCTGAACCTCTGAGCATCTGTCAAATAGCTGCCACTGTTTTTTAAACAGTAGTATGGTGTAGTCTAAAGCTTTTTTTATAGAAAGTCATTCTGCATGATGTCAATATTACTTGGCAAAGGCCGTTCATGGGATGCTTACCTCGAGCTTGCTAGTAAACCACGTCTACCGCACCCTAGCTCTTTGTATCTCTTCCTAGAAGAGTAAATAAAACATAATTTGTGGTGATGCATACTGTGTCTCAAAATGTGGCTTGGACTGCATGGCAGCATTTGGTCCTCTTCTGATTTAAGCAGTGCGCTTGGGTGGCGATTGCCAAAAAGGACTGAGGATTATTAGCACAGATCACCGACCCCAGCAGGAGCCTTACTATTGATTCAAATGGCTGAGCCTTGGACCGAGGTCAAGGACTTTGGATGTTGAATTTAGCTTTAATATAGTGTTTTCAGACCTGGCTATTCTGTTGTGACCTGCACACGCATTGCTGAGGTGAGCACAGGAAAAAAACACCCCAAAAACATTAATATCCACCTTCTTGATCAATGCATGGAATTCTTCTGATCCAGTACCACATCCTTCAGAGGTGGTGAAATGACTTGTTCTTCATCTTCATTGTTAACAGAAACAAAAAAAGGAGAACTAATCTGGCTGAAACGTGGAGGTCTGGCAGCTTTGTCTGGGTGTGTCTTGCACTAATCCATACCTTTCCCTTTTGTGTGCTATTCTCACAGCAGGCGATCTGATGTGTAACCTGAAAATGCGCTTTGAATTCAAATTCTTGCTTCCTGGCCCCACTGGAGGTGAGACAATCCATGAAGTCCCAGGAGCTGAATGAGCAGTGGCTGTCTCTGTGAGTAAATGCTGCTGGAAATAGGTATTAGCAGGTCTGAGGGACTTGAGTCCTCTCCTGCCAGATGGCTGCCAGGATGTCACTACCCTGTGTGAAGCTTATGGATGTCTTTGTCGTTCCTGCCCTGAGGTTCCCTGATGTGTTTTTTCAGGCACTGATTTCATTTGCCTGCTCTAGGTAAATCTCAGTAGCTGTGGATGATTCAGCTCAAGAATTCTTTTCTTTGGGGACTAATCATTCTGTCTTGATCCACGCTCCTAAATTTAGAGGTTAATCTCTGCCAGCTTCTTCTTGGGAAGGCTGAAGCTTCCACTCTGAAACCTCCTGTGAAAGGACTAACCCTAGGCATTTTGAATCACACTCTGTCTGAGTCTTTTTCTCTCCTGATTATGTATGGGACTAAGGAGGCTGTATTTCTAATTTAGGCAGTTACAGATGAGGTACCACAAGATGGATGAGCTGATCTAATAGCCTGCTGATACTTCCTGGCCATGTGTTCCTGCTGTTTCTCTTGCTTCAGCTTGGGTGCTTGTGATAAAATCGCAGGAAACTGCCCCAGCAAGAAAAATGGAGCCAAGGCAACCTAAGCCCTCCGGCTGGAATGAAGGTGGGGACTGGACTCTGGCAGAAAGAGGGTTACCCTGTAGGGTGGGAACACTCAGCTGTGACTCTGTTCCTTGGTATCCTTCTTCTGTCATTTAACTGAGGGACAAAATTGTCAAATCTGTTATTGCTGTGACTTTCCTCAGTCCTTTTAAGAGCAATGGCACTGACACCGCAGACGCCTCTCTGCTGACTGATTAGGGGCCAAAAGGATTAGCCAGCAATGCTCCTGAGATAGGAATGAGGATGCATCCCTCTTGCAGGCAGTGGAGTTACAGGGGGAAATGGCCAAAAAGGTGGCATTACCCTTTTCTAAGAGGAGAATCCTGGCCTCTGAGATGTCTATCAGCATGGGACATAAAATTAGATGTGCTGTTTGTCTGAGAGGGAGGGAAAGAGTCTCATCTATCAATAGATAACCTCTTACTATCATCTTGACAGTAGTTTCTCTCATTTAAAATCCTGTAGTACTTTAGAGTTAATAAAACCAAAGCCCTTCAGTAAAGTAAGCTTTAAGATGTACTTCTTGTCTAAAATTTAGAAACAATAGTTAATAGTGGAACAGGTGGAAAGTTAGCAATTTTTGATGAGAAAATATCTTAAGTTGGATAGAAACCTGCCTACTTTTTTTTTTTTCACAGTAATGTTCTGACTCAGTAATTTCCACATCTTGAGTCTGAAGTGGCTGGCATGATGAGGGAGCTGAGACCTGAGCTATTGTCAAAATGTTGGGAGTGGGGCCTCGAGCAGTAGTGGAAGCTCTCTTCTTCCTAGGAAGTGCCTTAGTCTTTTCCGTGCCTCTTTGTGATGATGAGTTGGAGGAACAAACTACAAGGGGGAAATGCATTTGAAAGGTGACAGCAAGTAATGAAGTGATGGCCTCAGCCTTGAAGTCTGAAATAAGATCTCTACATTAGGCCAGAAAGCAAAAGTTTGAACTGTGCAATTAACATTTCAGACTTTATTTGAAGTCAGTGATTTTTAGAGGTTATCTTCGTTATCTTCTAGTGTGACCAAACTAGTGCACGTGCATATGGCTCGGCAGGGAATGCATCGTGCTAGGGATTACTTCTGGGCGGTGCAGTTGGATTTTGATAAATCCATCCAGTCCTGTGCTGTGGAACGTGTGGACAAGGTTCAAGTTTGCACTGATGGAAATGGAAACCTCTTGCTATACTGAGTTCAGTTTGCTTTCACATGTGGTGTGTTGTCTATCTGGTATGTCTGTTTTATTTATAGCTATATAAATACACTTAAAAAAACGCAACTAGTTGGCGATTTTCACATCAATATTGTGTTTTCAACAGAAAATGGCTTATTAGTCTGCAGAGGCTGCTGGCAAAGTTTTATCATTTGGATCTAAAAATATTTGGTTTAATGAACCATTGGGAAATGAAGACTTGAAATTATGGTGGCTTTTTTTCTGTAAAATCATGAAGAACTTGATGCATCTGTTAACAAATTGTTTTTTGTTAAAAACATTTTGAGTGAAAGTGTATCACAGCTGGCTCGGACATTATGTATGCATTATGTATGTGTTATATTTTGTCTGCTGAGACCACGGAAAAGAACTTCTTTGTGTGTAGTAGGGAAAACTAGATTTGCAAAGGCTGGGGTTTGTTGTTGTGTTTTTGTTGTCTGGGGATTTAAAAAAACCTCACCCTGGTAAACTTGCCAATATTTTCATTAGATCTGGCAGCTTTTCTTTGAAACTCTGAATTCCGAATGGTGTTCCCTGTTTGCTTAGAGAAAGCAGGGGGCCCACTTCACAGTGTTTGCTCTGAGGTTGGTGCACTGACAGGCAGGCATTTGTCCACATTTTTTTTATTATTAACTAGAATAAGCAGTTTAATAACTAGGATTAAACCATCAGATCATGACAGAGTAGCAATAGCTGCAGGAACCAAGTTGGAAAGGATTCCAGATCTGATTAGATGAATACTTGGCCTTTAGGGGAAATATTTAAGTGGGCCTCTGTTTTTATTGGTAAGGTAAATGTTTCTTGGGCCATTCTAGGCAGGTATCCCAGGTTTGCGTTTTCACAAAGGTGTTGCAAATCCCAAGTGCCAAAGAATAGACTGTATTCTAGACTTGAGCTGAAACTGTCTCCCTGGTGAAAATCAATGATTTTGCCAGAACACACAAAATTCTGCTATTGCCTTGAATCACATATACTTTTGTTATAAATGCAAAGATGCATTTGCAGCATGCCAGCAGATGTATATTTCTTTAAGGGAATAGGGCAGTGCGGAAAAGTTGTGATCAGAGACCTCTACTGAAGGGGAGAGTTCCCCCTTCCACTGAAACAAACAGCAAAACCTTACTGATTTCAGTGGGAATCAAAAATCATCATGAAGTTATACCTTCCCTCATCCAATATAAGTAAAGAGATGTTTAAGTATGTTTTACATGATTGAGTTTGTAGTGGGTTTACAGACAGGTATGTGTTCAGGAGTATGAGAGAGTATATTGAAAATCAGAAGTAGAAAATGATTTTTGGATAAAAATGTTTGGTTTTTTATCAGTCTGGAGATCAAAATAATGTAGAAACCTTCTTGTTAGACTACAGAAGTTTGTTCTGTTAGGAGCTGGCAAATTCTGTCTTGCTCTTTTGGGATGAATGCTGAGAATGAATTTTTCTCCGTTATTAACCACTTTGGGCCGTCTTTGGAAAAGTATCTAGGTGCCAAAATAACTGCGTAAATCTGGCCCTGGAGCGCTACAATATGCTTCGTCAAGTACTACATTGCAATACTGCTCCAGTCTGTGTGATGGGAGATGTATTGCACAAAAAGACCTCACAAATCTATCTGTAAACAGCTCTACTGTCTGCCTAGTCACTGTATAAGAAAATGAAATGGACTTAGGGCACCAAGTTAATATTGGTGAAGAAATAAAATGTCAAGTTAGAGTATATGATCATCTTAAAACCTTTCTTCCCTGAACAGTCTTGAGCACTCAGGCTCATAGTGCAAATGTGCTTAAACATCTTCTCAGGCAAAACACAAGTGTAAGGCTTTGAGGGAGTAATTGTAAAGGTGACTCTTGTGTCCAGATAAGTTTAAATAAGTCGTCCAGAAATTATCAAAAACTGACAACTTGCACCTTTTTGTTTTATTATATATTTGCTGCACCCCACTTAATTGAAAGGTTGTGTTGGTGTAACTTAGTCTAAGGGACCTGGAGGATCACACAGAGGAGGACAGAGAATGGTGAAAGTTGTAATAGTTTCAGTCTAGCCCTGTTTCAGTGAATACCTTTTTCTGCTTGTTCTTTTGGCAGCTTGCTGTGTAAAGGATTGAATCTTCCTTTCCTTTTCCCTGTGGTGCAGAAGGGTATTTCAGGTGATTGTAGAACCACTTAGTGAAACTTGCAGGCTCTGCCATACAGTACTGTATGAAGTTCTTCCCAAAGAGAAGTGCATCCTCTTTTTAAACTGGAGTTGACCTTCCAGCTTCAGCTGGAGGGGTGTTGAAAGAGTCAAAGGAAGAAATCCTGCAAAATATTGCGGTTTACAAGTTTTTCTTAATAGGGCTGGCCTGCATTAAGGTTTGTCTGCATTTTTTGCAAGTTCTGCATTTATCTGTGGTCTGGTCCAGAGCTTACTGAAATCAGTCTTTGTATGAACTTTGATGGGCTTTTGATTAGCGTACTTAGAAAATTTGTTTTGTCTTCTGTTATTGAGATATTTGCATGGCTGACCTGGAATTCAACCAGGCCACAGAAAGCACTCTATTTCCATCACCTGCAAGGGAAATAACACTGATATTTTTTGAACTTCTCAACCCTCATTTCTGAAATCCTTTGCTGCTACGCAGCAGAGTGTCTGGCTGTGGTTGCTAACCAAGAGTAACGCTCCTCTTCTGTAATGCACAACATATCTTTAAGAGTATGGGAAGATGTTTGCCAACTGGAGGTCACAAGTACGGGTGTGGGTCAGAAGGAGAGGGCTGTCTTGGCAGACAATAGGTGTTCAGTAAAATACAAAGAAAACAAGGTTTAGCAACATTCAGCTTAACTGACTTCCAAAATGTCTTTGGTACTTTTGGCATTGGGGCTTTCACTGAGAAATCCCCTCTGTGGTTTTTGGAAAAATGTACCCCTTGCCACCACAAGTTCTCTGAGAGCATTTCAATAACGCACTGGCTATTTCAGAGCTAGACCAGATTCAGGTAAAAACTGAGGGGTCACCACAGGTTGCACAAAAGTATTTTTACAGGGGGGAGAGGTTAGCAGCTTAAGGTTGAAAGAACTACTGCAGAGCAAACCAAAATCTCCCAAAGGGAGGTGTGACAGACTTCTGTTTGGAGCTCAGACAGCGGATTCTGTTGCAAAGGAATGGCAGTCTCATCATTTGAAGGCCCAAACATGAAATGGGCTTTGCAAGAAGTGGTACAAGCTACAGGTAATTCATTTGTAGTTTGCTTTTTTTAACCTACTTATTCTTTACTAAAGTATTTCAGTTTTCTCCTGAGTGCCCCTAGGCCTTGCAGAAGACTAAGTTGCTCTGATAAAAAGTGAGATCATGACAGTAATGAGGTAATCCTTCTTTTCCTGTCTTTCTCTGTATTTCTAGTGCTTCCAAAACAAATATTTACATTAAAAAAGCAAACAAAAAACCCCTATCCCAGGCCCATAGGTGAAGTAGTCTTTCATATTTTTATTACTGCTTTAGTAACAGTTTTCTCCACACCTGTGACTTTAATGAGGCTTGAAAAATATGTAGGAAAACATCAATATGCTTCTCAGTCTGAATAAAAGCATTCTGTTTTTTCAAGTTGGTGTGAAGCCTGTTGCAGTTGATGAGCCCTTCCAGTAGGCTTTGGATTAGGCCCAAGTTTCTTAATTTTGAGGGGTACAGGTAGAGGTAGTGGCAAATGTAGGGGGGTGCTTCAGGGTTGAATTTTAGAGTGGCTTTTGCAAGAGCAAGCTGCATTAGACCCTTTCAGCAGAGATGTGTTCACCCTAATTCATAGCAGGAGCAGCTGTGCAGGAAACACAGCAGGGAAAACCCAAGTGCGGGAGCATTTTTGACCCCTTCTGCTGCTTCATAACCCCCCTCCCTTTGCCCCTGAGACATGCATGCTTCCTGGGGCGAAGGATGACTGAGAGCAAGAGGGGCTTTAGCGTGGCTGATGTGATACTTTTACTTGGGAAGTTGCTTGAAACCAGGAGAAATCAAACTGATGAGGATTTTAAAAACGAAACTAAAACCTCCAAACAAGAAAATTTCAGCTTTTTAGTTAATTTGAAGTTATTTTACCTGTTCTTTATTTTTGACTGTAACTTATTAGGGTGCTTAGAAAAAATGAACAACCAACCTTTTTCTTGTGTGTGTCCTGAATTTACATTATGTAAGCAGATGCTTACAGTAATTGATAAAGCTAAATCAGTCAACCTGTGGTAATTTAAAAACAAAAATAAAAAGGCATTCCTTTTTTTAATAGCTTTGTCCTTAAAGCCTTAGGTATGATTTTTTTTTTCCTCCCAACTGAGATCAATATGGATGCTTTTTTCTCAAAACAGAGACCCAGGTACCAAATTGTTGAACAGATTTCTCCTTTGAAAATGCCACTGTCACTTGAAAATGCCATGTGTACAATGCAGCTGTCTGACTTCTCAGGATTACAAAGAAACAAGACCACGTGAAGCCTATAAACAAGCTTGTAACTCAATGTGTAAAGTTTCAATGTTTATTTCAAATGTTTTGAGACTCTCCTTTCCTGTAGTGTGTTTGCTTGCAAAAACTCCCACCCTTCAAGGGATCATATTGGATTTTGTAGCTTTTTGTCATCACTTCTGTTCACACACTCTTCCACAAGTCTGAATAATGCAGGATGTTTTTAGTGTCAAACTCGTTCCTGCTTTTTAGCCTTTAATCTACTTTTTTCCCTACCACACAGTTATATTTTGGTTTTTTTCACCTCTCTTTCGTCCTCCTAGCAAGTCTTTTTTTCCCATCTCCTCCTCAGATGTGGGCTTCTGAGTTTCCCGTTCAGAACTGCCACTGAGACGCATGCTTTTAACACATTCCTATTATCATTAAAACAATCCTTTATGACTAATTCAGCAAAAGGGGGGGAAGTGACCGACTGCTGTTGGTGTTGATGAATGATGACTATATCAGTTTGTCATCTGGCATTACCGTTGTCCTTTTCTTCAGCTGGTGTTCATTTGAGTTTATGATCTTACAGAAGTATCAATATGTGATGCTTTTATTCAAGTTTGGCCAAAAGAGATCTTTCAATAGAATAATAAATCCTCTTTGTTTCAGCTCTGTGTATATTGCAACACCAGTTTGTGATAATGTGATTTCGTTTAGATCAGTGGTTGCATAGGAAATCTCCAAGGAATATTTATGAACAGATGACACCCTTACCAGAACCAGATTGGCACATGAGGCGGCCTTTTGCTCCTGAAGGTGCTGTTTTTATAGAGTGAGATGTAGATGTGTTTAACACTCATATCCTCTAGTCAGGAGGAGTTAGGATTCCAGAGGATCTGAGCCTTGGTCACTGCGTTTCCCAAAGAACATAGCACAGTACCTGCATCCTCTTTTTAAACTGGAGTTGACCTTCCAGCTTCAGCTGGAGGGGTGTTGAGAGGCATTAGACAGCTGCTGTGTTGCAAACCAGAGCTGGCTGCCCTTTTCAATAGTCTTGGTGATTTAGCGCACCGCTTTCAGAGAGAAAGTGCAAAGGATAATCGTTAGTGTAGCACAAGAAATTATCAGCATGGATCTTGTTATCATTAATAGATTTTTTTTTTCTCTCTTTTAGGTCTTAAATGCCCTTGCTGGAAGAGGGAAGTTTGAAAACTACAATCTTCCTGGTTTTGCTTCTTGATTTCCTGCCCCACCCTGCCCCCAATCATTGCTGCTGGCAAGACAGACAGACTAGGACTTCTGTTCCAAGATGACCAGTGCTAACTCCGGAAAGGTATGTTTGCCATTTTTTGTATGTTCAACATACCCTTAGCTTGGCAGTGGCTGTATGGTTGCAATGGAGAAGCAAAGAATCATATTGCTTTGCAAGACGACAAGATGCTTCAGGGGATCTTCGTGGGCCTTATGGTAGGCATTTGAACATGTGTAAGTATGTTACTAGGCTCTGTGTTACCAAAGGAGTTTGGGAGAGGTCCATGTGTATGGCAATTGAGAGTGTCATTATACACTTATCTGCCAAGCTTGGTACCTGTTGGTGTATAAAACCAGATCCTCTGCATAATTCATGGAGTCTCAAATTGCCCAGGATACAAGACCTCAAGGATGTAAAACACGCAGCTTTTCAGTATGTTTGGCTCAGCAGCACCTACCTCTGTAGATTATCTCTGGAAGGATATTCAGTCATCAGTAAACTTAACTGCTGCACTTGTCTGTGCCCTTTTTGTTGGTGCCCATAAGTGAGAGGGGCTGTAGGATGACCATTGCTATTCACCTGGCTTTGCAGCACTGATGAGAACCAGAAAGGGCACTCTTGAGTATGCTGCAGCTTCATTTTCTTTCATGAGTTGAAAACTGGCCTCTGCTTTGATCAGAATTCCAGAGAGGGGACAAAAAAAAATGTTGGACTTGTGTGGGGCTTTCTTTTTTAAGTCTGAGTAAGTGCAGTGAACATTAACTGCTCATAAATATGTTTTCCCTCACGGTGGGAAATGAATTTTTTTTATCAATGTCTTCTCTGCTTTCAAATGGAGAGTAAAAAGAGGACTTAGAGAAGGACAAATATGTGGCATCACTGATGGATTTGTAATATGGAAGCCGGGTGCATTGCTGGCAACTGTTTCCTCTCAAAGTTGAGAATGCTAATCTCATCGCATGTAGCAAGCAAAATACAATGGAGATTCTTTCTGTGCCGTGCTTTTCTGGGATGGAAGAGGAGAAAGGCTGGTGGTTTGAGGCTGGTCCTTGTCCAGGTACAGCTCTGGGAGAAGTGGGTTGAGGGGGCTGAGAGTGCAAGAGGTGTTTTCTGGCTACCATCAAAGGGTCTCTGCTTGTGTTGGGCCCTGTCCAGTCTTGGGAAGGTGAAAAAGAAATTTATTCAACCATTTCTTTATGAAACTAAGGAAAAGCAGCAGACTGCTGGGCTGTGTGACACATCTCAAAATGAAAAAGCAAGCTAAAATCAGCTTCCAAAAAAAGGAAACCAAAAAACATATAGCCAAGGCATTGCAGAACCTACTTAGTTCCTACTTATATGGTTTATAGAGCAATTGTAGCTCTTCTCTGACCTTGTACGTATCCATAATCTTCTTCCAAGACAAAAAAACCATGGAATGGTGACACAAGGTCGAGGGTTTATGTGGTGAAGAGCTTATTGTTAGAATATGAATTTCTTAGCCTGTCAAGTATTTTGATACCTAGCTATAGAGTATCTACAGTTGTGTACTCTCAATTGTTTTTCTGTTTTGTCAATGTGAGGAAAGCTATGGCAAATATCCGTGAGGTCAGAGCGTACATATAGGCAGGTTTGCCACTTACCTCATCTAGTGGTAACTCATACTTTTATACTGAAATATGAAATAGATTCTTTCCAGCTAAAAGGTGCAGATAGAAATGAAAAACTTCTAATTCATCAACTTTCAGTGAAGTTGAGTAATTGCCGTGTAAACAGGTGAAATACCAAATGTGACTTCACTTTTTCTTTATAATTCTAAAGAGTTTACGCGCTTTCAAGAAAGATTTACATGAAGAACACAGATAAATAAATAAATGGAGTGAGTATATGATTAATGTTTTCAAAATAGTAAATGCTTCCCATTTGTAACATTCTTGAAATAGATTGGCCGTGTAGGCCTTGTTTTTCTTCCTGCTTTACAAGGCTGTCTGTGTTTTGTTTATTTACTGTACAAATTTATGTTCAATGCCTCCTTTTCTGTTTAATACACAGGAGAATTTTGGTCACTGGCAAGATCATTAAACTGTATTAATATATGTTTAATTAAATCTCTATAACAAAATAGATATGACAAATTACTGTATGTGTAATGAAAAGGAATGAACAAGCTGAATAATGACAAAGCAGGAGAATGAAATTACATGTGAGTGAGATCAAATGTAATACTAAGAAAAGGACCCTCGTAGACACACAGTTTCACTTTTTTCAAGGTACTGCAGGCCACAGTTAACACTGCAACAGAGCGATCCTATGAGGATGCGTGTCTGCTACTGGTTAATACAGTCTGGTTACTGCTGTCCTCATCTATTGTTGCTCATCTTGTACTATGTCCAGATCAGTGGAAAAAAAGTTATTTCTACCTGTTGGTGTTTCTGCAGGTTATAATCCTGACAGATGCAGTGGCTGTAAGGAATGGCAGCAAGGCAGCCTCAACGTAGGGCCTGGGAAAAGTTGCTTCCTGAGAAGTAAGGAGTCTGTAGAAGAGAAATAGTTGTTCTCAGGTCACTTGCTAGTGACTGCACCATAAAAATCTTCATGCCTTGTGCAAAGTGGTGATTTCAGCAGTGTAACTAAATACTAGTTCTGCAGAGGACTAAATCCCCACCTGTGTGTGAAGCAAGTGCTTCAGCACTTTCCCGAGCGCAGGGCCACAGATGGGTATGTAGAACAGCCTGTCCGCTTTGAACAAGCAACAGGAGCTTGTCTTGTGGCTGTCTCACGCTAGGCAGTGGAAATTGGTCAACTCTGTGTAAACCAAATTGGAAGTGGCTAAATGCAGGTAAACAGAGTGGCTGAAGAACACTTTCAATACAGTAAGTAGATAAATTAAGTTTGAAGAGATCCTTTCTAGCAAAGTTCACTAGCACCAATATAGTGGTCACCCTTTCAAGTTAGATGGAGCTTGTTCAGAACGGCTACATCTGGATAAAACTTTTAAAGTGAAACTTTGAGGGTATCTAAAATACATAAATGCAAGCGCGGTTACAGACTGGCTGACAGATCAATATTCCGGTGTTCTCACTGCAAAATGAAAAGTCCCAAGATTTTGAGTACCAGTTTGATATCCTTAGTGAAGTGCTTCTAACTGTTTGAAAATATATTTTGCTTCAAAATCTTCAATTAAAGAGAGTAGATTGAGAAGAAGTTCAGTTTTGTAGGAATCCTATTTTAATAAACCCAGAACAACAAAAGCAGTCCTGATTCACTCAGATAAAGAAGATTAGGAATTTCTTCAAACAAAAACTAAGTCCATGTTTGAAAAGAGTGACTATTTACTTTACATATCTCTAATTAGGAGCATCCTGCTCTAAGTGTAGGTCAACACAGGCTGTTACTCACTTAGTTCTACTGTACCGTTCTTAATTTTAATTTTTTTTAGAAAGCAAAGGAATAAAAAAAGGGTTGTAGTTTCTGCTGGCACTGCAGTGGGATCTCTGTTCTGGGAAGTTCATGTTACTATATGCCTCGATTTTCCTCACTTGTGAAGGAAATAATGGTACTGAAATGTATTGGTAGCAAGGGAGAGGGAAGCTCAGCATATATGGTGGCTATTATAATTATATGATAGCTTTAGTACCAGTTCAAATGCTGCATCTGAACGACTTACTATTATGGAGATTGTTATGTTAGAGGTTGTAATTTATATAGTGAAATTAGGTGCTTTTGATTCTGTGACTCAATTGCAGTAAGTCGGGGGCGGGGGGGGGGGGAAGTGCCTTATGATAGTGATGGGCATGATTCAGAGCTCCAAATACCGATTTAGGTGAGAATGTTTCAATCTGGTAGGAAAAGAAGCTTCTACTCCAGTCTTTCTGTGACCGCTCTTGCTCAAATCCTTCCGCATTCAGATGCAAAAACCTTAGAACTAAACCCTCACAGACCCGAGTGATGTTATTTCACTCCCGCATATATTCTTCCAACCCTCTTCCCCCCCTTCAAAGTTCATGGTGTTCACATCGAGTCTTGGATTCATTTTACTGTGGAGAGGTGCAAACCATAAAGCCCAGATTAAGGGGCTTGAAATGTCTTTTAGAGATGTGCTGTATTTGGCAATTTGTGTTCCTTTGGGGTTGACAGAATTTTTTTGGCAGTTAAGTTTTCACTCCCTGAGTTTTGCTCTGAGATTCAGGTTCAAATAAATCTGAAATGTGGAGCAGAATTCAGTCCAAGTGAGTGAGTTTCTCATGGTTTCTGTCTGAAACAATAAATCCTTCCTCAGAGAGGGAAGGGCAAACCTCCACCTTGGTTCATCCAGAAGATTTGCAGATGCTCTTATGAACCTGGGTTTAATTTGGGGTTTGCAAGAAAACCCTGGAGTTGAGGAAATAGGAAAGGGCATAACCCTCGCTATGTCAGAGTTAACAGGAGTTCTTCCACTCCCGTTTGCAGCAAAGGCAGGATTTCCCACCCTGAGGTTCTGCCTGTTTCTGTTTATTGCCCTTACAGGCCAAATACTGAGTTAGTAAGTACACTTAGTGAAACACCTATTGATTTCAAAGCTGAATTTCAGAACCTCAGGATTTCATGCTGTTCCCCTTAACTCTGTTAAAATCGGAAGTGTGTTAGCTATCAAATGTACTAATGACTCAGTAGATGACAAAATTCAATTGAGGAAGTGTAACTCACAGAGGGCATATACATTCCTGGATCTTTTTTTTTTTTGCGTTTTTAATGAAGACTCTTTTGGCTGCCTTGAAAAATTTACATGCCCACTTCCCTGGCACTCATTGTACCATCTGTACGCACAGCACATAGTGTACCTCCTGATTTTATCAAAAAAAGTATTGTTCTGCTCGCAAGCCCACAGCCTGCTGTACCACGTAAACTGGAGCAAAAAATGTCTGTCTAATCGATCCTTATTTAATAAACAGTGTTATCAATGCCTTTGAGACAGCTGTATGGTGTATGACATGGGGACATCAGGACATTTGCTGGCTTGCGTTAATTGGCATGGCAACGTTGTTTTTTGGCCTGGCACACTAGATCGAAAATTGAATTTACAAAATCAAACTGTAGTTATCTACATTCCTTGATGTCCTCCCAGGTGAGCTACTGGGCTTCATGCTAATAACTTCTAAAGCAAGCAAACTTTAGCTAATTATGTGCTAGTTTATTCTCCCTTGCTAAATTTTGGCAGGTTGCTTCTGTAAATTATGAAAAATAAATGTGAAATATGCAGATGTCTTTTGTTTGAAGCAGATGTTTGGTCTGCCTTGCCAGAATCTAATCAGCTGTTTCCCTGGAGTTTGGTTTTTTTCTCCCCCCACCCCCAATATTGTCCAAGAGCTTTATGAAAACATGAAGGGTTGGGGGAATGTAGAACAATAGGAGACTGCTTTATTTTCCAGCTACCAGCCTTCAAGGTAACTCGAGGTAGATTTTAGGCTGGTGTCTTCTCTGGCTAAAGCCACAACAGATGCTGGCAGAGGGCCCATAAGGCACAATATTGTCTGAAGACAGGCAGAATGCAAATGCAGCCTTGCCTGTAGTGGGGGAGGTGGTGGCGAGTTGGGAGTGAGCCAGTGAAAGCCAGCTTTGAAGTCCTGATGGTACCGTGTAGCCGAGACCCACAACTTGTGTGCTTCCCCCATGGGGAGCCTTCACAGATGGGGGAAGCTACAGATCTCCAGGAGCATAGTGCAGCTGTGTTAAAGGCAAGGCAGCTGTCAGGATCTTCTCTCCTTCCCTTTTGCCCCAGATCACCCCCCTCCATGCCCTGTTGCCTCCAGCACAGCATGGAAGGAGGTTGAATTGGCCAGTGTAGCACCCTGCACCGCCTGGCTGGGCTGGGTGGAGCCTGGCAGGGGTGTCGCAGTACTCTGTTGCCATCTCATCCAGCACTACCCTGCGGCACAGGATCCGAATCTGCCCTGAGGAGTACTGACTGCTTGCTGTAGCCTCTTGGTTATGAGAGCTTCTGAATATGAAGCCCTCTCTAGAAGAGTCTGATCTATGCTGTACCTCATACTTTGCTCCTGTCCTGCTGTGTAGCATGACTTCCAATCCCCAGCTATGCTAACGTAGCAGCTGTGTCTCCCTTGCTGTGGCACTCTACCCTCCCAAGAAGTGTTTCTGTCTCAACAGGAGCAGTTACTACAGTTAAAAACCAAAATGAAGTACAGAAGAAGGTCCAGACGAAGATCCCTCAAATCTGGAGGACCATCCCCTTTGTCATTATAGCTCCAGCAGTCTCATCAGAAGTTCAGTAATAAGAATAGTAATTATTTTTTAAGTGCAGTGCTCAGCACCTGCATTGCACTTTCCATTTAAGGGTTTCATGGCACTTGATTGTGCATAGATTTAAACTTCTAGCACTCGTACAGGGTAAGTATCATTATCCCCCACTTTGCTTACAGGGAAACAGACACAGAAATAAGCTAAGTGATTTTTTTGCAAAAGGAGAAAAGATGAGTCTTTTGTGTTTAAAAGACTTTACTGGGGCTTGGCATCCTGGTTTTGTTAGTCCATGTCACATTCGCCTCCTGGAAGTGTTTTTCCAGCTACTGCCAGGGCTCCTCTTGTAGGTCAGCGGAGAGGGAGGTATTCCTGCTACACAGCCTTGGGATTTGGCTCTTTGTGTTCAGAGCACTTCATTTCTGGGTGGATCTGCTGATGGCTTCCAGAACCTGTGCTCTTATGTTAGGTGCTTGAAGCTGAATGGCAAACGGCTGCCTGAATTGATAACGACTGAGCATCTCTAGGAACCAAGAGGTACAGAGCAGTGGGCAACTTCTGAGCGATAAGTACTTCAGTACTATGGTACTGCTTATTTTTCATCGAGGCTGAAGCACAAATCAAGAGCCTGTTGTGATAGGTGCTTTGGAAGCAATTAAAATGAATAGTCCTTGCCCCAGGGACACAGGTCTTGAGATTGTGGCAAGATGCTCTTTACTTGTAAATAGATTGCTGGAGGGAAGGATAAGTCAGCAGCCTAAGACTGCTAGGGAATTTTTTTACAGTAAAACTGAAGGGGGAGAAAGAACCATTGCCAAATTTTTTAAGCTTTTTTACATTTAGGGTTAAAAGGATCCATTTTTGGTCCTTATGAAAGCATTTGTTTAATCTGATTGTATTTTTTTAAAAAAAAAAAGCTTGTAAGGCAGTATGAATATATAGCCCTTTGATTATTCAAAAAAAAAATGTACAAATCAAAATAAATTTGCCTGAGCAATTTAAAATAATTAACCTTTGACAAACCTCCCTCTCTGGTAATGGAATAGTAACTATATGAATAAAAGATAAGTCGTGACATTCAATGAATTACAATATTCATCCCATAAATTGCAGGGTAAGATAGCAGTATAATCTACATTTTTATAACTGTAAAATGTCCTGAACAGTAGCCCCTGTACTCTTCAGGTTAAGTTTTTCTATTTCTTTGAGGTACGTGGTGCCTTTTGTGTGAAGAGCTTCCCAAGTGATGTTAAGTTTCTGTAGTGTCCATGAAGGCTGTGACCCAGCCCTTCCTTCCCTGCTCTGACTCGGAAAAGGAATCTTTGCCTTAACGGGAAGCCCATGCTACAAAGGGATTCTCCTGAACGGTAACAATAGGTGCAAATTATGATCCTGGGAGTCTCCTGCTATATAACCAAGTACAATGCCAATAAACCAGGGGTGTAAACCACATGAGCATATGGACAAAATATGGTCTGAATGGCATGATTATGTTTCTCAGGCCATAATGAATTCATCCCAAGGTGCAACTGTACATCTGTTGTTATAGTGTTCATGATAGCAAACACTACAGTTAAGGTTGCAGTTTAACTCAAATTATAGCCACCTGTTTCCGTTCACTAACAACTTTCTTAAAAATGATTCCTTCTGGACTGATTCACATCAGTCCTAAAATGGTCATTCACTTACATATTTGGGGGAAAATCTCTTTATTTATAGAGTAGGCAAGCTGAAAGATTTCTCCCTCCTCCTCCCCATGATTCTCACCAATGCATTTCCTTAAAATAAATCGGACCCTCTGGCTTTTAAGGGACTGATCCAACTCTCATTGATTGATTTTTTTTTTTTTTTTTTTTTTTTTGTGTGTGAAACCTGGGTTGGGCTTTCTGTGACTTCACTTTGTAGCTACTGGCATGGACTAATACTGTGCAGAAATATATCTGAATACTGCACACGAAGTTTTAGCTGCCTAGAATTAGGAGTCTTGTTAATACTAGTTTTCTAGTGTCTGTTCTCATTGTGTAGTCAATAAGTGTTGCTTACATGACATCCCATCTTTCTTTAGCTGGGATAAATCCAAACTCCTGTCTTTAGACTGGTGAGGAAGGGTAGGAGGCTTGAATCTTGGCAATTGATACCAAGGAAGATAAATTTCTTTCCAGAAAGTTTGCCCCCCACCCCCCCGGGAGGGAAGAGCTACCATAGAGACTATCAGCTATAATCAAAACTTTAAAAATGGCAAAAGAGGAAAACCTGTTTTCAGGTCTTCAGATGTGATGTTCTTTCAGTGACCTCTTAAACAATTTTAATGCAAAAGTTAACTTTACAAATGTGAACTCAAGGTGTACAAATGTTAAAGGAGAGTCTGCTAGTGATCCTTATGCAGTGATGCGTGTCAGTGACATACAAAACATTTTGAAGTGCAAATGAATATGAAGGTGATAGTTTACCAATTAGCAACGTTTCTGGAACAACTTCATTTCTTAGCTAGTATCCATAGTGTAGCTGTTATTGAATGTCCTCTGTTTTGCTTTCACCTGAGAGGGAGTGAATATGTGACTGTGACTTCAGGTTTGTGTTTGAAATGGCAGTACAGGCAGCATTGGGCTGTTCAGTGTGCCATTGTATTGGGTTTCATTGCGGTCCCCCTCCTGACATCTGTCCAAGTGCAGGAGGGAGATTACATGGTGGTTCTTGAAAAGCTAACTCACCATGTCATGGTCAGATCCCTCGCAGAGGGACAAATGCTGATCCCAGCATGGAGCATGAAGAGCCAAGTTAAGACTCCAGGTTAATCCACGAGGGTTGGTAAGAAAAAGAAATCCTTCCCTTGAGACTTCAGAGCATTATATCTCTGTTTCTCTGGCTGCATGTTGCATTCATTTCCAGAGTAGTAGTAGGCAAAGTACATTGAGGTGCAACAGAGAAGTCGGGGAAGAGAGTTTCTCTGTCCCTTTCACTTCTGCTACTTAAGTGGTCCCACTCACTGAGGACGGGGAAGTTCTGCAGTGCATGCAGAGTGCCTCTTCCTTTAGGTAATAGCATTGTGCTGCTTTTATAGACATAGAATCCAAAACATAGCTTGCAAAGGGTACTCATGCCCTTATCCTTTCTTAACAAGGGGGAAGCTGAGAGGAAAAGACTTGTCTGCAGCCTTGCAGCAAGGCAGTGGCAGACTTGGGATTGGATCTGCAATCCCAACCCTATGCTAAGCCCTGGGGCTCTCCTGCCTTTGTGCACTGACTCTGCTACCTTCGAGGCTCTCCCTGCCTGGGAAGGTGAGAGCATTAATGGACTGTAGTGCAACAACTCTGCAAAACCTCTGCCTACTGCACAAAATCTACTCCATTCGGCAGTGACTCCACCATCATCCGTTCATTGTTACAAGCAGGGACAACTGTTGTGGTAGAAACTGTTGGAAACCATAACAAAAGTCCGTGTTCTTTAGGGTTTTAAAAAAATTTCTAAGTTGCTGCTTGGAATTGGGACTTGCACAGCCTTTTTGTTCATTCCCTATGCTGTCAGCATATTTTCTACCAAGCTTCTGTTCTCTGGGGTGGGACAGAGGAAGATGCTGGCAAGATGGGCAGATGGATGGCAAGCTGCCACTCAGCCTGGAGCTTGCAGTCCGCATCTACCTAGACCCAGAGGGCTGATCATGCATCCCATGATTTGGAGCCTGAAAGAGGAAGTGAACTTTCAGTGACTCATTTCTAATAACTCTTTTCCTTACCTTTGTTAAAAGGTGCCTTAGTTAAAGCTTGTATTGTCACAGTTATAAAGATGCATTGATATAATTATGTAGTAATTGCAGTAAATTATCAAGATGAAATCATTAAGGCAGCTTTTTGTGTTACTGCTGCTTAAGTTAGATGTCTCTCTTTTTTTATATATTTGGGAGGGAAGAAAAGAGGAATTCTCTTGCAGCTTCAGTATTGCTAAAAATAAAGGAAGATTGTGCTTTTCTGCTGCTGCTTACTGACATTGTCAAGAATAATGCGAGTGAAATGGAACCAAAGCAGAGAAAAGTCTGTTCTTCCCTGATCTCTAACTGGGTAGCATTATACCTCATTTTATCAAGCTCTCAATCGTGAAGTGGCCTTTTTTTTCTTTTTTTTTTTTTTTTGCAGGTAGAGGAAAGGGCTTACTTCACGGAATAAGGATATTTTTATGCTTAATATTTAGCCATTTGCAGGGGAAATGTTATTTACATAGATGAATTCATGGAGGGGGAACATGAAATTGACCATCCTCTTTTCTTTCCTTATGGCAGTTATGTGTGGATATTCTTGTTTTCTATTAGTAATGTAAGAGGAAAGAAGGGGGAATATTGCTTCAGTTTATCCTTCTTAATAGGCTTTTTTTTTATAGGCACAGAGTCCAGATAGTCTCCTGATAGCAATGATATACTTGATTTCCAAGACTTGATGTATAGCAAAATATTAACAATGATGCAAATTTTGTGTCACTTCATTCTTGTTTATTCTTTTGTGAATATTTATCTACATTCTCAAGGCAAAACTTAGTAGTGGCTCACTCAAGGGACTGGTAATTGGATATAGAGCCTTTCACCTCTAGGTCAGTGGTTCAGATTTGTTACAGGTCAGTACTGCCTGGGAGTTGCTACCGTGTGACAGCTGCTCAGTGGCCCTTTATGAAATGAGTTGGTGGTCCCAGCTCATTTCCTTGAGAGCAGGTGTCTTCAGCACAGATCAAACTTGAGGGCAGCAGTGCAAAACCCATTGTTGGTAGAAAAGAGGAATCGCACTTGGGCATAATGCTCATAGTTTGTATGAACTTAAAAAAAAAAAAAAAACAAACAAGGCAAGAGAGCAAATATACATGTCTAGATCCTCAGCTGGCGTAGATTTGGCATAGATCCATTAAGTGTAGCTGCAGCGATTATCACCAGCTGAGGATCCCCAGACAAATGTAAATCTCCAAACAAAAAACGTTTCCAACAGTAAAATAGAGCTCACGGTGGATGTACTGTGTTAGTAATCTAAAGGTTACTGATGTTACAGTAATATTTTAATTAACTGAAGACCAAAATTGTAAATCCAAGTATCTTAGAATTAAAATAACATTTAAAACAAATCTGGGGTTGCTGAAATTTGGAATAACGCTAATTCTTCCATCTAGTGATGCCCTGAGATAACCATACAATTATGGTTAATGCATTTTACTGTTTGTTGTCCCAAAGGAGATGAAATTGGATTTCAAAGATACATTAGTCTCCAACTTTTAATGACTCTGCTTTTAATGGCTTTGCCTGTGCTTCTGCCTAAACTTCCAGGGCAACAAAGTCAAGCAAGCAGTTCTGAACTGTTGAGGTGTAGTGATGGTAGAAGTGAAGTCATCCACCGAGGGAGCTCCTAGCGCTAGGGGAGCGTAAATGTCTCATAACACTTACTTAGGAAAAACTTTTTACAGTTGAAGAATAGTTTAGTTACCTCTGATATCACTGAAGTCTCATTTAAGAGGAGTCTCAGTCTTGTCTGACAGTATCCAAGAGCAAGATAGAGAACAATTTCCTCTAGAAAAAAATAATTTCTGTTAAGCTGAGATTTTTCTGCAGTATTTCAAATATGAGTTATTCTAGTACTAATTTTGACTGGGACAATAAAAAGGAACAGGGTGTCTAATTTTGTAATAAAATTGAGTGTGAAGTAAAATATTTATAAATTCTCAGAAGTCATTCTGTGCTTTAAAGAGCAAATGCTCTGTTTGGAGAGGGTGCATCATGGGGAAAGAAGTTAACTTCTTTGAAATGCAGACTCCAGCCTTAATTACAGAGCAGTGACTTGCACTTCCATTGCTTTAGGCTTAAAATGATGGAGACAGACGAGTAGCCTCTTCTCAATAATTGCTTTTCTTCATAATGTATAACTTATGCTCTCTTTCTTTAAACCCACTATTCCCATGTCTCGTATAATTTAAGGAGCAGACTAGCTGATTGGGTGTTGCTATGCCTTACCTCAAAGCTGCTAGATGCAGGGATGAAAAGGCAAGCAAGAAAAAAGTGGAGAGGGTGGGAATTACAGAATGGGTGGTGAAATTATGTTTTAGGTGATCCAGTCTGATGTGCTGGATGATCAAGTCTTATTTTCTGTGGTCCCTTGGTTGATTGTTGATTACTGACAAGGACTGCAAGAGTTGCTAGGTATCTAAAAAAAAAAAACCACCAGTCAATTATCAGTGTGTTCTAATTCTAGCCTGTGAGATTCCTTCATGAATTCCTACTTTGTGTCATTCGTAACTTAGTAAATTTATATGTTATTTGTTTCTCGAAGTCTGACATTATCTACTGCCTAGGAATACCTAGTGACATGATGATGCAAATAGAGTATCGGAAGACATTTGCTTCAAAAGGATTGATTTTGGTATTTACAAAACTGAAGGAGGTGGGATTCAGCTACAGATTATTCCAGCCATTAAAAAAGGAGGCAAACATTGCTTGTGCAAGTACTTCTGCCACATCTAAACTGAACAAAGTAAGGCTCTGGAGGAAGGAAGGGTAAGAATTCCAGCTGCCTCCTTTCTTTCTAACTGAAACTTGGAGGTACAAGGGCATAGCTAAGTGTACCTTATTCATTCACCCAGAAAAAGACACCATTTGAATGCACTCTGTGAATAGAAGGCACAATGATAATAGCAACGTCACACAATGGAACGGCTACTGCCAAATCACTTTAGCCTTTCTGTGTGATCATCAGGACCAGCAATCTGTTAACCAGACCATTCCCTAGTTTTTGCTGCTGCAGCATGCTTTGGTTTGAGATTACTGTTGCACCTAACAAGAAACAAGCAGTTCTTGAGAGATGGTTTGGGGGGGGGGGGGGGAGAATCAACAGAAGAAATCTCACAATCCAGAAGAGCCAAATACTGAAGGTGAAGGGGAAGATTAAGAAGAAATTGCCTGTTACAGAGAACTTCATTAAAGTCATTTATTAGCTTTGTAATGCCTAACAGTCTGCTGGCTCCAGAATTTTTTCATACAGGGAGGTGGATAAGGGAGCATTTCACTTTCATTTGCATTCTTGATCCCTGCTGCTCTGTTTATAGCGTTGATGGTATTCATACAGTCTTTGCAATATTAATTTTTAATTTATGATGCTCATTAGGAGACACTTAAAACAGAACAATTATCATTTATCTTGATATATTATTTACTAAGACTTGCTGTCATGGTTAGGGACTTGTGATTAGTGAGAGGGGAACAGAAAGCAGCTCCAAAAGGTGCTTGGCTGAAGGGACTGGGGCTTAGGAAGCGGTTGTCACCACCGAAGGCCGAAGTTCGGATGTCTAGGCAAAAGACTTGCAGCACCTAATCAAAACTCGAGAGGAACCTTCGAAGATGAGCCTGGGACAGTGCTTAATGAACCTGCAGGATAATATTAATGAAACTCACTCGTAAACCACCAGCTCATCAATTATTCATCCTGCTATCGTCCTGGTACTTTACTGCCTTCCCTTTTCGTCTCAACGTGATTACCTTTTTTTATTCCCTCTACCCTCATTTTCCTTTTGTGGATTTGCTGACATGTACCCCTGGTAGCGCTTCCTCCCTGCGAAATGGTGTTTCTCAAGGCAACCACACAGTATCCACAGGAACAGGGATAAATTGTGCTCTTTGAGGCATTTGGATAAATGCACTGGGTTTATTAAGACTTAATAAACCAGATCACTGATATGACAGCCCTGGATAACCTGATTTGTTAAAGGCTACCATACTGGAAACTCAGGATCATCTATGCATTTCTTAATTAATTTGTACTGTTTAGTAAGTTATTGTGACATGTTATCTATATAGAAGTCTGTATGGCAAAGCAGACTTTCAAATAGTAGTGACCTACTAGGTATGCATAGGAGGGCCCTTCCCTTCTTCCCCCTCAAATTGTCCCTCCTACAGGACTTCTGAGAATCCCTGCATTAGTCTCTGAGTTGCCAGCTTGTTTATAATGTGTGCTTGTGCAGGAGAGAAGGCAAATTGGATGTTTTGGAGCCTGATAATTGCGGTTCTGCATCTGAAACCAATTGTTGTATTTTGAGCTGTTTGTTTTATTTAGTTATTTTTAGACTTCCTGAAAGGGGTATTATTTCTGTTTGCTTTCTGTTTGACATCAAAGCAGGAACAACAAATTACAAATTTTGAAACCTATTCCCTGTACACTTGGCTTTCAATTTTTTGAACCATTGCACAGCAGCAGTGGAACTGTATGCATGAGACCTCAAGGACTGATACCATCAAACACCTTTGAGTCGCACGCACCATTCCCTGCCTCTGCTCTGTTGAAAACCTTGACACTGCGACTAATCTCAAAGGCAACCACTGTATTGATAAACTATATTTTCTAGGGGAAAGCATAGGGAAGGAGTTATAAATTCTGTGGTTCAGTAATTCTGGCACTTTTTTTTTTTTTCTTCCACCTTCTGCAAGCTTGTATTTAGAATGTGTTTATACCGAAAGGGGAAAACAAAACAAAAAAATCCCCTGCCTGGCGTTATGGGAAAGCTGATACAATAGCCTGTGATGACTTTTTCAAACTAGTGTAATGAAGACAATGCACAATGCTATAGCTAGTATTCATGCTATGTAGTACTCTTAATCTCCAAGACAGTTTAAAAACCCTAACAGATTGATCTCTGCAGCACCCCCTGTGAGTGAGGTATGTAGGCATTGTTAGCCTCTTTGTTATGTTGTATCAGAACTTCATTAGGCCCTGGGATGGAAATGCAAAAGGCATGGGAGGAAGTATTCAGCACACAAATCAATTGCTTACGTTATTTTGCACCCTGTTGTAGATTTAGATCCTCTTGTAAAAAAAAAAAAACACTGCATAATGATAGTTTCCTCCCCCTCCCCAGCAAGACCTCTGACTACTGTGGTAAATAATTGCTGGTGCTTGGAATTAGTCATATGCTAAACCCAGGCAAGTTTATCTGACAATATTTTTTTCCTCATTAATTGACAAAATATTTTCAAAGAGTTCCCTAATGGTTATACTATATGAACTCATTTAAGCAGGGTTTTGAAAACCATTAGCATGATTTGGAGGTGTTAATCCTGTGACTTGAGCGCTCAAAAACTGTAGCCTGACCCACATCTGAGCGAGGTGACACATCTACATGTCAAACTGCAACCCCACACGGGAACTACCTTGTCTCCTGGAAACCCTATAGCTGTGCTGGTCTGGCATGCTCCTGGGCTTCCTGTGACCGAGCAGGGGGATGAGTAGACATGCCGCGTTACGCTCGTACAGTAATAAATGGAGATTTCCTCATGGCCCTGTGCTGCTCTCTGTAAGCCAGCAGCAGGACTCGGACAGCCCTACTGAAAATAAGTGTTGGATTCAAATTGCCAAGATGCTCTTAGACTTTTCTACCCATTCCAGCTGGTTATACAGGGTTTTGTTCATCATCTCTAAAGAACATTTTTGGATCTTGCATCTTTTCAGCCAAATCCTACCTTTACTGCTCTGGTAATTTAATGTTGGAGTTGCAATTTACTATAAACCTTCTTAGCAGGCAGGTAATCAACTTAACAGAGTTTATTGCACAAGCAGCTGTTCAGCAATCTAATATTATTATTTTTTTTACCTGTTATTTGCAGCTGCAGAACAGGATAAATCCACATTAGTTCCAGTCTCTGCCTGACAAACAATCTCATCTCTGCCACGTTCTGATTTTTGATAAATTTCAAGATCTGGGTTCTGCAAACTATGAAACACGTAAATTGAACAAAATAACTTTGAATGAAGCATGCCTGCTTAGTTTCTCTGATGTTTTACATGCCAAAATCCTGGCATTTATATGGCATGTTAGTGATTTTATTTTTTATTTTCTGTTGGAAAGGGTTCACCTACTTTTGTTGGTGTTTAACAGAATTGCTAACATTTCTAACACAATAGGAAGAATCACCTCAGGTGTTGATAATGTTTCAAGCCAGGCACAGCAACAAGCTGAGATGAATAAGTGTGTTCCTCCTAAGGATGGTGTGTGTTGTACGCTCTTGCAGTAGCAATATCGGGGGGCTTTTAAACCACAGTCCTATTTCCCTAAAGCTTTCTTCGTGATAACATTCATCTTTTTCAGCTTTCATTGAAGCCTGCAAGGGGGAAAATTTGGTAGTGCGCATGTAGCAGAGGAGCGTGGCACAGCTCTTTTAATGCTGGCCCTTTATAATCTTTGTAAGGTCATGTAACTTTTCTGATTTTTGCCTAGGGATAACTTTTCCCTTATTTTAACATATTTCCTTTTGTCTGGTTTGGGCAGTAATTGACTTTGTCCTTTTTTCATTTATTTCTCTGCCTCCTGGTTGTAGCATCTTCTCCCTGGAGTCTCAGGTTAGAAGTTTTCCCTTTTGTGAAACCATGACAGGTGCCTAATTGAATGATGAATGTCCCTTTATTACTCTGTAATTGAACTGCCAGCTTTTTGATTGGTTTGTAGAGATGCTCCACTCCTCATCAAGCGCTGCGGGGGGCTCCGGGGCTGGCAGGCTGGGCCTACCCTCCATCTGTCTAATCGCATCTCTCCCCTACTTGGGTTTTGGGTGGGGAGGGGGCTCGGGGGGAGGAAAGTCATAATAAATTATGCTAATTCGGCCTCGCTGTGACAATAAGAATATCGCATTGTTACGTGCGTGGCGGCAGCAAATGCGAGAAGACGTTTTGTCGTCGTGGCTGCCCAGCCTGACAGGCCCTCGATGAAGATTAATGGCCCTCACCTGAGTGACAGAGCGGGGGATTGTGGGGCAGAGAGGGTCATTCATCATACTCTGACAGGTGTCATTCACTCCGACAGCCGTCCCACTATCGCCTGGCTAGCGGTTCCATTTTTCTGCCAGTTAAGCAAGGAGTTTAATAACATCCCCAGAATTAAAACTCATTCTTTGTAGCAGGTCTGACAGCTGAAAATAAGAAAATCAATTCTTCACATGTTATAGCTCAGTTAACTGACTAGGGCTTTGACTTTAATTTAGTCTTTGGGCTGAATTTCAAGTAGGGTGCTTTTGTAAGACATCATCTATTAAAATTTACCAATAGCACTAACTTCACTGTTATTATTGTGGCTGGATTAAAATGCAGCCTTTAATAGTGGATGTCATCTTCATTTGGTGCAAGCTCAAGTGCATACAGCTCTGGTGGGGGATATTCCACTTCATCCTCATTAGTGATGTTTATAGCTTCTCTCTTCATTAATATTGATCCCTTAAACTACAGAGAAAAACAAGACAGACACTAATTTGAACCATTTTGTATCATTAAACTGTTTAGATTTCTTGGTTTCGGTCATTCTGGTGAGCTGAATAAAATATTTCAGAAGTAAAGAAAAAAGAAGAGACAGCACAAACTTCGGGCAGTCTCTTGCTACTCTTGGTGGGAAGAGCCAGGGCAGCCTTGTGGCCCTGTACTGCTGAGGGCTGTGTGCATCTGGATGGGGCTGGTTAATCCTGGGGAAGGCTTGGAAATAGCCCCTGAGAAAACACCTCTAAAATAACGACCTTAATATGTGTTTAATATCTCAGCTAGTGAAGCCAGGGTACGAATGTTTTTTGCCTGTGTCATTTAACTCGTTAAAACTGTCGTAGCCCAGGGGCAGGCATTACTAGCTGGAAACTCCACTGTGGAAACACAAATGAAGAAGACAGATTGATGGCTGTTTGTCTAACTTGGGAGGTTTGTGAATCATCAATGTGATACCACTATGAGAAGTGCAAGCAGGATCCAAAGAAGTGTGAGACCAAGGATTTCCAGTGGACCTGGAAGTGCTATTGCTGTTGTATAAGGCCGGAATGAGGCCGTATCTGCAGCAATGTGTGCGTTTCAGGTCAAGGGAATCAAGAAAGATTAATTGAACTTGGAATAAGTGCCAAGAAAGGGCTACTAGGGTGATCAGGAAAATGCAGATCTGTCTTACAAGGAGAGAACAAAGGACCCCAGCTTGTTCGGACTGGCAAAATGAGGGCTGAGGACTGTGACTGCTCTCTACAAATACTTCAGGGGAGGTAAACACAGGGAGCTGAGGAGAACAGAGTCTTGATGTGATAGCCCAGGGCATTGCTTCCAGTCCTGTGTTCTTATAAAGCAACCATAATTTGTCTCCATGTAGATAATAAATTAAGAACTGTGAGAGAAATTGTTATGCGTACCTCTCAATCTCACCGAAGCCATTCAGGTTGAGGGGAAGGAAAGGTTTTGTTTAGGGGTGGTGGGGGAGGACAGGAATTATCACACTTTAGGAAATTTATTTCTGTCTCTGTTGCAAGTGGAGAGGGAGTGTAGGACAGCCAGGCTTCTCCACACACACCTCATTTAGGCACCTGGAATTATATGGGAGAAGTTTGTACACCTCAGTTAAATGTGAGCAAGGAGTTCAGCTCTGATTTTGTTTTATAGAGAGCACATTATAGTATACTTTAAGATCTTGTGACTTTTTCCCTCTGCTCAATGTGAAAAGTTAAATTTTATCCTGTAGGGATCACACTGCTTTGAAAGGAAAAACTTGCCTCTCTGTGTTTGTTGTTAGTGATCTGTTATATTAGCGTTATGAGTGAATTCAATTTAAACAAACAGTGCAGAGGCAAACTGTTTACATACATATAGAAAAGCAATTTGACTATACAAAATAATAGACAAGAACATTTCACAAGTCTCCATTTGGTCTTAAATAGTTGTGTATATGTGATGGTTCTTTCCAGTGCAAAGGAGAGGCAAGAACTGAACACCATCCTGGTTAGTGTTTTACTGTCAGGTCTCAACGCCAGTGTTGTATGGCTCATTGCATACTGAATAGCCAGTGCTTGCTTACAGGAGAAAAATGCCTTCAAAACTTTATTTCTACATTAGGGTTTTTTTTTTCTAAAATCATTAACAAAAGAAGTCCCCTCTTGTTCCCACAGGTTACTGCATATTTTTATACTTGAAGCATTAATTAATAAAATATCATTGGGCAGCCGCTGTCTTCACAAGAGAAGTATTGTATAGCTAATGCTGTGTGTGCATATTGGGGGTGAAGAAATGTGGCTGACCAAGAATCAAATATAGTGGCATGTTGGAGACCTGTCTGATGCGTCAACGTGAAATAGCCCCTTGGGCTCTATTTGGTTCCAGTTTCAAACTAGACTGGAAGAAAAGGTTCATCAATGTAGTTGTACTAACATCGTAAATTGGTCATAAGTTTGCTATTTTTTGTTTGTTTGTTTGTTAACTGTGCATCCAAAGTCATGTTTATTCTGGATATTTTTATGTTTTCCTGCATACTGTACGAGTAAAGAGAAAATAGAGAAAAGAAATAGGTATTTCTAGCAGCCTGTCATCGTTCTAGCCTTCAGTATTGCTCACAGAAATGAGAGCATGTGAGTCACTGACTATTTGGAAAGCAAGTCTTTTCATTAAAGTCAAGTTTTTCATAAGACGACTCTAAATAAAGCAATACTTACAAACCTAAAGAAAAATACCCTATAATAATTTGCATCTCATTTAATAAGAGAGATATGATTAAAATACTCCTGTTACCTGACTAATGTAAATGCCTCTATGTTAAATTATTTTGATTTTTCCCTTCTCAGTTTAGCTGGGTGGGTCTGCACTCCAGACAGTAGATTCAATGAGACTTATGTGTGCAAAAAAATAGGAACTTGGCAGTCAGAAATACCACTTTCGGAAATACATTAGCACAGTTTTGGGGTTTTTTTCCTAAGCTGCAACGATAAGTTTATCCCCTATCTTTTCGCATCTTTATTTTAAGTTGTCAACATTCTAATCTGATGACAAACAGTTGCTCTGAAATTTCAATATATTAGTATATTAGTACAATTTACGTGCTTAAAGGCAGCTGATGACTTGTCAGGATGACAGTGCAGAATCTTTAAGGAGTTTAACACTGAACTGAAAGTAACCATTTTGGTTTTGTGCTTTTTGAGGTGATTTTCCATAGAAGTAATTCTTAAAATGCAGATTGTGCTTGCCAGCCTTAGTCAATTACAAGTAAGATATTTTTCTATTATCATTTATGCATAATTAAGTCTATGTACTAATCAGTTACTCCAAGAACGGTAATAACTAAAGGACACTGGAAAGTTTTGGATACTTCATACAAGCGGCTGCTGAAGACAAGATGTGATGTTAACAAGAGAGAGGTGGGAAAATCGATACTGAAGGCCACTTGAGTGAGTGGGTGACTACTATTAGTCCAACAGGTTTCGTCAAAATCTGACTGTTCCGCTTAATTTAACAGCAAAAAGTAACAATGTATAGAACTTGCTATATCAAGCTATATATGCTTGATGCGGCACCATCAAATAGGACAGGATGTCTAATTCCAGTTTAGTAAGTGCTGACACTGGTGAATTGTGAGGCAGAGATGAAATTAGCACCCTGTTTGGCGTTCCCTCAGACAAGCTGGCCTAGTTATCTTAAGACATAAGAATGTATTAACCAGTGCAAATAAAAATAGCAAAAGGAGTGCTAAAGTAGCTTCTACTTAGCTGACTGTATTTCCTGTTCTAATTATTTTCACTAAGCCACTTCTTAAAGCTCCGCTGATAGTTCATTCTCTTCTTTTTTCCCCACCATAAATCCTGGCACCTATACATCATGACTTTGTTCTGGGTAACAACATCCGTATGGAAGTCTTCAACAATGTTTTTGGTTTTGAGCAGATTGTTATTATGTTAATTAAAGCAAATGAAATGGGTTTCTAGAGCATGGCCAGGTGCCTGGCTTAGGGTGGAGGTTTCACCGACATTATAGAAAGCCTTGAGGACTAGAGTAAATGAAACATCTTAGACATTTAAAGTGAATTTCCCCAGTCTTCCACAAGGTCACAAACCTATCCAGAAGGAAACTCTTACTACCCGTGCCTAGAGGCCGCAATGGAAAATCTTGACTGTTGTAGACTCTTTGACTATATCTTGTATTATGTCCACTCGCTACAATGCCATGGAGGAAGAATCCTCTGATCCTTCTAAAATCAACAAAGTCACCTAACTTAGCTGAATGGTAATTTTTAATTTTACCGTTAGATACTGATTGTTGTGTCAACTGTTACGGGGTTATAAAAAGCCACTCAGTTTTTATGTAAGAGATGCTTTTTTTCAAAGATAGCTTCAGATGCATAGTCACTGGTGACAGTGTGAAGGAAAGTATAATTGCAAGTTCGACATTAAGTGTAGATACTACAGCAGTGAGAGCATGACTTAAAGAGGGGGTTATGCAGGCCATGTGATTGCAGCTGGCTCAATTACAGTAGGAGTTAATTTGATAGGGATCATAGACCTACACTGTAGCCAATTAGTAGGATGGAACTGGAGTACACACAACAAAAGGGCTTGATAATAAGCAAAGTGCTTAGGAACAGAAGCCAAATGAAAATGAAATAAAAGGCTGTGGTCCAAAAATCTATGGTCTTGAGAACATGGGACGGCCTCCAAATGGATGATTATGGCATTTATCACAAGGTACATTGGGTCAAAATACCCATTAAGGTTGCTACAGAAATTTCATAAACAGGAAACTACATAAAGAAAAAGGTGATTTGGAAAAGGAGGAAAACGCTAATCTAATTTGGTATCGGTTCTCTTGGATCTACAAAGGTAACATACAGGCTTATATTCATTCTGCCTAAGTTTTAGACCATAACTGCTCATCTGAGTTAGGATCCTATTTGCCTTAGGTTTGGTGGTGCTGTTGTACCAGGGAGAGGTATTTCCAGAGGCTGGCAGAATCTGGAGCAGTGAGGGAGCTGCTATACTTTGCAGGTGACAATTTCTCCTGACAGGCAGGGAGCTCAAGGTGGGTTTGAGCTGAAATGCATCAGATTAAATCTTAAATTTGGGCACGCAGGCAATACAGCGTAGGATGCTGGGGATCTGTTCCAGCTGTAAGAGAGCAAGTGGAGGGCTGGGTACTGAATCCCAAATGTAGGTGCTGCATGGCAGTGTCACCTTGTGGGTAGATGCACTTTCAAGGTGTAATGGTGCAAAATAAGGTGCCTGCTTTAAGGTACGATGCTACAGTGTGACTTCAGCAAGCTGCAGAAAATGTTACTAGAATATAAAAGAGTTATGATAATAAGGAAAGAATTACAATAAATAATGTAAACCAGGTCTGTAATATGGGCAGTTGGTTGATCCTTGCGGAAACTGGCCTAATGGCACAGAGGCACAGTTAGATGGTGCACCAGGGAGGACTTTAGGAAAGCTAATACTCTGCGAAAGAGTGACGCTCCAAAAGCCTTGCTGCAGAAGGAATGAAAATGACATTACAAAAGGAAATAGCAAGAGACAGACCCTGCCACGTTGGGATTAATGATTCTGAGGGTGTTCAAAAGAGCTGGATCAGAGAAAAGTGCCTTTGAGATCATGCTGAGGAACCCCGTGTGCTACACATTGGAACCATGCTAATAGATTCATTTTAAGGCCTGAAAAGACCGTTATGATTATCGCTTTTGTTATATAAACTGGAGAGCCTTATCTTTTAATTTTGCATTAAGCTGCTAATGTCTATTATCTAAGCACACCAGATGCTTCCACTAAGAAGGTTTCTTTCTAAAAATTTCAAATTGTGAAGAATCTACCATCTTTTCCTGGCTTAAAGTCTTCCCTTTGTTAGTTATTAATTTTGTCTTTGTGGCTACCAACTATTTCATCATGTTACACGTATTTCCTGCTGATTTAGAGATGAATACACTGATATCTTTCTCTCATATTTGGAAGTGGATAACTCTTCTTCATATGATATAATAATCAGACTTCTAACCTTCTTCTGGGTAGCTCAGACACCTTACAGAAGTGTGTCAGGTCAGTGTAATTGCCTTTAATCAAATGAGTAATTTTATTAGTGATTGTTTGGTTGATAAAACCTGTCTTTTTTCCCATCATAAACTAATGAAGTAATTAGTATTAATTAGCATTAATTATAATCTTCCTTATTTTTATACTTATCTCATCCAAGATCAGCTTTTTCATGACTTTTCGTAGGGCTGATGTCAGGCTGTTCATCCTAGCGTTATCTGAATCATCCTATTTATGCTTTTTAAAATACTTTCCAGCTATTAGCTTTCTTCCAGGCAGTGGAGGAGGCAAATCAAAGACATGGATGGCAAATCTGTGGTAAGCATGTTCTTAGAACGTTTAAGGAGTTTAGCTAAAGAGCTCCTGTACAGTGGCTGGGAAAAAAAGCCTATGGTTAATCTGTGTGTCTCTTCTATTACACAAGCAAACAGTGACCTGTTCCTCACACAGCAAGAGTGGGGAATCTCTGAATCTGCCATAAGAAGCTGAAAATGTACCCACTGTGTTGTGGTTGTGGATGTGCAGAGCCCTGTGGTTTCCCTTTAGTTTTCATGGGGGCTGTCTTTGGGATTCAGGTCTTTAAGATGCCTAGCCTAGAGAGAAATTCTTGCAAGTTAAATTCATCTTAGGTGGAAGTTTCTTTGGTTTTGTTATTAAACAAGCACAAATTGCTTAGAAAATTGTCCATTTTGCTGTTGAAAGCCCTCTGGGGACTGAATTTGAGTTCATGCCTGTTGTGGGTAGGGATCTCCCAGTAAGGCTGCAGTGGTCAGTCCAGCTGAAAGCAGGCATGAGCCTCTTAGTACATGCTCCTCTTCCTCCTTAAAATAAACAAAATCTGTATCTGGGAAGAACAGAGTCACTTGATACTGTGTTATGGCTATACATCAAATGCTTGATACAAATCAGTTCAAACAAATTTGCGTGGTATTACTCAAGACAAAAAACCTTATAACCTGTGTTGTTGGCTGGGCACAATGTTCAGTTTACACCCTCCTGTTATATTTACCAGAGAGTGGATGTTACAGTCCAGTTGTCTTTGGGTATTACTGTGGGGGAAATGATTTACCAGTATTTTTTTTTGGTTTAATTTTGAGAATCTGCTTAAAAGGAAATTGTAGCAATACCATTCTTCCCAGTTCTTGTAGGTTACAGCAGATGGCAGGTTATTTTGTTACTCTTCCCAGAACTTTGAAATGCAAGTTCATCTATTGGAGGATTTGACACCTAAGAAATAATCAGAATCAGATATACTATATTAGTCTAGCAGGTTGCAATTTTCCACAAGGAAGAAAAAAATATACTGTGCTGTTTAAAATATTCTTCTGAGTTCATGGACATCAGATAACAATCTAGAAATGTACTCAGTTTGTAAAACTACATGAACCACTTCAAATATCATTGCCACTTTAATTCTAGAGGCATTAATGTTGATGATGAACATAAAAAGCCTGTTTTCAGTTTGTCAAAGCAGGTAAGTATGCTGTAGTAGCAGAAATGCAGAAAAATGCTAGTAACTCTTCTTTATAGACTCTGAGTTACTGGAGTCCAAGTTCATCCCACCTGCTTTAAGCACTCAGCTGAGTTACATGATAATTATCGCCTCTCTCCCTCTTGACTAGGTTTGAGGTGTACATTTGTCATGGTGTCATCCTGTCTTTTCGGACTGGGAATGATGTGTTGAACAACTAGGTTCTTCATTTTAGCCATCTTAGTTAAGTGTCTGAAGTTAAGCGAGATGAACCTCGGGGCTTTAAACTTCCCAACTCGGTTTCTTTGTTGGCAAAATCAAAGTGGTTGAGAAGAATGCCCTGATTCAAGAAAGCTCAAATGAGATTTTTTCATCGGGTTAATAGAAACCTAGAATAATTTTGGTTGGAAAGGGACTCTGGAGGTCATCTGATCAGCTCCCCTTCTGTTCAAGGCATGGCGAACTGGGATGAGGCTGCTCTGGGTCTTGTACAAGAAAGCTCTGAGTATCTCCAGGACTGGAGATTCCACAATAGATACGCTTTTCCAGCCTGCCCTGTGGCATAAATGTAGGCGTCAGCTTGTGGCTGTGCATGTGCCTCAGCCTTAGGGTGTCACATTGCTTTGTCCTCAGTGTCTGCGTGAAAGTCAATGAAAGCAATAGCTTACAGAAAAAGAATCAGATATAGCATTTGAAAAATGTATCGGAGGCAAAGAGCTGCCTGCAAGTTCCAAGTATTTTCCAGTGAGAAGAGATCGTTTTAAAATGCATCCTTACAGGCAACAGCTGACGATCACTCCTAGTGCACAGTTTGGCTTTTAGTTACTGTCTTACTCAAGGTTAGGTCATTGTACAAGTGGTGCGGGGGAAGCCAAAATTCCATTAAATTGCTTGTGACTATTGTGGGTCATCCACAGAACTTGATAAATAGCATTGTGGTATGATTAAGAAATAAAAGCAAGTGTTTTTCCTTGAAGTCCCTCTACATTCAGATAATTTATTAATAAGAAAAACAGCTGAGTTGATGTAGTAGGTGTACTTCTGAAGGTGAGCAATGTGGGACATAGTTAAAACTAATTAAATGGATGAAAATTGGCACAGAGACAGAGTGTAAAAATAAATGTAATCACAAGGGAAAGGTAATTCTAATTAAATTGTCAAAAAAATGTCAATTAAAAAACTTCGTATTTAAAAACAAGAAAAAAATCTATGTAAAAGGCCTTGGGGAGGGTCATTTAAAAGTATGTAAGTAAACTGAGGAAACGTTTAAGTAGCAAAGGTGGGTATCTGCAGTCCCAACTGCAGCGGGATCTGGCTAATTGGAAGAATTTGGGATACTGCTGCTATTCAAATGAGTGAAAATTTGTGCAACCACAATGTAGTCATACCTTCCACTCACACACATGCATTTCTCAGATGAACTATCATTTACTTTGACTGAATATGAGTATTTTGGTATAGGAAATGAAATAATTAGTGATTTTTAAAATAATGCTTTAAAACACCAACACTAGACCCAAATAGTCCCCAGTGGCTGCAGCAGGTTACTAACAAAGCTGTCCAGATACATGTTGATAATAATAAATTGGATAAAACTGTACAGTGTATGTAGTTCAATTGCAATAATTCCAAACTAAGGTAGGTCATCAGTAAATTTAATGCTATCTTAACCCATCAGGAGCTACAAACACAAGGATGGTGAGAGACTGAAGGAATCAAGGGATTCCTTCAGCCTTAACAAAACATGTCGCCTGATGACACCATTATTCTATTGTCTTATGACACTGTCTTTCATGTCTTAGACTGTTATATTTATGACACAATACACATTCTGCCTTACATTAACTGTTGTCTGGTGATGCTGCACTTCCATTACCTGTCATGTCTGTCCCTGTTTTTATAATCATTCTTATGAGCTATTTGTTGTTGCATTTCTTTTTTATAGTGCAACATAGGAGAGAATTTCTTGACTCCCTTCCTGGACTGTCTCTAAGGTACTTTAGGTAAAAACTGACATGCTTTTAAATGTTCTGTGCCGGCCCAGTGAAAGTCAGCCTCAACCCTGGAAATATTAACTACCTGTTTAAAGGCTTTAGATCAGCAAATCAGCTAGCAGAAACTTTTAAAAAAATGGTGTTCCTTTTTCTTCTTATTTTTAAAACCTGGCAGGCCTGCAGTCATGGAGCACTGTCGCTAGAGAGTGAGCACAAAGGAAGCTGCAAATGCTCTCCTGTGCCGGTTGGTGCGTACAGCTGCAAGGATGTGGTAGCCCCTCTTTCAGAGGTACAGGTGCTTCTGCCATCCCAACAAATAATTATAAAAATGGAGAAAACAATACAACAGCTTGAATACTTTGCTTGTCTAAAGGTGCCTTGCAGGTTGCAGAGCATCTCTTGAAAATGACATCACATCGATATTTAGAGCTCTTCCTTGTTCTCACATTCCACTTTACTTTAGTTTTCTGTCAGAATTCTCCTCTGACTGATTTTCTTCCTTCACACACTGCAGTGTCCATGTTCGCTGTAGATGTGGGAAGCAGTGGGTAAACCCTTCCCCTTCCCCCAACTCCCCTTTCTGGTCTATCTTCAAATAATGATGCCATTATCTTTCAGCAGCAGGATTGGATAGCATTAGGTATCTCCATTCATTCAGTACATCAGTCAAACCAGCCAAAGAATATATTAGATAGGATCACAACTTTATCTGTCCAATACATAATATACCAACGTAGCACAAGAAGGGCTGCTCAAATTGATTGAATTGGGTTTTCCTACAGTGCTGCTTTGTGTATAGTGGGAAATATACTGTATCAAACAATCTACAGGAACAGCAGCCACGGTGTGACTAATCACAGCAATACTGATACTGAATAATCTCAGGAAACTTGAACAGGAGGATCAATGTTCCACTCGCTTCATATAAATGGCCTGTATTGTAAAAGCCAGCAGATAAAAGTTAGATACTGCTACATTTAGAGCCTAGCTTATATGACACAAGTGCGGTGTTTCAGACACGAACTCTGATCTTACAAATGTTTGCAAGTGTCCTTAGATCTAAACGACTAAAGCCATCGATACAGGTGTCACCCACCTTTAAATAAATAAATAAAAAGCTTCTGACTGTTTCACAGTGTTTTTTATACAGTGATCTCCGCATGAATTTTTCCATTCTGAACTTCTTCCACCCAACCCTTTAAAACAGTAAGTCAGTCACCTGGGCCAAACGCAGAGGACAAAGTGTTTGAAGGCACCACGGTGATGGGAGATTGTCAACGTTAACCTTCAGAGGAAAAAAAAAATCATAGAAATGATGCCCAGGGGAGCATGAAATGGCAGCTTCTGCTAGAAAAGCTTTCAGCTGGAGAGAGTTCATTTGAGCTTCCTCTCATGGTATGGAATAAAGGGTTTGCACAATTTCCTTTTCCAGGTCCTGCAAGGCCAGAGCTGGTGGTTTTGATGCACCTTAGCTCAGGCAGGAGGGGAGATGAGCTCCAGGGACTCACTTCCCTGAGGGAGATGGTGTGTGGCACAGCGCGAGAAGAGGGCGAGGAGTAGTGACCTGAAGAACATTAGTTCAGCTCCTGAACTGCATTTTTGGTATGCTCTTCTGACTTGCGCTTCCACCTATGGCTTGAGCGGTTAGTGATAGGTCACTTCTATTCAGGGACATCATCTGTTTAGAAGGTATTTATTTGTTTTATTTTTTTCATTGTTTTTGGTTGGTTGGTGGTTTTTTTTTTTTCCTTTGAGCTCCAAATAAAGGTAACTTCCAAATAATACTAATTCCTCCTGTGTTCAGATTCGGAGTCTGTGTGTGCTGGCTTCTCCCAACAGCTGTGCCAAGGCAGTGCTGCAGTGGGGCCTGTCTTTTACTCTGCTTTTTCCCCTTTTTGTCCTGCTAAAAATCACGCTGATATAACTTTTTGATTTAGACCCTTGCCTCAAAGAAAGAGGGAATTATTTATGATCAGAGGGGACTGGGTTTTCATCACTATAGATTGATGCATGTTTTAGAGCATTCACCTTTAAGGTATCTAGAATACAATCTGCTTGATCCTCTGTGGATTGTAAATTTCTAGAGTTGGGCTTCTTTGTTCTTCTTGTCTGCTGAGGAAAGCTTTATGATCACTATTACATTATCTTGTCTGTAGTACTGCGGAACTGGGACCCTTCTTCCTATCGGGAAGCCTTTTCTTTACTTTCATACCAATAAAGTGATTCTTAGACCAGGGTTCATCCCTAATAAGCAACTTGAGAATTGCACCTGAACTAAGAAATATTTTTCCCCTCTGTGTGCCCTAAGCTTCAGAATATCAAGGAGCCTACACGCTTTGAATCTAAGACAGAGCTTACAGTCTAACAGCTTTTTTATCACCTTCCATCAAGCAAAAAAGCCTCCAGGTGGATTAAGCTGTGTGTGTAAGAAGCTTACAAGGTAGCAGGTGTCAAGTCCCAGTAAAGGTCATTCCATTAGGGCTATTCTCTTCTCAGACACAGCTTTCCTTGTGGACTTCTGTAAAACTGCCACTGAGACGTTGGTACACTGCTTTACAGAGCAGGGATGTTCAGCAAAATGCTGAAGCGTGCGCAGCATATTTGCCCAGGGATTTTAGGCTGAAGTCTACCTTTTAGAGCGTGGCCTAGATAAAATACAGTGGCACAGCTAGCGACTGGTAGCAGGGGAGTACAAATGCCTTCCCACGTTTCCAGTACAGCCATCCGAAAAGGTCCAGATTAGATGGACAGCATGTCAACAGTATACCACAGAAGAAGTAGTAGGTTATTAAAATGAATTGAAAATCAAAATCCTTATTGCCTTATGATTGAGAGCCTGGAATGAACTTGAAACACACTTGATGCATCTCAGTGTCTATTGTTCCTAGATCAAAGGGAAAAGACTTGCTGTAAAAATGAGTAAAAATCATGTGACAACTCATTCTGCCAGACATTTCAAGGCTTGAGCAGACAGCATTCAGTCAGCACTCTTGGATCATATTTCTGATTGTATCTTCACAACAACTAGGATCAGAAACAGAATTTCCTTTTCTTTTCTGTTTTTTTTTTTTTGGTGTTTTTTTTTTTTTTTCAATGGGAATGATGTAACATGAGGAGCTCTAGCCATACACATACACCTTTCTTGCCCAGACTGCGCCGTGTACCTTTGCCTCTAGCTGTAGGCTTATGGGGGGTGAGCAGGAGGTGAAGAGAGGAAGAGGCCAGCGAGGCATGATGATACTTTCGACACTGGATAAAGCTGCTACAACTGATATCTTGGGGAGGAAGCATGCTGTATGAAATCTTGTGTGCCTACTTTGAAAATTAAGGCAGAAGTGACCTGTAGCAGACAACTGTCCTTCAGAAAACTGAACTAGCCTTAGAGAAACCAGACTATTGTGCAGGAAAGAAATGGTGAGAAATCTGACCAGATGAGCACAAACAACAACAAGCCCAGAGTTTCAAAGTATCTGTAAAGGAGAAAGCTTGCCAGACAATTATGAAGGTTAAGGACATTGCAGAGAAGTCAAATGATTTTGCAGCTTCTGTCTTCACTTCAGATATGTTGAGCAAATACATATTTTTCAGCCAGTAAAGATGAGCCATTCATTGATTGACATGTCAATAGAAGAAGTGTTACAACCAGCTGATAAATCAGAGGACAGAAAAACATCAGAAAATATATACCTAAGAGTTGTGGAGGATCTTAAAATAGAGTGGCTGAAGCACTGTGGGGGAAGTGCAGTCTTTGCTGAGTAATCTATTATACCAGAAGACAAAGAGTAGCGCAGGTTTATCTATAATTTAAGTAGGCTTCAGTAGAGATTCAGGGAATTTCATGTTAGTAAGCATTGGTTTGGTATCTGAGAAATTGGTTGAACCTAACATTAAAGACTATGTTATAAAAAATATAGATGGTCACGATGTTAGCTCCAATTGGCATAGTTTCTGCAGATTTAATACGGTTAGAAAAGAGTCACTTGACAAGTTATTTGGGTTTCAGAAAATCTTTAACTAGCAGGAAGCTTTACTGCAAGTTTTGTAATGGGCTTTCCTGAAAGTGAGAAGCTGAGTGGTGGGAGTGATAACAAGTTATTGAACATCAGCTGATCCAACAGCAATTGCCTGCGTACATGCCCTTAGCCTGCAGCAACGGTGAGGAACTTTGATTTACCTGTGTCCTCTTTCACAGAAGCAGTGCAACTGTGCTTGTTTTTGTAGAATGGTATAGAAAGGATGAGTTTAGCGTTACTGTTTACCCTTCCACAAAAACAGGAACCAAGAGTTACTTCAGAAAAGTAAAGGCGAGCAGATTGAAATGGGTTAAAAGACATACTTTGTAGGCAATGCGTAAGTAACCTGTTGGAAATTGGTGGTGTGAATCCTCACAGGCTTCGTTTCTAGGTCAGGTTCAGACATCTCTATGTAGAAAGAAGGCTTGCACATTCATGTTAGATGGAGATAAAAACAACCCTGAGGGCAAACAGACCTTCAGGCTTTGGAACATAAACCATGCTCTGAATAGTGGGATAAGGAAGAAACTTCCCGAGGAAGGTGGCTAGACCTTAGCTGCTTGCTGCAGGATTTCTTTTGCTTAACTGCTGAAGATTTTTGTATTGGCTACTGTAGGAGGATCCATGCTAGATGAGTCTGATCCAATATGACAATTCCTGTGTTTTTTCCTTGTGTAATATAATGACTGTCAGTTGAGTCATACATTAGATCATGGCACCATGGAGGACTTCTGCTTGCGGTTACTGAACTTGGCATTTCAGCAGCTCCACTGGCTCCTATACTTGTTAAATCCTGAAGTCCCTGTTGATTTGGTGGTGCAATTTTTCATGTTTCTTATAATCATGCTCTTCATGTTGATCCTACTTGGCAAATGATAGTGAGCTTGTGAGCTTTGAAGGCTGGCTTTAAAACTGCAAACTCTGAAGATCTTTTGCCTTTTTTTCACTTTAAATATTTTATCTCCCAGCCTGGAATTATTCATTGGATTAACGTACGAGCTGCTCCTTTTGGAAAGAGACTGGCTGTGAGGACTTTCCCTGTATTTCTTCTTGAAAGGAGACCGTTTATGTTAGGAGCCGCTGTTCTTGCAGCATGGCTGGCTTTCAGAGAGCGTTTTCTCTGGAGAGAGACTCTTTGGTTGGGAGCAGCTGCTGCTGGCAAGCTCAGCTGGAAGAGATCTTGTCCCCAGTGGTTTGGGCTTAGTGGAGACCCTGTTGCAGGGAAGTGCTGCTGCTGGAGCAGGGCCAGAGCGGAGCAAGCGAGCGCGGGAGACTCTCTTAGCATGAGCGGCTTCCCTCGGCTCCTGCAGCGGGCTGACAAGGAGCCCACCCATCTCCAGTGTCCTTAACCGAGTAGGGCTCCACGGCCGGGGGCTGTGGGCTCCCAGAGCCGGTGCCATCTCTCTGGGGACGGATCTAATTGCTGGGATTTGCAATAAAGGCTTTGTGTGGCTTTGTGTGTGTTGAATGTTTGTTTACATTGTCTAATGATGATTTGTATTGCACTTAGAGTGTGTTTGATCTAGTTTAGCTGCTGTTACCCTGTTTAATATTTTAGTGTGTATTTAATAAACACAATGGAACCTGCGCGACTCTCCACCTCCATTAGGCATCCCCTGTCTTAGGGAACCACTTTAGGGATCCCTGAGGTTTCTTCTGCAGTTTTGTCTGACCTTTAGTAAAAGGTGCCCTCAGACAGGCTACTGATTCTTGCTGCTCCCTTGGGTGGACTGCCTAAGACAGGTTTCAGTCTGTTTCACTAATAATAATTTGGTTTTGCTCTGTGTGTATGCATGTTGGTGTGCATGGCCTGGCTGGTTTTCTCTTTTTTCACTTCTGTTCTGCAGTTGATTTTTCATCAGGTGGTCCGGTTTTATTCTGCTTTGGGCCACTCATCAGTAACAATCTATTTCAATTATTTCCTTTCGCAGATTGCTTTTAAGAGAGAGGATATATCTTATAATGCATAATATGGTGTTAGCTAATACACATGTTCTTTAGCATTCTCGGTGCCATTGTTAATTATTTCACTTCCCCTCTCCGTTTTTTGCCATTTACTCTGGGTGGTACAAGTCTGGGACTTAAAAATTGTTTTACTTCTGGTCCAATAAACTTCCTTTTGTGTTTTGTAAGTACGAAAGCAGTGCCTAGAAATTCAAACTTAGATTTTATTATGCTAGCCACTCTATCTATGAATAGTAAAAGAAAATAACTTCCTGGTATGTCTTACAAGTTATCTGCACAAAAAGAAGCTAATATGCTCCTACTTAGATCGGAACGAAAACCAAGGAACATGTAGCTACATATTGACAGCTATTTTTAGGCTTTCGTTTAGCAGTGCAGACATAGACTGATATACCCGTGTAGGGCCCTGGAGGGTGTGTCAGCTTAAGTAAGATGCTGAGTCCTGTGGCAGAGAGCTCTAGGCAGCAGCTGAAGTGGAATTCAGACTCCCAGTCACCTTCTTGAAGCACTGCTGAGATCCTGGGATTCAGCAGAGTATTTCAGGGTACTACATTAAGGATCTGACTCTTAGCCGTTAGACTGTGCTCACTTTTCTTATCTTTTATTTTTTTCCCCCTGTAGGGTTGACCTGGATCCCCATTATGTTTAATTTAGTTTTTAATTTATTCCTTATATCTGTTCTACCTGTTTACGTCGTTTTTGGCTAGAAGGCATCAGTCTTGTTCTGTCAACACAAACAAGCAGAATTCTTATTTTTGTTTTTTCTCCATACGTGGATATATTTGTAGGTGTTGGAAAAGGTGCAGCAGAAAACAAATCACCAGCTATTTTGCAATCTCTCTTTCTGTTGGGTTTAGTTAAAGGGTTTATTCTAGAAGCAGGAAAAAATATCTTTATCATGGTGATGGTTTTAATTCTAAATAATCTATGATCTGTATGAATATTTATTTCAGCTTCTCTACAGCCATGTATTGGGGCTTGCTGATTTGGAGGAAGACCAGCACCCATGCTCTGGCTGAAGTAACCAAAAATTGAGGATTTTGGTAACTCCAGAAACACAGGCATTGATGTAGGAGCCTGCAAATGTTTGTGAGCGTCTAATACTAGATAAGTTTTGTTGTTGTTTTTTTTTTTTTTTAAAGAAAGGGGGGAAAAAAGTTTTGGCAATAACTGCTGTGAGTCACATTGTAGCTGCAAATGTGTTTTGTGCCAGCAAAGAAGGAAGTCAGGAGAGAATCTGAATGGTGAAACAGCCTCGCTGGTTCTGCGCAGTCTGCAGAGGCTCTGCATAACCACTTACCTGGTCCTCTCAATGGCAGGAAAAAATGGGGCACAGGAAGGGGGAATTGGTTGTGATGTGCATATATACATATGAACATGCAGGTATTTCCACATGAATGAAGCCATGGTGCTTACTAGAACTGCATGTGCTGTCCCAGGCTAGATTAAAAATGAGTTTGCATATATTTTCTGTCAAGATCATTTCATTTGGAAAAATAGGGCTTGAACATAGGAACAATACACAAAATAAATCCATTCCCTAAGCTTCACTCCCTCCCTTGTTTCTCCCAATGAAACCCAGTGAATCTCACCTGTAAATTTATAATCAAGAGCAGGTCTTGTTAGCTCACTGGAGCTAGAGGTATAGAACTGTTGTATCATTATTATTTGACTTCAGTGTGTCATTTTGTGGTATCCAAATAAGAGGATGAGTTTTAAGTGCATCTTTGAAGATCTTGCTATTTGTTATGTAAAGTGATAAAATTTGGTCGAAGAGTTTTAATCTATTGAAAAAAAAAAAGCAGAAAGATGCAAAAAAATACCTGTTAATGAACAACCACTGGCCAGACTTGAGAGTAAGGCTGGTCTTGAGTGCATTCAAGGTTCAGGTTAGACTTTCTGCACATCTGTAATCCCAGTGCTCAGCACGCTGCATAAATTATTTCTGTTTAGCAAGAATAATATGTGCAAAGAGGCTGTGTCTTGGGTAAGAGGCAGGTGCATCATTTTGCATCCTTTGCTGCTTCCTCAGTGCTAGCTGGGGTATTGATTATTTGTATACATTTGAATCCAAATTCTTTTATATATATGTTTTCAGACACAAACACCCATGTACACATAAGCTCTTAGCTCAAGATTTTCAAAAGCAAACCATGAGTTTGGAGCCTAACTGATGGATCTTTTGAAACACCCAATTTTTTGGGACATCCCATGCCCCTTGTTCTAGATGGCTGAAGTTCATCTACTCAGTGCTATTGTTTTCTTTTGACAGGGCTCTGAATCCCACAAAAAACTGTTTTCCTTGTAGAAATGAGGACCCAACTAAGTATTTTGTCATGGTTGGTGACACTTGATAAGAAAAAACCCTGCAAAGCATAAGACACTATCAGAAATTACCTCCTTTTTTCCCCCCCTAACACATGTTAAATTAGCCAATAAGCCTTGAAGCTGTGCATACCTGATGATTAATTTATGTTATTTTGTGTTTAAAAAAAAAAAGCTGCTATCATGCTAGATTTACAGCATTGCAGAGTTTCACAATGTTGCAATGCTGTCTTCAATTCAGGCGCTTCATATTGAAATTTCACACACAATAATTGGCTGACCTTCACAGCTATGGCAGAAACTAATTAAAGCTGTAAGGCTTTGCTAGCTATGCTTTTGTGTGAAATGTGAAGTTTGGTGATAATGAAATATGGGGTGCAGATGTTATTGTCTCAGATAGTCTATGCCCTTGGTTCACACTAATGAAGAACAGCAATTATTAAACAAAAAGTATTTTCAGCCATTAATTATTTGTGTTTTGATAGACTAAATGTCCCAGCAGCAGCTCCTTCTTCTTCTTCTTCACTTCTTCAATAAGTCATTTAATGTCATTTTACGAGCTAATGGGAGAGTCCTCAGGATGCTGCAGGAGACTTTTACTGTATTTGTAGGATTGGTTTTAGAGTCATTCTGTGGTGCATTGCACAAGACCCTGCACCACAAAGAAATGAGTGTTTTAGATGGGATGATATTAAAGTTTGGGGATTTCATTCCTCTGGACAGAATTTGTGAATAACGCAATCATTATTCTTGTTGTTACATTCATAGAGCAGGCAGAGGGGGTACATGCAGTGGGATTTTATGGGTGGTTGGAAAAGGGATATATTCTGTGGTCCATCTTTTTTACCCCTTTAGCTGAGTCCTCTGTGATCTGACTTGCTTCAGGAGCAGTAAAAGTCCATTTTTAGCTATGGTCAGTTGGCAAAGCTGTTCTTGGCAAATTGGCAAATGTTGTCCTCTCATTCCCTAGCATGACTGTTCGGAGAATGATGAGAGAAAAATCTTGTTTTTCCCCACTGAGTTGAAATGGGGGCTGTGCGTATGTACCCGCATCTTTGTCTGTTATGCTTCTGTGCTTAGTACCGTAGTTCCATGAATTTGGAACAGCGTTGACTGTAATGGTTAAGGATCACTGTGATTTGTGTCCTCCAGTCCCCTCCATTGCTTTCTGTTCTTTCTTTTTTCCCTATATCTATTGTCACTCCTTCCCTGTGTTATTCCTCCAATCCAGTGTGAGTTTCCTGAATAACCAGTCCCCCTTCTATCTGCTAAGGTGATCTGTTTAATGTCAACATGGTGTGACCCTGTTCCACTTGAAGGTTACTACTGGTACTGGGACCGGTACATCTTTGTTGGTGACACGGATGGTGGGATTGAGTGCACCCTCAGCAAGTTTTCTGATGACACCAAGCTGTCTGGTGTGGTCAACATGCTGGAGGGAAGGGATACCATCCAGAGGGACCTGGACAGGCTTCAGAGGTGATCCTGTGCAAACCTCATGAAATTCAACAAGGCCAAGTGCAAGGTTCTGCACGTGGGTTGGGGCAATCCCAAGCACAAATACAGGCTGGGTGGAGAATGGATTTAGAGCAGCCCTGAGGAGAAGGACTTGCGGTTGTTGGTTGATGAGAAGCTCAACATGAGTCGGCAATGTGCGCTTGCAGCTCAGAAAGCCAACCATATCCTGGGCTGCATCAAAAGCAGTGTGGCCAGCAGGGTGAGGGGAGGTGATTCTCCCCCTCTGCTCTGCTCTTGTGAGACCCCACCCGGAGTACTGCATCCAGCTCTGGGGTCCCCAACATAAAAAGGACACGGACCTGTTGGAGAGAGTCCAGAGGAGGCCACAAAGACGATCTTTTCGTGATGTCCTTGATCAAAGAGGCTGGAGCACCACTCCTATGGATGGCAGAGATCTTTCATTAGAGTGGTGTTTTGCGGGGAAAAGGCATGTAAATGTCTGCTGGTTTACCTTGATACTGTTGCTGTTCCTGTGTCTTGGTGTCTGAAACATCAACTCTTAAGTGATGAAATATATGCAGTGATATTAAAAGATGAAACTGTTGTTAGGGAGATAATGTTACGTTTTTGTCCATGCTTGGAAGTACATTAATATTTTTCTGCCTAACAGCCATGATCATACAGAAGGATAATTCTTTATAGAAACAATTACTTCAGAGGACTCTTTTGAATAGACATGCCATTGTGGTTTTGTAGATGATGATATAAGAAGATAACTTATCTGCATGCTACATTTGTGTGCATCTTAATAGATACTGTTACCTGTACCTCAAAAAGAGAGAAAGAAAACTAAAACAGAATTAGAGACTTCTTAGCCCTCCTCTCTTCACTGATTTCCAAGAGTTGCTCCGTTTTATGTTTTCTGAGTAAGGCTCTCTGTAAGTCTTAGCGCTTTAAATACCTAAATATCTTCAGATCTCTACCACACTTCCTCAGCTGGGAATTTTGCATTCCCCAAACTAGCCAAACAGCAACTTGCTTAGGATTGTCGGTAATGGTGTTGAGTAGATTTCCCAGCCCCTGCAGTTTTCCTCTTGGAATTAGTGCCAGAGAGAGTCCAGAAATGCTGTGAGGTCAATTCAGATCCCAGTGGATGTGGCCAGCTTGGCTCCCAAAGACAAATCCTGATCTTGAGTGTTGGGTATGGGCTGCTCTCTAAATGAGGCAGGGCTCTCCACATCTAAGCTTGCAGGATGGGTCTGTCCGTTGTCCAGGGGCTGCCTGGAGGACAGCACTGGATACAGAGGGTCCCATGGACCCAGCTGTCATTGCAGCTGCCCCTGTGACTGCCCTTCCAGTGTTGCTGTTGATTGCAGAGGGCTTCAGATGTCTGCCTTATGTATAGGCATGTGGTATCCTCTATACGCATTTTATATTTTATATAGACCTTGAAATATGTGCATGAAAAACAGAGGGACTATCAGCAGCCCATGGCCATAATTAAGAGTGCAAGGCAAAGGAACAACATGTATTTACAATAAAAAAATGTTAATATAAAACTGAAGTTTTCTCGGCCTTTTCACGCATGTCTGTTCCAAATTTACCATTATTTTTGGTGTCATCTTGGCTGTATCAGTTTGGTCTCTGAATGTGTAGCACACACATGGAAAAGTACAGAGCTAAAGATGGAGTGTGTGTGTGTGCATGCGTGTGTCTGTGCATGCATGCAAATTACACAAAAAGACAGTTTCCTATTAGCTTCACTTTACAGCTTCTGATGTTTACTGTGACAAATTTCAGTAAGAGGGGATTTTGTATGCTGATTTATTTGTGAGGCCAACTGTATGACATTAATATATTGCATTTTTTGAGTGCCCTGCTTTTTGTGACTTTTTAAAGAGATCCTGACCTAGAAGGGTGAAATTAAATGAGTGAGTCATCTCTTGCACTTAAAGTCTATTTGAAATTACCAAAAGCTTTAGTTTTATTCAAACAGTATTAAAACTATAGCAGGAAGGTGAAATTCAGTGCTCCTGATGCAATCTGACAAACACATGGAACACAATTGCTTGTAGTAATGGTGTTTACAAGGTGCAAAGATGTCAGTGTATGGGGTAGAGGGGCGAGGGCTTACAGCTTGGTGGAAAGGATATTCCCTGTGATGTAAATATGTTAGCAAGCAGGACTTTAATAAAGTAAAACTAATGAAAGACCAACAAAATGCTAATCTTCTGATCCTGGTAAATAAATAACGGAGCTTTTAAAAAAAAAAAAAACCAAAACCCAAACCCCAGAACTATAAAGAAGTTAGTTCCAATTGATTGGCAAGCACGGTACTTTACTGTGTTACTGTTGTCTTGCTGTCAGTATGTATAAATTTATGGGTGCAAAGATATTATAAACGGGCTTTGTCTTTCTCATGCACAAAGAGAAATGAGAAGCAGTGTATAAGTAGGTGCTTCTGACAATGCAGATTTCAGCTCCTTTAAACAATTCCCTGGATTCCTTCTCCATTTGATGATGTGTTAGACCATATCACAGCTGTGGAAGAGTCCGAAGATGGGGCTGAAACCTACGGATTGCCTTTGTTCGTTGAGCTGGTTCGAGTACTTGATCTCTAAGACTCACAGCTTCTCTTTCTTGAGTGTTTTGACAGTTCCAGTGTTAAGTAGTAGTATCTTCAGAAAGCTGTATTGTGAGGCTGAAGTTTAGTAATTGACACCAATAACATAACAACATTAAATCATCCACCTTTTTTTATAGTGGATAAACCAGTCTGCTTGTAAATATGTTAAAGGATAGCACGTAGGTGGCAGAAGAATTATGCTACAATTTTAACAGCTAATAAATCTTTATTTAAGCAAGGGACCGCTAAAATTTAATTAGGCATATAAAAGCAGAGATCATTCTAAGGGTAAAAATATGCCAATTCTCACAAGAAAAGACATCTGCTTCATGGAAAAAGTGTAAGTTAAAGTGTACTCTTCTGTTACTATGTCAATAGAAAAGCTTTCATTAGGGGCTTCAGGGGTCTAAGTTTAAAAAAGGAAAAAAAAAGAGAAGAAGAAAAGATTTTTTTTTTCAGGCTGTGCACGCGAGTATAAAGAAAAGTGCTATCCAGTTAATAATCTTGCCTGCTCTGTTTGCTAACGTTATTGCCAACACAACTTCTCTCTGCTTCCTGAAGGACAACCCTTTGGAAATACCATCTCACAACATGGTTGTGTGTGCTCCGCAGCCGGGCTTCCATACTTGACCGACTCGGAGCCTTTTTTAGTATTAGCTGCAATGCCTTAGAGACGGGTGCTGCTCCTGTAAACCTTTGTGCACATCATGAGATAAATTGGGAGTGGCATGAAAAGTCAGACTAAGTCATTTTGGAAGATGAAAATGACATTGGACAACACATTGCTCTTGGCGGGTTTGCTCATGTGCCGGCCAGTGTGCCAGTAGGTAGTAGGGAAAAAAGAGGAATTCCTGATTTTTACATGAGACATAAGTTGCTCCTCTGGCGAGCACGGCATCACCATGGCTGTGAAAATAAAATATTTCTTTCTGGCTTGGCATTACCAACATCTCTGAAGAAAAATCCTTAAGGTCTTCCCCCTTCTTAATCAACATTTTTGTGAAAAAAATGCTAAAACTACATCATCTATTAAAGGATCTTTTAAATTTGCAAATCTGTATGAAGTTAAAAACAAAATCCCTCCGTACATTGCATTTTTCACTGAGTTCTGTCACTCTTGTGGAAGTTGCCCTGAGTTTTAGCGCTGTCTAAGCTAAAACCCCTGACAGCGCAGGCTGCTCCTCTGCTCCGGTGCTGACTGTGTGCGTAGCAACCTCTGCTTTCTGCACAGAAGCACGGCTGGTTGGTCAGTGAACCGCAGATGTAGGTTATTATTATATAGATTGTTCATACGCTTCACTGTGAGTGTTGAAGAGTGTGGAGAGATGATAGAGGCTGCTTTTGTATCACCTCAGATAAACGTCTCCTCACTTGGGTGTGCTGATTACCTGAAATGCTGTCACTGGGCAGAGCTTTGTACAGCAGAGCGCAGAGCTAACCCCAGGGGCTTCGCTTGCTTTCATAACATAATTATTAAATAACGAATACTCTTTCATTTTGCCCAACTAGGACACAGTCTTTATTTGACCTTTCCTACTCTTCCTGTTATACTAGCCCCTAAGCCTTTTTGAATCTTTCCGTAGCCAACATGAGATGTTCTGTGGAGTGCAGACACAGCGACGTGGTGTAACAAATTGTCTGGGTAAATTGCTGAATCTCTACTGGAGATTTTGAAGAGCAGCTTATACAAATATCTGTCAGAAATAATACGGCACAGCTCGCCCTGCTTTAAGACCAAGAGATATAATGTGAATGCCCTTTTAATTAAGGTCATTTATGCTAAAACCATCTGAGGACAAACTCTTATCTTAACAGAATATATTTTAAGCCTGTGTTTTGCCAACTGAGGGGTACTAGAATGACATAGTGCATGTTATCTAAAAGGTCTTCTTCTCAGCAAGGGATATGTTTGTGTTGCTGCCCGTTCATCTTTTTGTTTTCTCTGGGAACATGACACAACCCAGGAAAGCTCACTCTGTGGGGCAGCCCCTTTGAAATGCTCTAGGCAAGGGCAGTCACAACTTGGCTAAGGAAGGTGTCTCTCATGTCTCAGCTTTCAACATTAATTTGCTCTAGCAAGAGTGCCGTACGTACACTGAGTTACTCACATTCATATAAGGAACTGAACTTGTGATAGGATCTAGGTGCTTTTAATTTGACTTAACAGTACATATTCTGGGATTTGCCTTCTCTGTGGCTAAAAGAAACGTAGCAATTTCATACATCCAATGCTTCCAGTTTTTTGTGAAATGAAGGAATGTTATTAGTAACACTTGTGCATGCAGCACGCAGGTTTACACATAAAATACCAATTCTTGTATTCGGCTGTCTTAATTTTCTTTGTTTTGTAGGGTCGACAGAGTTTCAGTGGGTAGGCTGTTTTGCTTACAATTTTGACTGTTAAGACTCTTAAGGTATGGAAACAAATCAGCTGGTAGCAGAAAAACTTTGATCTCTAATGAACCCGCAATGTAATGTGAATAGACTCCTGTTAGCAATCATGCAAGACCAAAACAGGTATCTTGAAACAAACATATTGGACAGAATGGGCCACCTTCTGCCTTCTGTTCCATCCGCGTGATCCCGTCGTGGCCTGCTGGACAGATGGTTTGGTTACGACATGGTGAATTGCAAAGATTTTTGTTCCTCTAAAGTAATTGTTTGTACAAATCACAGACTTTGTATGCGTAAAATTCCAGCCAGATGTTAGAACCAGAAATGAATCATGTCACCGTGAGTCATTGATTTTGCTGGGAACTGTGGCGATACCTATCACGATTCGCAGTGGGACACATTAGTGGGAGTAGAGGAATAGCAGTGGCTGTCCTTGGAACATATTCTTTGTGTTTAGAGATCTGTTCTGCTATTGTTACTAATTTACTTATACTCCAGCCTGAATCATTCTCTCTGAACTGAAATCTTCTGGATCTAAAATACTTGTGACTACTGCCTTATCTAAAGTAGCCAGCTGTTGTGTTAGCTCCTCTTGCTTTCTCTTGCCTCATATCCAGTATATTCTGCACATCTTCTGTATTCTTCCTTTGCTTATATCCATAGCTGAAAATTACTCTTATGTGTGGGAGTAATAATTCCCGATACTGGGAATTGACCTTTTCCCCCAGGTTACCTAGTTGTTGCATTCCTCACATCACAAGGAGAGCAGCAAGAAAATCCATCTTGCAGGTTTTAACACAGACATACCCTACAAAACAGTGATGAGACTTCATCAGAGAATCTAGGTAGCTATGCGTGTGAGTGGGGTGGCTATGCAATGCCTGGCAGATCAGAGAAGATTTTAACACCTTCCAGAAAAAGATGTCTACAAGAGAGCTAGGATAGAAGCTGAGGAGAAACTGTATTAGCAGACTAGCAGAGGGGTAACTAAGGTTAGAGATGACGTTAATTAGAGTTATGTAGCTCAGGGAAAGATCTGTGCAATTTAAGTCTGTAAGAAAATGATAGGGTTATCCGCATGTGGAGTCTTGGAAATCTAGGACTGGGCCATTAAAAGTCATGATGGAAAGCTGGGAAAAGCCATCAAGGAAGAAAGATGGGGGAGGAGATTGGAGTAGGAAACGTAGCTTGTGGGAGAGCTGGAAGAGAAATGCAGAGGTGAAGATGAGCTGTCATGAAGAAGACCAGAAGATGCTCAGAGGGCTGGAGCACCTCTGCTGTGAGGACAGGCTGAGAGAGTTGGGATTGTTCAGCTTGGAGAAGAGAAGGCTCCGGGGAGACTTTAGAGCTCCTTCCAGTCCCTAAAGGGGCTACAGAAAAGGTGGGGAGGGACTCTTGATCAGGGAGTGGAGCAATAGGACGAGGGGTAACAGTTTTAAACTGAAAGAGGGGAGACTTAGATGAGATATGAGGAGGAAATTCTTGACTGTGAGGGTGGTGAGCCCCTGGCCCAGGTTGCCCGGAGCAGCTGTGGCTGCCCCATCCCTGGAGGTGTTCAAGGCCAGGCTGGATGGGACTTTGAGCAGCCTGGTCTGGTGGGAGGTGTCCCTGCCCAGGGCAGGGGGGTGGAACTAGATGATCTTTAAGGTCCCTTCCAACCTAAACCAATCTGTGATTCTATGGTGCTTCCATGATACAGTCAAACCCAAGGACTATATAAGATAAACTGTGAGAGCTGCGGGTGTTTCTTGGCTTTGAGCTCTGGATGTGCATCCCAGTCTACTCCTGGCTTTCTGCTGGAGAGGATCCAGGAACTCTCAGGAAAAGCCCAGTGATGAAGTGCAGTAGCATCCCTGGGCACACATAGGATGTTTCCTCCAGGCCTGCCCACTTGGGAGCCAGGAGTGCAGGACGGGATGGAGTTGGGATGTCCATCCCTTCCTCCCCTCATCCCCACCCTGCTGGGAACAGACATATTCTTCTTCCATCCACTTTCATGTTAGACGCCAGTGTTACTTCCTTGCTGCGTGATTCCCAGGCCCTGTTTGTTTTCCAGCAGTGTATGGCCAGTGCTACACAACAGAGACAAAGCTTGGGCTGGAGCTGTGTCCAGACCCTCTCAGATTAGTGATAGGTTCTGGGCATGTTTTTAAAAAAGTGCCTCCATAGCAGAGGCGAAGCCATTTCGAGTAAAGCAAAGGCCTTCTGTCAATAGTGGCAGTCGAAGGATTGGATCCTTCTGTTCCGCGTTGGCCTGTAGCTTTGAAATGCTATTTTTTGCACCTCAGTCCTTTCAGGAGTGAAACTTTGAAAAGGTTATATGTCCCGAGAGCAAACCAGAATCTAAATATGGAAGAAAAAAAATAGATTAGTTGTCTAGATTTTGAGAACCGCGGATTATAACCCATCCCCTTTAGCTGACGGCCCCTGCTGGCTAACAGACAGGCGCGGTGTCCCGTCTTCCCCCTCCCTCCCCAAAGCCTGCCGCTGCCACTTCTCCTCTTGCAGAGGACAACCAGCAGAAAGGACAAAAGTTGAGGGGGGAGATGTGTCTCCAGTCCGGTAATACGATCCATTTACAACTCTATTTAATGAAAACTTCTTCCCTTTTCCTGCACTAACACAAGGGAAATGTTTATTTGCTACACATGCTGTATTTAGATAAAGGAACAAGGGGTGACAATTGTCTTACCAGCATTTAAAAATCAAAGAGGTTAGAGACTAATTTAGCCTTTTATTAATCTGTCAGTAAATAGAACTTTACTATTTATGTCACACTAATAAACGTTTGAAGGGATATTTGACATTTTTTTTACCCTTTGCTAGGCAGGAGCAGTAACTGGCTAAGCAAGAGCCCTAAGCCGGCATATGCAGCCTCTGTTTATATAGTTCAAATGTCAATTTCTTTTCTGCCTTGTCTGCAAAAATAAACAGAATGAAAAAAATGTGTCAGTAACAACATTTTGCAACTTGGAAGAAAGGATTTGAATTACTAGTAAACTTAACCCCATTGCACACTCCACCCCCGCCCCAAAATCCAATTTAACTTTACGTGTTTCTGGCTTTTGTTGCGTACAGCTGTGTTATAGCTTAAAACAACTAATCTTTTTCTTTTCACTTATGGTTTTTTTTTATATATTTTTGGTTTACAGGAACTATTAGTTGTTTGAACACATCTTGCAGCACATTTTCCTGTTTTAATTTATCCACAGAATACATAAATAAGGGTTTCATACCGGGAATTTCTGTTCTGAATTGTATTTGAGGAATGCTTTTTAAAGCAAACTCTGAGCAAAGTGTTTAAGATGTGCTCACCCAATTTATATAGAATTAGAATCGAAATTCACTGCCTCAGAGTTTTATGCTTACTAGGAAAACATTTGGTTTTCTGGATGTTCGTGTGTTGGGGGCTTGTTTGCTTCTTGAGTGTAGGTATTGGCATCTCAGTGCATCACTGTGTCTTTAGATTGTTTGTGCTGAATTAGAATTTGGGGAAAATCTATGAGAACTCCGCACTTCGTATAAATAATATAGAGTCTTGTGGTGCGATAACCAGCCATCCCTTTAATCTCAGCTGACCGGGCTGTGTCATTTTTCAATACTGAGCAGGAGTAAAGACTCAGAGCCTAGTTTATTTGAGGAAGCTTATCCCAGTGATTAACTTGCTGGGATTGGGGCGCTTTGCTGTGGCTGCCTGATGGTACAGAAAGGCCCGAGAGCCCAGCAGGGGGTAGCCGAGCACTGGTAACTAAGGCGGCGTCCAACTTTGACGTATCCTTCATTATAAGGACAGCGAGAGAGAGCACGCACTCGCTAAATGGATTTTGCTTCCTGAAGGCTTGCGTTATTTACCCTGTTGGAGAGAGATGGTGCTCTGTTTGCTAGGAGAGGCCACGGCGTGGGACTTCACCCTGCAGAATAATGTGTCTTTTTTTTTTTTTTTTTTTTTCTCCTTTTGGCTGTAGGTTGAGATTTTAGATTGCTCAGGTGATCATTCCCCAACTAAATCCTTGGAAGGCAAACAGGAGGGGAAATTGTTGTCTTCTGATAAACTACTGTATTTTTGGAAGTGTTCACATTTCTTGGCATGGAATACAAATTTTTTATTTTTTTTTATTTTCAAAGCTGCTTGCCAAACGTGTACATAATTTGCTATGCCTATGGAGTTGCATCGCTAAGTGAGGAAGCTATGCTTTCCAAACAGAGACTGGCAGCTGGCAAACATAAAATATCTCAATGGTGGCAAAGTCCCACCAAAAAAAAATGAGACACCTGGTTTTGAAAAACACAAGGCCTGGCCTTCATTTAATATAAAGCAATTGATCTTGAGCCTAAGCTCACTTTCTGCTGCTGAGAACCTGGTCACACTGCTCCGTTTCGCAGCTGAATCTGTCTGGGGACAGAGACTGAAAGTGTGTATTCTGCTACCTTTCCTCCTCTGGAAAAATGACGGAGAATAATTTCTCTCTTTCTCCCTCCTCCCCAACAAAATAATGGGCCCTGGCTGGTGAGCTGACATACTGCAGATTGCAGGGATGTAGCTGCTTATATTTTAAAAAAACGGCTGCCCTTCACTTGCATTGCACCCAGGCATGCCAGCTTAGATCAAGAGCCTGTCTTGCTAGGCACTGTACCAACCAGGCTTTCTTCTCACAGACGGCGTGGAGGCAGACAGGAGTCCCAGGAAGGGTTATTAGTGTGAGATTTTATTTTATTTTTTCACAGGGTTCAGAGAGCTTGAATGGCTTCTTAATGTTCCCAAAGAGGTCTGAGAGCACACTAGTTTTTGATCTGTCTGGATGCCACAACTGGTGGGCCTCTCCTTGTGCTGGCACTGCAGCAGTGTTGCAGAATGTGCCTGATAATGAATTATTAGACATTGTGGCCGCGTCACAGATCCTCGCCGCTTGTCTCAGCCTCTGGTCTGTGTGGCTTTGATGGCCCAGCCTTTGTTTCTGGCCTCTGCTCCTCGTCTCCCTCCTCGCTGCTGGCAAAACGCTGCCGGCATCACTTGTGCACTCCGGCCATGACCAGAGCTACAGAGGCTCTGGAGACTGGGTCGGTTCAAGTTTTGACTTGACAGCTGGAGGGGGTCAGAAGAGTTTCAGCCTTCGGAGAAGGTGGAGGAAGCAGCAGCAGCAGAGCCAGCAGGAGCTGCAGGGTCTGCTGGGAGCGTGAGGCCCCCCGGGGAGAGGACTCTGTCTCCTGCTGAGTCTCCGTGTGCTCGAGGGAGAATTGGTAGGGAAAGGCAACCCTGCTCTCCAGACCTTCTGTGACCTGAAATTTCATTCATTCCTTGTGCAAAAGTTTCATGCTCTGTCCATCCTTGGTGGCATTATAGTATTTTTTTTTGGCCATTATTATTGAGGAAGATGAAAATGCTTATTGTCATTCCTCTCCTAAAACCTGACTGCACAGTTTAGGAGGTTACATCCCTACCCTTTTCTATAGATGTATATGTGCATATATAAAATATAAGATCTCTCTGTATTATATAATGTATTTTCTTTTAAGAAGCCACTCTTGAAGGGAAGGAATGCTGCTGGATACCTGTTTAAGTGGTTGTTAATGGAAAAGCCCCTCAGTTTCCCGTAGCCCATACTCACCTTGTTGCCACCTACGCCAGGCTGCTCCTGTGTTGCTTTCCTTAGTTCTGTTTTCCTCAGTGCAATGAACCCTTACGTTATGAGTTTCTGCTGTAGTTTTAACCTCTAATATGCAACCATTACAGCTTATCTCGTCTCCTAAATTACTCTAAAATCCAATTATAAAATCCTCTTTCCCTCAATAGCACACAACTTGCCACATTACTGAAATGCTGGGTAGCTCTTTTGTTTTTCTAAATTAATAATAACTACCATTTTCCGTCTGCTCTTAGTATGGTAGTCTTTTATATCACTGTGCTGCTTTCCCATAATACATATTATGGTTCTTTTTATATGCTAGTTATGTTTGGAAAAAACGAGAAAGGTTTTGAAAAGATGTGCCAGTCAACTTCTGTGTATCAAAATATGACAATGAAAATCCTTAGTGGAAACTTAGGCAGAAAATTCCTAATAGTAATGTATCCTGCCAGAGGAAAATGGCAACTCATTATTTGCTGGAACCTTTATTTTCGGCAGTAGTGGTTGTTATTTCAAACCACTTTCTAATGATTTCAAAATAAGGGTCCTGAGGTAACATGTCAAAAGAAATGCAACAGGGCAAATGATAAGCTCTATATTCAAAACTATTTGGAAGTATTTATGTCTTACCAGTATGGTTTCCAAATTTCTAGTAGACTTTCTTTTTCCTTTTTTAAAATCAAATGATAAAAATGGACATGGTTTACTTTGGAAGTTTATTAAATATGTATCCTGAGTTCCCAGGTTTTCCTTTTTCAAAATGCCACACTCTCCATATTAACAGTCCAAACACTGATTGTGTCCTGACACTAAATCTTTTGCTCTCAGAATATTAACTATGTTGATAAAACTGCTAGCCTGTTTTTAATAAACTGTCTAGTACTGTAAGCATTTTCTGAAACCCAGTGTGAAGATCTAGCGATAAAAGGGTTGCAGTGGAAATAAAGATGCTCCATGCAAGCTCACGGCTTGAGTGAGATTTACCAGAAGGGCACGCTAATAGGCAAATAACATAATCACATGTTCGCACATAAGCACAGACATATATGTTCATTTACACACACAATCTGGTGCTATATCTAATAATTAATCAAGCGCAATAAATTAACCAAGGAAGGAGTGCACACAAATGTAAGAAGGCTTACCAAGGGAAGAGTTTTTTCCTTATAGTGGCCACCAAAATGATGATAATCAGTCCTCCGCCCTATGACAAATTAAAGAGAAGTATCTGATAATAGTCTTCTGTCTTACAACCAAGTGAGACTGTCCCAAAGAGCACACTGGAACCGCTGGGCTTTACTAGATCCCATGCTGGAAGAGAGTCACCTGGAATTAAATGGATTTTTGTAAGTTTACAATGCAAGCTGTAAGACCCCAGCCAGACGTGACTGTGTGTGCTGTGGGACCCCAGTCCTCCATCCTCACGTGAACTTCTTTTTGCCTTTTTTGTGGGAATTATATATGTAAGGATCAGAATATTGACTCTACTCTGGTATTTCTCCCGTCCTATTTAATGTGACCTTAGCACTAAGAAAAGGCCTCAGAGACTGATTTCTGAAGGGGAATGCTTGGGTTGTCCACCAGTGGAGTGAATGGCAGAACTCCAGCTAGCTCCAGCAGTGGCTGACTGGACCCCAGCCCAGCTCCCTTTGCTGGAATGTCACGCACAGCCCCGTCCTCTTTCCTAGGAGCTGAATGAAGCACGTTACAACATTTTGGTGCTCAGCTTTCCGGGCTAGTAAATTCTTGGTTGGTTTGTTACAGCTCTCGTACGGTCGTGCTTTGAGGTTATGCTATTTGGTTTTTTAAATTGTACCTGCTTCTTAAGTGATTGCTTCTTTGAGCTTGGGAAATATTTCACTTTATTTATCATGACCTAAAGTAAATTAACCCGTATCAGCACAGAGGTAGGAGACATTGAAAATATATTTATATTTTAAATTGAAGTTCAAGGTAACATTTAAATGAATAATTATTTACTATTTTGTTAAATGCTGACATATATGACAGCAATCATACATTAGTACAAATGCTTTTCTGTTTTGAATGGCTCATTAGTTGCTTTGTAGGGCTGTACTGGTTTTTTAAGATTCAGATTCAAAATCTCTTCTGATTTCTGCTGTTTGGTTTTTGGCAGTGGGCCAGCTGCAGATATGCATAATATTTCACTGTTAGACCTTGCAAACAGAATATCCTGCTGTGCTAAAGAAAACATTGTGTTTCTTACCACATGAAAATAATCCATCACTTTTCAATCAGCACACATGCATACGCTGGCGCGCACGCACACACACACACAACCCTCTACCTGTTTTTTCCATTAGACTCCAGAAAAAATTAATGGCTATGATGTGAAGGGTGGACTCTTTGTACATGATCCATTAAAGTACAAACTAATCAAAATATATCTAGCATCTGATTTGCAAAGCAATGTGGAGCCAGAGGCAAGCTGAGGAAATAGACCATCTGAAGACCTCTCTGACCTTGTTCAAGTAGCAGTATCTTTTTGTTTGTTTTAAATGTTATATGGAAAGTGAGAGCACAAGTTTTAAGACAACCTAGAACATCACTTTGCACCACTTACCACTGCTACATAGAATGCATTATATATAAAAGGGTAAAAAAAGGATAGATATCATACAACCTGCAAAATGCTGGTTGTCTTGTTTAATGTGCGCAGCTCATGGATAGTGAAGATTTCCTCCTTGGGAACAGCCAGATTGCACAGGAGGAAACTCATTCGTGGTGGAGCACAGAGAATCCGTGGGTGCATGTGCACAGGCTGTGGGAAGAATAAATTGAGTTCTGTCTCTTTTTTAATGCTGTGCCAGATATTACTGTGCATTTGTGACTTTTCTTCTGTGCACTGGATGTCACTGAAATCTGGGTGTTTACCAAGGGCAGTGATATCTCAACAATTTCCCATTCCAAGAAGAGGAGACAAAAAAAAGAGACAAAGAATAATTTAGCTACCATACCACCCTGTACTGGGTCTCCCTGTGTTTTTTTTTTCTATAATTCATCCTTTGTCTACAGGCAGACAATGTAGTATATAGCAATACAGAAACAGGAGTGAATTTTTTCCTTTCCAGTGCTGAAATAGTGGTCAATGAAACTGCAGTTATTTGGGGTAATAGGTGTAGTACAGTAAATGTGTTGTAGTCCAACTGAGTATTTAGGCACCGAACTCATACTTCAAAGTGAAGTTAGAACTCCATGGAGGAGTTAAGTTCAGATTTTCTCTGCTTAAATGTTGCTCTTCTGTTCTGAATGTAGTCACTGTAGGATGTTTCTACAGTGAACTGAGAGAGGAGCAACTAGGAAGTGCTTTGCATCACTTGTCATGACTAAGTTAAGAGTCTGGAGCTGGGTGGGAAGAATCATGATGTATGACCAAGATGACTTCATTGAAACTGCCTTTCTTCTCACTGTAATGCTTAATATTTTGCTGAATGGGAGTGGATAAGGAAACATAAGAGATGTAGCACGTAGACTTTATGCCTATTGGTAATACCTCAACCAAATGCACATGCACCATTCAGTTAGGCAAGGTCATGGGATCTTGGGAGGGTGTTTTTTCCCCTGTCTTTGCAAGGTCTTAATATTTTTATCTGCATGTGGCTTAGACCTAAATTCAAGGCAATAGGGCGTAACAGTTGAAAGAGCAGGTCTAGAAGCGGTTGGTGGGCAAGGTTAAGCAGAGGCACTGGGAACCAGGGAGTCATCAAGGCTGGAGGAACCTGGCTTTTAATTTCCGAACATTCTTCACTTCTGCCCTTTGAAGCATTTTTAGTCATGCATTTTTAAGCCATTGAATTTTGAACTTCTGGTCACCCCTTTCTTCCAGTTGTGAAAACAAGACCTTGTCAGTGGAAAAAGGAGTTCTCAACAGAACTGTCAGAGTGCAGTTTGTGACATGAGTCAAAAAACCGAGGTCTGCTCTGTTGCCACGATAACACTTGATTAAGATGACTTGCCAGGCTGTCGGTTCAGCGGTTTTGTTGCCACCCACTTATTTTTTACTTTCTCAATTATTTTTTGTGCTTTATCTAGGTTTGAGAGATTGAAAATGGATGCAACACGTTCTGGTATCTAAATAAAGCGTGAGAACATTTGGCCAGGCTTTGCAGGATTGTTTTGTAAAATAAATGACTTTCCTTTGGAGTCCCACATCTTTCAGCTCCCTTTTCAGTTTTCATTTTAAACATGGAGCTGTAAGAAAGAGAACACGGAGAGGGTAGAGTCATGAGAAAAGACTAGTCTAGTGGTTGCAACAAGAGATGTCTATTTTCAGCTGTGCTAACTCATGTCTAACCTTAACAAGGCAGTTGCCCACTTTGTACTGGTCAGTGTACTCACCTATGAGATACATAAAATAATTTATGATATACTGATTTTGGTTGAAATAAAAAGGAAATGCATATTTGTAGAAAAGACAAGAAATATTTGCCAACATTTTTACTTGTGGAATGACAAATATTTTTCACTAATACAGCAAGACTGTTCATGTGACTTCTCAGAGGTCCTTACAAACCCAAGTGGAGTCAACTGTGGTCCCTCCAGAAGTTGGGGAATACCCTTTGTGGTGGTTCACTGGTCTTAAATGTGAATGAAGTTTGTGCAGACTTCAAGAGATTCACCTTACTTTCCACGAGTGAAGAGGACAGTTTGCTTTCCTCACATACACTATACTTACACTGTGGGCACAGAACTACTCACTGCGACAGGTGCATTTAAACTGATTGCTTTTCAGAAAGTTAGCTCTTTATGTGCCCACCTCTTCCCTGTCTCCTCATTCCAATTACAGAAGCCTCTGAGCAATTGTAACACATAGGAAATGCCAGAAAACGTCATTCACATGAACTGCTTTTGCAGGTGGAGTTATTTGCACTATTATTTTTCACAGCTGAATATGTCCCCTTCAACAGGAGCTGAAGAACGATGTCAGACAATCCCATGAAGTCCTCTTTCAGACTGACTTGCCTATTGTACCTCAAAATTTCTGACAGTACAATTTTTTATCCTGTTAACTCAAAGGCTCCATAATGCATCCAGCAAGTAAAGTACTGGTCAGCCACATCGTTTGTTGTTAATTCCATGTACTAAAGGGTAGAAAGTCATGTCTAAACCACTTTACTGTTAATCCCCTGCTGCTGCGAGAAAAGCTGGCTTCGTCCTTAGGGTGTGGACCCTTTCTTTGACTTACAGGCACTTCAGCACTCAGCATCATTACTAGTAGTTTACAGAAAGGAGGTCTCCAAGTTTTTTCCTTGACCAGAAGGCCTGCTGGCTTAACAGGAGGGCCTCTGAGGGCAGTGTGATGGAAAAGACAGAAGGAAAGGAGAGGAGAGGGGAGGGGAAGGGATCTCTTATTATTTACTCTGGGCAGGGATGGAAGAAAAAAGTCTGAGGCTCCTAGAAGAAAGAGACAGGAGGTCTGTTGTGACAAACAGGTGAAGAAGATGCTGATAAAGTATAAGGAAGTAAAATAAAAAACAGTATACATGGAGCCTGGTGATGCCACCACGGACCACCAAGAAACACCTGATGCAAAAAGTGAAATACCAACAGTTCCCAAGTGACAGGCAGAGAAGTGAGCCCAAAATAACCAACATTAAAGCAAAATTCAGGCTTGTCAAAGCGCTACCAACAGTAAGAGAAGAAGAGCCACGTGCAGTCAACTAGTTGTTCCAAACACCTAGAAGTGCCAGCTGGCGTCTTCTGGAGGAAGCATCCATCAGCAAAATGATAGCTTTTTTTTCTTCTTCTTCATTGACCATAGCAATATTTGTCCAGGTATTTGCTATGTCTTTTATATGAATATTAGTCAAGAAGAGGAAATCAGTCCTAAATCGCCCTGTACAAAACCACTTATGGCAGCATCTCTCTTTCCTTTTTCATAAGGAGACATTGGAAGCAGAGAAGGATTTCCAATTGGAAGAGGTGGTGTTACCAAAGAAGCTGTAGATAATGAGGAAGGAGTTGAGAAAGAAGAGTAATTGAAAGGGATGCCTCCAGCACAGTTCAAGATTAATGTTCCTCCTAGTTTATCTCGTATTTCTTCCACGGATGATTTTCCAGCTTATTTGTACAGTTGACACTGGAAGTAAAGAGCTTGTGAAGCACAGAAGAACTCCACACAGTCTGCTGAATCCTTGCCATCACCATTTCAACAGAGGGGGAAAAAGATGACCTACCTGATTCTCCACACGTTTGCGCCAGGGTAAATGAGAAGTTAGATGGATTGTCTGGAAGGAGGTGTTACCGCTGCTGACCAGCATTGGCCAAAACAGGCCACATTTGTGCCTCATCTGACGGAACTGTGGGTGTGCAGCTGTAAACTGGGGAGCAGCTTCACTCCTTGTGGAAGAGTTGGTGTTGGGGGACTGAGGGGTGACCTCTTGCTGCAGTGATTTCTACACTGAAGGGAGTCTGCTGTGGTGAAGGTCTGATAAGTCACGATGTACTTAGGGTATTCAGAATTACCTATTGTGCTTCTATTTGCTGTTAACTTCCTGTATCTTAGATGTTTGTGTTGACAGTGTTGTTTGCAGTCTTCAGTCCTTTAAGAAAAACTGTTGTAATTAACCAATGATAACATTCAACTGTTGTTTTACTTTCAAAAGCTGTGCACCTGACTTAGAGAAGCTGCACAGGAAGGTTTTGGCTTCATCCAGAGGCACCACTAGAGGCGATTGCCTTGCAGGGGACTGCTGTCCAAAGGGTGAGAGTAAATTATTAACTTTAAAGTTACTTTTTGATTTTTGTGTGCTGTTTTGTCTTAAGAGAAGCCCAATTTGGGGAACAAGCTCATGTTTTAAAATATTGTAATATTCAATGCATAGAATATTATCTGCCAAGCACTATACTCCCCTGAAAAGAGAATCAGTGTAACAGGTGACCAGAACACTTTTCATGATGTGATTCACCTGAATTCAGACAGATATTCTGAAGCACTGTAATGGCAGAACACATTCTCCTGCCTGACCCTTCTGGTACCTTTCACGGTGCTTTGTCCAGTTGTAAATGAAGCAGTCAAAGAGAACATCATCATCTTTCTTGTTAGCAAATCTCCCGTTCCAATATATTTCCCTTTAGGACTCTTCTTCACTCTCTACTTTCCCCTGTTTATTTTCATCTCATTACTTCTGTTTGCATTTTAGTTTAGCTTAGCAGTCTTCTGCTCACATTTTTTCCTTCCATCCATCTTCATCTCTTGCTGTGGCATCAGTGTCATTGTTTCTGTAGGAACCAAACTACAGCTGTGTGGGATATTGAGTGAAATTCAGGGTTTGAACATCCCTCAGTCCCACCGCTGAAGGGAACGTACCTTGCTGCTCAGGTCTGTTTGAGTATAAAGGGATTACATTACGCTTGCCAGAACTTCTCAGATACCTTATAGACGTTTCTTTCTCTTTATTGGAGGTCCAAGACTTCCCACTTTCCCTCTTTTCTCCAGTAGCAATGCCAGAAATGTTATTTTCTCTCTGCCACACAAGGTTTAGCCATCTATCTCTTCTTCCATGTGAGATTTTAAAAGGTACCTTTTCCCCTTCAGCTTTCTCTGATGTCCCCTCAGGTAGAATTTGATACAAGTTTATACTGATGCTGACATTTTTTAATTTTTCAACCAACTTTGAATTTTTGCACTTCTGAATTTGTGCTTGGAAGCTGTTAAAATCTTGCCCATTTAAAACAATAAGCTAATACATTATTTTACTTATTTAACTGAAATAATAGAGAATTTGAATGTGAAATTTACTTACGTGTAGCAGATTGGCACAAGGCTTAACGTTCACCAGAAATCTTATGTATGTCCTCTGATTTACTGCAAATCACTTCTCATTTACACTGGAAGTACAGATAAAATCAGATCCATAACATTGTGATGACTGTAAGTGGTCTGTTTAGCTGCTTTGTTACAGACGGTTGAATCAAATCATTTTAGAAATCCCATACCAAAAAATCATATGCACTTTCTCTCTTTCACTCTCTCTCCACTACTGTGCATTTTCTGATGATTTGAGCAAACTCAGTGTGCTCAATTTGGCCTGTTATTTTGTCATTGACATTGATGTTTTATTTACTGAATTACATTTGCTGTTTGAGGCCTCCTGTATTTCCAAAACGTTTTCTTCAAGTCTTGCCTACATTAAACATTCTCCTTTCTTTTTCTATAAAGCATTTCATGATGTGCTGATCCGGTAGGAAATTTACTTGTAAAGTCTGGCAGGAGCTGCCAATACTCAGGGCTTTTGGGGCAGCAGTGCAAACTTTATTGTGAGAGTTATCACATCTCCTTTCTATTCACCTGCTGTGTTTTTATGACTTAGAAATCACTATGCCTTGTTTATGATGGCAGTTTATTATAGGGTAAGAATATACCAAAAATATTTTTTCAATTACTGAAATAAAATACTGAAGATTCTGCCTAGGGTATGGGTTAAGGAGAAATGGGGGGAATGTAATTCCCCTTGAGGAACCAATGCAATTAGTTTAATAAATAAAGGGAGTGCATTAATTAGATTAATAAATTAGGAGAGCTGCTATTTGTCAGCGGTTGATTATAGCCAACTTTTTGTTTGAGTATTATTTGGTCAGGAAGGGCAGGTGTTTCTGCAATATGAATTACTGTTCTTCTTGATTTAAAGAAATTTTATTTCAGTCTTCAATATCTTTCTACTTTGAACACAGTCAAACAGTTATCTGAGTTTTACAAATTCTGAGTTGTTTCCTGGGTTCCCAAAACCCAATATCTGAATATCGTGTACAAGGATACTGCACAAATATTCATACAAATTGTATTGCTTTCTCTTATTAGATGTAATGGCCCACTGTTAACAAATAAAATACCCACAATTGCTTTGCCTAATGCATTATGCACAACAGGGCAAATTCTGTGCAACCCAGGCCATTTGGTACTTCCAGCTGGCCAAAATATGGTGACTTTTCTGTGTGTGCAGTGCCCAGTAAACCAACGGATTGGGTACTTTGTGGTCATTGTCAGTGAGCGCTGGCGCAGCCCCATAGACAGGCTGCAGACATGCACCGCTCAGGTGAGCGGGTGAACTAGGGACAGTTTTGGCTTAATTAACATTGAGCTGAACCTCTCAGCTACTCTCATGTATCAGTAAGTAAATAACCAGGGAAACGCCCTTACGACATAAGGTAAGCTTACTCACATACCAGCTTAGACGTACATTTGAGTACAGATTAAATTAAATGCTAATACATAGCTACTGAGAAATCCATTTATTTTAGCACCAACAAAATGTGAGTCATTACCAACGTTGATACTTAAAATACTTTTTTCAGTAGGGGGGGAAAAAAAGATTGTTTTCAGGAGTGTTCCTTCTCATGTTTGTGTTGTGCAACTGAAACACGTCCAAGAAATAAGTTATAAATACACAGTTTTCCCATAGCTGTTTATTTCTGAAATTCTACAGCTGTGATCTGTGGTCAAAATATCAGCTGTGTGTAGAGCACTTGCTGGGGGCTGGGGAAAGCAGTGAGCCTTTGTGAGGGTGGCCCAGGAAGGCTCCATCCCAAGGAGATGAACAAGAAAGAATGAGGTGCAATAAAGTTTGAGTGTAAATCATATCAGTGCGATCTGCACTCAGTATGCTGATCTCCTTGACCTCGCCTCTTTTACCCTCTGCAAAAGGCACCCCTCCCAAAAATCAATGTGAAAAAGACCAAGACACACCAAATCACAGCATGTGACTTTGTTGCTTTGTTAACCTGGGAAGCATCAGCTTGAAGCTGTGGTCTGTTTACATTCTCTGGGAGTTTTTCTGTTAGTGGTATAAATTAACCCATTCCTCTGGTTGGTACTGCCTTTTTATTAAACATACTGCTCACCATCAGTTGCTGGCAGTGCTAGTCTTGCCTTCCTACTGCATTGCTACTTGGCCAGTAGGAATTAAAAAGCCATAGGAATATGTAATTTTCCAGCCCGGTTTGCCACCTGTAGTAAATAGGGAGTCAGGGTGCTGATCCAGGAATGAGCTTGATGTTTCATTTTCACCAAGAAAATACAAAAATATAAAGAAAATCCTATACGATGAAGTAAACGCGGCACTTAGTTTGGATGGCATAGGCACATAAAGATGTTGTAGCTGTAAAAACCATTATCTTTTAGCAAACAACAGTCGCTCATCAAATAAGACAATGATTTTAATGAAGAATCACAGATAAGGATACAGCAGCACATTGATTAATGCACACAGCAACTTCTCCTGAAACATGACTGCATTAGGTCTTTACTCTTTTGCGATGATACGCAAGCTGTAATAAAGCTTTTACACTTATTCAGTATCATGAATAGTATTAGCAGAATGATCAGAGTTTCTAGTTGAAATGGATGACTATAGATGCTGGACTTCTTAAAGTTCTCACTGTTTTATATATACCTACATTATTATTAGACAGAGATAAACAAAGAAAAGAAATGTCCAGGAAAGAACTGAGAGGGGAAAAAAGTGAACAACCTGTTATTTTTGGTTATGGTGCAACATAACTTGGCTACATTGTAAGGTGATTAAGAAGTGCCTAATTTAATCCACAGCAATATACAAAAACACACCATCATGTCATTTAGCTCTGTTTGGCTTTTGTAACTGTGCTTTAGGAGAAGGGAGTAAAAATCGGCTAGTCTTTACAGCTGTACTGATTTATTTTTGAATGCAGGGCTATTGTTAAATATTAAATGATTATTTTTTTCTTTCTTTGGATCTAGACCATACATCACACTTTTGTAATGAAAAAAACTATGTAATTCCTGGGGCAACACGTCCCCATTTCCCCTTGTAGATTTTTCTGATCATTGAACCCTGCAATAAAACGGTCCCGTGAACACCTGTTTGACACATGGAGGGCGCAGTCCATGTCCCGTGGTTTGAAGCACTGAAGTGGAGTTGCTGTGATCTCAGCAGAATTGGGTAGGGCAAAACTTCTTTTAAAGGAAAGTTAAGATCTAGAACCTTAGAGCTGGAGAATGATCTTAATTTAAAATCATCTTCCTGAAATCAATTACTCTTCAAAACTACTCTTGCAAGTTACCAAGCAGGTTTATTGTATTGCACATGCAGTTACATTTAAGAAAGGTTGTATTTGCTTGTATGAGTAAAAATGTGCAGTATGAGGCTTCTTGTTTTGATTATCTTTTGACCCGCTGGCTTACCTGAGATGAGAGAGAGAGAGAATAATGCAAATGGCTGTGAGCTCGAGCGTGCTGCGTGATGTGTGAAGGAAGCACGGAGCACATGTACTTTGTTAATGTGGGTTTCTCAGTTAGTAAGCCAGCGCATATTAGTAATACCATCATTCAGGGCTAATTAATGCACCATTATGGTCTTCTAAAAGGCTTTTGCCAGTGTGATACTGAGTGCAGGGGTTAGTATTTGTTCTGGAAATGTTTTATTATTATTGCTTTATTGTAATTTGAAAGCTGATTTGGTGTCTTGAATTGCACTCGCGCCCCCAGAAGCATTGCTTTAATTGGAAATATTTGCAACTAAAAATAACAGACATAAACCATAAATGAATAATGTGTAGTGGGCCATTCTCTAATCCTATAAAAGGATAGTTTTACTGAGATTAGAGACATCCAGATGTGGCAGCTTGGTTGTTCTGATCAAGAGTTTGTCCCCAACTCTGAGGGGCTGATCTACCCATTCCACTTTCCCAGGCCTGCTTAGGGCCTTGTGGGGCATATGCAACTTTTGAGGATCAGATCTGAAACTCTTCCCAAGGAAGATGCTTTTGGAGAACATCTGTTTTGAAAACACAAGGCATGTGCAAACCAGAGTAAGACCAAGGTCATCTGAAGTTTAGCTTTCCTCTACCCAAGAGCTGCCTGTAGTGATTTTGCTAGCTTTATTTTCATCTGGTCCATGCATAGTAAAAATTCTGCTCATAAAGCGATCACAAAAGTTGTTATGGCCCTAAAGAATGCGGCTTAAAGCAAATAAGTGCTGTAGTTTCCAGATTCCGTCCCTAATTAGTAAGAGGGGTCAAGTGTCAGGTCCATCAGTGAGCTGTAGTATTTCGGTTTTCCATCAGTGAGGGCCATTCATTTGAGAAGACAAAGAGACTGAGAATTTTCTTTATGACTTTGTTCTGGTTGTCTTTTCTCTTCTCATGTTGTTTCTAGCTTTTTCCTGATAGCTTAGCTTGTTTTTTTGAAACTAGTCTCTGGATAATACTTTAGTGGACTCTTAAATCACCATTTTTTTCTGCTGCTTGGCAATATAGTGCCTTCCTTTCCATTAACCTACTGCCTGATTACACCAACTGTCTGAAATGCAGTTAGAATGACTCTTTGCGTACGATCTTATCTGACACTAACATCTCCTTCCATTTTTTAATCTCATTTTAAGCACGTGGAACTATTTGAAGTTCCTTTTGCCCCTTTTATCTAGATTCCATTTTCTTAAATGAAATCATCCAGCTTCTCCAAGGGGAATAGTTTAATTGTTCAATGTGCATGATTTGTAGTGACCTTACAATTGTGCAGGACCACAGTCCGTGGTGTTCCATGCAAGTGATCAGAAGGGGCCATGCTCGCCTTTGAAGTGGGGTAGCTTATTAGAAAAGTAATAAGTTGTATCAAACTTTCTTTCCAATTAACTGTGTCCTTTCCACATAAGCGTGTTCTTTGTGTTGTGGATTGGGGTTTTTTGAGTGAAATTTACTGCCAAACCTAAGTTTTAACCGACTAGTAGAAAGTATTTTCATTCCAACCACCTATTGATTCATCTAAGTTCATAGCTGAATAGTCATAACTTAGAAGATTTATAGAGTTCTAGGTGTCCAATTTATATAGCTTATTTGTTTTACAATAAGGGCGCTCTCCCCCCCGCCCCCCCTCCCCCCCGGTTTTGTTCCCTCTGTTCTGCTTTACTTACTAAAACTGTGACTGGTATTCTCCATTGCTTCCATGGGACCCATCGTATGATTTGGCTTTGTATGGTTTTGATTTAATCAAGAGGAAGATGAAAGTGGGTGTGCATTACTTTCAACTCCTTAGCCATTTTGCCATCCATCTTAGTCAATGTGTGGTTGCCCAGGACACAGCATTAATGATAGCTGTCAAAATAATAGTCAGAAGGTTAAAGGTCAAGAAAAATATGTAAAAGACTTCAGGGTAAACCAGATGATAAAGTAACTCATTTAGGCCATTAAATGCTAGCATAGTATGGACTTGATGGGTTCATGGGTTACTAGAAGCAAGAAGAGTAAATGGGGACATCTTCAAGTAGTTTACTCTTGTTAAAAGATGAAAAAAGATGATAATAGCATTACCAAACAAGCACACTAAAGGCAATTTTCTTAATTACCGTGCTGACCCAGCAGTGCACAGAGAGAGGTCTTGTTATTAGAATGAGAGCTTTTACTTTCAAACAATATTAACCCTTCTCGGTACCGCATGTCTTAATTAAGAGTATTCCTGGAAGTTCTGCAGCTGTCAACATTTTTACGTTCCTCTTTGGGTTTGCAAACCAGTGGGTCAAGAAACAAGCCATCACAACTGTCTGCATCGTTTCAGTGGCCTTTATTTCATTTTAGGTCTTTTTTCCAATAAAGCTATGACTCATATTTATGAAAGGGGCAAGCCTGACGAGTGAACTTGCCTCTTACTATATGTATTTGTACATTGTACTTGTATTTTAGCAGTCCTTAATGTTAACTGATTGAAGAAGAGCCTATGTGATCTCACACTACCCAGAAGAATGCTATCGAAACAGACGAGTGAAGTTGTCTTCCTTTCCCTTATTTTTCAGCAACACATTTTATTTAGAATTGTTTAGAAAACATAATTGACTTATTTTCCAGAATAATCTAGGTAGGTAAGAATATAAAGTTCTGGGAACTATTATACTTTTCTTGAACAGTGAAATTCCATAGAAAACTAGAAAGGTTTATATATATAAATAAAGTTTTTGAATTTCACTATCTGCAACAGTGGGACATGAATTAATGTCCTGAAGCACTTAACAAAAAATTCTATCGAGATTGATGTGTTTTGTACATGTCTGTCTTCTGTTACCTAGCTGGCCATGGATAATGAAGGCTTCATCCAGGCTCTAAGACTTTCCAAAATGTTGACAGTCTTTCATGCCAGAGAGGCTGCTGTTTTGGCTGGTTTCTTAATGTGTCCTCTCAGTAGCGTTACTTTAGTTTGAAGTGGTTATATGTCAAGCTCAGATATTTTCTTACAGTCATTGTGCTGTAGTTAGATTTGGTGGAGAGGAAGTATAAATCTTGGCATTGGCAAATGTCATAGGCAGAGTCGTCTTCTGCTCTTACAACATCAAAATAAAGATATGCAGATAAAGAAGACTTTAATGAGAACAGTGGGGTATTACTGAGAGGATCATTAAAGAGAAAAGAAGCAATAATTTGCAATTTTCTGAAGTTATGTCATTGCACTACCGTGATGAAATCACAGTACCATGTAGTAAAATCAGTTGTACTGAAAGCTTCAGGAAAGTCAATACTGCTACTGTGATCATCATCCATTGCTTTGAGAAGGCACTTAATTAGTATTGATAACTTGGAGGGAGAGGGAACCAATAAATCTCAAGGCAATGACTGGGGCATCTAGAGTGCCGTGCTCTAGAGCATCTTTCTGCTTACATCTTCCCTTTTGCCTCCCATCTGCTGTCAGAGGACTTTTCAGTGACTGTCTTTCAAAGTGGCATGTCAAGCAACCTGTTCCCCGTCTTGGAAGCTAGGAGAATTGTTGGTAGTGTGATAACAAGGAGACAAAAAAAACTATCAAGGAATTGGATTCATCTCCCTGTACTTTCTCATCTGCTTTCTCATCTTGTCTTTTATTGATGTTTTGGTCTAGGGCAGAAGGAAATACTCTAATTTTCCCAACTTACCACACATTGGTTCAGTTTATGGTGATTGTGGTGAGGGGAAAAAATAGATTCCTTCTGAAGGAAAATGAACCGGCAGCTGAGCGCCAGGTACCCACCAACCATGTGCCAGCCCCCTGTTGGGAAGGAAAGGTCCAAACTAATGACCGTTCTTCACTCAACTTAAAACTACGTAAGTGGTAGGGGAATTTGCTCCAAGGAACCAGATAAAATCTAATTCAAAGTAACCCCCCAAAAGTGCATGTTCTGTAGGTGTAGAGCTCTCAGCACGAACTGTAGTAATCTCTGGATCTGTTCTTTTCACACCAAACTTCTTGCTAATGTAGGCGAAGCCTAGAGTCAAGGCGTCTAATCTAAAATGATTGTCTAAACTGGACTATTTTTTGTGGCACTTGGTAATTATTATATTATTATGAATCAGCAGTATATCATACTAATATACCAAATTCTATTTCTGTTAGTACTGTAATATCCCTAACAATCCCTACTAATGTCACAAAACTGCTGGGGTTGGTGCTGTAAAGACATGTAGTAATTTTGGCAAAAGCTACTTGAAAGAGCTTACAGTCTCCCTCAGTGCAATAGAGTGAAAAGCACTGAAGGGAGGGGGTTTTATCCTCACTTCCCTGAGAGACAGTTAAAGTGATTTGTCCAAAATGAAGCAGAAGGTAGAAAGTAGAACTAACATTTGAACGCAGGTACCTTGAAAATCATTCCAGTGCCTGGCCAAAAGACACTGGCAAGCTGGTTTTCTGTGGACTTGTAACACGTAATTGTGCTGCAGTGATTAGAAAAAAACCCCTGTGATTAACATAAAGCAACAAATTGTGGTCACGTTTACACTATTTGTAGGTTTACAGCAGAGCATTGTATTCCACTGTTATCGTGAATTTAAAATCATATATCTTCTGATGTCTGTTTTGCAAAAATTGTTAGCTGACCAGGCAAAGAACATCTGAATGGCTAATGGAAACTTTCTCTTCCCCCTAAATGGGGCAGTTGTCTAATTTGTTTAGCTAAACTACATTAGCCATACTGAAAGTTTTATTATCACAGTCAAAAGCAGGAAGCAGGGAACGAACATGCTGTATTTTTAAAATTAAAGCAATTTTGAAAAACAAACTCAGTTTCTTATTGATTAGTTCAGTTGTTAGATTAGAGGCTCATTACTTTTAATAATAGGATAACAGTAGCTAGAAATGGAAAAGATCTATTAGATCTTTGAGTCCATGCCCATTACAAGGGCAGGATATAGTCAGGTATATGTGGATGGATGTATCAAATATTAAATTCACATGACACAGTAAATCCTTTGTTTCCTTCACAGAGTGCTGATGCTAAGAGCTTTGACACTGAGCTGTTTACTCTTAAAAGCAGCTTCTGAGCTACCTTGTGGCCAGCTCTTAGGCAGATGTTTAGTTGGGAGAGAAGGATCCCAGGAGCCCGGTGAGGAATAAGGGCATGGCTTGGCCTTCTTTTCCCTCCCAGAAGCACGTTTCAATGTGCACTCAAACACATGCAAGAGATTCCTCTGCAAGACTGAAGTCCTGCTCCAAAGTTTGGTTTTGAGAGTGATACATTGGTTATCTGTAGAGCTTTATGATAAAGGGCCTCCCTCAACACTTAATTTCTAGTGAGTGCTCCAAGGACCACACCTCAGCGACTTGCATAGCCACTGCCTTTTTCTGTCCCCGCCGGTATGGAATTGCTGTTTCAATGTGGATCATTACAGTGAGAGGAGCAGAGAGACTGAGTGGTGGTTCCTCTTCACTCCGCAGTGGCAGTGGGGTAATGGGGTGACATGAGAGACCAAGGTGCCAAATCCATTGGCATGCTAGTTTTTTGTGCACAGTGCAGCAGCTGCCATGGAGACATGGAGAGTCAGGTGAGATGTGCAAGAGGAGAGTGCATACCAGATGAATCATTTTTCCCATCTGCTCAGCACCTGGTTTCAGGTAATTGATCTTAAACCACTCCATCTCTCTGCACATAAGTTTTGTAGCGAACAGGCCTATCTGGAATTGCAGTCCCCTTCCCCTCGGAGCCAATCCCCTTCCCCACAAACTCGGGTTGTGTTTTATGCTCCGTGATATTTATGGGGAACGTATGAAGGTTTGTGGGGTTTTTTTTGTGAATGTTATGCAAAAGGGAGTGGGGGTGGAGGTCTTATTTCACATGTCCATGATTTAGCTTCTGTGAAGCTTCGTAGATGAGGAAACCGGAAGGTTTTCCCAGATGTATAAAAATACCCACTCTTAAGAGACTGCTTTCAAGGCAGTCAAATAAATTTATTGGGCATATGGGGGTCATATTGACTCATCATGGTTTTTTTTTTTCATTTATTCCTTGCTCTACAATTATGATGGCGGAGAATGGGAAGACCTTCAGCTTAACGGATTACTTCTTTCACTGCTGTATCTCCAAAAAAGGGAGACTGAGGGCATGAAACAGTTGTATTAGAATGAACTGTTAAGAAGCAGTAGTGTGGTTAGTTTTTTCAAATATTAGCTAAGGTCTGTACCAAATCCTACAGTTCACTGGCACTGTTAATACTTATGTCTGTAAGCAGTCCTTTTATCTTCTCTAGGACTCCAGTAAATCTACCCATGTGAGTAAGGGAGCAGCGTTCATTTACTGATACTGCTCAAACAGGTGAGGAGGCATATTAAGTTCAATAAGACTAGCCTTGTGCATAAAGATTAATCATGTCACTAAGCATCTGAAAGATTTAAGGAGAAAGTCAGGCCTTTTTGATTCTGTCCTCATATTGATTTTGGGGAAATTGCTAAATTTAGAGCAATTAGATACATTGAAAGTAATTAAATGCAAAAGTGCTGTAGCAATTAAAATGGGAGTCCAAGCTGCATGTAGAACAGTTCAAACATTTTATGGTGTTTCTTGATTTCCTTACAACTGCAAGAGTTTTTCCAGATTGACTCCTTCTGGACTTATGCAACCCCCACTTTGTTTGTTAAAATTGTTCCATGGTACCCCTCAGCGGTTTCTGCTATAAAGTAAAATCTGTATTTTTTTTTTAAAAAGTAAGTATGGATGTAATAATTTTAAGTCACAGTGCACTGCACATGCCCAGAAGAACCTCGATCACTTCCAAATTCAAGGACTAATAAAAATTGGAAGCACTCCAGTAATTTTAAATTACTTTGCACATTGAAGAGTGATTTAAAATCATTGAACTGATTCAATTTTTTTTATATATGCACTTCAATTTGGAAGTGAGTCAGACGGACAGCAGCACGTTGAAGAGGTTCGAGACATATTGAACTAATTTAAACATTTTTAATTCAAGAAAGAGAGAAAGGAGGAGTAATGAGGTTCCTAATAGGAACCCGCTGAACACCGCCCATTTACTGCCACTGCGTGGTTAGGAGTAGGATGATAAAACAGTGAAGGAGTGACCAACATGATTAGCGGACAAGGAGTCCACTTTTTTGGTATTAGTGTGGTAGTGAGATAAAGGACCACCAGAGCTGGTGGGATCTGGACAAAGCCTTGTGGTTATGCTTAATTTATTACTACTATTGTTTTCAAAGAGTTTTACACAACTGTGGATTTTGTTTTTCCCTTTGCAGACCTGGCTGACAAAGAGGGAGGACTGACTGGCTTAGGGAAAAATACACACACATGTGCATACGTGTATGCATATGTGTATGCAAAATATAGGCAATGTATAATTTGGCTTCACAACATTTGCTACCTGAGACTGGTATATATATGTAGAAAGAAAAAAGCTGTCATATGGAACTGCCTGACAGCGTGTGAATATTACTTCAGCATTCATGCACTTGTGCATAAAATTAAAGTAGGAAAAGGCTTCTTTTTTGCAAGACAAAGACACAAGGACCATTCTGAGGTTAATGCTCTTAAAGTTCCAGAGTCCACATTTTGCAGAAATAACAAAACAAAAAAAAGAAGTGGAATTTTCTCATTAATAAGTCGCTGTGGTTCTGCATAACATATCTAGTGGGGATGTGGGATATTGGTATCATAGTTGGGTTTTTTTGAACAGATGAAAAACTAAAGCCTTCATGTAGAGGGTGCAGGTAGAAGGGGATTAAAAAAAAGAAAAAAGAAAAAAACCCACCCCAACCCAAATACTGGCATTCTAAAGAGATGGTACTTTTTACTTGACTCTTCATGCAGAAACAAACACATTTGTCTGTTTTGACAGGAATCAAAGGGAAGAGTTAAGAGTGTTCTTTTGAACACTAAATCACCTTTTGAGTAGGATTTTGATTCAGGGGTTCTGTCTTAGTCCAAATTTGACATGGTCAGCAACAGTCTCTGATTCAAGTCATAATTTAAAAAAAAATGAGCTGAGATAGTGTGCTCAGAAATCCAGTAGAAACATAGAAACAAAAAGATGGAATTTCCTCTTTGCCCTCTATCCTGCCTTTTTCCTTGCATCAAGGGAATTTCACTGTGGATATTAGTAGGTGCCATTAAGCCAAAATCCCACTACAAACACTACAAATCTTACCATGTATCTCTGTGTTTCCATAGAGCTTCTTGCTGTGGCTTATAGTTGGAGTAAACTCCTAGCGTCGGTTTTCACTAGAAAGACAGGATACCCTCACACACAGTCCAGTACATTTGCATCAACTGACTGACTACTAAAATGGACTTAGCAGCCATTGCGGACCTGTTTAACTTCATGTCAGCTGGGCTGGGGTAAGCTTTCTTCTAACCCTGTATTTAACAGTGGCCAGCTAACAAGATGTGAAAGCCAGTTTTTCTTTGCAAAGCTACGTTTCGCTTCTGTGTTACCTTACTTGACTCCTTTAAGGTGTGCTCTAACATGACCTTACTTTTAGTGGTAAACCACTTGACCACTGAGCGTCTGTAACCACAGAAAGAGGAGGCAGGATTGCCTTTTCATATAAAATATTTGTTCCTTCCCTCAAGAGATGCTTTGCGTTCTTACTGTGGAAATCAGAGGGCCTAGCTGCTATCATATTAACTTGTCTCCATGTTTTTCCAACACTTTGTGGACATAAAAATCCTTTTACTTCCAGCTATAAAAAGGTCTTTCCGGAAGGACTGAAATCTCCCCTAGTTTTCCGGATTGCCAGCAATTTCAGATTTCTCACTGTCTTTCTTTTTGCTTCTCACTTTGTGAATTTCAGTTTGCTTTTGTGCTTTTCACTGGTTTATCAAATCTTAACAGTATCCACCTACCTTCAGCTGTGTTCAGCAGTATCCGTCAGTTCCCAGTTAGGAACATGTTATTCCCCATGGTACTTGTGACAAACCAGAATCCGAGGCTTTAAGTAAGAGGAGGGTTTTTGTAGGCTGAAGATGTATGTCATGTTGAGCTCATCCATGGCTACTGAGGAAGAGATCTCTGATGTTCAGGCAGTAGTTAACTTTTCTTCTTCTGCATGGGTTTGGATGTGAGCAGGGAAACCTGGTACAGATGGCCAGCACATGGGGACTTGAGATCCCTTGGTAGAACCCAGATGATGAGTAAAAACTGAAGATTAGCCTTAGGCAGCCATGGATCACCCCTTCTGATCTGTGTTGCAACTTATGCTTGGCAAACGCCAACTTCAGAAGGCCATGTTGCTGTTTATCATTCTGTTTTCATTCATCATGAGCAGTTTTTGATCCTGAGTATGTCTTTCATGGGGTGATTTCCAGTTCTCTTACCATCTTTTGTTGAGCTCCCACGGTTTTGATGATATGTTATTTTCATTTATATCAAATAAGATAGCCTCTCAGGCACTACCATAATTATTGACCTATAATGGCCACTTTACTTGAAGGCATCAGGCGAATTTTGCAGTCCAACAAAATACAAAGGAATGACCCATTAACACAGGCCACAAATGCTAAACATTTAGTGAGGGAATCCCCCACCCTCATGAATCTCATCACCACACAGCAACCGGATACTTGCCTGGCTTATGCATGAATTCTTGCTTTTGCATTCTTCTTAGAAAGATTATTAATGTTGTCACTTAAACAAACAAAAACCCCACACTGAAAACCTATCCTACGTGTGCACAAAGCTCACTCCTGCCCTTGACAGCATTTGTTCAAAAGTAATACAAATATCTGGCCCTTAAAGTGGATTTTTCCCACTCAAAGATAGCAGAGATAGCATTGTCAACCCACCTTTTAAAACTACTTAGGGTTTCTTTAAGAAGGTGCTCTGTCTTGCAGAGGCAGCAAAACAATGCAGTAGATATGGTGGCTATTCATTTTCATTTAGCAGATAAATCAATACTCACATAAAGCCTGAGTAACTTGTTGGCACTAAACTATGCGGCCCCATTTTCACTGAAATTTGTCAAGCTTCAAGCATGTGGGCTTTTTTATTTTTTTAAAAGGGGATACATGTTTTCATGTTGGATTACGTGAAACTGATACCAATAATAAACTGTAATAATCAAGTTATTAATCCTCTCCGTATATTCTAAGGGAAAAGGGTTTTCTCAACATAAATAGAGTAGGTAGAAATCAGAGCAAAAAGCCCCACTAAACCTTTGTGTGTGATTGAGAGAGGGCTGTTTCATACTCTGTAGTTTACAGGCGTATGTTATACTGTACACACCGTCTGCAAGCACTTTAGAAAATCCTGGATGCTTAGCATAGTCTTAAATCAGGCATATTGCCAATTGTGGATTAAGTAGAGGATAGCTGGGTCATTTTCCTAGGAGTTCCTCTGCAGTTCAGTCTCTTTTCTTGGTGTTAATGCTTTTACCGCCATTGGGTGAAGGGAGGAGAGGTTTGGAATACCCTGCCCTAGGGCCTCCTAAACTGTACATCTGTCACGGATCATGTCATGGAACAGAAATGTTTGTTTTTGCTCCCATTCATTTCAACTGGCAGCCAGTTATTATTAGAATGAAAAATTAAGCTATTATGCAGTGGAAGCCTTGCTGGCTCTATCAAATTTATGGAGTTAATACAGCAAAATTATCCTTTATAGCGGGTATAAGCAGCTGTATGTATAATGCAGGCCCCTTCTTGATCAGTTCAAATACAAAATGGCAGCCTTGTTTTCAATATGATTGTTAAAGCTCAGTAACAATGTCACCATATTTCAGAAATTTCAAGGGAGCAGTTTCTGGGTTAAGAGTAATGTAGGTGACTTGCTTAGACATGTAAGTCCATCCTCTGCTCTTTAGGAACTGCAGATAATGGTGAGTTGTTTTCAGAAAGGGAGAAATCATAGAATTTCTCAGGACTTCCCCAAACACGTATTTTCAAGTGCCCCTAACTTCTTGTTTACTGGGGTGCTTTTTGGGTCAATTTTTTTTTGTTTTAATAATGAGGGAATTGGCTGTATCTTTTACTAACAAAAGAGGGGAGTGATTTGTTTTATCAAGCTTTTGTATCCTCTTGAGAATCTGGGGTCTCAAAGTCTAATGACTCATACACCCTCAGACATAAGGCATTCACTAGGAACAAAATGCCTGGTGAAAATAGAAGGGTAAGAACTAAGTAAAAGATGAAAGACAAATGAATAAACAGAAGACACATCCAAGAGGAAGAAATTTTGGTAGTACTTGTGTACATGGAGCTGTACTTCCCCCAAGATACTGTTAATGCTAATGCTGTACATAGAGGGCAGTCTGATGTTCTAAATCCAGCTTTTTGCATAGATAAAGAAATTCCAGATCCATCTCAGTATTGCAGACACTTTTACTACAGGGTACCACTGCATTAAAAGAAATGCCAAAAGTTCACCCCTGCTTTCTCCCCTCACTCCAAAAATAGAGCAAGCAATGTGCCCTTGTTGCCAAGAAGGCCAATGGAATTCTGGGTTGCATAGGGAAGAGTGTGGCCAGCAGTTCAAGGGAGGTAATTCTCCCACTCTACTCTGCACTGGTGAGGCCACAACTGGAACACTGTGTCCAGTTCTGGGCTCCCCAGTTCAAGAGAGACAGGGATCTACTGGCGATAGTCCAGCACAGGGCAACAAAGATGGGATTGGAGCATCTCCCTTATGAGGCAAGTCTGAGAGAGCTGGGACTCTTTAGCCTGGAGAAGAGAAGGCTGAGGGGAGACCTTATTAATGCTTACAAGTATCTAAAGGGTGGGTTTAAGGAGGATGGAGCCAGACACTTTTCAGTGGTTCCCAGTAACAGGACAAGGCGTAACGGGCACAAGCTAGAACATAGGAAGTTCTGATCAAATATGAGAAAAAACTTCTTTACGGTGAGGGTGACAGAGCACTGGAACAGGCTGCCCAGGGAGGTTGTGGAGTCCCCTTCTCTGGAGACTTTCAAGACTCGCCTGGATGCAGTCCTGAGTAATGTGCACTAGGCAATCCTGCTTTAGCAGGGAAGTTGGACTAGATGATCTCTAGAGGTCCCTTCCAACTCTGAAATTCCGTGATTCCGTGAAGTTGCCAAGACGGGGTTAAATGGACTATCTGCACTGCTGTGGAATTGTCTTTATAGCAGATACTGCCTTTCTAGCACGTTCTCCAGATGTACTGTTTCCGTGTCTTTCTGGAACATTTGAGATAAACTTGAAAAGAAATAGAAGCAAGTTTCTAGCATTTGGTATTGTGAGTAAACCCGTTTTTGGAACTAAGCAGTTATTCTACAAAAGTTGTATCGCAGGAAGAGAGAATAGGGGAAGAAAGAGCATCTGAGGGAGAGAGAAGAAATCAGATTTTCAAAATTAAAAGAGCTTTGTGAGAAAAGAGATCCAAAGAGATGTAAAGTACTTGAAATTCTGATCCATTCAGTCATTCCTGCCGAAATTATCCTCGTGGAGTTTATCAATCTGTGTGTACCAGTATCATAGGGGGCCAATTAATTGCACTCATAGTTGCCTTTGAGCTATTTTGAAAGTAGGAAGAACTCATTTTCTAAATGGTTTAAACAGCACTACAATCATTACATACAGTTTCTGGCAGATATTGTCTTTATAGGAGATGGAAGGACAGAAATATTGTTACATTTCATGATTGATGATGAATTTTGAAGAGAAACCTAATAAAAAGAAATTACAAGCTAGTAATTAAATACAATATATAGTTATTAAAAATAATATTTTCTGTGCCACAACCCTTATCCAGAAAACCTACAATCAGAATTCCTTCCCAGTATTTAAAAAAATTGCTGTGAGGGGTAATCTTGAGGCAAGAAAGTAAGAAATCCTTGGATGTAACAAGTAAAAGTTGCTTGAAAAAGAAGCAACAATTTCATAAAGAGTGGAGCTGGTGTTTAGAATTCACCGGGAGCCAGGTGTGGCTCATCTTCTACTGAAAGTCCTGGTTAGCTCCAGTCTGGAGATGTTAATAGAAGACAGCTGTGTATCTACCACAATTCTCTGCACCCACCTCCTTTTCTCTTGTTTGAAGCCCTTCTCTGCCAGCTTCCTTGGGAGCCAGGTATGCCTGAACTCTGTTTATCTGTTCTTTGATGTCTCTCTGGGTTACTGGGAAGGTGGTTTTCCTCTGGTGTCCTTCTGGAAGGCTGCCACCCTTGCCTTTGGTATGGGGGAGCTTTCTGGGCAGGACAGGTTTGCGTCTATCTTGGGAGAGCATTGTTTGTTTTGCTGCTGGTTTTTCAGGTCTAGTCCTTGGTAGGTGCTTCTTGGGGGAGCACCAAGCATGGGAGAAGACTCCTACTCCCATTGAGCAGCAGAGAGGAGGCAGTGAATGTTTCCTAGGCCTCTCTGTAGAAATCTGGAAGAACGATGCCCAAATCTGGCAATCTCTGTCAATAGAGATTACTGACTGGCTACCAGTTTCAGTATCTGGAGACCTGTCATCATGTTGTTGCCTTGCGTTTATATGGGAAGACCCATGTGAAAGGAACATGGAGATACTGATTCTGGCTTATATTAAAAAGGCCCTTTTGCATGCACAGGTGTGGTCCAAGGTGTGTGTAAATTTGGCCCTAAAGGATTTTTATGCCTCCCTTAAGCTCCTATCAAAGTTGTGTCAACAGGCTGAAGTGCCAAAGACTGTTAGGCCCTGGGCAGTGATAAGGTGAAATAACAGGCTATGCAGAGAATTTATTTATTGGTGATGGGCAACAGCTATGAAACTGTGTTTGGTGATGCTGCCAACCACAGAACGCAGAATAACTTATTCTCCTTCAAAGGCGGAACATAGGGAGACACTTGCAAGTTTTGTCGCAGGAGCTAATTTCTGCCAATACCCTGACTCTTTTAAAAATATTTAAAATAATGAAAACTTTAAGGAGGTTTTAGATCAATTTGGAAAGATTCACCTACTGAATTGCTCATACTGGCCTCTTCCTAAATTATCTAGGGAGACCATAAAGATTTTGCATTTGAACACTGAGATAGCCAGTTCCTGGGAGGTCATGAGTGCCGAGGAAAGCAAACAGTACATTGATTTTTTGTTAATTTCCCATAATCTAGAATTTGCAATGAAATGGAAGCTGAAAGTATTGTTCACCTTTAGATAGATATTAAGGTCAGAAACTGATGAAATGCATAGAGGAATGACAGTCTTGTGAGTTTTGGAAGTGCATAAATCCTGGGGATTGTGTTACTTCTGGCTAAACATTTTTCTGTTCATCTTGAAGGGATATGTTTTCATTTTAGCCTATTAATCTCAGTATATCTTTTTTTTTGACACAGATCTATTAGGAATTTTAGAGACTACAATATAGACTCCAGATGCTAGGTGTTCCTTCATCTTTTTGGTACACACTTTAATCCATAACAACCAACACATTTATTTTATGAGCCTTCACAATCAAGAGAGTCTTAATATCCTTTCTGGCAGGTTTTCACTCTTTGATTTCACATTATATGGGGGACTGGTTACTTTGAACATACTCTAGAAAGCCTCAAAAGTAACTCCTTTATGGTAACTTCTTTACATCTCTATGGTAAATCCTGTTTTGCTGTTAAAATATGCTCACAAGCACATGTATGGAAGTGTAGCTGCATTATAAGCTGAATGATAACACATGAGATTGTGCGCTGGCAGTCTGTTGTAGGTTGACAAGGTTGACTATTTCGTACAGAGTGACCAAGCCTCATTAGAGACGTCCATCATCCAGGCAGAGCCTCCCTCTCTGTGTTTCATGACAGTCGCGGTACTCAGCAGTGAAATAAAACACATGCTGATCAAACTGCTGTGTTGTCCTGCGTTATCCGTCGGTGCTTGCAATACGTCTCTCCTACAAAACAGCTCCGTCACTGAGATCTGCTGTTATGGTGCATGTAACCATAGGTTGTCTTCTGCTCCTGGAATTTCAGACTATAGATTCTTTATTTTATTTCATTTCTCGGAATGAAATTGAATTCTGTGCTTGTTTTCACCAGAGTGCCTCAATTGATGATGTTGGGGTTACTGCAGACTTACATGAGTGCAACTCTGAACAGATTTGGCTCCTGGCAGGTAGAAAACTTTCGTCCCTTTTTCTTGTCTCCGTGTCTGTGTGTGCCTCCCTATCTCCTTCTGAAAGGCAACTGTTAGAATTTGTAAATCCTACCAGTGAAAAAATGGCATGCAGGGAAAAGCAAAGATGTTTACCCATTGCTGAGCTAGACAAACATCTTTATTTCAGTGATTCAGAAAACAAATCAAATAAAGAAAGAAACCCTCTGATGAACTCCTCCCTTGCTTCCCTTCATCTGGCTCATCTGATGCTGAAGTGAAATACATTTCTACAAGTACAGTCAAGCCATAAATTGAACAATGAATATCTTGTCCAGTAAAGCTCATATCCCAGCTGGGGTTTTCAGCAGCAGCTTGAGCAACATTTCTGAGGGGAAGACCTTTATGAAGGAGATTAAGGAGTGCCCGCGTTCGGCAGGCACTGCCTTTTCCCATATGACTGGAGGAGTAATGGCTGTGTGCGAGATCCTGGCTGCTCTTCTGCAGGCAGAGAAAAAGGGATAGTCAGATTCACAGTGTTTACCCTTGGAAAAGTTTGGGAGTGAGGGGGGCTGTAGGTTCACCTCCCTCTATGGTGACTGGTCTGGGTCAACTGAAATGTACTGGGCCAAGTTTTTGAAGGTGTTTTTCTGCCTTGTTCTCCTACTGCTTGTATCTTTAAAAATCTGCTCCTTTCTGCTGGAAAGTACGTCTGCTGTTTCTGGTCCATGCAAAGGTCATTGCAGAGAGGGATTTTTTGCTGAATTCTGGTCCAGGCTGTAACTTCACCCTCTTCTGCAGTCTCTAGTAGTGCCAGGGGGTGCAGCAGTACCCCTGCGGATCTGCTTGTGAAAGCCCTCTCCTCGTGAAGTGATTTGTACAAGCACTGACGTGAGGTTTTCATATCTGCATCTGTACAATGGAAATGACGTACTAGGCAATTCTAATGTGCCACTCAAGCTGCCATCTTACTCGCTTTGGTACTTCTTCATTCCTCTTTATTGCTAAATAACTGGCATCTGCATCCATATTGGTGGTTCTAAGAGGGCCCCAGGAAAAGAGATAAATCCTGCTGAATTGAATGTTGCATACTAAAAAGAGCCCACACATTGCTGCCCATGTTTCTTTTTGGTTTGGTTGGGGGTTTTTTTTGTTTGTTTTGTTTTTTGTTTTTTTTTAAACCACTTGAATTCTTGCCCAGTGCCTTGGAAGGAGGCTGGATTTGGACTATTGCATTTTCTTTCTCAGTCAAGAGAATGTCTCTGAAATTTATTAGGGTTTTTTCGCAATGATGAAAATTAGAAAAGGAGGGATGCACAGTAACAGGTCCGGTGCTACTTTGAGGCTTTGATGGCTTAAACATATTTTTCTTTTTCAGGTAGTTGTCATCCTCTATTTGGTAGCTGCAAATCCATAACAGCAAATATTTTGGAATTGTAGTGGATTAAGGCTTTGCATGTTAAGTGTAGTGTGCTGAGGATACAGGAGGTCGGGGCTGCCGTTCCTGTATGAGGGAGGGACTGAGCACCAAACTTTAATGTACGTTGTAAATCTGCTGATGTTGGGTTTGACTTCGGTGCCTAAGAAAGAAGCTAAAGACCCAGAGGACCATTGCAGTCTTAAAAGCCTAACATTAGAGCAAGCTACAGATAGAGGAAAGCTGCAACAGAACTAAGAGGAAGAAGGTCTACATTAGATTTTTTTTTCCCCAGTGCTAAGATAATGAAGGTCATTCATGTTAACACTATTGCCCTGAAAATATGGATGGGCATTGCTTTTAAACTTCTTTTTTCCTTCTGTGAGTGGCTTTTCGGTTTAGGGATTGGAAAAAAATAACCAATGTTTCACTGCAGCTATCCCAATATTTTAGGGGGTAGGGGCTTACATGCAGAGTTTAATTGTGTATTCTCTCCACAGGCATACAGAAGCACAGACGTGCAGATAATGTTGCCCACATCTTGCCCTGGCTTCAGGACCATGAGCTAATTTTATAACAATTGACGGTGACTTAAACTAATGTTGCTAGGGTGCTGTCAGTGATGCTGAATAAATAGGGAAGGACTTGAGGAGAACAGCAAACAGCAGCTGTGACGACTTTTGTTCTGAAGCTACCTCTGCATGCCAGATTTTACCCTCCAGGCACAGCAGCAGAGCACGACTCCCACCTGTTATCTCTCACCATTGAGGCTTGCTTCTTTCTGTTTAAGTTAGGTTAAATATTTCCCCTTTTCCCAGGATTCAGAGCTCATCAGCCCAGCTGTGGCACACAGTCTTGAAACACAAAACAGCTGGAGACATAATGTGAACAAAGTTCACCTTTTCTTGTTTACATTTGAAAGCTGCTGCACTGTTTATGGGATGATGCATTTGTTTAAATGAATGTCCAGCTATTATTGATTTTTCCTCTCCTTTCCGCCCCCCCCCCGCCCTTTTTTTTTTATGGTTGTGTCACTGGTTGTCGTGCAGCAGAAATCTCTCGCTTTAGCACACCTGCACACATATTGACTGTGGAAAGAATTAGGCCATGCTCTCCCTCCAGTTGCTGTGGTGAAACTCAGGCATGGATTTACCCGAGAGACCTCGTGGAGTCTCTCTCCTTCCTTTTGGCATCCCCGCAGTTCTCTGTGAGTGTGCACCCCGCCATCGCACAGCACACCAAAGGGTCAGCTGGATGGGTCGCTCCCTTCATTTACCCTCATTTACCCTCTTCCTCCTCTCCCTTTTGCACCATCCTCTTCTCATAGCTATATCCTTCTGGGGTGAAATTCTGGATGAGGGATCAAGAATGGAGGGATAGCAGGGGATAGCAATGGAGAATTTCAACCTCTTAATGCATTTGGAGAACCAGTAGCTTGGGGATTTTGAGGCCTGAAGATACCATTACCACCATCTAGTTTGCACTGCTGCCTAACGCAGGGTGTAAGAGTCTCAGATGATAATTAGTTTTATGCACCCAATAACTTGCAGTGAGATGAAGTTTCAGGCTTAAGGATGGCAGCTAGCAGCAATGGAAATGCAATTTTTGAGGACCTGCTACACCTTTCAGAATTTCTTATTTCTCCTGATTATTTAAAATTTATGCCTTGTTTGGTTTTGAGTTTGTCTAGCTTCAGCTTCAAACTAAGAGGATGACTTTATGTGTGCAATGTTAACACTGATACAAATTATTGCTGTGAACACTTCATTTATTTTTACTGCTTGTCTCAAAAGAAAGCTGTTTGAACCCCTGAATTTTTGTAGGCCTGGTTGAGATAAGAGAGAAATTGCCCTAATGTGCAAGTACAGTGGTTCAGGCAGCAATGTTAAATGTGCTTCAGGCTTAGGAAGCCAAAAAGTAGACAGTGGTGGGATTTAGCGTGTCTGCTTCTAGATGAGGTAAAAACCCCTTGTCTAGAGTCCATCCTGTTTCAGTAAGGGAAAGAAGTACCTCTGCAGGGCAATTTAGCTCAGTATGGGGGATTTTGAAATGTCCATTTCTCTTTAGAGCCTGCAGAGGTGGCCTGTATGATCAGAGTTGGTTAGATGAGGCACTTTTCCATGGTTAGAGATGGGGAAGATCCTCTCTCCCCACCACTGTTGCAGAATAACTTACTTAAAAGGAAACTTTCTTCTCAACTTCTCAGAGAAAAGTTGGCTTATGCCTTAAAAGCTGGGGATTTACGCTCTTTAAAATGTGTGTGGGTTTTTTAATCCTGTCTAATGTAACTATAGATGGTCTACATAACCATATAAATCCCCTGTTATTCTTTGATTCCAGCCAAGACCTTGGCCTTGGTGATATCTGGTTGTAATGAGTTCCACTGAGTTACAGTGAAGCTAATTGTATTTGATATGACTCCAGTACTCAATACAGGGAAAAAACTTGCCAGGGATGGAATTCACCTCCATCCAAAAGACTTAAATAGTATATTGTGCGGGTCTTCTGGACAAACCAACATTTATTCTTAGCAAGCTACTTGTAAGTGTGACCTGTCTCATAGTCTGTTTCTTCTTGTAAGGATAGAGCCTGCTCTCCCAAATGGCTAGCAAGGCAAATGAAGGTTGAAAATACTTCTGGATAAGATACAGGCTGAAACTTCTTCAAGTGTTGAATTTAATCTACAGGGAAAACTTCCCTTGAGAAGCTTTTCTTCTAAAATATTGTGTGTGTGAGTGTTTTCATTTTTTCTTCGGCACTTTTGCACGTCACTTCTTGCCTGGGTTCCAGTCTAATTACAAGCAGGAGCTATCAGACATGTAATTTGGGGAGATATCACCTTTGGGAAAAATTCTTTTTTTCCTTCCTTTTTTTTTTTTTTTTAAGGGTCACAGAGGTTATAGACTTGTAGTGTGTGACACTAGATCACTCATTCTGATCTGTTCCTCAGACCTTTAGAAGTCCATGCTTTCCAGTACATGTTAAAATCTAAAGTTCATTTTTCTTGAAGAAACTTGAAGTTTCTTTAAGCAGAAAACAAGATCACTTCTATCAACCCTGATCTTTTGCAATCTAACTAACAAAAATACACTTCTATGCACAGGAACTATTAGCATTGTCTTCCTGAGGGTTTAAATTGACAGTGTGCATCTGTGTCCTTGTGGGTTTCACATCTTCGAGAATCTTAGGGGATTTTTCAAGGCAGTATGTGGACTTTTCACCATTTTCCTGCTGGCCCAGAACTTGAATACCACAAGAATAATGGGGCTTGCATTATTTTAATCCTCAAACTCATGGAACTATACACAGAGTTAAATAAAAGACAAACCCCGAACATTTGAAGCATAAATATGACTACCCATATATACCTTTTGCTGCTTGTTATTCCTGTTCTTTAACCATGAACATCAGATTCCTGTAAACGTGACAAATCCACGTTCCAATGAAGCCTGTAAAAGTCGTTGAAAGGCCATCTTCTCCTTTGAGTTATAAAGTAACGTAAATCTGGAATAACTCATTTCGCTTAATTTGAATTGCATGAGTTGACATAGGTGTGGCTGAGAGTGGAGGCTGGCTAGCGCTTCCCAACACCAGGAAATCATGAGGTCACACTTGCTTCTTGGTCCAAAGACAGCTTTGTCTTCATTCCAGGCGAAGCCACACCAAAAAAGTGATTCATAATTTATTGTTTCTGCACCTGTAATTTAGTCACAATTAGTGTGCGGGGTATAGAGATGTCAAAATACTTAGAGCGACAGCAGCAGGTTTGATCATTATTGCCTAATAATGTATTACTAGAAAAAATAGATGTAAAAGAAATCCTCTTTCCCCTTTCTTTGAATAAGAATAATATTGTTAGATACATAAAAAGTTACACTGAAACCCTTAGGAAAATTGCTGAGTATTTTTCCAATTCTATTTGACAATTATTTTCTCTATTAGTTCTTAAGCATTTTCATTTCAGATCTTCTCTCCCTCTTTCCTTTCTCCCCAGACAACACTGTGAACAAGTAAATGGAGGCTTTTATAGGAAGAATCATATTAATGAACTAAGTTTCACAGAAATGTAATAAAACAAATCAGACTCAAAAAACTAACTCCAGCCTTCCCATACATCTGCTGCTTGTAGGCTTAAAAAAAAATAATCCCAAATTATCAGCAGTAGTCAATCATCATTATATTTTCAGTGTGGCTCAAAAAGGCTGGGGAACACACAGGGGCGGGGTTGGGGGGCAGCAGGTTTTACATGTTGAGCTGACTTTCCAATGAGGCTAAACTGCGGGTGACTGCACACAGGGACAAGTCGCTGGGCACTGTTCTCAAAGTAGGAGGTAAAACAGCCCAATACTTATCCCAATTATTCTTTGAAATATTACCTTTATAAAAAAGGGAGGAAAAAAACCCCAAACACCACATAAAGGAAGGACAGAGAATGAGAACAGTAAGAGTTGTATAACTGGGGAAATGTGTTGTTTTTTTTCATTTTTATGAAGGCCATTCATGAAATTCTTTCCTGAAATACTGACTAATCTCTCCAAATACTGTTTCTGTGAAAGGACTTGGAATCATTAGATGAGATTTTTCTGAAATGTGGTGAACTCATTGACAAGACTTTTTTTATTTTTTTGTCAATAGAAAGATTTCTTTTTGCTTTGCAAAAGAACTAGAGCCTTGTCTCTTAAGTTTTTAGGAACATGAATAATCCCGCAAGCATTTATACCGTAACACTTTCTGATCTGCGCCAATTCATGCAACTATTGAGGTATAGATGCTGTTGCATCTATTCTGAAAAGTTGTTGTCTATACAATTTCTCACACATTGATGGATATAAATTGGAGATGTATGACCTTATTAATCTATCCTTGGATTTTTCAGAGTGTATTTCTACGTTAATAATAGTTTTCAGAATAGTTTCTTTAAAAATATAATAAAATGTAAAGATTTTAGTATTTAATACTATATTTATTGTAAGTACTTAAATACTTAAATTATTTATTTTAATGAAGATAATTATTTCAATATATCAATTTGAGGACTTGTGCATTCCAAAACGCCTGTCATACCAGATTTTCATAGATTTTTTTTTTTTTTTTTTAAAATTAGCGCAGTGATTCATGAAGCACTACGCTGGGCTGAGCATCCCCTTGTTGTTTTCTTTGGACAAACTGAGAGACAAAAAAAGGCTATTTAATAGCATTTTCCTATACTGGGCAGTTTTCATTATCCCACAATATATTTATGGCATGACAATATAAGATGAAGTAGATTGTATTGGCAGTACCAATGTTAGTAAAATATTCCATTTGTAATATTTCTAGCACTGCAGCCCTTCGTGGTATTGCCAGTGGGATTTTCAGCATGTGCATCACTGACACAAGTCCTGCCGCCCCCCCCCCCCCCCCCCCTGCCCCCCCAGCCCCGAAGTCAGTGGAAATTTTAAATACCGAAATAAGAGCAGACTTTAGCTAGTGAGAACTTTTCAAATGGAAAGTTGAATACAGGACAATTTAAAAAAAAAAAAAAAAGTAAAAAATAAAAAAAATAGTTTGGGTTGTGCTGTCTAATGAAGTTCAATGAATATTCTTAAAGATGTGCAGTTCCACAGTTACATAGCCATTTTACGCTGTCTTAAAGTATTTCTAAAGCTAGATGCCAAGAATTATATCAAATGTGTTACCTTTGCCAATATGGCAAAGTTAATTTAGCCTTTCTAGCATGTCTGCTCTGTGATCCTCTCTTAGAGTCGTAATATTTCTTCCATACTTGCTGGATTCAGGGTACACCACAGACTCTCTGGGAATAAATCAGGATTATATAGAGAAAGTGACTGTTATTTATGAGACTCTTGTTCACTGGCGGAGAAGTTGAAGTGTATGTAGCTGGTACGATGGGAACGGTGAGGAGAAGACCCTTGAGATCGCAGGAGACGTTTTCCTTTTCTCACTTCCCTGCCTGGCACCTGAAGAAGAAATTTGAAGGAAAGCCCTGCTTTGTCTCCGCAGTTTCAGACAGAAGCCGACCCACTGGAGATGCAGGCAGGAGAGAGTTTAGCTGCTGAAGTCAAAGAAATATTTTCTGATTAGGTGTGAACTGATTTTATTATTTTTCCCTAAAGGCTTATAAGTTGACCAACTTTAGGTAACTTTTTATGAAGTACCAAAAGGCATTTATCTAATGCCAGAGCAGCTGCTGACAAATTTCAAGCTTTTATTTCAAAGCATGAAACAGTTAAGTGGTTGGAAGAATATTTTTAAGCATGAGAAAAGCAAAGTAACGTGGAGAGCTGTGCATTTATTTTGAGATGTCTGTAGCCCCAGTTCTCATGGATTTTTACTCGGTGTGGTGATCCAGCCAGTTCACATGATGTTTCCCAGTTTCCACCTCATTTTCTGAATGCAAGTAAAACCAACAAACCCCAAAATCAAAACCCCGGCTCCCCCAAATCTGAATTTAAAACAAAATCCCCACTTTGAAGAATTTCCTTCCAAGTGATTGTAATGCCCTGAAAGCAGTGTTTCAACACGGAAAATGTTGGTTGATCTGCTTTATAGGTGCTGTGTGTATTTCCTGTGCATGCAGAAACAGCAGACAGCTGAAGTTCTGACTTTGGCATGGGTGTCAGACTGCACCGAAAAGGATCACTGCATATGTATGTGGTCAAACTGATTTCATTTGGGATAACTTGAAGAGATTAAGTCCCTCGCTAGCAAGTCCTATGCAAGGCCAACATCCCAATAGTTAAGTATTTTGAGGCTTGGGTATTTATAAAATGAAGCCAGATTTGAGGCTAAGTCCAGGTCTTACCAACACTTACCCAGCACAATTTGTAGTAAAATTAAGCAAGCTTGCAGGATGTCCCCCCATAACTTTCACTTGTGACTAGTTAATTTTGCTGCTCTGAGTTTTAGGAGTTTAGATGAAAACGTGTTAAAGGTTTCCAAAAGCTCACTGGAGTGACTGCTTACTGGCCTTCTGAGATGTCTTCCAGCTGAGCACTGGAAAATCAAGGCTACTAAAATCACTAGGAACATGACTTGGAGCAGTTTAGCTTTCCAGGCCTGACTTTCCTTGCTCTCTGAGAAGAATTTCACTGGGAACGGATTTGCACTTAAAGAAATGAAATTTGCCTAAAGAACTAAGTAACATGTATTTTCTTTTAGGGAACAAACAAAATATGAATATTCAAGACACCCTTGACCCCAGGGGCTGGGAAATTGCTGATGGTGGGCCTTCCTGAAACAGTCTCTGTTACAGAAATTTAAATTTATAAACCGAACACATTCTCTTCATCAATAATCAGGATAATACAATATTTTTAGAAACATTTAGAAAGCATAACTCAATGTAGCGTGATTACTCGTGCTCACTTAACTGGTATTGACTGACAGTTTTTTTTTATCAAATTTGCTACAAACAACAAGAGTGGAGAAAGGGAGAGGCTTGTAAAATAGTGTATAAAACATAGCTTCGGTGCAGTCTAATAGTTGCTTAGAAGGTATAACACAGACTTAACTATCAAACTTAAATATATCTATTGACTCAATGCACTATCAAGGCTGTCTATGAGGAAACAGGCACAATTAATGACACAGCAGTTAAGTTTTGAACATGGTGGTGTAATTTGGATATTCTCTTGATAACTGATCAAAGCGTGATGGATTTGTAAGATAGGAACTAAAAATACTTCTATGTAGATAGGAATCTTGGTCAGGCTAGATGGAAAAGAAAAATGATGATTGAGTTATGCTGATTCTGCTAAAGAGCTCCAGTTATATATTAACGCAGTAAAACTCTCTATGAAACATGGGAGGAATGTATTACTAGTTAATTACAACAGCAAGATATGCCATTGAAGGAATTATTACCATATTCTATGATGACCTTTTTATCATCTCCTTGTTTATGCTTTCCTTTGGTAATGTACTTTTTTCCTGAACTTTGAAATATTTAATATTTGAGCATTAGATATTGCACCCCTTGTATTTGATAGGAATAGTTCTTAATATAGGGAGTAAGAATTTAACTGCAGAGGAACAGAAAACCCAGATGGGAAAAATGGCATTTTCTGTAATTATATGTTGTGTCCATGCATCAGCAGTGGAGTGGTTGGTTTGGTTTAGTTTTTTTTCTGGTGGTGATGAGGCATGCAAAGCAATAGCTTGTTTTATAGTGGAAAGCAAATGCTGCTCTGGCCAATATGCCCTGTAAAGCTGTTGGATTCCCAGGCCAGTTTCAGCAGCACCTCTTCAAATGGGGATGGCTGAAAGATGAACATCTCTTGTTTTAAGTAGTTGGACAACTGTTTGATTGCTCCTTTCTATAGGAAAATAATCTCTTCATGGATGGCTATAAGTGGCATCATTTTTCCTTTGGGTTCCCAGTGCTCTCTCTGTATATATTACACATCTGGACTGTAAGTGAAACTTGCTCATTCCTCTGAAACAGCTGTTGCATCCTGCTGCAGAGAAGGCCTACTTATCTGCTACTTTTACTGTGTACTGTGTAATTTTACTAAACCTTTATCTAGCGGCCACCATTCCAGTTACGATCAATTCAAAATCATACATAAACAGTTAATATTTTCTGCAAAAAGACATTACCTTGTTTAACAACTGGGTCACTTAAAAAAAAAAGGGAAGGAGGAAAAAATGCAAGTCAATGAAAAAGCGTAAAGAGTTTTTTCCCTTTTGCTTTGGAAAATGTAAATACCTAAGGAGAAAAATGGTAGGAAGTTTCCAGTTAGAAAAAAGATTACTGTTTTCTTCAGTTTAAAAGTATCAATCTGATTATCGTGTTTATGCAGCCGCTCAAAGAAAGACCTTCACAAAAAACAGGAGAGTAATTCCTCTAGTAAGAGAAGGAAGGAGGAAGGAAAAAGAAAAAAACAAAACAAAAAAGTTGCAGAATTTCAGGCTACGTTCTGCCACTTTTGTTTAAAGAACCAGCATGGTCATTTCTGCTGTTAAACCCTGGTGAGGACAGAAAGAGCTTGGGTGGCAAATATCAGTCATCCCTGGAGCTCAGAGCTTACTCGATGAGACGTGCTTAACTATAGCAATGAGAGAGAAAAGCCTTTTTTATTTGCAGAAACACATTTCTGCACACCCGGAGGAGGCTCTGTGTCCCACCATTGAGAAGATTCAGTGAGAGTCACCACAAGACTCTGGGCTAACTGGGACCCTGTGCCTAAAATTGCTAGCTTTTCCTTTGTTCCTCAGGCACCAGATCTTCAGCTGGCTGCTTTCTCAGCATTGTAGAAGAAAATAAAAGAAAACAAGTGATTTCTGAGAAAGGGAACCGGGATTCAGTGGTCTGGAGAGTGAGTAGTAGTAGGAAGCTTCTATAACTTTTCAGAGCGGCAAAAAGGGACAAAGCTTTACTTGTTTGGGTGGCTTGTTTGTTGTTTTTTGTACCAGCATCATATCCCACACAAGTGAGGAGTCCTGATGTGCTCCTGACCCACTAATTCTGCTCCCCCCTGTGCTGGGAAGGATGGGGGACTTGGACTTCATTGCTACAAGCCTATGTGGCTTCAGAAGGGTAGTTTTAAGCACCTTTTCGTTCAGCATTCAGGGCACACGGAGAAGTTACCTTTATTTATTTATTTATTTTATATCAGGCCAAAGCTGGAGAGAGCATAGGAGATGCTTGCACAAAGGAAAGCCAGCTGCATTTTACAAATACCCAAATTGCGCTATCAGAGCATTAAATATTTATCAGTGAGTGTCTGCCCATTGAGTAGTTTGGTATATTTAATATTTTTTTTATTGTTATTGTCTGTCTGGACTTGGACTTATCTCCTTGGCCAAAGATAAAAGATGATTTGTGTCGTAAATGTATGCCATGTGAGGTAGTGCTTAGGTTTTGCTTGCGATTCGATTAATGAGGTAAGAGAAGGGCAGAGGTATGGAAGAAGGCTTTGCTAAGCTGCCTTTTAAATTTTGTACCATATTGAAAATGGAGCTCTGGCAGAAATAGTTTTGGTTTTGAAGGTCTGTTCCGTGTTAGCAGCACAAGAGGCAGCTGCCTAAAATTGGAAAATATTAGGAGGACGTTGGGGGCCTGTTTAGTGAGGGTAAAGGCAGGGACCTGTGAGCGGCGTGTGTTTCCCAGGCTGCCGAGGGCAGTGGGGATCACGGAACTCGCATTGATAAGGAGTGGATGATAACATACTAATGCACTTTTACTTTTCTGAGAAGTATTAAGGCTAGAGAGCTGCCAACTGTTTGTGACACATGGTAATTTGTTGAACATTGCTATTTGCAAAATAGAGAGGACCCGTTGTATTAGCAGAACCGACAAGAACACAAACAGCTATTCTGGGGTTCGATGTGTTTTTTTTTTTTAAAGAAAACAAAGCCTTTGGAACTAGGAAAGATAGACGCAATGTTGGCTATTATTTACTAAATCAAACTTACTTAAATGCACTGTCTTTGATACTTAATAAATGTTGTAGCGTGGCTTCTCGTGGCTAATAAAACTTGGTTTACATTACACCCCTTGTCTGCTATGATTTGCCTCCTAGGGCTCACTTAGAGTGCATTAAGAAGCTGCACACAAGATCAGGGTGATTTGCTGCAAAACTTAAATAATTCATTTATGCACCGCTGCTCTCAGACAGTGTTTTTACAAATGCTATAATGAGACAAGCTGTGAAATGTTTTACATGGCAGAAATGAGGGCTGCTGCTCAAGTCAAGTCTTTCGGCACGGATTTGATTCCTTGAAGTCTTCAAGAAGACTTTCAAATGATTGTGGTGGAGACCTCCAAAGCACGCTGTCCTGCTGATAAGGCTGTTTGCCCTAACTCAGCAATAATATTTTTTACTTCCATGTGCTTTCACTAGAGGACCTGAAATGAGCACGGGCTACTTAAGGAGTGCAGAGTGGAAACTATAGTTCATTACGCTGGGGAAAAGGCCCTTTTCTGACTGCGACTATACCCTGTCTACCACACTGATACTCTTTCTTACTCTGCTTTGCTTTATGTTAATGAGCATGGAAGAAGTTAGAATGATCAAAGTTAAAATATATACCAGAACTAAGGTTTACTGTCAACGTTGTTGACAACTCCCCTGATGTTAGCTCTAAGTTCTCATCCTCTGGAGTCGTGTTTCTTCTGTGTAGCTATAACCTTCAATACCCTCTCCAAAAGTCTTATTGTCATGAAGAAGAGCTTGAAAGTATGTCCTGCACCTGCACTCTCAGGAAGCAGTTGTCCAGACGTAAAATAGCTCTATTATTTACACTATATGTTAGAATAATTTTTATTAGTCCAGAAATTTGGATGGAGAAGGGGGGGATGGCGCTTGGGGTTGGTGGAGCAAGTGTGTCCCCTCCATCATTTTTGTATGCATTTTAGGTTATAGCTGTTAACTACATGATCGGATCTGTTTTGTTCTCCAGGAAGAAAAAATTACGGAAGAATTAAAACATAAACAAATTAGTCTTAAATTAGTAATTGGGTAAGAGTAATCTGTTTACAGTATGTGTCTGTCTTTGCCAGGAAAAGTATCCAACAGTTTACATTTTCCATGCACATCTCACCACTGACTTGGAGCTGGAGATGAGATAGGGGAAAAATACTAGGTGTCACTGAGACTGCTGGATGGCTTTGATTGGAAGTTGTAACTAATTGAAATAATGTATAATTAGACGCAGATGTTAATTTTTATTACAGAATAGAACAAATGTTCTATTTTTCATAACTTCTTAATGTGTAAAAATTGCCTTAGAATCTTTTGCTAGGAAATATTTTGCAATTGCTTGTGTTTTTGCTTGGCTCTCATGAAACCTTGAAGTGTGCAAAGGTGATTACCATTTTACAGAATGAAATCTGGAGAATACAGAGAGAAGGGGATTCAGAAAACAAAATGTTTGGGCTGCTGCTAGGTAGAGATCCCTTTGAATTTGCTAGCATTTCTGTGAGCATTTTCCCCCCTCTTCTTGACAAGTTTTGAATCCAAGGAAATTACCAGCTGTGCATAGATATGCAGGAAATGAGCTAAATTTGTAGTGTAAACATTTTCAAATGAATATTTGCACAGTACAGTCTCTCAGCAATGCATTATCCGCTTTTATTTGATAATCAACACATATCCCTTATGAGTTGTGTTGAAAGGGAAGAGAATGACTCTCACTAAACTCTAATTATCCTCTCCTTCCTCCTGGGAAGAGCTCTCTTCAAGCTCCCTTTTGTGAGCTGCTCTGCGTTTCACAGTCATTGCACCTCTTGATCACTCTTTCTCCTTATTTTCCCTCCTTATTTTGGACTCTCGGATGTAAGGTCATAGCATGAGCCCAGACAGCTCTGTATAGGGACGTCTGTTGAATTTCCATAAGGTAGGATTGCCAGGCCAAGCCAAAGCCTTGGAGAGATTCACAGCAATTAACTTTCAACTGAGGTTTTATGCAGGACACAAGCTTGTGATAATACATAAATATTTCTTGGCTTAGGACTGGGAGAACGGCATATTTCCATTAGCCCCAAAGTCCTTTTGACTCGATTCAATCTGTAGCAACATGAGTCAGCTGTTTCAGCTAAGCAGTGTTTCTAATTCAGCCTTTTTCTAATAAGCACGTAGGCATAACGTGAGCTTCCTACACCGATTAATCCGTGTTTCCTCCATATGGTTTATAGATTTTTATTTTCTTTTAATTCAGTGCAAGCTGCTGAATAGTAAAATGCAGTCGAGATCTTGTTCCAGAAAAAAAAAAAAGAGACCCCAGCTGAAGTTGCCAGGGAATTGCCAAGATTAGCATATCCTCGTCATTTTGGGAAAGGAATTTTTCAGCCAGTCCGTCTGACTGCTAGGGCTTGAAAGTGGGTGAAGTCCTTCAGTAGTCCCATATAGGAGGCCCTGCATTTTTCTGGGGAACTTCCTAAGGGCAGGGATTGTAGAAGAAGAAGAAGGCTGGACCAAACCTCATTGAAGCTGGTTCAGAAGGATAAAGGAATAGGCCTCTAGAGTTGGCCTGAGAGTATTCAGCTGAGATCCTACACCTCATGAGAGGAAGATGGGGTGGGCATGGTGGAAGACAGGAGACAAAGCTGCTGTGTTTGGAACAGTACAGGACATAAGAGGTTTGGAAGTAGGTATTTTGTATTTTGGAAGGTCAGGAATTTACAATCTGTGCATGGAACAGAATGACTTGATTTGCTAATTTTAATGTGCAATTAGGAGTGTTATAGAGATACTAGCAAAGCCTTGCTATTGCTACCGCCAGGCTATCAGAATAAAGCTGTAGGACTATTCATGTGCATCCATATACACAGAGAACACAAACAAGACCATGTGCTTGGTAAAGAACTGCAAAATCTTTTTTCCCCTGCCCTCACTAGCAACCTTGATTAACGCCCCTTCCCCCCTTCCTTCCCTCCCCCCCCCCCCCCCCCCCAAAAAAAAAAAACCAAACCCAAAATAACCTTACAACCTTTTTCTTTTACTACCAATGAAATGTAGTGGCACAGTTTTTTCCTCCTTCAAACAGGGAGAACATTAATTCCCTGAATGCACTTTATACAAATTAAAGTCCTTTCCCCCTCCCAAACATAATTTTTAAAAAAGGAATTAATCTCTCTCCTAGAAAACTAAGGTGAACAAATATATATATAAAATAATTAAATTCCTTTTTTCGTATTATAAGAGTTTGTTTGGTTTGTAAAACTGACCCGGAATATTTATGCCCTTCCTCTTAGGGAAGGTCAGCAGATATATACTCAATTACCTATTTGTGTGCATTAAATCAAACGACTCTATATTCAATATTTTGTTTTTTAATTTTGCCTGAGCAGGAAGCTGGAAATCCAAATTAATGACTCTTCCCCAGTGACATAAATTCTGCGAGGTGTTTGTAGCTTGCTTGCCTTGTTAAAGTGCTCTGGTGTGATTGATAACCGTTGTCCTCTCCAACAGCGAAGCCCGCACAGCAGTGGCAAGTAGACCAGCAAGCATGCAGAGAACTTGCACTGGGATCAAAATCCGAGATGTTTTCATTAATTCTACTTCCAGGTTGTGAGGAATGGTTTCTAAATACGCTGGTACCCTTCTCGTCTTCTTGCGAACAGCTGTTGTTAGACATGATAATATACCAAAGTCACTGCAGCTGAGCAAGGAAGAGTAAAGCTTGTTTGTGTAGGGTATCTGGGGGCAGTAAAGTCCCTTCTGCTGAGGGAAGAATTCCTGTGCTGGGACCGTCCTCTGTATGCCCCGTGCTGGTTGCACAGTATGGGTAGTTTAACTTGCAAAGGGTCCCCACATGAATGATGGACAGGGTGTCCCACTGTTTCCATCTTTCTGTGTTTACCTGCACACTCACTGTTTGGACCCTGAACCTGCAAGGGCAGATTCCTTCCAGAGAACAATAAAGTGGCCATAACAAAATCCAGGCAGTAAGCATTTCAAACTCTTTTGCACCAACTTTTTAGTGTTCAGTTCATTATTCTCAAGCAGTGATTGACCCTGCACTGCAGAAAATGTCTCAAACCAAGACAACCTTTACTCTACGGGACTGGGAATGTGACAGGCTGGTGCAGGCAAGATGAGGTGCGAGCGCCTTGGGAAAGGCTTCTGTTAATTTTAGGGCTTTGTTTTAATCTCATATTCTTTTTCCCTTTGTATGATACTGGAGTGGAGAATGGATTTGTCTTCTATAGGCTAACATTTGTGAGGCTTATAGAGTTGCTAAGGGGTAGCTTGCCGATTCACGTTATTGGGATCTTTCCTGTAATACAGTAATTCAGTCCCTCCCAATTTGTTCAAAATACAGGAGCTTAACTTAAGCTATAGGTATTATCTGCAGTAAGTCCTTAGGGAAGGTATAACTGAAAACAGATTAAACATCAAATAAAAATTGCATTGATGTCACAATCTGTGTGAAAGTTGGAAAAATAGTTTGGAGTGTTTGGTCTTGAAATAACAAATATGCAACATTTAAAGAAATAGCTATTGCGAGAGCTTTGAAATATGAGTTGGAATCAAGGTTAAAATTGACAAATGACCCTTACAAATGACTGAAGTAAATGAGTGGCACTAGTCACCTGTGGATGTTCATGTGGCCAGAATCCCAGGGGAGATACCCGTATTACAGCATGGACACCTCTCTCTAATCAGTGTATGGTTACTGCTGGTTTTTGTTTTCTCTTTAGTCAGAAGCAAAATGTAAGTAAAAGAGCTGTGCACATTGCTCTTCCCATAATCCTTGTGCTATGAACTATTTTTTCCCCATAGGCTATTAGTATCTTTGAATAAGTATCTAGTTCCTTTCAATAAACACTGTGCATGTGAAGTTAAAGTGGCTACTAGTAACCAAAGTGACAGCTACTGAACTGCTAGCAACAAGAAGCAGCTTGTTAAACCTGAAGATGTCACATAATTTTCGTAGCCCCATTTCTGAGCTCTAGGAGACTTGAGTGCCATATTTTTAAGGCAGAAACAGGTAGTCAACTAGGGTGTTTATTCATTGAAGGTCAGGCTTTTGTATTATGAAACTTCTAGCAGATGTGATAAGCAGTAAATTGCAGATCTATCGCCTCTTCTTTTCTATCTTTTTCTCTTATTCTTTTTTTTTTTCCCAGTGAGCGTGTGTGTGAAATCAGCAGAATACTGCCTGCATTTGATTTATGGGCCACTTTTGACCAACTCTTATCAGGTTCCCACAAGCCCTTTTCTGATGCAGCTCATGTCTGAATGACAATAGACAACCAGTGCCATTATGCTCCAAAATCCCTCTCTGCATTCTAGACACCTAAGATTACATCTGGGCTATTGATTTATTACCCCCCCCCCCCCCACCCTTTTCTTCCCCCCACAGGGACCAGTTTGTTCAGCCCGAACAAGATAGACTATTATTAAACCGAGCAAACTACTCCATGTGAACTTGGTAAAGAAATAATCATTTGCAACCACCTTTCTAACCACCCAGGTTCATAAAGAAATGTAGGTGTTGAAATATTAAGACTGTTTATATATGGGTCCCACCATTCGTGTTTGTTCAGATTATATATAATTTATATACATGAAATGAGACCCAACAGGCATTCTGTTGTGTTGGACATTATAGGCATATTGCCTAAAGCACCGCAGTATTACCACCCAATGTACAAAACTCAAATTATTACAAATCTGCGTTAGAGAAATACCTACTGTAACGCCAACTGTATCTGTGGCAGGGAGGTTTTATGACACCTTTTAGAGCCTCAGCAAAATTTATATGTTCTACCAGCAGATTTTTTTCTTTTCCTTTTTTGGGGAGGGAGAGGAAGCTATAAATTTTACAGTACGTCGGATTTTTATATCTCCTAAAAATGTACTGTGCAGGATTCACATTTAATATCCCTCAGCTATAGTCATCTATGTATTTAAGTCACTAAGTGAAAAGGTACAGACAGAGCTTCTGGTTAAAATGGTTATTTTTTCCTCTCTCTCTTCTCCCTCCACCCCCTCCCCTTTCCCTCCCACAAGCATATACCTCACCCTTGCGTCTTCTCTTAGTTAAAATAACATTACAAAAGCTGATTCACTGATTCAGGGTTCGCACGTGAGCACCTCTGGCCTGCTTTCAGGAAACTCTGAGCACCGTCGTGCCAGACCAACAAGCTCTGCAGGTGCTCTGAGAAAAACCCAGGCCATTGCATGGACCAAACACCACAAACGGAGGCTTTCAGAGCTGTGCTCCTCCTGTTGTTGGCCGTGGGGAGGGATCTGCTTAACTCTCAACTAAACCTCCCATGGTTTGTGTCTTACCTCAAAGGATTTATTTTATTCTGCCTACTATTCAGCTCTTTGTGGACCGGCATCTGTCGTTGCTTGAGTCCTGTTAGACTGTGCCCTGTTAGACTGTTTGTTTCAGTGACGCATGTGGGCAAAAGTATCACGCGCAGGCTGTAATTTAAGTATTTCCTTTTACTGCCTTAGTGTATTGCTAATATTTTTTTTTTTTTTTAGGCATTCCTTTGTTCTCCTGGGGAGCAAAACTCTCTATCAGCAAAAAACCAGATAATGCTAGCATCAAGTCGGGGAAAAATGAACTTTTGTCATTTATTACTAGATGTCTGTTTTCTATGTCATCGTTTTCTCATATTTAAGAATAAAATAGTCCTCATAGAAAAAATAATTGAAGTTTTATAATTATTCTGTGATCCCTTTTGTGGGCTTCTGTTTCTTCTCTGTCCCTTCAGGGCTTGATCCTGCTGGATCCTGTGTCTGTTCCAATGAAACACCTGTGGATGTGCTCAGCAGCATTTGGAAGCTCAGACATCCATAAATGCATTTGAAATGTCGTAGTATTTCTGTTTGAAGAGGGCTAGTTGACAGGGTGTTTGAGCAATACCAACCACAGGCCTTTTAGAAAGTGAAGAGGATTTTTGCTGTGAAAATCATGCCTTTGCAATTAGAATCTAGTTGAGCATCTAAATATCGGGATGAGAAAAGGAAGTGTGTAATGCTAAGTATGATTAACCAAGACTCTGTTCAGGAGGGAGGAAATAAGTTACACAGAAATACATAAATCAGAGTTTCACAGACCCACGGATTGCATTGCTATAGGTAACAGAGGGCACTCCAGCGCCATAAGAATACTGGAGAGTTACAGTAGTTTCTGGGTAGAGTAGGGAGAATAATTAATGGCAGATGGAAAAGGATGAAATGTTTTTTCCTCAGAATGGAGCAAGTAAGAAGGGATGTGAAGGCAGCACAAAACAAGAAGTGGGGAGTCAAGCGAACTGAAATATGGCAGGCTGAAAAACCCAAAAGGGAACACTTTTTCCCGTAATGCGTAACTCAGCTGGGAAATTCTGTGCTTCTGTTCAACTGAGAACAAATCAAATTTTAGAGAGAGATAACCAAATTTATAGCATAGTCCATGCTACTGCAGAAAGAGCAACGGCAAGGTCATTAGAAATGCACTGCATCGAGTCTTCAGTCGCTGGGTGTTTGGGGGACGGGAGGGACAAATAGCCAACAACTACAGGGAGCAGAGTTACACTTTGAAGCCTGGTTCTAGCCGCAAGAGACAGGCTTGCCCTTATCTAGTACTGCAGTTTCTTTGCTTTTATCATTAAGTTGAATCTTTTATAAAAGTTTGGGCTAACCAGGGTCTTGGATGTCCTGTGCAGAATGTCCTTCTCAGTCTCCCTATGTTGTGGTTCACTGTTGTACAGAGGAAAGAGAAATCACAGCAATGCAAGCAAACCAAACAAGATTTAAGTCTTGAGTAAACTGACAGTCGCTTTCATGACAGTCTCTGCCTGTTTGGAGTAAGCTCTTTAGAGCCTTTCCAGCCTGTGTTACAACTGTTGTTTTATTTGCATCTCGGTGTTGCCAGAAAAAGCGGTGGCAGAACCCTGCTCAGGGTAAGCCAGGTCTAGAATTTTTCTGGCTTCGTGGAGGACCTTTTCCTCTGCCATAGAAAATCCACCCCACCCCACCCCCTTCCCTTACTGCAGTTGACTTCAAATTGTGATTTATTTGTCTAAAGGCATTTCCTGATTTCACTTTGTTTTGGAGCAGAAACCTACTTTCTTCCTTTAAGCTCCTGGTGTCTTCTACCCTGGAATACAGACACCAGCCTGCACAAGCATTGGCTTGCATAATGCTGCTTCAGATAAAGGTCATAAATGGTCTTATTTGGAAATTAATTCAAATAAGAAAGAGAACAAGCCAAAACCGAGCCTCTACTGGGCATGTTAATAATGTCATTTGTTTACAGAGTGTAAGATCACTGCTGGAGGACATCCTGAATCATTGGCTGTTGCCCTTAGTGTTTGCCCTTGGGTGTCCCTGTTGTGGGGGAAGCAAGTCCAAAGGTCAGAGAGACTCTGCTGGACCAACACAGCCTGAAGATAGCTATTCATCTTCTGGAAACCCAGGCTGATATTTGGAAAGATCAATGTTAGGATGTTGATGCCTGAAAAAAAATAGATGGCATTCACTTCATTCCATGGACTAGTTCCAGTACAGTCATTGGCACTGCAACCAGGAGGAATTAGTGCTGCAGTTCTTGAACACTCACTAGGAAAAAGGAGACTGTTGTAGTGTCAGAGGAGTATGGCAGCAGATCAGAATGGCATTTGGGGACTGCGACCGTGGTGCATGTGACAGGAGAGCCTGGCGGCATGTGTTTCTTATGTGCTTATTTCTTACACGCATAAAATCTCTGTGGGGTGGGTGGTTGGGTTATTTTGAGGGTTTTTTTGAGCAGTCTTCAGTACGGTATTTGCAGAGGTATTCCCCACAGAAAACATATTTGTCGTAGTGTTCCTCTCAAACACACACACAAAAGGGTGTGAGAAGGCACAGTCAAAATATAAGCTCCATGCAGAATGTATGCTGAGTTTCAGCAGGTAGCAGGTAAAAGAGCAAGCAAATAGGGAGCCATATTGTCAGCCATGCTGAAAAGTGCTCTCATGCCCTTTCCTAAGCATTTTCTCATCAACAACAACAAAATCAGATGTTTCTATCAGAAACATGAATAGCACAAACACATGGCTCTTGGCTCTTTCCTTCAGTAAGTAGCAGCAGCAATTAATTAGCTCTTGGAAGAGGTTGCATCTATAGAGAGAATTTTAAACCCTCACTTTTTTTTTTTAAGGTTTTAAAAGTATTTCTGGACAGTTGAGCAGCACTGAGTTGGCATTCTAGCTTCGGCAGCAGGTACACAAAGAGGATCTTCCCACAAGTTCAGTTGCACTTTTGGCTTAAGAGAGCACATTTCATTTATTACAGTGAATAAAGAGCAGGGGATATTCCAACACTCTGCGAAGGTCTCCTGGGTGTAGCTACGGAGAATAAGTAGTATTTATGCTCCATTTTGTATGCTTGTCAACAGCTCTTTGTGTCAGACGACTTTTTTTTTTTTTTTTTAATGCAGGTTGTCCTCAGGAAAGTAATGAAAAGGAGTGAACGTTGTCTCAGCTGCCATAAAGTGTTAAGTTCTCTTTAGTATAAATCATAATCCTGAAGTTCATTAGCCTTAATACAGTTTAGTCTTCATGTGTCATCAGTTGAGCCCGAGCCTTCCAGATGAGTCATTCGCTATATGCTGGATTTGTGGGAGCAAGCTGATTTTTGCATATAATGAACGTTATGCATAGGCCTCTTCCCTTCTGCACTCTGCTCATTGAATTGAAATTGCATTTGTTGAACTGAGAAGGCATGAGAAAAGCAGGGTTGTGACAGCCTAAAAGAAGAGGAGGAACTGACTCTGGAGGAGAAGTCCACCGCATCATGATAGCAAGGGTGCCAGTGGAGTGGTGTAACAGCCCAGATTCTCTTTTTTCTTCTGCGCCAGTGTGTAAATCAAGAATTTCCCTGTGTGGCAAAGGGAAGCATGTAGCTGAGGAACGTCCCCAAAGCTAGCACGAACCCAACCTGGGCTGTCCACAAAGCGATGAGATGTGTGGACTCGAGCCCCAAAGTGAGCGTTGGTGAACATTGAGCAAGTGGGGGAGCCCCAGGGGATGACAGCAGAGCTCAGCCAGTGTCCCCAGCAGCCACCTTAGCACACCAGCTGCTTTGCAGTGTCTTGCGCTGCCCAAGGGTCTCATCATGGGTTGATTTTAAGGAGGAATGTAAAGTAGGATAATATAGCCACTGACCTTGTGGATTTTTACAGGGAACTCATCCAGTGCCTCGGGGCTGGCATGACACAGAAGGTGCTCATTGAAAGGTTTGACAAATGGGTGATGGAGACTGGCACTGTGCACGGAGAGGAGGCAGGGGTCGATGTAGTATGTATGAGATGAAAGATGAGGACAGGGCTAGGTCAGGAAGAACATTGTAGCTTGGGCAGTTGTCTTTTCCACTATCCAAATTACATATAATCAGTTTTTCTGTCTCTTCCAGCAAATCGAAGGTATTTATAATTCATGCTTTTAAATACTGCTGTTTAGTTCTGCTGCTTCGTGGATAAAAAAATACCGAAACATGTACACACAGAGACATAATGGAAGAAAATAAAAATCCCTCCATAGCTTCAGGTCATCACTCTTCTGGCTGCGGGGAAGCTCACGTATTGACAGAAATCATCTACCTCCAGCTGATCTTACTTCTCAGCCAAGGTCTGAAAGTCTGTCACCTCCCGTCATGATCTGTCATACAAACATCACATGCAGTGTTAACCTAGCGGTTAGAAAGATTTGTTGCAAGTCTGTTGGATTTTTTTTTTTTTTTTTTTAACCTGCTTAATACAATGGGGGTGAATTGTCTTATAGGTTAAGGGCAGAGGCTGGGTCTTAATTTATCCCAGTAATCTGCCCAGAGTGCGCATAGGAATCCCGCAAACTGCACGAAAAGTGCTTGAGTCAGACCCTTCTCTGCTCAAGACTCAATAAGGGCATGAGTTGATCTAAACACATGTATCTTCTTCTGTGCTGGTGGAATAGGGGAAGGAGAAAAAAAAAAATCAATCCTGTCTCTGGATGAATTTCTAGTTGTGTTTCACAAGGCTGTTGCTTGGCTCTTCTCTTTACCTCCAGACATTGCAGAGTAGCCCTGCTGCATTCCCTCTGCATTGGACCACCTGGATTTTTCTCAGAGAAAACAGGCTTGGCCTTTTCCTTCAGCTTCTGCTTCTTCTCTGTCTTTTTCTTTTTTTGCCTTCCCCCCTCCTTGCCCCCCCCCCCCCCCCCCCATTTTTTGCCTTCTCTAGGCTGTCACAAACTGTGCCTCTTGATATTCTGGCTGCTCTGATGCCTTTCTCTCCAGAGCTCCGAGTGGGTAATGCAGATGAATTATTTTCCGAAGCACAGGAGCCTGTTCTTGGCCCCAGAAAAATAATGGCTTGTATGGATTTTGCTAATTTGTATGAGATCTTTAAAAGAAGAAAGAGGAAGACTGCCTGCTAAAAATCATCTTCATTTGCATGAAGAAAAAGTTTTTATTTGTATATGTAAGATTTTTAAAGGCTTTGTGGCAGAATTGAGAGAAATGACCCATGGGTTGTTAAATAATCTTTAAGGTCCTTGTACTATATTACAGGCCCAATTCAGAGGATATTTATATCATTACAATTGGTGTTGAGCTTGAACATCTTTGCTTAACTTAGTTTGAGCATTGTATAAAACTTAAACATAGTTTTTTCCTCTTTTAAACAAACTCTTACTGTTTTTCCTTTGTTTCCTGAAAACTTTTCTTTTTGCCATCACAAAACAGTTCCAAGTAAACCACTAAAAATGCTTTTAAATGTATCGTAATGATGATAAGAAATCACTACGTTCAAGGTCTGGAGACAGTAAAGAGGAGGGTTACAGTTTTGAAACCCCAAAATAATTTGCTTAAACCAAAACTTCTAATTGTTGCACCACATCATCTATCGTACGGATGAATCAGTCAATCAGCTGTATTCACACCTCTCCATTAACTAGTTTGTCTTCAGTCCTTGACTAGTTGAAGGACCCATGAGGACACGGATCCTATCCCCAGCTATATCACTGGGAACAAGACTGGGGCCAGAGTAATGTTTGAAAGGTTTTCTTTTATTTGTAGAACAAATGTTTTCACCCAGCTGTAGCACAGTCAAACAGTGTGAAGGAAACATTACAATACCCCTGTCTATTTATCTGTGTTTTTATAAGGTCACCCATCACCATGGTACCTAAGTGTCTTTCTTCTTTCCTTTAAGGGTCCTGGTCAGGAGTTGAAAATAAGGAAAAGAGAGAAGAAAACCACAAAGAGGCATATGAAAAGTAAAAAAATACGGAGCTGGAGGTGAACATAAACACTCAGAGGTAATTTGCCTTGAGGAGCAAGAACCCTTGAGACCTATGTGTAGACTTTGGAAAGAAAGAATCTGTGAACAATAGTAAAGGCTATGAACGTGCTATCCTCTGACAGGTATGTAAACTTTAAGATTAAAATACCAGCTTCAAAAATCCTTCTGTCAGAGTGAGTTTGCTTTAGCTAGTCTGGGTTTCAGGGGAAGTATCACAAAGACAATATATATCAAGTGGAGAGAGCAAAGGAAAATACTGTGTGAAATTTCTAAACAGGTCAGTTCTTGAAGCATATTCTTGAAGCATAACTTGACAAAGTTATCATGACATTAAAATAGCATTATATAAAATCAGGTAATTAAGAATTAGAACTAGTGGATTTTCTAAATATTTATTTCTGCATATGTTGAATCATCTCAAAGCTGAATTTCATACTTAAGAAGGAAGATGAAGGAGGAGTCAGGAAGAGCACAAAATTGAAGTTTCCTTTTGCTTGTCTTTGTGTCAGTTATTGTTTTGATTTGAAAATATTTTCACCGATAATTCTGGCAATCCCAATACTCCTTCACTTCCTGAAGTAATTGGGAAGCGTTCCTTGATAGGCTTCTAAAATTTTGTCTTAGTTTAGCAATATATTTCCACTCTATCATGCTTCGGGTTTTGGGAAGTTTTTTGTACTTGACTTATGTTCATGGTGATAGCAAGGGGCGGATGGCAGGTATTTCAATGCTGTGTCTGTTACCCAGTCTCCCTCTGTGCGTGGTGCCCTGAGAATTGTGTTCTGGGAAGCAACCTTGTGCTTTAGTAATATCAGTCTGCAATTGTGGCGGTACTTATGGAGAAGAGGTGGGAGGGTGGGGGCAGCCAAGTGTCCTCACCTCCATCCCTGGGGTGGGAGCCCTACCTGCTTCGAGTGTGCATACCTGAGATTTAAGAGATGTCTGAAATGGATGGTGGTAATAGGGAGTTGTGTGTGTCTTACTGTGGTTTATTTTCCCAGTTTGATTAAATATGAATTCCTCTGAATATCAACTATTTGTATGCTAATCACATCCCTTCAACAAACACAAGCCATTGACCAAACTCCTTTTTGCATACCATAAAGAAGAGAATTCTTGACCACAGAAAGTGGGCGTGATGTACAAAAAAGGAGTGAAATTATTCAGCATGTGCTCATTGATACTTCTTTAAACAGCAGCTCCCTCCTCTCAGAGATCTTCCTTGAGGTTTGCAGATGACCACATGTAACGATGTGGTTTCTTGTCACTAGCAATAGCTTTGTGAGGCAGCGATATGTGGTGCAAGATCTTATTACTCAGTAAGTGGCATTTAACTGATCTGGTTACCCCAAAAGCTAATTGCTAGCTTGAACATATGGCCACACCTTCCAGCAGCACAGTAGACTTCAAAGAAGTCTTTTGCAAGAGTTTTAGCCGCTGTCAGGCCACGTTGAGTTCCACTGGAGGTCCACCGGAGTCAGCGGCCGGCTTACACAGTGAAGCAAAGTAGACTGAAAGGTCAAATTCTCAAAATTATCTCATGAACTTTGACGTTTACTTTGACAAATCCCATGCCTCCATACGTGGCCATCGGTTCAACAAGCTACTTAAATCTATGACCAGCTTAGAAGAAGTGAGTCATTGCAGTGACTTCAACGTGGTGACTCACATCCTTCACCAGCAACCCGTAAGCTGCCCCTCTGGGTTGGCCCTTTTGCTCCAACAGGCTGTTGAGAAGACCTGTCTGCGGTTTCAGGTGTTTATTAAAGGCAACTAGGTCATGATGATGGATTGTGTTTTGGCTGCCTGCTTGGAAAGTCTGACCCCAAATAATGACCCCAACTATTGGGATCTCTGTGTGCTTCTCTCCTCTTTTATTCCACCAAGACTGTCATATGTAAAGGCATTAATTCAAGAGGAAGAACCTTTCCAGAAATACCCGCCCTCCCCTCTCCCCCCCGACTCTTAAATAGGAGAAGTAGAATTATTTCTTTGTTTTAATTGTTTTGTCCTTATTTCAGTTTGTATGTACCGCTTCTATGCAATGAACTTTATCACAAGTCATACTATTGGTCTATTAGATCCAAAGAAGTGTTTGCAATTGTTCTTTAGACCCATTATTTGAAGAATGTGTATTAGAGAATCATAAAAATCAGAGATGGAGAAGTCCTGCGTTAGATCATTTCATCCCTGCCCTTGCCGACGCAGACTTTTTTTCCCCCATATAGTATATTCTCTAGCGCTTTGTCCGGTCTAGCTTTAAGTAGATTAAATATGGTACTTTCTCTCTGCCCTGTCAGAAGCTGTTGGAGAGGCTGGGAGGTAATTGACGCTGGCACCCTTTGAAGGTGCGTTGTGGACCTGACCACACTTGTCATTTGTATCCAAACACAGTGCTTTCCTCCAGCTGTCATGAGTATTGTGTGGCCGTAATTCTTTCAGACCCAGCATACAGCCTGTGCTGAACACTTACAACTAAGATGGAACAAAAGAAATGAAAATGTGGTTTTGGTTTCTTTTTGGCAGACAGTGTACATAGGGTTAATTCTTTTGAGCAGCCCAGAGGTGAAATAGTAAGGTGAAGGCCTCCAGAATATTTTGTTGATGAAAACTAGTGGTATTGAGATATGATGTGCTTGTCTGCACATGAAGCTTTTTCCTAGATAGAGAGGTATATTTTATAGGGTTCAGTTAATAACTAAATTTGAAATATCAACTGTCTGCTCTCGTGACACGAAAAGCAGATTTAGCTGAAGTGAGTGCTTTTGAAGAACGCTACTGACGATATACATGTTTAAGCAAAGTAGTAATAATGTTTGGAGTTTCCTTTTTTTGTCAAGGAACCCACCAAGTGTTTCACTCGGTCCCTGCTCAAACTGTGCAGCTGCTCTGGGGTTGGGATGTGCCTGACGCTCCCCCGTATGATAAAATATAGGACAAACTTGATGGGGAAGTCAGTAGTAAGCTGCTGGGCCCCTTGTATTCAGTCTGTAATTCTTGAACTGTTCTGTTTCTCCCAAAAGACATTGATGCACCATCATGATTAGAAAACAAAGGTTGTTAGCTAATCTCTTGGTTTAAATGGTTTCTTTTTCCTCTCATCGCCACCAGAACCCCGACTTGCTGTTCTACCAGCCATGTTCTACCTATAAAGCCATGAATGTACAATTCATCTACAATTCATGAAAGTACAATTCTCCATCCAAATCAGTCATTACTCATTTCTGTAGCTTTACAGATAGGGGAACACTGTCCCTTGGTGTAGCCTCTTTACTTACTACTTTTACTCAACTGATACTGAAGGTTCTTGACGCAGGGATTATTCATAGCATTCTCGCTGCTTGCCTTTACTGCCTCTGAGTTCATGAATCCCAAAGTGAGATCACGTCATGTAGCCCAATGTTCCTTGGACATGTAGCACCACATCAAAATGTCATTTTAAGCAATTAATATTTTGTTTATAAATACTTATAAATATTTATTATAAATGAGGTTTGAAACAGCAGCTCATGAGAAAACAATCTATTACATTTGTATTAAAACATGTTCAAATGTTTAATTGTAAAAGAGCATATCCAGCTCAACTGAAAAAAAACCAAAACATCGCAGCGCCCTGCTTTGGCCAGTTCATGTCAGGCTGCCACGTTCAGCTGAGAAGGTGGATTTCATTTTGTTCCATGCTAAATCCAAGAAACCAAAGGCCCAGCTAAATACTCCGTGTTCTTGGCTTACTTGGGCAATAGTCGTGTTTGAGACTCTAGGTCAAATGCTGCTCTTGAAATCCCATATGTGACTCATGGCTGAGGAGGAGCTTTGAAAGATGAGTTTTTGTGCCTACTGGAAAAAAGACCACTGCTGACAATGGGATTCATCCTGCTGGCTCCAAACATGGGCTTTATATCTTGCCCAGAATCATAGAATCACGGAATCATTTTGGTTGGAAGAGACCTTGAAGATCATCAAGCCCAACTGTTAACCTAGCACTGCCAAGTTACCACTAAACCATGTTCCTCAAAGGACCATTGCTTTGCTGACTCTGAAAACCAGAGGTCTGACTCCACTGGAGTCATCTTCTGTTTGGTAGGAATCCTTCCTTCCTTCCAGCACACTGCTTGGAGTGGTTTGGTTCCCCTTTTCTGTAGAGTCTTTCTAGGAAAGCACAGAGGCACAGACTTCTCGGGCTGTTTCCCTAAACTTTACACCCTTTAGGAGAAGGATGTGTTTGGCTAAGACCCACCCCTTTGTAATACAGGGCTGAAAACAGGGCAGTTTTAAATATAAATAATAATATAAAATAATCAAAATCATTGTTATGACTCTGGTAACTGTTTTATATCTTTGCCTCGAACCAGAATGACCAAACATCCCTGATTAAGTACCTACAGAAGCATTTAAATTCAGCAATTTTAATAGTTCTTAACAACTCACGTTG